>JAIRCJ010000155.1:1471670-2943340 GCA_020883675.1 Bruguiera gymnorhiza
ATATTGAAATGCTTCATCAGAGCTCAAGAAAGACTTCAAGGCACGCAAAACATCCTGCAAATTTACGTGTTAGCTATATCATCAAAATACTAGATGAGAGGTGTCAAGAGATAAGATAGGCCGATATTTCAAAGGATGGAAACATGTTAAAACAAGAGAGGATAAGAAATCAAATTTTCTTAGAATAAAGGGAGACGAGTTGTATAACCTTATGCTTGTTTTTATTGACCCTCAGACGTTCATCAATGACAAAACCAACCTGTAAATAAGATCCAATAAAGTGTAACCAATATTGGAACAACAATGCAGCAGATTAAGGCACTTTATGAATGTTAAAACAACAAAGAGAATATTTATTCATGATAGCAACTCACTGAAGACTGATCTACTTTCCTACAAAAAGCTTAAAGCAAATCTCATAATGCTGGATAGAACTGGCAAAACTTAATTACTGAGGATAAAAATGTTACCTTGTCAAGCAACCTCTTAGGATTTTGGAATGCTTGCTTCTTGGCCCATTGATGGAACAAGTGGGAAACAACTGATCTTTCCTCCACAGCAAATCTATTATACAGCGAGTGAACCAACAACTGAAGGCTATTTCAAAAAAAGTAGAAAAAACAATGGTTTCTTCAAACTACTCAAGGCAATTTGAAGGAAAACCTTCTTAAGAAAAGATTCTGGTTGCATTCCAGCGAGTCTTTCGATCCCTCATCAGTTTCATCCTTAGGGAAACCGTTTGGCTTTTCTATTCCTGAAGCCTGCTTTTCTCTTAGTAAATCAGTAGCAAACTCAGCAATTTCTTTTGAAACATCTTGATGCTTTGTTTGTAAATCTCGTATACATATTTCAGCCTGTCATTAATATACATTAACGTCTTCATAGTGGAACAGCATGATAAATAGAAGTTTGACACATTAGAATGCAGAGTCAGGTAAAGATGAATAAGCACCTAAAATAAAACTAGATTAGTTAGGCTTAGATCCTAAGTATGCATGCAGCCATTATAAGTTGAAAGAAGCAAAATGCACCTGAATATCCCTAAGGTGATCTGGAATCTCTTTGAGAAATCGCGATGGTTGAAGCATCTGAAGATATTTTCAGTTGTTACTTAAAAGCAACTAAAATAAAAAATTAGCAACGGAAACAGATCACAACCAAACCTGCCAATTAGAATCCATTGCAATATAGAGAATGAAGAGCTTCTTTCGAGCACGAGTCATTGCCACATATAACAAACGCCGTTCCTCCTAAGAACTCATACAAAATAATTAGCTAAGCACCACAACAACAATGTTTGGGGTGAAGCAGAACAGTTTTCCATTCAAGAACATGCTTACCTCAATTAAGGCCCCATTTTCCCTCGTAATGCCATTAAATTCATGCAATAAAGGAATCTCAGTTTCATTTGCCTGTGGAACTAGACCATGGATTAGTGACAAAATATTGAATATGGAAAGAACAATGTCTTGCATCAAGTATAAATGATAGTCCTCAAGGGGAATAAGGATTCATTCTGCATATTATGTTGAAAGCACCCGTTTTATCAACGGTTGCTTCTGAATGGGGCGAACTTCTGTAGCTAGGTGTAGAAGTCAAAAGCAGCAATGCATGCAAGTATAATTTTTGTCAACAAGTCTTTTTGTCAGTGGTAACATGATTTCCTGGCCCAGTTTCATGCTGTGGACAGGGAGCATGTATGCAAAGGATGCCCCACAAAAGTCTTGACAACAATAATAAAAATGAAAGCATAATGCAAAATGTTACGAAATAAGATATCTCAAACAAAAGGTAGCACAACCTGTCATTTCAATGAACCCATCAAGCAGAAGTAGTAGATAATAGGAGTCAAGTACCTTTACAATGAAAACAATGTCCCACTCTAAGCCTTTAGACTGCAAGATTAAGAAAAAGGAGAAAAAAGACAGATGAATAAAGTTAAGAGCCTCCTAAGCACCGACAGTGAACACTAATTTAATGAGGAAGAAACCTGATGAATCGTAGTCAAGGTAACAGAATTTTCATTATCCTGTCTCCGAGATCGAAAATTTTCCTTCTCCCGCTCAGTTATGTAGTCAATAAAATATTTTAGCAAATTAAGACAGCCTTTCCCTCCTTCTACAACACCAATCTCCTCTTCTTTACCAGCAAATTGCAAAGACAAAAAACCAGATACATCATCCAACAAGTACTGAACAACCTGCAAGGATGTTTAACCAGTTCCTGTCACATACATAATTGTATCGTGTAGACATAATATTGATACTCTGAAGCAGGGGAACATGAATACAAAGTTTGCACGGGAGAAGTGAGAATATTATCTTCGCTTTTGAAAAGCATGCACCAATTACTTTTATATGATCCAGATAGTAACTCAATTTTCTGAAGAAGTGTGATTAGCAGATTATTTATTCTAGCCACTAAGTACGCTTGAAATGACAAATTGTAAAATTCCATCTACTATGCACACAAGGATTTAGATCTCCTATCCCTTCAAAGAGGCATCCATCAATGTGTCCATTAAAATCTCGATAGCAGCTCCACTTTTCTAGGAGAACAGGAGAAAAAAGTTACCAAACAACTAAGCTGCAGCCATTATCAAAATTGCTTCAATAGCAGAGAAAACTTACAGATCTGAGGTCATTGTCTTCATTTAGCAATTTACCTCCATCAACATCAATCACTGCCCTTTGCTCAAGAAGGTATTTCTGAGATTTAAAGCCGTAAATGAAAGAATAAATGCCACTATAATGAAACCATGAATGGTGTAAGGAAACCAGAAATGGGAGCCCATAGATTCATGGCATAGAATAATTAAGCCTATGGTGTTCTGAACAGGCCTGCAATGTACAATACTTTTCCCAAAGAAGCACAAATGTTTTAGCTTCTGTAGAAAGTGACTTGAAAATTGGGTAAAGGTAGACTGACCTGAGGTATCATATTTGCCACTGAAGTTATGACAGCTGAAATTGACTGTTCCTGTAAATGTTGTAATGTTAGATGCGGTGACTTGAAGTGAAGCAAAATGATCACAAAAATCTAACTTCACCTTTCCACTGATTTTTAAATCTGGCAGAGACTACTTAAATTGCTTTGGAACACAGAGTTCTTTCCATAAAGAAAATGTTTAATAAAATCAAGTGAAGTTGTAATAGTTGGATGGTTGACTAGGGTCACAATTCTACAAATAATAAATTTGGTTGTAATTGTCTGCTATGATTACCCTGTGGACAAGTTTGGATATCATCTCTAGTGTTGACAACACCTTACGTCCCTGGGTAAGTTGACTCCTACGAGATGGAAAATAGATTATGTATAAGAAGGTAATGCTGCATAAGTCAGACAACAGAGTTCAGAGAGACATAATTATCTTATGGCACACTTGCAGTATATTATGTCATTGTTTCATTACCATAGGTAAAGCTACATTAATTGTGCTATATTAAAATAAAAAGATATTAAACACTTCATGTGAAATTTGCTCTTAAAGATTTGGACAAGCTGTTGGGGATTTCTGATCTTGCATGTGAATGTTCAGAAAATTTGAGAAGCAAAAAACCTCTTGAAGGTACCAGAAATTTTTGTGTTAAAGATATCATTGGCAGCAAATATGAAGCTGCACTTTCTAATGGTTGATATTTTGTCAATATGGTCAACAACCTGCAAAAAATGAAAGATGAGAAATCTCAATGAGATAGCTTCATGAACTGGAGATATGTGCACAAAATTCATGAGGACAAGAGATAGTAAATAAAGTAATTAGCATAATTAAGCATCTACCCTCTTCTTTTCCTCCTTCTCAAAGGGAAGCAGAGCCTTAAAAACTTGACGATATGGACCATCATTGCAGCCTGGCAGTGTCGTTCTAAGCATAGCAATGATTGCTTTAACCATCTAGTGGACAACAAGTGCTAAGTCAACAACCAATAACTTAGATTGTTTTGTTGACATGAATCTTGAAGATCATTGAATTTTACACTAATTGGAGAAAAGCATTTATGTAGAGTTATATCTGCTGTTTTAGCTTCCATATTGGTAACAACACGACATCAGAAATTTGACAGTATCAGCAAAAGTAAACCTTTATTATGATTGCTATTCAGATGTGATCCTTCATATTCTAAGAAAGCTAGAAACCATTCAAATCATCAAGCCAGCATAGGATAGGAAGGAAACACCATTGACGTTGAACTGTTGCTTCGTTTTCATATTCTTCCCAAGGTTATGCAAGAAAGAAAAACTAGGTTTGTAAATTGAAGAAAAACCTGCCACAACCAGCATGAGCAGATTTCTCATGCTCTCCCAAACCAAAAGCATGTCAAAGAAGAAAAGACAATTTTATAAATTTTTCTTTCTATGAATATTCTTATTTAAGTTCAGCAAGTGGGAACTTCATTTTCACTGACCCCATTGGCATAGTGTAATAACTATCAAAGCCTATTGTTATCATCTCTGTCTATTGTAACACTCAGCAAAGTGACAGGGAAATTATATTCGTAACCAACTTGTTAAACAATGATAGGCATTTGAGCTAATTAAAAGATGTGAGCATTGGCAACCTTTTTTCTATAGAAAGCCACACCATGAACATTGAATGGTATTTTCCTGTCGCGAAATGCTAATTGGAACACTTTTCCTGATACCTATAGAATAAAGGACAGCTATTATAAATCAGCAGACATGATATGATTTGGTTCATGGACTTTAACTATGGAAAGAAAGCTTGACCTGCCTCCGATAAAGAATGGCGATATTGCCATAACAGGATTTAGAAGGTGAACCACTGGATGCAGTTTCCAAGATCTTGTCAATGATAAATGAACATTGTGCATGCTCATTCTGGCACTCTTTAATGGTTACCTGTGCAGTTTGGAGATACCATGCAGAAACTTAGTTCCCAACAGGAAATAAACAGAAAGAGGGCATAGAAAATACTAGTAGAGATGAAGTGCAAACATATACTATGGTACCTTAGATCCAGAAGAATTATCTGTGAGAATATCCTGAGATTGGAATCGTTTCATATTATTTCGAATAAGAGAAGATGCAGCTTCCACAATATAGCGTGTGGACCGATAATTTTTATTGAGCCTGACCTGAGTCACAAATTCTCAAAAGACTTTAAAACTCTAACAGTGTAAGTGGCATAATGCTTTGGAGATCTGATACTTGAGAAGAAACACCTTTAGTGGTGGATTTTCAGATTTTAAAGCATATTACAGAATTAATGGGGTAAATACGGCAGTTATAAAACATCACAACCAAAGGATGGGGCAGATGGCAGACCTCTTTGTAATTTGGAAAGTCTTGACGAAATGAGTCAAACCCAGAGATGTCAGCTCCATTGAAACCAAAGATGGACTGTAGAAATATATGCATTATTTTAATATTGACAAAACAATATTAATCAGTACAAAGCACTAAAAGAACCTGAACATTGAAGGGAAAGTAGACCTGATCATCATCGCCGACAATAGTTAAGCGTTTATGAGAAGCAACAACTCTCAAAAGACCATATTGCATGGAGCTTGTGTCCTGAAACTCATCAATGACGATGGCTTTCCATGACTTCTGGCACTCCCTAAACACTGAATTGCATATTGATGTTATTGTTGGTGTTTTAGTAATAATTTAATCAGTAGAGTATGTGAAGAAAAATTGGACAATATTGACCTTCAGGAAATTCCTGGAGCAACCTGACAGAACAGCTGATTAAATCATGGTAGTCCAGTGCATTACAAGACGCTAATATATCATTGTATTTCCCAAGTATTGCTGCCTGATTCAGTGCCAGATGCAAGATATAAAACTATCAAAGCATTACAAAAATGTTATCTGAGTGAGAGATTTATCAGCTTACTCCTGCATCATCACCCATTTTACAGCAGTCTGCTGGGGTCTTTCCCGAAGCTTTGGCCTGGAATAGAGCACATCAATCAACAGATGTCACAAAGCTTGCTTGCTTATGTAAGAGAAACAAACAACTCCAGTGGCTTCACAAGGCAAAGAAACACAGCAGAAAAAAAAAAATTATCACACCCTTGGTTGCGTGGGAAAAAAAACTATATCCCCAACAACTCTTATTCTGTACACAATGGACTAGAGGGACACAACATGCTGAATTTGATTGAGAACTTGTAAGAACGTGTATTGGAGAAAGTAAACAGCAAAAAAGATAAGTTTTGTTCCAACTTTTAAAAAGAAATCTATAAGGGATGAAAAACCAGTAACATATTGCCAAAGAGGTAATTTAGTTAACTGCTAACCTGAGTCACAAACTTTTGCCACTTTTTTGACTTGTCTTTGAAATATTCTGGGAGCATTATACCACTAGAACCTTCTGCAGGCTTGCAGGTATCAAGATTTTGTAGACCACTCTTTTCCTTTTCAAATAGGCGCACAGCCTCAATGATTGCTCTTCTCTGATGCCCATGTCCATATATCAAGAATTCTGATGTGCGCCCTAACCTATTATGTGGAACACTGTTAACATTGGATGAATCCATAAGAATTATGGACAAACAATTCGCAACTATCCCAAAGCAGAGCTAATAAGCTACCGCTTTCAAGTATTGGAAAATAATTGATGATATCAGAGAAGCAAAAAAGTAGATTTTAGGATCTCAGAATATGCATACTTCTCAGCATGTGAACGGCAAAGCTGCAAAGAAAATGAATGGAATGTGCTGATTGTAAGTTCTTTTGCTGTTGCCTTACTAGCAACAGCTCCAATTCGGTCTCTCATCTCAGATGCCGCAGCTGTAGTGAAAGTCATTGCCAGAATGTTTGACGGACTAATGCCCTGGAAATGTTTCAAATATCACATTTACAAACCAATAGGACCAACCAAGCATGTAGGGGAAAAGAACAAAACATGTGAGCAATAACCAATAAGCAAGCTCATTCCAAGTTAACCATACGCAATACCTCACTAAGCAGCATCAGCACACGCCCAACCATTGTGGAAGTCTAAAATGAAAGAGAAACAGAAATTCAGCTCGAACCATGGGAAGGAATATAAAAACCAATAAGGTCAAATCATGAATGTGAATTCGGTTGTGTATACTTGTATGTAGTTGAATACAAGTGAGAATTATGAAAGTGGGACCTTGCCACTTCCAGGACCAGCAACAATCATCAAGGGAACTGAAGTATCACTGCAAGCTGCTTCCCGCTGCCTATCATTGAGAGACTGCAGATACTTCCAGTACTCCTCAGGCATGTTGCCAGGCTTGATCGCCCTAGTGGAACCTCTGTCATCTGTGGTAGATCCTAATTCCATATTCAATGAGCCCAAAGCACATTCGGTTGCCGTATTCTCAGTGGCAGCCATAGGCTCCAAACTATTTGGACTTAGTATTTCTGTTTTCGCAGCAGACTTTTGTTCACATATAGCATCTATCTCTTCCAAAATGGATTCATCAAAATCGTCATCCAGAAGGTTAGGGGTCGAGAAATGGTCACTTGAATCACTCAAGCATTCTGGTTGTTGTTTCAGTGGAATCGTTAGAGAAGCCAACGAACACTCGTTTTCTAAAGGACGATTCTCTCTATTGCATAAAATTCCACTAAAATTAAAATCTGTTGACTCGAGCCTTAACCGTGTATTCACTGGTATCTCCAAAAGAGGAACTCTTTTGACGCTAGTAACCGGAGCCGGCGATCCTGTTACCATTCCGTCCCTAGCTCCGGTGTTGAAAATAAAAGCAATTAGCTCAACAAATCATGTGTTGCGTATCTAAATAATTAGCTTAATGATTTCACAAGAAAAATCGCACAACGTAAGCTAAATAATTAACTAGAGATCCAGGTCCAGTCCAGTAGAGAGCGCGCTTACTTGTGTGGATATCGATTGAAAGAATCGGCGGCAGCGTCTGGCGGCCGTTTGCGAGCAAGACGAGCCTTGGCGGCACTCAAATTTTGCGAGATTCTCGCCCTTTGTTCCTCTGAGATGACGACATTGCTTGCCGCCGCATGCGGCGGCGCCCCGTAATCGTTTTCTTTTGACATCCGGTGACCTCAGTATAATCGTCTGGCTACCTTATCTTTTCCATTCAGTTTTCCCTCCCATTCCGGAGGACACGATCGAATTGAAATTTTAAAGAGCGTTTCAAATAACTGGCTGACCTTATCGGAATTGGGCTCTGTTGAAGCCATAAACCGGGTTGGGCTGGCAGCCTAAACGTCGCCGTTTAAGCTTCAATTAAAGTGTCGAACAACCTTCTCGCACCCCATCCCGAGAATGGAAGCTCTGAGAGCCTCATACGGTGACGCCTCGTCCGATTCGGACTCCGACGCTTCTCTTCGAACAACCACGGTAATCAAACCTGCCTCGGCGCCGAAAACGGAAGCGGCAACAGCCACCTTGCCACCTCCACCGCTCTCTCTTCTTACGCCGCCCAACTCTCTCAGTACCTACAAAACTTTATTTATTACTATATTTCTTCTACAAACTGTACGTTTTTCTTTTCTGTGCTCACCATTTGTTCGACGTTTTGACAACTAAGGTTTCGCGGATTACTTGGGAAGTGGTCAGCCTAGTCGCGTCAGGAGCTTCCCCCATGTCGAAGGCAACTACGCATTGCACGTTTACATCCCAGGTTCTTCTGTGCCTTGCTTCTAGATATACGAAGTGCCATTGGCTGTGCGACTTTAGACCTGTGCTTAATTATTATTTCCTGCAGTATATATACCGGCCACGGCAAAGAAGGGAGCGGCCATGTTGTTGAAGAAGCTGTCATCTTTAGTGCCTGGTCTCCATGTTGTTGATGGCGACATTCCACTCAACGTTTTGGGCAGAGATAGTGACAAACTTGAGCAAATTGCCTTGGGAAGAGAATTCCATATTAGCTTGGGAAGAACCGTGCCTATCCGAGTGCACCAGATTGATTCCGTTGTTGCAATGCTTCGCCAGAAGCTTCAATTTCAGAAGCGGTCAGTAAATACTCTCCAGTCTTTACATGCATGAAGAATTTTGTTTGCAACCATGAAGTGTTATTGTTTCTTGCGAGCAGATATTGGATTGATTTTAGCAAGTGGGCGGTTTTTGTTAATGATGATCAAACAAGAACCTTTCTTTCAATGGAAGTTGTTGCGGGAGGATTGGCTGAGGTATGCTTTCTCTTTTTCCTTTCTTTTTCGCATCTGCTTCTTCAAGTAATAGGTTGTTAATTTCTGGTTACTCTAGCGCTCTTGCGCACTCAAATTGTGTATCGCCATTCATTGTATGGTTACATTGCAATAATTTTTTTTTTTTTCCCCACTGCTTCAGATTGTTAAACAAATTCGATGTGTTAATGAGGTCTATAGGCTCCATAATCTTCCGGAATTTTATAAGGTGAGCATATTGCATCTCCTGCTCTTTTGGCTGGTTGACTATTCTTTTCATGTTTATAGTGAGTAATTGATTGTGCTCTATAATGGATATTGCCCATAGGATCCGCGCCCTCACATATCCGTGGCCTGGGCATGCGGGGACATCAGTGATTCCTTAAGGATAGCTGTTGAAGAAGAAACGAAGAGGTCAATCATGGGGAGTTCAGCGCAGAAACTTATATTTTCTTGTAAATTCAGCCGCATTGAGTGTAAAATTGGTAATAAGTTGTACAAAATTTGTAAAAACCTTGATGAATGATAAAACCTCTATATGGTAATGTTTCATATAAGTCATCTTTATGTCAAAGAAGTTAGAATTTGTTAGATTTTGCTTTAAACTGTGTTTCAACTGATGCAATTAGCGTGAAGAACATCTTTATAACCTAACAAGGACTAGCTTGCAGTGACGACTTAATTCAGTCATGCTGTCTTTGTAATGAAATTGTTACGTGTTTATCTTATCCCGAAGTGAAATTGGGGAGGCGAATCACCCTGAAGAGCGAAGAGTTAAAATTAATCCCTTGGCAATGCTGTTTGGTGGGGCTTTTCTTGCTTGATCATTTATTTTCCTTTTGTTTTATGTACCGTAAGCCCCTGATTTCTGGTATGGAGAGACTGATGGACTTCAGGCTAATAGATGTACTTTATGTTGCAATAATTTTAAAACTGGGAGGGGAAAAACTGCTGATGCCTCTTCAAATGGATAAACACCTTTTTCATTGTCTACAATGTAATCTTCGCCGATTGAAGAACGATTAATTCCAACGTATCCCTAAACAAAGAATAGGAATAAGGACATAAGATTTGATGATTTCCACAAAATTATGGTATGCTGTACTTTCGTCCAGTCATATGCGGCCTGCCTGGCTTGATCGAGATTTTAACGCAGGGTCTGTGACTACTACACCCATCTTGATTTATCTCTTTGGCGAGTTCTGGTTTTAGCCGTAGATCTCCTTAAGAAAGTCAACGTTACATGCCCGGCAGTTGAAGCAATGTGCAAGGAGTTTCCGTTGAAAATGTGGAACGGCATTGAGGATTAGTGGTCCCTCGCGGAGCAACTGGAGCTGCTTCCATTTTGAGATGCCCCAACAGCTTTCTTTGTCCATTGTGTTATCGTTATAAAACTCTTCTTTAGACGCTTTAGGAGGTGAGCAAAACATCTGGAGTCTCTTTTGTTGATCGTTTAACTTGACATCATATGATTATTTACTCAGACCACTCGCCTTCCATATATACTCAGTTTGACCAAGCAAATTTAAACTTAGTGCCATCTTCTGCCATTTTGATCTATGGAGATACTACCACTGGAGAGGCTAGTTAGAACGACAGTGGCGTCTTTTAGGACCGTAACCATAAATTCGTATTGCTGAATCTTTCCCTCTTCATCCGTTCGGATGAAACTAAACTTGGTGTCCATTAATGGCTGTGACTGGCGAGCGACGAGCAGGCAAAAGTTTTCCGAACAAGGCCATTGATGGTTGCTTGATGATCCAAACGTTTTCAAATTTCCGTTAAGCAAAATCGAGCCACCGATAGATTGAATCTAACGAAGTTCACATAAGAAAAAATGAAATTATTTCCCGCACAAACACAAGCACGCACAGAGGACAACCTCTTTACGAGGTTGTTGGAAAAGTCATTATTTGCCACATCGCTCAAAGCTTCTCTTAATTAAGCATGTCCTGATGGGGATACAATCAGAAAGACTCGGACAAGCACGCACAGAGGAAAACCTCTTCACGAGGTTGTTAGAAAAGTCATTATTTGCCACATCGCTCAAAACTTCTCTTTATAAAGCATGCCCTGATGGGGATACAATCAGAAAACTCTTTTTGAAGAGGGTGGGGGGGAGGGATTCCCTGTAACTTAATCCCTCTTACAATTATGAGGGCCTCTATGGCATGAATGATTATTAACCTCTTCCGTATAGTTCTAATATATCAAGCAGAACTTGTCTGCTTCTTCTGTCAAATGAATGTGAATTCGATGCCAAAAAAATGATTGGCATAGATGTCTGGTGACATTAACAAATTTATCCACCAAAGGAAACCTACAGTCCCGAAATCGATTCAAGATTGTATTTCTGAGAAGATGATCCTTCAGCCTCTTTGCTCTCCTGCAATTTTGGCTTCTTTATGACATCTAGAGTCTGCAGATATGTGTAGGAAGCTGTCCGGTTAGCTGGTGGGCCTGAGCTGCTAAGTCTGCTTGCTAGGAAGCGACGTATTAGGCCCCGCAATAATGGAGACATTGTCTTGGGTTCATGTTCCAAGTAGTACATAACTCCCCCCATGCATGCACAAAATAAGGCCACCTGCAGAATCACCGATATAGGTCACTCAAAAAAGCTTCCAACAGTGCTCTAAAAAGAACTGTACATGCAAAAGTGCCAGATATTTGTTGTCCATGATAGAGATTGAACCATCAACATGCTGCAGCACACAAGGGCACTGGACCCATGGACACACACTATCAAGTAAAGGCCAAAAAAAAGCAGGGGGGCAGGTTGGGAATGAGCATTGTTCTGATGCCTTTGCCTGGCAACAAGTCCTCAGATCTTATACAGAAAAACGAGTAGAGGCATAGCAAGAAAGAAGAAAGTAATAGCAAAAACAAGCTAATCTAGTTCTCAATCCATGTGCTGCTTAAGTGAAGGCAAGGATGCTGTCAGAACAATATCTTAGACAGAGACCAATACCTCGGAATTCTTAATATCTGGAAGCAGGTGGCGGTTCACTAATATGTACCACCATGAATCTCCAGCTCTAGGAAGAACATACAATCCTAGTTCAGCACGCCTGGACTTTTTCTCCAGTAACACAGACAGGGAAGCTATCCCACCAGCAATCCAATATACAAGCTTGTGGTCTTTGGTTGTGACTTTTCTATGCAGACATACCACAGCCTTGCAATATCCATGAACAAGTAAGAAGGTATCACCAGGTTTTACCAAAAAAAAAACAAAAGAAGAAGAAGAAGAAGAAGAAGAAGAAGAAGAAGAAGAGCAAACAAGAATGAGTTAACTGAAACCTGAAAGATTCCAACAAATGCAGATAAAAAAGTTGTTGAGCGAACAGCATCCCTTAAAGCAAGCCAACATGTACGAGCAGGAGCATCCATGAACTTTAGATTATGACAACAAGGGGCCAATAACATGTCAGTCCAGACTAATTATTGACTTGCAGAAACAACAAGGTTGTGATGCCTTGGTGTCCAATGCATAAAACAAAAGGTGAATAAGAAATAATGTGGGGAAGAGAAAGGGTAATAAAATTCTATCTGTACATGCGAAAGAAAAAGGTAAAGGCTAGATGTAAATCAATAAAGTCCAACATTCTGCAAGATTTGCTGAACTTGCAGACCATAATGATTGGATGAAATATAAACGTTAGGAATGTCCAATCAAATTTCTGTTTGTCCCTGAAACTATAATGGTTTTTCCCAATTTTCTCTCCCAAGAAATTTTGCATCAATGTCAAACATGCAATGCACATAAACTAGTATCCAGGGTCCCTCATTTCTTTTCTCCTCAAACAGAAGTATAAATAGGAAACTTAAACAGTGCCAAAGAAAAATAGAGTCGAAGAGTTACCTTCGGTAGGTGCAGAACAACATATGGTACAAAAGTCAGTGAGAAATAAAGCGGAAAAGTTTTTCTGAATGTAGTTGATGCTGCATTGCCATTATGAACCAAACATGATTTTGTCTCTGGATGAATAACGGAACAAGGAATAATGGAGGGGAACTCTTCCAACTTCACAGAGTTGAATTTCCCTATTTTAGATAAATAAGCTGACAGTGATGCAACATCTACTGGGCCTCCTCTACAGCTCTCTCTTACGGCTTTGTATACAGGCTGCGCAACTGGCCCAGTCTTCTGAATAAAATCGTGATATGCTTTTGGCAAGCTCTCAGGACGCATGACAAAGGAATACATAACCTAAAAAGAAAAAATTGATATGTACCAAAGAGAGACACAACACACTTAGGTTCAAACAAGTTTGGCAATCTATATAATGACAATGGCATAAACATGTAAGGGTAAGGGAATACAAGAAAAGCACCAACTATTAAAACATAACTGATACAACCATATCAATAAGAACTTCAATGTACCTGGGCGCTTGCCAGGGCAAAAAGCAATGAATCACCATGCCTCCAGTGGCTTCCCCAAAGGTGAAACTTGTTCCTAGCTTTTGCTGAATTATAAGCACACTGATAAGAAAAGCTAAAATTAGACAAGCAAAATCCTTCTTGCTACAACTCCAAAACAGAATCATAATCTCCCCATTGCATAAGAGAATCTACATACCTGAGCTACCCTAGCCAAAAGATAAAGAGCAAGGGTACGCCTCCGGTTTGAATCATCTAATGCTAACACAGACAATCCTGCAACCGAACCTGCTACAAATCTGCTCCATCATCCCCTTAAACAATGTTATAATTTATAAACAAGAAATAAGTAACAAAAACAAATAAATAAATAAATAAAAAGTGTTATACACATACGCATTCAGAGGTGTTTCTTTCCTTCTAAACTTTCTCAAAAAGCATCTAAGGGCATGATAAGAACCAGTAAATCCGCCGAAAAGCAAGCCTATACGGCATGCTTCCTCTCTTACAATCAAATCTTTCTCTGATACAAGTTGCTGCCAACAGAATTCAGAAATTCACCGATTGAAAACCAAAAACACTCATTTTCTATGTAAAAATTCAATCGATTAGCAAGTAGGCATAATTGTTGTCATGATTAATGGCGCATTGGAAATAGAAAAGAGCGTGAGCGACCTTGAGATCGAGAAGGGAAGAGTAGGACTGTCCCTTAGCGAGCTTGAAAGCCCGAAGCAAGATGCCGATACCAACCCTGACGCCATAAGAGAGAAGGAAGCTCTGGCAGAGGTTGCCAATAAAGTGGGCGACACACGATTCGTCGGGCGCGTGATCGCAGGGCGGGTAAGAGTGTGGGCCGCCGGGAGGCGACGTGCGTTGCCGGCGCTGCAGTTCCTCTATGGCCTCACGCAGCCGCTCCTCGGCCTCCCGGAGGCGGCGTTCGGCGTCGGAGTTGTCGTGCTGGTGGGGGAGGGGCGGAGGAGAGGGGGAATTTGAGAGGGACGTCATTTTGGTGTTGGAGAGGCCGAGAGAGTTGGGAGTTGGCCTTTGGCATGCGCTTAGAGGCAGACGGGAGAGCTGTCGAGCGGATGGCCGAAGCAGGGACGCAATTATAATTAAATCTAAAGTTGAGTCTTTTTCGATGCTTGGAGCGGAGGATACAGCCCATAGAGTGGCGGTTGGTGATGACGTGGCGGTAGGGGGTGTTTCATTATTCGTTACAGTGGATTTAATGTGATATTGGCGGGGGAGAAAAGGTTGGTAGAAAAAAAAAAAAAAAAGAAACGAAAAACTTTAAGGAAGAAGATACATAGTACAAATTCGTTTAAAAAAAATTATATTTTTATTAAAAAATATTTTTTTAATATATAAAACTTATATATATTTACTCATTCCTAACTCTTTTTGGACTCCTTTCTGTTACAAAACCGCGCCCGTAGTCGAGTAGTATTCGGCTGCTGGCTTGAGAGATTGCGCCGCTTTGGGTCGTGGGCTGAGCTTTTGACTGCACTTGCTCATTTCTTCCGTTTAGTAGCCAATATTTACGAGCCCGGCTTGTCTTGTTTCCATCCACGCGTTCCTGCTCAACTTTTTTTTTAAAAAATTAAATAAAAATAAATAAATAATTATTATTAAAAATAATATAATAACAACGAATAAAATATAAATTAATTATATATTATTTAATTACAAATTAAATATAAAAATTTTATTTTATTATACTTTTATACTTAAATATTTTATTTAATAAATATTATTAAGTAATAATTTTTTCTTATTACGGTAAAAGAGATATTAAATTATACAAATAAAAACTTGTTATGATAGTTGTGAGTATATTAATTCAATCTCTTCTACGTAAAAGAAAATTTAAATTTGTTGTTAAAATATTAATAATTTTATTTAAAATTAACAGAATTAAATGTATATTTTTAAATTTTTTTCATTTAATAAAATATAATTTTTTTTATAAGATTAGAAGTATTATCCTAATTTTTTCATTTTATAATATATATATACACATCATTTTTCCTCCAGCTAATTTCAAAACTTAAATCTGTGAAAATGAGCATTACGATGTAAAGAAAAGTTATCTTGACAAACTTTGGCATCCTCGTAATAGTCAAGTTGAAGGCAGACATTTTCAGTGGAGTCGCTTTCTCAGTTTAACATTAAAAAAATTAATATGGGTAATTTTGGAATGCAAAATGTGATTTTTTTTTGTTTTTTGGTCTAATTAAATTGGTGAAATAGGAATTAATTATAAGCGAGGTTGCTGACTTTTATTTTTTTTTTTTTAGTGTTATTAGATATGTTATTAGTACTGATAGCTCGGTGTTGCTGAAAAATTTCCATTCAACTTCTGTTTCAGACGGGTTTCCAAGATGGCATCCTGAACTACAATAATAACAGTAAAATCACATCGACGTAGAAGGTCTGCCTACAGAGAACGTTCAATTCGCATTATATGACCTTTACTTGTTCTCCAACGCACATCCAGCTCTGGTGTATGGTCTCTACATCTTACCATCAATTTTTTCGTAACCACCAGCACTGCTTGTTGGCTTTTGGACTTGCCACGATGCCTGCCATTGCTTGTCATATAAAGTAGCTTCATCTTCCAGCTTCCTCAGGTTTGCCAAATCTCCAGTCCATCCAAGTAGTACAATGCCAACGACTGTCACAAAAAGTCCCGCCCTGCATACCAAGTACCCTGTTCGGCCAACCAGATCGAGCCCCATCAATCCATCCCCAATGTATGCCATGAAAAAGCCCACCATTGTAGCTCTACCCACAGTAGAACCAGCGGATATGTGCACAGTTAGTAAGAAATTAAAACTGAAGAAAAAAATGTAAGGCATGCAATAAATGTCTTAGACCCTGAACCATTTAGTCGCTCTGCCTCTGGAAGATATGACCTTCTGAGCCATGCCCACCAAGGTACTACAGAGTTCCTAAAGAACACTGGTTCTTCATTTGTTGATGCTTCTGGGTACAATTCAGGAAATATTCTCCTTTTTGCTTCTACAAGGCCAACAGATTTCAGAAACCAGCTTAAAATATTGAGTTATTGATCAATTTATTTAGCGATATATGGACTGCATAGCTCCACATCTTTCATGAAGAGATGAAACCCACTCACCTGCAACAATTAGACCATCCCAGTCCATTTTGCCATCTTTTACAACCAATTCAAAACCCAGGTCCCCATCTTCCAGCGCTCATCCATAAATTTTGGAACAGCAGGTCCATTTTCTAAGCCATGCTCCATTTCATCAGTGTTCTTTGGTCCATACGTGCAGAAAGCAGATTTCTCAAGTTGTTCAGCATCTGTAAAACCTTTCTGGCCCTCAGCATTTAGAGTGACGACGTGGGTCACCTGCTTTGACTCCAACGAGTGTGCAAGTCTGGCTAGAGGCTGTTGTTTCTTACTGGGGTATCATATGAGAGGTAAGCTCTATGGAACGAGGCACAAATGGAAATGGAAGCCATGTGCGTCTAAAGAGTTTGGTTTCTTCAGTTCACTTCTTCTCTATTATTGCTTCTGCTCTAGTGATAATGGGAAGATAAGGAGCCAGCTTCCATATAAAATAAAAATTTCTTGCCTCATCCCTTTCTGTCAGTAACAGTATGGGCAAGTGATCTTATCTGTACCCCATTCTTGAAGCTCGCTGTGTTCACAGAATTGGCCTACATGTCTGAAAGGGATTACAATAAGACATTGCTTCCAAAGAAGTTGCCCAGTAGTTAAAGTAGCCATCTTTGTTGGGCAGAATCACTTTGGTTTTGAAATTCTGTTATGTCATTAATCTCGTGGAGTTCGAACAAGTTCAAAAGAAGCATAGATCCAGATCCACGAAAATGGAACCACTTTTACCTATTGATGGGCGTTTTACAAATTGCACCTTCAGAATAGTCATTTTTGCTACCAAACAGAAGAATCCACTCCAATTGCTGGGGGCGCAAACACTGATGCTATGGTGAACATAAAATAGCCGGTTGAGGCTTTAAAATGGCTCATTTTTGCCAAGAAACTGAATGTCAAACAATTCTACTTGACTTCAGATGGCCAGGAGTAAAAACATAGAAAAGATGCATTTGATCCCAAAGTCATTAGCAATATAATTTCTCTAAAAGCTGATGTCAGGGGTTTGAAGTTTCAGCTAAGAATAAGCCCTCCCAATGAATACATTTGAAATCTAGATATATTCTAGGAAATCAGAAAGGCAAACAAAATGAACCTTGATGGGAGGTTAGAATGGCCTGCGAACTGCCTCCTTCAGCCAATAACAAGAAATAAAAGCCAGAAATCCTTCTTGAGGTTGATGAGGAACCAATTTATGCTTCCCATCCCCTTAACAAAGTCGCACGTGCTACACGGTTGACACCAAGGGAAAAGGCACCCATTCGAAGATTACAATTGTGTGTCTGGCACATGCTCTTGATATGACGGAAGGCTCTAGTCATGTACCTCTGAAGTTCCTTGTTCACCTGAGCTTCTTCCCACATAAAACCTTGAATGTTCTGCAAAATTGAAGAGAATAATTCTTGCATCAGATTTTTTCTCCATTAACTTAACAAATTCATTTTTGCATCCTATGCAATTCATCCAAGTGGTTAATATGGCCATTTATGTTCAATCCCACTTCCCCAAGTCTGCCTTCTATCTCCAATTCAACACATTTTTCATAGCTATGTATGCAGAGCACTTTTTGTCACACAGCATTAACATTCAAGGAAGATGCTTGGGATTAGCTTCTAGGGATTGACATCCAGCAGAAAATTGTACAATATACCAAAACAAAAAATCAAGCAGAAAGAAAGTTGGGAAAGCTGTCAAGTATCAAGCTTCACCTCTATCACATGCTAATTAAGATCAGTGGCTTCCAAACAACAGATATGAATACATCCCACAGAATCTTACATGTTTAACAAAAATGCAAGTTGTACTAATATAAAAAGGATATCCAGAGGAGGGAATCTCTTTCCTCCTATTCTGTTACCTGAACCCACTCAAAATAGCTAACAGTCACACCTCCAGAATTGGCATATATGTCAGGAAGTACTATAACTCCTTTCTTTTGCAGAATCTGCAAAATCACAATCTTACAAATCAACTATGTACATTTTTCCTTTTGTTTTTTGTTTTGTTTTGTGTGTGTGTGTGTGTGTGTGTGTGTTTTTTTTTTTTTTTGACTTTGCTGCCTTTTATGAAGGGTGATTAATGGAAGATCAACATTACTTCATCTGCTTCTGGATCAGTAGGATGGTTTGCAGCCTCTACTATGAACTTGGCCTTCACGTCTGCAGCATTTTGCCTTCAAAAGAAAATGATAAAGTTTCAGGCAAAACCAGTTGGTATAGAAATCAGAGAATCAAGAACAAAATCTTCATAATTCTTGTTTCCTTACCAAAATATTTCAATACCCTCAAATGATACGAAGGCAGAAAATTATGACAAAGATAATGTACATTTAATCTAGAAAGTATATTTGCTTTGAAAGAATATTTGTCAAGTAAAGCGGATAATACTAATTGAAGATCCATCCACTTCATCAGAAAACAAGAGGTTCACAATTGTGTTGCCCACTTGAACCAGAAAAACATGTAGCTACTGCAAGCAGGAAATGAGCTAGAGCATGCCCATTTTTACCAGAAACTGAAAGCAATATATAGTTGCTAGGAAAGTGGCTTAACCTAACCTGTTCAGGACTCCACCTAAAGCACATGGAATAAGAACATCACACTCATGTACAAGCAATTCATTAGGATCCATAGAATCTCCACCATGGAAATCTTTCAAACTACGAGTGGATTCTTTATGCCTCAGCAACTCTGGTATGTCGATTCCTTTCATATTCTTAACTGCACCTGTGATGTCACTCACTGCTATTACTTTCCCTCCTCTCTCATGTATGAGCCTTGCTGCCCAGGAACCCACATTACCAAAACCCTAGATGATACATTGAGAAGTCAAGAATTTGTTAACAAACAGAGAGGAGCATCTCATCAAAGAATGAATTGAAGTCAACCTGCAATTAATTGAGAATTAAGGCTTAATTAATTGTCACCTGAATTACAAATGTCAAACCCTCAACGGACTGGCCATATTCAGCAAGTAAAGCTTCTGTGGCAAAAACAACTCCACGCCCAGTTGCGGCCTCCCTGCCCAGTGATCCACCAAGATCCTGAAATTCAAAACATAGGCACAAAGAGAAAAGGAGATAAATATAGCCCCATTTTCCTTTAGGATAAAAAATTCAAATACTAAGAAGCACAAATTTGGCAATGCCAGTCTTTAGTACTTACTATGGGTTTGCCTGTCACCACAGCTGGTGAGTGGCCGTGAAATTTTGAATACTCATCCAAAATCCATGCCATGGTCTGTTACATTGTTTAGGTCCACATTACATTGTAATCCCAATTACACAGAAAAAACTGAGGATGTTAAAAGAATTGATGCAAAGTCAATCAGCAGACATGGGTGAACCTGCGCATTAGTGCCCATATCTGGCGCCGGAACATCAGCGTGAATGCCAATGAGATCATGGATTTTCTGAGTGAAGACTCGAGTTAGACGCTCCAATTCACTTGTACTTAAGTCTTTTGGGTTGCATCCAATACCTCCCTTTGCACCACCATATGGTATGTCTGCTACAGCAGTCTTCCATGTCATTAGTTGAGCCAGGGCATTCACTTCGTCTGGGTCAACCTTAAGAACAGATTAAATGATATGTCATAGTAAATATCAAAGTTTGAAATATTCAGGATAAGAAAGGTCTGCTTCTCCATTGGACAGAGACAATCAGAACAAAGATACACCAAGTGAAAGTGCTAAGAGAACTAAAGAAACAAGAAATAGAAAAGGAGGAGAAGAATTGCAAATACAAATATTTACCGAGAGTATGAAGTCCAACAGAAGCTTGTAAGTGCTCTGGAGCTATGTTCCAGAGGAGTGAGTGTCAAGCAATTTATAAAGAATTTAATATTTGATTAATAGCCCTGTATTGTTGTTGGTAAGTTATGTCAGAGTTCTAACCAATTCCTCTAAATAGCCACCAGCAAACTGTCAGAAGATAGCAGAAAGTTCAGAGTTTGACAATAGACATGCGCTGTTTCAAACACCCGAGTTATGTAATTAGATTTCAGTAATGCTTGTATAATTCTAACCACTTTCTGTTATATGTAATAAGACTCCTCTAATACCAATTGAATGAACATCAAATCATCCTACCACCTTAAATTAGTTTCAACACAGGCATGTTACAATAGCAAATTTTGCAAGGCAAAATACAAAACTAACAGCAAAGGGATTTGGTGTTACATTTATTGAAAAGGTCGCATAAACCGTCAGTTCTTGAAGAACAAAAGGAAAAAAAAAAAAAAAAAAAACTAAAAGTCGGGAGCGTGAAATTATCAACAGAAACAAGAAAGTCAAGAAGAGAACTTCTAAAGAAGGAGACAGCAAAGTGAAGGCGCACCTCAGGATGATATCTGATTCCCCCTTTCATGGGACCACGAGCATTATCATGCTGCACTCTGAATCCAACGTACGAAGCCAGAGTTCCATCGTCCTTGGGAATCGTGCACTCCACCTGATCAAAATTAATATTACCACGGGAATTCTCTCCTGAAAAAATTTCAGAGAAATGCCCAGTATTCTTCTTCTTCTTTTTTGAAAAAAGAAAAAAAAAATTCCTCCGTTTACCTTGATCTCTCTGAAAGGGATTAAAAGACTCTTCTCAACTTTAGAATCCAACCCAAGAATCCGCGCCGCCTGGCGGAAATTGCGGCTTGTTGCTGCAAGAGCATTCATGGCTGCCTATGGAAATCTTGAAACAGAGGATACCCAGAAAGAAAGAGAGAAATGAAAAAAAACAAAAAAGAAAACAAAAATCAAGAAAAACCCAAGAAACGCAAAGCAAAACAAGAAGTACTACGTGTGAAAGCGGCCAGTGGTGACAGACGATTGAAACAGAAACGAGAATGCCGCGAACATACAGATGGTGGGTGGGAGCGCGTAGTGTTGCAAGATTAGTATCTATACAGGGAAGGTGGAGCTACACAGAATAGTGAATATTATATTGTATTTGGACGTTCGTTGTCGACTGATAGAAGCAGAAAGAGAGAGAGAGAGAGAGAGAGTCGGTGCGTGCAGGCCGCTACAAAATGGTAATTTGATAAGTGAAGTGGGTCGCAGATCCACGGGATATTATTTCCTAATTAAATAGTAATCGTGAATTTTCAAATTACTTAACTAACCCTTCCTTCTTTTTTTTTTTTTTTCCCTTTCACTAAAGACGAAAAAGTTTATCGCTTAAGTGAGCTGAGGCGAAAGTAACTCCTAATGTTTTCATTTAATCTTAAAAATAAATAAATAAAAATATATAAAATTTGATTAGTGATGAGTACTAACAAAATTTTCAATTCAAAACCCAACAACATATCTTAATCTCTCATCTTGTATATTTTTAAGACAAAAATGAGTAAAATGAATTTAAATTTAGACTAAATAAATAAAAATTATGTAGCCTAATTCATGAGAATGAAAATAAATACAAAGCTAATGGGAATCTCTGAGCTAATTTTAATAATTTCTTTTCGTTTTTTTTTCTTTTTTCTCACAGTCGCACGTCTGTTGCGTTGGTTTGCAACACCAATGAGCAACTAGACATCCTTTCTGTTCTAAGGATTAATGTGATCCACTCTCCTCCCTCAGTCACGCGTGAAAAAATATAGTTCATTTTTTCGCGTTCGTTATTTTAATTTATTTTTTTTATGAGTTAAGATAATTCATTATAAAAAAAATTAATTAATTAATTATATTTTTATGTTAACAATTAAAAAGAAAAGTGTCAAAATTAATTTTACCGTTCTCTTGTTGTTGCTGATAAGAATCAGTCTTCTCCTCAAATCTCCGAAGAACACGCTGCTTCAGTTGGGACGACGGCAATGCAAAAATCGGTCAGTGTCTGCTAGTAAAGCGAGGACCCTCAACATTGACTAAGTTAAATCGCTAGGTTGGACCTGGGCCTCGTTGCGATTTCATATTAATCAACGCCCGTCTCTTCCGGAAGTCCGCGTCCACGTGCCAGATCAGTGTTGAAATTTTTGGTGCGGCGAACCCGTTAGGCTCACGCGTTTATTCGCGGCGTCCATGATGACGTGGACGTATATGTATGCTCTGCACCCCCTGTGAGATGGCGAAAAAAGATAAAAGGGGGAAGTGATTTGGAAGACGAGGAGCGATCGAGGCAGACAGTGGGCCTTCTTGCGTTGGTCTCGTTCATCTATTATTTTTATTTTTTAGAAGTACATAATATAAATATATTTAAAGTAAAAAATATATATATATATATAAATAAAATGGAGTTTGTCTATAGTTATTAAAAGATTTTGTATGCAAAAAATTGATATTTATTTATACATATATTTTAGTTGTACATACAAATAAAATAAAATATGTATGCAATTATTAAAAAATTTTACATACACAAAATTAATAATTGTTTGTAAATATATATTAGTTATAGGCGCATTGTATATTAAAAGAGAGAGAGAGAGAGGAGACTTGCTTGAGGGACTCACCCTTTGTCTCCACTCCAATTACATGGGTGCGGTACTGTAGCGGGGGTCCTAAGATGACAGTGTCGCGAACACATCACATCGCTCTGAAATAAAATTTAGAAGGGATATTATTGTTTACTAGGACAACTCCATATTATTTTTTAATATCGATTAATTAATAATTCACTTAATTTGGGTTGGAGAAAAAAGGTTTTGAAGCAGCCACCAGACATTTAACCTGGGAATATTAGTCTTTTTTAATAAAAAAATTTGAACCATATTACGACAGCCGTTGCTCTAGCTAGAATTGAATGCACCGAGGGTTGGCAAATTTCGATGTAATTTGAAACAGGTTCCGCACACAGCTTCCAGCTTCCGAGCCACACAAGTGGTCCCATCGATACTTCAAAGAATAAAAGTACAGTCAGTGGAAAATCAAGGTGGCTAAGCACTAATCCTGGTTATCAAGCAGTGTACTAGGCCTTGCTTGTAATAATTTACGGTTCCCAATTGATTGGTGCTGGAGACTTGGTTGTTATCTGATTGTACGCTATAAAAATTCCGATTTGTGCAAGGATAGATTTGGTTTTCTTGTCTTGAGCGGAAAGAGGAAAATGAGGATTTGGACTACGACTGGCATCAACTTATCGGCCATTGAAAAAGAACGAGAAAAGCAATTGCAACGGGCCACGGCCGAGACAAATCTTATCTTGTTGTCCTAAAGCGCACTTCTATTCTGATTTGAACCATAGTTTTCCCGATCAAATATGCAACGCAAGTTCAGCAGGCCATGTCATACGAATCTAATTAGAGTCAGATTAAAAGGGATTTCCCGCCACCAAAACAGAGGTCGTTCTCTCCAGGGAACCTCGTGAGCGTACCGGGACAACACGTCCAGGAAAACAGCTACCTCCAGGAATTCTTCACCCCATCACCAAAAGAGTACACACAAATGAATTCACCATTCGACCAGTGCCAACCGTGTCGGTATAGCCAAGGTCTAGAGCCGCATGACATGAACAACATTACACCCAAAAAGGGGCACATTTTAAGCAATCAAACTTAATTTGGTTGACCACAAGATCGAAGATCTTCGAGGGATTGAGGATTCAAATCTCACATCTTTAAAATTTCCACAAAATGTGGGCTTTAATTTCGATGAACCAACAAAAAAAAAGGAACATTTTTTGCTTTTCTGACAAGTTCAGACAGGTGCCTGAATAAAATGCGAAGCAACCATTAAGGAAGCACTCTATCGATGCAAAATCTCTCTCTAGCACTATGAGTTTTGAACGGCTACTCCGCAAAGGTCTCCTCATTATTAGAATTCAACTGATATTACAATTTACCAAAAAAAAAAAAGAGCAGATAGGCACTGTGGAGAGCAGAAAAGAGGGATCCCAAACCACTAAAGTAAGAGTCGGTAACCACATGTAGAGCCTTGGATGCATCTTCTAACACATCAACTGGGTAGATGAGTATGTATAACTACCTTGCATCAGTATGTTAAACTTCTTTCCTGAAATGAACAAACCAGGTTAGTGCCAGAATGCTAGAAACAGTCTTCTCAGAGAAACAGTCTTCTCAGAGATAGAAGGGACGTGGGGTTGGGCTTAAGCACATTTTCTCAACAGCTAAATCAGGTAAGAGAACATACTTTCTTTTTCTTCGATCAATTCCACTATTCCTCATATCATTCTTTGCAAGCGCAGATCCAGAGGGCATGCCATAAGGCATGGGCGAAAGGACTTGGGGAGGAGTAGCCGCCATGGAAATAGTTGTTAGAGGCACAGGCGGCACAGATTGCCCTGAGGGTGGGGGTGGAGCTGGAGCAGGGGCTGGGAGTGCAGCAACAGGCTCTGGAAGGGGTCTTGGTAAAATGTGTTTCAATCGATTGTTTCTGTAGTTTTTCCAGTAAAAGAATTGCTGTCTATGTGCCAACTCCTAGAAGTTCCGAATGAATCTTGTGTTAATCAAGAACATGCACATAACCAGCTTTGCATGAATGTTGAAAAATTATACTAGATATTTCCATCAGAGAAACAAGCAGATCTCATGAAACATCTAACGGTGATTTTCATAAGAATACTTGATGATGGAACTTACACCATGGTACAGAAAAAATCCTTTATATCATAACCTTTCCAAGGGTGGGCAAGATGACTGAGTTCCAGGTTAGGCATAAATGCTCTTCATCATCAATCCAGTAAATTAAGCACCAAAAACACTTGACCAGACATGATCATAGAAACCCATAAAGCAGGAAGATAATTTGCTTGTCACAATGAAACTAATTTGTAGCATATGAAGATATAATTAACTGGAATAGAGATTAATAGCAGACTGATTCCTTATTAAAATAAGAATAATACACAAGATCTGAAAAGATCATCAAGTTAATTCCAACTAATATTTTAAATCAAGTAAAAGTCAAGGGGGAAAACTGCAGATCCTGAAGGTGCAGTAGACTTTTATAAAGAAGCATAAGAATCAAACCTTGTTGCCAGGATGTGCCATTGCATTACGGAAGTTTGCATTTTGCAGAAGTTCAAGGAAAAAAAGACAGTGAGGATACCTGGAATCATCCTCGATGATGAGTGCATAGGTCTGATAACAAATCAAAAAATAACTTTTTCTCCGGGGGAGGTGTTTGGTTCTCACATTATGAATTTTATGTACTCTGGTCGCTGCCAGTACTGCAGGTATTTCAAGTAGCCAATAAATGCTTCATCTTCAAAATAGCGATTCTGAGCCAAATCTACAATTTAAGAAAATTCAAGAGTACAGCATCAGTGTACAATGGAACAAATTGGTAACATCGGACATGTTATTGAGACTCCAGCCTAGGCGATTATACATACAGACAAAGCAACATAGAGTATATATACGTTATATACAGACAAAGAAGGAAAACTAAAACTCACAATTCAACCTAGGCAATTATCCAAATAGAACCTCCCCAAGCATTATGGATGCAGCAAATATTCAATTTTAGAATTTGGTCACAAGTCAATTCAGCAAGGCTTTTCAAAGCAAGAAAAAAAAATCGTAAGCTTTAGAAACACAACCTCGTTCATACTTCATGCATTTCAAATTATTGCTCCATTAGACGAAAAAAATTGTCAACTGCTGTTTGGGCTGCATTTTGGTCTAGGTTACGGTGCTTGTGCCTGGTGACTCCTTTTGCGAAAGTTTGTTTCGCAAGCTAAAACGTGCACATGAAATGCAAAGCTAGTAGCCAATTCTTGTAGCATTATTAACAGAACTCAATGCCAAAGAGCAAACAGAGCTCCAAAGCCAGCACAAAACTTACAATGGATATAAGTAGGATTAGCAAGACACTGGACAAATTCCAACTCCAGCAGAAACCTTTGTCGTCCATCATCTGGATCCTTGTATACATTCTTCGGCCTGAAAATTTATTGATCCAATAAAATAAGGCAAAAAAAAAAAAAAAGAAGAAGGAAAATGATTAAACTAGCATGCCTTTTTCAGGGGAAAAAAGCCGTAATAATCAAACGCGAAACGGCCAGACATAAATTATGTCAACAGAAGTCAAAATTCTTAAAATGGAATTAGTATCCACTCACCAAGCTTAAGCTTAGTACTCATTTTATTCAATAAATCGAAAAATGAAAACAAGAAAAATGAACTGGCGTGGCGAAACATCAAAAAAAAAGAAAAGAAAAAGCAAGGAAAGAAAGGATAAGAAAAAGAAAAGTAGAGGCCTACGAGGATGGGGTGTCCGCTACATCATCGGTTTCTTTAGAAGAAGCCATCGATTGAAACCTGCAAGTTCTGTGAAATAGAAGCAATTGAGGACCAGCAACAAATTACCTGCGATTTTATTTTATCAGACGGACCCGGCAGTCTCAACAAATCCGAATCGAGTCGGAAGAGGGCGAATTGGCGAAAGGATTAGCAGAATCGCTGACGGGTATGGGTCAAACCCGACTCAACCCCAAGTTTTCTCAGAGGGCCCAAGGCCGAGACAATCCTTGAGGGTAGGGTTGGGCTCACTTTTGGTCCACAAACACAGAAGGAAAGGCCGGTGAGGGATACAGATAATTACATTTGCATTCGAAAATAATCACGAGAGACTTCGAGCGTTGGAAATTAAAATACCACGCCACATTCGTTGCATTCGAACGTTCCATTAATTTTGAAATTGTTTTACGTTACATCAAAAAATTCTGTTCAATGTTCATAATGCACAACCAGTGAATAAATGGCGAAGATGCACTTTACATGAGATTATCTTATTATCCTCGCGTGCGCAGGAGTGGTGACTAGTTCGAGTTTTCGGGACATTTAACTTCCCAACCATGATCGAACCAGTGTCCGGTACAGGATATGCAGCCAAACAAAAATGAAAGCCAATGAGTTGAGCCGCAATGGAGAGCTCACCGTAGTTAAATATCCTTGAACACGAGTGAAATAAAGTAAATTAAACTGTAGAACAAGCCACTTAAAAGATCTGCAATGGGATAGCAATCTTGGGTTGATTCTTGATTTGCCAATGTCAACGAAAAACTTAAATCTAAGATTCAGAATTCGTGTACAAATACAAAATCAATTCCGTAATGTCTGCATGTCTGACACGCTTTATCCCCGTCTGAGAGCATGCACGTGCGAGACTTGCTGAACACATATTCAGCATTGCTGCAAGCAATCAGTTTGACGGAACCCGGTTCTGACTTTGCCATGCAAATAATGGTACAAGCATCTGTCTGCCACTACATTGACAACAAGACTATCACAGCGCATCCACTACATGGCGCAATTGTGGCCACTACTAATGGAATACACATCATCAATATGGCCTGTATCGCATGGGCCTCCTGAACCTTGGAACTCTTCTGCATAAGAGATCGAATTACATCAACATTATTAAAGCATGAAAAATCACACGCAAAATACAAAAGCAATTTTTTAACCCTTAGAGGGCATTCATATTGACAAATTAATTGAAGAATACTGAATTGTTTTTTAACAAATAGACAAATAATAAGTACATATAAACAACATTATGGAAAGTAGGATAACACAGACCAGGTAAAAAGGATGCCCTTTACATACCTGCATACAAGCTAGTTTCAATGGCATTACTTACCAAAACAAGAATCACCCCATCAAAGGCAGGAATGCTTATTTGCAAGTATGACATAAAACAATGATCCCTTAACTATGGCTACAATTAGGAAGGTAGCAGCGTTACTGCCCCACCACACATTGATGCTTTTCCAAAACCAAGGATGGGAGTATAACTGCAACAATGGTTGTGTTCTTGTAATTGAGGGCTTCCCTTATACTCATAAAAAGACCAACCAAGAGTAAACACGGCCATCTTAGATGTGAGGAGAGTGGTTTCCACTACATGGACAAAATTAACAAAATGCTCTTCTGGTCAATAGGCCAAAATCAGTAGTTCATGCGCAAAAGATGGCAGGAATACTGTAGACGAGCAGTACATACAAGGGAGCAATGAGGCATTTGGAGTGAGTATGACTCACGGGAATTCAGTTGGTAATCTCACATTCCAGCGTGAAGTGTAAAAACATGGAAATGTCACATTTCCTTGATTGTGGCAATCTCATAATACCATGGGGGAGGTGGTAGACTCATATTACCACCCACCCTTTGTAATATTGTACAAGATTTTAGGATAATTTCACCTTTGCATATATATATAATTATTAAGATCAAAATAGATGTAAAAAGATGAAAACAACATTTTATGTCATATTGTGGGTGTTACGTAGTTAACCAAAATTTTGTTTTAATGTTTATAATGCTGTATAATTGACTATATGTAATTAATTTACTATGGGTTTTATATAATTTACCAAAAGTCTTATATAATAGTTATGAATATATTATCAATTATTATGGTAATTCTATGTATTTCTCTGTCAATGAACAGGTAGAAAAATTTTTACCAAACAATGAAAACAAGGGAAAGGTAATGTGCACCTAACCCTTCCCCAAACCCCAAAATGTGTAAGCTTCATGCACTGGGATGTCCTTTTTTTTAAAAAAAAAATTTCATCAAATTAGTTGGAATGGATTATTATACTACAAGGTATTTATAACATTAAGTTAAGATTCCACTATTTTTTATTTCTACACCAAACAAACTAATGTTAGCTTTCCCAAAAACACAGGATATCATATTCCAACGAATATTCAGAGTAATCTAATATTACATTCCCATGATGGCATGATCTAGTAATATTGACAGTCCTAAGGTTTTTGCTTTTCCACAAAGCCTCAAAATAAAGGAGAGTGCCTAAATGTCATGCAATTATCCAAGCAAGGAAAGAATTAATGTTCATGCAGAAAAACACACTATATTTGGCAACATCATACAGCTAGCCAGTATACAAAATTCCAAGGCAGACATCGATAGCATATAGAATAATAAAAAAATCATGTTTTTAATTATTTGATTAAGTAGGATAAAGACAGCTAAAGCCTTACCCGTGGCCATATGGAGCATAGAAAGGGGGAGTAGGCATAAATGGCCCTCGTGATCTGAACCCAAAATAAGGGTTGGGGCGCCTTCCACGATACTGCTTCATCCCAGGAATATTAGTGCGCTTAGCAGAGACCTGAAAAATACACGAGGTCCACTGTCATAATCAGCAAAGCAAATTCCACAGTGTTTACCACCAGAGATATTGTTCCAAGTACCTTTAATTGACGACCATGAAGTTCTGATTCATTTAGCAGAAGAGCATTCTGAACAGCATCAATCTCTACAAACTCAACATATGCAAATCCTTTTGGTTGGCCAAACTTGTCAGTCAGAATTGTCACCCTGTTCACTGTTCCACAAGATTGGAAATGCTGCTGCACTTCTTCAGGAGTACACACATAGTCCACCTGAAGTCAAAATATAATTTTAGATAAGTGACAATAATCCCCATTGTACTATCTAGCTCAAATTGTCACTATCAGAATCGAAGTCAAAGCAAGCTAAACCTTACTGGCAATGTTAGGAAAAGCTCAAATCATATGTGCCAAATAATTTTCTCCAATAAATGAACCAGAATCCATGATGTACAAGACACTTTTAGGTTATACGCGAGAATTTTACCCGATAAGCAAGCAAAAGAATCCAACAATGATTTAACAAAAAAAAAAAAAAACGCATAAAAAAGAGCACCAAAGATAAATCCTCACATTACCAACATAAATCGAGCGGGAATCCACCTCCTCCTTTTCAGCCTGAGACGCAGAAGAGCTCGAAGAATCTTCAAGAAAAGAACAAAAATATACAACTATTTTCCACAGCTCAACTCAAAATTTACGAAATTATGATTGGTATTCGGTAACCTTGGACGGAGCCCATCTCCTTCTCGACCTTAGCCTGCATCTCGCGGAGAGCGCCGGCTTCTTCCTCGATCTCCTTCAGTCTTCTTTTCATCTCCTCCAAATCCTAATCCATTTTCATCAGAAAAACACAAATTAACCAAAGATTCACAGAAAAAGGGAGTCAACGAAGACAGCAAGAGAGAAAACGAGATGAAACCCTGGCATTAGGGTCATGCTGGACGTCGTATTCTTCTTCTTCTTCTTCTTCTAATTCTTCTTCGGCGTCCATCTCTCCCTCGTCGGGAATATCACCGCCGTACACGTCATGCTCTTGCTCTTCGTGTTGATCCATCTTCTTCTGTAGAGTCTTGAGAAGGTTTATCCTCCCTTTTCTTTTGGGGGTTTCAAATTTAGGGCCAAAAATAAAAGAGTCGGTGGATTATTATAGAAGAATAGGGTTCGTTTTGTAATTTTAAGCAATTTAACCGTTCTATTTTTGGGCTTTGACTGTTTTGGCCCACGGTCACCGACTGAAAGCCGATGGCCGGCAGGTCCAGTTTCCGTCAAGCAATGTTAGGAGAAAAGCCCAATCTATTACCCCCTCTCCAAGAAAAGGACGACATTATGGAAACGGCGTGCGAGAAGAGACTTTTTCATCACAGCTCAGTTGACTGAATGTTTAGGTGTACAGAAATGAAATTTTAAATTTTTTAATAAAAAAGTACTTAATTAAATTTAATAATATTTAAATAATAAAATTTTATTCTAAAAAAATTTATATCAATACAATAACGAGTGATTCTAATGTTGATCTCTAAATATAATAACTTACATATTACCCTTTTTTATATTTTATTTGAGCAAGTATGAAATGAACACTTTTTTTTTTTTTTAATTTTTTAGTCAAAGCCCCTGTTATGCACACTGGTACGGTCTTTTCCCTTTTCTTTCTTTCTGTCCTTCCCAGTCCCTGCCCCCCGACCAAATACACTAATAATTAACTTGTACCCCAAAAAGAAGAAAATTAATAAACTAATTAAAACACTAAAATAACCCCATACTCTCTGCATCTCTCTCCCCCCCCAAAAGAAGGAATATTAGTAACTCCGTCCGAGCCGAAGCTCCCGATCTCGCTTTACGTGCCAGCTTTGACCTTCCAACTTTCGTTCTCTTCCTGGGTTTTAACGTCGTCTTCTCCCTCCCGTCTTCGATTGTGTGCCTGTCTGTCATCAAAATCACTGTCACCCCCAATCCACCATGTACATGTTAGTAGACTGTTCAAACTGCCGGACGCCCTTGCAGCTCCCGCCGGGGGCGAAGTCAATCCGCTGCGTCATCTGTCATGCCATCACCCGCATCGCCGATCCTCGCTCCATCCCGCCGCCTCCGCCATCCGCTGTGGCTCCGTCCCCATACAATCGCGCACCTACGGGACCGCCGCCTCCCTCCCACGGCCGCAAGCGCGCAGTGATATGTGGGATCTCTTACAGGAACTCGAGGCACATGCTCGAGGGCTGCATTAATGATGCCAAGTGCATGAAGTACATGCTGATCAACAGGTTCAAGTTCCCAGAGTCCTCTATTGTCATGCTCACCGGTACTTTTCTTTGTTTAAATTCCTTGCTCTTGTGTTCTTTGTTGAAGTCATCCAATCTTTTACTTTGCATTAAAAGCTTCTTTTACCTATTTATACTCGGCTTTGTAATCACAAAGTAATTCAAGATTGCGTTGAAGTGGGCTTCTTTTTCAAGCGTTTGACTCTTGCTAACCAACTGTATTAGCCTAGTGGTAATGGTGAAATTGGGATTGTATGGGTTAGACGAACGGTTTAGGTTCGAATCCCTGTATATTCTATGTTCAAGTGAGAGTGGTGGCAGTGGGCCGTGCTAGTGAAGGAGCTTAGGCCGTGGTAACAACCGGGGGTTAACTGAGAGGGATTCCTCATACTATTTGGCATTTGTATAAATGACTCGTACAGACCACTCATAATCTCTATCGCCATCTGGGAATCAATTCACAGAAGAGGAAACTGATCCCTACAAATGTCCTACCAAACAAAACATGAGAATGGCATTGTACTGGCTTGTGCAAGGTTGTCAGCCTGGTGATTCCTTAGTATTTCATTATTCTGGTCATGGCTCACAGCAGAGGAATTACTCTGGAGATGAGGTGGATGGATATGATGAAACACTTTGCCCAGTAGACTTTGAAACTCAAGGAATGCTTGTCGATGATGAGATCAATATGACAATTGTCAGACCTCTGCCTCGCGGGGCTAAGCTTCATGCTATCATGGATGCTTGCCACAGTGGAACAGTGCTGGATTTACCGTTTCTCTGTAGAATGGACAGGTTAGCTTTTGTTCTTTCTTTAGTTACTCCAAATCTATTCTAGCTTTAAGTCATGGTACTCTAGAATGGAACTTGGTTTGTTTTGTGTTCCTTACTATTTATGTACATGCTTATGAGCACTCGGATCTAGGAGTGGGAGATATGTCTGGGAAGACCATCGTCCTCGATCAGGAATGTGGAAGGGATCAAGTGGTGGGGAAGTCATCTCCTTCAGTGGTTGTGATGATGATCAAACCTCTGCTGACACTTCGGTAAAATCCACATAGGCAAACAAGCTAAAATGAAAAACTCAGAACTAGATATTACATTTTCCCAGTTGGCTATGTATAATTAATCTTTTGCTATGTGTATAGGCACTGTCAAAGGTTACTTCAACTGGTGCAATGACTTATTCTTTCATCCAAGCCATTGAGCGTGGACATGGAAATACATATGGAAACATGCTAAATGCAATGAGGTCTACTGTTAGTAATACAGGCAATGAGCTTGGTGGTGGTATCGTGACATCTGTCCTCACAATGCTTCTGTCAGGAGGAAGCCTCGTTGGTGGACTAAGACAGGTCAGTTTGTTGCCGCAATGTTGTGTTGCTGCTTGTTCTGCTAACCAATCACCATTGCAAAGCTGCGGTGACAATACTAAGAATACAGGAAAAAAAAATGGAAAGAATATGAGAAACCCAATGAAAATCAGAAGGATTTTGAACAAATCACCATCACAATGCTGTGGTGACAATACTGAGGCACACTCAAGTTTTGTCTATTGTCTTGCTGTGCAACAAGAGGCCTCATTTTTTGGATGGATGTGCTGTGTGAAACAACGTAACCAACTGAACTTGTCTTGGATAAAATAAAAGTTCTGGAATACTCTTCTTATTTTGAAAAACGTGGTGTTGTTGCCATGCTGTGCATACATTCACATTACAGGTCATAAATTTTAGCCCATCCAATACTGAGATACAATGATTAGCTGATCCATGCAAGCAGTTTTTCGTTGATTATGCTTACTTGAGTGTGCATTGGATTATTGGTAATACTAGTCTATTTTCAGTAGCTAACAATACATAAACTCAAGCATGGCATTATGGTGATGATTTTAAATAAATGTTGCTACAGGAACCACAGTTAACAGCCAATGAACCCTTTGATGTGTATTCGAAGCCTTTCTTCCTGTGACATCACAACTTATCCGTCAAATAATATATCCAGGTAGACTCCCCTCCCTTCACCTAGGGGCAGCAACTGTGTAAAGCTCTGATGAAGGAAAGGTGAGGCAGCCGTGTACGGTTCAAAAGAAAGATTGATTTCATCAATTACATTTCAAATAAACTATTTCATTTTGTAACAATATTGCCTTTTTTCTTACTTTTGTAAGGTGATTGTTGCTATTTGTTTTTGGTGCAGGGTGAAATCGTGGTCTCGTTTCCCTGGAAGCAGCTTATGCCAAATTATGAACCTGCAAGGATCATATATAATCGGTTGTGTGTTTGCTATAACTTCATTCAAGGTCCACACTACGAGCACAATGCACGCGTTGACAGCCCTTTAACTTCATATTAGAACCAAGCTATAACGCACTCTAAATGAAAAGGGAAGGAACGCAGAGTAAAAACGGAAAGAAAACAAAACAAGTATAATGGTCCATAAGTAATACGTTCGCAAAAAATGGGCAAAGCCAATTTACATCAATTTAGAGTCTTGCGATACCTTTATTAGGATTCATCGGACCTGTGTCACCTCCAAGATTGCTAATTTATATTATTGTGTTTCTCCTCGTGGTCTTCTAAGTTATGCTTCTCAACGTCACGCACTACTACTTATGTCTTGCACTGTTGTTAAGGCCATGGATTCGAACGTCTGCATCATACCGAATACCATCAAAGATACAATAAGAAGTTAGAAGTACTTGGGTATGGAAAGTGGAAAACAGCCTCCAGTACAAAAACATAGTCAACAAGCAAACCCCCATGAAGGGGCCGCTGTATATCGCTGAGTTGGATGAGTCTGGTTGTGTATCTGTGGCAGCGAGGGGATGAGGGAAATAAAAAAAAACAAAAGAAAAAACAATACTGCACGTTCTAATTCTGTTCTTATAACTCTCTGATGTTTTCCTCAGCATGTCCCAGTGACATTTTGTTATTGTGGACACATGTATATAGCTAAGTTGGGCTTATAACCGCATGTTACGTGCACCTAACACTGTATTTATTTCACCCATCTTCTTTTCTCTTTTTTTCTTTTTTTTTTTTTTACTTATATTTAGACATTTTACCGAAGGTTTGGTACTTTGGCCGTTAAAAAATAATAACAAATGCTTGGAACCGGAGGAAAAACAGACGAGGAAATAAAATAATTAAAGGAAAATTTTCTTTCGCCGGCGGTAATTGGTTCCTTGAAATTTTGAAAAAGACAATTACGGGAATCTTTAATCTTTTCTGAAAGAAAAATTACAAAACAAGGCTCGGCAAGATTTTTCTTTTCAATTTTAATCTTCACATGTGTTTTCTAATTTTCTTTCCCAGCCTAATTTAAACTTCTCGGGAAAGAAATAATAGCTTTACAACTCACGCAGACAAAATGACTGTCGCAGATAAAGTGTTGAACTCCTTACTATATACTATCTTCCGCGAAAGAAACAACAGCGTTGCACTAACGCCGACAAAGTGTCGTGAGAAAGACAGCTCTGTCCTTCCAACGTTCGTTCTCTTCCTCGGTTTTCTCCCTCCCGCCTTGGATTGTGTGCCTGTCTGTCATAAAAATCACTGTCATCCCTTGCAGCTCCCGCCGGGGGCGAAGTCAATCCGCTGCGTCATCTGTCATGCCGTCACCCGCATCGCTGATCATCGCTCCGTCCCGCCGCCTCCACCATCCGCTGTGGCTCGGTCCCCGTATAATCGCGCACCTACGGGACCGCCGCCTCGCTCTCACGGCAGCAAGCGCGCAGTGATATGTGGGATCTGTTACAGGAACTCGAAGCACACGCTCAAGGGCTGCATTAATGATGCCAAGTGCATGAAGTACATGCTGGTCAACAGGTTCAAGTTCCCAGAGTCCTCCATTGTCATGCTCACCAGTACTTTTCTTTTTTTAAATTCCTTGCTCTCGTGTTCTTTGTTGAAGTCATCCAATCTTTTATTTTGCTTTAAAGGCTTCTTTTACTTATTTATAGTCGGTTTTGTAATCACAAAGTAGTTCAAGATTGCATTAAAATGGCTTCTTTTTCAAGCGTTTGAGTCTTGCTAACCAACTATATCAGCCTAGTGGTAATGGTGAAATTGGGATTGTACGGATTAGACGAATGGTTTAGGTTCGAATCCCTGTATATTCTATGTTCAAGTGAGAATGGTGGCAGTGCGGCCGTGCTCGTAAAGGAGCTTAGGCCGTGGCAACAACTGGGGGTTTAACTGAGAGGGATTCCTCATACTAGTTGGCATTTGTATAAATGACTCGTACAGACCACTCATAATCTCTATCGCTATCTGGGAATCAATTTACAGAGGAGGAAACTGATCCCCACAAATGGCCTACCAAACAAAACATGAGAATGGCATTGCACTGGCTTGTGCAAGGTTGTCAGCCTGGTGATTCCCTAGTATTTCATTATTCTGGTCATGGCTCACAGCAGAGGAATTACTCTGGAGATGAGGTGGATGGATATGATGAAACGCTTTGCCCAGTAGATTTTGAAACTCAAGGAATGCTTGTTGATCATGAAATCAATATGACAATTGTCAGACCTCTGCCTCGCGGGGCTAAGCTTCACGCTATCATAGATGCTTGCCACAGTGGAACAGTGCTGGATTTACCATTTCTCTGTAGAATGGACAGGTTAGCTTTTGTTCTTTCTTTAGTTACTCCAAATCTATTCTAGCTTTCAGTCATGGTGCTCTAGAATGGAACTTGGGTTTTTTTTGTGTTCCTTGCTGTTTACGTACGTGCTTATGAGCACTTGGATCTAGGAGTGGGAGATACGTCTGGGAAGACCATCATCCTCGAGCAAGAGTGCAAAAGGGATCGAGTGGTGGGGAAGCCATCTCCTTCAGTGGTTGTGATGATGATCAAACCTCTGCTGACACTCAGATAAAAGCCACAGAGGCAAACAAGCTAAAATGAAAAACTCAAACTAGTTATTACATTTTCCCAGTTGGCTATGTATAATTAATCTTTTGCTATGTGTATAGGCACTGTCAAAGGTTACTTCAACTGGTGCAATGACTTATTCTTTCATCCAAGCCATTGAGCGTGGACATGGAAATACATATGGAAACATGCTAAATGCAACGAGGTCTACCATTAGTAATACAGGGAATAAACGTGGTGATGGTATCGTGGCATCTCTCTACACAACGCTTCTTTCAGGAGGAAGTCTTGTTGGTGGACTAAGGCAGGTCAGTTTGTTGCTGCAATGTTGTGTCGCTGCTTGTTCTGCTAACCAATCACTGTTGCAAAGCTGTGGTGGCAATACTATTAAAACAGGAAAAAAAAAAAGGAAATTGAAAGAATATGAGAAACCCAATGAAACTCCAAAGAAAGTCAAACAAATCACCATCACAATGCTGTGGTGACGATACTAACTGAGGCACACTCAAGTTTTGTCTATTGTCTTGCTGTGCAACAAGAGGCCTCATTTTTTGGATGGATGTGCTATGTGAAACAATGTAACCAACTGAACTTGTCTTGGATAAAATAAAAGTTCTGGAACACTGTTCTTATTTTAAAAAATGTGGTGCCGTTGCCATGGTATGCATACATTCACATGGCAGGTCATAAATTTTAGTCCATCCAATACTGAGATACAATGATTAGCTGATCCATGCAAGCAGTTTTCGTTGATTATGCTTACTTGAGTGTGCATTGGATTATTGGTAATACTACTCGTCTATTTTCAGTAGCTAACAATATATAAACTCAAGCATGGCATTATGGTGATGATTAGAAGTAAATGTTGATACAGGAACCACTGTTAACAGCCAATGAACGATTCGATGTGTGTATTCGAAGCCTTTCTCCCTGTGACAATACAACTTATCCGCCAAATAATGTATCCAGGTACACTCCCCTCCCTTCACCTAGGGGCAGCAACTGTGTAAAGCTCTGATGAAGGAAAGATAAGGCAGCCATGTACGGTTCAAAAGAAAGATTGATTTCATCAATTACATTTCAAATAAACTATTTCATTTTGTAATATTATTGCCTTTTTTCTTACTTTTGTAAGGTGATTGTTGCTATTTGTTTTTGGTGCAGGGTGAAATCGTGGTCTTGTTTCCCTGGAAGCAGCTTATGCCAAATTATGAACCTGCAAGGGTCATATATAACCTGGTTGTGTGTTTGCCATAACTTCATACAAGGTCCACACTCCGAGCATAATGCACGCGTGGAGAGCCCTTGAACTTCATATTAGAACCAAGCTATAGTGCACTCTAAATAAAAAGGGAAGGAACGCAGAGTAAACACACAAAGAAAACAAGTATAATGGTCGATAAATAATACGTTCGCAGAAAATGGGAAAAACCAATTTACATCAATTTAGAGTGTTGTGACACCTTTATTAGGATTCATCGGATTTGTGTCACCTCCAAGATTGCTAATTTGCATTATTGCGTTTCTCCTCGTGGTCTTCTTAGTTAAACTCCTCAACGTCATGCATTGCTACTTATGTCTTGCACTGTTGTTAAGGCCATGGACTCGAACGTCTTTATCATATTCAATGGCATCAAAGATACAATAAGATGTTAAAAGTACTTGGGCAAGGAGAGTGGAAAACAGCCTCCAATACAAAAAAGCATGGTCAACAAGCAAACCCCCATGAAGGGGCCCGCTGTATATCACTCGGTTGGATGAGTGTGTTTCTGTCTGGTTGTTCATCTACGGGAGCGAGGGGCTGAGGGGAAGGAAAAAAAAACACAATACCGCACCTTTTGATTTTGTTCTTACAGCTCTCTGACGTTTTCCTCAGCATGCCTCAGTGGTATTTTGTTCCTGTGGACACATGTAAGGTTAGGTGCGCCTAACATTTTCTTTATTTATTTCACCCATCCTCTTTTCTCTTTTTTCCTTTTTTTATTTATCTTATATTTAGGCATTTTGCTGAAGGTTTGGTGCTTTGGCCGTTAAAAAATAATAGTAAATGCTTGGGACTAGAGGAAAAACAGAAGAGAAATAAAATAATTAAAGGAAAATTTTCTTTCGCCGGCGGTAACTGTTTTCTCGAAATTTTGAAAAGGACAATTTCGGGAATCTTTAATCTTTTCTGAAAGGAAAATTACCAAACAAGGCTCCCGGGACGATTTTTCTTTTCAGTTCTAATCTTCACATATGTTCTCTAATTTTCTTTCCCAACCTAAGTTAAACTTGTTACTAACATCTGTGAAATAAACAATAGCTTTACACTAACGCAGACAAACGGACTACCGCAGGCAAAGTGTCGTGAGAAAGACAGATTGACGGAAATTTTTTTGGTTTTAGTATTAATGTGTTTAGAATATAATATGATATATTTCATATATATTATTATTTATTAGTAAATAAATGATGATAAAAAATATATTAAATTATCAATTAAAATGTTATTGTAAGCGATGTAACTATAACTTAAAATAGTGATTATAAATATATAATCAAAATATTAATGGACTCCGGTTTTATTGTAATAAAACCCAATAAATGGTCCAAAATCTTTCACTCTGTTTTCACCCACCGTCCAGGGGTGAATGGCGTACTGCAATGTGTACTTCCCACAGTGGCAAGAGTACTTCGCATAGTAGCATTTTCCCCTCCAGTACAGCGCAAGTTCTCGCCAAACGGACGCTCCAGATCTGACCAAGAAACCCTGACGTGGCAAAAATCGAGGCGCTATCGAAAATAGCCTGAGTCTTCTCTTTCCGTTGATACTCACTCCATATAAGCCAACTCCTTTATCCGGTGAGAAGGCAAAAAGAGAGACACGCAGGGAGTGTGCGAGACACAAGAAAGAAATGGCTTTTACAACAACTCCTACCGCCGCAGGTGAAGGTATCTCGGAGGCTCAGCTCTCTCTCTCTCTCTCTCTCTCTCTCTCTCTCTCTCTCTCTCTCTCTCTCTCTTTGTGTTAATTAAGTTTGAAACTCGAATTCGAGATCGTCAGTGAAGCTCACTGGTACTTTTAGCTCTCGCTTTCCGGTGGCTTTCCATGTCTCACTACTCCTTTTGTTCGCGCGACAGGCCTCAGCGGAGCACTTCAACGGACGAATCAGGTTTGATGGGAAGCTTGCCCGAATTTTGAATCGGAGTCGGTCATTTCCTTCTATTAACGTTGTTTTCTTTTGCCGATGTCAAACTGTTGTATGCATGATGTAGACGCAATGGAAAACAAAGTCTGGTGCTGGCAAAGTCTCCGCAAAGTTTGAGCTGAAGCCTCCTCCATATCCCATGGTATCGGCGTTTATGTCACTGTTTCAATATGTGCTTGACTAACCTATAAGTAGCGTGACAAAGAGAGTTGATGACGGCATAGGGATGACTTTTGTTTAACGAATTGTCTTCCTGCAGAATGGTTTGGAGCCTCACATGAGCAAGGACACCCTAGAGTTTCACTGGGGAAAGCACCACAGGGCTTATGTGGACAATCTGAACAAGCAAATTAATGGCACCGAGCTGGATGGATTGTCCCTAGAGGATGTCATCGTTGCAGCTTATAATAAGGGCGATACGCTTCCGGCGTTTAACAACGCTGCACAGGTTGGTTGTTGTGCTCTCGTATCCATGCTTTTTGCTCGTTCGTAATCTGACTAGATTCATATACCCGGAACCAGTCTCCGCCTGGTTCCTTCCAAAAAGGGGTTTACATTTGACCCATTGTTAGATCCCACTCCTAGACCACAAAATGTTGTGGGAGCCTGTGGTAACTCTAATTGAGTAAGTAAATTCATGAATCTAATGACTACGAATATTAAGATCGAGCATCTCCTTGGCAGTGCTCTTTTAGCCTAGTTTCAGTGTTTGACTTATGTGGTCTCAGGCATGGAACCACGAATTCTTCTGGGAATCCATGAAACCAGGAGGCGGAGGAGAGCCTTCCGGAGAGCTCCTGCAGTTGCTCGAAAGAGATTTTGGTTCTTTTGAGAAATTTGTGGCCGAGTTTAAGGCAGCCGCTGCTACCCAGTTTGGTTCTGGATGGGCTTGGCTTGTATGTGAGTGATCTTTCCCCTTTACCGATGAGGCAATTGTACTCAACTCGTGCTTATTTTCTCACACAATTAATGATTTCTGTTTTGGCAAGACAAACCAAAAGGGCTTGATGTTGGAAACACAGCAGATCCGCGCCCATCCGAGGAGGACAAAGAGCTTGTGGTGCTGAAGAGTACCAATGCTGTGAATCCCCTGGTTTGGGACTATTATGTGAGTGTCTGTCGCTTGCTACATAGTTTTCTTTCACTGCAGTTGATAGTAAAGTTGTACGGAGACATTATGCCTGCATTATCATGTCTCTGGAAATTCTATATAACTGATGTTATTGTTTGTCCTGTTGTTGATTTTTTGCAGCCACTGCTTACAATTGATGTCTGGGAGGTATTCGATAACTTCGCTTCTCTGTATTCTTTTATTTTGTTTGGTGGCGGGCGCTTTAAATTAAATATACAGCTCTATGATTGATTTTTTAAGCTAACTGGTTATTTTTCTTCTGGAATTTTGCTTTGGCTCAACAGCATGCTTACTACCTTGATTATCAGGTGAGGCTCGTTTACTAAAACACAAGTTTTTCTTTTTTTTCCTTTCTTTTCAGTGTTATCACACGACATAAATCCGCTATTTGAGAGTCTAAAAAGTGACATTTTTGGTTTCCTTTTGTAGAATCGACGACCTGATTACATATCCATCTTTATGGACAACCTTGTTTCATGGGAAGCAGTCAGTCACAGGCTTCAAATTGCAAAGGCTGGAGCTTCCGAGATAGAAAAAAAAAAGTGAAAAGGCACAGCAACCTGTAGGGATGCACGAGGATGGTCAATGTGAAGAACCGGCATCCAATCGACCAGCGTGGACCGGTTAGGATGTCTAATGTGGACCAGTAGTAGTATTCAAGTTGAATCCTTGTTTTCCCAAAAATTTTCTGTTTCCCATCTTGCCGATGCTTGGTTGAAGTTTCCCATTCCAGTAATGTTGAAAATTTCCAAGAGAAATTTAATTTCCTTCCCAAACCTCAGTCACCTATCACATTCACAAACTTGATTACCCAACCCAAACTTGGGGACCGTGCACTTCTTGCGTCCCTTTGTTCATCAGAGATTGGGCTTGATCGAGGTTCATCAAACTCCCATCTGGGATATATGCCGATCTCCCTTTTTTCACACACCGGCAAGCGAGAAACCCGATGGTACATTCCAAAGAAACTCTTAAAAGAGAACAAAATTTGAATGACAAAGAAGAAAAAAGATGGACGTTTAGGATTCAAGAAAACAATTAAGGAGCGAAACGAGGGCATTCTTTTGTGCAGGAAATAGCCTCTTCCTGCTTCTTTCCTTGGGTTTCTCTGGGTTTTCATTCTCTTTCTCTCTTGGCTTTTTATTTTTTCGAAGAGAAGGCTACGAAGAGAGAAAAAATAAAAAATTATAGTCGTTGCCGGTGGGACCTCGGCCTCTCCGTCATAAAGACGTTTTTGTGTTTTGGAAGGTGGGGGGACATGGTAGTAGAGGGTTCTTTGCCAATTCTTGTGGGTTTTTTTCAATATTTTATCCTTCTTCAAAATACAAAGTTTGTGGCTGCTAGTTAAAATCATCGAAGGAAAAAAAAAAAGAGAGAGAAATAAGGACCAATACATATACAATCGTGATGTTAATTATATATTTGTTGGTTTTTGATTTATAATAAAGAAATAATAAATAAAAATTTCAAAATTTAAAATTAAGAATTTGTCTAATTATATTATTAATTTTTTTGATTTTTTTAAAATTATTATGTCTTAATAATAGTCTTTTTGAGTAATTTTGGACTTATTTCCGCTGCTTGTGGGCCGAATTTTGTCATTATCCATATTTAGATCGGTTTCGACCCTAACAATTGGCAAACAAAAAGGTGAAAAAAAAAATTAAAGTAAAAGTGCCATTTTATGCACCAAAAACAAAGCCTATTATTTTACTCAAATCATCAGATAAGTTACGAGGAAATTATTACGATCATTTTACCTAAAAAAAAAAAATTATGACTATTAAATTCAAGATGGGATTAGACAAGGTCCAGTAATCTGAGGTAAAAATCATGTCAAGCAGATTGGGGTGTATTTGTGGCCCTACATGACCTTCTAATCTCACCCTCTTCGCCTGTAAGAACCCCTATAGCTCCCAATTTAACCATGGCAGCACCAAACCTGGTGGAGAAATCAAATGCATCGGCCATTCTTGCAACTATGGGCCTGGTAAGTGGGTCAGATGCCAGCTCTTGGTCAATTTGGAGAATGCCTCTACCCAACACGATATTCTGATAATATGAGCTGTCCACCATTGATGCAGTAAATGAACTCTGATCAAGGCTAATTGTGTTGTCTACTACAGCAGCTTGGGGACACCTTAGTCTCAGTGCATTTGCTAGAAGTGGATCCATCGATGGGTCGGGGCTGCCAGTGCCCTGAAAATTGTAAAGGCGGTCCCTAATGAATGAACAATGTGTAACCCCAACAGAATGAGCACCTACCAATACAAAAAAAATAAAAATAAAAATAATGATAAAAAAATTGCAGTTAATATTATGTGAATGTGCGAACTGCAGGAGTGAAAATAGACCATATTTTAGTACCTAGAAGAATCACCATGTCAGTAGCAGAAAGCCCTTTATCAGCAAATGCTGCAATGGCCTGAGACACTGAGACTGAAGGACCTATGAGACTTACATTCTGAACTGAAGAGATTAAACCGTCCCTTCTTCCTGTCTGAACATTGTATCTTCCTCCACCACTCTGCAAAGTTGAGAGTTATAGATTCGGGGAAAGAGATATGTATAGAGAGATGGAGAAAAGTGAGATGAATGTACCAAGAAGACTGCATCTCTGGCAGCTATTGCAATTAGATCAGCGCAGGATACTAGGCCGGGGCAAGCTCTCTCCACAGCAGCCTTTGCTTGGTCTATAATTTCATATCCACGTACGCTTAGATTTGGAGTTGCTGTTTTCTCGCTGCTGCTCCCATCTATAAGTATCGATGCATCACACCCCTTCATCATCGTTGTTTCCATGAATAAATTGTCAGTTTAGTCACCCACAAGTCACAACATTACGTTTTCCTCTCCCTAACCTTACGTGCAAATACCTAACATCCAGTGTTCAATTGCAAACTCGGAAAATAAAAGAAAGAAAAAAAGGAAGAGGAAAATGGAAGATACTATGAAGCTGTTAACATGAGATGAGCTCATGCATATCAAGACTTTCCACCACATCTTAGATGGTTATATAAAACACTTGCCAAAACTTGAAGATAAGTGTTCACGGAAGTTGCTTACCAACCAACGCATCATCCGTGCTTATTTTTGATGTATGGATCCTTGCAGGAATGTTATGACTTGGGCTTAGCTAGCCTTAACAATGTGCAAACAAAAGAAGTAGCTAATTCCAAGAGATATATTCACAACTAGTTCATAAGGTCTAACGGTAAAGTTGTTGGGTTCCTACTAATCAAGAAGAGACACATTCATAGGAATGTAAGCATACATTGACAAAGCAGTCATGGAATTGCAAGCGTAAGAGCGCAGCGGCAATTGTAGGGTCCCTGAAGATCTGTGTAGCAACAATGCCAGCCACTATGGCCTCAACATCTGAGAATCCACATTTGCCTCTGTAAAACGCCACGCGCAGTGTTCCGCAGAAAATGCCTGCCAAGTTACCCAAAAGCAGCCCAAAAGCTGGTGCCAAGATCCTTGCTTTGACCTTCATCTTCTTCAGTGTAGGAATATGGCCATTTCAGAAGTATCCACAGAAAAATTGAAGAAAAACCTCGGCCAATTGACAAGAAATAGGAAAAAGAGACCTTTGAATTCCTTGTCCGGATGATGGGCTGAGGCAGGAATCGCTATTGCTAGTAATTTCAAATGTCTTTTTCTAATGTTTTTTCGTCATCGTAACCATTATACACGCATTTTGTATGGTGGTGCTCTTGTTATGTGCTAACAATCCGAAGATTAGTGAGTTCATCCGCGCATTATTTCTCGGCTAGTGCCAAGGAATAACGTTGCATTACACCTAGTCCACTCGTGTTGGAGACATACTAAATAGGCATGACTACATCAGGAGAAAGGTCGTCCCACCGTCGAGTTTAGCGTATAAAGTTTAAAAATGTTAATTTATTTGCGGTGAATTGGATTTGCGACAGTGAAACTGAAATATGTGAGAGATAGAGACAAAAATGAATTTACCAAAGAAAAGAGTTTAAGAGTGCCCGAGCACCCCCACAACCTCAGAAATGATATATTAATTCCATTTTAACCAACTTCTATGGTGAGGAAAACTGAATATATCTTATCCATAAATTAGATGGTTAAAAAATAATTATTTTAACTTGTTACATACATGTAAGAATGGTTAAGGACAGTCATATCAGCTGGTTGGGGCTTTGGGCCACCTTGCCGTCACTGCTAGTGTACTCAAAGAACAGCATCAGCAAAACGATAAAGATCAGCGGCCGAGCTCCGATTACCAGTTGACGGGGAACTTGGCAGGCCTACAAATGTTGCTACTGATGGGGATTGCTCAACCAAGCCAGATACAGGTTGCCGTACAAAGCCTTGCCCCCCTGATACTTCACTGGGGACAGTATATCCAATCCCATGCCAGCCAAATGGCCGACCATAGTTACCCACAAATTGACCACTCCTATCTAGTATCATTTCCCTTTGAACTCCAGCAAATGAACTAGTGGATGGGACACCATACACAGCTTGCAGACTAACGCCGGTAGAGTGCATGACACTCCCACCTCCCGGTATTGTGCCAAGAACATTTTCAGGCAAATATCCTGTACTGGACCCATATGCTATTGGTCTGGCAGAAGGAAAATTGTTGACACGACTAGAGTATCCACCATCCAACATATCTACTCGTATGGAACTATTATGCATGTTCTTCCCATCCAAAACACCAGCAGTCCTTTGATCATGTAGCCCAATGCCTGGAGAGACCATGGGTGAACTTTTTCCTGTAAATCGGGGGCGTTTGGTTTCTTCACTCCTCAAATTATTCAATTCATCATCATTTGCTTTCCTCTTTTGTATTGCTTCATCATTTATTTGTTTTGTGAGAGTAGCAATATCTTTCACCACTTTCGTTATCTTGTCCCTGACTTGGAATCCAGGGAGGAGCATTGCAGGATCAAGCTTGTGATCTTCAACAAACTTCATCACAGATTTCAGAGCAGCCAAATGCTTTTCCATTGCTTCTTTCTGTGAAAAGTGACCAAAAGAGGCAGTATCAGTATCAACACAAAAGGGGGATTGAGAACAAGCCTCAGCATCAAGGTTTAAAATAGCCCATACCAGTGAAGTAGGTGAATTATTAGATCCTATTATTCTCTTCAATGCTTCCTCTGACTCCTGCAAGAATGAAGTCAAAAGTTTCTGCGGAGGAAACTTTTCCTCAATCCCAAAAGTGTTAGCCACTTCAACTGCTTCAACTTTCATTCCGTTCTTCATCTTTCCCTCTATGATATCTGCAAAAGGTTAATCTAGGAAGAGGTCATGCATCAAAACAGCCAAATGGTCATGCATATACACCAAGAAGATATACACCAAGGAGACATTACATTTCACTTGTTAGGGATCTATGTCAAGAAAAAAAAAGGTACCCTTTGTCAAGTAACAAAAGGAAATATTTCCTTAACAATTGATAAACTCCTGTGTGTGTTGATCAACTTTCAAAATATTTCAGATCCTGATAGATTGATAACATAACAGGCGTAAAATTAGAAAATACTGTGCTTCTAGATGTAAACTGAAGCTAAAATGACCAAAAAAATCAAATGCAAAAATTGTGCATATGTTCTGCAGAGGCATGACATTCGTTATATTGGCAGAGTGCAGAGCTCTTTTATAACTCACAAGCCAATGGCATCAAAATATCAAATCACATGATCCTCTACAGTCATTGTAAAGTAGCAACAACAGTTAGCAACCGCAATTAATGATGAAATCCCAACCAAGCATATCACTCTTTCCTTTTAAGGTGTTTGGCCCGTATCTGTCCACACATGAGATCTTGAGCTGTGTGGTCATCAGAAGCCAAATCATCACTTTAGGAGCATAGAACAAGGGTACGGATACAACAGAACTTAGAAGCATCCATCAGTTGTGCTCCATGCCAAATCCAGGCTCCGGTTTGTCACAAAAAGCAAAGAAAGAAAAAAAGGGAGAAAAGTGTCCTCAATGATAACAAACACAATATTACTTCTGCCCTTTATCAGGCTCAAAGTCCTAATTTGAATATGAGCCGTCTTACATCTCAATATGTTCCCACAGGATTTTCACACCGTCTTAATCAATTGAGATTCTCAGTTCATATAATGCCTAGTTGCCAACTGCTTTATCTTTCTGTTCATTTTCTCTCTAAAGATGGTATGTTTTCCTTCCCTTAATATACTTAGACATGCTTCTAAGTCCATCCTATGCTCACATCATGCCAACAGCAAAGACTAGGCCAACCAGGAGAGCGAGCGTGCGAGAGAGAGAGAGAGAGCAAGCGTGCGAGAGAGAGAGAGAGAGAGAGAGAGAGAGAACAGGAAACAATTAAGCCATATTTGATAGTTTTTGCGAAGTTAAAGACAAAAACTGTCATCAAGGACGATAGACTCAAAAACTAGTGAATAGAAACATAATAGAAATCAAAAATACTTAGGGACCAACAAGTTCTGTAGCATATAGATTATAGTAAATACCTGAAACCTTAGCCACAAGACTTCGAGACCTTCTAAGCGCATCTGCGATCTGCCTAGAATTGCTTGAAAGAACCAAATCCCAAATATCCTCATTCTTAAAAAACCTGGGGATTCCATAACAGCCAATAAGAAGAAGCAAGCCCCTGGCATCAATCTCACTGGCTTTACCTATACCACCCTCAAGTAAAAGCCTCTTTCTCCAACCTATAGCAGCCTGCTCCGCCTCATGCCTCACCGCCGCCTCTATTTTGGTACTATCATCAGTAACCAGGAGGAAAAATTCCAAGACTAGCACACAAGCTTCTCTGCCAGTGACCATTGGAGAATTCTTGGTGTAAGCTTTGCTCCCCTGCAGAAAAAACCGGCCGATGCATTCCAGTACTAGCTTCGCCGGATTTGGCGCGCATTTTAGCGCCGAAGGAACTTCTTCACGAAGCTTTGGAATATTAGATAGATGCAATGTGATGTACCTACGGAGGCCTTTGCCGCACATGGCTTCACAGAGATTTGTCAGCTCCGACTTCGCCAGCGTAGCCTCACTTGTCATTGGCGTTTTCGTAGTCGTTTTTGCTGTTTCTGTGACCATAGGTGTGGACGGCGCCGCCGTGGACTGCGGTTGTGGCGGTTGAGCGGGATGCGAGACGAGATCGTCTGAGCGAGCCTCGATGGCTTTCTTAATAAAATCGAGGTGCTTTTGCAATTCATCGAATTTGTTCTTGAATGCATTGATCGCGGAGGCGAGACTTTCCAGTCGGTTAATTTGATTCAAAAGCTCAGGCTCCTTGTCCTGTTGCTGTCGCTCTTGGCGTGACGGCGGAGGCGGCGGCGGTTGTGAGACTGGAGTCAAAGGCAGTCCTTGTGGTTCGTCCTTGACAGGCGACTGTGAAGCCGATAGCCTGGCGGAGACGGCGACCGGAGGCTTTGATGGTTGTTGAGGCGGCGGAAAATCATATTCTTGTTTAACGGAGGCGAAGCGCGGCGCGTGGTTGTTAGGATTAAGGGCGACATGCACGGGGAGTTTGGCCATGGGGATGGAGGTAGAGCCCTAGCTCAGTAGCGCTCCTCTGGAATTTTCCCCGTAAAAAGAAATTAGAAAAAGAAAAAAAAAAAACCTAATTAAAGTAAATCTGATCGTTGCCGCTTGCCAACTCCGCCGGGCGAAAGCGCAGAGCAGCGGACGACGAGAATGCTAAATGGTACTGACAAGTACGACGCCGCGTGCAATGAAGAGAGAGAATGCGGAAGCCTGGCCCATGAGCATTTGGGTTGGCAATGGCATGGCCACTGCGGGCCCAACGTTTTTTAGCAGCGGAGGAAAATTGGAGAATTCTCCAGTGAAGTCTGTTTTATAAGTAAAAATAAAGTAAATTCTTTGAATTTCAATTTAAAAAAAAAAAAAACAAAAAAAGAAGTGTTCATCGTTTTTTCCCATTTGCGGAGGGTCTAACGAATGAGATTGACCAAAGAACAAAAAAAATAAGCAAAAAATATTAAATGCAAAATTAAGTTTATACGAGTGTTTAAAAAGATATTTCACCACAAGCAATGTAGGTATATTTAACCCATGATTTTGATGTTAGGCTTTGCCTTTCAAAACAAAAAGGGTATCTCACCCACTCAAAGTTCAAAATAATAGTAATTAATGAACGTTAATTCAATAGTGCTGATTGTAAGTCTGAAATCTAGGTCTAAGAGTTTTTGTTTCACATAATAAATACAAGACAAAAGGTGCTCGAACTCTTACGAATTTTAATTCAAAGAATAGAACTGTCTCGTTTGTACTCATATACATTTGCATCAATTGACCGCGTAAAGTCTCAAATACAAGACTCATACGTCATTTACAATACACTTATAAGATTTATGAAACCAAGAGACTACAGGACTGTTGCTACATACCGGATACTCTGATCTGACCCATTGATAATAACTGGATTTCCTGAAGCATCCAGATCAACAATGGCTGTGTCCCCTGGTCGACACTTTCCGGCAAGCAGAGCTTCGCTCAAGGGATTTTCAATTACTTGAGTTACCACTCTTCTAAGAGGCCTGGCACCATAAGTCTTGTCGTAGCCCTGTTGGCATACGAGTTCCCTGACCGAATCAGACACCTCCAAACCAATTCCAAGAGATATTAGCCTTGATTTCACCTCTTGTAGCATCAGATTTAAAATCTTGAGCAGCTGAGACAAACAGATGATGTAGATAAATATATTGAAGAAAAATATTAAGCCATTATAATCAACAATTTTCACGCATCTTGAAGAGTGCCTTATGGCTCCTGCTTGCAACACGTCATTCAGAATTACAATTGCATTCAGGTTTCAAGGGGTAAAAGTGGTAGTAACTTGCTATTAAGGCCTCGCAGCCTTCTTGAGGAATCACGGGACTTAAAACAAAATAATGAAAGGTGACAAACCTGAGTCTTCTCAAAGAGACGGAATACCACTACTTCATCTATCCTGTTGAGTAACTCGGGGCGAAAATATGTCTTCAGTTCTTCCATTACCAATGCTTTTATTCCAGCATAAGATGATGATGCATCATCTGCAACCAAGAAACCTATGGAAGCACGACCACCTTTTGCAATGGCAGCAGAACCTATATTTGACGTCATGACTACCAATGCATTCTTAACTGATATTCTCCGTCCCTGTTAAAAATGGCATTTCCAAGTTAATAAACTAAAAAGCTACAGTATCATCTAACAGAATACTTGGCTAATGACGTGCTCTTTTTTTTATGGCAATTATATTTTTCCTTGTCTGAAGAAGAAACTCAGAGCAAATTATATTGTCCTTATCATTGTTTAAAAAATCTATCACGGTTAGAGCAAACCTGAGAATCTGTAAGGTGCCCATCTTCAAACATTTGGAGAAGGATGTTGAATATATCTGGGTGGGCTTTCTCTATTTCATCAAGCAAAATCAATGTGAAAGGTCTTCTTCTGATAGCTTCTGTTAGAGTGCCACCCTCACCATAACCAACGTAACCTGGGGGTGATCCTATTAACTTACTAACAGTGTGCCGCTCCATATATTCGCTCATGTCCAACCTCAGCATGGCTGACTCCTGCAACAAAAATTTCCGGGAGAAGAAAAGGAATCAGAATCTCACAAAGAGAATAGAAATGCTAATCCACTTCATGACAGATGCCACAGAACTGTGTCAGAATATTAAAATTTCCCACTTATGTCACCCCTGGTTCACAGAAAACTTTAAGTTTTAAACCAGCCCATAAGACACCTCCACATCAGGGTCTCATTAAAACAGTGAAGATTTATAAAAACAGATAATTCTCATTTGAATTAAAATTAGAGTAAAACAAATGTCTGGATTCTGTGGGAGACATTACCGATCCAAAATAGCAAGCTGCCAAGGCTTTTGCTAGTTCAGTCTTACCAACCCCTGTTGGGCCACAAAACAGCATTGCTGCTATGGGCCTCTTGGGATCCTTCAGGCCAACCCGTGATCTCTTGACAGCTCGAGATATAGCAGCAACAGCCTCATCTTGACCGATAACCCGTTTGCCCAACTGCTCCTCAAGACCCACCAGAGACATTCTTTCATCAGCAGTAAGCTGCTGAATTGGGATCCCTGACCACAGTGAAGCAACTGCTGCTATATCATCTGGCCCAACCACCGTCACTCTGAGAAGCATCACAGCCAGAAATACAGCTAAAAACATAACTGAAACATTAATGCAGGCCTACTGCTTTTATAAAACAAGAACATATGGTCTAGAAGTCTCACTCATCAGCATCTAAAGCTGAAGTCAAAGGGGACTCTAAAATGATTTCCTCAGAGGCATCCATGCTGGAACCACTGTTGTCTTTCCCTGGCTGACTTGCCGTAACCTGCTTACATTAGACAAAGGAAGTTGGCACCGTTATTACAGACAATGAGAACCCTGGCAATTTTTCAACTGACCAACATCATTACCAATTCATGCATGGCCTGAACAGTTCTGATCTCTTGCCAATAGTCATTTGGAGTCCTTGAAAGTATATAGGTTTGCTGTTCTTTCTTCCTTCCATAGGCCTCAAAACGAGCTCTACTTCCTGCCTCATCAATTAGATCAATAGCTTTATCTGGAAGATACCTATCAGCAATATATCTTGCTGACAAGTACACAGCAGCATTTATGGCTTCCAGTGTGAATTTGCATTTATGATGCGCCTCATATTTCTGGCGCAATCCTAACAGTATCTTGACAGCATCTTCCTAATTGTTTTTGCAAAAGCCCAATTAACAATTAGATAGAAGATAAACTCAAGGATCAGTGGGAAAGAAATATGAATGTGGAAATGCTGCTTATTTGGAATCAACCTGACTTGGCTCATTAATCAACACAGGCTGGAATCTCCGTGCTAATGCTTTATCACTTTCAAAATGCATCCTGTATTCATCCATGGTTGTGGATGCAATACACTGCAAGAGATGCAAACCATTGAAACATGAAACATAAAGGTAAACCAGTGTATCAGAAGATAAATCGTAAAGTAATGTCCAGTTCCACTAAGAACTCCCAATGTATTATTTCACTGCTGACAAACGATATGCCTCCAACAATGGTGACCTAATACTACCTAATAAGGCAAGTAATAGCAAATAGGTAGTGGAAGAGGCCAGATTAAAGCAAAACAGAAAAATGCTTTTGCCCTCCCCTTCCAAATTAGCATGTTTTGCCTATTTTGACTGCATCTATGTTGGAACTTCAACAGGAGTTTATTCTACCTCAACAAACTATCTCCTATATCTATTATCTAGGCCCGATTCTATAGCATTCCAAAATACTTAGAAAAAAGAATAATGATATATGAGAAATTCACCCTTATTTCACCCCTCCCAAGAGATGGCTTCAATAAGTTAGCAATGTCAAGGCCAGATCCCTTGTTACCCCCTCCAACGGTGCCAGCCCCAACAAGTGTATGCACTTCATCAATGAAAAGAATTATGTTACCTGCAAGACACTCATATCATGAATAAGTAGAAATGAAAGCACTCTGTTTCCATATAAAATTCAAAATGGAGCCACCTTCTTTCAATATCTCTCCAATTAATTTAGTGACACGTGCCTCTAACTCTCCCCTTTCTTTTGCACCAGCAATTAATAGCCCTATATCCAAGGACAGAACACGTTTCACCTGCAGACAGAACAACAATCAAACTAAAGGGCCAAAAAAGGGAAACACCACAAGGACATGCAACTGGAAGACAATAAATAGTTTCAAGAACTGAAGGAACAACGATTGTTTGCAAATAAACATACAAGGAGAAAAGCTGGAACATCGGCCTGTGCAATTTTTATAGCTAGTCCTTCAGCAATTGCCGTTTTTCCAACTCCACTTTCACCAAGAAGAATGGGATTATTTTTGGTTTTGCGGCAAAGTATCTGTACAATTCTTTCAACTTCTGTCTCTCTCCCAATTATAGGATCAATGAGTCCTTCACTGGCACGAGCAGTAAGATCCACGCAGAATTGGTCCAGAGCACTTTTCTCTAGTCAAAACAATTAATGATAAAGCTTCTGTCTTTGTTCTTGCAACACAAACAGACCAATGATAATAACAATGTAGACATCTACCTCTTGTTTTCTCAAAGGATCTTAAAGAAGCTGCTTTTCTAGAAAAGGGCTTTTCATGTGCCCCTTTGTATCCCACATGTAGTTCTCTTCCATCCTTAGTCAGTTCCCCTTGAAGTCTGGACATTGCCAGAGTTGCCAGGTGATCCACATTTGCCCCCAATCTGAAATCATTCTCATTCATGCCACAAACAGAAATCAGATGTGCATCTACTTCAAAGATAACTTGGTTGTCAGAGAAAAGGATATGAAAGAACACAGGAATATAGAAAACAAAATTCATGCCTAAAAGTAACAACTTTAATTTGGATTTTCTTTAACTCCTGCTCATCGTGTCTTTCTAGTGGTTAGCTAGGATAAGCAAAATCTATCTGAGAAGAATTTAGTAATGTGTTTTTATACCTAACACATCACTGACATAAGCCAAGTTGACAGAGCATTGACAGTATCAAGTACAGAACAGGCACAGTCTGCATTTTCTCTATAAGCATTTCACTAAGTTTCCTTTCTCAAGGAGAGTGGTAATGCTTTCAATTAGACTACAAAGCAAATAGTGTAAGCTAAAAAATATGTCCCTTCTTCACCTAGAAAAGGAGGCAGTTGCTTCTCAAAAGCTTTAAAATATCACATCGGTCATTCTATCCTGGAGGACTTTCAGTTTCTAGAGCAACCCAAAGAGATTTGCAGAGTAAGCAGTCAAGTGTACCTCTTGAGGACCCGAGTAGCACTCCCGTCATCGACAGTGAATAATCCAATTGCTATGTGCTCTGGTGCAATGAACTTATGGCCCATAGTCCTCGAATATTCAACAGCAGCTTCGAAAACCCGCTTGGTGCTAACAGAGAACGACAGGTTGATGGGCTTACCTCCCGCCACACCTTCACTACTAGAAGCTGAATTACTAGCATCAGCATCATCACGCCAAATGTTTTGAACAACTTCACGGGCTTTATCAATCTTAATTCCAGAGCCAAGAAACCCCTTTGGATCACTATCCTCGCCAATCAAACCCAGCAAAAGATGCTGGGTAAACACCAAGTCCTTGCCCAAGGCCTTAGCTTCTCTCTGAGAGAAAACCACCGCCTTTACTGCTCTCTCGGTAAATCTCTCAAACACAGCAGAAACCTGAAAATTTTTACTGTTTCTGCGTGGACGAGGACGCTTTAAAGAAAGGGTCTTGTTGTTATGGTAGTACCCCTGTGAAATTGGAATGCCCAAAAAAGAAGAACAAGCAGACAAGACTATGCTGCTATTATTAGATTGAAAAGCAAAACGTGGCGGTGATTGAGGAAAGGAACCCAAGTCCCATCTCGAGTGAATTGATAGAGGTGATGAAGATAACACCTCCATAGTTTCTGGTGAATCAAAAGGAAAGGAAAGACGATTTATTGGTGGGTGGGTTTACTTGGGATGTTTTATAAATGCTATAATCATTGACCGGGAAGAGAAAAATGTAGACTTTGCTTTCTTCTTTCCTGCGGGGTATCTGAGAAATCTTGAAGAATGAGACAAAGAGAGAGAGAAAAGGAGATGAAGAAGAAAAGAAGGAATAGAGTAGAAGGAATTGAAATCGAGAAGCAAGAGGAGTTAGTTGACACGTCAAGCCACCACCTTTGATGAACATGGTAAGCAATAGACATGTGCCCAAAAGTCCACTGTGTTACGGTTAACATCCTCTTGCAAGAAAGTTAGTAAATGCCTCCAGACCCAGTTGGCCAGTTGCTCACGGAAGCAAATTCATTTAGAGAACGTGTCACTAAGCCGTATGCAGCCACAACCCACAAGCCACCTTTGGTGTCGGCTCCAATTTGCACGGGAGTTTTCCCATCCATTCTGAACAAATGTAACGGCACCGACCATTTATGTTGTCATTGTAACCGTTCTCATTGGAAGTAAAAAATGACGGAACAGTAGTTGCTAGGCAAAACTTGTCTGAAAACCATTTTACGTCAACCGCTTTGATGACAATTAGCAAGCTGACAAAAGATTAGAGTCGGCTCCCAAAGTTCTCGGACCCAAAACCTGACTGCAGAAGCTGGTCACCAGAATTCAGCCGGGGGCAGTTTACCAGTAATCCTTGCATGAGCAAAAACCACCCTGAAAGTGATGGAACCGGTTTGTGTCTCTTACAATAATCTTCCGTCCGTAAATGAAAGAAATGAACTTGAAGGCTGTGTGGCAATCGTTGCAAACACGAAGATTTTTAGTCACTCGTATTTCCATTGTTGGATCAAGCTTCATAATCCCAAAAGCTACAGCTAGCTTCTCACTGTGATATTTCAGAATGTGCTCTTTATCTTCCTCTTCCACATCATGAAGAGCACACGAAAGGTCTGGTACATATCCAGCCATCTTCATCTCAACTGCCAGGCTCTCCACTCTTTTGTAAACATCTTGCCAGTGAGGATTTTCTCTGTCTCCTGTATGAAAGCCATGAATTTCTTTGCCATCCTCGATCGTACTAAATGCAGCAGGTTTCTTCAATCCCTTACTCCTCAAGTTTTGTCTCAGCTCCCCAACTTCTTGCCATTTGTTTGATGCGGCATACACATTGGCCATCAGCACATAGTATCCTGTATGGTCTGGCTCAAGCTGGAACAGATTAGTAGCTGCAATTTCCCCCAAATCCATGTTGCCATGGACTTTACAAGCTAAGAGAAGAGCACCCCATACTGCATCATTTGGAGGCAATGGCATCTCTCTAATCAGATCAAATGCCTCCTCCAAGAGCCCAGCTCGGCCAAGCATATCTACCATGCAAGCATAGTGTTTAACCTTTGGTGTCACGGACATCTTTCTCATGTCTGCAAAACACCTCCTACCTTCATCAATAAGTCCCGCATGGCTGCAAGCAGAGAGAATAGATGTGAAAGTGATGTGGTCTGGCTCAACCCCTTTTTCTTGCATTCTTGAGAACAGTTCCAGCGCTTTTTTTCCATGTCCGTGCATCCCATACCCCGAAATCAGTACATTCCAAGAACTTACATCCCGCATACTTGGTTGACTGCTATTGAACATTTCAACACAAGTTACCAAGTCTCCACACTTTGCATACATATCCATCAATGCATTCCTAAGATTCACGTCGATGTCCATTTTGCATTCAATTACATAGTCATGGAACTTCCTTCCAAGACAGATGGAGCCTAGATAAGCACAGGCCCCAATCATGATCAATGCCGTCACTGGACTAGGTTCAACTTCAGAATCAATCATATCATCGAATAGTAACAGTGCTTCGCTAGCTTGTCCATTTTGAGCATAGCCAGTGAGCATAGAATTCCAAGAGAAAATATCTCTGTCATCCATGGTATCAAAAACAAAACGGGCCTTTTCCAAATTGCCACATTTGGTATGCATTGCTATAATAGAGTTGCCAACACATATATTCTCCAGAAATGACTTACGAATGGCAAAAGCATGAACTGACTCAGCCTTCTTGGCATCCCCTAATTGACCAATAGCAGAGGCAACACTCACTACAGTAACACAATCAGCCAAAAGGTCCTCTTGCTGCATTTTCCGGAACAAAACGAGAGCCTCCTCAGGCTTCTCAGCCTGTTCATAAGCTGTAATCATTGCTGTCCAGCAAACTAAATCCTTCACAGGCATTTCATCGAATATCTTGCGACCATCAACGAATTGGCGGCACTTCGAGTACATGCCCACCAAAGCAGCCTCAACATATAAATCCGAATCGAACCCAGTTTTCACAGCATCCCCGTGACAAGCTTTCCCTTGAAGAATCAAGGAGTTGGAAGCGCAGGCTTTAAATACGAAAGGGAAAGTATAGTTGTTCGGTGAAATTCCGTTGCTGCGCATAAGGGAATATAAATGCACGGTTTCAAAACAGTGGCCGCCATGGGCGTAAGCCCGAATCATCGTATTCCAAAGGAAAGAACTGGGTCTCTCCCCATGATCATTAATTCCATCAAATAATAACCTAGCGCTGTTTAGGTCCCCAAATTTGGCGTACTTGATGATAATTTGGGCACCCAAGTGGACGCTTTCATAGATAAAACTGATCGTAGTAAGAGCTGAATGTATCTGTTTGAGAGAGGACAAGTCATTACAGGACCGAAGCAGATGGTCGTAAAAACCTTCTCTTGAATGAGGAGAGTAGCTAAAGCTGCAGGAAGGGGCGAATGGATATATAACACAAGGGTTTAAGACAGGTTTACAAGAGAATGGCGAAAGGCAGTGACACAGCGGCCCAAGGCGGTCCATTCCGTAGGATTTGTTCCAGGAAGGAAGATGCATCTTTGACATTGAACAGTACTTATTGTCAGAACAATTATTTCAGGATTTACATTTTGCAGACAATACAACTCATTGGCCTGTGCATTGAAGAAATACAATGGAATAATACAACTCTAATGACATCCTCAAGAACAACCTCTTGTTCAGGGAATTTCACCTTATACACAATCATTGCTACCCTCCTCGGAATAATCTGAATTAATTTTCAATTTCCGCTTCTTTAATGGCCAGTCAGGAACATGGCTAATTTCTAACTTAATCAATTTTCGGCAACAAATCCCAATGTCTTCCAACAATTCCAGAAAGAATGACGACATTTCACTTAAGGTATATACTATATTATGCTCCCTCGATTAAAGACATGGTCGACTGTTGACTGGATACCCAAAGCCCTGAGATGAGTCTACTTGAATCCATAGTGTCTCAGCATAAGCTTTCTCCTCTTCCTTCTCCTCTGCAGAGCACTCATTTGTCTCAACAACTTCCTCTTCTTCATCAGGGATCTCTTCCATCATATCTTCTTCTGTGGTTGCCAGTTTCTCTCCCTCTTGCTCAGTCAGTTCAGCTAATGCCTCTCTCATTGTCCGTGCTGTTGCCGGCCTATCCCTTGGCCCATATTTAGGAGCTGGCACAACAAATGGCAAAGCAACATCATCCAAACCTGCAAGATCTTTACCAGCACAGCTGCCTGTCTCAGGAGGAGGGAAAACAAAAAGGATCCCAATTTCATAGTTACAGACACGAAGTCTTGAACCAAAAGAAGATTTAATCTCCCTCGGTCCAACTGAATTTGCTATTGGTCGTCCCCACGCAGCAGCACTAAAATTATGTGACCCACAATAAACCCAGCCAAACGAAGATGCATCTTTCTGAGACTGAAACCGTCTAAGTGCTACCTGCTTACAACTTTCTCTATCAGTTTTCTAGCACACCAACAATTTAGTGGGTAGTATAACACATGCAATGATGCCCAAGTTTTTGCAAGAAAAAACAAGAAGTTGGGATAAATAAATACATCTGCAAAAATGCAAGTTCATAATGTAGCTCCACTAATATTATCACACGTGAACACACTGTTACAGAAAATCAAGTAGACCCAAGGGAATATTCAGAATACTTTCGGAATCTGACTGATGGAAGTATCCCAAATGCTGACCATAAAAGAATCCAAAATACACACACATGCTCTCATAAAAATTTGCCAAGAGTAGGGTCAAAGATTAGAATGAAAAGAAAAAAAAAAGCACCAAAAACGAGGAAGCCAAGCCTACTCTAAATAAAGGTTTTACCTTTACATGCATAGGCCGCCCCACTCTGTCATGAGGATGAGGAACTGCATCATGAAGTATGTCTATGGTTCTCAATTTTTGCCATGTTTTCTGGATTGCAGAAGAGGATTAAGAGAAAGTGTACAGATAAGTACATCTTTCTAAGGTGAAAAGAAACAAAATAATTGAAGAAAAAGAAACCAGGTTTCTGAAACAAAAATTGCAGGCTTCATAATTTTGAGAGGTAAATATAATGATGTTATCAATCTTTATTGACTATGATTTCTAAAGCAAAAGGATGAACAAGAAAGACCATAAAAGCTGCCTGTTCTTTTTTACTTTTAATCCATTGAATCTCTTATATTGGATCAATTCTCATGTACCACTGCAGATCAATGTAATATCAAATTCAGAATGAGTAAAGCCTGTCATATGACACCAATGATCAAAGTGCCACCTTACCTCTGAGAAGCAAAGAATGCGTCTTGAAGGCAAGATACCACAGCATGCACTCTTCACCCTCTCAATTGTAGGAAAAATGATTCTAATAGATGGATTTTTTAATTCTTGGGAAGCACTCCAGCAGCCCCACTGTCAAAAGGAGCAATAATTTCAATTATTCATTAAGAAACATGATGTCAAATTCTTACCCATGTCACCATAAAACTGACATGATTACCTCTGGATCAGATTCTTCAGAATCAAAGACCTGCAGTGATCTCTTTCCGGCAGCTGCTGCAAATGCAGCTAGAAATTGTGCATTGACTGATGACCCAATTGAGGATGCTCCTTGAGAAGAGAATGAATACCAAAAATAAGTCACAACAGCCTTGTTCTTCAAATTTCTGGAAATGAGATCTTGCTAAAGGCACTAACCATAAATGAAATCGGATTGTTCCACATCAATCCATTTGTACAGCCCCAAAACCTTGAATAAAACAGGAAAACACCATAAGATCAGATAGTGTTGAAAGGTTGTGTAATAAGGCCTTCCAGACAGCACTACTCAAACTAACTACTTGTATGGAACATGTTCATGTCTTTTCACCTAAATGTTTGCCAGGGTATTTCATAAGAAAATAATGTGCAAGACAACTTAACAATGCCAAAATAAGATATTCATGGAGCCACCATTATCATCTGCAACCACTAACAGCCAGAATAAAGGCCAGTCCACATGATAATATTTTCAAAATGGGATTTCCTCCATAAAGATTAAAAGCCTTTCAAAAGAAGTAATGCAGGAAAACACATTTGTTGATCTTTTAATCCATAATATTTTTTTGTTTAAATTGTCCAAATTACATCAAACCCACATTCTGAATGCACATCATGTAAACAGAAGTCCTTAAGCATAAGCATCACCAAAAGGAACAGGAGAAAGTGTAACAAAGGCACACAATGGCAAATCTAGTGGAGTTGAGAGTTGAAGGTCTTCCAACTTAAAAAACTTACCTCTTGCAGTCGCCAAAGGCCTACACACCTCTGAATTGAAGCAATGAGAGAGCAAAAAGCACTAGCATTTTCAGGTTGCATCATTCTCATCACATCTGAACAGGGCCCCTGCACAAATCAGCATGAAGTCATTCACAGAGGCCATGCAAAATCCACTCGTGCAGCACACTTTGCTGCAACCAGATAAATACTAGAAATACCATGCCTGTGACACGCATAGTATCAGCTGGACTCTCAGGTTGCTTCCTCCAAAAGCAGCAGCAAGGGCATCTTTAGGATACACATACCCAGAAAATCTGAAAAATCCATCATCCCACAATGGAGAGACCCACTTTGCTACATTTTTGGGAAGAAAACCAAGTTGAACACAGTCTAGCACCAGAAACAAAGAAACATCAGAGTCTCAGTCACTACCACTTGATTAATGATTATTTTGAATAGTAACTGTAAGAAATAGAAATAGAAAGTCTAGGATTATGGGATCATTTGTTAGTTAACACTAGCTGTAGTTTCCTTTCCTGTTTTTCAGTTTATCTTATATCATGACATTCTGTCAGCTCTTTCTTTTTCCGCTTTGTCTAAGGTTTTCTTATTTGGTGATTGCAATCTACCATAAGAAGTTGTAAATATTGGTGATGATTGACAGATAAATAGAAGACATATTTTCTCCTCTGGTTTTAGTAACAGTAACCAATCACAATTATAAATTTCCAAATCTCAAAAGGCATACATACAACTAAAATAACCACCAATCGAGTGAATAAGAGAAGACTCCAGGTGGCATGAAGCATACAGAAACACCATGATCAATCTATTACAAAACCCTGGGTTTAGGCAAATAATTTGCTACCAGGGTATTATCTAGTCATACTAATGTCATGGAAAGATGGAGTTCCTTTGGGTTTTGAGGGGGCTAGAAATAGATCTCATTTTAAATAGACTTCAGAAGCACTAAATGTGGTCCTCCATTCAACAAGTATGTGAAAGGGATATTGCTGCAGCTTTCTTGCAGTAAAAGTATGCAAAACACACCTTATGAAGAGTACACAAATGGAAGGTAAAAAGCAAAGTAACATGTAGCTTATTATTTCTAAAGGTACCAAAAAAGGCAAATGAAATTCACCTCCTTGAGAAAATAGATCAGGATTAGGAACAAGAACACTGACAGCATTCAAATCTGCTGGCACATTGATGTTTCTTCTCAAAACAACCTTCACCATCCCATAATCATTCTCATGAGATTTCCCCATGAAAGCAGCCAACCTCTTAAGCTGTGCACCATTCGTGTCAGCTGCAGTACGAAAAAGGTGGCTCAAACCAACAACAGATGTTTCAACTGTCCCAATGACCTTCTCACCAGATGACTGTAATGAACAACAGTACTCCTAGCATGTTGAATGACAAAATAAATAAGCCCATTAAATCAAGCACCCATTTTTCAACAGATGTAAAGTAGTGATCTTGGCTAATGTAGCGTTATGCAATATGATTAGATCTCAAATTGCAGAGAGACAGAAACATAACAATTGGAGAAAGGCTTTCTATTCCAGAAGACAATATGCTCAATGAAGCATGCTTAAATCAGGAAAAATATGCTTACATAGAGAGATTTGTAAGAATAAATTCCTGGAACAGATGAAATCAGATATCCTGTTGCCTCACTAAATTTGTATTTTGTTAACTCAATAATCCAATGGGCCTGACTAGGCACATCAGTCAAAAGGGATGCCATGAAACCAGCCAGTTGAGCAGCAAAATCTGAACCTGAATCTTGATCTAGTTCTCTATCAGAAACTCGAACAAAAAGAGATGAAAGAACAGGTGCACTTCTGGCAGGAAAATCTTGCCACCAGATGGTATTTGTCACATTATTCCACTGGAAGAGTCAAAAACTGAAGGGTGAAGTTTAACTAAATATCAACATACTTTAACCATATAAACCAAAAGTAATGAACAACATAAAAATTAAAAGGAAAGATAAATTTGGCATAACCCTGTCAGCTTCAGTGCAGATTTCCTTCATATTTGGACAAAAGGGTTTCAAGTACGGCCACAGATAAATTATATCATAAAACCACACACTCAATCCAGACACAATTTTCCATTACCAACAGCCTCCAATTTTAGAGGTTGAGTCATCTCCAGTGTGTGGAGTCAAGTAGGACCATATTCGTGTAGGAGGGATCCATTTTTGAGAAAGCTCTGTGATAAGTGGGGATTTTCCTATTCCATTCTATGGAAACCCATGACAATTCAACTTGAGAATCCAAAACTCCTACACAATACTCAATGTTCATTAAATAGGTATTCAGAATTGCATGGCAAGCAGCTGCAATCTAAACATATGCTGAAATGTATTACTTCATGCTTGTAGGCAAGTTTCAAGATAAGAAAAAAGATAGTAATCACCTGGTTTGCAACTAAGTTTGCAGAAGTAATGATAACACGGATGCTCTCTTCTCTTTGCAAAACAAACAGCTTCGGATGATGGCAGGCAATGCCTTGCCTCTTGCGATCTTTACCAAATGCTATCTCCTCAGGAAATTGAGGAAACCTATTAAAGTAGGTATAGAGAATAACATTGCCAAAATGTCAATAACTAAAATACAAAAGTTTTGCACGTAACCTGAACCAGTCAAGTGAAACATTGCTGTTTAATGAAGATAAAACCAACACTTACACCACAACTACATATGGAAAATCTGAGTAAGGCATGGAGGTTCGTTTATCAGCACCGGAACTCCAACAACGCTCAGTGTTGTGACATGCAATTGTTACTGGTAGTTGGCTAGGAATCTGACAGTATGATAAGAACCTAACAAAACAGATGCATTAATTTCAAGCAGCCAGATAAATTTTAATTCATTGATCTCTCCAACAATAATAGAGTAACAAAATAACAGTTTCTCATCAACACCACCATGGTACAATGCTCCAATTTCAAGCAGCAAGGTTTAAAGGAGCACATTTATCCAAGTGAGACGAGTGTTTACAATTTCAAGTTGTCAACAAATTATGCAGTCAAGCTCAATAGAGGGCCATGAGATGAAAGAAAATGATACAATGGAGAAGGTAACATTACCATGAAACATCACATGTAAATGTTGCAATAAATATTCGTGAAATACTTTCTATGGGATAGAGAAGCTCTGGCAAAGAGATAACATTATGATCACTGAATGGACCACTGCCCAGAGAGTGAAGGCGATTCAGGTAAAAATTCTTCCCTGGTGCTGGATAAAACTCTTCTGAGGTTTTTGTCTGGAAAACGCCATTAAAAGAAGGAAAATTCTTACCCATGGGAATGGGTGAGAATGCATTACAAGACTGATTGGCATCATCATTCTCAGAATAGACTCTAGAAATGTCCTTATTATATGAATGGTCACCTCCAATATAAACACACCCACTGTTACCCTTTTGCACATTATTCACTTTATCCATATCAGACTGCAAGTTCACACACACTAGTTCCTTTTTCCTGAAAGTCATCGCCCATTTATTTGCCTCTGTTTCAACTCCTCCACAAAATTTACTGGTATCAAGGACAGGCACACCAAGAGAGTTATTCAATTTATTATTGCCAGCATAGGTGGTTTCCATGCTGAAATCTGGTGAAGCATATTCCCGAATTCTAGAAATGGGGTCATCACTTTTCAATATGCCTCTACACTGACTCAAGAAAAACTTTGCTCGACTGACAATGCCACCACATTTTGCTCCAGAAAAATTGACACCTGAGTACATAACATCATTTGCACAGACTGCGAAAACCCTTTTGCTTCGCTGTCCACTAGACACTGATCCTTGGGAATTGTGTCCCATTGAGTTTGTTTCTTGGAGAAATTTGGGTCTAACCAACTGCATCTCATTAGAAAACATGTCGACCTCCTCCTTAATAATAACACCCTTTATCACAAAGCCAACTCGAACCCCCAAACTACCCATAGCCTTGTTGTCACACACAAGCAAAACCTCATCTCCCACACACAACTCTCTAACCATCCCTCTCTTGACCCTAACCCCATTAACAGAAACCCCGTTCAAAGAACCCTTAACTCCATCCCACTCCACAGTCTTTGTTTCTTTCTCAACACCTTCCAATTCATTACAAGAAAGCAACCTTTTCCTAAATGCAGTAACCACGGAATCGACGGCATCCAACAAAATCGCTCCGTCAAGAATGTAAATCTTACGGTCTACGCTATCGAATAGAACCTGGCAATGTCGCTTACTGACGCGGCGATCGTTGAACAGGAAGTCGCAGTCGCAGGCGGCTCGGCCGATGGTGTAGGGCCGGTCCGATTCGAGGCGGATTGGGCCGATCGGCGAACCGGTGGCCGGAGATATCAGAGGGACGTCGAGATTTAGAAGACGAAGGAACGCTGATTTGGTTATGCCGTTTCTAGGTCTTTTGTTTCGAGGCAAAATCGAGAAGGATACCGGCGGATCCACTTTCTTTCGGGTTCCATTGTTATTGCTGTTGATGGAAGGAAAGTCTGAATCCTTCATAGCCATCAATCCTAGCCATCAATCATATCAGAAGAATGGAATAAGAAAATTCCATGGCAAGAAAAGCCAAAGAATTAGAAAGAAGAAAAAAAAACAAGAAGAAAATGGCAGGGTAAATTGAATTTGGAGGGAAAAAACTTTAATCTGTGTCCCTATGAATGCCAAGAAATTATAATATATATATATATATATATATAGGTATGGGGGAAAGTGGGAAACCCTCCTCCGCCACAACTGTTGGTTGGGGAGGGTTTTAATTGTACATTTTTCCCTCCTAATTTCCAAGTTCAGGGAGGTGGCCGCGTGGCTATTGGTGCTGTTTGGCTATTGGTCTGTCTCGACTCTCGTACTAAGACAAGTCGATTCTTGTCCCTCTTCCAACTTTTCCTTTGGATAACCCTTCCAATTTTTCTCCTGTCCCGTCAAAAAATAAATAAATAATTTTTTTTAAATTTTATTCCGAAAAAAATTATATAACTCATACATATATAGTAAAAAAATAAAAATATTTAATTTTTTAAAAAATTTTAATACAATATTCATAAACAAACAATTTTTCATAACAGGTAAAAAAAAGAAGATAAAGATAAAGATAAAGTAGTTCTTAAATTAATTTATTACAATGTCCAAGACCCTTTGACCATAACGAAAGACAAATCCAGCTGGAACTAGCCCGACATGCGCCTGGTTAAGCCCGAGTCCAACAGCTTCATTTTGCCTTTTAACCCAAATTGTAACCCAATTGTACTAAACTTCTTTTTTTTTTTTATTTACACTGGTTGTAAAATAGTCTCTTTAGGTCCCAGTGTGTGTCCCTCTTTTTTCCTAATGGAAACGTTCGGTGCATTTATCTCAGACCAACAAGAACGGGGTACATGTCCGGGCCGAACAAAAGTCTGTCTGCGAAAGCGATGGTCGTTGGGCTGGTTTGAAATTGGTTGTCACGCCAACGAGTGGGGTGACAATGAAAACCAAAGGCCCACTTGCCGAATTGAAAATGAATGTCCGTACGCTGTCGTATGGACGCCTGCTCCGTGTGGTGGGTGCCCCCAGCAATTCAGTGCCTTGCGCAAGTGGAAGATGTCCTCTGTAGGCCGGCGCAAGTGGAAGCACAGAATTTCATGCCTCTTTTTTTTTTTTTTTTAGAGAATTTCAACTAGGCTTATTTTTTATTCTTTTTTTTTTTTCACCTTTTTTCAATGAGGCCTTGCCTCAGTTTTGGTCTTTTTTTTTATATATATATTTATACTTGCATTTTGATAAAATAAAAATTAAAAAAAAAAAAAGCAAGAAAAAAGTTGTACGTGTTTGCATTTTTTTTCTCAACAACGCCTCTTATAGTCAATATTACAGTTCTGATATATGCGATACGTAATTGGACCCTTTCTTTCTTTTTCCCGTTCAGCCTTTTCTTCTTCCGCGATTGGAGGAAGCGAGTGAGTACATATTAGTCATAGTCTCGTGGAAAGTTCCAAGATTGCAAGTTTCAACAGACAAAAGGTAGAGTGGACCTGGCCCAATTAAATGCAAAGAGTGCACCACCACCATCACCACCCCCAAGTCTAAGTGGCGGCCGTATCGACTGCCGACACAACAGCCCACTATGGGTTAAAGTGAACGCTCCGACTTTTATCGTCGTTTTGTCCGTCTTTTATGCATGTTATTCTTCAGTTAGTGAGCTCCTTACGGTGATTCTGTATTCGACTTAAGCCTTTCTATCTGCAAGAACACCGGAGACTATTCTTGCGATACGTAAGCACGGAGACATTAATCAACATCGTGTAATAATTTATTGGGTCTTTACTAAGATGATACTGGTGTACTTTTTATGGTGTTTAGATGCTCACCTGCATTCATCTCCCACTAACAGTTAAACCACTAAAAATAATTGCCACGTATAATCTTTGTAGACATAGGCACCGAAATTGGACTTGTTCTGCCGGCCCGAGGAACGTATTGGACCTTACTGGCATGGCAAATTAAAGATCAATATCACTGTTTTCTTTTTTTAAAGCTAAGGATATGGGTAAAGCATAGGGCTGAGTACCCAGTATTTGACTGGTTAGAGGTAGAAGCTTACTGGTTATTTGACTTATTTTTGTGTCGGTTCCTATTTGAGGTTTTTTTTTTCTTAATATTTACTTTTAAATAATAAAGATTTATGTGGAATTGTGTGTTTGACTCTAAATTTATTAATACAAAAAATAGAAAAATGTAAGAGAGAGATGCTTAACTTAACAGTATTTGTAATTTAAGACTAATTAAATGATAGATTTTTATTATAAAAAATTAAATAAATATGCTAATGAGCATTCTATATCTTACCGTATAGATATTATAATTAATAGTTTTTCTATGCAGTTATTTGTAAGGATTAAAAAAAAAAATGTTTGACTAGCTCCACCGTCGCACAATTTACAAATCGTGGGTATCATCAAACTGCTTCTTTTCTGTTTGAACCACTTATTATAAGCTCCCATGAATCATCGACATGTATAACTAAATATTTCTTTTTTGTAAACAGTAAAAAATGTGTTTTTTTGGATATGAGTCACTTGATAATATATTTATTCCTCATATAAAAAAAACTAATTATTGAAATATTATTAAATTTAAATAAATTTTTTATATTTATATTTATTATTAATAAATTTAATATTTAATATTGAATCTTGTCAAAAATTTTATTTTTATTAAAAATTAATAATAAAAATTAAATTTAAATTAATAAAAAATACGTTAAATTACTATTAAATTATTATGCGGATAACGTAGTTAGATATTGCCCTTTATGTAAAAAGGGTAGCGCATGGGTAATCTTGGAGGTGACACGTATCTTGGAAGAGCGCTGCTTGTGTGAAAAACGTGAGGTTACTTAGGCTACCTTATGAAACTCGTCCACAGCTGTCTACCTCAACAGTGCATGTCATTGTCCTGGTGAATTTATCTCTAGGATCAAGAACCGCAATTGTTGCCCCTCGGGGCCACTTTCTCTCAATATTTTCCATGCCCACATCTGCATGCATGTATCCAAATATCTTAGTATTTCACTCTCACAGAGGATATTCCGCCTTAGGACATGGAGAGTTAACCAAAATCATAAATTAATCTGTGTCCTCTGAATTTTCTGAAGACTTGAGAGCGGTAAAATAAACAAGAAAAAACAAAAAAAATCAAATATTGGCTATTTTTCTCCCGAGGTTGTCGGAATTATTCGTGATAAGATATTGGCTACAAGTGAAATCATAATTGTCTTGTTTAATCATAATTTTTCCTCCAGTCTGCCAGGGAGCTACAGGCACTTGGCTACCGCCAGGGAGTTTCCCATTTTCCTTTTCCTAGTCTTCTAATGCTAGAGAGAAACCTGAATCTTGGCTAGCTTTGGAGCGCTGTATATTGCAGAGAGCTTCAAGCTTTGACAAGTTCTGAATCCAGACTCCCAGCTGCAAGAAATGGACAGAGAAAATCATCAACACCACTCCGAGACAGAACTTGTCGGAAGCCTGCCGTACAGCGGTTCCCCGGGGAGACCCCTCAGCAAGAGAATAGGAAGGAAGAGCGCAAGGTTCAATGTCCCGGAATCGAGCACAGGCCAGCATGAGCCTTACATGGAGATCACCCTCGACGTCCGGGAGGACTCCGTGGCCGTCCGCAGCGTTAAGCCTGCCGACTGTGGCGAAGAAGACCCCGAGATGACGTTGCTGGCGAGAGGCCTGGAGAAAAGATCTACTTCCAGTGTTATGAGGAGTGCTTCTGCTAAAATCAGGCAGGTGTCAAATGAAATAAAGCGATTGGCTTCATTCTCAAGGAGGCCCCAGCTGGGCCGCCTTGACAGGACTAAATCCGCGGCGGCTCATGCCCTGAAGGGGCTCAAGTTTATCAGCAAGGCTGATGGAGGCGCAGGATGGACAGCCGTGGAGAAGAGGTTCGATGAAATTACTGCTTCCACCAATGGGTTGCTTCCTCGTGCTCGCTTTTGCGAATGCATAGGTACTCAGAACCACAAGTCACAAGCCAATCTAGCATTTCTTGTATAGAAGTTGAAATTGCTTGTGTTTTTGGCAGGAATGAAGGAGTCAAAGGAGTTTGCAGGGGAATTGTTTGATGCACTTGCTAGAAAGCGGCGTATAGAAGGGGATTCTATTAGCAAGGAAGAGCTGAAAAAGTTCTGGGAACAGATTTCCGATCAGAGCTTTGACTCCAGGCTTCAAACTTTCTTTGACATGTAAGTTCTACTTCTGTCTTTTGATAAGGAATGAAATAACTGTGATTTCCAGTGCGAATAACAAGTGATTCATCTTCTTTCGATTAAAAATTTGCAGGGTTGATAAAGATGCAGATGGCAGAATTACGGAGGAAGAAGTCAGAGAGGTAAGTCTCTTAAATGATTGACTCATGTATTGTAGCCCAATTTTGAAGTTAAATGAAAATTTTCCCAAGTAACTTTGACAATTTGTATTTACAGATTATCTCCCTTAGTGCTTCAGCAAACAAGCTCTCAAATATTCAGAAGCAAGCAGAAGAATACGCACGGCTGATCATGGAAGAGTTAGATCCTGAAGAGCATGGATACATCATGGTAAAATAAACTAAAAGAAATTTCGATTCTTGGAACAGACAGAGAGGCTAAGAAAAAAATTGTACGAATATTAACCTGCTCATTTAGAATTCTGAAATATTGTTCCCATGAACAGATAGAGAACCTGGAAATGCTTCTATTGCAAGGATCGCAGCAGTTTGTCAGAGGAGGGGAGAGCAAAAACCTGAGCCAAATGCTCAGCCAGAAGCTTAAGCCTACATTAGATGACAACCCATTAAGGAGATGGTACAGAGGCACCAGGTACTTTTTATTGGATAACTGGCAGAGAGTTTGGGTAATAGCGCTGTGGATCGGGATCATGGCTGGCCTATTCGCTTACAAGTATGTGCAGTATCAGCGCAGAGCTGCATATGTGGTAATGGGTCATTGTGTATGCATGGCCAAGGGGGCAGCTGAGACATTGAAATTCAATATGGCTCTAATTCTTCTACCTGTTTGCCGGAACACCATCACCTGGCTTAGGAATAGGACCAAATTGGGCGTTGCAGTTCCTTTTGACGACAACCTCAATTTCCACAAGGTATTGTCCTACTTATTAATGTATTAATCGGGAATTTCCCTGCAGAATTCTGCAGCAGGATTCTATGACACGAAAGCTTAATTGTAAATTATGGTGGTGTATTTTTTAGGTGATTGCAGTTGGCATTACATTTGGGGTTGGTATACATGCGATTTCCCACTTAACCTGTGACTTCCCTCGGCTTATTAATGCCAGTGAAGAGAAGTGGAAGCTCATGGAGCAATTCTTTGGGAGTCAACCTTCAAGCTATTGGCATTTTGTTAAGTCAGTGGAGGGAGTAACTGGTATCATAATGGTGGTACTAATGGCAATAGCTTTCATGCTAGCGACTCCTTGGTTCAGGCGCAGTCAACTCAAAAATTTGCCCTCTTTTCTCAAGAACCTCACTGGTTTCAATGCCTTTTGGTACTCTCACCATCTGTTCATCATTGTCTACACTCTGCTCATTGTTCACGGTCATTACCTTTACCTTACCAATGAGTGGTACAAGAAGACGGTATGCAACCTTTCTAATTACCCTTTTCACTCTTACTAGCTTTGGACTAATTGGTCAATTTCAAATCAAATTTTGCTTAAATAGCACTTTTCTATATATATATTGGCAGACCTGGATGTACTTGGCAATTCCCATTATTCTTTATGCCAGTGAAAGGTTGACAAGGGCACTAAGATCCAGCATCAAAGCTGTTTCTATCAAAAAGGTAAGGACTTTGCTAATGCACATTAACTATTCATTCGGCTAAATCATCAATTAGTTGTGCTCATCTCGTTTTGTATAAACATTGAAGGTGGCTATTTATCCTGGAAATGTTTTGGCACTTCACATGTCAAAGCCTCGAGGATTCAAATACAAGAGTGGGCAATACATGTTTGTCAATTGTGCTGCCGTCTCTCCATTTGAATGGTGAGTCTCCATTTAAAAAGACTTGAAAATAAGACTGCTTCGGTAGTGGTCCCCCTCCCATTAATTATGGTAAAAATTCACTTGCCAAATATCAGGCACCCATTTTCTATCACTTCGGCCCCGGGGGATGACTACCTAAGTGTTCACATCAGGACGCTTGGCGATTGGACACGACAGCTTAGAACCGTGTTCTCACAGGTCTATTTTTCTGAGCAAGACACGCGATTTGTACAAAAACGGATACAAAATGATTTGGTGATTGCGCGTTCAGCGCAACTTTTTTTTGGCTAATCAATTTCCACTTGCATTTTGATTTATTTTCAGGTATGTCAACCGCCTACTTCAGGGAAAAGTGGACTCCTCAGAGCTGATTGCTTCCAAGGAAATAACCCCAAGTAAGTCAAAGATCAACCGGGAAAAAAAAACCTCTTTTTTGGTCTGGTGATATATAATCATTGCACCTATTCGTGATGAACCAATGTCGTGAGGGAAAGGGGTCTTAAAGGGACTAGTTGATTGTGGTCGTGGCAAGCATTACGTAAAGTCAGCTTCCCATTTAAGTGAGAATGTGAAGTGGTTGGGTGCTACAATCCTAGGGCTGATTTACCTACCCTTGGAAAGCAAGTGATTGAATCAGTATCCTATGTCCATTGACCTTGTAGCACCTTGCATTTTAAAGTTTCGTTGCTGATGACTGTGCTTCGTTTCGAGGGCAGTTAGTTTTCGTAGTTTCTGACACACTAGATATAGACAATTAACCACTAACCACTCATATTATAAAGTCTATAACCTGAGGACAGTCCATTCACATGGACGTTGCAGTTCTTTCAGTGCTTGCCTTCTGCTGCAAATAAAAAGTCCCGTTCTTTGTCCTTAATTATCACCTTTTTTTATACAGTCCTTAATTACCATTCTATCAGCTTCATTTCATCGAAGAAAAAATATCAGCTTCATTTTTGTTCGATGAGATCACTGTGCACATCATTTATTGAGATATTTATGAATACCACGCAAGAATAGAATCATGAGATGATAGCACCTCTAGCAATTCATTGCCCATGCACATATAAGTTGTCTGCCTTCTTTTAACTGTATCCGAAAGAAAGTTAAAATTTTTCAGTTACAATTTAAATCCAATAAGTAAGGCAGCCTAGTTGGTTAATGTGGCCTTTGAATTTGACATTTTAAAAGCATGGATGGCATCACAATTTTTTTTGGAAAATCGTTATTTCTGTACATATTAGTTGACATTTCTGTCATCTGTGTCCTAAAAGCTCTTGCAAGTTTTTTTTTTTCTTTTTTAATACAATTAAAACATGCACTCGGAGAGATAATTGGATTGATCAACTTGTCTAAATTTTCCGAGAGGTGCCAAAACTGGCCCCCACGGACAGCGACGGGCAACAAACACGAGAAGAGCAGGATCAGCCCCATCTGATGTGGGTGGGCCACCATTGAACTTTAAAGTTTAACCTTTCGCTAATGTTTAGGTCACCCTTTGGCACAGATATTTGTTTTGCTGACAGCAAATCTCATTCTTCCTTGGGCAAACAGATTAAGATTTTTATCTGATAACAGTAATCCTAATGATCACGAACAGTTTCCCAAGGGTTCTGATAGATGGCCCATACGGAGCACCAGCACAGGACTACTGGAAATATGACGTGGTTTTGCTTGTGGGTCTTGGAATTGGAGCAACCCCAATGATCAGCATTGTCAAGGACATTGTGAACAACATCAGATGCATGGAGGAAGAAGAGAATTCAATAGAAAATGGTACTTTTGGGACACCCACCAATAACCAATTACCACCAAAAACTCCTAGCCCCAGTGCACAAAAAATAAAAGAGCAATTCAAGACAGGAAGGGCATACTTCTATTGGGTGACAAAGGAGCAAGGATCCTTTGACTGGTTTAAAGGGGTGATGAATGAGGTGGCTGAAATTGATCATGACCATGTCATAGAGCTTCACAATTATTGCACTAGCGTTTATGAAGAGGGGGATGCGAGGTCCGCCCTCATTGCCATGATCCAGTCCCTCAATCATGCCAAGAACGGTGTGGATGTTGTCTCTGGCACACGAGTCAAGTCTCACTTTGCCAAGCCTAATTGGCGTAGCGTGTACAAGCGCATTGCACTGAATCACGCCAATGCTAGAATCGGTAAGTCCAATTCTCCATTCCTATCATTTTTTTCCGTTTAGTTTTATGTTGTCTAATCTAAGTAGACCAGTGGGTCGGACCGAAAAAATTGGGTACCACTTGATCAAACTCTGGGTTGAACTGACAAAATAGGAAAAGGGTGTAGAAATTGGGGCGGTTTATGGTGTAACTTCTTTTGACTTACAAAATACAAAAAATAATAATTTGACCCTTAAACTTTGCCAAACCAATAACTGATTACTAAATATTTTCAAACTTGCAATTTAATCTTAAATTTTAATTATGACACTTAAAGAGTTAGAGACCTGGGAGTTGGGGGGGGTTCTTTGAGTTATCTCTTAAAAGAACTGACAAAAGGATTGGGAGCAGCAGTGCTTTTGAAAATTGTGGTCATACTCATCATTACATCAGTTTTCATCACTTCATCTCATGTAGTAATCGCCTTGACACCGTATGCATCCTGAATAATTTGATGGCCTTACTTTCCTTGATCATGCTGTCAGGCCAATGCAACACTAATCCACTCTTTGATCTTTACTCTTGGCAAAGCGAAATAATCTGAAAAATTTGTGTGTCTCTTCACAAATGCAGGGGTCTTTTATTGTGGGCTGCCAGCTCTAGCGGAGGAGCTTCGCCACCTAGCTTTGGATTTCTCTCACAAGACCAATACCAAGTTTGATTTTCATAAGGAAAACTTTTGAACTACAATAGACAGAAGGAGCCCTGTCAAGCAGACAAGTTCGTTCCTTAGAGCTCCACCACGATCACAGTATCCATCACCTATAGACAAGCATTTTGCGATCCCCTACTTCTGACTTTATTTACGAAGTTTGTGAATGTTATATCCTTTGCAAGAGTATGCTTTAATGGACAATATAAAAAAGAGGCTCTTAGCAGATGGTGCATTGATTGTTTGTGGGGCAATTCACCACAGCAGTTGGGGTTAGGTAAGAAATGCGTAGGCGTGACGTTGCCCCCCAATGACATGGCCTCCTTTGCAGCTATCCGGCTATGCCTAGACGAGGGAATGAAATTGTAAATTATTTTTATTTCGTTTTCCGATGACGAAATTATTTCAATTTGTGTTAAAATATTAAAAGCAAGCACATATGGCTATTATTATATCTCCTGACCTCTTTGTTTGTGTCCGAATGAAAATGGATAAGACTGAAGCGCATTTGACAACCAACAAAATGATGAGTGCTCGCGGGGACTGATTGTCTGTTGTGCAGCCCATGAAAATGATGGAATCATGGAGATATCAGCGTCTATTTCCTCACCATCCCCCAGGTGGCACCGACTCAAATAAAAAAGAGAGAACGAGTAATCGGGCCAGACCACCCATAGGGTCGTGGGCCGGCACAAGCCCACCTTGCTTTCATTCTAACGAGTCCAACCGACAGAAAATTCCCCCTTCCTTTTGCCTTGATTGTTCTTGCTAAGGTCGAGCGTTCGACGGCTGGTAGCAACAACAACTCAAAAAACAGAAAAAAACAAAAAAAAAAAATGAAAAAAGGTAAATTCCACTGAACTTTTAAAATGTTCAACCTTTGTTGCCACCTTAGGAAAGCAAAGTCACCAAGTGGCCCTATTGAATCAGAAAAAGAGATAGCAAGTACCGTTATATTTACTGACTTGGTAATTTGATAATATGATGATAGTTTAGTATATTTTTTATTAAAACAATTTAAATTTATATTTTTTATTATCGTTTTAAATAAGAGAACATTTTAAATTAAATATATAATATTGAGTTTAGACTTGTTAATACTGAGATAGGATATAAAAGAAATTTATTTAAATTTAATAATATTTAAATTTAAAAATATTTATATAGACTGATATTTTATATAAAAAAATTACATTAAAATATTAATAAATAATCACCAATCTCGACCTGTGGTAAATATATATTTTTTTATTTAAAAAAAAAAGGTTCACTCAGTGATATTCATTGTTGTAACGCCCATTCAATAAAAAGATGTTATGCCAATTGCTTAGAGCTCCAGTGCTCCAAGCGTGTGCATACTGTTGGACCATACCCTGTAATATTAAAATACAAGCTAATCATGATTAACGGGGTGTACAGTCAATGATGATCTCTCCAGCCAAGTACAAACAGACGGCAAGAAATTTCTTCGATGAGTTGTGCGAATTCATTGAGAGGGTTTCGTACAATTTTAATGCTTTGATGGGGAACCCACTCAACAGAAATTTTCTTAGCCTTCTCGTTGTGAACTCCTTATTCATATCTCCATTAGAAATGCTTACCGTTCTCCGAGTCATGTAAGCAGAGCAATTTGTTGAGTTCCCATTCGGACTGGTTAGAATCTCGGAGACGAACTTTATGAAAGAACAGAGTCCCCCTAAGAAGTTATGATCAATCACATAGGCAAAGTCAATAAGTTTGACCTCAGCACATGATCTTCCCTTTTTAAGCACCATCTCCTTATCAAATACAATGATAACTGAACAAGAATTGAGGTGGTAAACGGTTTGATCCTCAAACCATACCTTTAATTCCAATAATTGAGTCAAAACGCCATTAGAACCACTATAGAGACGTGATGCAAAAGTACAATCTGGGTCAGATGTTGAGTTGGCAGAAACAAATTTCTTAAGCACCAGTCTAACCTCATCAGCAATAAGATTCTGAGCAAGGTTCCTTTCGGGTTTCCATAATTCTGATTCTTCTGCTCCATACACCTGCAATCCAGATGTCCTAAAGCTCAATTTCAAGCTGCTGGTTTCTCTGTCTTTCTTGAAGCACCGTTGGACATAGTCTTCAGATGCTTCTGGGTACCATGTTCTGGAACCAATCTCAACGTCCATGATAGATAGACGGGTGCGCTTTGAGACGACATCCTACAGGACAATGTGTGAAAGCAGGCCCTATCCATGCGATGCCTCTAAAAATTGGGTCCACTGGAAGATGGGAAAAATTTGCGGATGTGATCCGGAACCCTGGTATAGGAAGAGAAGGATGTATAGAGAGCCAACTCTCTGGAGCCCCGCTCATCATCCTGAAGAGGCTTGTAAAAGCGTCCTGAATCATCAATCAGAGGGCCAAGCTGTCCGTCACGGGCCTGGTGGCCTGCGACCTGATGTTCACGGGCTATTTCTTTACTTCATCTTCTTCTTCTTCTTTGTTTTCTTAATGTATCAAGCGAACACTCGCTATCTGCAAAACATAAACAAGAATACAAGGGAGTGACACAGTGAAATCCTCCGAAAAGCATCAGAGACCTAAGATTGCCAATGCTGCAAATGAAGAAAGAGATGGTCTACATCAAACAACCGCACAGAATTTGTTCTCGTCTTGGCAATAGTAAACAGATATTGACAATTAAACCCATTCTATTTACATTAATTAATTACACTACACTTTGTAAATTTGAATTTTATTTATTATATTGAAAATAAGATTATAATAAAATTAAAAAAATATATTTTAAATTATTTATCTAATGTTACTCATTTTTTAATTTATTATAAAAATAATTAAATATAATATTTTAATTACAAATAATATTATATTTTAATTTTATTAAATTTAAAATTTGATATTATAGTAAACGTTAATTTGAGTTTTTATTATAAATAATTTATAGGTGCGGATTTGACTCATTTCTTTTATATTTTGTTCAATAAAATTCTTATCAATTTTTTAATAAAGTAATTAATTAATTTAAATTTATACACTCTTATTAAATAGTTAATCATCTTATTTTTTTATTAAGAAAATTATGAATTTAAAATATATTACACATAATTGTTTTTCATGTCTTTTAATGATACGACATTAAAAGCTAATTATAGTTAGTACTATATGGTTCAAAACCAAGGATTGTACACCCATTTGAACTTTTAACTGATTTAAATTTGACATTCACTTGGTAGCAGTGCGCGAAAAGTGCATGTGTTTTTCCAATCGTTAAAAACACCGCTACTCTAACAAGAATAACAGTTTCGCAAACCGCAAACTCTCAAGTTTTGATTTTAAACATTAAAGAAAAGTTCTCTTCCTAAATTGTAAATTTAGAATTTATAATTTCACTTTATAATTCCTTTTTTAACTATCTCAACCGTCTTTTCGCAAATGGACATGAATTATTCTTTTGTAATTCAACACTTCTCAATTTTGCATGAACAACGAATACAAGGCCCTCTAATAAAATACCCTTTAGTTTCAAAGGTCGTGACTTTAAAGAGATGTCAGGCACCGGACATAATCACCCTTTTTCTCCTTTTGCGTTCCAAGCGGCGCAAGGCTAAATTCCTTATCACCGGTCAACTAAGGGTCACAATTCCTCTTTTCCTTGCAACATAAGTCAATGTCCCTTACACATATAACTATTATGCAAGTCATCCCATTTGTACATGCAGAATATCATTCGCGTATACGTATATATGTGTAAAATCAAGCAGATAATGCTATTTTAAAATATAAACTTAATGCATTTAAAATTTAAAGAATGCTTCTTGAATGTCATAGAGTTAGAAGTAAATTTTTTCAAAGTTTTATTTACCATAATTTTGTCTTAAAATTATTAAACTGAAAATCAAATTACAGTAAAATTAAAATAATTTTTTCAAATCATATATTTAATATTACTCCTCCATTTTTGTAATAGTATAATTATGAATTATAATGAATTTTTTTTCATAAAATAGAATAAAATAGATTTAATCATAATTTATATTATAAAAATTATATTTTTATAAAATTTATATATTATTTAAAATTATTTTATTAAAAAATAATAATATATTATTTATTTTTTATAAAAAATATCATATATAACAATTCAAGAGTCATTAGGCAAATTTTTTAATACTAATAAATATAATTTTTAATATATTTATTATAAAAATATTTTTTATAATTATTAAATAAATTTAAAAATATATCTAATTTTTATTTTAAGAATATTCTAACTCCAAAAAGTTTATGCCACAAATGAGCGATCACAATAACAGTCGACTCTCTCTCGGCAATAAGTCAACCCTAATAACCGTTTTAAACTGCAATGTTATCCAAACTTAAAACTATTCGAATATCTTAACATTAAAAAAAGAAAACAAAAGAAAAGGACAATTAAAACATCCAAAAGCCGGAAAATGAGCGGCTACATTGCCCTCTAACCAATCAGAAGATCAGGGTAATTACTTATTTATGGGGGGACATCGAGGGTGAATAATTATTGAGGAAAAATAAAGGACAAGAAAAGATTGATCAGTTTCCAGTTTCTGCCATTTTCTTTCTCGGGAGAGAACTTCTGTACTAATTGATGTGTTCCCCTCAAACAAACGGAAAGGGGAACCCAAAAGGCGAAAGCACAAACTCCCATTACAGGAGAAACGTGGCAGCTATGGCGCTTGAGTTCTGTCCCTCCAATCCTGCAAAATCGACACGTTTCCTGCTGTGCCTCGTAATTGTACTTTCCTCTTCAGTTTTTGCAGCTGGGTCTGCTGTCAGGTGCCAACCCCAGGAAGCTTTCTACTTAAATTCGCCAGTATCATCAAGACAACCTCACCGTCTTCTTGTCCAGCCTACTACATGCCTGGTGCCTCTCTCTTTCTCTATTCCTGCTTTGTTTTTGGTCTTTCGAACCTCAAAGCCCATCTCATTGCATTTGAAATAGCTTTGGTATAGCAGTGTCAGTCATTGATTGTTGATAATTTTCACATCAAAAGACTAGCAATCGTGGTCAAAGCTTGAAGGTTGAGACTTTTGTGTTTGGAAACTCCTTTGAAGATGCTAGAAGGATTTTCTTTAACTGTCGAAACCTTTTATTTTCTTAACTACATCAAGTATTGGTGGTCAATAATGAGTACTTTCCACAGTTTCTTTTCTCGCCACCTGGATACTTTCCTATTTAGATTCCATTTCCTCTCCAGTCTAAAAGTTCTGATTTTTTTTTTGGTGACATTCTAATGTATTTGTTACGTGTTCTCAAGATCGTTGGCGTGAGATTAAAGCACACTTCTTTTTCCGATAATAAGGTTAGTTTAATAAAATGGGGGAAAGAAGTATGGGAATTAACTGGTAACAAGAGAGGGAATCACTTGTTCTGTGAATTGTTCTTTCAAAAAGTGCATTTTTCTGATCGATAAAAAATTTCACGGTTCAGAGGTTGATTAAGATTAAGTGGGAATGACCCAATTCTGTTCATGAATTTACCTATTACTCAAGTCGGGTTATCGACCAATAAAGAGTTCTTTTTCTTCGAAATCCTGAAGTCTCTTCCTCTCCTTTTAAAGGAGTTCAACCGTTTTAACTAAGCAATTGTAAAGCAGGTGAGACCTGTTGAAAAAATCTGGGAAAAGATCGTGGTTCATTCCTGTAAATTGCATGTCCGGGTAAAACCGATCAACTAATCATAAGCAAAAACAGCCAACATGCAACTATATCTGTTTTTGTACAGCCATTACATATCTTATGGATTTTTACTCATGTTTGTCTGATCAGGACAGGGAGAGAAACAAAAACTGTTCAGGGAAGCTCGGTAAAGCTTGTCGACTCAGATGTGCATTTGAAGTCTTCGATGCTAACTTCTTCAATGATACTAAGGTGTGAAGATTTATCCCATGTAGTTGGAATATGCAATCATGGCAAAACATTGTTCACTAAACTTGCTGTTGCTTACCATTTGATGCTTATTTAGGTTGTTGAGACTGCAAAGGATGCAATAGGGTTTAATTTACCTATCTTCAAAGCTAACCGGAAGTTAGTTGCTGAGGAGAATGGAGGGTTGCATAATCCATCCTATTTAATTTTCAAGTCCAATTGGGTCCATGAAAATGCAGAAAATGCAAGGAAAAAGTTTAGCTATCCTCTATTTACTGGCATACAGAAGCCCAAAAATGAAGAAGATGTCGCCTTTATGAGTGTACGTTCATTTCCACTGCTGTAGATTTGACTCATGTATAAGCCATCATTTTTATATTTTCTTGGTCCATTTGTTCATTGTTTGATTTTTACAGGTGCTTGAATTAGGGGAACTCATTAGGACAAAGCAAATAACTTCTCAAGAACTTACATGTATATTCCTACGGAGATTAAAAAGGTAAAAAAGTTGGAATCACAGCAGGGATCATTCTGCATTAATGTTTGAGATATTCAACACTGCATTGCCTGAACAATAGGTATAATCGTGTCCTTGAATCCGTGGTCACTTTTACTGATGAATTAGCCTTTAAGCAAGCAAAAGAAGCTGATGAGTTGCTGACCAAAGGAGAATATTTAGGTACCTAAATTATGTATCCTTTATTTTTCACATCAAAGCAGTTGTAACATTTGTTTTGCATGTTATTGAGGCATCTTAAATCTGGTGCCATGTGCTTATTTGTGAAAATTTTCTGATTTTTGAGTATTTGTCTGCCTAATTTCACAGACTACTGCCTTAGGGTGATAGATAATGTTTTCAATTGATATTCTTTTCACATGGTAGGACCTCTCCATGGCATCCCTTATGGATTGAAGGATATTATAGCTGTACCTGGATACAAGACAACTTGGGGTTCAAGAAGTTTTAAAGATCAGGTTCTTAACATTGAAGCTTGGGTTTACAAGAGGTATTGAACATATGCAGAAGCATCATAATTTCAGTTAGAATTGAATTATGTCTCGTTTAGTTCCTACAATGTGGTATATGCTCAAGACAGGTTGAAATCTACTGGGGCAGTTCTTGTTGCAAAGCTTGTTACCGGATCACTGGCATATGATGACATCTGGTTTGGAGGTAGGACGAGAAACCCTTGGAATATTGAGGAATTTTCTACTGGTTCATCAGCTGGGCCTGCCGCCAGCACATCAGCTGGTATTCTCATCAATGTCCAATTGCCTTGTTATCATGTGTTTTGTTATTGGGCTCTTGAAAATTTTTCATCATTTGAAGAATGATGTATTTTTTGTAAAAATGGCATATAATGCTTGAAGGAAAAACATGCCAAGATAAACCTATTTGGCCATAATCAGGAGATTATGGAATTTCATGGACTGATTCTGATATAATGAAGTTGACATATTCTTGTGACAGGTATGGTTCCATTTGCAATTGGTTCAGAAACAGCCGGCTCAATTTCATACCCGGCAGCTCGTTGTGGTGTGACAGCATTACGCCCCACTTTTGGTACTGTCGGTCGAACTGGTGTGATGAGCATCTCAGAAAGCCTGGTGATATCTCATAATGTTTGTGCCTCATGAATCTCCTTTTGAGGGTAATGAACTGACAGGAATTTAAATGGCACTTGTTTTACAGGATAAGCTTGGACCTTTCTGCAGAAGTGCTGCAGATTGTTCAATTGTGCTGGACACTATTCGAGGAAGGGATCCTAATGATCTATCATCAAGAGACCTTGCCCTTGATGACCCATTTTCTGTTGATATCAAAGCAATTACTGTTGGTTATACAGATGATGCCGAAATGGAGGTTAGTAGCACTGTCATTTTTTGTATACAGGGCATTGCCGTATCCAGAGTTGGCTGCTTTAAAAAGAAGGGGGGAAAAAGCAAACAACACCTGCATCAATTGCATCACCAATTTGCTCAATTTGGCTATATTTGTTGAATAAATTGGCCAGCAAGGTCTGGGTTTAAGTGAACTACTTTAAAGTCTATTGGTATGGCCATGTCAGGTGGTTGATGTGCTCAAGTCGAAGGGTGTTAATGTAGTTCCTTTCAAACTGAATTACACTGTTGACTCTGTCCAAGGCATATTAAATTTTACAATGGACGTTGATATGCTGGCTCACTTTGATGAATGGCAACGCAGTGGGCAGGATGATGTTTATGAGGTCCAAGATCAATGGCCCACTGAATTGCGCCGTGCACGGCTGATTCCAGCAGTAGATTATGTCCAGGTCAATTCTGCTATTGGGTTTTGGAAAATTATGTTTCAAAATTTCACTAATAGCCTAAAAATTTGTTTACTCATACAACAATCCCCCAAATCCACGCAGACTTCAGGGTTCTTTTATGTTTTTATACCTTTTACAATGAAAAGGTTTGCATAAGCTCAGAAAAAGCATAAAAGCAATGCACGAGAGCTAATTGAGAATTTGATGATACCCTCTTACAGGCACAGAGAGCACGTGGAAAATTAATACGGGAAGTACAAGAAAGTTTCACCGTAGATGCTTTCATTGGCAATGCAACTGATTGGGAGAGAGTTTGCATGGGAAACCTTGTGGGTCTGCCTGTAGTTGTTGTTCCAACCGGATTCAAAAATATATCTAATCCCCCTTCTGGGGGTACTCGTAGAAGAACCACCATTACCACTGGCATTTACGCTCGTCCTGGCCAAGATCACATTGTAAGACCCTTTATGCTCATAGTTCTCTTACTGTGAGAGGTAGCATTAATCATTTTGAATCCAGGATTATTATTTGTTTCGATCCTAACCCTTTGCAGGCTCTCGCATTGGCAATGGCTTACCAATCGGTCACCAATCACCATAAGCAGCGCCCTCCCATTGATTGACGACACGATACCAGATCCACCCGCAGTTGTCAAACCCTCCTAGGAGCAACCCTTCTGCAAAAACTTTGAAAGTTGTTCGGCGGAGTTCATTTGAGGAGCGCATCTGGTCCCTTGTCTAGATTGTGAAACATTCTGCAAACAATACTACATTTCAATCCATCCGCGCATTGAGGGTCGCTCCCTTTGGTTTGGAAAATAACACGGCACGAGTTTTCTGATATTGAGGATAAAGAAATGATCAATCGTGTGTCTTGGAATGAATATCAAGGAATGGATTTTTAATCATGCGTTCCAATCACAAGAGTTCCTGCAATTGAAAATTCTTTTTCGATTTAAATCTATATAGAAATAAGCAAACTTTAGAACATACCTGACTATTTTTTAACAATCGCATAACATAAAAATACCACGCGTATTATTATGTAAAAAATGTTTTAAATAATATTTAAAATATTAATATATTATACAATATATTAAATATAATATAAAAATTACTTTTATTTATTTAAATATAAATTTTTAAAGTAGTTTTTCTTTTTTTTTTTTAATTTAACCGGAAAATACAAGCACGAAGGAAACGAGGCAAATAGTCTCTGGGGTCTTGTACTCTAGTCTGTCGGCGTGGTCCCGGCATCCACCCTAAACAGTAAAAGCCGAAAAATAACAATAGAAAAATAATAATACCATTTTTTGAAAACCAAAGTAAATATCACTTTAATTGGTTGTCAGTAGCTAATAATTTATCGAGAAGGAAATATAATCTTTAAACTTTAATTACGGTATGTAATTTCTTTTCTCTTATAGTTTACCTAGAACAGGTACCAACCTGTACTCGCTATATTAATGTGCCTGTATGGTTTAGTTCAAAGGGTATTAGTTTTTTATTTTCTCTTTGACTAAAAATTTTATTAAAAAAAAAAACCTTATAGTTTAAAGAATTTACAACAAATTTCGTTATCACGTTCTAATTCCTAATACGAAGAATTAGTCACGAACTTATGAATATTGTCCTAAAGCTTTGATTACAAAGGAGCGCTGGTTTGGATAATTAATAATTTATCAGAAAACAAACATGCATTTATTCTTTATTATTTCTGCTACGATTGGCGCATATTAAGAACTTCAAAATAATGTAAATTGCTTAAAATAAAATTATCTCGAAATATTAGACATTATTAGAAAAAAATTTAATAAACAAATAGTTACAAACTAAAATTTTCAATCGGTTACAATATGTTATTTTTCCACGTAATTTTTTTAACAACCGTTCTTCTGAATAGTTTCTTTTTCTTGTTAATATAAATATAAATAAATAAATAAATATATATATATATATATATATATATATATAACTTTTTAATATATAATCCCTTTGGATAGATTTCATTGTCGTTTGTCCCCCTGAGTCTTTCTCTCTGGCTATCTCTCTACCGTATTTTTTACCTCTTCTTGCTCCGCCGCCCGGGAGGGAAAAAGAAGAAACAAAAAAAGAAAGAAGAAGAAGAAGAAGAAGAAGAAGAGAGCTCTCTCCTCTTTATATCGCAGGTTTCTTCTTAGTAAAGATACAGTCGAGAGCAGGTAAACTTCTTTTTTCTATAACCATGGACGCAGATCTCTCTTTTTCTTCCTTTCTTGATTGTCGAATATGTAAATGCGAGATTTGCTGGCAGGGGTGGCCCAATTCTTTTTATTTTTTTCGGTTTTTACTTTTTCTTGCTTTATTTGATTTCTGTTTCTTTTCTTGTTGATTGGTCTGATCAAATATAGATCGATATCTGGTGAATCTTGCAACGCTGTTGTGATGATTTTGAAGATAAATGGCTTCTCGTTCTTGAAATGCAATGAGTTCTAAGTTGCCGATCTGGACTTGTTTCTATGCAACTGATCAGAATTGCGATTTTTTTTTTTTAAATTGGATACGTGCTGGTTACGGATTTTAGTTGTTTGCATTCATTTGAATCGTGACTACTGTTATCGCATGCAGTTAATCTTTTGGCTTCCTTTTAGATTGTAATGACAACATATCAACTTGGGTCCAAAAGTAAAAAAAAAAAAGGAATGGATCTTTGTGCGATCAGTCAACTGAAATGCCTTTCTTGCATTGTGTTGAACATGTCAATTGTGAGTCTGTCTTATTTGGGTTTATCCGCGGGAATTGCTCTGTTATGGTTATAGATCCTAGCTGTTGGGATGGCGACATCAACAGCTGCCCACACAGGATGGTACAGAGGAAGAGTGAAAGCAGTTCCCTCGGGGGACTGCTTGGTGATTATGGCCATGACCACCAAAAACAGTAATGCCCTCCCGCCAGAGAAAACCATCACTTTGTCCTCTCTCATTGCTCCAAAGCTGGTAATCACTGCGTTTTTCTTGATGTTTAGTCTGTTAGAGGATGTGCTACTGTTTTGGCTCCCCAGTGTGGTTAATTTTCTGCTGCGTGTTTTAAGCTTTTGGGTTTTCATTAGCCTCTTACTTTTGTAGGACTGTTTTGAGTGAAGAATGATGAAGACTCTGTGTTGCGATATCAACCTATTAATGGTTTTATTATATTTCGGTTATTGCACAATGTCATTAGCTTTGTTCTTTGTGCTTTCATTTCACGGTGGGTCCTAGTTGATTTACTTGCGACTAGAATTGCATGGTAGTGGCCAGAGAGGTGGTACCACAAATTCATTGTCTCTATTATGTCTGTTTTCTTTGCAATTACAAGGTTATGGGTTTCATAAATGCTTGTTGGGTTTGGAGCAGATAGTTTCAATAACATAGCTCTACATCTATGTTTCCAGGCTCGTAGAGGTGGTACTGATGAGCCATTTGCTTGGGAAAGCCGAGAGTATTTGAGGAAGCTCTGCATTGGTCAGGTAGTTATCTCTTGTAGGTGTGAGCTGTTCTGTGGGGTGTTTTCTTAAACTCTGTTCTTTAGATTGAAGAGCATGCCATGTCCATGTCTGACTTTGTCCACTTAATAGGAAGTCACTTTCAAGGTAGATTACTCAGTGCCAACCATTGGCCGAGAATTTGGCTCTGTGTTTCTCAGCGATGCCAGAAATGTTGCTCTTCTTGTTGTTTCACAAGGCTGGGCAAAGGTTACTTTTTATTTCTTTAGGGTTATTGCTTACTAAAGATTTTTTTTTTTGTAGTTTCCCCTTTTATGGATGTTAACTAAACTTGTGCAGGTCAGGGAGCAGGGCCGGCAGAAAGGCGAAGCTAGTCCATATCTTCCTGAGCTGCTACGCCTTGAAGAGCAAGCCAAGCAAAAGGGTCTGGGTCGATGGAGTAAGGTTGCAATCTCTATCTCTCTCTCTCTCTCTCTTCTCCCCAGCCCCTTTTCACCCTACCCTCACTTTCTCTTTATTCATTACAGATGTTAATGTCCCCCTTTTTGGAAATATTGTGGCATTGATCCATTTCATTTTAGTGCTGAGAAATTTTCATCATTGTGTCTTAGTTATGTGGTCCATTTATGAAGACCATTTATGCATTGAAAGTGGATAAATCAATTTGGTTGGATGCATAATTGCCTGTGCGCTGTTAGATGTGCTTCAATTGTTTGTCCTGGTGAACAAACAATTTATGGACTTGCATATAGAAAGTCAACATTTAAGATAAAGAGGTAAATGGGTTATGTATGTGGTAATCGTAATTGGAGACTCAAAACTGGTTGTTTACCTCTCAATGGCATTTTGGAGAAATTGAGAAGTAGAGGAGACTCAAAACTGGTTGTTTATGTCTGATCGGCATTTTGGAGAAATTGAGAAGTAGAGTAGAGGGCAAGACATTGGACATGATGTGCACTAAATCTGTCTTGCCTTGGTTCTTGACTGCTTTTTTCAGGACTATTGGACACATGGAAAGTAGTAGACTATGTCTGATAGTGTTTGTAATCCTTTTTGGCGATTTTTACATGGGGTATCTTAGTTGTTGAGGAGTCTGTGCACACGCACTCATGTGTGTGTGTGTGAGAGAGAGAGAGAGAGAGAGAGATGGTATGGTAAGCATATTTCATGCTTATTTGCTACGTGAATCTTTAGGAGCATTTTGGACCTTTTATTCTGTTCAATTCAATCCTAATTGGAGCTCCGGTAGGTTATAGACTTATTAATTTAAAGCAACCATTTAGAATCTGAAAATGTACGAAAGAAATGTTATGTTTGCATTTCTTCTTTGATTGAAACATAGTACATCACTAGTTTTTTAAACTTTTTAATTAGACCACAGGTGCTGCTGAGGCATCTATCAGAAATCTACCTCCCTCTGCCATTGGTGATCCAAGTAACTTGGATGCCATGGGTCTGCTAGTTACAAACAAGGGCAGACCCATGCAAGGCATTGTAGAGCAGCTTCGAGATGGGAGTACTGTCCGCGTATATTTGCTTCCAGACTTTCAGTTTGTCCAAGTGTTTGTAGCAGGAATCCAGGTATGTGGAGTGCTTTTGATGAGTATTTTTCCTATATACAGACTTTGATCATTTGTCTATTGATGACATTTACAGGCATTGGTATATGTTTTCTTAATGCATAATTACTTTCCTGTGATTGAATTAGGCTCCATCAATGGGCAGAAGAGCAGCAACAGAAACAATTGGCGAAGCTGAAACAACCTCTGTCGAGCCGAATGGACATGTCTCTGAATCAAGGGCTCCTTTAAGTTCTGCACAGAGACTTGCAGTTTCAACAGCAGTGACTGAAGTTTCTCCGGATCCATATGGGGCAGAAGCCAAACATTTTTCCGAGATTCGTGTTTTGCATAGAGATGTTAGTAAATTTATGTTTGAATTGACATTTTACAGTGAAGTTTAAGATGGCTGAAGATTTTTTTGGATCTGTAGGTTCGAATTGTCCTGGAAGGTGTTGATAAGTTCAGCAATTTGATTGGGTCTGTATATTACCCTCATGGGGACACAGCAAAGGACCTGGCCCTGGAGCTAGTGGAAGAGGTACATGCTTAAAATTTGTTGTGCCTTTGATTTGATTGGTGCTCTTACAATAGCTGATTTCATGATTTTATGATAGCATCAATAATGCAGTTTGTAGCTTGCAATTGGGGTAGTTTGGATGGACCTTTGAGTGGGTCTTAGTCTTGATTGTTGTCAAACAGGAAAAAGGGTCTTTCAAGACCTATGCTTATATTTTTAGAGACTCTCTCACACCCATGTACATGTAGGGTTTAGCTAAATTTGTTGAATGGAGTGCTAACATGATGGAAGAAGAGGCTAAGCGTCAGTTGAAGGCTGCAGAGCTTCTGGCCAAGAAGCACCGCAAGAAGATCTGGACGAATTACCAACCTCCTCAAACAAATTCAACAGCAATTCATGACCAGAATTTTACTGGAAAGGTAGCAGTTTATCCATCATTCATATGGATTAACCCTTTTTGTGTTTTTAGTGTGTATGTCTCAACAACCATGAATTTTTCTGCAGGTGGTGGAGGTTGTAAGTGGTGATTGCATCATTGTTGCTGACGATTCTGTGCCATTTGGCAGTCCACTGGCAGAGAGAAGAGTTAATCTTTCAAGCATTAGATGCCCAAAAATGGGCAATCCTCGTAGGGATGAGAAACCTGCTCCCTATGCCCGTGAAGCTAAGGAGTTCTTGAGAACACGCCTTATTGGCCAACAAGTATAAACCTACAACCATTTTACTGCATTTTGAAAATTGCAACAATTTTGTGATACTTTGTAATTTTGTTTTCTTTTCTCAGGTGAATGTGCAAATGGAATATTCCAGAAAGGTTACCACAGCAGATGGACCCACACTTGTCTCTGGGCCTGGAGACTCAAGAATAATGGATTTTGGATCGGTATTCCTCTCGTCTCCCACCAAGCGTGAAGGTGATGAAGCTTCATCAGCTCTATCGACTGCTGCTAGTCAACAAGCTGGGATCAATGTTGCTGAGCTTCTCATTTTACGTGGCTTTGGCACTGTTATTCGGCATAGAGACTTTGAGGAAAGATCAAATTATTATGATGCTCTGCTTTCTGCCGAATCACGTGCTGTAAATGGGAAGAAAGGGATTCATTCTGCCAAGGATCCTCCAGTCATGCATATAACAGATCTGACCACAGTGAGCAATATAACCATTATGCCAAATTGTCTTTTTGCAGTGCCATTCTGTATACTAACAATGCTTCTTTCAGGCCTCGGTCAAGAAAGCAAGAGATTTCTTGCCATTTCTTCATCGAAGTAGGAGGGTTTCAGCTGTTGTGGAATATGTCCTCAGTGGCCATCGTTTTAAGCTCTTAATTCCCAAGGAAACATGCAGCATTGCCTTTTCATTCTCTGGTGTTAGATGTCCAGGCCGTGATGAACCATACTCTGATGAAGCAATTGCACTTATGAGACGGAAGATAATGCAGAGAGATGTTGAGGTTTTGCTCTTCCTTTTTAAGTGCCCACTACCTCACTGCATGTTTTCTTTCCTTTGATGCACACATCTCTCATGCAGATTGAAGTGGAAACTGTTGATAGAACTGGAACATTCTTGGGATCCTTATGGGAGTCGAGAACTAATATGGCAGTAACTCTCCTTGAAGCTGGCCTTGCGAAGCTACAGACTTCCTTTGGCACTGACAGGATCCCTGAAGCTCATCTTCTAGAACAGGCTGAGAAATCTGCAAAGAGGCAGAAGCTCAAAGTAATAAGTGGGGGATGTCAAGAATATTGTCATTTGTTTAATGATTAGTTTTTTTCTTAATTACACTCTATCCTACAAATTTTTTTCAGGTGTGGGAAAATTATGTTGAAGGAGAGGAAGTATCTAATGGTCCGGCAGTTGAAGGCAAACAGAAAGAAGTGCTGAAGGTGGCTGAGCTGCAATGTGTTTGGATAGTATGCCTTTTTGAACATTTTTTCATGTTGTGCGTACCCTTTTTTTCCAGGTTGTGGTTACTGAAGTCTTGGATGGAGGTAAATTCTACGTGCAGACAGTTGGGGATCAGAAAGTAGTTGTTGTTCAGCAACAGCTTGCATCCCTGAATCTGCTAGAAGCTCCAGTTATCGGTGCTTTTAATCCAAAGAAGGGTGACATTGTACTTGCTCAGTTTAGTGCAGATAACTCGTGGAACCGAGCAATGGTGAGAATCAGCCAGTCGGTTGGTTATAATTGAACCACCTTGTGTCTACCGTAAAGATTCAATCTTAGTTAACAAATAAATCTTACACATCATTCCCTTGTAGCAGATTGTGACCCAATATTATGCATCTTTTCCTTGCCATGTGCTTGTTGATTTAACTGAACTTTCCAATTTGATGTAAATAGATCGTAAATGCACCTCGTGGGGGTGTTGATTACCCAAAAGACAAGTTTGAAGTGTTCTACATCGACTACGGAAATCAGGAGGAGGTTCCATACAGTAGGTTACGGCCTCTTGATCCATCCATATCATCAGCACCTGGTCTTGCTCAGCTGTGTACCCTAGCATATATTAAGGTCCCAAGCTTAGAAGAGGATTGTGGCCCAGAAGCAGCTGAGTATTTGAGTGCTCACGCATTGAACAGTTCAAAAGAATTTAGGGCAATGGTAGAGGAAAGGGATGCTTCTGGAGGCAAAGTTAAAGGACAAGGAACTGGGCCAGTCCTCATTGTAACTCTTGTCGCTGTGGATGCAGAGATTAGCATAAATGCTGCCTTGGTTCAGGTACAAATACTGCCTTGTTCTTTCAATGCTTTCATTTACTTGTATATATTCTAGGGCGTGTAGCCTAGTTAATGGTACCAGTAAATTCCACCTAACGCTTATCAACTAATTGTACTGAATAAAGGAATTTTACTTGTCACACTTAGATTTGATTTATTGGAGGTATCAGAAGAGTTTAAGCCAAAATACCAAGTAAAACTTTATCACACTTTATGTTTCTCATATTTACTCATCACTGATGAAATGTTTTTGTGACCATCATCTTTTTCCTCAGCAATACGGAAAAATTGAATCACTTAAGTGGGAATGAAAAACACACAAATTACAAGATATCAAATAATGAACTGTGGTTGAGTAGAGAAGAACAGAAAGAGGAAAAACTTACTTCCTGGTCTGTCATTTAGAATGGGAATTCCATCACAGCAATCTGTCATCTAGGATTAGGAATTCCATCACGTAGCTCTCATTTGGAATTAGCTAGTTGGATGAAGCTGTGTCATTTGAGGCATGAAACTATCTTTACACTTAGAATAGCTATGCCATCTGCTTCTTCTTTATGCTTTTTTCTGTTGGCTAATTCCAAGTTGCTTGATTTATCAGGAGGGACTAGCTAGGATAGAAAAGAGGAGTAAGTGGGACTCAAAGGACAGGAAGGTTGCCCTTGATAACCTGGAAAAGTTCCAGGATGAAGCACGAGCTGCCAGGCAGGGAATGTGGGTGTATGGGGATATCCAGTCAGATGAGGAGGATATGGCTCCTCCTGTTAGAAAGGCTGGTGGCCGCCGATGATGATTGCGGTACATTTACCCTTTGCTAAATTAACTGGAGAAGAGTCCTGATCGCCTAAGACGAGCTTCAGTTATAGAGCGATTACCCTTCTCTGTTAGAATGAGAGAACAGAGAGATATTGGACCTTAAAACTGAAGTTTTGTTTTTGTTTTATTTTTTCTTATTTAAAAAATTTTCCACGTAGACGAGAGAACAATTTTTTTATACCTGTCATAATAAGGTGAACTTTGCCCAGCGGGTCTGGTTGTGCTGTATAAACAGATAGAACATTTTTCTTATTCAATGGGGTTTTGAAAACAGATGAAACATCGTGCGCTGCCTTCCTCTGTATGGTACATTTAGATGGACGTTGATTTCGACAAAAACAGACGTTGATGTCCAATTATTATTTTGGGTCGGGGTGGAACCTTATTACAATGCATTAAATGTGATACCTATCAATTAGTTTTCCTATTGTTGTTCCTAAGTAAATAAATTATCATATATGTATTAGAGATTTTTAGTTTAAGTTCCTTTCTTTTTAACATGATTTTATATTGTATAATAAGTAAAATTTATTGAAAATAAAAATAATAAAATAAATTTGTATAATATAAGATAATAAAAAAAGTATATTTATAAAAATATGAATGTAATAACAAGAATCTGATTTAATTTTGATCTTTGTTATGCATTAATTGTTCACAGCTCCCATGTTTGTAACTCACACCAACTATCGCATCCAGTTAAAACTCATCAAGGTAATTCGTTGTGAGGTCCGAATGCGTCCGGCTAGAGTAATTGGTCCAAATGGATTCAGGAGTGATGATCGTGAGGAGCGGAGGATTCAGGAGCTCATGCCAGGCAAAACGAAGAATCTGAAATTCGAGACCCAAAAATAAATATTCTAAAATTCAAGAAATGTTGAGTTGCATTTTATACTTATAGATTGAATAAAATTCCATAAAAAAAAATAAAAATACCTAACAGCGTCTTAAATATTTATCGTTCTATTATCTCAGAAACAAGGCGATTTTTCTGTCGGGCCAAAATTTAAGCTAATTGAATATATTAAAATGGTACTGCTCATAAAATGTGAAAAATTACTTGCAACTAAAAGTCTCTTTATCTATTAAAAAATAATTTATTTATAAAATAATATTTATTAATTTTTTAAAAAATAAATAAATTTTAATTGTATAATAAATTTAAAATAATAAAATTATAATTTTAATATAAATATATTATCATTATAAATAAAAATACGAAAAATCGACTAATTTTTAAAATCTTTGACATTAAATAATAAAAAAATAAAATAGAAGACTTATAATAATAATAATAATCAACAAAAATAATGATAAATTTTATTTATTATTAATAAACTCAATAATAATTTAAATATATATATTTTTTCTAACTTTGCATTTTTTTTCTTTTTTGACCCGTCACAACTTAATCATAACACCGCAAAAAAATTTTTTACTTATTTAAAATAAATATTACATTTTGTAAAAAAGTTATTTTTTATTAAAATTTTTAATTATTTTTCATTGAGCTTTTCAATTTATCAAGTATAAAAAAATGAAAAAAAATTTACAGAAATATATTTTATAAAATATAAACAAACCTTATAGAGGAAAATATCCACGCAGCAAAGCATAATATTTTGTAACAAAAATAGATGTAAAATTGAACCAAAGCACTATATTTAATTCATCCACGCGTTTTCCCAACAGTAGTTAACTGCCATTCCGTAAATTGCCAAACTAAATCCTGTTTCGAAAGAGGATGGGGAACCAACACAGCCTGATGATAGATTATGTTTTTTACAGTCTTCTTACATTTTATGTCCCAAATCAGAGGCAAAAATGAGGGATAGCCAAGAATCAAACCAGTAAAAGACATACTAAGCTCAAGTTCTACCAAAAGTGAAATTGACAAGCCCCTTGTCATCTCTTCAGTTTTCACGCCTGGTTTGCCTTCGACGAGGTGCAGCAGCCGCATCTTCCTTTTCGTTCTCTTCTGCTTTCTCTCCGCTGCTTCCTTCAGTGTTGGAAGTCTCAGCAGCCGGTGTGGGTCTCTGCTCAGGTTCCACCTATGACACATGGTTGGCAAAAGCATTAAGAAAAGTGTATATGCCTCAAGTCGCCTTCCAGAGAAGCTTACATAACCATAACTACACAAATGACCAATCCAGCTGGGAAGATTCTAGAAATACTTACCGGCTTCTTCCCACCAAAAATTATCTTTAGTAGAACAGAGAAGAACACCACTACAATGGAGACAAGGATGCCAATTGTGAGGTTTGGTTGCTTCTCTGCCTTTTCAATGACACCCTGCATGAAAACACATACATCAGGGGATGCCCACAGATGAACCACAAAATGCAGAAAATAAAAGATATCATATGACTTACAAGAATTTTTTGCCTGTAGTCGCTCAAGAAAGGAATGTCTGCAATCTGGTAGAGGACATCAAACACCTTCTTCTGCAGAAATAAAATTGAAAGTTTAGATCATGAAGAAACAGAGTCTAATGAAAATACAAGAAAATGAGACTTCATTACGCAATTACCTGGAAGCCAGCAAGAGCATCTGAGCCAGGAGCTGCTTCCTCAGCCTTCAGTTTCTCTTTCTCAACATCAAACTTCGGCTTCCATTTTGCATCTCTGATCGACCCTGCAAGCTTCTCATCTTTTGCTATCAAGATATTGTCAAACAAAATACCATCTTGCATTGTCCAGATCTCAATGCCAACAGCAGCAATCGGCTCAAAGTCAGGCCTATCAAGCTCAAAGTAATTGGGGTTCGGAATCTCTTGAGGCTTCCAAATACCCTTGTAATTGGGGTTGTCAATGAGTGGAGCACTCCATTTTCCCTTGTAGGTTGGATTGCTTTTTGTTGGCCTCTTCCATTCACCGCAGCCAGGGGCTGTCTCACACTTTGGATTTGAGACCTTTGGCGCTTCCCATTCACCATCTTCCTCATCATCCCAATCTTCAGGCTTTGATGCCTCAGGATCATCAATCTCCTCAGGCTCATCATCTAACCATCCTTCTGGTTTCTCAGCTTCCTCATCTTCAATTTCCATAGGCGCATCTTCATCCCAATCATCAGGCTTCTTTGCATCAGGATCAGGAATTTTGGCCCTCTCATCCCAGTCCTCAGGCTTCTTATCATCAGGGTCGGGAATTGTCTTGGTAGGAATGAGTGGAGGATCAAAATCTTCAGATGAGAGGAAATTTGCCTTCTTCTTTTCCTCTCCATCAACCAAAATTTGGATTCCATTGTCAGGTTTCAAAATAGCAGTATAAACATGAGAAAGCTTGTCAGATGGGACTGAAGGTGGGAACTTAAGATGGTGTTCAACGTACTCTCCACTCTTTGGGTTCTTATGCTTTAAAATAAAGTGAACCTTGTTAGTGGCTCCACATTTGTCGGGCCCAAACATAATTGAATAAGGAGACTCATTGTCAAACTCCTTCGGTATCCATCCTGCAACCTGGGGCCGTAGATATTTCAGATATGCACCACCACATTCGAGCCCATTCTGGAGCCGAGTCTCAAACTGAAGAACAATAGTCTCATCCTTAAGATCCACCGGTTCATCAAGCTCCTTCACTATGGCATACTTCCGAGCCTTTTCACTCACAAGAAGACCATAATCATCATGTCCTTCACTCTTTGCGTGCTTCCAGACACCTAAAAACCAAGGTATAAAATAAATAAGCACTCCAAAATTGCTGACTAAGTTGCCAAATTCAAACAACAGAATTCTTCAGATTCCTAGTTAACCAAACCCGAAAAAAGAAAAAAAAAATACAAATAAACAAAAAAGAGAGTCATTAGAAAATGGCCTAGACGAGTGGCATCTACCAAAGGCGACTAAAACACGGAATACAGATTAAATTAGCAGCACTTCCAAGTTAAAATGTTGGCAAACTGATAACATCAAAAGCCCTAAATCTTCCATCCTTTAACAAAAGCAATACAGTATGCTGCGCTAAATGGTTGTCACAGTTCATAAATTTTCAAATTTATTAAGTTATAACCGCCTAAAATAACCTATTAATTAACCACTACCCTTACCGAAGCAACCAACCAACTTCCCGTAAATGGCCAACAGAAAAAAAAAAATAATAATAATAATAATAATTTCCTCAACAACCGAATGTTACAAGCAGGGAAAAAGAAAGATGAACAGGATCCAAGTCAGAGATCCGACACACCAAAGCATAAATCGAATTACCTTTATAGTCATCGTTCTGAGAAACAACCCAACGCCCCTCAAACGACGTGTCGAACGACTCGTATAAGATCTACATCAACAACAGCAAACACACTCAGCACTTTCAGCCAATTACAAACACACACATACAGAGCGTAAAAATAAGTTTATAGAGAACAGTCACTACCGCATCGTCGTCGGAGGCATGGAGCTGGTAGAGGAATGCGAGAGCTACCAAAAAGAGAATAGCCAATCGCAGAGAGACACGTTTCGCTTCTCCCATCTCTGTAACTCTCTCAAACCCTAGCTTGTATGGTGGTCTAAATCTGAATCTAAGGTGAGGATGGAACTAGGAGCACCCAGAAATTTTATAAAGTCATGTTCCTGTGGATACATCCTACGGCCCGCTTACTTGGATCTTGGGAGTGAATGCCAATCGAGTTGTCTCTGCCAATCAGGCTCCGCGCCACGTGAAATCAGCCAATCATATTTCGCCACGTCGGAAGCTCCAGCAAATCTATGTGCGAGACTCGCAGCGTAATTCACAGTAACGGCCTTGACCTGGTCTCGTCGAATCTTGGTTCTTTTTCTGCGTATAAAATATGCAAGGGCCTACGAGTTTAAGGTGTGAGTGCGAACTTTACTTTAAGGTAAGGCCCATTGGGCTTTATATGGGAGTTGACAAAGCACAAAGCCGATGCAAACAACTTCTTGAACGACAAAAAGAAGGGACAGAACTACAATCTAAAAGTAAGCTAAATGCAGGAAAAATATACAAAAATTTGAAAGAGAAGCTATGAATGCGTACCGGAGACTGGAGGAAGTCCCTTTTTATTGTGAGTCTAGGAGTATTTATATGTCTGGTCCTAACTCGAATTCTATAGATATTCCTTGCCTACTTCTACAAGTTAGAACACATACTTTTGATCCACATACCTCGTCGATGATGCATTTGATTAGCTGAATTGGATTTCACTTATGTCACACACGTTTCCACATCTGTTCAGACAGATCCCAATACCAACAGCGTTAAGTAGATGCTTAATTAAAACACTTCTGCCGTGCGACCATTTTCTATGGCAGACTACTTTACTTTCCTGTGCATTTAGGCCGATTTTACATGCCCTATTCGTTGCCCCGTCACTGTTGGGTATTCAGACTTCTCCTTCTGAAGCAGAGTCCTTAATTTAAAGTCTCCGTTTCAGAAGCCATCCGCCATGCGTGTGTGTGTGTGTGTGTATTACACTAGATGAAAGCTTTACACGCTAATTTTTGTTGGAGAGAGAAAATAACTATTCTTTTAACGATCCACAACCAAAACTCTACTGGATTACATTATGAATTTCAATGGACAAATTACCTGAAAACCGAAATCAGTGCATGTAGCCATGAATCAGAGCTTGTGATTTGAAAACCATATCAAATGGCCTGGAGTTAAAAGGAGGAGAGCTAACATTTCCTGAACCACCTCCCTCAACAGTTAATCTAAAACACTTGGAACTCAGCAAAGGTAGAATTACCATTGAGGGAGAGAGTTCAGAGAAAGTTAAGCCTCCAAGGTCTTGGTAAAGATCAGAGAAAAAAGTGGTTGGTGCCATTGGAAGGACTTCTGTGCTGGATTTATTGAATCTAATTGAAAGTGAAGTTAATTTTTTTTTATCTTTTTTTCTTGAAGACCTTTTTTTCAGCTAACTGATTATTGTTCTCTTCTTCTTCTTCTTCTTTGTCTTGTGTTGCGACTTCTGACATCTGGCATCCAATTAAGATATAAAGACAGGAACCCGACAACATGCGACACTCCAATTTATATATTCTGAAAAGCCTGTAAATGCTGACGAAAAAAAAAAAGGGAAACGAAGGATTTGCTTAATAGGAGGGCCTAGTCCAGAGCTGGACGTCCTATGGTATATAATTGGAATGATATTCGATTGGCCTAGGTTTTGCTGACAATTTTTGGCTCTTGCAAGTTTCGTTGTATTTATTCTCTGAATCCGTGTACTCGGGTGATATTCATATTGGTTGAAAGATTTTTAGAACTTAGTTCATTAGCATGATAATAGACCTACCAAATGAAACTAATGATTCTTCTTCAGATTTCATAATATTTTTATCACATCCACGTTCTACGGACATGCCACATTTTCACAGGTAACGTAAAAATTGTTGGTATCGGTTTCAAATAAGTTGATTTTGGTACATGAATAAAGCTAGCGAAAAGGGACAAGAAGCATATAACCATCCAAAAAAGACACTGATGGTTACTTAAATGTCTAGTCACCACGGACAGCGAGATGAAACTTGTCGGCTAGGGTGTCAAGAACAGTTCCGTATTGAATCAGATATTCTGCTTCTTAGGAATTAGCGCCAACAAAATGCTACTTCCGAGACGATGACATCAAAGTAAGCACATTTATTTTTGATTCATAATCATGACTTTATGACAATGAGATTTCATGTTTTCTTGGATAATCACAATAGGTACCATGCGACAAAGACATCGCCAGAAATTCTTCCATTCCACGCAACTTCCACAGGATTTCTGATTTGTCCAGAATGGAATTTGAGGTTTGAGCCTTGGGCAAGGGCGTTAAAGGAAATTCCTATTACATTTCATCCAACTTCGACGAGGGTTTAATCAATGGGGTCCCCCCGGGCTAGCTGTCTTAGTTGTCGGTAACCATCTTGCCAAGCATGTTATGACGAAAAGACTTCCTAAAACACCTGTCTTAGCAATCATCAAAGGCCATTGCAATATTGAAGTTTCTGCCCTTGGTTTAGTTCCGACGCTGTTAGTAATAATCAAACATTTTGGTATGTCAGCACGTCCATCCTAATTCAGAGTAGCTTCTCTTTTCAATTAGGATAAGCACAGCCTAGGTTTCTCTTTGCAGAATCACAACTTAAAGACTGAGAACATGCTTAAAAAACTTAGCAAGAATAAAGTGGCACATGCCCTTGTACTCGCAGGCCTGCAGTTCATGGCTCCCCTGCTGCCCTCTCCTTCCGTGCTGTGTTCGATCTCTGAGACTAATGGTTTCTTTCCAGGGATAGACTAAGCAGAGGATAAATGTGTAGACATCATATATGCAATCTATTGAATGCTGACGGTTGATTCACTATTGCCAATTTTCCATGGAGACCAGAACATACAATCGGGGGTTCCTGCTATTAGTTAAGGCAGTGTATGTCAATCACTTGGCATGTACGAAGTTGAATAATTTTACCTGCAGAAGCCCATTAAGTTATGAAAAGATTTAGTTTGGGCTGGACGATGAGCATGCCATCCTTCTAATTAGGAACCGTGGCAGAAACACAAATTTATCGCTGACCAAATAAAAATAAAATGTAATGTAGTTGAACTTGAATGATTTCACGAAGAGATGGATTGGGTTTAAATTTTCTTTTGGGGCCTTAATTTGATACGTACCCTAAATGTGAACAAATCCCTGATGAAGAAAATCCAGCCTGTTCGACTTTATTTGATGCCCAGACTATACCCCTAGGCAGAGGCGGAGTGACTCAAACCTAGTCCGTACCTACAAATATGGGCACTTAACTTTTATTACGCTTCGCGTCGCAGAAGGCCCATTGGGCCATCAAAAGAGGAACACAAAACTCAAAAGATTTCCAATCTGTCTGACACTGACGCCATCAGGGTATCATCTCTTTCGTCAAGTTCCTCACTACACGCATTGCATATTCTTTCCTTATCCGATTGAGCTTCTGAAATTAACACGACTGCCCCGTCAACATCACTAAACTAAAGCCCAAAGGGACCAGCTAAACGCAGCGAACACCTATCTTCTCACTGTGTACACTTTGCGTCTCAAAAATATTACCTTGCAAGCACAAGCACAGTCACACTCAAACAGAAATGAAGTTCGGAACAGTATTACGACAAGATATCGTTATTGTTGTTCGGGATCAACCCCGATAGACTTAAGGGTCTCGACACGTGGCTGGGCGCAAGCGAAAGCATCTATTTACAGACGGCATCGGGCGTCTACCGAAGCCCACCCTCGAACTCCTGAACACGTGCCAATTTCCTGAAAAAGGATTTCTTCACAAACTTGTCGGCCTCGTCCACCACTTTATCTGGGTCCACCACCTCCGGTACTGTCTCTCGCGTCTTCTTCTTCACGCGCACGTTCGGCGAGTACATTATCTGCTGCTTCGCCGAGTAAAGACCCAGAGACAGCGAGAGGATTATCATGCCCATCGCCACATAGACCGGCACTAGCTCACCCTTCTTGCTGTGCTTCTCTTGATGATGGGCATGATGCTCCACTTCAGCTGCTGGAGCATACGCCTTCATTTTTGGCGCAGTGAAAGTAGCATACGTGGCATTTCCTCTTAAGCGACAGGCCATTGATTTCCAAAAAGCCTGTGCGCACAAAGACGGCGAAAGAGTGAGGAATTAACTAGCTATCTGGCCAAAAATTAAATGACACATATCTACAAAAGCCGGCAAATATAAATGTGATCAACAGAAAACCCACCGTTGATTTGAAAGCCATAGCAACGATATGTACTTAATTATTATCTTTTTGGCAGAGATGATCAGGCTCACTGCGCTAAATTTTGGGACATTGATGAAGGGCTTCTTGATTGGTTGCTGGTAGAATGGGGTTGGATTCTATGGGGCATATAAAGGGGAAGGGGAGGGCAAGGTGACGGATGAGGGGAGAGGTTTCTAGAGCCCGGTCGACACTTGGCGATGTGTGGATCATGGACAGCAAAAAACTAGAAGGATCAAGAAGCGGCACGTCAGTTCCTGCTGCAGTGTCTGACGAAAGTACTGTTCCAGTAAAGTGAGATGCGGAAAAGAAAATTCGGAGATTTTTATGTTTTCTTCGTGGTTAAGGAACATCTTCTGTGCTGAAAATAAATCTCGTCCGCTGTTCCAATTCGTGGAACCTATGTTCTGGATTCATTGATTATGTAACCTGCGGAAGGCCCAGATGCGACTCTGGTGACGAATTTGGAGCCCAAGGAGCACTTGCCAGTTACAAGGCTTAAAATCATTCAAGGACTAGGTGTTTTAGGTTGCTTTTCGGTAATTTTTTTTTTCCGGTTAAAAATGATTGCTACTGCTTTCGAGTTCAACTCGCCTAAAGAAAACGAGTATCGTTCTTTGACCTGCAAAATTGAAAATGGCTCGAGTCGTGCGCATATTAGACAATTGATTGTAGCGAATAAAAAAAAAGAAAAGAGGACTCTTGATTGATTGCTGTATCAACTCGTGCTGAGGGATGTTGGGTTGGATTGCTGTTAAGATTTACAAAGCTTTAAAGGAGAGAAACTTTTTGGGCATACTATTCTGGAAATATAGCAACTAGGCAAAGCAGCGCCGTGCGGTTCACAGCGGCTGCGGATCAATCCCAACGGACTTGAGAGTCTCAGCACAAAGCGGGTGACCAAAAACATCTTTGCAGATGGGGTTGGGCGTGTACCGAAGACCGCTTTTGAATTCCTGAACACGTCCAACCTTGCTAAATAAAGATTTCTCGATGGACTTTTTTGGCCTCGTCCAACACTTTATCAGGATAAAATAGCCCTGGTATGTCTTTTTGAACTTCTTTCTAACGCGCACATTTGGTGCATACATGAGCGGCTGCTTCGCGGCGTGCAGTCCCCACGGTTGCCGACAAAACTATGAACCCCAGGGCCACATACACCGGCGTGAACTCTGCCCTCATTGAAATCACACTTTCCTCTTCCAGAAGAGCATATACGAAGTCAGCTGTGGAGGCATATGCTTTTGTTTTTTATGAAGTTGATGTGGCGCATCTTGTGCTTCCCCTTCCGTGATTTGCCATAGATTTCCAATGGTTCTGCCAGTTATAAGTAACTTGGTAAATTCTTAGGAACACCAAATATACTCAAGCAAGAAGATAAAACAGTTACAGTAAGCACTTACCATTGCTCTAAAAGCCATAACTAATAGAGGCAGAGAGAGTATGCTGCGAAAGAGCCAACTTTATATCTGTGAGTTCTTTGGAATATATAGAAGCAATTATAGAGATTTAGAAGTGGGTTCCGGAACCCGGTAATTTGATCACTGTAGAAATTCAAGTAATGCTTATCCTAATGTTTATGTGAATCAGAAGCATTCAAGTAATGCGTCGAGAAAGACGACTTCATGAAGCGGCTAGCCATTTTTCTGATGCAATTGAGTGGCAGTCCCTCCAAGGCACCGCTCCCAATCATCGAGTAACTTTATGTAGATGCCTGCGTAAACAAATTTCAGTTATGTCCAATCCAAAACAGTTGATGAAACACATCATGACATTTTTATTTCGGCCATCAATGGCTACAGGAAGCTGATGCAGCACAAGTGCGATATGCTAGTTCACAGAGCAAAACTGTAAAAGCACTGGGCTTGAGTTCCAAAAGAATTTCTCAGGATCAAAAAACAGTAACCAGTTGCTTACCTCTTGCATGCTTCAACGTGCAGAATAGCACTTATAGACAAGTGACATCCATGTCTTTCCTCAGCCTCAGAGATTGGCATTATTCTTCTCTAATGATATAAGATCTGCAAATATGTTGTCTGCTCCGCGTTATCACAATCAAAAGAGCAAGCGAAATTGTTGGTAATTTAACCGCATCTAACATGTCACAATCCAAAGTTATGGTGTCATATAGACCCTGTTTCTCAGCACTAAAATCCATAATCGTTGGGGACATACTCAATGAACAAAACTATTTGCCCAAATCCTGAAGGAAAATTATGGTATTTTCTAAAACTCAAACAATTGTGTTGCCTGCATGACTAGTAATTTTAACCCAATTTTTGCCTTCAAGAGCGGAATATTTCGAGATCTAGCTGAACTTTGTTGCTTGGGGGATGACTCCACTGTTTGTAGGCTCTTTCTCATAGCTTCTTAAACCAAGTATGTTATACTTGCTGCTGGCACGACCTTGAGAAGATTTGGAAAGAGTCCTTTATAGAAACCTCTGCATCCTTCATTCTGGAGTGTTCTCCAGAATATGTCAGACATTCCCATATAAGCAGCAGCAGAGTTAGAAGGCTGAGCTTGCAATCTGCAAAGAGAGAATATAATTGACCTCAACACACAGTGAATAATAAAGTTGTACAAAAACAGTCTGGAGGTGCTAGCAAGTAAACGAGAAACTCAAAGAACCCAATAACAAAACTAAATCTTTGGCAGGGGAAGATCATGAAGACATTTTTATCCGGTTCTAATGACTTGCAAAGGGTAAACACATGTTGCTTCAAGGGCTCCAGCGATTGTCCCACAACCCAATTGCACTAGGGGACCAGGCTCTAGAGAGTTTATAGCCTTCTCAGACAACAAATCCCATAAAAGTAAAAAATCTTGGAAAATCAAAGCCAAGTAAAAATTTGTTAATGAACACAAGAAAACAAACCCTTTTCATGCAGAATATATGTCTTCGACATATCTTTAAGGGTCTCATAAGCAGCCAGGTCAATGCCAGCATAAAGAATAATCCCAAGAAGAGATGGAACAAGACCTTTCTAAAAGGCTCGCAGTCCCTCATGAACCCATATATCCTTTGTGAGTGCTCCCAAGTTTGGAGCCTTCCCACTTTCACAAACATGTGTCTGTAACTGGGTTTTCACAAGATCCAAAGGATAGATGGCAGTCTGTGCCACTGCACCAGCCATGCCACCAGCCAAAAACCTTCACAAGGGCCTATATCACCCTTGCCTTCGCCTTTAATATCCCCTATGACACTCTTTAACATTTCATAAGCAAAAAGCTTGATAGCACTTTCCGGTGCTACCTTCATAACATTCAGCCCATTACCTCGAAAAAAACCCAAGACGCCACTTTCCTTCCATATCTTCTTTACAGCAGGCACAAGGCTTGCTTGTGTTGTCTGGACTTGCATAACCACCTTTAGGTGATCAAGAGGCACAGTTGAAGTACGAGAAGCAGCTCCTGCTATTCTCCCTGCAATAAAATATTTAACCCTTTCCCATTGATGATATATATTTTCAATGGTTTCCTCATGTGGATATGGTAACAGAAAATCTCTCCATTTTTCAAAAGTTATTATTTCATTGTTATCCGTATCAACATGCTCCACAAAGCGAGCAAGCTCCTCGTCAACAATTTCAATCCCTGTGTAATAGAAACTGCCGCAGCTTATAAGATGAAAACAATAGGTAGAGAACCAGCCATGAGCTGATAACTGCCTGGACTGAAAATACTTAAAAAGGACAAGCACGCAAATCATTTTGATGCAATCAAAAAGATGCAAAACCAACAATAAGAATCAATTACAAATAGCAGTCTCGGAGGGTGCCTGTTGAACTCCCATGAAATATAGATGCCAATATTCCTAAAACCTCTGCCAATCTAAGACTCAAATCCCATGGCACTCCAAAGACTACAAGGAACTTCAAAGGACAAGGAAACAGTAAAAATAAAGAAGGTTTAAGCCCATGGGGGTGCCCCAATGTTATTTTTCATTAAACGCAAACGTAATCTCTTGAGAACTAAATGAAGACCATTTCTTACTGAAAAGTGAGCTCACAATGTTGCTGGAGAGTAATCTCGTAAATAAAGATATAAATAGAGATTAGCCGTACTGTAACTGAAACTTAACACTAACACTAGCCAACGAACAAGATCAGCAAACTGGAAAATGACCAGAGCAACGCTAGAGCTCAACAAACGATGGTCTACCAGCTTTAACAAGCGCGTCCCAGAGCTCCTCGGGCCCATTACGATCAACGTCAATGGCCTGCAATATCTTGTATAGCTCCGACTCTTTGTCGTCCATGTACCTCCGAAACTCCTGGTAATCCACGCGCTCATCCCTATTGGCGTCACAGCGTGACCCACCCCGGACATGGTTTAGTGAAACGACAACTACAGTCCCCCCAAGATTTGAGTTTTATAAAAGCTAACCGTCTCTTTTTGCCTATGAGGGCTCCCATCGAAATTTTCCATATCTCAACAAAACGAAAAAGACCCAAAATAAAATATAGAGGCAGCATGCTGGCTGATGGGGCTGCCGTGGCTCGCGAGTTGTCAATTAGATTGCAAATGGGTAGCGTTCACATCAACAAGAATAAAGGGTTGTACAAATTTATGTTGTCTATAGTTAAATCTAATGATACATATCGAGTTATCAACTCTTCATCCAACAGAGAAAATAAATGCACAGGACCAGAAAAATGAAATATACAGAAACCATGTAGCAAGTGGTTCCGAATCCCATATCTGAGCAAAAGCACAAACGCTAAGCGTTTAGGGAGGACAAAAGGATTCTAATTATTGAGTTGCCAATTGTCGATCTTCTATAGACCCCTCCCTCCCCTAGCCTTCCTTTCCCTGTCGGATGTGAGCAACGCAGAAAATTGCAATAACATTACAATTTCATAATATAAGCTTTGCTTGACGGGGCATGGGAACCAGTTCCAATCATAACATTACCATTTCATTATATAAGCTTAGTTAAAATACAATGCCGGGCCAGGTAAAATTGTTCGTCATCTAAAGATGCATTCATTACATTTATAAGCCTCTGGAGGCAGGTGTGGATAAGCTTTATGCTGTAATTTATGCTGTAATTGGTTGGTAGACATCTTCTGCCCCCTTCTTCAGCCAACGGCGTACGCCAACAGCAACAGTTATTGCTAATCCCAACAAAGCTACTGTTACCCAGGCATCCTTGGACAGCTTCATGTTTTCACCTATCTGCAATAACAGAGGAGTTGGAGATCCAGAGTTGTCAATAATCTAAACTGCTATGTGCCGACGGTGAATGGTACATGCACGAATTCACATCCAGAACACAGTATAGGAGACAAATGGTTTGAAGATCAGCAACTTCCATTCAACAAAATTGAACAGTTACTTACACGAGGGGCAGCATCCAAGAAAGCCGTGGACTTTGGTGTTTGGTCGGCAACACAAATGTAAAAAAGACCCATGACTCCAGTGTGCATTTGAGTTGCACTGTAGTTAGACTCCAGAATTAGATTCTCCCCATCCGAAATCTTGACAGAGCCTGGTTTGGGATAACAGGTCGACATTCCTACAATGTAACCAGACTCATTTCCTGCCTCCTTACCGTCTCCATAAGTTGGTAATGAGGTGCATATCACACTTCCATCCTGAATTCACCAAACAAGCAAAATCCTTGGATCTAGGTGATAGAAGAATTATTGCTGACTAGCAGATACCAAAGCAAATAAGAACAAAACTTACAGAAAGCCAGGAAGGATATAAGAGGACTAACAAGAAACCTTGTCTACAAGAACTATTGCTGACTAATGGACAAGAAAGTGAATGGTTGAAGATGCTAAATATTAGAGTGTTATAATTCAAACTGGAAAATTGTAGCCTAAGATCACCTCTCCATACAAAGTTGAGCCAATCCCTCCACTATGTTGGTGAGCAACGCCATAGATGACATAACCCCCAGTTGGCATTGTAAGCCTTGTCCTTTGGACATCGATGCATCTATCATTAGTCTCAGAAGTGTCGCTGCAAGGCTGGATGTCATATTCAACCTGCAGCACAAAATATTCCTAGTGATTTAACTACTCAAGAAAGAGAATATATGGTGTCATTGCAAAACACCACATATCTTTTGGCCACCTGCTTGTTGAAATTCACAATACCAGCAAGTACAGTTTATGTTACATATGCTAAATATCCCCCAAATCATGTGAAGCCAGCTTCCTAACAAATTGGAAACATCACTACACCATAGATCACTTTGCATACTGGTATAACAGCTAATGATGAGAGTCTTGTGCACGATTGCACGTTAAGATATTCTATGCAAACAAAATGGATGCCTACTCTTGTATGCCAGAAAATTTCATTGTTGCTTGTGCAAACAGATTAAATTGTAACTCATGCTTGCAAGACACCCAGCAATTCCCTGTCAATTCATTGTTCTTTCCAATGGATCTAAGTAGGGTTCAGTACCTTGCCAAGCCTATTTTTCTTATACTTTGATGTCCATTTTCACCTGACATGTAGTCCATTAGTAAAGGAAAAACCATAACAAGAGAAAAAGAGCAAAGATGGTCATAATACATATCCTCATACCTACTTATTATTGCAGCTCTCAAGATGCCTATTTAAAACATCAAAACAACTTTTTTATGAGTAAAACATAAAAACTTGTGCTTTAAGTAATATAAGAGACCACGTGGAATTAGATGTTCATGACATGTCCAAACAAATTCAAGGAAAATCCATCTACCTGGCAGCCATTCTCTGGACTGTATCTGCCTTTGCCATTTCTTTTCCCAGTATCAGTGACATCAAAAATATAAATCTTAGCTGGTATGACAGAACTATCCCATTCCACCCATTGCACGGTATATCGCAGGTAGAGGCTCCTCCTGGCACCTTGAAAACCTTGACTCACTTTGCATTGTGTATGATCATAGCAGCATGCTAAACCACCTCTATAGCCTGGCCTCAAGCTTCGACCATATTCATCTGCTGTTATGTTATATAGATCACACCTGCACTCTGTGCATCCCAATATATCTTCAACACCTCGCGTATCAATTGCATGGACATTGAGCAGCCATCTCTCCTCATACCCTGCAGGAATTTCTGCAGGATTACCAATTTCTATTCCATAAGGATCTGGAATGTATGTAGCAGTTCCTCGCGTCTCAGATCCAAGACCATAGTATTGGCCAAGTACATTTTTTTGACATATTCCACTGTTTCTGACCAGAATATAATCTGACTTAGGAAGCCGTAGATTTTCATTGTTCCTACTACTTCCCACGCCTTGATGTTGACGCTGAAAATACCTTACAATGACCCAGTGATGGAGATAAGTTTCATGAAGAGGTACGGGATTCCCGGCCTCATCAATCACTTCGCCATTAAAACTCTTGAGAGCGAGATGACCTCTTGGGAAGTCAATGTTGTAGTAAAATCTGTCCTCAACTGACCCTGGTCCTAACACAAACATGGGTGATAGAAAAGTAGCAGATTTGACCTCATTTCCATTTCCAAAATAGGCTTGTGAATATGGCATATCGAATGCAAGTAGTATTATAGCCAACAAAAGCATGCTGCCTTGAGAATAATGTCCCATATTGCCTGTCAAGAATAAAGCACACTGTGTTGATCAAACCAGATAGAGAAAATAAGTAAGCAGCACAAACACAGACAATAATACTTAAGCACACTATGTTGATCAAATCAAACAGTGAAAATAAGTAAGCACCACAAACACAGACAATAGTACTTCCAAGTTCCATCAAGTTAGGAACTTCCCTTTTTCCTGGCCGTTATATTCTTTCTTTTTTTTTTTTAAAATTCTTGATCTCCCGTTTTTTTCATCTCCCTTGTCCTAAATATACTGAAAACTGAAAAGAAATAATTCTCCAGCAGTCGGAGTTTTTTCTCTTGCGAAACCCTTTAAATGCTATCAGTCAAGCAAATTCAGTTTCTGCTAATCAACAAGCAATTACAGAAAGAAATAAGCTAGAAGGAAAGGAGCTTGAGAACTGTCAGAGCCAAATTCTCTCCATTTCCATTGTTGCCAACAGGTGGGCCAAGTGGCTAACCAATTTCACCACCTTTTCATCTCTTTGTATCGTACAAGCCATTACCATTGACGATACGTACGCACAGAGACACAAAAAGCAAGGTAATTTTGTTTAAAATCCTTCCAATAAAAAGCATCCCACTAAGTCGAGGGTTACACACAGTAAAGCAGCGTCAAATTTAAAAGCCATCCAAGCAATGGAAGGCTAGATGATTCAACTGAAACAGTTTGTCAACGCATTATTACACCAAAGAAACTTCAGTGAAAATTGTGAAACGACACAAACTGACCCAAAAAAAAAAGGGTCATCACTGATAAATGAAACGACCAATTGGCGAATAGCAATAGCAATGAAACCAAAAGCAGAGCTGTGTACACCCAAGTATGGCAAGGAACATACCCGAATTCAATCGACACTGTTGTCTTCTGCCACTGCCAAAGGTATGCGAGGTTTACGAAGAAATTTCCTGAATATATATAGTGATACAGACACAGACTTTTGTTTGGTCACAGAGACTTTTGGTTCTTTTTTTATTTTATTTTTGGAATTGTTCGGCTCTCATGCTTTCTCGGCAAGATTACTTTCACGAGTTATCCCGGCGTGTTTCTTGGTCGTGAAAGGGCGGCGAAAACATCGAGAACAATGTTCACACGTGCGTGCTTGCAAAAGACAGAAATTGCTCGACCAAAAAACAAAAATGGAGGAAATAATTGTACCATATGCCCCTTGTTGTACAGTGACGCCATTAATGACGCCATGGAAGGGTGAATCTTTTCGGGCGAATCCATCGGATCGTACAATGCCAAGCATAAGGCATGACGTTTTAAAAAAATTTTCAGTAAATTTAAAAAAATGTAATTAAATTTTATATTATATATATAATGTAAAAATTATATATATCTACTTGAAGTCATCTTTTTAAATTTATCTAATTTAAGATTTATTTTGTCTTTGTGGCTTAACGTTTTCATTTTGGTCTTTTCCAAGTCGTAATCGCATTGAGTAACGTCGGTCCAAAAGGCTCACCCATCGTGGTCCCGCAGTGTAAAAGCAAGCGGCTCTCGGCTAGAAGATCAAAATTGACACGTAACAATTTGTCTGTTAGGTGGCGTTTGATTGACACCAAACAAGCTCGAGTTATTGACCAAACGACGCGGATCTGATACTTCAAAAGCTAGACCTTCCCTTACATTTGTCTCAAAACATATTTTAATTAACCAAAACGCTTTGTGCTGGGGAGAAGGCCTGATAGCCCGAGACAACAATCCTGTGAATCCGAAACTCGTTAGTTCAAATCCGAGCTCCGAAGGGTTTTTTTTTTTTGTTTAAAGAATGAAGAGATGAAAGAGATAGAATTTAAACTTTTTTTTTTGGTTTGAATATAGGGTATCTTGTGTGGTGGGTAATATGATAACCCAAGGACGGAGCTAGAGGGAAAAGAAGCCCATTGAGACCTCAGAATATTTGGGCTCCAGCCTAACCATCATCGGCCCATTGGGCCTAACGTAATAGTAATTTTGTAAACACGTACGTATCATTTTTATTTTTTATTTTTGGTTAATTGCTCAGCGTGGAACCCGAAAAATCGCACATTTGACCTAAAAAAATGCATCATGGATTTGACCAGGGGTGAAAGAGAACCCAAACAGCGAAACCGGTTACCGGTTCTTCGCTCCGCTTGGCTGTTGCCGTAGCCAATCAAAAGGCCTTCTCTCCGCCCGCTCTGAAAGCGCCAAGGGAAAGGACTTGAGAGAAAAGGGAAAAAGAAGAAGCAAGGAAGAAGAATGGGAAACAACGAGCGAGCGAAGGAAAGAAGAGACAAAAGACTCCAAGAAATCTCTCTTCTCCGAACTATTCCCTATTCGGACCACCAAAGGTACCTCTCTCTCTTTTTCTCTCCTTTTCTCTTCTATCTTTCCATTGTCCTCGTGTAATTCCATCTGGGTATGGTTGATATAGTAGAAATGCAATTGTTTCTAGGTGGTGGTCCAAGGAAACGGTTGCTGTGGTGACGGGTGCCAACAGAGGAATAGGGTTTGAGATCGCTAGACAGCTTGCAGATCATGGGTTGACAGTCATATTGACGTCAAGGGAAACGGGTGCGGGCCTTGAAGCTACGAATGTCTTGCAGGAATTGGGTCTCAGTGTGGTCTTTCATCAGCTTGATGTCTTGGATTCTTCGTCCATCCAACAGTTTGCCGATTGGGTGCAACAAACCTACGGTGGTATAGATATTCTGGTAAGTTAGCCGCACATAGGTGTACTTGTAGGCTTCAATTCTTGAGTTTGTTTGTCGGGTATGATGCAAATTTTTATCTTGTGCAGGTGAATAATGCAGGTGTCAATGGCAATCTGGGTGCGAGTAACTCGGTTGAAAATGCCCAGATGGTTGTTTCTACCAACTATTATGGCACAAAAAATGTGACCAATGCTATGATCCCTTTGATGAGACCTTCTGATGCAGGTGCTCGTATTGTTAATGTAAGCTCTCGGCTTGGTAGACTGAAGGGCAGGCGAAATGTAAGTGATGCATCATGTTTCATGTCCCTCTTTGTAACATATGCGATAGATTTGCTGTTTGGGTAATATGTGCATGAGTGTTCCTTACCGCCTTACGATGGATGATTGCCCAAAAGTATGACCAACGGTACAGTTTAATGGTAGAAAGGCTGGCTTAAAGAGGATTCAAACTCTGACACCAACGAATCAAAGATATTTTTGTCCTAAGGGTGTCTTTCATCCAATCATGTAGATCTAATTCTAGGTACACCCTTTACTGGATGCAACCAGCTTGCCATGGTGCACGGTAAAACACTGGATACTTCATTCATGTCCAAGGGCCTGCATTCTTTCTTCTGGAAAATAGATTTCAAAGCATCTTTTGGAATGTGGTTCACAATTCCTGTCCTGTTGGCCTTAAGTCAGAATTTGTCATTGGAATGGATGATGCTGTTTGGAGCCTGGACATTGAACTTCGTTGTCTGCTGACAATTCAAGGAGATCAAATGTTATCCTTTAGATGTAATTAGAATTTCCTTGAACTATAAAGGAATGATGGGCAAAATAAAAATGTTATTGCGATGGTTATGTATGCAGGATGCTTGATGCTTCTGAGAAACACAATAATTTTGGTAGAGTTTGGTCTATTGAATGTTATTTGATACACCTTTTCAATTTGTTTTTTAATCTTTTCACACTAATCATTACTCACTTGACACTAACAGAGACTTGAAGACGAGACTTTGAGAGAACAGCTAGGCAACCCAGAAACAATCTCGGAGGAACTCATTGATAGGACTCTATCTACTTTCCTACAACAAGTAGAAGATGGCACCTGGACATCAGGTGGATGGCCTCAGTCATTCACTGACTACTCGATGTCAAAACTTGCAGTAAATGCTTTCACTAGGCTAATGGCTAGAACACTGTACGACGAGGGTCAGAAAATTTATGTCAACTGCTACTGCCCAGGCTGGGTGAAGACAGCAATGACAGGGTGGGCAGGCAATGTATCAGCGGCAGAAGGTGCAGATACTGGGGTGTGGCTTGCCCTGCTTCCAGACCAAGCAATAACAGGAAAATTTTTTGCAGAGAGACGGGAGATAAGCTTTTGAGTTGAGGCAATTAGTCTGAGCCATATTCCAGGGTTTGAGAAAAAGTTCCAATTTATCAGGTGCAGAGTTACGATGTCTTACAGGGAAAAGGTTACAGCCACCGGGGGAAGTGCTTGCATTTTCTGAATAATGGATTGCCATTTGGGTTCCATTTATGAGAGAGAGAGCAAGTGACGTGAGGATTGGTAACGCCAGTCTGCATGATACCCCGAGGGTCAAGTCAGTGTTCCTGTGGAATGCTAAGTTCACCTTGAAATTCATAGAATGTTTATCGGCATCTTTTAACCACATGGTTACTCCCAAAACTCAAGTAGCTGACCTTTGAGACCAGATTAATCTGAAGATCATCCCATTTTGTTGTTTTGCTCCTTGAATACCCCAATTGAAAATTTATTTAAGGACTTCATTATTTGTTGTGTGCTTTGAGATGTTCGATGGCTTTTGATTCGGAAACCTTATTCTCATTTTGGCTTCTATACCTTCATCAAGGTTAAATGCAGTTTTTATTCGGTCGATCGCCCTTAAATTAAAGCCATAGTACTGATAAAAGGTTTCCCGCGCGATCCCCGGAACTGACAGCAGAGGACATTTTCCTAGTGAAATCCAAACCTTGGAAATTTGGCATAACAAAAACGAAAATTAAAAACAAATGGCGAGCTTGAGAAGAGCGCTAATAAAAAAATTTGTTTCTAAATTTCTCTTTTTACAAAAACTTCGGTTTTACCCTCGAATATAATGCAGAAATCGATATGATTGGTTTTCTCGTTATTCAATCAAATACAATCACCAACGATAACTGATCACTTGACATTGACCTCTCCAAAGAAGAGAGCAAGAGGCCTTTACTCAACAGGTTCGTTTGCATTTGCTTTTTTTTTTTTTTTTTTTGTGTTCTTGTTTTATGTTTTCCCGTGATTTTCCCCCCAATTCTCGGACTTGCATTATTATATAGGGCAAGTTAATTTTCCCGCTAATTGTGGTCTGTGTGACCAGATTGTTGTATAGGAGCAAACAGAGAGGCTTATTGGAGCTGGATTTGGTTCTGGGGAAATGGGTAGAGGAGAACATCAATTCCGTGGACGATAGTGGAATTAAGGCCCTTGTTGATGTTCTTGATTTGGTAAATTTTCCTCCCATTTTCCTGTTTTCTCGGGTTAATGCGATAATTCATTACTTTTGATTATCAAATTCTTCGAGTTGCTTTAACGTCATGTTGGAAGTTATCTTTTTGGGATTTCGGGGGTGTTTGTTTTACCTGCTGGGTGCTGTTGATTGCTATTTAGTTTCAAACAACGGCAGGACATACTGTAACAGTGTTCATGACGGTGGAACCTATATATCATGTGTGAATTGTGTGGGAAGTCAATAAGAATGCGTACAGTATTAAATCTATATCAGTTTCACGAGGCAACGCATGCTAAACACCGTTTGATCTAAACTATGTGTTTTGTTTGTAGCATTTGTGTATGTGTTACAAATTTGTTTACTTTTTTTTTTTTTTTGGCTGGGGGTAGGGACTAGGATTTAAATTTTAGATTTGAAATTGATATTATATTTTGTTTGCATTTAAAATCAAGACTTTGAACATTTTTGTCATTTGGGAAATGTTTAAACTTTAAGATATAAAATGTGCGCTTAATTATTTGTTAACTTATAATGAGGCATTACGAACAAATTATTCTGGATTGAATTAAAAAATAATTGGTTTGATATTTTAAAAATTTTAAACTAATGAAATAATTTTCTAACTTCTTAAATATAACAGTAAATGCAAAAAAATATAAACGAAAAGTCGAAAACTACAAAATTTTAGATAAATTAACGGCCCAACCATCAAGTTAATTGGGTCACATCCAAAGAACGCCACCCCTCAAGCCGGTTTAGTTTTGTTTGTCTGTCTGAGGCAACCCCCGCGGACGGCCCTTCCTTCCACTACTACGCGACGGGCCGAAACTCCAGTCGATGATTGGATGCCGCATATAAGGAGGAAAGAAATGCGTCTGCAATTCAAGACAGAGTAACCAAATTCCTTGTATTTTCAACCATTACGGACCCACCCATTCCATACATACATTTGCAGATTTGCTGCTCGTTTGACCCGTTCCCATGGTTTGAGCTGAAAAGGTGTTTTTGTCTGTGAACTGTGTGTGATGGGTAATTGAATGTAGGAGAGCATATAACTTAAAGAAATGGGAACGGGCTCGGATTAGGACTCGAATGGATGGAGCCGAGCTCGGAGTTTGGTAGTGAAGACGCTGGTTTTGATTGGAGGTGCGATTCTCTTGAGGCGCCTCACCAAGTCCACAACCCGTTCGGACCATGCTCGAATGGTTGCTCAATCCCTTAGCGGCGAAAAGGTTCATTGTTTTTTTCGTTTAACGCTGCTTTCTGTTGATATTTCCCTTTCTGTCCCCTCGTTTGCCCTTTCCCCTTATATCTTTTTAATTCTAATTTTATTTGATCTTTCCTTTGGCGAGTGTAGTTCTCCAGGGAGCAAACATCTAGGAATCCTGGTAACTCCTTCAATATTAGGTACCCTTTTGCCTGTTTGTTCGTGATGAAAATTTCATTTCATCTTTTGTTTGCCTTTATTAGATTGATTTTTGACTCTGAATTCAGTAATTGAAAGTGAAAGGTTCCAACTCTTGGCTCTCCAATGTTTTTAGTTCAGGAATTTTGCATGTGCAGGATGCTTGCCTGCCCACCAGCCTAGGTGGTGGATGGGTCCAAGGTTTTATATGTTGAACAAGTTAGTGTGGTTCTCTTCTTTGAAAAGTTTTAATGTTTAATTCAGTCGATGTGCACCAAGGTTTCTGAGAGACTGTTATTGATTGTTAATCTGTTAGGTATTCTGGAGAACTCCTCAAGAGCCTTTTCAGCAGGTACACCATGTACCCTATATTCCATTGTCTATTCATTCATTTTAATATGTAAGCATGATGTAGTGGCATTCTCAGTCATCGTGGCCCCCTTCAACGGACTTTCTCCTTACATTTTTGGCTATTCCTTCTTTGCACCTTGAAGGATTCTTCTATCTAGATTGTGGTCTTTTTCTTCGAAATGAGTTCCCTTGTAAGGTTTGGGCAACCAGGAGTGAAGTTTCAAAAGTGAGGTATCGGATTGTGTGAAAATCATTTGAAAATCCAAATTGAAAAAGAAAAACATAAATTTTATGGCTATCTATGGTTTATATTGGTTACTGGTATTTACCTTGCTGAGCTTCTTGTTTTAACTTAACACCTCCAGTGTAAATGATTCTAGTGATTACTTTCTTGCAGAGGTTTTACATGGTGAAGCCTTGCTTAAAGGAGTTGAAATGCAATATCGAGGAGTGTTCCAGTTTTACAAAGGGTGTAATGTGTAACATTCTGTTATCGTAGATTCTAAGATTAACTTCTTCGTGGTTGTCAAGTACTTCATCATACCATTTTCCCTTGCACTGAGAACACAATTCAGATGTCCCAATTAATTTTGCCTCATTTTTGTCCAGATCAGCATAGAATTTTCTATCTTCCCCTCTTTTTCATTAAATGGAGCAAGTTCCCTATAGAGCAAACCTGACAATCATATCATCATTCCATTTATGGGCAGGTAAGTACTTATGCCATCGGAGATGCAGAGGAGTATAAGAATTTCTGTAATCGGCCAAAGGACTGATGCCCACTTCCAGAAGAAGTCACTGGTGTAAGCCTTCCAGGCACATTCTCATTTTTCTTCATCTTTTTGTTTGATTATGTAAGAAGAAATAACCTGTTAATGTGAATTAATGTTGCATTTTTATCTCCCCCAACAAGCATAATTTCTATCTGCCATTGTTAGATTCTTCTATATTCTCCTTTTCTCAATTAGATCAGCCTTGGTAGGCTTTAGGGATATGTGACTCAGAGGGGCAGATGGTAATGCAGCGGAACTAATAAATATGCTGCTTTAAGTTAATATTTAAGACGACCAAAGTTTCTGCCAACTTTTGCTTTATGTACTTGCTCATTACTGGAGCTCAATTATGTAATTTACCACAAGTTCCTTGCCAGCAATAACCTATGTCCTTTCTTGACACCACCACAATTGTTCAATACATAAGCGTTCAGCTTTTACGGTGTTATGTATATGCAGGATATTGCGGAACATCTGACAATTATATATTACAAATGCTGTGACAGTGGAAAACGCTGCTCATACAAAGGTTCTACTCCTCCTGATGGATTCCCAAATTCATGGGCATTTGCTTTTCATCCTGGTGGCTGTTCCTTATCGTGTGATAGATCAGAACTGTTTATTTGCTGGAGGAGAAGACATTTTAGTCCATACACGTGACTAACTCTAATTATCAATTTCTGCTTAGACTTCTAGCAGAAAGGGCAACATATCGCACGTCAGATCTTGTAATTTTGAAGAACAATGAGGCACACACCTGGGATAGGGGTTATGATGACAATTCTAATCAGGTCAGCTTTTATTCTAGCGGTGAAACATGAGTCACCATTATTGGCACCCTTTAATTTCCAGTGATGAACATTTACTTCATCTTGTTGGTTGCAGGTTTGGGGGGTGAAGGAAGGTCCGTACCAGTTCAAGCCCATGCCATTCTCCCGCATCAATGACTTATTTTCTTCTATGAATTTCCCTCCTTTGCAACCGTTTGAGACAATAACAGAGAACTCTCTTCCGATGCAAGGATAATCACCGGTTACATTATGTATAGCATGTACAATTTCAAACTCATAAATTTATGGACTTATTCCCTGTCCAACAAGACTTTCTAATCTATCTTTCACCAATTTTGTTAGCCAATATTGGTTTTGCAATTGAGAATCTCCAGTTCAATCTCAAGCCTTGATCTGATCAAATTCTCCTTATATAGCAAGTTTTTGGAAGTCCTCCTGACTTTTCTTTGTAACTACTGATCCAATCTATTATTGCCGCAACGGTCCACCAAGGGAAATAAGAGAAAGAATGAAGAACAGAGGTGTAAGAAGGGAGAGAGAGAGAGAGAGAGATGGATCCTGGCTGGGGATGAATGCTGGCCGCGAAAGTGGTGTTTCCAGTGGGACGGGTGAGTAACGCGTAAGAACCTGCCCTTGGGAGGGAAACAACAATTGGAAACGGCTGCTGCTAAAACCTCGAAACTGCTTCATCCATCACACATGGCTACTACCTCAATAACTCTCTCCGCTATCAATTTGCACAAAATTACAATAGAACCCATAACCGTCATAACGGTTGCAATGTGTACAAAAAGAAAAGAAGAAGAAATAACGGCTATAAAATGAGCGTCAACGGCTACAAACACGCGATGTCATATTTTGGAATAGCCGTTGTCCTCTTTCTCATTCTGGGCAGTTTTAAATCACACCGACCTGTTCGAGTAGCACAATGTTGTTAAATAATAATAAAATATTAGGCCGCGTATATCTCACGCGAGTTCCCCATTGGTTGGGCATGAAATCCACATCAACGGGTGATTCAGTTTTCTTCTTATAAGATAGCCGTTGATTCTCTCTCTCTCTCTCTCTCTCTCTCTGTTTTTACTTTTTTTGGTTTTTCCAAATTCAAATCAAGATATCAAAGTCCCGCCTGTTCTCTGATCTCGGATAGCACGGAGAGATTGCTTCTTAGAGCTATTGCTAGGAAAACTCTGTTTCTTGATTTAGTGAAGCTTCTTTGCTACTCGCGTTCTTTTCTTTTTTCTCTTCTTCTCCTCCTCTTGAGAGCTTCACGAAAAAATTTTTAAAGTTGGGGGTTTAGGTTTCGAAATTGATTTTGTTGCCCTTCCAGTTTCACAATTATGCTGGGATTTCAAACTTGAATGACCCAACCAAAAGAGGAACCTTTGGGATTTCTTCGCGGCCTTCAACCGAGGTTTTCTGTCTTTCTCTTTTAATTTGGTTTTTAATCTTTACGGGCTTTGTTCTTTGCTCGCTTTTCTTGTTTTTCCTCTTTCTTTAGACTTTTTTTTTTCCAAAAAAAAAAAAATATTGGATCGTTATTTATTTATTTTATTTTCTTGTTTTCAGTCTTGTATTTCAATCTTTGTTTGGTTACCGTTTTAAAATAAAAGAAAGCATTTGGTTTGTTCTGATTTCCTTTTCTTTTTCTGTATTTCATAGGTTTTCATTTTTTTAAGTGAATCTTTTTTTTTTTTTTCGGTTTAGGACTATTCTTTTACCCTTTTTCCTCATCCTTTCTCTATTTTTCAATCTTTTATTAAATTATTTCTTAAATTCTTTCTCTTATTTCGCCCTAATACTTTTTTTTTTTCTTTCTTAATTTGACGTTGTTCTTATCCAGTTTTTTTAAGTAAATAATTCCAAAATATTGGGCCCGGTACCAGAAATCTTGAACCTTAGTTTTCTGTTTCTTGGATCCTTTACGGTGTTTCAAGGACACGCGCACGTAAGGGCCACAAATTGACAATGTTGCCTTTCGGGACAACATCGGCAGTCACAGTATGCCAATGAATTTCATGTATTCTGGAACTAATTTGAATAGTTCATGTTGGGGTCCTATACGGTATTGTAAACTGAATTGATTGGCTCCGAAGTTGTGATGGGATGGTCATGGGCCATGCGTGCTCCTTACAATCGGATTTATTTTGTGGGATTGATAACATGCGGGCTTATTATTATCATATTCAATTGCGGAAAATGAGGCAATGATTGTTTGTCCGTCGAAAGTTTTCACGTTAGCTATTTTAATGTTGTTGCTAACAATTGTCCCTTTGGAAGCTTTTCGTGACTAGTGGTATGAGGAAGATCACTTCAAGCTTTTCCATGTGTTTTTTATGCTTGGTGCTCAACAGGTCATGATTTGCCTGGAGGGATTGTGGCTCTGTGTGCATGATGGCACGAGTGCTTATAAGGTTGCCTGGGCTTTGTAGCCTCTTTACTGAAGAATTGAACTGTTGCCTTGCGATCCTTTTTTCAGTTAGAACCCAAGTATTTTTTGTGCTCTGTATGATCAATTTTACAGTGTTCCACCGGTTGGTTTGACCTACACTTTGATATGTGGAATTGTGAACTGGCAGTCTTGTCATTTCTTGGCATGTTTGTCCTATATGTTGTGGTAAACTGAGTTAATTGACTTGGAGTTTTGATGGGATTATCATGGGCCTCACTTGCTCCTTACATTTGGATTTATATTTTGAGAATGATAACCTGTGGGCTTATTTGCATATGCATTGTGGAAAATGAGGCAAGGATTGTTTGTCCCTCAGAAGTTTTCATCTTGGTTCTTGCTCTTTCAATGTTGTTGCCAACACTTGTCCCTTCAGAATCTTTTCATGCCTTGTGGTATGAGGATAATCACTTCTAGCTTTTCCATGTGTTTGTAATGCTCGGTGCTCAATCGGTCATGACTTGCTTGGAGAGATTGTTGCTCTGTGTACTGATGGCATATGAGTGGTAGTAAGGTTGCCTAGGCATTGTTGGTTCTTCACTGAAGTATTGAACTTCTGCCTTGCGATCCTCTTTTCAGTTAGAACCCAGGTACTTTTTGTGTTCTGAATGGTCAATTTTACAGTGTTCCATCAGTTGGTTTGACTAACACATTGATATGTTGAATTGTGAACTGGCAGTCTTGTCATTTCTTGGTATGTTTGTCCTATATGTTGTGGTAAACTGAGTTAATTGGCTTGGAGTTGTGATGTTGCTCCTTACATTTGGATTTGTATTTTGAGAATGATAACCTGTTGGCTTATTTGCATATGCATTGCAGAAAAGGAGGCTAGAATTGTTTGTTTTTCAGAAGTTTTCATGTGGGCTCTTTCAATGTTTTGCTAGCACTTGTCCCTTCAGAAGCTTTTTGTGCCTAGTGATTTGAGGATGATCTCCTTGAGCTTCATGTGCTTGTGATGCTTGGTGCTCTCAACAGGTCATGATTTGCTTGGAGGGATTGCTGCTCTGTGTACATCATGGCACATGAGTGGTAGTAAGGTTGCCTAGGGTTTGTAAGTGCTGAAGTGTTGAACTCCTGCCTTGCAATTCCTTTTTCAGTTAGAAACCAAGTACTTTTTTTTGTATCCATTTTACAGTGTTCCGCCAGTTGATCTGACCTGCATCTTGATTTGTGGAATTGTGAACTGACAGTCTTGCCATTTCTCGGTATGTTTGTCCTATACAGTGGTAAACTGAGTTAATTGACTCAGTGTTGTGATGGGATGGTCATGGCCTCGCCTGCTCCTTATTGTGGGAACAGTAACCTGTGGGCTTATTTGCATATGCATTGCTGAAAATGAGGCAAGGATTGTTTTTGCCTCCAAAGTTTTCATGTTGACACTTTCAATGTTGTAGCTAACACTTGTCCCTTCAGATGCTTTTCAGGCCTTCTGGTATGAGGATGCTCCCTTCAAGCTTTTCCATGTGCTTATGATGCTTGGTGCTCAACAGGTAATGATTTGCTTGGAGGGATTGTTGCACTGCGTACATGATTGCACATGAGTGGTAGCAAGGTTGTTTAGGCCTTGTAGGCTTTTCACTGAAACATCGAACTACTGCCTTGCAATCCTATTTTCAGTTAGAACCCAATTACCTTTTGTGTTCTGAATGATCCATTTTACAGTGTTCTGCCAGTTGGCTTGACCTGCACTTTGATCTGTGGAATGTGGACTGACAGTCTTTTGTCATTTCTTGGCATGTTTTGCAGGCATCTTAATTACTGGTCAGTTTCAGATCTTTTTCTGCTTGCCCTTGGGCTGGCAAAATACAGTTTGGTCTGTCCCTTGTTAGGAGCTTTCCTTCTATTATGGTCCTCTCTTCTATCTTTTTCCCTGGATTGGTTTTCCACCTTGTAGCTCTAGTTTGAGTTAGCCTTGGGAGATTGATCCTCAATGCCAAGTTGGTGGGGCATTATAGGTTTTGGCTGAAATATTTAGCAAGTTTCTTGGCTTGGACATCTCAGAAGCTTAAACAGCTTAATACACTTAACATGAAGGGCAGAATATTCCACGCCAGATCTGCAGAGAAATTGCTTCACGTTGAGTGTAACAGACAATAGAGGGTGTTAAAATGTTTTGCTTTCCAGGTATGTTACTTTGACTTTATTGACTGCTGTTTCTACTTAAACTGACAGTCAATTAGTATATAAGAAGCAAAGGCATGTCCTTTACATACGTTAGCTCTGGGCCTAAACTACTGAACCCAAAGTTATTTGCTGATGATCTGCACATTAGGCAAATATGAATTATGAATGACAGTAATAACTAAAGTTTGTTCCCTGCATCTAACAATCTGTGATATTACAAGTCATTATTTATTTGAATGCTGTATGTTGATTGAAGGTTTGTTTCATTGCTGCTCTTTCTCTATTTCTCTCTCTGTGGATAAGCTGTATTATACATGTCTTTTCTTGTTCAATTACACTGCATTTTTTATAAACAATTATTGGAAGTTGAACTTCAAGCTTGTTTAGGGTCGGTTCTCTTCTTTGGAGGTATGAAATTATGTGAATTTTCCATTCTTTGCCTTTGCTTCAATATGTTCACTCGATAATTTTTAGCAGCCTTCAAGATGATATCTGGCTATTCAACCATATTTTACTACTAAAATATATTAATGTAGATTTCATCTCACAACATACACTTTTCACCAGATTCATGTGTGATTGATGGCCTCTTTTTATACAGCCCTCTCTGAATCTGTAATTTCAATTTTATTGCAACGGCTGTGGAATTAATGCCCAATTGGTGGAAAATTGAGATTAAAACTCACAGATTAATGAGCTTGGGATCTTGTTTGGGCAGAGGGCACTTGTGTTGGTTTTCCTTCCTTGTCTTTCTGGTGATAACATAGTTTCCCTTTGTGTGACCATTGATAATTTATTGCCTTTTTATTGGGTTTAAATGGAGCTTTTTCCTGCAAAGAAGAATCCACAATAAACTAATTTTTTTGCTTTGATTGATTCAGTAAGTGCTTTTTATTTGCATTGAGAGTTCTTTGACATTTGAAACTTGAGAGTGCCCAAGATTTCCATTTGCACGCATGAAGATCTTATTTATAATGTGGGTTAATTAAATAAAAGAACTCTGACAGGGTGATTGAATGATTGAAAGAGTGAGGCTGACTTGCAGGTGGGATATATAAATTCATATTTCTTATAAAAATGAGTGGCACTTGACTCACTTCTATGTTGTTTGTTGCTTTTTGGTTCTCATTCCTGTACCTTTGATCCGCTTAAGTGCCTATCCTAAATGTTTCAATTCCTTTATCTTGCACAGCCCAGCTGTTAGGAAAACGAGAATTTGCCTGAATCTTTTGATGCATTAACAATCTAGATAACAGCTTTTATATCTACTATTACCATGTGTTGCACTTGCCATTGGAGGAATGAGCAATGATTCTCTTTTAAAACGTCATCATCAAGCATACCAGTAAAGAGAAACAAAACAGAGATTACAAGCTTCCTGTGGAGCCTTTGTATCTAGCAAATGTATTTTTCCGCAGAAGTGTGTTGCCCAAGTGGTCTATAGTTGAAAAGTTTTGGAGAAAATGACTTTTGTTGCCTCAAAGTTTTCAGGGGAGCCACCTGACTGGCAAGATTTTGTGGGGATTATTGTTCTACATGATATCAATTCTACAATAAATTTTTGTAGATGTGCCGCTGCTCTCAGGCACATCATCTTGCACCTAAAGCCTTGTTGTTTGCCATACCTTTTACCTCGATTTGTTGTCTACAGATCCTTGGATTGGCTTTTGTAAATTGATTTGCACCGAGTTATGAATTTTCTATTTTGACATGAATTATACCTTCAAGACAGAAAGTGGATTGAGAAGGAAGTGCGGTTATTCTTGTTCCAGGTGATACTATCAGCCTTAATCTTGTTCCAGATACTTGATTTATTTTTATTTGATTATATATATATTTGCAATTTTAAACTAAATGTCAGCTAGCGTGGTATATGTCATTTTGTTTACTGAGATTCTATGTCAGCGTGCCACATTATAGAGTTTAATAATTTCTATTTGATTAAGTTAACAGTACGATAGATTTGTTACTAAAAAATTTGTATAATTAATAAATTTTCATTTTTTTAAATATCCAGATATATTTATTAAAATATATAAAATTGAAAGTTTATTTGTATATTAATCTAATAAAAAATTCAATTATTAATACTTCCAACTTCTAAATTATAAATGTTCTCCAATTCAATCAACGGAATGAAAAGAGAGAAAATTTATAAGATAAAAAGATTTGTTTCGTCTTATTAACACCGAGTAAATATCAAAGCTTTTGCCTTTTATTCTGTTCCATGGTGCTATTACACCAGGCGGTTGGTGTCATCTTTTTCTTCTCTCTTTTTGATATTTGAAACCTAACCCACAATTGAAATTCATTTCTTTCCAAGAGGAGAGAAAAAATAAAAATAAAAACATATGGTTTCTTGTCGTTGTGACTTCAGTGGTTCAATCATGATTTTTAAGTTCCTTGAGCCAATCATGTACCAGAATGTTTGGTAGATATCGATGTAACCAATGTGGGATCCAATATGTACCACAACGAACTTGCAAAGCGGCTGGTTTTTGACACTCGGCATAGATGTGATGTATCGATGGGCGCCATTAACTTTAACGAGTCAAATTTACAGAAAAATCTCATTTCGTGAACAAGTGCGAGGGCAATGCTCATTAGTGGAAACTTATCTCTCTGCAAAGTCAATCGCTTCGAAATGTCTTATTTTTCAGACATTTCGGAAAACAAGAGGGCTAGATGTCCCTTCCACGATAATTAATGTGTCACCCCCAAAAATTTAAAACTATGTTTTCCGACAATAAGGGAGAGAGCTATTTGCGTCCGCCATTGAGTCTTCCATTCTATTGTTGCGCGAAGCATTTTGTCGTACTATTAAACCTTTTGCTTGCAAGAGACCGAAGTTTCGTGGTCATACTGCTTTTGTTGTTAACTTGTTATTCCAAAACTCGAATAAACCCAACTCCCACACGCATCGCAATTTCGTTAGAGCACGCTAACATTGTTTTCTCCTTTTTTCGGTCCGTCGCTGGAACTAGGGGTGTTGCGGAAACATCAAGCACAGAGAGCCACATAAAACAATAAAGAAAGACAAGAGCCATTTCCAGGCCAGAAATAACGAAGATTTTAAGTATTTTTTTTCTTTCGACTCATGGCAAAAGGGAATTCTTCATTCCACTTTTTTTTTTTTTTTTTTACCTTGGGGATAAATCCTAATTATAAAGTTTGTTCGGACAAGGCAAAGTACAGCCAGTTGTTACATACACCTAAGGCCTGCAAAAAGGACTGCATGATCACACATTCAAGTCAAATAAGACAGAAACCTGCTTCCTTAGAGTCGAATCTGCCCGCAGGTTTAGGAGGCAATGCCAAAGAACGAAGATCTTCCCAGGAGAACAATAATACAACTCCTCTACCAAGGTTTCAGATCACCTGCCGGCCCTGCGGTCCAGTTTAATACCTTCTCCCCCAGCCTCAAGTAAATACTTTTGTCATGCGGCAATTTTCGTGCAAGTCCATTGAGAACTTGATGGAAAGCGTCTCCCGGTTGAGCAGGTTGTGGGAAAAGCATTGCCTGCTTCATTGAAGGGTTTGCAAGCAATCTCTGCTTCCTCAATATTACTTCGGGTGGGATTGACGTGAGTATTGTGTCCAAGTTGGGAACATCTTTCTCGTCTACAAACACTCCAATTTCTTCCCAAGGGATTGCATCGGCGAAGGGTAAAACAATGTCGTCTGCTATAATAACAGGAATGCAACCAAATATTACAGCTTCAACCAATCTTGGACTCCATGGGGCCCATCCAAGTGGACACAAACAGAAGATTGCCCGTTGCATGTCTTCGTAGTAGGTCGATGGGTGCTCCGTGGATATATCAAAAAGAGGATTGTCCTTGAAGTTCTCCCACACCGCCGCTCGTGCACCTCTGTAAAACAGTAAAGTAAAACTGGATTTAGTGATCCCTTGGCCAAATTTCCTTTCCTTTAATAGACATAAACAAGGAAACATAATCTTCCCACTCTAGGTTACATGGCATTTGGATAAAATTGCATATACATTATTGCACTTATCCTTTGCATTCTCACCATTGAAAAATATTTGAGAAATCAAAGAATCTTGAAGCCACATGAGGATACCTTGCATAGTAGCCACCTTCTGGGTCATTTCCCACATCATAGAACAATCCACGGAAGTAAACAAAAATAGACCTGGGAGTTTTCTCAGGAATCAGGTGGGTTTGCATTTTCTGTGGAGGAGCATATGGAGGAACTGTGATTGAGCCCTCCTTTAAGCAGACATGATTTCGTTGTCCAAAAGTTTGCACCAGAGTTGCACGTTGGAGCAAAGGAAGAATTCCTCTTTCTATGGCCTTCTCTTCCTGCAAAAAGCATAAGCAAGAAATCATAAATTTCAAGACAAAGAGACTGAACCCTGACAAAATCATATGACACCACTATACGAGTACATTGACAATAAGATGAAGTTAATGAATTGAAACTGAAATTGAGAAATCTCAAATACAGGTCAATTGGCAAAGAATAAAATCACAACAATTGGTACCAAACCACTAAAATTGCTTGTCACTGGAATCTGAAGAAAAACGGGGAAGAAAAAAAATCAGAGAATTTTGATGCACTAACTTGATAATGGAAGCATGCTCCAAAGTCATGGGGCACTACAAAAAAGTGATCTGCTCCCTCTGTCCTGTTCCAATAAGGCCAATTGGAAGAAATAAGCTGTATTGCACTTCTCATCATTCGTGGAGATTTGAAAGGTAATGGTAAGCCATTTGCTGTCAAATCACAAGTAGTGTATACAGGGGTATAAAACCAATCGGCTTCCTCAGGATTCAGGGTCCTGACAGGACTAGATAAGAGAAAACGATGCATATAGATCTCAGCCGCAAACATGTGAGTGAGGCATCTTGCATCCTTTTGTAGAATCTTCTTATTGTACTTGCTAGGAAGTTCATAAACAAAAACTTTCAGCCTCCCCACAGGATCATCTTCCAAAACATCACCAGCACTACCTACATGTGGGACAATTAGGTCATACTTGAAGATCACACATATTAAAGCTCTCAGAGTCTATTATCTCAAATCTTAACAAATTACAATGTAAGAAATCCCAAAAGGATGCAAGAACATAAAAAGTATTTGACTTCTTTAAGACTACAATAGTGAAGTCCCCTTTTTTTTCACTTCTCCTAGCACATTTACCATATTTCATATCCTCCGCACTTCATTTCTTCCTGTTTATTAATAAAGTATATTTCTATTACAAGAGATGCATTTGTCTTGTACATTGATCCAAGGACAGTTAGACTGTGGCTATATTTAAAAAACAAAAATAAAAACTGCAATTTTCAGTCTCTATGTAAACACAAAGGAAGTTTCTCATATATCTTCTGAGATTTTGATGTATGAAGAAAGTGATATTACAAAACTTTGAATAGCAAGCACTGAGAGCTACTAATGAACAAAACTCTTTTTTTAGCTTACATATCTGCAAAGATTGCTCCCAGTATTTCAGTACCGTATACATGTTCTGCAATTATTTGTAAACTGGATTGTCTCCAACATGGAAACTTAAGATAGACTTCTTAAGTCAAACTTAAAGTTATTTGCTCCAAAAGCATCTCTCTAGCTTTTCATCGGCATGAAACTATCTTTCTTTCTGCACAAACAGCTATCACAGTAATTGAATCCCATTAAGCTTTTCCTTGTCCTTGTTTTTGTTAGCACATAATTGTTCCAAAGACAAGCAAAGACTATCTCAGCCAAAAGTACACCTAAGTCAAATTCAGCCATTTGCAACGAGTCATAAACACAAGATTGTAGGTATACTCATTTCAGGGTTAACTCTTTCCATCTATTCTCACCATCATTCTAATGACCTCTTTCCCCAACTCTCATCCTCATCTATAACTTCCACCTCAATAAGTCATCCCAGTAACTAAAGAGGAGAGCAGTGCGGCAATTTGGGGTGTGACCTTCAGCTACGGCACTTCCCTTTTCTACTGCAAACACTCACTCTTGACTCATCATGCATAGAAAGACAGACACACATTACATATTCAGATTTAAGAAATTAGGGTCCCTGCTCCAAATTCAGACAAACTGCAAACGCGATGGAGAAGAACCTTAATATAGTCTGCAAATAATGCACGAGACCTCAAGTAACTCCCAAACATTTCTGAGTTTCAACAACACATTGTCCAGTAGCCATAAGGGAAGCTAAAACAATCGGTTAGTAAGTCATAGCAAAGCCCCAATTGAACTCAGTTCAAGCAGATCCAAAAACCAACAACCAAACCCAAATCTATGAATCAGAACTAAAAAGAAATCCCAGATACGAGGTCAATCAAAATCGCAGCTTAGGTGATTAAAACTTAAAAAACCAGATATTCCCAAAAGTACTTGCAGAGATTATGATTGGATAACAAATGCACAAAACAAAAATAGAAACTTTAACAGATTAGGAGATAAATAAAGGAAGATCCACCTGAAATCCGCTCAGTGTGTTGACTCCTGCCAAGCCCCACAGCGCCAATCCTCGATACCAAGGCAGAATACCAGGCAATCCCAACAAAAACCCATTTCCATATCTCCATGGCCTATTAAAAAATGAAAGAAATCCACTAAAATTCGACAATGAAACAGCTCAGGGAATTGATAAGGGAAACGCAGAGAAGGGTGTATGAAAATGTTTTCGAAGGAGTATGAACTCAAGCTCTGCGAGGGGGAGTTAAAATGTCACGGGGAAAGTAGTTGGTTTTCTTACAATTAGAAGAAATGGGTCTCTTTATTAATGGGGAAACAGCAGCAGATTGATGAAAAGGCCAAGCAAATTTCCTTGAAGGAACAGTGACAATATTCTTTCAAGCTTTATTTTAAAAATTATTCTTTTACATATATATTATTTTTTTTTAGCCCTTCGTGTTATCATATTATGGTAGCCCGGAAGAAAAAGAAAAGAAATATTGGTTCGTTCGGTTAGATAGAAAGTCCACCTCACCTGTTACCAGATCCTAGCTGTTTTGTTCAACGTTCAACCTGCTCTTCCATGGAAGTACATAAACAAGAAGTAAAGAAGAGAAAAAAAAAAAAAAAAACCTTCTCCCATGTTTTTTAAAAGAAAAAGCAATTTTTTTTAAAAAAAAAAGCTCAATAATTTTCTGTTTTTCTTTCTTCTCCATATTTAACTTAATTAATGTTTTTTTTCTTTTTTTCTTCTTTTGAAACAAAAGAAAGAATGTGCATGCACAACGCCGACAGCCTTTTCTCGATTAATCGTAGAAAAACAAGACAAAAGTTCAAAAAATCCCAATAAAATCCAAATCTATTTTACTTGGCGTTGTAAACGTGGTTAAGATGCTTCCTTTCTCTTCGATGTGTGCGAATGTATGTGAGGAAATTTAAAAGGTCAGTAGCCGTTACGAATTTATTATACAACTGAATGTATAAATTCGGAGTTTGTTAAAAATTTCTCCCAATAGAACTGAATGTACCAATGTAATTTCACTTCCCTTGAATCCACACGGTCTCTTTTCCTTCCCGTGGCGTCGTTTCACTTCTTATGCTTCTCTCCAGATTGGCAGTACCGTTCTTCAAAAGTGAAATCCATTAAAATCAACCCTACTTCGATGAGCTATGTCACATCAATCTGCAAGGAATAAGAGCGACGGTGCATGATGGCCCTGCTCCAGGGGTTTCCAACAAGCCGGCCGGGCATTGGGCCTTAGGCCCTTTCCTAAGAGTCCTTATCAGCAAGAAGTTGAAACTTTTGAACAGCCTAAGAATCCAATAAAAAACCAAAAACAACCCCAACTTACCGAGGAATGAGTCCGCATTATCCGTTCACTAAAACGTCACCGTCGCACGAGTCTGGGACTTTTTCTTAATTTTATCGAAAACTTAAATCATAACAAATTGCAAGTTTCTTCTAAATTTTCTAGCTGGCGCTCGGTAGGCCTATGGACTATCTTTTATTGTTATTTGTTGATATTAATTCAAATTAAAAAATTATTAAAATTATAATAAAAATAATTTAATTAAATTTTATTATTTGGGTAGATTTAGTTTTTTTTTAATTATTATATAAAAATATAATATTTCTTTTATTAGTGTGTGGCATTTTATTAGATTAATTAAAAAAAATTATTGTGCATTTATTTAAGAGTAATATCAAAACTAACTAAACTTTACCATATTCTTAATATACTAAAAAATATTCTTAATATAAAGGACCCCAAAATATTCTTAAATTTTTTTTTTCTTTCTCATATTTTGATGGTAAAGTTTTTAGCTTATCATCCCGTTAAAACTCATAATTCTTCTCCTTTTAGGTCTCCCTTTTTGACTAATCTAGAAAAAAAATGGACTTAGTTGTTTGCAAATTGGTCTCTTATACTACTTAATTTAGCCGTAATCTCTTTTCCAGAAAAAAAAAAAAAAAAAAGAAGCAATGTACGTGGCTAGTTACGTATATCTCACAATTATAGTTCAAATCACATAGACAAAGAATGGCAATCGTTCATCCCACGAAAATAATCTCTCTAGAACAGCCTAGTCCATCATTTCCTAAATTAAATACAAAAATGTACTAAAAAGACATCTTAAAGAACGAAAAGAGTCATACGATAGTCCCACTAACCAAACAGCGAATTGAATTCTGCAATCACACCAATACCTACTCTTTTGTCTGGATACACAACACGTTCTCACGTTATCAATCTCTCTACCGCACGTATTAATTAATGATCTGTGCACTGGAAACAGAAAACTGTTGCGTATCGGCACTGTAAATGCCCACGTGTTGTAATAGCACCCTAGCAAAATCGATGTCATGCTTGAAATCTAGAATTTTTATAAATAAGTTAAAGTCAGTCCGAACAAATGAAAAATTATAAAAGGAAGAAGCCTCGACACAATGAAAATTTCTAGGTCACTTTACTTCTAACTAAAAGCATTATATCATATCAATTTAACTGTGATCTGTAAACTACACAAAAACCATCACTCCACAAGCTCATCGACGAAGGCTCGATCAACATAAAAGATGACTTGACCGAAATAAATTCAGACTCTACAATAAAGTGAATTGAAGCCCTAACTCCCTCGATCCAACCTTATGTCACCAAAAACTTTCTCCCCTTGAAACACAAAAGTACTTATAATTATATTTTAATAACTACAAATTTTAATTTTAAATTTTTAGATTTTAAATTTTAATGTTAGGCATGGAAGTGTGTGACTTAAAAAATAAAAAAAAATTGTATTACATAATTCACAGTAAAATAAAATTCTTAATAAAAAATAAAAATAAAAGTCCATTTAGTTGGGTTTGGGCCTCATTAAATGCCCAATAACATTCTCTTGTGGTGATAAAGGACAGTACGGCTCATAACAGAGACAGGAACTAGACTTGCCTCAGTTACGTAATAAATGACGCTGTGTCACAAACTCAAAGCCAGCATCCGGGGCAAACTGGCAAGTGCAGCAGGCCCTGTTTGTAACATTGTTGTAGACGTAGTCCTAATTATTCTGAGCGGGAATTTAGACTTCATTTAGTTGGGTATGAACGAATTCCGTTGTTATTTATTATTATTATTATTATTATTATTATTATTATTATTATTATTGAATGTCAAATTTTCATTTAACGAAGCAATAAGTATATGAATATATTAACAAGTTAAAATTGAATTCCTTGATCTTTCCATACCAAACGATCAACGTTTGTTTATACACAGGGGAGGCATTAGGGGCCGCAGCCCCCTTTACTTTAGGGGGTCTCTCCTTTCTTTGAGGGGGCCCCCCTCAATGTCAGGGGGCTGCTGCCCGCGTTAGGAGGCTGCCACTCCCTAACATTTCGCTGTATATATTATTAGAAATAAAGATATTTTTAAAATATATATATATTATATTCAAAACTTATATTTTATATTAAAAATAAAAACTTGATTTTGCATTAAAAAAATTAATAAAATTTTACATATATGTGAATGGTCTAAATTACCTAGGTTTCCTTTTTGCTATCCTTTAAGGACAGTAGATATATATGCAACACTTGTCCTACTGCCCAAAGGGAAAAGTATAACGGAGAATAGGTAAGGAAAAAGAGCGGGGGTTGGGCAGTAGGATGAACTGCGAAATGGAGTCCGGAGCAATAGCAACCCAAAAAGAAGAACTAGACATGAAAAAGGTAACAGGAAAAGCAATGAAATGGAGCAGACAAAAGTTCGTCTTACGAGGGTCCTCGTTGAAAGAGAGGACCCTTCTTCCAAGGTGCCTTCTCTTTCCCCCTTTGCTTTTCTTTGCCAGAGACGTTGCTGTTACTGCTCTCGCTGTCGTGATTTTGGTCTTGCGACATCTCCTGATGCTTTTGTTTTCTTCTGGTTTTTGACGATGGCCCACAAATCGCTTCGTATGAGACCAAAGTTCGTCTTATCTACGTAGCTTTCACCCTTGTCTGCTGTTTTAATCTGTTGCTTTCTTTTTTTTTTTCAAATGTTTGATCTCCATTTTTCTGTCTTTTTACATGGTATTGATTTGCATGAGCTTCTGCTTTTCTTCTCTTCTGCCAATGCCAGAGGAATTTGTGATGAGAATTGCCTTAGTCGAAGATCAAATTATCATCAATCATGCTGCCTGTGCTTTTAACAAAAACACATACAGCTTTTACATGAATGTTCAGTGCCAGAATCAATAGACATTTTGTTTTTGGCTGTTCAATGCTTGGTCGATGGATGGAGACTTGAATCCTTTGAGCTCATGCAAAAATAAAAATTAAAAAAAAATAAAGGGCCAGCGAGTTCTAGTCTTGTACATTTATCGTTGACTAGTGATTCAGGTAGAACTGTCGATGGTTTAATTGAGTCAAAAAGCTTTCCCATTCGTAGATAACAACAATCCGTTCGACCAACTGACCAACTTTTTGACGATTTCATCTCTTTATCTATTTATTTATTTCATTCTCTAATGTGTGCATCTACCACGGGCCTTTTTTTTTTTTTTCGTTACACACTGTGGGGAGTCTGAAAATAATAAGATGTATACAACGTTGTCTTTGTTTTATCATTTCTTATACCCCAAATTCAAATTTAAAACCTATAACTCCAAATTCCAACTTATAGCTATTTTGGCACAGTTTTTTAAAATTTCTTTTCTTGAATTATATATGCAAAATATGATTGAGCACTTCTCAAGTCAAAGTATGGTGAGCTACTCCACGATAGCAGCCAACTGTAATGCTAAAAAATATACGTATGTGTACTATTAGTGTGTTGAATGATTCTGTATTATTTATGACGCTTTTCTTGAGTTGTTTTTTTTTTTTTAAACGTTGCACATTAATAGTCGCGTAGTGAAAACTCAACGAGTTATTTTCAATGGTATGGAAGCGCTTATCGTGGCCCCCTAATTTGAGTTGACAGTTGACACGATCCAAGTCCGAGCACAGTCCATTTAAACTCGGTTGCCTGCACCGGATTTATCCCGGAGGCATTGAAAACAAACTGATTGCTCGGAGCTAATCATAATATATTTCCATTACATGGATATATTTGAAAGGAAGTCCACGTTTTATTATTATTCTTACAGTAATAAAGTGCATTTTTTTAATTTTATTATGAATTTAATTAGGTATTGAAAAACTAAAGGAGTGTACTTAAGAGTGATAATAATGAGATGTGTGGGCTCCCGGTCAATACACGTATAATTCAGCCATGTAACTTTTTTAGTTCCTGTATTTGACTTTTATTTTCTGTTCAACAATAACTTGAACATGGCAAACTTTCCAAGTGAAGGAAGTCGACGACTCTACAATTGAAAGATTTCTGCGTGCTCGTGACTTAAACATAGAGAAGGCTTCCGCCATGTTCCTCAAGTACCTGAATTGGAGACGGGCATTTGTTCCAAATGGTTCCATTTGTCCATCACAAGTACCAACCGAAACTGCACAGAACAAGGTATTTATGCAAGGATCGGACAAGAACGGACGACCCATTGGGGTTATTCTTGGAGCTAGACATTTCCAAAACAAAGGGAACCTGGATGAACTCAAGCGTAAGTGTTTAATATAAATTACGTATCAGCTTAAACCACTGTTCACCGAAGAACTTATCAGGAATGGTTCTATCACGCGATGGCAAACAAATCTAATCAAGGCTTGACTTGACTATTATAATTATTTGTTGTTGTGTTTGTGGCTTCCACATTTACTGCTACACGTTATCTGTCAATCGACTAAATCCAAAAGACGGAGATGAAATCGAAATAAGGTACACTACAAGAAATATAAGAGTTTCTAGTAGTAAGCGTATATTAAAATTGAAAAATTTGTTGTTAATAGTAGTCTAACCATCCGGGTTTTATCTAGGTCGAACAATTTTTCCGGTTCATGGTCTTATTTGGTTATTTAACCACGTCGAACTAAACCCATTGTGGATTCACCATTTTTAGTTCGACGGTCCCGTCTAATCCACTTTAAAAGCTATGTTTTTAGCGCACTGTCTCAGGATGTAATATATAAGTATCGCTAGTTTTTAAATATTTTTGCAGGGTATTTAGTGCATTAATCATGTTCCTATAGCTTTGGACTTCTTTCAGCTTACTGATACTGTCCTGCTTTGATCCACAGGCTTTGTGGCCTACTGTCTCGATAAGGTATGCGCAAGGTAATTCCGATCCCTATTAAGCCTTAATTCTCTCCTTGCTGGATGCATTAACATATATTCTCTCACATATACACCAACGACACAAACAAAGATTGAGTAATGATAAGAATACCAAAAATTCTATTGATAATCTTTTACTAAATGATGCTTCTCATTTTACATTTGTCACGTATCACAACCTGGATTTGCTTTATGCTGTGAACCAACATGCTTCATATGACCTCTTTCAACCAGTATACCTGCAGGACAAGAGAAATTTGTTGTCATTGCAGATTTTCAAGGTTGGGGATATGTAAACAGTGACATACAGGGATACCTTGCAGTTCTATCCATTTTGCAGGTACGATTCTTCACTGCATTCCATATTGTTCTGTGTCTTCATTGATCTTTTTTTTTTTTTATTTGTGGGAATTATAAGAGATTACGGGCCAGAGCCAATTAAATGATATATGGGCCCCGAATCTCAATCTTCCATCATCTCTCTATCGTTGCAAAAGGTCAAAAGCTGTGTGTATATTACACTCTTGCCATTGCTTGTTTTATCTTCTTATTGGTGGAGGTCTATATGTTCTGAATATTTGATAGCTCGCTGCTAATTGTTTGCTGGTAATTGCAGGATTACTACCCGGAAAGACTGGGGAAGCTGTTCATTGTGCATGTACCGTACATTTTCACGGCGGTGTGGAAAGCTATTTACTCTTTCATAGACAACAATACCAGGAAAAAGGTGATATTCAAAGTTTTCTCATACCTCCATAGCATGCCCCGCATGCTCGAAACACAAACTTTGGCCATTTTGGATTATCTCATGATCATTAATTGATTGTCCGGAAAGGGGATGGTTGATTTATTGTATCGTTTGATGGTCGCAGATAGAATTTGTGGAGAACAAGAAGCTAAAATCAACTCTTCTTGAAGAAATTGATGAGAGCCAGATCCCAGAAATTTATGGAGGCAAACTGCCATTAGTTCCAATACAAGAAATATGATTTAAAAAGAAAAGTCCTAGCGGCAGAAATATAAATAACTGAAAACACAATCGTATTTTGACGCTACGTAGCGCCTCCATCGAAAGCTTGTGTTAAGAGGAATCAGGGGGCTTGATTGAATTTCCGGTGCGTTCTAAATTGCACAAAGCCAAGCTTTTGTATACGAGACATCACTTGTTTCTCCTTTGTGCAATCGGCAGTGCGTTAATTACAATTGCAACAAGATAATTACGAGCACCGAGAAGCTAAGCCTTGCAAGCTGTATGAACAATGATTGGATGGTCTTTGCGATATTTACCATAAATGGACAATCAATTTGCACGTGATAAAAATATACACGTTTCAAACTGAAAGAAGCTTAGATCTCAAGCCGACCTTTGTTTTTGAAAAAAATGACTGTGCAAAATATTGGTAAATGCTTTTTTTTTTTTTCTTTTTTGGGTTGAGAAAGAAAAGGTTTACATTTGGCTGAAAATTAATATATACTAACTAGCTGTATGTAGCAATAGATAATAGATGAAGGGGAGGGACGGAGCTAAAGGAAGAGAACTGTTTAATTCCAGGCCTGCCTGACAAACTGATGCCTTGCGTGCAGGCATCGGAGACTTGACGTGTCATTATTCAATTGGCAACGAAGACCAAAACTTTTCTTTCCATTTTTTATTGTTTAAAAATGATTTTTCTGTTCAAGATACAGCCATTCAAAATTTGACACGTAAGGTACGGAGAATGGAGTCCCTGACCATCATGTGTGATCCGGATAGCTGCATCAGTTCGATTTGGTAACAGGCGATCTTGAACCAGAATCAAAGATTTACATGCTGTGCTGTTTCTCACTTTTCTCTGCAGTAGAGAGAAGAGAACAGACTTTTTCAGAGAGATAAGGTCGCCGGCAGCTGAGTAGCTGCAGCGCTTGACCATTTTGGTATTTCTCTCCGTTCGCGCAACTTTATTAGAGCAAATATAGACAAATAGTGATATGAATACTTAATAAATTTTTGAAAAATAAATGAATTATTAGATGTTGTTAGATAAAATTACGTGTCTACATTGTAAAGATTGAACTACGTAATAATATTATTTTTACAATGCCAAGGATTATATTTGTCTTTCATTTTGCATCAAAAACATATACGTTACGTATATATTAAACTGAAATTACCGATTTCTGCCCCCCGTTCTTCACAGCAAAGAAGAGAATTAACGAGTTGCCCATTAGTGAATGAAGCATCCAGATTAAGTCATATGCGAGCTTTTTCTCTCGGAGAGGATCCATTTGTATTTCGTGCCTTTTGTTGGAACTCAGAGAGAGAGCTATACTTCAAATTCGTTGGATCGTGATGTTAAAAAAAGAAAAAAGATCGTTTGTTTGCACTACCTGGCTAGTGTAGGAGTTGCATCTAATTGAATACATCTGAACAAGAGTCAAACATTTTCTTCCTTGTGTGTTCTTATCACCCTTCGGGTTAGAGAAAATATTTTTTCTTTTACAGCACCCAACGAGGCTTGAGAAAACTCATGGGTCGACTAGACAACCAGGAGATCCTATCCGGCACTCCCAGATTGCGCCATTTTTGCTACAAGATACTGTTGCCCAAATCAGTGAATCACCAATCGGGATGGCTCAAAACGCTAGAACTCATGAATATCTGCATGCAAAAGCTCTCGTTGTGCCAATAATTTAGGGGACCCCGCTAGAGGACGGGGCGTGAGTTCTCTATGCAAGTCTTGCCTCTTTCTTTTTTGAAAAAGAAATATAATGTACTTAAAAATAAAAATAAATAAACAAATAATATATATATATATATATATACACACACAAATATATATTAATTTTGTGTGTATAAGATTTTTTTATGATTATATATTTTATTTTACTTATTTGTAGATTTTATTTTAACTCTCCTCCGTCCTCCAAACATCGTTCCCAATCGTTTACCTATTTTAGAAGGATAACGGTACGGATGGGGAACAGGAGAAGCCTAACGGTCTAGGCCACGTGTCAAAACACTGATCTGACCGCTTCTATCTCAACTGTCAAGTTCCAACGAAACATTAAAGGTTCAGCTATGGGACGGGGCAGACCCGCGGCCCGGAGACGAGCTCTGGTCCAATTTACTGTGCAAGTCACTGTTCATAGAGTAAAACAGTGTTTTTCTTAACTTTTTCAAAAAAAAAAAAAGGAAAAAAAAAGAAGCCATCAAAAGGGTAGTTTCGGTATATGGTGACCAAAAATCAATTTGTCCTCGCTCTTTACGTAGTTGATCCCACTCAACCCGCCACCTCCACGGCCAAAAGTAAAGGGGAAAAAAAAGTTCAGTGCCAGAAAGTAGAACATGTTCATATGGATCCGGAGGCATTCATGGCTAGTTTGTTCAAGTGGGAACCGAGGGGAGTTCTGCCTCCTCCGACGACGACTAACCGCTTGATAGAAGCGGCGGCTCCACCGACTCAGCCTGTCGGGTACGCGGTGAGGCCGCCGAGGGAGTTGTGTGGGCTGGAGGAGATGTTTCGCGGGTACGGGATAAGGTGCTACACCGCAGCGAAGATAGCGGAGCTGGGGTTCACGGTGAGCACGCTGCTTAACATGAAAGACGACGAGCTTGACGAGGTGACGAACAGCTTGACTCAGATTTTCAGGTGGGATGTTCTTGTTGGGGAGAGGTACGGCATAAAGGCTGCGGTTAGGGCTGAAAGGAGGCGACTTGAGGAAGGGGATTCTCGAAGTAGGCATTTGCTCTCCGGAGATACTGCCAACATTCTCGATGGTTTTTCTCGGGAAGGTCTGGTCACTATACATCCCAGTTAGCTGCTTTCTTTTCGATTTCAGGTCCAATTTAATTGTATATTTGCTCTCCAATTCTGCTAAGGCTAGACCCCAAGAAATAAACAAGAAAAAAAAAGTTGAATTACGAGGTCTCACACTCTTACGTTAATTTTTTTCTTTAATTTTTGTTTTTTTGGTTGGCTCTTTGGGACCGCTATGTCATGTGTGGCATGCCAGGATTATCCGAGGAGCCAGTGAAGGAAGACAAGGAGGCGGTGGGGAGCGGTGGAGATGGACCGTGGAAGGGGGCGGCGGAGGGCAAAAGAAAGAAGCAGCAGAGGGGGAGGAAGGGCCAGAGAAACGTAGTAATAGTAGACATTGATCATGACGATGAAAAAGAGAACGATGAAAATGGTGGCCATGGTGAGAGACAACGGGAGCACCCATTCATTGTCACTGAGCCTGGGGAAGTGGCGCGTGGCAAAAAGAATGGCCTTGATTACCTTTTCCATCTCTACGAGCAGTGTCGCGATTTCTTGATCCAGGTCCAAAACATCGCCAAGGAGCGCGGAGAAAAATGTCCCACCAAGGTACGCCGACAACCCCACATCTAGACCGTTAAATTTCCACACTTTTACATCCCGCCTCTGTTTATTAATGAGAGTCTCGTCTTTGGGCCCATACTGCCACAGTTTGGGCCATTTGACTCTGGACTGTGCGACCTTTTAAGTACGATTTGACAGCTGTTCTATGATAAACGACACAAACCAGTGGACCTGTATTTTACCCTGGAGCCATCCTCGTGACGTGTGGACCCAGCGCCACAAGAATTAATAATTTAGTATATTTTAAACTTATTTTGTACACATTTCAACTTGTTTAATATATTTTTTAAATTCAGTATATTAGTTATTATTATTATTATTATTATTATACGATTTTTGTCGTTTGGACAAAAATTGCTTCTCCGAGACCGCGATGGATTCTATTTCTCTATACCCACCTCGATTGTGTCCCCCTTTTCGGTCCGCAAAAATTAGTTACTTTATAGACCTGAAAAATCAGCAAAATCGTGCAGCTCGGTTCCAGGAAAGCTCATAGAAATTAGTAATCTCTCCCTCTCATTCTTCCTTTCGGTTATTAATTCTTTTTTCTTGTTTTTTTATTTGTATGGGTACATTGGAAAAGTTGCATAGTAATCATTTTCGTAAGTTCGATTGTCAAGGCTGGTGGATCAGACTCAATAATGAAATGGTAGAGCATGACGACAAATAAAAAGAAAGCAGTTGTGTGCAATTTTATGTTTACAGTTAAAATGTACTTCTTTGGTACAAATGAGTTAAATGTAATTTGGACCGTTCCGTTGTTGTGAGACACGATGCTATATGCAGTAATGTTTTCTTTCGAGGCAGGTGACGAATCAAGTTTTCAGGTATGCCAAGAAGGCGGGAGCAAGTTACATCAACAAGCCCAAGATGCGGCACTATGTGCATTGCTATGCTCTCCACTGCCTCGACGAGGGGGCATCCAGTGCATTGCGGAGAGCCTTTAAGGACAGAGGGGAGAATGTTGGAGCATGGAGGCAAGCATGCTACAAGCCCCTCGTGGCCATAGCAGCCCGCCAGGGCTGGGACATAGATGCCATCTTCAATGCCCATCCCCGTCTCGCCATTTGGTACGTGCCTACCAAACTTCGTCAACTGTGTCACGCAGAGCGCAATAGTGCGGCTGCAGCTGCCAGGTCTGTCTCCGTGGAGGAATCATCTGCCCTTCTAATATTCTCCAAAACTTCTTAAGAGGTGCTATTATAATCACCTGCCACCTAAAATTGTCTTTTAATCGATTAGCATTCTGTCCCGTATGATCTAAGATAAGTTATATGTGCTCAATGGTTGAATTTCACGTCCACGACTTCTTAAGAGGTGCTATTATAATTGCTTACATTGGCGGACCTTTAGCAGTTGAAATTCACAGTAAATTTTCGATACGTTGCCTAAGGTAAGCACGAAGTGCATGGATGCTACCAATATTTTAGGCCCATCATTTACTTTATACAAACATCACGCCAGGGATAACGCAAGTTGAAAAAGCGCGTTGTTGCGGACTTCTGTGTCTATTATATGAGATTTCTATATTTCTGCCGCTGAGCATGATAAGGTGCCGATGTTGCCTGCCATATACAGCAGAAAAAGTAGGGGAAAAAAAAAACAAAAAAAGAAAAGGCAGAAACAACAACAGCAACAAATGATTAGCCGAAAATTCGAAGATCAAGCTTGTGTAAAAATGACAGGAGATGGGCATCCTGACGGTATGAAATGGACTCGTGAAACAGTGAAACCGGTTAATTGCCATGGCTCCCGAGGAATTACGCATAGAAGTTACAATAAAAGGGCAAAAATATGAACCTCTTTCTTCAGCCGGCCTTGTTTGCTGAAATTCCAACATTGAATGGGAAGAAAATTTTATAAAAATAATATGTGAAATTCATTCATCTCCAGGCCCGTGGGCCCAAGATTGTGATAAAGACTCGATAAAGGGAGCCCCTTTTGAGCTACGTGGAGGCGCACTGGACTCATTCCCCACTACGCCCTGTAACGGCTCCAATCATCCATTTTCCAAAACGAATTAATCTACTCTACAATTCAAACCGCCTCCTCTTCTGTACTTTGCTTCGATCGAATTCAAATTTTTTATTCGTTCCCGCCAAGAATGGAGAATGGCCACCGGCGATCTCTTGTCTCGCCGGCTCCGTCGAAGGTGGAGCTAGGCTTCAAACTCAGGAACCTCGTAATTCGACACGAGAAAATGAAGGTCGCGTATCACCAGCTCAAGTCTGAGGTCGACTCCGGATTGCTTCAAGTACTGTCCCCTTCTCCCTTCCACTATTCTGTTGATTCTTCGATCTATTTGGTAATTGAACTGAAAAACACTTTGAGTTTTCAGGCGGAAGAAGTGTTTGCCTCTTTGGCGATTCCGTTGATGAAGCTAGTTGGCTTAAAGACGGTGGAAATGGCCGGAGAGGGCCGATTCACCACCGTTATCATCAGTTCTGATTATTCTGATGTAATCGAGTTCTCTGCGTTCAGGAGATTGCAGGACTTTTTTTTGTTTTTTTGATGATCCTGTTTTGGCACTAGTTAGAGAATAAATTGCAGTCTCTTGTTCTAATGGTTTGATCTCAAATTAGGGTTGAATTATTTTTTTTGCAGGGAAGCCAGAGAAATGAGGTGCTAGCAAGAAGACGAGAACAAGATCATTTAACTGGTGTATTCGAGGTAAACATTTAAAACTTTGGAATTAGACTGAAAAATCATTGTAGATATTTCTATATTTTAGAGTTCCAATCACCTGAGCTCATTCACTTGGTTTGAAGTTAGTATCAGGTTCCAATTAGATCAATGCCTCCAATCCTGATCCCTTCCGAATTTGAGCCTGCTTTTATCCTTATTAGTGGATATACGGTATGAATTAGTTATGCCTCATAGGATCCACATTCTTGCTTAAATCCAGGCATGTACTGATTCAAAACATGTGGCATAGCTGTCTAGGTATCCTTCATTTTCAATCCTAGACAATTGCGACTAAGCAGGATTCTTTATGAAAAAATCAGCTAATGACTATAAATGATAGAGTTGATACACTTGCAACATCACAGTTGTGGAAAATGCTGCCAGCAAACTTATCACTTGAATTGGCCTTTTGCTTCTCTGAATGTTTGCTTAAACCTAGAATTCATCCAATGCAGGGAGAAGGTTACTTACATATGGCTTCCAAAGCGGGCAAAGAACTAAGAGAAAAGCAGCAAGTGAAACTAATACAGCTCGTTCACCTCCTCAGACAAATTGAATCGCAAGTCAATTCTCACCAAGATGACATCCTCCACACGCTAGACAACCACCGCATCTCACTCCACAGGCTCTTCCAGAAGGCCATTTATTTTGTATGTGCTGTTCATAGTCAAAACCACAACACTTTTATGATTACAAAGAAGCTCCTAGAGGCCATCTATGAAAATGTCAGTGCCGTCCTTGGCATAGTGGAGGATGGTGTGCAGAACCTAATGAAAGATTTAGCAGAAGAGATGTGCAATCCAATGGTCGAGTATGTTAAGGGCCTCGAGGATGATATGAAGAATGGAACATGTGTGCACTTATTGACCACTGTGCAAGAGATGGAAAAAATGATGAAAGATGGAAGGCTGGAGTTAGAGGATGCAAGGAAAAAGGTCCAACTGGCAGAAGAAGGGAAGACTCAAGCACTATCAAAGCTAGAGGCAGCAGAGGAAAGAGAGAAGAGAATGATGGAACACATTCGTTGCCTCCCTGGTTCCAAAAGAGGGAAATTACAAGCGTCTTTTCCAGACAAGGTACATGCAATTCACTGATCACATTTAATGGTTAGCACTTATCCCCAATTTGGTTGTTCACGTACATGAAATAGAAGCATCTATTTTTGTCTCAATGACTACCTGTATCAGAGAGCTGTTACGGCTTGGTAATCATTACAGAGATTTGCTTCCTCTCTGATATGGTATCTACTACATTTAACCAAGGATAGTCGTCTATAATCCTCTTAAGCCAAGAGTAGCTAGCTTTCGACTTTGAAACAAGCGAGGAAAATGAACTCCATTGTTATACTCACCCATGTACACACAAAAATCTGTTACTTTGATGGAAGAGAGAATGAGATCATCTGAACTGCTTCGGAATTAATGAGTGATATGACATCTTATAAATGGAGCAATTATTGTCTCTCCGTATCAAACTGATGTCAAATTTGTCTCCAGTAAGGCATATAAATCGATCTTGCTTGGCAAGAACATACTTCCACTTACAAGCAACTGATGTTGGTGTACTATAAAGCAGTTTGTTGTCATAGTGCATAAATTACCCGTTTTGGTAGTGGTTGTTGCAATGACGATGCCGATCGAGCGAGCCGGAAGCCTGGAAACAATTTAGAGTGAAATTTGCCTCAAATTTCCGTTTCTGATATGCAGCTCTTAGGCATGGGGGAAGAGCAAGGGAACGATGACAAGCTACTGTGGCAAATGTTGAAAAAAAGAAGAAAATATCAAGCACCAGAGAGCCCTATGGGACTTAGTGACCTACACTACTTCAACGCCATCAAGGAGCACCATAATACGAACGGAGAGAGGCCCTCGATTGGTCAAAGGCCGATCAAGATGAATACTACAAGGGTTTTAAGTCCACAGACTCCATGCTTGAGGACCTTAATTCCTTTGGGCACGTCGCCTTCGGCGCCAACTTAACCCGTTGTTTCCCCCAAGCACATCACTCCCTCCCTGTATCCGTGCTTCCAGCATCGTTGGATGGGGATTTTATCTTCTCTTTCTCCACCTCCATTGTTTTCTTATGTTTTACAGACCTTATTAACCTCTCCTGAGACTCTCCTATGGTAATATTTTTGTCTCGATCGATTGACTGCAAATGCATGGTTACTGACAAGAAAAACAGACTTGGGTACTCCTTGCGCAACGGGATTTCAGGGGAAAGGTGTTTTCTTCCAGATCCAATGTTGAATATTCTTCTCTCCTAGCAGTACTTTTTAGAACAGAATTTAATCCCAGAGTGCCCACCCACATTCGTCAACGTCAATATCCTAAATTAAGTTGGATTAGGCATATGTCCACTCCCTGCGCGGCACCCTTTGCGTTTATAACACGACCTACCATTTATTCAGTGGTAGGCATGTTTATTCTCCACCAAAACATTGCCTTCAATCTCGGCTTTTTCCAACTGCTTGCCGGTAAATATTGCCGGAAGATGGTGGTCGGAGGATAGCCCGCACGACTTAAAGATAGCTTCTCTGTTAACTGTCTTCATTTAAGTGGTAATCATCCAAGGATCTCCTGGGTATAGCCCCCGCCGCCTACGCAGCGCGGCCCCATAACAGATCTAAATTTATTGTGTTTAAATTATTAAATGTAGAAGTAATAGGACGGATTCAAATCTCATGAAAGGAATCATTTGGGATTTGTAAATGCTAAAAAAGAAGAGTTAATACGTCTTTAATGAACGAGTTAAATATTTATCAAATTTTTATAATTTATTAAAATTAAGCATCCATGTAATAAATATTAATGTATTACATTTATATTAAAAATTTAAATTTTATATTAAATAACTTGTATACTATGCTCCATCAAAGAGAGAGTTACTGTATTAAAGATATTGAATTCTTTTATAATATTAATTATATTTAATATTGATCGAGTTATAATTTCAAAAACAAAAATTGAAATAATTTCCATAATTTCTTTATAATTAATGCAAACAAATCTGAAAAATTGAGTAAAAAAAATTAAAGATTTTTATATCATTAAAAAAATATAAATTCTTTGTAATATTTTAATAGTAAAAAATTTTAATTTAAATTTAAAAATTTTAATTTAAAAATATAAAGTTAATAATAAATAATTTTTTATATAATTTTATAATTTAATAAATTTTTTAATAAAAATAATAAAAAACTGAGCTTGTTTTACTTTATCTTTTATTTTATCTTTTTGTGGACGCATTTTATTTTCTTCCTTGGTAGTAATAATAATAATTATTCATTAGAAATTAAAAACAATAGCAACGAAGCCTAAAAATAAAAGCCCGATTCCCTTTCCCTAGCTCGTCTGTTGTTTCTCTCTACCCTTCTTCACCGCCTCTCTTCTTCGTCGTCCATAGGAGAAACGCATCCTTTCTTTTCTCCGGCCAAGTCTGCACCGTCGGTTACAATCGATACAATTCATCGATTTTTCCGCCGATTGAACGAATTTCGAGGTAATTTTAATTATTTCTTCTTCTTAATGAAATCCTTAATACCGTTTCCGAAGCAGATAAATTCCTTTTCTTACGTATTTAATTAATTTATTTATACATTTAATCTAATCTATTTGTTCGTGTAATCTTCTTCTGTTCTTGTTTATTCATGGTCTTTCTTCCAACATTCATAGATTTTAATTATTTTCTGTTTGGGCCGTAGGTAGATGTTAAAATTCATAGATAATAGAAAAGAGTATACAAAAACTTCTTTCATCTCTGATTTAACTGTTGCTACCAAAGTCAAAACCAAAACTATAAGAAAATTGGGTCCATAAATCAACAGCCGCAAGCAGCTAAGTCCATTGTCCTTTTCCTTCAGCAAGTCGCCGGTAACAGCAGTTTCGCTATTCGTAAGAGGAGCTTCATTGCAGCTAAGATGTTTCGGTTAAATGTTACAGAAATATATACAGGTTCATATAACCTTTAGCTGATGCTTTCTTTGGGCTGGCTGCATATTGGGTACTGTAGATTGGTAAAGGCAAGTATGCAGGTGCCTTAGGTTGGCGTTTAATTTGATTATAGAAGTAGACTTTGAAATAGTTAGATTTGTTTTGTTACCAATTTTTCATTTTTTTTTTTTTTTGGGTTATGAACTTGCAAAGGAAGCATGATTTATTTTGAGTTGTAAGGGTGGTTTTTCATGGTTTAGAACGTGTCAGAATGATTGTGGAAGTTCTGTCTTAGATTACTGTGATAGCATTTGATAGCACTTTGGACCTGCTTAAAGAAACAGGCACATATCTTACTTTTTTGCTCTGCTGTTGCAGGCCTTTGGATTTCTGGAGTTTCTCTCTAGTCCCTTCTGTTCCAGGGTTATTTCTTGCATCCACTGAGAGATGGTATGCAGACTTTAAACTCTCTTTCTTTTTTGTGCATTACCATGTTCAGTGATGCATTATAATCTTATTTGGTTTGTAATTTTGTTTAAATTTGAGGCGGAGTTTACTTATTTATGCCCTAGAAATTTGGTTATTTCGTAAAGCCTCTTTCAAGTGACCAATCAAGATCCATCCTTGGGCATCAAGGATGGCAGAGAATCGAAACATCTTATGCTGAGAACCCTTTTCTCCCCCATATGTTCCTTTAGGTTTTGCATGTGGGAATTGGGTGGGGGTTTGCACATCTCAAGAGTCATTGTGGATCATTGATCAGTATTCCTAGCGTGCATTTAAAGTGGGTTTTACTAAGACACGGAAAATGGCTCATAAAGTTGAAGCACGGATTGACTTTTTACAAGGCTTATGGCACCTTCTAGAAAATCTACATGTGACCATTGTAATGACTGGACAAATCTGAATTCCAAATAGGTTATTCTCTGAATTGGCTGCATATCTCATTGGATAACTGTTTTGCAATGTGTAGAAAACTTTGATCAGAAAGCACTGAACATGCATGGTTATGGTAGCTAGGATAGACACTGATGCCCCTGATGACCTTGTACTGGTGATAGTTAAATATCTAACCAATATTTGGATTATATTATTCTATAGGTGCTTGGTTAACACAAAAATTCTAGCTTTTCAGGCTAGAAGGAAGAATCTATGTATCTAAATTTCCCTTCTTTTTTTTTTTCAGGCCGCAAAGCTTCTTGCAAACTTGATTGTTATGGGCTCTGGAATCCTATTAAGAGGATTTGCTCAAGCATACCGCCAGGCACTTGCAAGTATGGTTTTCCTTGCAAATCCAGCACTTAGAGTTGGCTGGACTCAGTATTATGAACTTAGGTCACAATGTCATCTTAAGCCTTCATGAAAAATTTGATTTGCAACTTTATGTCCAATTGCAGATGCCCAAAAATCTGGGGTTGCCCAAGAAACAGTTCAGCATCTCAGGAGAGGAAGCAAGGCCATGACTGTGGAAGAGGCAAGGAAGATCCTAGGTGTCGCTGAAAATTCAACATGGGAGGAGATCTCATCGGTATGCCTTCAGCATACTGTCCATAGGAAAGGATTGTAGTGATAAACTTTCTGCCCTTGACTTTCAAGGGTAAGAAAGGAATATAAATAATAATAATAAATATATATATATATCATTTGCAGTATTTAATGTTCAAAATGCTAACTTCTTTGATTCATGCCAGCTCATCACTATATCAAATGGGCTTACGAAGGTATTAGCCTGTTTGATGTGGCAAAGAAAAAAAAATGTTCTATTGGAGAAAGTAAATCTTCAATATGTGTTACGTCACTTGTTTTTGGAAAAAAATGATGCAATATGAACAATAATTAAATTGGATCATGCCATGACTTCTAAATAGAAAACACCAGCAATTTTAGATAGAAAATACTAGGAGTTCTGTGATTTTTGATTTGATGGAGTCGGATGACAATGCATCTCCTTAAGTTTGCCTATGTGGAAAATTGGCTTCTCTTTTGGTTTTTTGGGGTGTTCACTTTGTTTTTTCTGTGGCAATTTTGTGCTGACTTGATTTCGATCCTTTGCTTGTGACTACGGTAGAAAACTTTTCATGGAATGCTGATAGTGTCAATGGTTCCTTTTGTATAGAAATATGACAACATGTTTGAGAGGAACATGAAGAATGGGAGCTTCTACCTCCAGTCAAAGGTTCACAGAGCTAAAGAATGTCTGGAAACAGTATACCAGAAGCAAGATGGGGGATCTACTAGTACATGACCTGTGGGATTTTTTGCAATTTGCGTAATGTTGCATGATCTCGAATTTCTTCTATTCTGACGTGCACGAGATAATGTGAATTCAATAGGAATGTCTGGTTTATAGTCATAAACCTCGTGTTACATTGTTGGGTCAACCTGTTGTAATCCTATGAGTTGAATAAATTTAAAGGGCTATAATGCATCGGCGGAGCAGCGAGTGGTTTTTTTTTCACTGTTGGAGAGAAAAAAGAAAAAGAAAATAAAAAACTGGAGAGTAGAATGGTTACTTGGTGCCATTACTTGGGCAGTGGTTCAGTAGTTTCAGGGCTCATGAGTGAGTCGTTGTTAATTATACCTATTACCCAGTACCTGCATTGGCCGAGTGATACCTATCTTCTGGTACATATTGTTGCTATCACCTGGTTATTGTATTCCGCCGGGATAATTTCTCGATGCATTCAATAAAGTTGTGATAGCTCTAATTCCAAGCATTTGATTAGAGGCATGCAGCCCTGCGTATTTATCGTTGGATTGCTTCTTCAGTAGGTCCGTTTTAAACCACCACGGCCATCCAACCCAAAAGATATTATTTTAGGCTAGCTCGGTTATTGATTTGTGTTCTTTTTTTTTTTTTTTCCCTGTTTTGCCTAAACGTGAGCCTACAATATTGTTTCTATTTACTTAACTCCGACTTAACTGTATATTAATGCACGATCCGTTTACATACATGTGAACCAGATAATTAAATGAGAAAATAAATATCAGCCCAAACCTTAAATTGAGCCAGCTCGTGGCCCAACGGGTAAAAATTTTGGCCCAAATTGTGGCTTGCTTTGGTAGCCAACTTTAGGTTTTCGGTACATCCAAAGCGTATAGATTGCATTAGAAAAGAACTTGGGTAGTCTAAGCAATAGGCCTAGGAGAAGTTTCTCGGCAGAAAAAACAAAAAAAGAGTCAATAGTGCTAGCAGACCCAAGCATTACTGCTAATTGGGATCAAGTTGACTAAGATGCCGTCAATGGACATTGGAGAGCATTTCTTGTTCTCGAGCATTATAAGAAAATTTTTGTACTAATTTTTGACAGATAATACCTATCACGAAACGTTTTGGCATATATAAGAATTAGAAAACAGCATTCATTAATTAACCATGTAAGAAGAAATCTGTCAGTCAAGTGCAGCGAGACGTGATAAAGAAGAATACAAACGGGGACAAAAAAAACAAAAAAAAAAAAAATTGTAAGATGTAAGCTAAAAAAAAGAGGAAATTATTCCAAAAGCCGCAAAGTTTGACAGGACAAAAAAGATTGGAGTAAGAAATCGGCAACGTGGTGGGCTAGTCATAAGTGAGTCCAAAGTTGTACTGCGACATGTCCCGCCGCCTCAATTCTTTTCGTGGAAGCCGGGGCTGGTTCCCACTGGCCCATCCACACGCCCAAAACGGTTTAATTTCTTCTTCTTCTTCTTCTTTTTGTTTTTGGTTTTCTTTTTTTTTTTTTTTTCGGTCACACGATGATGAATCACACATTGCAATTCACCGGCGTTTAATTTCTTTTTCTCTTTTTTTCTTTACAATCGAGACTTAAAAAAAGGCTATATTTGAGTCAGTAATTTCTGGCAAACTTCTCACAATTTTATTTGATGGTAAAACTTTTTTTTTCAATTATTTTAAACATGTAAAATAATACGTACTTATTTTACAAAATACATTTGTGAATTTAGTATTATATGACATAACTTAAATATAAAATTTTAGTTTGACTTATTATATAATCTAAGGAGTTTTGGGTCCACTTTTGTTTTTTTTTTTTTTCTAATCACTCAAAATTAATTTTTGGGGTGAGATCTCTTCTTGGTTAGATTAGACTTTAGGGGTAGTAGCACAGGCTGCTTAACGAGGCTACTGACCAATTCACGCTCGCTTGACGCGACTGGCCACATATGTCTTTCTTTTGTTCTTTTCTTCCTTTCTTGTTTGATAGAGCTTTGGCTTTTACGGCTCATTGCACGCTTATGGTGCCCACGGTTTGCCGAGGGAAGTCCGAGTACACGACAAATCCCGAAATTCCGGCCGAAAAGCAAAATCATTGGAGTAGAGCCGAACTGAACAAAAGAATCTCCAAAATTTCTATGAGATCTCTCCAATAGACACCATTGGATAGGAAACGAACTCGTCGAGATTTTTTTTTTCTTAATCCTTTGGCCTTCTAATAATAATAATAATAATAATAATAATTTTTTTTTTTTAATAGTTCGTGTCTATTTTTGTTAAATATTAGAAACAGGTCATAAGTGTATCGATAGACCAATTAACTATATAACGAGTATTGAGTATATGTACCGTAGTAATCAAAAGCAAATCGCGTACAGCAGTAAAGATTGTAGAAGTTTAAGAAGGTATTAATTATGCATTCATTCGATTCAATTCTTAACTACAGAGTTTGACCCTTTTAAATTGCCGTGTACGCGTCATCGAAATTGTGTGATGTATGATTACATAGCGAAGTTTTGTTAGTGATGAACTCAAATCTTCTTGAATATGTTGTTCCAAACCCATTCATTCCTAAACTACAAGTTTTTATTGATTATTGATTATTATTTTTTTTTCACAATCAACCAAACAGTCGGAAGCCAAAGTCGTAATGATGGAATGTTAGGTTCTCTCGCATTAGAGGCTCTCTTTATTCCTTTCGCTTTCGGCTTCTTAATCAGTTAAGATGTACGCCAAAAGTACCGATGGTGAATATCAAAAAAATTAAATTTGCCTGCTTTATCGTCTTTTTATGCGAATGTTGGCGCAAGCAAAGCGCGAATGGGAAGAGGAACAAAAAGTGAAAAGTTTTCGAAAATCTCGTAACAAAGGTTGACGATGTTATAACTCATTAAAAGAAAAGAGAAAAGAAAAGAAAAAAAAAAAACAATACTTCAGTGCAAAATTACTCACAATATAACAGTACTGCATCTTATGATCAGCTAGAGCTGAACTTCAACAGTTGTTTTCCAAAAGTTCGGTGACGTGATAGGTTTCATTGTTCTGGGCAATCTTAACTAGAAGAATGGTGTAATTGTGTAAATGATGTGATGCCACTTACAATAATAAAATTATTTTCCCATAAAGTTGAGTGAATGACCTAAAGAAAACTAAAATTTGTTTGTGCAAATATCGTATTGTAGATTTAGTCAGAAATCTTAACGAGACTCTGTTGTAGATTTTTGGCCATGAAGTTTTTGAACCCTAGTAAACCTTTAATAAACCCTTTTACCAAAACAAAAAAAAAAAAAAAAAAAACCCATTTAATCAAACTCTTGTCACTTGCATATTATCTCTATCACTTAGACGTGAGAAAGCGACGAGTAGAGTTGATTACGATAGGATTTTTTTTTGGATTTTAAGTTATTCTGATTTTAGATATTTTAAATTTTAAAGTTACGGAATTTCACAGATATTCATCCGATCTTAGAGACTAGTTGGAATGGGACCTTCGCAGAGTCAAAGCCGAGTGTAAAAACAAAAACACTGTTGGACGCTGGTGGGCAGTGGAGCGTTATCTGAGGTCAGGTTGACTATGCTGCGTCGAAACGTGTCAAAATTAGCAATCTACTAGAAAAGAAAAGAAGACTCTGAAACAACTCAAATAGAGACGAGAAGCTTTGTTTTACTTCTCTGACAAGGATTGTTATATTTATTTATATTTTTTAATATACTAAATTATTTTTTTATTTTAATTTGATTTCGTTTGAGTTTTTTTTTAATTTTTATTTTATTTTTTATACATAAAATTAAATTAAATTAGTTTATTTCTTAAATAAATTAAATTAAAAATTCCTCACTTGTTTTTTATTACGTCGGCCTTTGGCGGTATTGAATCTTTATGCTTTTTGTCTTCTCATTCACAGCCGAATTCCATGACATTCAACACCCACCTTTGGGTTGCGTCGCAATCTTCACGCTCAGTCTGCTCAAATTCGTTGAAATTGAAAGCTGTAGTTTGCTTTTATGCGTTCAAATAAACGCGTGGGCGTACAATGCATATTTAATTGCTACGAGAACTTTATTATTATTATTATTATTATTAATTAGATATTTAAATTTGCTCTCCTTGTTTTCCTTAAAAAAAGAAAAAAACAATTATTGTGCACAATATAATGAAAAACAATTTTTTTTTTAATTTTTATAAATTTGATATCTCATTCTCATTATTAAAATATGGAATTTAAACAATAAAAATTTAAATTATTAATTACTAAATATTTTCAAAAGATTTTGTAGTTTTTGATAATCCGACGGGGTGAGTAATTTATTTTTATTGAATGATAAAAAATGTTATAAAATCTATTAAATAATGAAATATTAAGTCTGTTAAATGGCTGATTATAAAAGGAAAAGTAAACTCAAGCCCCGTTGTCAAACATAATTTGCTATGGAATTTTTTGAATTACTAAATGTAGTAGTGCATATATAAGAACACTATGTGTTCTGATTTTATGTACAATTTTTCCCCTTGAAAAGCAAGAAATTGTTTGGTCTAAAGATTATATGCACTTGTGCAAGAGAAACTTCCGTTCTGATTGTAAAACACTGAGAGAGTAAATCTTTAAAGCTACATGGAAATTATGGAGAGCATTGAGGTGAGGAAATAAAATCCTAATTTTTAAGATCACCAGACGAGTTTTAACTGAAGAATACTCGGTCATATTTAGATTTAAAGTCTCCAAGTTCGAAACGCATTCGAGATCCTATTCCTGATCACGGGGCTGCCATGCTCCAGATAAGTTTTAAGTTTGGGACCCAATTCATTTTTATAGGCTCCATAAATATTTATAGGAGGAATTATTTACGCAACTCGCTGTGTCTATTGCAAGATTACCCCAGGAACTCGCTGTGTCTATTGCAAGATTACCCCAGGAACTTGGCTTTTATTATCTTTTCTCACCACGTCCTACTACGCATGTCTTGAAACTAGGCCCGGTTTCTTACTAGCAAGAAAACGAAATTGAAGATCGATGCTCCAGATTGAGGTTAGCCACAGCACAAGCCTTGCAACTTTTTCTTTTCTTTTGCTTGAATGTTATAGCCATTAAGCAGTATATACTTACATAATTAAAAGGTAAACCCCGCCCCCCTTTTCACAGTAAGCCTATTGGTAAGAATAACCTTGAAATTACGGGAAATGAGTATATTCACTCTGTTTTGAATCCCTGTGCATGGCATGAAGCAAATGAGAGCCAACCACATAAACTACCCACCTCAAACGAGGGGCTACAAGTCACTAGTCACCCAACTATTAATTAACTAAACCAACTAGACGTAGGCGTCTTATATGATGACTCAAAGGAAGGTTACGTAGTTGACTAACTTGGGATTTCATAGAGAAGTAGGCTGGGTAATGGGCATAGATATGGCGTTAGGTGTAAGTACACATATAGTACGTAGACATAGTGTAGCAGGCCAATAGCTAGGCTAGGGTTCTCTACACAAACTTAAGTTATTAATGCATCATGCACTTCTTCTATTGCACCATTTTCAGTGAAATCTTATGCCCCCCACCAAAACCGAGAACAAATAAATAAATAAAATACCACTCTTGGTAATGATCTATATGTCATACCATAAACTTGAATTCAGATTTCGGAGGCATATATAAGACTGAAACCAACTGAGAATGTAGTGGAGACATTTGTCCAGGAAGGAAAAGCATTGCAGAACGCTTTCTTGATTATCTAAATAGGATAAAGAGGTCCAAAAAGAAAGAAACGAAATATATGTTGCAGATCGAAGTATATAACGTCTTAGAGTGAGCTTTGATAGACGAGCATGCAGATTCAAAGTCCCCTCCCATCCGTAGGAGGAGGACCAAAACGATAATCATAAGAATTTCCAAACTGCATTGAAAATCTTACAAGTTCTTCTTGTTGTTGCTGGGATGACACCGATGATGATGATGAAGACGAAGACGAAGATGTGACGCCTGATGAGGTCTGCGAAAGCAATTGCTGACCCTGAAAAGCATAATTCAAGCGATAATCTCCACTTGAAAGAAACTGCTGATATTGGAAAGGATTTGGATATGCTTCTTGTAATTGTGGGGGACGAGGAGGGACAATGACTTGCGGGTTAAGGACTTGTTCATGAGTTCCTGCATGCAAGTCTTGGCGAGTGGTCAAGAAACCTAGTTCACTCCTTCCTTGAACCCTTTCTGGGAAGTTAAGCTTGGCTTTGCTGCCTTTGAATCTGAGAGCTGCTTCATCGTAGGCGAGTGCTGCAGCCTCGGCTGTGTCAAAAGTTCCGAGCCACACCCGAGCTGCCTTCTTCGGATCTCGAATCTCGGCCGCCCATTTGCCCCATGGTCTTTGCCTAACTCCTCTATAGTGTCTTTTCCTTGTGCTCTCTTTCACGGCCATCAGGCACATGCAAGCAAGATCGGTAGATCACAATACATGGCATACAAACATATTTTTTTGGGTCAACACATGGTATAAAATTTGAGTACAGACCAGATTAGTATTAGCACTTTTTTCCGATCAGTGAGCGAAAAAATAATTAAAAAAAAAAGAAATTAGTATTTAATTAATACTTGAAAGGAAAATTTTGATGACATAAGATCATGGGGTTGGATCAATAATGATAAATCATTCTGTGTAAACAGAAATATAATATACTTTTGTTTATAACAAGATCTTGACAAGAAAACGAAGGGAAAATTCCAAATCTGATCGGATGTAAAAAAAAAAAAAAAATCAAACTAATCAACGTACCTTTTCACGTGTGGAAATGAAAGGGAGCGAAAAAAAAAAGTTGGATTGGATCTTTAGGAAACAATAATTCATCGCGTTCAGACATTCAATCTAAATCACTCTCTAAATATTAACCTAAAACTGATGTGCTTGGTGTGGTGGTTTTTCAAGAAAAGAAAATTGAATCAGGGACTGCACTTGAAAACAAGGAAAACCATATAAATAAAATTTCATCACATGATCAACATGCCAGGAGCAACTATCTTTTGATCCTTTTTGGATCAAAAGCAAACATGGTAAAATATGCAAATGTTTGACCATCAACAGCAATATTGACTCGGTTGATAAATACCTTGATCTTGTACAGATTGTGGTTGGTGATCATGGCCGATGTTGGATTGCGATGTAGTTGATGGGTTTTGGTGCACTTGATGAACAGAGTCGTTGGGGCTGCTTCCGATGACTTGAGCCAGGGCCGAGACCATAGCATTCATGTCTTGCTGAGATCGAGCAGAATAGACGGGAAAGACGTGATGATCTTCCTCTTTCTCCTCCGGTTCATCGGATGGAAGGGGCCTCTTCCCATGTTTTCGATCCACTTTGAAAGTAGTTGTATTTGAAGATTTTTTTTTTTTTTTTGCTTTTCTCTGGTAATTTTGTAGTTGAAGCTCTCTATTAATCCGTTTTATAAACTAGTTTCATTTCTTAACTTAACGGGGCACGTGTCATTGCTACATCGAGAGAGAAAACATTGCATAATCAAGTGTCGAAGTCGAGATCAATAAGGGACTCAAAGGAAGAAAAGAAGAGAGTATAAGTATGTGGGAGCACAGGAATGAGAAGGCGACTTGAGATAGGGTTTCTCTGTACTTACTACTAACTGTTTTATATATTTACCAGCTTGGTTGAAGTATAATTCTTCTCTAAGTTTTTTTTTTTTATTTTATGTGGTTAATCCTTCTGTAAGTTCAGTATACCTCCTTTTTGCATTGCCTTTCTCTACATTTCTTTTTCTTTTTTTACATGGGCATTTTATAAATGGTTTGCAAAAACATGTCAACTAAAGTTTTAAAGACTGTCAGTTATTAAATTAGTTAGAGTTAAATCAATAAAATTAATATTTAATATTAAATAATAAAATTTTTAATATATATATATATATATTATAAAAATATTTATATATAAAAATTAAAATATAATAAAATTGATTTTTAATACCTATACAAAATATCTAAAAATATATATTATAATTAAAACAAATAAAATACAAATATTTTATAACATCAATATATCTTAAAATTTAAAAATAATAAAAAATAAAACATCATTCTAAAAAAAACTTTAATTATTTTTATTTTTTTACTCAAAAAAATTAAACTTGATTCATTAATTTTCTAATGAATGAGCTAGTTCATCAATTTTTATATTGATTTTTAATTTAATTTTTTTATTCAAAAAAAAATAAAATCATGAATTGATTTTTAATTTTTTAATCAAACTAACTAATATGTTCTAATTATTAAAACACTGATATGAATACAAATTTATCATAATTAATCTGTTATTTTTGGTTAGTAAATATTCTTGTGGTGTAGGTAATTTGATGTTTCAAAAGTTGGTTTGAAATGTGTACTTATCTCCAAGAATTCCTTTCGGAGTGTAATTTATAACCCAATTTTGTTTTCTTTTTTTAATGAATGAAATGTATATAAAAAGTTAAAAGGTAATATGTATGTGAACAAATGATGGAGTGGCCATTTATAAACGAATGGAATCGAAGGCCCAATTAAATGGAGGTATGTATGAGATTAGTGTACACAAAAGCCAGAAAAATCAAAACATCGATTAAAATATGTGTTTTTTTTTTTTTTGTTTTTTTGTTTATACGTCCATGATAGATGCAAGTCAGAAAATCTTCCATGGGTGAAATATTCAGCCTGATGATCTCTCTTGGTGTCCTTTCCCTTCCCGTGTCTAGAAGGTTGACAACGATTTATAATTTAATTCACTTAACAAAATAAATCAAGTTAACTCGGCAATATAAATGAGAGAAACGAAACAAGACAACATCGATCCCACCGCAGACTTCTTGGAAAGATTTATTATACAAGTAGAAGACAAGCGAGAATAGAAACAAATTCAATTGGACGAGTTATATGAAGGATTTCGAAAAGATTTTTAACGTTGTCATCATTCTTTTTTTTTTTTTTTGTCAAATATTGGTCTACGCCATGATTGTAGCATACCGTTGACCTGCATATGAGCCCCCATTTGAACATGACTAATGCGAAATATGGGATCCGGGTTTTTGATTTTTTGGGCTATCCTTCCGGGTTGTATTAGAGTGTAGTCAAATACTGTCCCTATCGTTATAGTCTAACAATTTAAAATATTTGTGTTGTATTATAAAATTATAAATTTAAATGTTTGTTAAAATATTTAATAAAATTAAATGTAAATCAGATTTATATTCAAAGCCATTCTTTTTCATAAAACTGTAAAGCTATTCTCTCAATTTTATAAATTAAAATAATAATAATAAATTGTACTCAAAGACCACATCTCGTTAAGAAGATACTAAAAAGAGGCTGCTAACTACGAAGCGAAACTTGAAAGGGATTATCCTTTGATTTTATTATTATTATTATTATTATTATTATTATTATTATGTCGTTTTCCTTTTTGGGTTCATCGAGGGTTTGTCTTTACATAGATTTTCAGGCCCATTATTAGTGGGCTGGATCACAATGCACGGAGAAAAAACAATTCCTCTTTTTTCTTTTTTTCTCGATTTTATGTTGGTATGTTTGACCACCGTGGTGGTTGTTTACTTTTATGCCCTTCAACCTCACCGCCCGGAGGTGGTTGTTTTGACAAAATTATCTGTTGAAGATCTATTTGAACGGCCCGGAGAGGAGAGTGGCAGAAAGTTATTTTCGTGATTTTTCACGTGTGCGATCAATCTACTCTTATCTAATGTCCTCGTCCAATAATATTTATACAGCTGAGGCCGCTGCACTTTTTTTTTTTTTAATTAATTTTCATTAAAATTCAAATTTAAGACGACCGACCAACCAATGGCATCTACTCGTTTTTCTTGAGTAGAATGTTGACTGCTTCCTCAAAAGATAAGCCTGGCCCAGTTGGTAACGGGGGAGTTTTAAGGGATTACTGGGGTCACTTTCTTTCGCCATTAGCAAAGCCATATGAACTTCCCACCGATTTTGAAGGTGTTGTGACATGTGGGTTTCAGACTCTACGATTGCATCATTATGGCTGAGGAACGAAAGTTTGCGACTGTGGGAGCTTGGAGATGATTTTCGAGTCATTGATTTGATGAGCAAGGGCAATTGAGAATTTCGACAAAATTAGTAGAACATCAAATTCAGTGGCAGATTCTCTCGCAAAACAGGATGTCAATCTGCAAAGTGGAATGACCCCGTTGCTCGGTTGTGGTTCTTGGGTCCATGGTGTTCCATACTGAGCTGTTGTTTTTCTTGGTTGCTTTAGTCCTTGATTTTGCCTGCGCTGAATTGTGGTTCAGATTTGGGTATATGTCGCGTCTCAAATCTGTTGTTTTCGGCTGCTTCTTGTTACCCATAAACAAGTTTTGACCAAAAACAAAAAATAAAGGGTGGGGTGGGGAGGGCTCATCTGCCATTCGGTTTCCAAATAAATGTTCTAATCTCAATGAATTTTTGCTTATCAAGAGAAGAACTTCACCGTTCCCATCCATACCTTCTTGATTAATTAGGTGCGGAACGAAGCAAATTTTGAGTCCTATCAGAAAAATACAAAACAGACGAACAAACAAACATGGGGCCTTATCTCTTTCTTTCACTCTCGCTCCCTTCTTTTCTGATAGGAAAAGGACAGCACCCTGGAACTCCAGACATTCTTGAGAAATTATTCCACTCTTGATTATTCACTCCTAATTCTCTTTTTACTATTCTTCGGACCCCACATTTTTATTTTAATTTTCATTTTGTACCCTAAGTGCCTCGAATTGTCTCTGATTCATCTTAATCTGAGTCTTCCAACTCAAAATCTTGAATATTAAATTTCGCATCTGTTGGAAGATATTCGTGGACAAAATAGCCATGAGGAGCATAAATTGGAATACAATTCCAACTTTGCTCTCCAGCACGTTTTCCTTCGTCCTCGCAGGTTAATGCTCTTAGCGTGGCAGCTCAAGTCTGCCTTTTGACGCATAGTTTCATGATTGTCCTTTTTTGGCTTGATTTCTATGCATAGTGTTCCCATTAGACTTTTCACACTTCCTTACAACAGTGAAAAGGAAAAAAAGAAGCGAGTGAGGTGGCTATGCCGTGATTCTGGAAAAACTTTTTCCAACTGGCAATCCATGTAAAACTTGGGCCAGCCCAATGACAATAATGGTGCAACCAACTTCAGCTGTTATGGCCTCAGGTTTCGTGGATAGGGTTGTGCAAATACGAGGCCTTGATGACTAGAAACAATCATAGCGTCTGGCACCACCGCAATGGCTACACAGAGAAAAATACACTGCCTAACAAAATCGAAGATATAGTTTCCACGTGCAGACTTCTTTACATGATCAGAAATTTGGTTGAATATTTCTGGATCGCATATAGCTTGTAAAGTGATTTGGTAATTCTGCTAGAAGTGCTTGAACAACAGAAATTTCTCCACCTGCCAATGCAAGGAATGTGTCAAAACTGAATTGAACCAAAAGACTAAGACCAAGAAGATTGACTACAAAAAGACTACTACTAAAATCTCCATTCATCGTTTAGAAGAAACCATACACTTACTTTGTACATCCCGGAGTGGCACAAAGTGAACTATATCACGGGAAGCAACACGGCCAGTCGAACTTTCAAGTCTATCTCCTTTATCGGCATCTAAAATCTATACAATAATCGAGCAACATTTGGGATAGCTAACGACTAATAAGGTTTCTAGCCTAGGAGGCTAGGACCAAGGAAACAGAAAAAAAAAATAATACTTAGACAAGGAATTCTTGCAATTTTTCATACCTCCATTTCTTTGAAATCAGCTCCTCCAACTCCAACAATGAGAATTGACAGTGGTAGGTCAGATGCTTGGACCATTGCATCTTTTGTTTCTTGGAGATCGGTTACAACTCCATCCTACAACACATAACAACTTTCGCAGCAGAATGGCATAGGAATTTAACAAAGTTTAAGTTAATATTTGGATCCACTATGAAAAACTATCCTATATAATGCAACAATTCCCAAAAACAAAATGGATGTGAACTAAACAGTAATAGAAACTACAGAGCAGGTTACATGTCAGCCAAAGCATTTGTACAGAAAATATTAGCCAGATTTTAATCTGATCATTACCGTAATTATTAACAAGACATAATATTTTCTTCCTCCATTTGCAAGAGACTGGCTGGCTATTAGTGCAGCATGGCTGATCACAGGTCCAAAAAGTGTTGGCCCTGCAAGAGAAACATTAAAGAGAGCACCGGTATATGCCATCATAATTCCTTGGACTCCTTCAACCTGAGAGACAGACTCATATATGCTTAATACATGGGTATGGTGGAAGTAAGAGCGGGAACATCTGAAGTAATTAAAGAAAGTCGCTGATCTTAGAGTGTTCCACCTCACAATGAGTTGTGCTTCCACTTAAATTAAAACAATGAGAGACAGGACCATCAATAGGCCTAGCTCCAAATCCCCAGGCATTAAAGCGCTTGTCAGAATCATAGAATTGCAATACCTCTCCAACTTCTAAGATTGCCTAGAAACAACAAATGCTTGCTGGACTGAGATGGGTGCATTAAAAACAAATTTAAATAAGTTAAATGTACAAGAAACAAACTTCTTACTTGCTGGTAAGCATTTGGCCGTCCCGAGGGATCAATGTAATGCAAGGAATCAGGAAGACGGGGATTCCCATTTGAAGCTGAAAAATGAACCAAAGGCACCATAACACATTACAGCAACTAAAACTCACAAATAATGCCAATAAAGCAAATCAAGTCATATGATCTCACAACCTGACTTGTTAATACAAATAAAGAGATAGTCTAAGCAGTATTCCTGAGTCCCAAATTTATAATGCCAAAAAATAACCGGGTCCATGGTTAAACAAATACAGGCATTACAGAGAAGCTCAACCTGTGAAATCAATAGCCACCATGAAGCTCAGTTCACATCCGGCTCGTAGGTAATCCAGAAAAGTATGTTGGGTACTTTCAGAAAATTTGTCCACGCTGAGCTGGCTCTTTAGCACCTACGTGAAAGTACTAAATTTGTTATTAAGGCAAAGAGATTAAAATTAATGGTGCTCCAAAAAAATAAAAAATAAAAACCTTGTTCTGATAATTTGGTCCAGTAGAAGTAGGTAGGTACAAATTTTCCCCTCCTCCACTAGAATAAAGCTTTTCCAATTCTGCCAGTGATTTTTGAACTTTTCTGACAACCAATAGAACAGAATTTTTATTACCATCAAGATATATAGAAAAAAAAGGAAAATTGGAAAATCAAAAGGATATCTGCATTTACCCAATCAAATCATGTTTGCCACTGCTATTGAAGTTGAAGCACTCAATGATCACTGGACTGTCCTGCAGGTTGAATAAAAAAACACTCATAATTTGCCAGAAATATAGATCACATAGCATTAATTTTTACAACAATAAATTTCTTCCTGACTGACTCAAATTTTGTATTTTTCCAATATTAAGGGGGAAAAGAGAATAGCAAATAAAAATGCGACAAAGCATTCATCAGATGTTCAAACTTAGAAAACCCAGGAAGGAAGCATCTAGAAATTTTCAAACAAAGGACCATGACTTGGGCAGCAGATGCAAATTCAGTAAATAAAGGCAAAATTTCAGATCACTACAAGGAGGCACGAGGAAAAAACGTGACCTTACTTTGCTTCCAACTTGTTGAATATTCAAAAATAATGGCTTCCATGTTGGGTTGCAATCATTCTTCAGGACTTCTGTTTTGCACACAGGAATGGGGGCACGATTCTCGACAATTTTTGAGATGACCAGAAAAGGGTCCTGCATATAAGTAAGCACCAGACCATGATTCATGTTCCTCATTATAAATCTGTTGAAAGGGAAATAAGACCTCAGCATTCCATACAATTCTGGAGAAGAGATCCTTGTGTTCCAAATCTGAACACCTTAGTATCATCTCTGTTGTAATCTTGGAGTTGATGCATTCCTCAGCATGCACAGTAAGCTGTCCACAGTGTCGGTGATTGCTTGATAGGGTTGAACCTTCTCTATGTACAAGATTTAAGGTTAGGGACCTGTCTTTCTTGGTCACGATCTGCACAAAGAGATACAAAAAGGCAGCTTGGTAATACAATGAATTTCAGTTTATGTAATACAGAACCTGTTGGGTAATTAAAATGTCAATATTGAATATCTCTGATTTGACCTTTCATCTTGTTATATGGGTCTCTTTAGAGTAGAAAAACTTGGATTTTCCATTCTCCAATAACCCTAGAATAAAAGTCATGAAACCAGAGTGTTGTTCATTTCATACCTCAGACAATGCACAAGATGCTTCACCAAGCCATTGTTGCTCTTCTAGCTTGAGCATCTGCAGGTGTTGATCTTTGTTATGAGCATGCTATTTGCATCAACTCATGAGAATAGCATGAATGAGACCATTTGTACCGTTGCATGAAATATGCTTTTCTTATTCTGGCAAAACTTATGCTAAGGACTATCATTGAGTTACTCCTAGCATAAATATCTCAATCTCAATCCAGCTTAAGGTCACACAAAATTGGAAACTTTTATCCATGATCTTTCATTTCTGTCATATTTCTTGATTTCAACCATGACACGTGGATAACAGGCTGAAGTTCAATATACCTGGACTCTCTACAGCCACTATAATAAACTAATTAGACAAAAAAAATTACATGTTCATTTGTGCAGAAACCGTTCATTTAAGATGCCAGATTTTTTTTTTTAATTTAAATCCATAAAAGTTAAAAATGAGTTAAAACTTCATTGGTATACATATACATTTAGAAAACTCAAAAACTCATATTTCAAAACATTTTCTACTCAAAAAATGACAATAAGAAAGGAAAAATTGGAGACAACAATAAAAATATACCTTTACTTCTACGTTTTGGAATTGGGTGTCAACATCATATACACGAAACCTGCAGTAAAATGTACTTGTTACGTCACAATGAAGCCACTCAAATTTAAATCTGATTGGAAGAAATATAGAGTTGGAAGCAGTTAACTTACAGCAAAATTTGAACAACTTCAAACTGGAACATGGTAGTATATTTCATGATCCATGTGGGATTCAATGAATTTAAAACTACTTCTGTACGGAAAGCTTCAGTAAATGCTCCATCCTTTTCTTTTGTATAAACAACCACCATAGGATCACTCTAAATAGATTAAAAGGATACAATGAGAAACAGCGGGCAGAGAGCCATATAATAAAAGCTCATGACAAGACACCTTACATGCCTCTATATGGCCTAACATGCAAATTTAATCTAGCCATAGCTATTTGGTTATAATGAATCCTAGTTAGCGCAATGCAACATCAAATAAATCATTCACGAAGTTTTGGCAATCAAATTCATGCACAACCACATGCTAAAGCTTGAATTAAAGATCAAGGCAACCAACCTTGGAAAGCACATCCCTATCACGCAAATTTGTGGCAGAAAACGACAACTGCATAGGACATAAGAATTTTGACATTCACATCGAAACAAAGGAAATGACTTATTCAATCAAAATTCAATTTGCAGCAACTCTACACTAACATGGAACCGTAAAATTCTTCCCAAGAAATAACAAGCCAAGCAAGCTCCACGCTGAGAAGCACTGTGTTCCTAATGCTAAGTCCAAATCTCGAATTCTACAACTTAAATTCCAGTCCACCCGACTGATGAACAGGTAAAAAAAAAAGAGGCTTCTAAAGTTACATCAACTGAAGTCAATCTAGAATCTCCGAAACCCTGATTTAAGCTCAGCGCAACACTAAACGCACGTGGAAAAATGCTTGTCGAGTTTCTTTCTTTGTTTTTTTTTTGTTAGCTCAATTGAATCAAAATGAAAAAGATCTCTTTCTTCCGAACTTTTCTTACAGAGAAGAAGCGAAGGCCGAGGTTACGTACCTCGATCTGAGAGAACAAGCCTTGGAGGCCGCGAGACTTAAGAAAAAAGTCTACGGCGTCGTTTGTGCCGCTGGCGGAAGCAGCGGCACCTGTTCCGCCGACGGCGGCCCTTCCGCCGGCGACGTCTGAGCAGCAGTTTCCCATTCTACCGCCACCAAAAGAAATCACAGTAAGCTTAGCGACCTCGCCGCCGAGGAGCTAGCGCTCAAATCATTTGTATTTCAATTTCGAGAGGAGGAGGAAGAAATGATTGGTTCTTGTTATTATTACTATTTATTTATTATAGATTTAGACAGAGAGAAGGAGAGCTCAATTCAAATCTCTTCCGCAGCGACGGGCTAAGTTACCGAAAAGTGAGCACCGATGCGCTATTCCGCTACAAATCTTATTACACAGACCCCTCGGTGCCGCGGTCCCCATAGTCCACGGTCCACGCCAGCCCCACGTCTTCTCTATTTTATTATATGTTTTGAAAGCTATGGGTTCTAATTTCTTTAAGAAAACGCGCTTTCTCGATTTTTATGGTTAGAGCTCGAATCTGCTGCGGGAGAATATTTCTTGGTTCGGTAAGTCCGGCTATAACTGTGTGGCCAGCTCGTGGCGCTCTGAACTTTTTTGCGAGGGGAATTTACCTTGATGCCCTGCGACTTGACGTAAAGGATGGCCCTGTCGATACGCGATTGGGAGGGGCTCGTCTTGGTTTCAAATTGTGACGGCAGCTGACTCGCTGGTCTGAAGAAAATTTAACGCGCTAGAAAGAACGACCCGAAAAGTTATTTAATGCTTTAATTAATGACTGGGTTGGTTCCTTCGTCGAAGAGTGCAAAATGCATAATGAGCCGGCGCCCGACGGCTAAGCTGTTGGTTCCTTATTTCATAATTCAAATCAAGGGTTCGTTCTTAATCGCGGGTCAATTTTCGACTTTATAAAGTAATCAATCTTTTATGAATTTTTAATCTTCCCTGATGATGATTTATCCTTAATCAAATTAAAGAGGAGGGGGTTGAATACGGTACTCAGAAACCAAATTGTGAATCTAATGACCACCACTATGCCATTTGGGTTTAATTCAATAACGGTAAATTATAAAATTTTCATTCGTTGGTAGTTAATGCAATTCCAAATCCGTGATTTTGGTCTTTCAAATCTCCAGTTGGTTGAATGGGGGTGTCAAGATCGGGTATGTTCGAGATTTTGAGAACGATGGTTCAAAGGTTAAGGTTGGGAAATCGACTCGCGTTTTGGTTACTAAGATTTTTACTAAAACTTCTATACTGAATGTGGCGTAGTCCAATTATTTTTATTTTTATCTTTATCTTACTTAGGGACGCCGCCACATAACTTGACATCTTTGATCCTGTAATATGCCATATTAGTTAGTTAATAAAAAAAAATTAATATAACTTCCAGTGTTAAACATTTTTAAACAATTAAATTTGGTACATTAAATCTCTTCAAAGACACCTATAAAATTTATAAAATTAATTAGAGTTATCTAATTATATGTCTCACAATTTAAAGAAACTTTTGACAAATAAAAAAAAAAAAGAAAAAAGAATTTGCACATTGGCACATGTGGTGCTTCGCGACTGCAATATTAAAGCCCGTGGACGACAGACTATTGTTTTAACCCATGTGCCCCGGTTACCATAAGAAAGAAAGATTAAAAGAAGAAATCGTGTCCTGATTCATCTGCATAATTATGGGTCCATCGCTTCTTGCTATGGCTCCTCGAAATCACCAATTATTCTCACATTGAGCACCAGACATCAGGGCAGGATGCAGATTAAAGTAACTTTTGGGCGGACCCAGTTGCTGTAATCTATCAGAACATTCAACCAACCCGTTAAAAGAAGCTAAATGCCAGTGTGGAAAACATGTATGCTTTTTTGGAAGCATCACTTATGACGTCGTCCGATTCAGGGTGTGTTCGGGGAAGAATAAAGCGGCCCAGGCTGCTTAACATAACGTAGTTGTTGATAAATCTTTTGGTTTCTTCAAGTAAAAGTTATTATGGTGCGAATAATGAGATTAGGTAATGGTTGTTTTATATGCAACCAAATTCAATGACATTTTGCCGGAACCCACTTATGTTGTGACGTACAAGCCACAGTTGGGGGGAGGCAGAGAATTTGGGACCCAAGCCGGACATATAAAGCTGTTTCTTTCATTTTCCTCTCATTTTAATACCGCAAGCAAAACAGAAAGACAGGGACAAGGGAAATGGCAAACTAAAGCTAAAGCCGCGCGTGTCCACTGTGCTGATAGGCTGCAATTGCCGGCTTTGTTGCTGCTAAACCCCTAAAAGCAAAACATAATAACTTAACCCCACTCCCTACTAAAGATGAAAGTTGCTGGCAGACATTTTATGCATGGAAAAAGAGGTGATCAAGTGTTCAATCAGAAGACTTGCCCACAACATGAAAGTAATTATTATATATATAGTCCGGATCCCATATATGTAGCAATGTAATCTTTTTTCGTTTATCAACATTAATGTGCAATTAACCGTGATAATTATATGATGTGTGAATTCACATTTATAATACATCAAATTTACCCAAGTCCACGCAATAGACATTAGTTTTAACTAATTTAGTTTAACAAGCAAGACGTAGGCTCCTTGATTCGATATTCGAAAGAGTGTCGAGTCAACGAGCACAAAGGACAGGGAGTCAACCAGCACAGGATGGAATGGATGGTTTGTGGAAGGCGATAGGTTGGAGGTGCCCCACGAGTCAGCCATCTTGGACTGATCTAGGTTTGACTTCAATAGCATTTCATTTTAAAATGCCACTTCATGTTAATTCCCACTTTCCACCGGAAAGACAAGACCAAACAGATGTAGACGCGCTAATTGGAATTGGAGGTCAAGGCCAGGATACCGAGTCATGGTCGAGGTCCAACGCAGCACCGATAGATTTTCCAAAGCAAAATGGCCAATATCCTCGAAGTTGTATCATACGTAATATTCCAGCAGTTGGTGGTCAAAAAAACAAAAATCCCCTATCAATTGCACTAAATCTTAATCACATCATGCAATGTTTCAAAACATGACTAAAAAACAAATGTCTCAGAACCAGCATGGCACATGGATGGCAGCAGTTAGTGAGGTTATTCATTTTAATGCTTTGTAGCCACTTGGATCTTTTTCGGCAAGATATCGAATCCATTACTATATTCTCAAGCCGAGATGTTGACCGCTGGCAAACCATTTTCCCTGCAGACCTATATCTGCAATGTTGTCCAGAGGAAAATGTCATGTCACTCGGAAGAGAGGAAGGCAGAAATAAACGATATAAAAACTAAATAAAATCAAATATTGCGGAAACGCTAAACGGTAAGACTAATAAACCTTTCGCTGGTAAACTTAATTCCCGAAATTCATTTCGAAAGTGAGACAAACAGCACCTGGAAATGATCACAATATTCAACACAAACAACAAAGAGCCTTAAAAACAGAATGCTCAAGTCCGCGACGTCTTAAACTTATCCACGAAATGACACAGTACTTTTGGTATGGGTCTATAGCTGAGACAAGGAAGCGCTCCCAAGCAAGTATACAGCTGGTACCTCTGCAAAAAGGTTTTAGGCAGTTGAAAAGAGTAGTCTATTTTTAATAAAATGTTATACATATTGTCTTTATATATATATATATATATATAAACAGATTTAAATAATAAAATTTAATTAATTTAATTTTTATTATAATTTTAATAAATTTTAAATTAAAATTAATATTAATATAATCAACATAGCCTTGTAGCAAGCAAGGTGCGATGGTAGAAACATCTGCGCAACATGTTCATTCTCCAATGTCGATGGGGCAAGAGTGCTTGGCACCCTAGGGACATTATCTTGCCGTCGAGTTAATTGGCCAAGCCACCCACCCTCGGACAAAAAAAAGGGTGGGGTGGGGGTGGTGCAGTCGAATAGAGATTCAGAGAGCCTGATTCTTACCGAGGATAGCCTAATTTTGTGTGTTTTCACGTTCCTTGTCGGTGGAACGATAATTTCTTTTTTCTTTTCTTTTTTTTTTTTTGGTCTTGTAGTGGAACGATAAATTGTTTAACCATGAAAACACTTAAAAATTCGAGGACGGGCCCAAAGTAAGCCCATCCATTCGAACATTAGATTGTTTCAATCTGGCCCATTTACCGACCGACGAATACAATCTTACCCTGAGCTGGCGCGTCCGTGTTCCACTTTTTCTTAGGGATAAGATGGGCCAAGACTTGCCTTTAGGATCGCTGGGCGTTGTGATCATCCACATTTAGTAGGCTTGCACGTTGCACTGTAGGATGGTCAGGGTAATCCGAGGAGGGATCCAATTGCACGACTCATTGTTAAAAAAAGGGAGAGATATGTAATTGCATGTGTTATACGATCATCGAGTTACCTTACATGCAAAGACCAATATTAGCCTGATCAGGCCTTCCATAACAGTATGCGAGTCTATAAATTATGAGGTAATACGTGGACTTAGAACAGGTACATATGTGAATTAGCAGCCGTAGCAGCGTCGAGCATATCAAATCATCTTGAGGCTATTCTTTCGAAATGGTACAGTGAACTTGAGTTACAATACCTGGTCTGTCTGTTTTCAGAACCACATACGGTCAACCTAGAACATGGTCCATTGCCCACAGCTACGAGCATCAGTTCTCCAACCGTGCGTCCATTCATAAAAAATTGTCTCTCTCTTTCCTACTTCCCAATGTCAAAATTTTACCAAATCCATCCAAAAAGCTCCTCGATAAGTTGCTTTTGTCTCTTACCGAAATGCCAATGGTGCTGCAGCTAGAACTGCACTTGAGCACCGAACCAAAAATAAGCCACCAAGGAATCACCTTGGCACTCTCTCACTGGTAAAAATTATGTGATCTTGTGTAACCCGATGTGTAGATCAGAAGATATGGAAATCAGAAGCGGGAGAGAGTAATGCCATACTGCTTTAAACACCCGTTTCTGGTGAGCTCTTATAGATTGGGATGGCTTCCGAGAATTGTACCTGATATCAAAAAGGTGGATCACAGGGTCTACCGACCCAGAAGTTAAGTACAGACCATCCGGAGACCAAGCCTGGTTGATCAGAGCTGACTGTGAATCACTGCTTTCTTGCTTGAACCCAAATGCATGAATTTCTGTCTTCCTCAGTCTAATATCAAACAACCTAAGCTGCTTCAATTGAGTCCTGCATGTGAGACACATTACTGTTAGAACTTTACTGCAGCAACAGAATACCCTCATTAGAGAGAACATAAAATTTTGTACAAACAAAAGCCATCCCTCCTTCTATATTCTGAGAATACCCCCACTGCTATATTATCTAGCAGGAAAATTTAATCCAAGCACCACATGCTTGGATTGAATCTGGTCAAATGAGAACATATTCCTTACCCTGTTTGAACCATGAATAGATTGCAGTCGCAAGGATTTGGCAAAACACTCATGCATTTACTATCTAATTGATGTTTGAACTCAGCTCTCCCTACTTGCACATCAAATCCAATAATCCTTTTGTCAGCTCCAGCAGACAGTATGACCTGCTTTTGCTGTAACCCAGCAACTCCCATAACAGCAGAAGAATGCAGATTCCTATGAAGTACCTTTGGCTTCCATGAGTTCTCAGCATCTTTCTCATTCCAAAGAATAACTGCATGATCACTTCCACCAGTGACAAAACAGGTATTTTCCCAGGGCATGAACATTATGCTGTTAATGATGCCCCTAACATGAGGCTTATCCTCCAAGAAAGTCACACGGGATCTCTGACAGTGCAAAAAGCATTGTTGATGAGCTTACTTTTGTAAAAATGAAACCATATGTCTTACATATGCAAGGCACACCAGATCCACCACACACAACAGATGTATGAATTTGACCAGGCATTATACGAAAGATATCATTTTATTAGGAAAGCATGTTTCAGGATACCTACCCCTTGAGTTCTATTCAGATTTAGAACTGATATCTGAGAATCCCCACCATCAGCAGTGTAAATAGAAAACAAGCTGTTTCCAAGTGGATGCCAGGCGATATCTTCCGGCCATCGCTTCTGCTTTGAAGACATGCAATCAGTAGAGCTGAGCAAAGATGCGCCTGACCTGCAATTCAAACAAAAGAACAAGAATTTTGTAGATAAGCAACTTCATATCACAGAACAGAAAATTGAACACTGAGCTCTTGCTTTTGCTAAATAGTACCCCAAGAAATTGGAAAATCCGAAGAAGTGGAGACTAAAAATGGAAAGGGTAAGGTACAAGGAAGGAGGGCTACCAACTATAAGGAATAAGAACTTTTCACACCAAAATGGAATCCTCATTTAATAAGCATTGAAGAAAAGAACCCCATTCTTATTTTGTTTTCCATCTCCTTCACCTAGATTTGATCAAGGTAAACACAAATGGATTATGTGGGATGCCACAGTAACTATATCATCCAAGCAATCCACAGGTAGTAAAGTACACTGACTCATTTCCCTTAACTGAAAATCTGTAGCAACATAAGTACTAGGAGAATCTGTACTCTGCTCGTAGTTATGTACACTGGCCTCATATATTCCTATGAAAGAAACCAGGGAACCCGTTGGAGATATTGTGTACATAACATGCTACAGCCAAATGTAATGAATGAGAATACTAACATAAAGCATCAAGCAGCACATATCTTTCACCTATCATATTCATCAGGTTCAGAAACTACAATGCGCACAAGGGTTTATCTGATTACATATCCATACATATAAGCTTAGTCATGAGGAATGCCATGCTCTTCCATTTCTTTGCATAACCATCTGTCAACTTACCCCCGAGACTGAATTTGCCACAAGTTGACCACCCCATCCAAAGCGCTGCATGTGTTCAACACAGATATAAATCAGAAAAGTTACCGTAGATTATGTGAGAATAGAGAAAAGAGATCCAATATAGATGTTTCACACAATATTAAGAAATGTTATACTCCCATAGATTTGATAGACCAGCAAAAGAACCTTATGAAACTAGTCCATCAACTAGCATCAAGTTTAGATTGAATGACAGAAATTAATATCTTCACATTGGAAAACTATTCTCAGGCTGGCTGAGGATGCTATAATTTCAATTTATTAGCAGGCAGGCAGGACAAAACAAAGATCCAAATGGGAGAATAATTATTCCAGAAAAATCAAATCACTTCTTTTTCTTTTTCTTCTCTTTTTTCCTTTCATTTGCTCCATTGGTTGTCACGCACATGTAAGCTAGGGAGAACAGAAACTGAAGTCATTAGTTAGATAACAACATAATACTCATTGTGTCTATGACATTTTCTTCTCCACCATCGAGTGATCAGGTCAATCACCTGGTAACAAAAAGTTGATCATTTACTGGACATACAGCAAGACTTCTTATCTTTCTCTTGTGCTGACTGGAGATGTGATTACTTGAATGGCAGCGGACTGGGCATGGGGATGAACTGCTACATACCAGTGGAATCAATTCCTTATGTTCTTTATGTTCTGAAAAGAAAATAATAAATTCCAACCACATGTAACTAACTGAGGAGATAATACAGGCAAAAAAAATAATAAAAGAGGGATGAAAAATGCTATTTCAGCCATACAACTGAGAATGAAGCACCTAAAAGCACACGCAATTACAATGAGAATTTGGCATCATTACCAAGCTTTCTTTTTCTTCCTCTCTCATCAACCTCAACATCCGAAGAACTTCCATGAGACTTTTCTGGTTTCACTTTAGCAATGGTATAAGAATGAGAGGCAGGACCTGACTGGGCGCTGGGGCCATTGGAAGCCTTAGCACGTGATCCCATTGATTTTACCGGTTGAGAGGACTTTGGATTCACGGCAGGAATAAGAAGCTCAGTTTTGCACAGAGGTTGGATTCTAGGACCCTCGCCAACATGGATAGGGCTGATGGATCGACTATCCACCTTTACAATTTTAGCTCCATTCTCTGAAGAAGTGTTAGATGGCACTGCCTTACGTCGTGCTCGTACATGAGCCAAATGGTCATGTGATTCTCCCAACCTCTTCTCAGCTTCCACAAGCTGCACGCTTAGACAAACTTTTAGCCAACATTTCCCTCGTAAGCTATACAGAACTCGCTAGAGATATATCGTCAAACTAGTCATCAGGTTCACAATAGCACTTTCACTAGTTTACCAAACGCAACATTAGGTATGTGATTCCCCTAACTTCTTGTGCTTGATTGATCCTAAGTGAGGATCTATTACTAACAATGCATACTGTTACTTGTCTCTCCTTTCACCAAACTTTCCTTGCAAAGTAGTCGAGAGATGTATGTAAGAAAAAGACAAAAAATAATCACCACACTTAGAACATCAAAAGATCAATTTGTCGTAGAAAGTCCTTGCTTTCCATCTAAGATGGAAAAGCACGAAAGAGTGCTTTAATTAAAATAAATGCAAAATAATCCAAGAAATGGTCGAGCAAAAGTGAGATTACCATGGAAAAAATTAGAAAAATATGGATAGTGATTTCACCAGAAACAAAAAAAAAAAAGAGGAAGAAGAAAAAAGAAAAAAGAAAACCTGGGATTTGTAATAAGAGATTCTTTTTTTAAGATGTTCAACTTCGCGAGTACGGTGCTCGATTAGGGCAACAATACTATCCTCTTCCGGCATTTCTCCGTCTCCGTTCTCTTGTTTAGATATGGGCTTTGTTTTCTCCACCGATTCGTTGTCATCATGGTTGTTTGGCTCGGCTTTTGGTTTTTTGAGAAGCGGGGGAGCCGAACTCATTGTTTCTTGTTGGCGGTGGCTCTTCGCTTTTTTCACCTTCTCTATTCTCGGCAAGCGCCAGAAAACGGGTCGACGGAGGCCTTTTTAAAATCTATTTATAGCAAAGAGCACGCATGGAAAATATGTAAACTAAACAGCTACGTGAGATTCCTTTCCTTTTTTTTTTTTTTTTTAATTTTCGATTTTTGGGGCCTTGAACCTTTATGAGAAGGTACGCCGGAGTTGTTTTCCGGTATGAATTTCCGCAGGTTTTAAGAATTTTTTATATTCTGATCCACTGAAAAAAAAAAAAAAACAGATTTTTATCTATGGGAAAAATTAATGACTATTGCAAACAGCGAGTTAAAATTCTTTTAATTAGCCTTTTCATTTCATATCAGAAGTAAAATAAAATTATCACGTACCCCAGTACAACAAGATTTATCTGCGCGTGAGTCCACAAACCGCCAAAAGAATTGGCGCGCTATTTTGTCTGAATTCAGACACATCCTAAAGTATTTAGACATTTAGTTTATGGATCTCACGTGTAAAAGCGTCCCACTTAATCCTGATATATGGGCGATAATGCATTTTTCAACATTAATAATGGTCTGCTGACGGTGTACAAGCACTTTTGAGGTTCTTACTCTCCGAGTTATAAGACCAGTATCTCCTCCTTTAAAGATCAAAGTTAAAGCAAAGAGTTGCAGTAGAGATGTCAAAAAAATGAAATTGGGTTGCACTAGGAAGTGGGGTTTTTTTTAATTTTTTTTTGGTAAAAACTTTCCCCAAGTGATCTCATCAGAGAGGAGAAAGAACAAAAAGGAAGGCAAAAGTAACAATACTTAAAGGAGAGATGAAGGATTTTGTTTGCCCGTACAATAATGTTTTACGGTTCAATGTAGTGGTGAGGAGCAGAAATTAGCTGGGCCGAGACAACTTTTTCACCACCAAAGATATAGATATCACCAATAGAGCCGTCCTATGTCATAAAATGCTCAATGTATCATCGGCAATTCTTTCCTTTTATCCGTAAAAATTAGGCTTCCGTTTATCTGCAATGGCTAATTGTCAACAATCAGCTTCAACTTCTCAATTCCCGTTTCCTGCAGTACATCCTCGCTGAGAAGCAAAGGTAAGTTGTGTTTAGAAGGGATGAGCCGTACCTGGATATATGGACTGCACCTAGCCAGGGCTTTGGGCACCATGAATCACAACAAAGTCATTCATGATAAGCACTTGGCACACCAACTAGAAGTTCAAATCAACGTTATGAGACCCCAAGCCTGCTGATAAGCACGTAGCTATTAATGACATGCAGCACATAGTCAACTTCAGCAAAGAAAAACCTGGAATTTCCATTTATCTGCAGCTTGTCCAAGTTAGCAAATGGACACATTTATCAGAATGTAGAAACATCATCTAAGCAACAAGATCAACTTCATCACGGCATGGATGAACAACATCCAATCTCATCATGCTGTGATATTGAGCTGGAACAGGAGCACCAGCCTGCACACAGAGCTCCACCACTGCTGGAGCCTTGCCATAATACCTCTTCAGTTTGTTATCCAAAGGAAGTCCATTCAGATCTTTAACATGCCAGACATAATTGGGACCCACAAGATCATCTATCGTTGCTTCTTGCCAAGCATGCTGACCATCACGAGACTGGTGCTTTGTTGCCTTGCACATCCTAACCTTGTGGCCCTTCGGACCAACCTGAACTTCAGGGCAATACCCACATGTTAACACATTGTACTTGGTCATGATCTTTTTGGCTCCTGATATCATTTCAAACCATGAATCCATTGTCCAAATGCTTATTTCCTTTGAATTGGTTGGTCCATCACTCAATTCATCCAACTTACCAGTATTTTCTACCAACTTGAGATTCCTTGTTGCCTCATCACATTTGGTCTCAGGATGTGAATCTACATAAGGATCAATACCCTCAGAATTCAGGTTTATCCTAGTCTCATCCTTCGCTATTCCCTGCTCAAAGTCTACAATTCTTCCTTCAATAGAATACATGGGTTTTGTTCTCCTCCTTGCAGGGTACTTTTCAAGGTCTACACCAGCTTGTATACAGAGTTCTACAATAGCAGGGATTTGTGGCACTCTACGCCTCTCATCATGCCCAACTCTAGGCTTTCCAACGCGGTCATAGAGATGAAAGCATTTAGGGAAGAACAACAAATCGTGCACTCTTCCCTTTCTCCAAACATGAGTAGCACCTCGGGAACCACTTCCTGGACCAGTGCAGGTACGAATTTCATGACCCACAGGACCAACATGAACCTCAGTGCAGAACCTGAATGCAAAGTCCTCGTTAAAGTGAGCACAATTAAGTGAAGAACACAACAAACCAAGACAGAGAGTGCGTGCACCCCTTCACTTTCTAAGAAGACTTAAAAATCATCTGTGGTCCTCTACATATCTCCGTAGTATCTATCAAGGCCCTTTTTACCACGGGGAAGTAAAAATTTCGTCTTTGTATCTAGCCAAGTTAGCTACAATGTTACGCCACTTGCAGACTTTTGATATGGTCAGCTTAAATTGTCAATCCTCAGTCGAGGATTCAAGAAGCTATATGTATGACTACTCAACACAGGACTTTTGATCATATCGTTCTCATCGATCATCTTGAGCATTTGGACGAATGTTGCATTGCCCATCGGCTCGGGCAACTTATAATAAAATATGAATTCCCCAGAAATTTTAGAATTTCCGAACAAGTTCGCAATAAAAAGATCCACTGGTTGCAAGAATGATAAATGGGATTAGACCTCGATCTCATTACAATCTCACGGTTTAAACTGAGAAACAAAAGAGCGCAATCATAAATAAATAAAATCCCTGCACTCACCTGCAGCGTTGAACTGGAACGACTTTAACGAGCTTAGCGAGGCCGGAGAGGAGCGATTCTCGAGCGCGGCACACACGGTGAGCCACCTCAACGAGCTCGGGAACCAACAAACCGTTGTCAGGCGGATGCTCAAGCATCCTACAAGGCTGGGCCTTCCTCGCTTCTTTTTCCTTCTTCGCTCTTTGTATCAATACTCTCACCGGCGTCGGGTACCGCTTCCTCTCCGACTTGTCTCTCCGGGGCTTCGGTATGTCCGCGTAGGGAGAATCGTCGGTAATGGCGGCGCCGACGGCGTCCCCTCCAAGGGATAGTAGTGTCCCCGATGAGAAAAATAGGTTCTGAATCGAACGGCAATTTAGCGTCCAAGTAGACAGGAAGTAATACCTGGGAACGATCCTTCTTCCCATTTCTCGGAAGCGATGTGAGAAAGGGTTTAGAGAGCAGAGAAGAAGAAAGCTGACAGTGTGGTGCTTCCCATTTCTCTGATGGTTCTTTGCCTTCTGTCCATTCGGAAACACGATGCTGTGCGGGACCCATGGTGGATATGCGTCTCTGACCGTTGGATCGGACGACCAATCAATGGATCAAGATAGGGTGCAACGCGACCGTTTAGACCAGTTACTTGAAGAAAAAAATTTTTAAAAAGAGCATAGAAATTGTTTTTCTGTCTTTTTAAGGCACTTTTCTTTGCTTTTATTTTCTAGGACAATTTGCATTTAATTTCCTAAAATTTAAAATAATTACAAAAAAATCTGTTATAAATATCTTAAAGAGTTTAAATTACCCTTAATATATCAAGAGGACAAAATAAGATGACCGTTTGAGACTAAGTTTTAAAGTTAGATTTTTTATTCCATTGATTTTTTAATAGTTATGTTGCCGCTGAAACTTTTAATAAAAAAACATTTTTATATGTCTTTTTGTTTTTTCTAACTTGTTAATTGGCACTCACCTTTTCTGAGACATCACAGGCTTCGATAAAATAAAGGACAAATGCGTCTTTTCAGCCTTTTCGTTACTACGACGAGCTAAACTAAAATAGTTTAAAATGTAAATTTCTCTGTTTTTTTAAGTACGTTATATTAACAACAAAAATACATACCAAACATAAAGCTTATTCACGAGCAACAGGAAGACACGAGATGCATAAAAATCTTATATTCATTGAAAGAAAAAAGAGAGACAGAAGACCATGAGCACTTCAAAAATATCCACAACCGAGATACAGTAACGCGGTGTGGTTCTGTTTCCATGAGCAATTACATCCCGGCGGTATGGAAAAACGAAGCCAAACCAGCAGTGGCCACTTCAAACTTCCGGGAGACAAAAAGGCGTTACACAAGACAGTTGCAGGGGTTACAAAACTGAACTGAACTGAACTGAACCAAAACAGAGAAGATTCCCCTAGGCCATGCACAAGCGTGTACTTCTGTACATCATTGTCAGAGTCATGACATCCAAAATTTTGAAACTTAGTTAGGATATTCTCTATATATTCGTGGCTGGACTAGATATCAAAACTGTAGGAACAAGGTTTTGAACAGCAGCCCACTTGGCTCCGGATATGCACTCTTATAAGTTAAAAAGGCTTCCCTATAGCCAATAGGGGACTTGTCAGGGCCACCTCTTGATGAAAAGGGGTGGGTAGGGTTTCTTTTTTTCTAACCCACGGGTAAATGGTTATGGAGTTAGTGCCACAAGCAAAGCCAGACAGCTCAATCGCTAATGGACGATGAGTCTGTCCCATTGGAAGAGTCCTCTCCATTTGCTATAACTGAAGGACTCCCATGAAGGCGGTTCTCCTCAACACCAATTGTTCGATGCTTTCCTAATCTTGTTCGGATATTGGTACCCATAGGGAAGGGCTCCTGAAAGTCAAGAAAATAGGTCTGCTTAAGAACAATATCAAAACCAAAATGATGGAACAAGGCAGATGTCAAAAAATCTACAATTTATTGGGACTCAGAGAGTTAGCAAAATATGACTAGAAGGCCATCAACGTCAACTCATTCTAAATGAGAAAAGATAATATAATTCGGACCCATCCCAATCACCAATTTAGTAAGCCATTAGCTCCTTACTACTCATGTTGTCAGCCTGCATAGTAGGGATCATCAACAAAGAAGCCAGTCAAAAAAATTGCACACGGCAGTGAGTTGTATATATGCATTTACACTCATATAACAAATGCCAGGATGCATATTCATTCATTCACCATAGCTGTAAATCATTCAGGGAGTCATTAGATCCTGTTAGAAGGTAGTTGCAAACAATGAGAAGAACACTTTATGTGATTATCATACTGGATCACCAGCATTAGGACCATCAGTATGGAAGAGTATAGGGCGACAGCGTTTATCCTCATTCATTAAGCTCGAATTCTGAAAATGGGCAACCAGAGCAGCCTTGCCCTGAATCCGAGCATATGCAAGAGATGCTACTTTCTCACTATTGAACTTCTCCCACTTTTTTCCATTGAATGCCTGCACAAAACCATGATATCTCACATTGTTTGAATTTTTCTTGGCATAGTCATGAAAATAGACAGAGGTGATAGCATCTCCTTCCACAAAGACAAAAGGAAGAAATTGCTATCACTCCACGGAGCCTACGTCATACCTTGTAGAATGGAATAATCTGTTGAGGATCGATAATGTTGACAAATGCATACCCAACATTGCATTTATTCTGTTGAATCGCATTTGTTAGTGATTTAAAACAGATGGCAATATCATACAAATTTTGCATGTACCCTTATTCGATGGTGCCCTCCAACCCAACCCCCAGGCCCGCCCCAAATAAAATAAAACACAATGCACTCGTGCACACAAAATATGAAGAAGATTGATCCAGCATAAATTACTTGCCTTGAAGTCAATGGGCAAGTAAAGAAAATCATAACTTCCTCGACAGTGCTCATCAATTGCAGCTAGAAGCATCTTTGAAGTGTATCTATAAAATGAAACACATCAAATTGAAAGATAAACAAGTGACAATGAGAACTTTTGCAGTGCATAAACAACAAAAATTTTAGAAACATGTAGCAGATTATGGCATGAAACAAGATTTTACCACCACACTTCTATTTAAATAAAGATTTACCATCAGAAACATAGTGAAGGTGGATAACCAAAAATTGTTTTCGATTGATGAGATAAAGTACCCAACAGAATTTGTGTGCATTTGCAGAAAGAAAAGAGGTTAACCAAGAACTTCAAGCCAAGTGGCGTGGAATATGAACCCAGGTGCACAGGTCTCTGAGTTAATGGATTGTTTAACTCTGAGCACCCATTACTGGTAAACAATGCATTTTGGTCTTTCAGGGCAAAACAAAATCCACTAAACTGAAGAACACTAAAGCAAGCAGGAAGAGTTGGACTATAAGAAGCTTCCAACTTACTTGTTAGGAATGTTCTTTATCATCAGAGTGGTTCGGCTGTCTTCACCACGTATTATGCGGTCAATGTCAAGCTCATACTGTTTCTTATCTGAATGATTTGCATTTGACTCAATTCTGCGGTGGGAGAAATTTCTCACACGCTCATTAGATGAATCAAAAGGGACCGGATTTGATAGCATTGGGTTCTGCCCAGTGAAAATGTGGCGTATCTGCTGAGGAGCATGTAGTCCAGCATTCTTACTCATGTCCATACAGCTTCCACGAACATGAGAGAACATGGTGTGTGTAGGGACCTCCATAGGATGTGATGGCGAGGTACCAGGAAAATCTACACTCCCAAGAGAACCCAAATGGAAACTAGAAGCTTCAGGAGACTCCCCTGAATAAGCATATGATCTGTCCCACAGAGAAGGGTTGACAGCTGGTGCAGATCCAACATGGTGCTGTGAGGGTGCCGTGTTCAACATAACAGGAGGTCCTCTAGGAAATCCAGACATATGTGAAAGGTGATGAGGATGAATGCCATTGACAAAGGACGGTGAATTGGGCCAAATCATGTGATTTGATGGATGTTGCTGGCCTGAGTTGGCATTGTTCCATATGTACTGAGTCCCAGGAAGAGTGCAGCTTCCATTTCTGGAAGATCCAAAAACTAGACAGAGATATCGTTCATCAGGGTATTAAAAAGTGATTACCAAATTTAAAGGCAAGCATCGAAGCAAATCAACTAAAACTTCATTAAGTTTTACCTTGATAGAGACACTAAAGGAATATGTTTGTTCCAGGTAATGGGACAATCAAGGTAGCAAATGATGACTGCTTTGGTGTTTGGGAGCATTTATCCTTGTATGTGTCTATATTATGTGTGTATGTGATATCTACCATCACAGTGGACTTCCATCAATGCCAAACCATGATTAACCTAATTTACTGAATGATGCATCCAACTATCAATAAACTCAGATGGAGTTACATAAAATAGACCATAGCACCCAAAAATTATCTTAACTTACCTCCTCCATTAAGTTCCATCATATGCCCACTGGAGCCTGCCCCTCGAATGTGCCTGATGTCAATTCCTTCACTCACTTTGGAAGCAACACTGCTAGCCATGCCTCCAGCAGTGCTTGAAGATTTGTATAGAGTAACATTTGCTAAACCATCATGGTACTCTGGGAGGGAATGAGGATGGAAACTTGGAAAGCTTTGGTTACCAAAATTAATTTCATCCAAGGTATGGTTAGGTTCATGAAGGCCAAATTGTTTGCCAACAGATGCCACTCTTGCTGGGGAGGGTAAGTTGCTTGGAACACTAGAACTCCAGTGAGGTTCAATAAATGCACCCACAGGTGACTGGATGCCAGGATGTAAAATCTGAGCAGACCCATTTTCCAAGTTGCCAGATGCAATTACTTCAGGAGAAACTGCAGGAGAAAAAGAAGCTGTATGAGGACAAGAAGAACAGGTGTCTTCTAGAACAAATCAAGCTCAATTAAAATGAATGGATATTTAATGTGCAGTATCGTACCCATTCGTTTGTCATCAAAAGTGCCTTGATAAAGATTAGGTTCCTCATGTTGAATCAAACTGCAAAGGAAATTGTACCAATATCACACCCCAACTAAATTTGGGATTAAAGATTATTGTTATTGTTGTACCAATATACACAAAAGTTAAACAAAGCGAGTGACATTTCTCACGCATGCTAGCAGCATGTTAATCACTAGAAACAAACTACCACTGCTTTTACCAACAAAGAATATTGCATATTGCAGGAGCAATAAATTCAAAAAGAGTGATACAATAAACACCAGTCTTTGCCTTTGTAAGGGTAAGTGAAAAAGAAAAGCTACATAATTTGGTCAACAAAGCCCATCAGACACCAATCTCCACTTAAACAGGGCTGAAGTGAGGTTAGAGCCATTAATCAAGCTGACAATACCTTCTTGCCCCATATGGGTGGATTAACTCAATCTTGATCCGCTTCCCGGCCAAATCACTCCTATTCAATGCAGAAACGGCTGCCTCAGCAGCTCCAACATTATAATACTCGATGTATTTCTGATGGAACTTGCTTGGACCATCATGGATCTGCAGAACACAGGTGCTGTGGTATTAAAAATTATGGAAACATTTGGTTCTTAACCTTGAAGACACATGATATGCAGTAATCCAATTACTTCTTTAATTTCTCCATAAACACCAAATATGTGATGAAGCTCATCAGCTGAAACAGAAGGATCAAGGTTGGAAATAATCAGAGTCCCATTGTTCACATCTTTCTCTGATATATCATCCTGGGAGAGCAGCAAGCCAAGTGAAAAATGAAAAAGTAAAACGACAATTCCAAAAATAAACAAGTTGCAAACAAAATAGAACTATTAGTGAATATGAATAATTACAGAATGGGCACACCTTTGGAAATGAATAAGGTGCATCAATTTTGCTGCACCTCAGCATCTTATTTTGATGTGCTCTCAGTGCATTTTGACTAGCCCTTGTAGCTCCATATTGCTGAGAGATAAAAATATAAATATTAAAAAGACTTACAGAATGAGATGGGAAACTTTGCTTGCATACAGGCCAAATAAATTTTTGAAGGACAAAGAAGAATGTGAACCTCTAAAAGAGCCTTCAGTTCAAAATCTTCAGCATTACTATTCACATCCCTGAATAAAACTGTTTTGGAAGGGTGTTCATTATAAGGATGCTTGCCATGTAGTGAGCCATTAAAACCCCCTTGACCAACTCTTCCAATTGCAACAGAATTCCCTTGATACGCATTAATGTGATCATCCCCTTCCAATTCCATGCCTCCACTACTGCTGAACAGGTCAAAATCTTCCAAATCATCTCCAACATATGAGCAAGAATTATGTCCCAACCCATCAGTCACACCAGAAAGCAAATCATCCTCTGCCGGAAGAAGATTTCCGATAGTCTGTGCCTCAATTTCTTCAAGAGATTCAAAAGGCTCTTCTTCCTTGTGGGAAGGTGCAATAATTTTTGTACATCGATGAGATTGAACATCATTCTCCAATGATCCCACTGTAGAATACGCACAGAATATTTCATCAAACAAGCTTACAAGTAATGACAGTTGATCACCTTCAACTTTGAGAGAGAGGAAGAGGTTTGCAATGATAGAAAATTAACGGGTGAAAATATTGCCAGAAGGAGATGAAAATGATCATGCACCACAAACATCTTATATTACTAATCATAAGAAAGTTCATGAATTAACACAAAATGTTTAAAATGGTGCATAGGTAAATAATACAACCTTAACTAAAGCTATACCTGAAAGACATGAAAAGGACAGGCAGAATGCAACGCTCAAAACTAAACAATCTATAGTAACTTGAAAAAGGAAGCTTACACTGTCTACTAAATATTTCAGACAGAGAACTTGAGAATAAACTGCTTTCCCACTGGGTCTTACTAAAACCAGTCATGCTTCTTCCAAAATCATATGAAGCAGGCTGCACAGACAAACTTGACCGCGACTTTAGATGATGACCAATAGAACCACTTGATTTCTTGGACATATTGGCACCTCCTTCACCAGTGGGTAACTTTCCTTTTTTATCTCCAGCTAGAATTGACTGTGGTGGGTCCACAGAATCCACTGATAGTGACATAGTTGATGAGAGTGTGTCCGAGTGTGGAATTGGTGCCATTACATCCGGCCCAACTGAAATGTAAAATCCATCCATCAATATTGAAAGCTCTCAAAAGATACATCCTACAAAATCCAATTAGAGATAGATATAACCACCACACTTATGTTACAGCAAAATTTTTATCACTTAACCACTATGCCTGAATCCTGACACTCAATCACTGGCCCTTATGTTCCCCATTGCCTCAACCTCAACATCTTAATCCAACCTTGTTCAAATACTCAAAACCCACTAACAATAATGACCATGATAGGAGAACACATTTGGATTATACAAATTAGCAGAATGAAGTAGTTCTTCGAAAAAAAAAAAAGGTAAATGGCACTCACCTTGGTGATCAGGAACTGAATGTGTCTTGCAGAATCCAATTTGCCTCTGCCAACAGGTACTTGTGAATTACTTAACAAACAAAGGGCAATGTTGCAGCGATCACCAAAGAACAAGACACAAAAGCTAAAAAATTTGAAAACAATATGACGTAATTCAATAAAGCACCAATGTAGATAGTGCAAGAGGAGACAGGAATAAGGTGACAAGGGCAAAATAAAAGATTCCGTGCTATAATGTACCTCAGCAGGAAAACGAATGTCCTCGAAGAAATGGGAGGATGTGGTAACGCCTCTTTGATCCATTATTTCAAAAGGCATGGTGAAGCCTCAGTCGACAGAAACTCTCAGACCCAGTAAAAGGCACTTTACCGTCAAACTGCAGTCGCCGTCCAATTTTCATTTCCCTTCTTCTGGAAAAGAGTCAAAGTTCAGTCTCCTCAAACAGTAAAAACCATGGAATTCAACAACAGACTTTGATATGTAAATGACTCGTACAGGGAATGGGGCAGGGGTGGGGAGAAAACGGTCCTTTCCTCTATGCCAGTTCATTATAATGGGGACCGCTATTAAATTGAAGAAAGCAGAAAACCAAAAACTGTGTTTCTTCAACAAAACAAAGGACGGCACTTTTTGATTAAATTCGTAACCCAAGACAGACTAACATAAAAATGCTTTTATGTTTGACAGTTTATTAGACAATGAATCAGCATACTGGCACAAAAACGAAGGCCACTACAATGCGCTGTCTAGTTGCCAAGAAAAGTAAATGAAGCAGAATTATAGCTCCAGAATGACTAATATCTTTGTGGGGAAATAAAAGAGGAAAGAAAGCGCCGCCGGAGACGCTAATAACTTTAGCTAAATATCCTAATCCCATTTCTTGAAAAGGGCGTGCACGAAGCTCCCGCAGAGTGTCCGCATTCCTTGATTGGACAAAGAGACTGATCTACAGCCGACTATGTAGTATTTAAACAAAGACTCGCCCCTCGCCCTAATTCCAGAAAATTTAAAGAAATAGGCAACATTATAAAAAAAAAACAAAAACAAAAAACAAAGTGAAATCAAATGAAGGAAGCTTCAGCTTTTGGGCGATTGGAAATTAAATCTTGCAAAAGCAACCATTTTCAAGACATAATTCAGCAAGCTCAAGGACTAGAAAATTAATTTCACTGCATTACCAAACGGATCGCCTAAGAAGAACCCAAAAATTCAAAAGAAAAGCATCCAAACTAAGTTTCAAACTTGATCTCCAAATTAAACTTGGAAGGAAAAGGTTAAAAAAAAAAAAACCTCCTTGACAGACAGCAAAATTCCAAATAGACAAAAAAAGGAAAACAAAAAGAAACAGAAACGCACCTTTTAAAAATGAAACATCACACCTCCAACTGCGTTTCCCTCTCTCTTACTCTCCAGATAATGCACAATTACACAATAATTTGAAGTCGCAAGAAGAGAAAGAGCCAAGAGAGGAAATTATGAAGGAGCAATCAAGAAGATGGAGAGAGAGAGAGAGAGAGAGAGAGAGAGAGAGGAGTAAACAAAATGGAATTTCAAGGCATAAAGAACCAACAAGTTAGAGGAAGGGATCTTTGCATATGTGTCCCACGCCAACCTCTTCTTTCCTCTGCATTGAAAGCTAATATCTCTCACCGACGACACAGACAGACAGACAGACGGAAGAGAGAGAACTTCAAAAGCAAAAATAAAAATTAAAAACAAAACAAAAGAAACAAAACAAAAGAAATTGGCAGAAATTTCCTTTTTCTTGTTTGTTTTCTTCTACCCAATCTTAATCCTAATTATTAATTAACAATTTAAAAAACAGAAAAGATAGAGAAAGAGCCAGAAAGAGAAATTAATATATAATAATCAAATCTTATTGTCTATCGTCATTTTGCAGGAGGATGTGACTCGGGGCAAGAAATCAGAAACAATGGAGATCCCGTCGAGGTTAAAGCGATTGTCCGGCGAGATTTCGCTCGCCGGCAACTCGCTGGGTTCTAGAGGGAGAAGGCTTAAGGTTACAGCGAGAGAGACAGAGAGAGAGAGAGAGATGGGGTTAATGGTGTTTGTCAGTTGGCGTTGAAAGAAAGACAGAGACGAGAAACAGAAAGGAATTTGCGGTGCGTGTTGCGTTGTGGATATTTTTGTGGATAAAATGGTTTAATCAGACCCGTTCCCTTGAAAATCGAGGGCTTTTATTTATTTATTTATTTATTTATTTTCTTCCCTAGATTTTTGTTCTGCGAGAAAAACTGGGGGTAAAAAGTGAGGCGACTAACGGCGCCGTGATGTTAGGTTGAGCCGTGGGCTTGTTGGCTCCAACCACCCAAGTTGGAGACTTGGAAACTGGAAACGCCGTGAAACGCCTTCTGAGCTCCCTAAATTTCTGGGTGATAAAATCGGGAGGGACAGAGATTTATATATCTGAGATATTTTACCCTCGTAAATATCCAGATAAATTTGAGCACTCTCTTTAAATTTCTTCCAAATTTGATTGTAAAATTCTTTTTTTTATTAGTCAAATCTAAGCCCTTTTGGCACTTGAAAAATTTATTGCAAGTAAATAGGCGATTTTGTTTTGCATGCCCATAAGTGTGGTTTTTTAATATATTTTAAAATGTGGTTTAAATGTAAATTTTCTTTTTATTTTTTTTTTTAGAGATTTGCCTTACGATTTAATAATCATATTAAGAAAATAATAACACGACGAATAACGTATCTAAACAATCATTAATTTAAAAGTTCGCCATCATATAGAAAAAAATAATAACAATAAAATAGTGTACTAAGAAAATTTACTAATTTTGTCAAAGAAAACAACCCACTTAAAACAAATTTAGCAAATTATTCATATAGTTTAATGAATTTAAAATGTAATTGTACTCTTCTACTTGCAACATTACAATGATCTCATCTAATTTCAAATTAAAATAATTACGTACATCACGGTTACAAATAATTCGTATTATTAGTCCACGTAAAGTGACGATTACATATTTTTCATGTGTCTAATTTGATTAATTAAGTTTTCAACACTTGTGTTTGTCACAACAATATTGTAACTGTGCATAATTAGTGAACAAATTTCATTGAAGAATTCGAAATTTCTGTGAATAATGTTATCAAATCCGTGAGTTTGAAAATACGGAGTTACGAGAAAATTGTGACGTAGAGTTCGGTGCCGGCGGGTACGGAAGTCTTGTAAACAGGAAAAGTGTGTCCTTAAAATGATTGTTGTGTACGAAACTGTATGCGTTACGGAACCAACACAATTGCTGGCTTATTTAATTCGAACGATAAGGCGGATGGGGTTCTGGAGGTCTTCTCTCCTGTCCAAATGTCCACGAAAAAAAAAAAAAAAATTGTTTATTTGCTTTTCTTTCAGCAGTAATCAACAGAGAAAGTCGCTCTTAGTACCGGAAATTGGCTGTTAACAAAGAAAAGTGGGAATAATTCGTATTAGAGATTTTGAGTTCTGCTCAGCAGGTAAAGTCAACGTATAGTTTTTTTTTTTTTTTGAGATACAACATAGAGTTATAATTTGAAAAACTTATGTTCAACAAGTAAGAAGATCGAAATATAATGTATTGCATGGCTTTATAGGACTTAAATTTTCCGAATTATTTTCATTAAATGTAAAAGGAAAATACCTTATCAAGCATAAGATATTGAAAAAAAAACGATAATGAGGATTATTATTCACAAAAATAAGATAAACCAGCTTAATATCCTTTGACCCGCTTTTCAGGAACATGTGTGCCGGACATAGTGTTGGAATTTATAAAGATTTTTGTCAAATAAATATGTTAAGAGTACAATGAGGAGGAAGACACAACTGAGGTCGAGTACGACTCGCAAGCAAGAAAATCGTCAACACCCAACAATTCGTTGTATGTTTATCAAGAAATTAAGAAAAAATAAATAAAAAATATCGTGAGAAAAAACAAAAGATATAGGAAATGAAAGAAAACTGAAGGAGCTAACGAATTAGAAAGGACAAAGTAAAATAAAAAATAAATTTATCAAATAGAAACTTTGAGTGTATTTAATTATGTCTCCGTAATAAAGATAAATCTCTTACTATATTTATAAAGCTCACTGTATGGTGACCGACGTCTATGTTCCCTTAAACGGGAGCCTCTACGCGGCGGAGTCATTGCAAATTGGAGAGCATCCGTCTTGATCGTTGTCGGCGGCTTGCGGAACCATCGACCCCTAATGCACTGCTAAATTAGGTAGTGGTCACTATCCCATATGCGCAGTCGTTTCTCAGTATCTACGTCTCTGATCTCTCTGTTAGTCTTGAAAATTGGTCATCACGATCATCCATAGATTGATTTTAGTGATTTGAAACGCATTTCAAAGTTGGTCTCTTTATGCTTTGGAATCAATCCCGTTGCGAGCCTGGACCCATTTTGGATGATAAACACAGTGGTTTATACTTGTTGTAATCCAAATTTCTCACTTAAAATATTAGGGTCATCACATGTACTAACCCAGATGCCCACTCCATTTTATTTTATGTTATATTTACTTGTATCTTTGTTCCATGGAGGCCCCCGGTCACTTCGCGCTGAGCGACTCCTTTTGATTATATAATGATTTCCCCATTTTGAGTCACAGAAGCTGGGTCCTTGCCCCCCGTATCATTTTATTTTGTTTTTTTTTAACGGGGCATTCGTATGTTTTAGCCCTTTTGCCATTTACCTCACTTTTCCCACGTCATTTTTTTTTCTTTTTGTCAGAAAAAATAAGAGTAATGTCTTCTAGTCTGTCAAAAATAATTATATTAAATTTATACTATATAATGAACTGATACACTAAATTAAACTAGCAAAAAAAAAAAAACAAAATTTACAACAATTAATAAAAATTATCAGTCACTCTAAAAAATATAAAGAGTCAAATAATTATTTAACTTATTGAATGTTATAACAAAAAGTTTAACTTCATAATTACATAATATAATATAAATAAAATTTTGTAAACGCGAGACTACTATAAACAATTGTTGTTGGGCACATCTAAGCATAGGCACTCGAACCATTGGCCCTGTCTTATTCCCATCCCTTGTTGCTTTACGCGGGGTTAAATAATACTCTGAATACAGATCCAAAAACATGTAGTGCACGCATAAATTCATGCTCTTTGAATTATTAATTTTGGTGCAGCAAGATCAATTCTTAACATGAAATGTTGCAGAAATCAGTTTGAGAAGTCAATTGATAATATTAATCGATTATCATTTGATTTTGAAGAAAACTACCGTAATAGTCGAGGTTCAGCGCACCCACGGCGTAACCAATCACTTAGTAAATATACCGAGTCAAATCTATGTAATCACTAGCTAACTCATAAGAAAAGCCTGTAGATAGGGATGAAACCTGTAGGAGGCAAAGAATGTGAAGCAGGCCACTTCGGCTTAGCCGACAGCCGACGAAGTCTTAGAAGCCGAGAAGGAGGAAAAGGACCCGAGTCCCCTCGTCACAATCTGGGAGGCTCCGCCACGAGTAATTGAACGCTGATCGAGAAAAGCATTTATTCCCGATACTGTACCCAAAGCTGCCACGTGCCCTCCTCTTATTAGTCAGGTTTTGGACAGCTGCTCAAGCAACTTCAGAGCAGTAATCATACAATGTGTACCGGCCGAGACACAAGGGAACACAAGACACTGCTGTCCCTTTTCCTTTCTTTTTCTCGTCTTTTATTTTTGCGCTTTTAAATTTTCTTCTTCTTTTCTTTCAAAAAAAAAAAAGAGAAAGAAGGATCGCTTCCTCCACACTTTTATTTATTTATTTATTATCTTTTTTTTTTAAATATGCGTTGATCCCATTGGTTGGTCTTTCAAAAAATTTAACACATCATCGTGGATGAATCGTCGTGTTTGGTAGTAACTTTTTGAAAGAAAGAAAAAGTGGGAACAAAGATGTAAAATTCAGCAAATGCAACCACTATGATCAATTTATCCGGGAAAACAAAGAGAACGAGAGAGAGGGTTGGGTTGGTGGGAGGAGGTTGGGGTTGTTAAGGATAAGGGTTCACATGGTAATGGTGGCCTCATGGCCTTTAGACGTACGGCCAGTTGCGGGGCATGAGAGCGATTTCGGATACGGGCATTATTGGCGGTGCGTGGGTCGGCGTGCCAACATTTTCTGGATACAGCCAGAACATTACAGACACGTGTCAGCTCGGACGGCGAGACCATTTTGTTCTTGAAAGCTGAATGCATGGGCTTCCATCTTCAACCCCTCAGCTTGCTACTTTACGCAAGTAAGATCGTGATGAACTAATCAAACACGGACCTTCTAGGCTCCTGGAACAGCGTTGATTTGAAATTTCTTACGTTAAGACGATGTGCTTTATATCCGTACAAAAGCAATTGTACACCAACCTTGTTATTTAATAAATTGGCACGGAAATTACAGGGAGGGTTGAAAATTTACGCTGTTGGGCTAGTAGCGTAGTGTTGTGTTGCATAAGGTACCGAAAACATGAAAGAGAATTTGCACCGAAGAGGATAGTTGTGGCATTTATGATTTAGGAAAGAAAGTGTGCATCTAACCGCAAGTGCAAATCCTCGGTACAGTCTAAAAATCGAGGAACGAGCACGTGTTACGCGTGCATACTTGTAACCAAAATGGAGCCGCTGGAAAAATAACATCCCCGAAAAGGGACAATTCAAACTGCTACTTAGAGATATTTTGCCTGATCTTTATAATTTCATTTAAAATTTGAATAACGAAGGACAAATATTAGTGAGCTTTTTATTATTATTATTTTTTTATTTTTTCGGATAGGAAGAAGCCTAAATTCGTAAGCTTTTAATTTCCATTAGAAAAAATGCAACCTATGACCCTATTAGTTATTCCACACATGCATACATGGGACAGAAAGGGGAACAAAGTAAACTGAAACGGGAAAAACCTGTGCATTTCATAGGATGATTATGCCCCGGTTTCGTTTCCACAAGAATATGTAAATGTCAGGAAAATACATAAACAAAGTTAGGAATCTTAGCAATTAAATGTTGCAGAAAAAAAATGATTAATAATCTGGGCCAGCACCTATATAGCCTATATACTCCAAACCTTCAATCGTTGTAACCAAGTTCCCTCGGTCACCCTCACGGCCTCCAAGATTCAAACTGCAGGTACTCATTGCAGGCTCACAAGTTGAGGCGATCTTTTTGTTTTTTTATTTTTTATTTTTTATTTTTTTGGGGTCTAAGTGGAGGCCTACTGTCATGCTGAAGCGCTCTTTCTTGTACGCCGATTCCATACATCGGGTACCGGTGGCCGTGTTGTGGGCGGGGCCCACGATGTGAAATCAAGACAAATTCCTTTCTTTTGGGCTTGACCCCACTATTTTACTTTGTTTGGACTTTTGCTGCAAATTGTGTTACAGAAGAAAACTAGGAGAAAGAAATTTATGGAAAAAAAAATATTCATGCGAGTTAAAAAAAAAATTCTCAACTCTGTTTAAATAGAAGAAAATGAAAACGAGTAGAAAGTTGGGTTTTTATTTAAAATTTAAAAATTATTAACCGAAAATAAAAACTTTGAAAATATAAATTTACATTTATGTGTATATTATTTGGAATAAAGAAATAATTATTGGGGCAATAAGGTCATCTACCAACAAAAATCTTCTCTGTGCAAGATTTCCTCACCAAATTGGTGAGACTGGTTTTTTAGTGGAATCCCTGAGAAAGTTGTCTTGAAATTTGTTCCATTTTCATTCCCATCTACTTGTCAAACAGAGGAAAATGAATTTTCTTCCCTATTTTCTTTCCATTCTTTTTTTTTTAATATATTTCACATCTTTCTCTCAATCCAAACACAAGCTTTTGAATGTGTCTAGCAGCGCCACGCTACAAGTATAGATCGGAATGTGTTCGAAGGTGCACCCCACGTTAGACGGCCTCGCGCGCGTGAGAAACGAAGACAAAGAAACTAAGAAAGAGGAATATAATTAACCACCGCCCAGTAAGCCAGTCAGTCACAGCAATTCCAATCCTAAAGGCTCGTGAGACTTAGCCATATAGAAAGAGAAACGAAGCTGAGAGGTGGCAGAGAAAAGGCTTACTAGAGAGCTTTCGAGCAGAACTGAAAATCCATAAGACTTTCTCGCATTTCGCTGACTTCCTCTGATCTACGGTGGATTTAACCTGCCAAAAGCAACTCAAATTTCGTGCACGTGTCTTAACCAGCCACGTTCCTCTCTCTCTCTCTCTCTCTCTCTCTCTCTCTCTCTGTGTCAGGTATTTCAAAGATTCTCTATGTTAAAGTGAGGCGCATTTTTGAAAACGAGTTGAAAAATTTTTCCCGCCCTTGTCATTGGCGTCAGTGAAAAAGTAGGAGACAACAGATAATTTCCTAAACTTACCACACAATCATTGCGAGCAGGAAGAGTTGCTGCAGATTTTAAGATGTTAGAATGTTCAATTTTATGACAAACAATAGTTCAATCTCGGTCCGCCCGGCGTTCGGCTTGAGATTTAAGATATTTCAGCTGTCCTCGTGCCGGGGTAGCAGCGAGAGTGGGCACCAGTAAGATTTTGGACAGGCCAGGACATAAATAATTAGTGTCTGTTCGTGAGGGAGCACGACCATTTACCGAGTAGAAAGACCAGGCTAGATATTTGCATAAGCTCCTATGCCTTTTCCACGGGACAACGACACAAAATAATAACGGGGCCGGACTCGAAACTAAGTCCATTGCTTGACAGGTAGCAATTTCTGCATCCCACAATTTGTAGGCTGATTAGACCGAGCCACACACACATATATAGATATATTAATTGTGGAAAGTGTAATTATAAACAAGTCCTTCTGTCAGGTCACTGGAGAAAGAGCCATTGGAAAGATGTCGGGATAAAACTTATAATTGGATCAGTAACTCTCAATTAATCTCGAAATGGGCGCAAAATTGTCCAAATAGGAACAGTAACGGTAAAAAGAGTCTGCTATTAAGCAGACTCTGAGATTAAACAGCAGATGCCCACAACTGGTACTTAGCTTTTGTTTTCACAAGGTGTCCATCATTATCTAAGGGTCTAGAATATGTACAGCACTTGTAGCAGCATTGGCATCCTTTTTCAACTTTTTCTTCCGCTTCCTCTCGGACTGGGGTTCTTTTGCTTTCAATTCGTTGCAGAAGGACCTTAGTAAAGCAGCAAGATGTTCGTTTCTGTGAGCTGAAATCATGATGGAGCGGGGTCATCATGTTAGAAGGAATAAAATCCTGCTGTTTTCTCATATATTGGGACAGGAAAAGTGAAGAAAAGAAATTTGAAACTCCCATGCACATAATGAAATGATTTTGAGAAAGAGTGGAGAAAAAGATGAAAAAAGACAACTGGATAGAAACTCGTACAACGAAAGGGGTGGATACAATTTGCATCATCACAATAATAAGTGAACAAACATATAAAATGGATAGCCGAAAACCTCTAAAATGGGCACTGAAAACCAATAAATATCATTCTTTTACTTGGATAGTTGCATTGATATTTACCATAAATCAGGAAACTCTGCAACATACCAGAAAGTACCACATCTTCCATGTTTACAGATTTACGACCTGCATGCTGTGCAAATAGCTCCAGATCTTTTGCCAACTGTTCTGCTTTCAACAAATCATTCCTTTTATCATTTATTAATCAAATTACAAGTCACAATAATGGATAAGTGAAAATCACCCTGTTCCCTTATAATCTCTTGTCTGAACCAATATAGAGAAGGAACTGTATTACACAATGCATGATTTTGCTTTATGTTCTTCCACTTATTTTTATGAAATCCACTGTGTACTTCATTAGCCTGATATCAACTGTTACTAAATGAAGAAAAACATCCCGAGGGCATATTATGTGGGTTCTAAGATCGACAATTCATCCCACTAAGCAAAATTAGAATTGCCCAATTCATACTTCAGATTAAATTCAATTGTAGTATTGTAGACTACATTAAGTACCCACCAAATAAGGTGTCGGCAATTAAAAGTTGCCAAACTAACCATAATGGCCCAAGAATCAGCAAATTTATCATAGACTAAGCAGCAAAATGGCCCAAGAATTAGAATACCAATATTACCGAACGCAATGCAATAAATTTGGGGCATCGGACGTACAATATCTGAATTATGACGAATGTGTGGTGCCCAACTAATTTACAGGTAAAAGGAGAAAGAAACTAGATCATTCTAACCGATAACAAGATAAATTAGGCGAAAATTCCCTCGAAACACACCGAAATCAGGCTCGAACGCAATCTTCTTAATTACATCATAGAGTCAAGACGCATTTACCTGAATATTTAAAGGCCATATCGGCAATGCAAGCCATTATTGGGTCAGATATCTCCATGTCATTCTTCTTCGCTGGCCCGGAAAACAGAATTGAGTCACACAAGACATGAAGAGTAGAGTTGATAATTATTATAAATAAATTGAAAAAAAAAAAAACAAAGAAATTGAACCTTCTGCTTCAGCGATCAAGATGGTGGAGAGCCTAAATCGGTCGCGAAGGAGCTCGCTCACCGAATCTTCTTCCTCTCTCTCCGGATCGCTGCCATGCCCTCCTTCCATTCTAGTCTCCACTCTTCAGACTTCAGGGCTCGACCCCGTATGCAAATGAGAAGTGCGCGGGAACCGACTTAACTTGGAAACGCACTGATTCTATGCCGTACGGCCTTCGGCCCAGTCTGTTTGGGGCTCATGTAGGCTTTTTCAGTTGTGCCTGGCCTGAGCCTGCCTTTTATAGTTCTCCTGACCCATCCTGTCCTTGAGCCCAACCTAACACTTGGGTCGGATTCAGAATAACCTACGTCTGGCCTTTTTCATTATTATTATATAAATAAAGAATAATGCTAATTACTAAGCATATCAAGACTTCATCATGATTTTTATATTAAAAGTAATACTATCGAATTATTTTTTTATTTTATATATAAGTTCTATTATCTAACATGATGTGTGTTGAGTCTACAATATGTTATATCATTTAATGAATTTTTTTTTTTAATTTTAACATTTTTAATATTATTAAAAAAATAAAAATATTTTAATATTTAAATAATTATTATCCAAAAAATATTATATTATATTATATTTATTTATATTATTATTAAACTCCTATAATATGTGAATTTGTTACACACACACACACTTAATAAAAAATAAAAAATTTATATTAATAGTTTTTTTAAAAAATAAAAAAACTTAAAAGTAATATTATAAAAAATGAAAAGAAAAATTCTTAATTTATATTATTTTTTTAAAAAAATAAATTCATATTTTTTATTTAAAAATATAAAAAATTATAATAATTATTAAATAAATACATATTGAAAATTTAATTTTATTAAAATAATAAAAATTATTATATTAATATTAAATATAAATAAGAATTAATTAAAAATTATAATTTAAATTGAATATTTAAATATTTTTAACTTAAAATAAATACAATATTAAGGTGTAAACATTTCACTACCCTTCTTATGCTAGATAGTATTAATATAAACCGGTATTAAATTGTTTTCGTGGAGCGTTTGTCCACGATGGGCACAGAACCCAAAAGCCCAAACAGCCACTAATATTCCAAAATCAAGCAAAGTCCTGCGAAGCATTAGGCACGCGGGTCGCCGCCGCCGGAGCAATTTACCCACTGCGAGCAGAGGGCTCTGTCACCTTGAACCCTAGTAACCAAGTATACCCTTAAGATTCTTGTATACTTCATGTTTTCTTTCTGTCCATTTTATCTCCAGATCCAGGTCGTTGTTCCCGAGGAAACGAGACAAAATGCGGATGCGATCCAATCTCCCGTTTTATAATTCAGATTCACAAGTTATTTATTTTACAATTGTTCGCAAAACGAAAAGATTTATTTCCTCGATTAATGACATTCCTGCGACTCCCTTTTTTGTAGCAAAAGCGATAGATAGAGATTGAAGCGATGGCTATGGAAATTGACGGTCCCAATTCGAACAATTCCGATCAGATCAGCCCCAGATACTCAATCAACGGTTCTTTCTCCTTCGTCCACGTTTAATTTCGCTGTCCTTTATGTCTTGGAATCTCCAATTGATTGGAAAAGGAAATTAAAAAAAAAAAAAAACTCAATTAGCTCTTGCGTTGATAAGGGATATTAATATAACATTTTCAATTTTCTTATTTTTTAAAAAATATTATTGGCTTCTCAGTGTTGCAGCTGCTGAAGTCCTCTCAGATGCAGCATGGACTGCGGCATGGGGATTATGCTCGTTATCGGTATAGGCATTCAGTTTATTTTTCTTTGCATTTGGGTTTAATTTTGTGGGCGGATATCGGTTTATGATTTGAATTTGGTTAAGTCGTGCATTGAATTGGATTTTATTCAAGTGCAGGAGGTATTGTACTGCTCGGTTGAGGAGGTTGTATAAATCATTGAAGTTCACCCATGGCCGTGGTAAATACACTCGTAGAGCCATAAGTGAAGCTACTGTCACTGAAGTGAGGTATGTATTGTTGATTGTAGCTACTCTTACACTATTTTGTGCAGAATTTATAGATTTATATTTGTCCGTGTAAATTTCCATCATAGGAACGAGTTTTTATTAAAAATTTTTTTGTTAATATCATTTGATCCTGACTCATGTTGGATAGCATGGTTGCTTCCTTTACGAATTTCAAAGCAATCATCTCTTTCTCAATGCCACCCAATAGCATATTCAATTATACAAGAGGAAACTTTCACATGTTTCTGCTTGATATGGCTTTCACTTTATGGCTTTTCAAATACATTGTATGAAACATTGAAGATAATTGTCTTTTTTCAGAATCTTTTAAGTTCATAATTCATCTTATTTGAAGAAAAATAGGTTTTTGCATCTGGTTCTTTATTCTGCGGAGAGAGCTTGGAGTCATGCCATGGAGAAACGACAGCTTCTAAATGGGCCAAATCCACGCCAACGTATCTATTTGATAGGAAGACTGAGGAAAGCAGTGAAATGGGCTGATTTGTTTTCACGATTATGTTCCACCAAGGGAGACTCCAGAACATCACTGGAGGCTGAGGTGTGCTTATGTTTGGTTAGCTGAAGTTGTAATTGCTATCACCTATTTCTTTTGCAGTGGTCTATCCTTTTCCCTCTACTGTTTATGCAACATTTAATTTTGGGGCCATAAATAATTCAATTGTAGTACAGATGTTGATTTATGCAAATTTGAAAAGCCAAATGATTCTATAGGTCTTAGAGGATGTGTTTGCAGATGCTACCCTTGTCATATCCTTGGCATTGGTACTAGAGAAGTTGTTGTCTTATTTTCTCTGAAGACTTTAAGGAATTTGATGATATTATGCATGATGCTGCAATCTAGTCATTTCCTTGATTATTGGGCCATAAAGTTGCTTTAGATTTTTTTTTCCCTAATAGTTCATTCTCCATATTTTCCTATTAAAGAAACATTTTTTTATATATATGCATATTGTCTCTATTAGGAGACTCCTTCCATTTTCAGTTGACAAAATTATACTTCCAATTTTGCAGGCATACGCCTCCTATATGCATGGAACTTTGCTGTTTGAACAAGATAGGAATTGGGACACTGCCCTGAAGAATTTCATAAGCGCCAGGTATCTTTTTGCATTTGTTAGTTATTGCTGCTCACATGCTAAAGGTGTATTTCCAGCAATTCTCGCTCAGTTCACAAAAGGAGCTATTAGCTTTTTGTGCACCAGCCTGATCTGGGCTTTGAGGGGATTGGCATGTATGATGGCCATGTTCTTTAGAAAAACTGACACAATTGTGCACCATAACCTGTATATTTGACCCTCTTCTTGCCAGTGTCCTATATATATATATATATATATATATATATATATATATTTTTTTTTTTTTTTTTTCCAAAGGTGAATGCCCACCTTGGTTAATGATAGTCATTTTTGTTAATTTCAAGCAATCGGCAGTACAAAGTTATACAAAGACTTCACATTTAAATTAATAGGTTTGTATGCAAAAAATACTCTTTTGCTGGTCTTGACTTTTTCCAAAAAGAGCAATATAGTAGTTTCATTTAATGGAATATAAAATGCTGTAATAGAAAGACAAAATCTTATGGTGCTTTATTTTAGTCTTGATAAGCATTTGAATTTTGTAGGATTTCCTTTGCATGTAATTAGGGGTGTTGCTTTATTTGTCTTTTGATCATTTTGCTTCTCTCTACATTATGTCCACATATACTTTTTCCAGACTTGCTATTTTTTGTTAATTGTGTACACATATACTTGCTCTACCTACTTGCTCTGCCAACTTTCTCATTCTTTTTGCTAGAGCGGTTTATGAGGAACTCGGGAAATATGGAGACCTGGAGAATCAAGTTTTGTGCCATGCGCGTGTTGAGGAGCTGGAACCTAGTATTCGATATTGCCGTCACCAAATTGGTGGGTCAGATCTGCAAACTTCAGAACTGTTACAAATTGGTGAGATGGAAGGTCCTGCACTGGATCTCTTCAAAGCAAAATTGGAGGTAAATTTGGTTATCAGCACGAAGATGTGCATAGTGCATTCTGCATTTATATTGTAGTGAAATTTCTTTGGTTCTTCTCTGTTATCCTCCCTTTGTTTTTTCTTTTTTTTGTTGCTTGTGTTCTGTTGTCTCACTACTCATGTGAGAAGTGTAAAGTTGACCAAGTTTCCTGTCCAATTGTGAAAATCTTACACTTGAGTCAGTTTCTTAGTTGTGCTATTTGTCATGTGAAGTTGTGCATGCGGGTAATTCAGACTGCATAAGTTTGTAATCCTCTGGATTATGCTAAAATATGTCTGTTGCCTTTGTTATTTTCAGCTTTGCTTCTGGTTTTCTTTATTTCCTTGGTTTTCAGGCTGTTATGGATGAGGCAAGATCGCAACAGGCTGCATCACTGACGGAGTTTCATTGGCTTGGGCACAAATTTCCAATATCAAATGCAAAGACTAGGGTAGCCATTTTAAAAGGTTGGTGGTTGATTTTTTCAACTGCTGCACGCAGTGGGAACACTTTATAAACAGAATATAAGTTCTTTGCCATGCAATTATCTGGTGTGCCTTCATCTATGTCATCCATGGAATTTGCCTTTTGATTTGGTAACATGATATGATGAATCAAGAAATTGGTCATTTAAGCTAATTACTCCTGATGTGTTTTAAAATTATAGTCAATAAATGAATAAAGTCTGTTACATCATATTATTTTGGTTGGAAAATTATAGTTGAAGATGAATGATTGCATTCCCAATGACTTGTTTTGTGCATAACTGTTAAAATCTTGATTTCATGGCAGTTATTTAAAAATCATTTTCTCATCAACAATAGCAATATTGTCCTAACAATATGGACCAGTGTTTTACTGAATTTCTGTAATTGCATCTTTGATGCTCTGACAATGCTAGAGTTTACATCTGTTGAACAAGAAATGAGGGTCTTTGACTTCCTTTTACTGTGACAATAATTTAGGTGCATAAGTTTTCTAGCATGGTTTTCTTTAAATATTCTTTTTTAACATGACAATTTTTCAGCTCAAGAATTGGAGAAGGATGTGCATGGTCCTGCAGCAGATTCACTCCCAGCAGAGAAGAGACTAGCCATATTTGATAAAATTTTTGCTGCATACCATGAAGCTAGGGGCTGTATTCGAAGTGACTTGGTATGAAATGCAACCCAATGAGATGTGCATTCTGTTTCAGTTGCTCTTTCCTTTTGTCTGCTTGTATTGTACAAACATCTATTTAGATTTTTTTATAGGTGATTAAAAAAATTTTTGATGAGTGAATATCTATATAGATTTTACTCACTATTTCTTTTTCGAGCTTGGTTGGTTTTCTATTTTGTTGCATTGTTCAATCTTCCAGGCTGATTTTCATGAAATATCATACTTTCTAGGGTAATGCAGGTAATGCTGATAGTGTCAAAGATGACTTATATGGCCTTGATAAAGCTGTCAGTGCTGTGCTGGGACAGCGGACAATTGAGCGTAATCAGTTGTTAGTTAGCATTGCTAAGAGTAAATTTGCAAAGCGCCGTGAGGACAAAAATGAGAAAGTAACCAAACCTGAAGGGCTTGTTCGCTTATACGATCTTTTGTTGCAGGTTAACTGTGCCGTGTTATATATCTCAGCATGTGTTCTTCACTGGCAAAATTGATGTAAAGTAGCATTTCCTAACTTTAGGCAACTGATCTTTTTCCTTTCATTATGTTACATTTGACAGAATACAGCTGACCTTTCTGATTTAGTTAGCTCTGGAAGAGATATAAAACCTGAAGAAGTGGCATTTGCTGAAGACTGTGCACTCAAAAGTTTGGCTTTCCGGGCAGAAAGGTTTGAGTTTGCTTTTTCTTGTGAACAACCTGCAACCTAGTTTTCAGTGGCACCTATTCAAAGCTTTCCTTTTTGATCATGATTTCATGATTTTGCAAATTTTTCAGTGGAATCGACTATGCACTTTGTGCTTCATGATTTCATCCGGTGACAGTTCATTATATTCTTTCTTTATTCCTTTGTCTTAATATAATGGGACATTTTGGCTCCTTTCCCTCCTCTCTCCAGGGGGTAATCATTTTGGAGGTTTGGAGGACCTAAGGTTTTTCTCCCCCAGGATGGGAAGTGTGTTGGGTTTACCAAGAATCGTGATTTCCTGCTTATTGAAATTAAGATTTACCAACCCTGTTCTGCAGATAACAAACTTATTTTTCCTTACCAATTACTTGATATCTCATTTTTTCAGGTGCTTCTATTTAGCAAGGTCATATAGTTTAGCTGGAAAGAGATCTGAAGCATACGCATTATATTGCCATGCTCGATCACTTGCCGAAAATGCCTTAAAGAAATTTCAGGGTGCAAAGGACAATGACGAGGTGATTTAAATTAAGAAAGGAATATAAACCTTCTGCAGTTCAAAGATACATTTATTATCAGCTATCATGAGTTCAGATTTTTCATGTACAGTATTTAACCTGTTTTCTTTGTTACTTGTTTTGTATAACAGATTATGAAAGAGTTGAAGACTTTGTACAACCAGTGCAGGTCTAACAGTTGCATAGAACATGCAACTGGAATTATGGAGGAAGAGAAGGCTCCAGAGAATCTTTCCAAAAAAGTAGCTGCAATATCATTGAACAGAAATGACAAGAAGGTAACATCTGGGCTTTAATTGTGACAGAAGGCAGAAAACTGGCTTCATATTGTTGCTTTCTGAGCAATATCGTTCCCAAATGCTGTTAATGCATCTCTTAGAACAGATAAATACTGACAAAGCCTCTAGCCTGCATATACGTCTCACATTGGCTGACACGCTCTGATGTGAATGTACCAGGTGGAGAAATTCCTTCTAGAGAAACTTGATGTCTATGAGTCAGTTATTGGTGATCCAAATGTGAAAGGGCCTCCGCGTATTGAAGCCTTCCCACCAGCCTTCCAAACTATGCCAAGAAATCCCATTGTTCTGGACCTTGCTTACAACAGTATTGATTTCCCATCTCTAGAAAATAGGATGAAGAAGGACAAGAAAGGCTTCATGAGCAGGCTTTGGCGGTGAGTTCTGTAGATGACGTTGATTAACCAAGTGGATGCCCTGGGTTTGATGAGGGATTGGAGGCATTACATCATGGTCGGCGTCCGAGTCCTTGTCGACGGTATATTTTATTGATTGTGCTGGTTAATTTCTTTTGAACCTTGGGCCGTTAAAATTTTGAGCTTTGGGAATTCTAAAATTTTGGCAGACAAACCGAGCAGGAATTTTGAGCCTATTTTTACAGATTCGACGGTCAAAAATAAGGGAAAATGGTTGGTCTCTCGCTTGGCCAGGCCTTGTCGCTTTCTAGGTGTGACTTTTGACCGATCAACTGTATGCCAGATGCCAATGTCATCACAAGACTCGTTTCGGGCAAAGAACTGAACGTTTTTTTGGGGGTACATCGGGAAATTAAGGATTTGAACTAGAGAACTTAGTATTATAAATTTGTGAATCAAAATCAAGTCAAAACTACCAAAAAATCCCCGGAAATGAAGAATGTTCATGGCACCGAAAATGGATTACCAAAGATATAGAGCCTCTCGGGACCATTTTCCTGAGAAGGCAAGGACGCTTCTACCATAGAGTTATCCAGCATTAGGCAACTAAAAGATTTTGCATGTGACTACAAAAATCCAACCTGCGAAACACGAAAGCAGAGGAGAATGGAAAAGGAGAAAAGAAAACAAGGCTTCAATTCACATGGAAGAACGTATGGTATGCTACACACACACATCTTTACACTTCAAAACTTGATTTCACTTTCTTCAGATACAGAAAGCGATCAAACAGGTGACGAAATTGAAATTGGAGCACACCGCAAAAGATGTTTTCAATCAATCGAATGCAAAAAGCTCGTCAAGTTGTTCATCTGTCCACTGCAGAAGTGAAGCCTTGGAACCCTGATGCTGCTGCTGCTTGGTTCCACCGATCTTCCCGCTTTCCTTGCTGCTATGGACATCAACAATGTCAGCTGCGGCACTCTCCCGTTTAACACCTTCTACCACATTTCCTCTGCCTGCTTTTAGCTCCTCACCCGCCACGTCTTCTTGGTCATTGCCATGCCCTTCCGTTTCAACAGTCACTGATAGTCCTCCACCACTCACATTTCCTCTCACCGATGAACCTTCCTTTTCTGCAACAAAATTGTGGTTCACTTCTTTCGCCATCTGCTCCTCATTTTTTCCACTTTCACTGTTCTCCATACAAGCGCTCTGTCTCAGACTATTTAGGATCCCTTCAGTTCTGCCATGTGACGGCGTTTCAATGCGCCCAGAACCAAGTTTGCTCGTTGATGCAGCAGCAGAACGATTCAGTTTCGATATAGCCGTAATATTGTCTTTGGAGATCACCTTGACCACGTTCCTGACAGTTATATTAAGGCAATGAACAAAGCGGGAAGGTGAGAAAACGGCGACGTTGCGTAGTATTATCACAGCTCCGACGGAGATCTCCTTTCCAAACTTGGTCTCCGCCAAGGCTTTGCGATGGACGCTAGCGTTGATTGTAGCCGTTGGATCCTTTAGAGTCAGCATCATGTCACCAAGCCCATTTGGCTTGCAAGATTTGACAATAGCAACCACCTGAGCCACTTTATCATCCAAGCTAACCCCTCCGCCTTTTATCGCGCTCAGAGGAGTCCCAATCGCGCCGTCGCTATCCAGTGCCGAGCCTTCACGGCGGATGAAGTCCACGGCAAAGAGCCAGGGGTCCCGGCTGAAATCTTCGTCTTCGGCGGCGCATCCGCCTTCCACGGCCCTTCTAATGTACTCCTGAGTAGGAATCGGCTCTTCTCCGAGACCCACAAGAATTTCATTGTTCCGATTCTTGCGGCGGTGCATGGCGGCTTGCACGGTTCCCGCGGGTCCCGGAATTAGGCGTGGAGAGATGTCTAAAAGCGGTGGATTTGACGGTGGCGGTTGGTGATTGAGCTGGGAAAGGATATTTTGGGTGCTTTGTGGGTTTTGGGAGAGAACGGTTTGGGAGGATTGGGAAGTGATGGCGCAGCGTCGTAGAAACGGCTGAGAAAGGGAAATATTGGCAGCGGCGGACGCGGCGTCTTTGTAGTGGTTTTGGCGCTTGAAAGGGCGGAGGGAGGAAAGGTCGGAATCATCCAGGTCGAGCGCCTCTTCCCATGGTTCGTTCATTGTTGCTCTTCGGTCACTCTCTGCAAACGTAGTTGCGATCTGCGCGGGCGGAAAGGGAGAGAGCGCGCCGTTTCGTTTGGTTGCAGTTTGGGCTAAAAATTCATTTGTCACATACGGCCCAAAATTGACCCTGTTATGACTAAGAGGACACTGGACCTTTCTTACACTTGCTTTTCAAATCAACTTTTTATTTTATTATTTTGATTTTTACAAAGAAAAGCACAGGCATATTGCTCACTTCACCAAGACAGCCCAAGAAATATGTCATTAATATCAAATTTGGATAGTTTGTATTGAGATTGAATTCCTTATATACAGCAGTAAAGAGACGTTTTTAGCGGTCGCCCATTACTCATGCAGTTGGACATAAATCAACTCAACTTGTTTTATCAGTGAAAAAATAACCCTACCAATTCAGCCCAAAAGTAATTAATTATGCGTAAGAACATGATTGAAGTAAACATTACAAGCATTGAATCCGCACGTCTTTCTTCAACTGTTAAAGTTACCGTGAGGCTTTAGTTTAGCCTTGGATACAGCTTTTCTTGTCCTACAATAATTAACCGAGCATTCCTCAAAAAACATAGGGTATAAAATATAAATCGAAATTGTTTCCGCCAATGCCTTAACATTGTCAGAATCTTGTGTACCCATAAGCAGAGAATCTTTTAAACCGCAAGATGCACTCGACCATTGTCGCTTTTCCACATAATTGCTCAGTTTTCGTTCTTTAATTCTTCACAATCTGTTATATATAATAATTTCTTTAAAGAGAATTACCTCTGTTGGTAGGGCACATAACATAGAGTTCCAGGGAAAGAGAAGGTGATACAACAAGAGAGTGTTGAATCAAATTGGGCACTTGGGAGGCAAAGCATTTGGTTCTAAATGCCAAGAGCTTTCCGGTATGCCAAATTTGCCAATCCCAGGTACTCTGAACGCTGGAATCTGATGAGAAAAACTGAGCAAATTTGATCTAGAAACCACGCGAATCAAATCAAATCCATTGTGTTGCTGTATACGGAAGAAAGTCAGGCAGCCCTTCACCTCTCCGAGCTCGGAAACTTTTATGCTATCACCTTCTGTAAGGTCTGATCGAATCAAGACAATTAGGCATTGGGAAGTATTGTAGTCAGATATTCTCCAATTGGTGTTCCAGCCTTTGTACACAGCCCAGACCTCACTTTTAAGCGGGTAGACAGTGTGGCATGACTCGCCTATGCTTTGTTTGGTTTTAACTAGGTAGCAGAACTGTGACATTTCAAGACTTGCATTCTTTTCACTGACTTTAAACAAGCCACATGCAATAGGAAGGTTCTTCTTCCTGCATTCAATCTCATGATCGAGAACTGGCAGAGGTTCTAAGAATGTGACGCAAACTTCATTCTTTGAGATCAGACTTCTTATCTGGCAATATTGGCGAGGCATAAAATCCCTTCCCCAATACACGGCCCATATCTGCCCGGTGGCAAAGTCATTAGGACCCCAACTGGGCCGCCAGACCTGGTCTCCTGGAGATGACTTAAAGTGAGGAAGTTGTCCATTAACAGCAAATCTAGAAGAGATACCTGATTTCTCTATGTTTGGTGTGCCAACATCTTGGAACGTGTAATCTGGCAGGGCCATCAGATCAAGCTCAAACATCCCTTTGACAACCTTATCGATCTCTTTGCCCTCGAACTTATATGCTGGAACTTTATGAGAAAAAATATACAGTTTGTCTGGGGGAATATGAAGATTGACGGGATTCCCTCCAACTCTTTGTCTCTTAAAGATACTCCTGAAACCATCCACCTTCACCAAGCATGCTCCATGCGTGCCCAAATATTTGGAGAAGTCTGCACTGAGCTCAACTAACTCAAATTTGCAGCATTTTATGCAATCAGGATCATAAGGCCAGTCGTCAAGGTCCCAATCCTTGTAAACTGCCCAAATCTCTCCTTTTCTCGGGTATATTTCAATTTGCTCCCCCCTTGCACCAAAAGCACAAGAGCATTCATAGGACGAAATCATTGGCCATCTCACTTCTATATTCATCTCTCTTTCAGAACCCACTTCAAAGGACCCACACGCAACAGGCAAGCCTGCATCACACCACCTTTTCTCACCAGAAGTAACGGGGATTGGCTTGAGCCATGTAACGAAAGTTGCTGCCTTAGTTGTTGCATCAATTCGAGCATACCGGTAGTTGTGACTCCAATTTTTCCTATAATTAACAGCCCATATTTTATCTGCCTTAAAATGATCAGATTTTCTTTCTTTCTCAAAGTTGTAGAAATCCTGGGGAGGCCTTTTCTGCAGTGTGAACCTAGAAGAAAATTTCGAATTCCTCTCCACGCTGGTGTGCTGAAATGCTGTTGGCAAATCCACAGCATCCATAGACATTTCTGTATCTGCCTGAGGATTCTGCCCTGGCTTCATATTACCAGAAAATTCATTTAGCCCTTCAAGATTGTTTTCAATATGTTGTTTGTCTCTCCTGCATAAATTCGACTGGTTGGCTGCACGGTGTCTAACACCTTCAGGAAGCTTCTGTGCAGGTTTGCTGCCTCCGTCACAAAGTTGAACTGGGAAATCTTTCTTATACCCTGGAGGGTTTTCAGCAGCATTTGTCTTTTCTATCCCTGGGATTCCACGAGAACTTGATGCTCGCACATCAAAAGATGCACACTTCTTCCGGCTTGTATCCCTTATCAAATTGAATTCTTTACGCTTCCTTGGATCCTTAAGCACCGTTACTGCATCCAGCAGATGTCGTAGAGCCAAATTGGTACAAGGGAACTTTCTGCTGATGGGTTGCAACAAGGTGACAAGCTTCTGGTATTGGCATCTTATTTCTGAGAACGTAGCCGAGGGCGCGACCTGGAGAACCCAATAGTGATCAATTCCAGAACCTGGAAGCTTGGCATCGGCAGCAGACATTATTTCACAGACAGCTATCATGGAATCGATGTTATTGATGGCAGGGAAAATCTGGCTCGCTCTAAGTAATTGCTTTCGGGCACCGGCATAATCATTACACTTCATGCTCCGCTCTGCTGCTTTTAGAGGCTGGAGCATTTCTTGACTCATCTCTCACCCGAATTTTATGATAGGTCCCAAGAATCCCAAGATAGGCTACTTCAAATTTTCCTAGCAATCTTGATGCTATGAATCCACTTCAGTCAACAAGATGGAGAAAAAGGGATGTAAGGGGAAAAGTTTATACAACAGAATAACATTAGAAATGCGAGAGAGAGAAAGAAAAAGAGGAATCGCCCTTGTTCCTAACCACACTAACAGAGAAAGGGGTTTTATGGCAATTTCAATGAATGCGAAACAAGTAATGTTGTGCTGGCAAGCCGCGTCTATTTTGCTTTATGAAGGTGCCTTAGTGAAAAAAGATTCCTTTTTTTTTTCCCACAAATACATTGCCAAAGTTTGCAATTGAATTATATGACATTGCAAAAAACATCGCATTTAGTGAAGTGAAAGATTAATAAAATGGGTTCTAATACGGTACAACAATAGGACAGTCTCTCTAAGAAAGAATGTCTCTTATCGACCGGAAATAAAAGTTCAGTACAGACCCAACCCCATGCAAAACATGGGCCTTACAAGCAACTATTGATTAATTGATGTGTGTGTGTGTGTGTGTGTTAATACATAATACGTTAGACATTATGGAAGTTATGGGGACTGGAAGTACTGAAAAAGAACTCAATTGCGAGCAGAGATGACCATCCTCTACTCTTCTCTTCAGGAATCATTTCTCACAAGGACGGCGTGCCCCAATATATTTCTTTGTTTATATTTTTTAAATTGTATTCCCATACACTTTTGTTTTTTCTTTTTCTTTTTCTTTTTCTTTTTTTTTGGGGGGGGGGGGGTGGGTGGTGGGGCTAACGTCTTATTTTCAAAGCCATTCCACCAATTTTTTTCTTGAGAGCGGACTACGATCATGAGAGGCTTGCTTGCCACTTTTTGCCAACTGCAAAATGGCGACGCTTTCGGCTGTCAGATACCCAAAATAGAACCTCCCCTAACGTCTCCTCTCTTTCTCCGTATTGCATCGGATTCAGTAGTGGTGTGAAGGCAATTGGACCCACAGTGGGTTGGGCCACGGATCAAGCCTATAAGCTTTCTGAGATCCATCCCACTCCTCCCTTTCGTTTACCGTATTAGGCCTAGGCCCTATACAAAGTTGTTTGTCTATAATAGTTCAAAACTCAGATTTTCAAAAAAAAAAAAAAAAAAAACAAGAAGAGAGGAAGACCTCATTTAAAAATTAAAGGCAATTTTCTGAGTTAAATAATGAGAAGAGCGCTCTTTATTTTTATAAATTTTTTTAAATTAAAATTTAAAATCTCTAAATGTTTAAACTCTTAATCACCATGTACGAATGAAATATAATAGACCACAAAAAAGAAATTGAAATGTTGTGTTACATCTAATTTGGGTCCCCATGTCACTGACTTGTTAGTTAAATATATTTTTTTTTTCTCAAAAATATTTTTCCCATCATTTCCTTAGTTTTTCTATAAAATAAAATAAAACATAGATTTGATTTCGCGTGACTGATATAATTTATCGCATGAGACCATTCTAAATCATTGACTTCAAGAATTTAAGCGTTTGATCTTTTTGTATTGAAAAAACAAACTGAATTAAAGTATTTAAACCAGTAATCCTCCATATCAGCTCTCAACGAGGACAGGGTTTTGTCCATCAGTTGTTGAAACATTTCATTATATCAAGTACACAAATGCTGATCAACTGGCCCATTTCTGGCTTGGCACCATAGACCTTAGGTTATTTAACAAGATTAACCGGTTACATTCTCCATCTAATCTGCTTAATCAGTACTTCAAGTGTACACAATGAAATAATCACCTGTTCTGCTGCACTTTCGTAAAAGTGGTTATACAATTGGCAAATTTATCCGCAAGTCTTGCCATGAAGAAGATCTACTTGTTCTGGTGCACGACGCAGTCATGTAGTGGTTAAAAATGACCACTCACAGTGTTGCCATGCAGTCCAATTGAACAACAGTTGAAGGGTACCATTCCTCGCTTGCCGGAACGCAGTATGAGTTAGCCCGAAAGGATTGCAGTCTCCAGGCTCAAAACACTTTCTCAACAAAACTACGGTTGGCAGAGAAATATGCTACTACTTCCCCATTGTCTGTTGCATCGGAAACAGAACTCCAAGGCAAGACAATGAGTCATCACACGCTTGAGAGCCCACTGCAAAGATCACAACACAAACGATAATAACTTGTTGTGGGGAGAGAGACACAGTGCGAAATGGCTAAAAGCAAGATGCAAAATACTGCAAGCTATTATTACCTTCTTCCATATTCAATGTTGTGTAAGTTGGAAGTCTTCAAATGGAAACTTTATACATGGGACAAATCACAAAAATCACCAGCATGGGCTTTTTATGCTTAATTTCCTGTAACAACTCCTGTTCTGGACAAGCAATCATGCATGATCCCATGGAGCAGCAGATAGGAAACCGTTCAAAAAATTCTCTTCTCTAACAGTCAGGCTTCCGCCTAATAAGCAACTCAGATAGCTTTTTGCTCTAAGAGTTCACCAGTGCTCTCAGAGTTTGTACCATCTGGGTCTTCATTGACTAAGTCACATAACAGGGTGGAGTCCGGAACCCACTGAAACTTAACCATACTCTCTAAAACCTTTACTGCCTCATCCCTCTGTCCTGCTTCCTGAAAACAACAGACTAAAATGCTGCAAGTAGCAGGACTGAGTGCAAATCCTTGCTCTTTAATTTCGTAGAGCAATGTCAAGAAATCAGAAAAATCCATGTTGTTACAAAGTGTGTCAATTAGCAAATAGTGTGATAATTCGCTTAGCTTCACACCCTTCAGTGTCATGTGTTCAACCAACTTCAAAGTTTTGTTCAGGTTGCCCTCTTTCAAGTGAGCACTAACAATGTCACTCCAGCTTATATCATCAGGCTCAATACCCCTAGCAAACATGTCATCAAAAAGAGCAAACATCTCAGATCTGCTCCCTACACTTTTGTAACCATTCAAGAGAGATGTATAGGTCGAAACATTGGGAGTAAAATTCTTATTTTGCATTTCCAAGAACAACTGTTCTGCTTCCTTTATCATTCCTACACTGCAGTGATAATCAATAAGAATTGTGTAGGTTGCATGGTCTGGGATGATATGCTTATTAACCATGTCTTCAAAGAATTCTTTAGCTTCAATCAGCTTGCCCAACCTGCAGTAGCAATCGATCAAGTAATTGAAAGAAGAAGTACAAGTGAATCCCTTCTGCACCATTTCTAAGAATAAGGAGAGAGCCTTCTCCATTTTTCCATCATTACAACAACCAGATATGAGGATGCGGTAGACAAAGGTATTAGGTGGAATCCCTTCTGCTATCATCCCATTCAATAAATTAAATGCCTCCGGAAGATTTCCCAATTTGCAATATCCTTCTATAATTGTGGCATAAGTCACAACCTCACGAGTCAAAGCCTTTGCAGAAATTCCATCAAAAAGTTCCCTTGCTTTCTCTATGTCACCTGCCTTGCAAAGTCCTCTGATCAGGGCACTGTAAGTGAGAGTGTTTGGATTGACGCCACTCTGACACATGTCTTCGTGAAGTTGGAAAGCCTTGCTCATATTACCTTGCTCAGAAAAGCCAGAAATTAGAGAATTGTGGGTAAAGACATCAGGAACCAGACCATTATCAAGAAGTTCAGATAAAACCTGCATTGCTTCCTCAAGTTTTCCATTTCTTGAAAGAGCATCAATAAGTACATTGTAAGCCTGCAAATCTGACACCACTCCACGTCTGAGTATATATCTGAAAATTGAAAAAGCTCCCATACTGTTACCTTCCTTGCAGTGTCCATCAATCAGGGCCTTGCAGACAACGTCATTTGGAACTATACCACAATCTAACATCTTTTTGAAGTACTTGTCTGCAATTGGCATTTCCCCTGCTGTGCTATACCCAAGAATAAAAGCCCCATAAGTATATACATTTGGCTTCAGTCCCTTCTTAACCATTTCAACAAGATAACTCTTTGCTTCTCCCATTTTTTTAGCCTTGCAGAGGCCCACTATAACAGTATTATAGCAGAAGACATCGGGTAGAACCCCACCCTCCTCCATCGTCTTCAGAATTCTTATTGCTTCTTCAAATCTACCTTCCCAAACATGGCCTTTGATGAGAGTGGTGTAAATTATGGCATTTGGTTTCACACCCCCTGCAATCATCTCCTTAAACAAACTATTTGCCCTTTCAATATCTCGGCCACAGCATAGACCGTTGATTATCACACCATAAGTGAACTCATTGGGCACCAAGTTCCTCTTCTTCATCTCAACCAATTGTTGATAAGCCATCATCAGGTTTTGCTGCTTACAATACCCTTCAATCAAAAGATTATAAGTCTGAGTATCAGGTTTTATGTCTTTATCAATCATTTCCTCCAAAAGAGCTGCAGCCTTCTCCATCTCACCAAGCTTGCACATCCTGTTAACAAGCATGTTATACATGAAAGCATTCAACTTCCTTCCATGAGAAGCCACTTCCTCCTTAACCCGAAAAGCGCCTCTCACATCCCCCTGTTTCAAGAGCCCATCCATCAAAGCACTACAAGTGGCTTGGTCAGGCTTCAAGCCCATACCATACATCTCATCCAACAATAATTTTGCCTCGTCCAATCTCCTCTGTTTACAGAGCACATCTACTAGCGTGGTGTAAGTATAATTATCTGGGGCCAAACCCTTATCGGCCATGGACTTCTTCAACCTAAAAGCTTCATCAACATCCCCAGATCTACACAACCCACAAATCACCACATTGTAAGTAACCAAATTAGGAGGACAACCCTCTTCTTCCATCTTGAAAAGCTTGAGCTGTCCTTCTTTCACATTCCCTGCTCTACAATGTGCATTAATTAAGATTGTGTAAGTGTATACGTCAGGTACCATCTTACCCTCTACCATCCCATTGTACACTTTCCAAAACAACTCCCCTCTATTACACTTCAATAAATCCTTCAACAAAGAATTGCAACACACCAAATCAACAATAAACCCATTACTTTTAGCACCGAAGAAAACACTGACAGCCTCATCCAAAAACCCTTTCTTTTTGTAAGCATTTATCAAAATCTCAAATACCACTGCACTACTGCCATTAAAATCTTTACAGCACTGAATGACCGAATCCAAAATTTCCACGTGTGGCTTCCTAGTCTCGACCATGAGCTCCAAAACCGTGTTCGCGGGAACAAAAAGCCGCAAATTGCACAGGGTGATGGCAAGAAATGAAAACGAACTAAGATTTTGAGTAACACGCGTACGAAAATGGACCCATTTGAAGAAACCCAGTAGGCGTTTGGGGTCAATTACCTGGTTTTGCCTGAGAACTGAGAGAACCACGTCTGGGTTCAGCTTCTTTGGTATTGAGGACGATTCCAGGAGGTACTGCCAGTTGCTGTGCTTAAGAAAGGTGGTGACTTCTTTGGCTGCGTCGTCGTTTTGGTTGGTAGTGCAAAAGCGCTTGGATTTGAGGCGGCGGATTCTTGTTATTGGGATTCTATCTGGGTTTCGATTCTTGAAGAAATGGAGATTTCGATGAGAGATTAGGCCCATCTCTCCTCGCGGTATTGAGAGGAAGCGAACGCAGAGAATGGCACGCTCCTCCGGAGTCGCGAGTTCGTCACCGCGGCTGGCAGCTGCCTCGTTCGTTGTCTTTATTTAGTTTGGTTCGACGCCGTTTAGGAACACCTGTCCTTCTTTTTTATTTTTATTTTTTCGACAGATGAGGAAAAAAAGGCTGGGCCCGAAGATCCTGGACCGATGAGGCCACAAAGCTCAAAGGCCATCCATTGACTGGATGCGACGCCAGCAAGACCAAGCAAAGATTCACCCGACCCAGAAAAGTACCAGCAGAGCCCAAACTCTTGGACAACTTGAGGTGACAAGGCCCAAATGCTGTCTTGATCCAATTCGGGGCATAGCCTGACCCGACGTTGCCCATTGTGGGAATCTGGATCTCTTTGAAATTGGAGTCCACCACACATACGCGACTGCCTATTTGTACATGTCACTGATCTCTGTTCCTCGGCCTATGATCAAGTAACTTCTATCTACGTGCAGGAGCCGTACCTGTCACTCACTGGTGTTCTAAAATTATCAAAAAAATTTCCGAGAACCCACGGACATATACGAATTAAAGATTAAGACTATCATATACGAATTAAATATTATGACGACTATCTTAGAAATAAAAAAAATTAGCAAGAAAAAAAAATCAAGGATTAAGACTTTAACAAATTGGAATCGATTGTGTTATAAAACAAAACTACCTTGTGTTGAAAAACCACAAAAAATAAAGTAAAATAACAAAAGAAAGAGACAACCTATTCTCTCCTCTTGTAGAATTGAAAGGTTAATTAAAATGCACGATGAAAACGCCGCAAGAAGAGGAAAAAAAAAAGAAGTGGAGAATTACTTTCGTTGAGAGCGTGGACAATTATATCATTTTACGGCTGAAATAATATTAATAAAAGTTAGGGTAAAAAATTGCATAAAGCGAAAGAGCGGAGAAAAGGCCCATTATTTATTAGTTTTTTGAAAATTAAATTTAAAATTAAATTATAAAAAGTGGGGACAAGACAAAACCATTTTTGGGGTTTTTTTTTTTTTTTAATGGATAGGAACAAAAAGGCTGGCCGAACCCAAAGATCTAGGACCGACGAGGCCACAAAGCCCAAACACCATCCTTGGACTAGATGCGGTGCCATCCAACCCAAGAAAAGAGATTTACCCGACCCAAAAATGGGCCTCAGAGCCCAAAAGCTTAGGCAATTTGAGGCCACGGGGCCCAAAAGCAATCTTGATCAAATTCAGTGGGCGTAGCCTGACACGAAGGCTGCCAAACATCCCGGCATAGCCTCAAAAGTCGGCATTGCAGGACGGGCCCACATCATCCACCCAAAATCTTCTTGTGCAACTGCTGATTTCTTTTTTTGTTTTCACTGAAAAAAATGAACGAACTATTTAATCGTCAGCCCAATTTTTCTGCAAAAACCACACAAGTCCATCTTTCTCCACGTGGGATCATTCCAATTTCTCCAATTTGGGTCGGGCCAACTCATCATGGACGGTCAACTAAGGCCCATAAACCTCAAATAACATTTTATGTGTATAGACAGCAAAGGTCTTCACTTTCTCCCACGTATGTAAATCCAATGGCTGGGCTAATAATCCCTCCTTTTACACAAGACCCACCAAGACTTTTTCTACGTTATCTCCAGTCAGTTTGACAAATTGGGCGGGCGGCTGGGTTCAACTTCAAGATGTTACTTGTTTGAAAAGGTAAATTGTTAGTAATAACAAGAAAACTGCAACGCGTGCGCGTAAAACCCTCGTGGTTCGTATGGGCACCGTTGACTTTGCTATAGTATTTCCAAACAAGATAATGAAAGGCCCCCGAACGTCAGATGTACGAGTGAAATTGTTCCTCCATAAAGAAAAATAAAAATAAAAAAGAACGTACGGGTGAACGAATGTCACGAATTGGTTTACCTCTTTGGATCGTACGATCTTGTCAGTGAAAGAGACTGATACTTGCCACGTGCCTCGCCGACAAATCCTGCACTCATGGATAACATAAACTAACATTAGCAAGTAGAGTCCAAACAAGACGAGGGTTTTCATTTTGATGGGCAGTCTCAGGTTTGAGACTTCGTTCATAAGTCAATTTTTGTGGCAAGTTGCATTCGCGATTTTGATTATCGGGTGTACATGACATTAGACGCCGTTGCATAATTTACAAGTCAATTAGACGTGTCTATTTTTCACTTTATGTTCAGTGCCGTGAACGAACAACGTTCCTCTGTGAATGCACCGACTGTAGCGCATGAAACGGACAGTAGCACATGAAATGGGCTCCTTCTACGATATCCCCTTCTGAAATAATTGGTCGACAGAGATATTGGTTTCTCCCCACAGCACGACTCATCATTTAAAATTATTGTAATTATGCAGGAGTGTCAACACAAGCCACTTGTTTTATGGGGTCAATGAAAATTTAAAAAGGAAAAAAAAAGAAAAAGAAAAAAAAAAGGCTGTGATAACAAAGGACTCCTCAATCCCTTCCATCCGCCTTTCCCCCCACCATCCAAAGAAAAAAAGAAACCGTGATTACCATTTTTTAACTATATGACGTGGAATAGAAGAATCTGATTGTATTTAGTTTATTCGTAATAATCAAGTTGTAAGTACTTAGTAAGAGATATCAGAGTCAGAATTGGATCGATTCTAATACTATTCGTTACAGAGTTATTATTTTCTCTCAAAAATAACTCGTTAAAGTATATAATATCCACACTTATATAATTCAAAATCTTTTATGTAAAAATCAAGTTATACCTATTTGAAATATAATGCGTCGTAATAATAAGCTCTTAAAAACAATAACAAGGTTAGTTTGAATTAATTTTCTTCTTAATTTCAATGTCTTTTTTTACATTTTCTTAATTTATTAATTATAGCAATCAAACTTTACCCAAATTTGTATAGAAGAGTAATAGAAGCACTAGTGGTTTGTAGAAATTAAAATTTGTGGAACTAAGAATTCAAAAAATTCAATTACTAGACTCTGTCACCGGGGGTAACATCAATATATATTATATTATAAAGCCCTTCAATGGACTCGTGATGGGCTTACTCCGTCTGGTTGCCGAGCTGATCGGGTGGACAAGATTTTTGGGCCGACCATTTTATTACATACGTCAATGTTTACAATTGGTTTGTGTTACACTCCAAGTCACGGTCATAGCAGCCTTGGATCCCATCACTCAAAAGTAAATTTACGTGCTACAAAGTGCGAAGCCAACATGTCATTAGACCATTTAACTAAAGTTGGCAGCCATCGATGTTCCAGGCGGTGCCCACTCGATTAATTAATTTTAAACACAGGGTAGGGCGGCGGAATTTAATTTTTCGCAGGAGGAAAATGATATGTTCCAAATAAACATAATAATATGTCGTTGTCCGCAATGACAAGAGACAGATCGCTAAAAGCTTCTGCATTGCCAATGCAAAAACTGCGAATTGAATGTGCAACGACAATATATACTAATAGCGACTCTCTGAACGTAGGAGTATAGAACTATTATTTTTCGTTACATTTGTCTTACGGGCAATCTCAATTTGTTCGACTAAGAAGGTTATTCTTTTCGATGCCAGCGAACTGAACTTAGCATTAAGAGTTGACGACGATTATTGCAACACGTTTGGAACGACACATCTGGGCATGGCTTTGTTGAACTAAAAAGATGGGTTGACGTTCGCTCCTTGCATTTGATTGTAATTAAGCTTATCTTCTGCAAACAATTATTTTCTGGCCAGGGCCATGGTTCGTTGGGATGGCTTATTTAAATTAAGGTCCTTTTGTGTAGAATTTACGGAAGCATGACTAAATACAGGAATTATTTTTTTTTATTTTTCTTTTTTTGACGTTGAACAAGAGAGTAGGTCTTCCCCCACAACCTAACCCACGTCTTTAGTTTTTTTTTTTTTTTCTAAAAAAAACTATATAACCTATACATATATAAAAAAAAAAAAGTAAAATTCAAATCATATCTCTCTCTCTCTCTCTCTCTCTCTCTTTTTTTAATATAAGATCTATACGTCGGTTGTTCTAAACAACCAATCAACCTAACCCAAGTTATTGGCACATGCTAAAAAAAATACACATGAAAAATGTGACACGTGGGCTGTTGGGCTTAAATTTATGGCCTTGAACAGGGATATGGATAGCATTGTTTATGACTTCTTTTCTATTTTATACATTTTTATTATTTAAATGTGCAGGTTGGATACATAAATTAAACTAAATGTATATTAATTTTAATCATTAATCATATTTAATTTATTATGTATTTAATAATAAATTAAATATCATTAATAATTAAAATTAAAACACATTCAAGAACCATCCCATCACCACCTCCTAAGACTCTGCTGCACTCCGCCCGTGGTAAGAGATGTGCCTATAGTTTTTGACATTTAACACTGTAATTTTTTTTTTTTAAATACACATGGGAATATTTCGAGTCATCTATTAAGATGTTACACAACATAAATTATACAACATAGCTTTGAGCTGAAAATTTTTAATTTTGCAGTACAAGTTATTCTCATATTAAACTGCGCCGTAAGGAAGCAGTGCTGATGACGTGCACGCAATTTAGCACAATAATTCTGTTGATAAAGCTAAGAAGCGTACATGTATTTGACTATCGGTAGAAGAAACACCTGTCTTTTTTTCTTTTTTTTCTTTTTTCTTTTTTGGGTCAGAAGAAACACTGTCCTTATCGAGGTTGATTTGGTCTTTAAAAGAGGGTTATGATTTGGTTCGGTATATTCCAAGCATATACATGTATCCCGAACATTAAGACTATCCATACTGAACTCAGGAAAGAGACAGCGGTATGATTTTTGCCCGTCAACATGCCCTCGGCAGCGATTACAGCTTGTATAAACAATTTTAAGCTAGGTTTGCTATTGGTTTCTAGTAGTACCATATGTTAGTTTAAGTTGTACAGAGACATCATTTACATTAAAATTAAAGAAATTATATAAAATGTTATTTTTATTATAGTTAATTTTAAATAAATTAATATTAGATTAGTATAATGTATGAGTTTATATTTTTTTTAGTTTATTTAAGTAAAAATAAAATATGTTTAAATTATAAGTATTTTTTAAAAAATAAATTCAAAATTATTTTTCTTTAAGAAAATAAAAAATTTAAATTATGAAAAAAATATATTTTTAAGGAAAATTGAAATTTTAAAACTTTCTTCTTTGCAAGCAAACTCTCTTGTTATGAATTTCAATTTTCAAATTAAACTTTTTAAAATCAAATTTACCCAATAAAAAAATAAATGCAAAGCCACACAATCTCAAAAATATATTATGCATAGTTAAAAAATACCTTCAACTATACGTAAAAGTAAAGATCTATATCCATTTCCAAATTAGTTGAGAGGTTAATCATAAATACAATAAAAAAAAGTGACATATTTTGTCCCCAATTGCTAATTAAAATATTATCAAATTGTTGATAAAAAAAAAAGGTAATACAATTAGACTTGTAAAAATACGTTATGTAATTCATAATATAACTTATAAAGGTTATGAAAATTCAGTTAAAATAATAAAACTAATCAACACTTATGAAAAAAAAAAACTATAAGCATTAACTTTGAAAAAAAAATTAATTGGTTAAAATTAGTTAATTAGACACTAATTAAAAAAAATTACTAAGATTAAATCTAATCGAGAGAATATAAAAAAATAATAATTTAAATTAAATATATTTATAATTTTATACTGTGAAGAAAATGATTAGATATATATTGAAATTTTAATATTATTAAAATATTTAAAAAATTATAAATTAATATTAAATATTATAAATTAGAATAATTTATTAAAAATATCTTAAAATTAATTAGATACCGTTATATAAATATTTTACTAAGTATCTCTTAACTTTTTTAATTATATTATACATTGTGTATAGATGCTGGTAAACGAGTAAGAAAAGGATAGACAATACAAAATCATTTCCTAAAAGGTGGAAGCCCAATCCACCTTATGTGTTGATACAACCTTTGTCGAAAACGCTATACTATTCCTTCTGCGTTCGGATTCCGAATTGAAGTATTCAAGTAATTAGTTTAATTCAATCTTACTTCCTAATGATTATAAATAATTATTGTACACTAAAGATAGAAATTCACGGTCATAAGAATCCTTCCTCCGTAAAATTTGTGTCATCATCCTGATGAAACCGCATCGTTAGTTTTACTTATTTAGTCGGCTCCACAATATTCTCTCTTCTTTTTTCTTTCGGTTCCTTTACAATTAGAAGAATAGATGCATACGCAATAAAGGGTTTTTGAATCAGTTATGAACCTGTCATCTTTTGATATCTTCAACGTCCAATTCTGCGTAGTTGCAATATGGGGAATCGTTTTTTTAAGTATTTTTGGATAAATGAATGAGAAGTAAATGTTAGAACTCCTATTTGGATGGAGACTGTGCTGCAGTTTCCAAGTGTGAAAACTAATTCTTATGTATTCTCGAAAAGGATTACTCTAATGAACACCAAAAAAAAAAAAAAGAAAAGAAAAACTAAATCCACGCTCTTAGAATGCTAGCTGTTGGATTAAAAAGCAATGGAAAATGACTTAATCTCTTAACAGGATGATTATGAACCACCGTGTGTTTTTCCAAAAGTCTAAAGTCCACACGGTTAGGTTTCTATCTCATCTGAATGCTCTAATAAAAGCGGAAATTGAAGGTGCAGAGTCAATGTCGAAGTTGGCTGGATAATTTCAGAACCATTTCTAATGGCAAAGTATACTTCCAAAAACAGTTAATGAAGATGTCTTTCGTTGAATTGAAACCTAAAATCAGAGCATGTTTCATGCATGAGAACTATTTCTTGTTGTGGCAGCTTTCTCACGTCTGCTGACAAAAAGCACCGGTTTATTGTAGTTTTCTCATGGCCGACATGGGAAATTCATGAACAAAAATTAATATATATATATATATATATTTGAAGACAATTGTGTAATATTAAGTTTAAAAAACAATTCTAATACTGTAATGTTAAATTTTTACTGTATCCATTCTCTCTAATTATTAAACAGTACGTAAAAGTTTAAACAGCTAAAGTAAGAAAAGAGACGTGAAAAGTGCAGTCAATTTTGAAGGCGTGTTTGAGCGATCAACTTGAGAGGAGTTTTCCGTGTTCACACAACGTGTAACAGAGCATTTTTTCTTGTCCCAATAGAAACAAAAGTAAGATGGCCATACGGTCGGGGCCCATCCATTTTAGAATTTTCTAAATCATTATGACCTCGTCCCTGTCTTTTCCCCCACCCATCCACCCACCAAGAAAGGCAAGTATTTAATTAACTATGTATGCAGATGCATCATTTTTTTTTTTAATAGCCAATATATAATAATAATTAATTAGGCTAATGCTACAGAAAAGCAGATTAATGTTATGTCTTCCAACCTCTCGACGTCATTCCTCGTGCACCCCCACCACCCCTCATGCCTAACACCCCACCTGTCTGCTTTTCTTGGTTTACTTTTCCTCGCACCAATGAGACCTGTCCTCGTCGTCATCGTCTTAAAGATTCCATTCTCATATTTTAAAGGGTCAATCCCTATTAACTATCTTATCTGCGTATGCTGATCTCCACGCATCGAAAACAATTCGCATTCATGAGCTCGTAACTTTCTAGTTATGACTTGGGGCAATTTCACTGTGTGTATATAACCCAAAAAAAAAAAAAGGAAAATTTATCTAGTCATTCACTGTCTATGGTATTGGGAGAAATGGTATCACTTTGATATGCTGTGTCCTCACGTGTTACATTGACAACGACTGGTGGCCACCGATGGGGATTTCAAATGATATAATATGTTAAGCATTAACTTGATGCAATAAGAATTCATTCGAACCTTCTCAATTATACACAGACCAGTGGTACTCGAACTCAACTTTGTAATTTGCTTAGTACATGAGACAAACTCGAATAACTCTCGACCAGCTACGACTCGCGATGTTAGTGTATGTTTTAATAACTAATGAGTTAATATATATATATATATATATATATATATATATTATTTATGTATGTAATTTTATTAGTAAAATGTATTTTATTTTTAATAATATTTTGAAATAAATTTTCTCATAATAATTATTAAAATGATGTAATGGGTATTTTTAATTTAAATTTATAAAAAATAAAATAATCAATGTTTTTATAAATTTTTTTATTAAAAAAAAGTTCATCATAAACACGGCTACATCCAAATACGTGCGACTTTTATTAGTAGCACTTCGTTCCTGATGTTCGTTTGTTACATAAGCGTTGGGTTGAGCTAGATATGACGTCATCCCGCAATGATCCCATCTCTACCTAAACCACGGTCACGCAGCCTGCGTGACAAGACGCAACCAACGTCCCCAACGGCCGTCCGGTTGTTCTGGCGTTTTGTGCGAGACCCACGTGTCCCGTGTGTGACATAACTGCCACGTGGCTATCATCCATTCTGGTAAAGTCTGTACCCATTCCATTTCTTTTTCAAGAATTAAATCCCACGACTCAATCAATCAATAAAAAAAAAAGTAAATAATAATAATAAGCTTAAAACCCCAACCCCGCTTCTGTAGACAAAGTTGGGTGACGTGGCAGGGTTATGAACTCGGAGAGGGGACGATAATATTGTTATTATTTAAAGAAATTAGTGTAATTGTTTTTTTGTCAAAGGGCAGGTTTGGGTTTTAGGAGACGGGGAAAGAGAGGGAGACATGGGGTTTGGTCTGTGGTTTAGGGGTCAGAGACTCCGGGAGATAAAGAGATTAGTGGTTGTCCAGATTTTGGTCAGGAGAGAGGAGGCAGAGAAAGAGTGGGCCCTCTGTTTGAATCAGTGTAAGCTAAACAGGGAACCATTCCTGTTGGGTCCCATCGAAAGTCGTTTCTGATGATATCTCTTAGAAAAATCGGTGGATTTTGATCCACTGCTAACACGTCCATGTGTATGCCAACGCTTTTGCTTTTGATTATATAACGTGATCGGTTCATCCCACCGTCGATTTTTTTTTTAATTTTTAAATCTAATAATGGGCATTCGTGGGAAATCATTTCTAGAAATATGAATATTTTCAATCTGGATTGTCCCCCAAAGCGGTCGGTCAATGGTAGACTTCCCTGCCACCGACGCTGCTCTTTTTTTTTTTTTTTACTGTTTCCTTTCCGTTCTCTACTTTAAATATATACATTTTTATGCGATTCAATCATAATTATTAATTAATGAATTTACTTCTTAACTTGTTGAAACTTCAAACTTCTTGATTTTATTTCCCCGTTGAATTTCAAGTCAGCGAAATTTTATTATGAATTTTATCTTCGTTTAAAATTGAATAAAGAAGAAGAATATTTCTTATATAAAAAAGGAGAGAGAAAGATAGGAGGAATAGTGGCGGGATATCCAACATACTTCTAAGAATTTTCTTTAAAAATATTTTTAAAAAGAATTTTTTTGATTTTATTATTAAAATATTTTTAATTAAGAGTATGATAATATTTTTAAATAATATTTTTATTAAAAATTATTTATAATATAATTTAATAAATAAAAATAATTATATAAATTATTATATTATTAATAATATCGAATATATTTTAAATATTAATAGATATGTATAATTTATTATCAATATTTTTACTATATATAAAAATTTTATTTTAAAATATATAATTATAGTAAATATTTTTAAAAAATAATTATTAAAATAAGATAAAATTTTAAAATCATATTAATAATTTTAAATTTTATAAATTTAAATATATTCTTTACATAAATATGTGTAATTTAAAATTTTTAAAATTAAAATTTATTATAATAAATTCATTAAAAAAATCTAACACTGTTTTTTTTTTTTTTTTGTGTGTTCAGAATTAGAAACTATAAATTTGTGGCAGCGTATTTATCACTCGGCCAGGCCAATCTTATTTGTGACTTTCTTTACGCCACGGCGTATTTGTGACAGTTTTATATTCACTATGCGTAGTTAAATTTAACTTTCTCATCGGAATAAACAAGTTTTTAGTATATGCCATCCTAATAAGCAAAGGAGTAGTTTTCCTTTTTCTTTTTATTAACTAAAATACAATTTTTGTAAGGAGCATGAGTTTTTTTTTTTTTTAATGGGAGACTGAATGACAAAAAATATATATATATATAGAGTTACTATAATTCAAATGTAAAACTATGAGATTTTAACAACAGTATATCAATTCATTGTGTTAAGAATATGAGATAATACGAGTGAAACCTTAAATATATTAAGATGATGTAAGAGATTGTATCTTTAAATTTATTTAAAAATATATGATACTGATGGAAGTAAAAATTAATTGGAAAATATGAAAACTAAAAAGATTTATTTACAAACACAGCCGTGAATGACCTTCCTCAGCAGTAGATGTGGTGCTAAAATCTCAATCTCCACAGCAGACAAACACTTTGGCGGATTATTCATATTTATGTTGAAGAAAGAAAGAAAACGTGGATTGGCCCTTTAAGTGGTGATGTAGGTAGCAGGTACTACTAGCAACCTGTTCAACTCTCTTCCTTTTTATACGCAAAGCGACCTTTTTCTTTTTCTTTTTAAACATTATTATATTTATGTATTAAAATTTAAAATTATTTATTAATATTTTTATTTAACTTCATAAATAAAAAAAATTACCTTCAAATATAAATCTTTTCACAATTAATTTTAATATTAATAAATTTAAGATCACATACAAATATAAATTTTATTTTATATTTAAAAATAGGTGATATTAAAAAAAATTAAATTCAAATGAATACATAAAAATACAAATTAAATTATCAAACAAATTATTACCTCAGGACTGCACATTTCGACCAAAGCCAAAAGAGATTATAGATGCTAGATTTCTTTTTCTGATTCCCTTCCCATGTTATCGCGAGAACATTTCAAGAAATTAAATTTTAATTACCAGTCAATAGCTTTATTTAGAATAAGGATTTATAATTCTACAAATGTTTAATCTCTAAAGAAGATAGAAATTCAATTCATCCTATAAAACTGTAAGATACCAAAATAAAAAACTAGATAAAATGGAATACAGTTACAGGAAAATAATATTTTAACAGAGTCCTAGGAAATTATCATAAAAATGTAAAACGATGACTTACTCTGTCCAATTATGCGTTGTTATATTGGGCGATTCTTCATCTTTTTCTTTCTTTAACAAAGAAAATGACTTTGCAAAGCTTAAAAGAATCTGAATAATGGAGTAAGAGTGGATGGGTGAAAAATCACGGTCACTCCATCACGATTGAGAGATTGTGGACACGCACAGGTCCATCGGTTACCAAATCCGCTCCCTTTCACTTTCAAATGTTCGCCCTAAAATAGTTCCGCATTTTCTAAATGACGAAGCTTTTGCCCTGATTGGACGGAGAAAATAGCGCACATTTTATTCACATTTCATACTCCTGTCTTTCTACCTTCCCTGTTTGTTAGTTCTTCTTCTCCACCATCCCTCGATCGCGTCACTCGATAAGTTCAGTTGCACATGCCTTTGTATCTTCCTCCTGGCATACTCAATAGGAATCGTCCAATCAAACGACAGTTGGCTCCAACACGTACATGTTAGGGCTTCATTACATTAAAACGAACTGTGTTGATCCGAGACAAATACAGGTAAAGTTATCAACATTATGATTGCTGTTTGCGTATGTACAGTCACGTTATTAAATATAATGATACGTCGAATTAATATTATGAAAAATAATACCTTTTTATAAACGGGCATTTATCCCTTGTAAGAAAACCCTAATGCATATCCTTCCCATATCTTGCAAACTCGGCACTCGCACATACAGTTTTTATTTTTATTTTTATTTTTTTGTCTAAATAAAAGGAAATAATTCATAACCTTCTCATTGAGCTGGGCAGCCTAGGTTAAATTGAACTCTTTTTCTTTTTTCTTTTTTCTTTTTTTTTTCTGATTTTTGAGCTGTAGGTTAAAGTGAACTCAATAGAAGCATAAAATCTAAATTCAGTCCAACCAACAAACGATCCTAGAACATGCCGAGCTAAACTCATCTGGTGTTTCATTTGTTTTACCAAGGTTAAAGACTCAGGAGACTTCTGGGAAAGGGACAAGCAAAAAGCGCCAGTTGAAAGTTTGGGAAATCAACGAGCCTTCTGATCGAGAGAGAGTGAGAGAGAGAAAGAAGAGACAAGTGAATTACACGTCTCTGGCTGGTCTCTTTTTAACCACGACAAGCCACAGAGACTTAACAACTATACGGTTCCAAAATACTATACATGGAAGCCGATGTTGTTCAAAAAGAAGAAAATTACAATAAAGCCGATGCCCTCTGCCAGCCAAAGTTGAAACTTTCGCTTGTGTAATTGTTTGTGGTCCGAAACCACAGTGGCCGGGGATTAGTTACTAATTAAAATGAGTACTTTTTTTTTTCTTTTCTTGTTTTTTTTGCCTCTTTTATTTTGCTCCTCAAGATAAATAGGAACTTTTCCGGACAAAGATTCCCGCGCTTGTTGCTTCAGACCACACACAACTGATAATAGGCAATACAAGTGGGTCCCCGTTAATTACATCTCCTGCTTTTTCTCTCTGCCTCCTTGTGCCCACACGTGACCTATGCCGTTTAAGTTTAATTTCCCGCAAACGTCATGCATGCACTCCGTTAAGTTTTTTTCTTACCCGTTTTATCCTCTTTCCGCTATGCTTGCCTGCCGGGTTTTAGGGGGCTAAATAGTAAATAACGTGATGGAGATAATTGCAGAATTAACACCCTTAAAAAATGTATTTAAATTCATGTTTAATGCTCATTGCTCTTCCCGAGATTGCTTTGCACGATGGAAATTGTATTATTATGGTATAAAAAGTTCTCTGCGTTACAATAACTATGGCATGAAAGATATTTCTGTCCTAACAAACTCGTAGTCATTTGTTGAACTTTAGATTGTGAAATAAATAACATATTTTTTTAAACATAGTTCGAATATAATTTTTTAGTTCTTTCTTGACTATTATTTGGAATTATTATTATTTTTTGTTAATTGCACTAAATAAAGGAATTTATGGTATATAATTCGACTTCCATTTGCTTGAAACACATTTGATTCAAGTTGGCATTTAATAATTAAGTGTATTAAGGGGGATGCCACGTGGTTTAAATTGAAATTATTAAGAGTATGAACTTTAGACCGCAAGGTACAATTTGAAGTTACGTTATTGCCGTTTAGCAATTGATGTATATGTTTATTGACACGTTTCTCAACAGTTTTGTAACTGTTGTAATCAAAATGATAAGTTCAATAAATTGAAATAAATTTCTAGATACTTTCGACGGTCAATGTTTTTAGTTAATGTTTATTTTTATTCGTGAAAGCAAGTCTATAGCTACCTCTCAATTTTAGGGTACGAAGGCATTTTCTTTTTATTCGGTTGTTCGCACTTCGGATTTTTTAGCGAGTAACTGGCAGGGTCGGCTCGCGCAAGAAGTCCACAATTAAAACGTGAAATCAGATGTGATCGAATGGAGAGCGTAGGAAGAGGCATTCGATCCAAAAACAGTTAATAGAGGACAAAAAGCTTGGCATAGAGTGTCCTGGTTAAATGTCTCATGCGAGAAAATGGCGCTACGAGAAATAACGACAAGATAGGATATGATTTTGGTGGTAGCCCACGGCACCTGGCGCACGGAAGCGCGAAGCGCAGTGGATGCAGAGCAAATAAAAGGGAAGAAGGAACGATGCGGTAGACTCTCCGTTAACGTGCGCCGCGGGTATGTTAACTACGCACCCGCCTTTCATGACTCTCCGAGCCCACTCCTCGTCCATTCAAACATGCCCGAGAATAGCAGGACAAAAGCCAATTCTCCACCCGTAAAAACAGAACAACTTTCCCACAAACGTCAGGGCAAACGCTGTTTAGCCCGTCCGAAAAGCGATCAATAATTTGGGGCAGTCCTCCCTTCCCAAACGGGGCAAATAAACGCCGTTTGTGTTCTTCCTCCGAAGCCGCCTTTATTAAAATCCTGTCGCTTTTATCTGGACCTGTGCAGTCCACCGGCTAGAAAAGGTCGCAGGAACCGGCTATTTCCGGTGGAGAGGACACTTGACCGCGGTTGAAATGATGGCAAGCAGTTTTGACCACTCTGGTTAAGGCTCGACCTCTGGCCGAGACAAAGAGAGAGAAAAGGCAAGAGAACAGCTGCCAGATAGAGAGAGAGAGAGAGAGCGAGAGAGCGGAAGTACTGTGAGCCTGCAAACTGCAATTGCTAGCTGACGAGAAAGGTTGCGGGAGAGAGAGAGAAAGCGAGTTAAAGCTATAGACTAGAAGAGAGAGAGAGAGAGAGAGAGGGAGGGAATTTCTTGGCGACAAGGCTGAGACTCTGAGTTCTGGTTCTAGCCTCTAGGTGTTAGAGTGGCAGATTTGCTTTTGCCATCGAGAGAAATGGTAGGTGTAGAGAGGAAGTTTTGGCTGATTTGAGAAGAGGCTCTGAATTTTGAGATTTTCACCGAGAGATCCGAGCTGCGGAAAGGGAGATTTTTATGACTTCTTCAGATATTTCCATGACGAACAACGGCGGAAGCGCGAGAGGAGAGGGCTTCTGTTTCGAGCCTGACGAGCAGAGGAGCGGCATGGAGGGGCTAAAAAGTCATTCAACTCAATCTGGCGCTGCAAAAGGTGGAGAGACTCCTGCCTGGTTTTCTTTTGTTTTCGGCTGTATTGGAAGTGATCTGAATATTTATTTTGCATTTCCTTTTTGCGCTCTCGTGTTTTGCGTGTCGGCGCGTGCCGTGCAGACGCTGAAGCAGCGCTTTACAGGGAGCTTTGGCATGCCTGCGCAGGTCCTCTTGTCTCGGTTCCTCGCGAACAGGAACTTGTTTTCTACTTCCCTCAGGGCCACATCGAGCAGGTTTGCGTCATCGACTGCTTAAACCTTTTCTTGTTTTTTCCCCTCGAGCAAAGTTCTGTGTATTTTTGTGTACTCTTTGATGTCCCTTTAGATTTTTGCTTGTTTTGTTTTGTTTTTGTCTTTGTGGGACTCTCTGGTTCCATTTTAATTTTTGAATATTCATTTTTTGGGGGGTTTTGCTTTTGAATTTCTTAAGTTGTAAATGTTTATTGTTGATTCTGTCTCTGGGTTTGGTGACCATATGCTTATTATCGATGGGTAGGTGGAGGCGTCCACAAATCAGTCGGCAGACCGGCAAATGCCCCGATACGATCTTCCATCAAAGATCCTATGTCGCGTGATCAACGTCCAATTAAAGGTATCACGTTGAGAAACTCTGAGGTTTGGAATTCAAAGAGTTTAAGTGTTGGAAGCGTCTTTATTTGTCTTTGTGTTTTGTAAATCTGGTCCTTTCCCTAATTATGTTATCTGCATTATAGGCTGAATCAGATACTGACGAGGTGTTTGCCCAAGTGACCTTACTTCCTGAGCCTAACGTATGTTTGGTCTAGACTTGTGGTTATAAGTTATTTTGGGAATTAATGTCAACTTGGAGCTAAATTCAGAAGTCTCATGTTTTTTCCAATCATGTCAGCGAGATGAGAATGCCGTGGAGAAGGAGGCTCCCCCACCTATGCCACCACGGTTTCACGTACATTCATTTTGCAAGACACTAACTGCCTCGGATACCAGCACCCATGGTGGATTTTCTGTTCTTAAACGACATGCAGATGAATGTCTGCCGCCACTGGTTTGTTATGATCTACTTGTAACTAAAGATCAGTGTTGCTTGGCGTGGGTACTTGGATTGTAAGTGGGTATGAGTTTTGCTGTTTCAGGACATGTCAAAGCTGCCTCCAACACAGGAATTGGTAGCCAAGGATTTGCATGGAAATGAATGGAAGTTCCGACATATATTTCGTGGTAAAGTTCCTGTACTTGAATAACCTCACCGATTACGAGTTATGTTTATTGTTCGCTGTGCTCGCTTTAATAGCATACTTGCATTGTACCAAGTTATTAATGATTATTACAAGGGTTATCTTTATAGGGACATCAGAATATCTTGATGTATATGTTGGAAAGACGAAATCATTTGTACTGAATCATTTGTAGCATTGAAGCTTCTGTTGTTTAAACTGCTAAAAAATGTTGGTGCCAGGTCAACCTCGGAGGCACTTGCTTCAAAGTGGATGGAGTGTGTTTGTAAGCTCAAAGAGGCTTGTTGCTGGGGATGCATTTATATTTCTAAGGTTTGCAGTTGTGTGGAGCTATTTAATTTATGCTCTAGTTTAGCTTGTTAACTGTCGGAACTGTAACAATGCCTGGTCCTGCATTTGACTTGTAGAGGTGAGAATGGAGATCTTAGAGTTGGTGTTAGACGTGCAATGAGACATCAGGGAAATGTGCCATCATCTGTCATATCCAGTCACAGTATGCATCTTGGTGTGCTTGCCACAGCTTGGCATGCTGTCTCCACAGGAACGATGTTCACTGTGTACTACAAGCCCAGGTGTCTGATCTCTATTCATCGAGCTAAACCTAGCTATCTGAAGTGTTAGCTGCTGGGGGCAACAGTGTTATCATGACACTAATAACTTATCCCTCAGTTTGTCATCACTGGTTCTGTTTGTCTAATTACAACTCCTTAATTCTTTTTTACAGGACAAGCCCATCTGAGTTCATAGTTCCATTTGATCAGTACAAGGAATCTATGAAGAAAACTTATTCCATAGGGATGAGGTTTAAAATGAGATTTGAAGGAGAAGAATCTCCGGAGCAAAGGTTTTGTTTCTAATCACAGTAGTTATACTAAGAATTATCTCTTGGTCGATTATGCAGTGGAAGTTGGTTTTTTGCTTGATTTGATTGCCCAAAATAATCATGTTGCAGATTTACTGGTACAATAGTTGGAATTGAAGATGCTGATCCCAACAGTTGGCGAGAGTCCAAATGGAGATGCCTTAAGGTAGTGTCCTTGTCAGTACAGTGGCCTCTTTATCTAGTTTTGTCAACAGCTAAAACTATCCTAATGTGTGGATTAGGTGAGATGGGATGAAACTTCAACCATGACTCGGCCAGAGAGAGTGTCACCGTGGAAAATAGAACCTGCTCTGTCTCCTCCTGCACTGAATCCCCTTCCAATTCCCAGGCCAAAAAGGCCCCGACCAACCATGGTGCCGTCATCTCCTGACTCCTCTGTTCTAACTAGAGAAGGTACAGTCATGCAATTTAATTGGGAATTTTGTTCAATTTTCTGCCCAGAATAGGTTTTTATGTCTATCTATTTTTAAATGATTAGGTTCATCCAAGGTGAATGTTGACCTCCTTCCACCAGTGAATGGATTCTCAAGGGTCTTGCAAGGTCAAGAATTCTCGACCTTGAGAGGCAACTTTGCTGAGAGCAATGCGTCTGACAATGCTGAAAAATCTGTCATGTGGCCACCATCAGTTGATGAAGAAAAGATGGATGTGGTTTCTGCTTCAAGAAGACGTGTGTCAGAGAGCCGAATGTCCTCGGGGAGGCATGAATTTACTTGCTCGGATTTGCTGTCTGGCTTTGGGGGAAATTCTGACTCCTCCAATGCCTTTGTTGCAGCTTATGTTGATCAAACTGTTGCTGCTGCAGCTTCTAACCCAGCAAGAACACATGTATTAGATCAGGATGGCAAGCACAACTTGATTGCCAGCCCGTGGTCCTTTTCAAGCCTGCCATTCAAGCTGTCAGAGTCTAATGCAAAGGCATCTCTACACAATAGTGATATGGCTTATCAACCTCGAGGAAGTGCCAAATATAGTGCATTCAGTGAATATTCCATGCATAATGGTCATAGGGTTGAGACTTCAAATGGAAAGTGGTCGAAGCTGCCCCCTTCATCAACTCAAACGGACAATCATGGTCATTCAAGGGATCTGTTGCCCAAACCCATTTTAGTACAAGAACATGAAAGTGGGAAATCTGCAGATAGGAACTGCATGCTCTTTGGCATTCCTCTCATTAGCAATCCTGTGACACCAGAGCCTGTGGGATCCTGTAGAAACCTGGTCAATCCTCTGACTCAACATCATCATTTGGTGGAATCTGATCAGAAGTCCAAGATGGTGGATGATAATAGACACGAGAAACAAATTCTGGTGGGTAATCCAGGTACAAGGGACATTCAGGGCAAAGCTCAAAATGGTTCTAATAGGAGTTGTACCAAGGTTTGCTTATTCTTTACAAATGCGTGTATTTTTTTTTTTTCCTCCATTGATACAGTATGGGAACTCTAGTGGTTTTTGAAGATTTGCTAAACCTCGATCTTTTGACTTCAGGTTCATAAGCAGGGGATTGCACTTGGTAGGTCAGTTGATCTTACTAAATTCTGCAATTATGATGAGTTGATTGCAGCATTGGACCATCTGTTCGAATTTGGTGGTGAATTGCTGTCTCCTAAAAAGAATTGGCTGATTGTCTACACTGATGATGAGGGTGATATGATGCTTGTTGGAGATGATCCCTGGCAGTAAGGATTTCTTTCATTTTTCTCTGTAGCTACCAATTGGTCTTCCTTAAGTTTGTTAATGGCAATTGGGCATGCATTTCTTCTCGTCTGACTGGTGGGAATTTATATGGAAAAACAGGGAATTTGTTGGCATGGTTCGTAAGATTTTCATCTATACCAAAGAGGAGGTACAGAAGATGAATCCAGGGACCTCAAATTCAAGAGGCAATGGGAATCTGCTTGATGCACATAGTGGGGATGCAAAAGAAGTGAAACATCAACCATTTCCGGTGCCTGCTAGCCCAGAGAATTGATAGGTTTGGCTCACTTGAGTTGTAGGTAATCTTATTTGGTTATCCAAATCTTTTTATTTATTTATTTATTTACTAGCATTGTTATCATCTTTATCACACTTTCTTGAGTTCTGGAATTGGATCAACCCCTAATACGAGATGCACATGGATGGTCCTTGATGGCATTTTCTATTCATTACAAGCAGTTGCATGAATGTATATTTCCAAAGGTAATGGTTTTACTCTTCTCATGTCAGGTTTTTGTGCACGGGCAGGATTGTGCTATAACCATATCAGTTTGGATGTTTGAAATGGGTGCTGAATATATAATGCCGGCCAAGATGGCAAGTTTGTTACTACCTTAGAAGTGGGTAGCAAAAATTGTAGATCCAATTTTGGACATGTTATGGAATTAGTGAATGGTGTCCTGTTATACACAAGTTTATTTATATATACCCTTACCTAGAGCGAGGCAGTGCTAGCCTTGCCTTTTGTCGAAGCCACCCCACTGTACATAGCTGTGCCCACCCCCTGAATGTAATTAAAAGCTTATACACCTCTTAATGTCTTTTTGGGTAGCTTGCAATCCTCCTCTTTGTGGGTTTCTGTATTTTTGCTTTTTGTCGATTGTCGGTACGCTTCCTTTTACTGGGGTGCATGTTAGAGGGCTTGACCGGTACCCACCTTAATGGGTGGCAGGGAATTAATGTACTCGATCGTGCATCATGATCTCTCATGGTAAAGAATCGCGAATATCATGGTGGAACGGAGTGGTTGTGTCTGCAGTTGCGGACGCTAAGGCACTAGTCCTCTGTTTGTGGTGGGAATTTCAGTGCGCATGTTCTAGTGGATATTTTGGAGAGGGGACCCCGGACCTAGTGTATTAGCAGCCCGCGTGGCTGCGAGGATAAGGCGTCACTCAAGGCCTCCAACGGAGGAAGGGTGGTTGTTGGACTCTATTTCGGCCACTATTGTCAGCGCCCCTCCTTCACAACTCGACCGTATCTTAAGGTTCAGAGTTGACAATTGTCCAAGTCGACCTCTTGAAGGGTTATAGTCTCCTAATTTCCTAAATGGGCTCGAGATCTTTTAAAAGAAAATAACAAAACTTTGTGAGAATCGGTATCTCGGTTCCTCAAGTCACTCGACAACCACGAAAGTCCGCTAGCGATATGTGGATGTTGCGTCTTTCGTCCAAGTGAGATAGGCCTAGTGCCCAATCACAAAGATGTATGAAGAAAACCACGAGGCCCAGTTAGGATTCTTGGGAAACGCTGGGAGGATACGTGTTTGGTCGTCGACGTCAGATTTCGGATCTCTTGGGAAGTCTGTTTTTTAATGTTTGCACTAACTTTGCCAATAAAGGTTTGAGTAATCAGTTTTTTTTTTTTTTTTGTTCTTTCCTGGAGGAGACAAGCAGGCTACATCAACAGATGCGGCGATTCTCAAATTAAACAAAATATTGCCAGTTCCTTAAACGCTTGATGGGGTGTCGCCCTGTTCATACTTGACGAAATTTGAACAATAGGCTGACTAGCATCCAACTAGACCCAAAAAAAATACAAAGAAAAATTTCAAAGCAAGAAAAATTTAAATTTCTGATTCTCCGTGGCAGTGCTGCCAAATTCCCTGCAATACAAGTTTGTCTGCAGAAGTCTTGAAAACAAGTAAAAAATTGATTAATAAAAAAAAAAAAGGTACCCTTAATTAACAGATGCGGCGATTCTCAAATTAAACAAGGGAAGAAGATAAAAGGCGCTCCCGCTCATAGACAACTGAAGTTCCGTAACTTCCCTTCAAGTCTTAAGATTGCTAACTCATACCACGGAAGCCAGCTGAATCCAGGAGCACTGATTTAATATGTTCGGGATGCACGTCTTGTCCTTCTTTGCATTGCTGAGGAAAGAGATACAACAATGATCCACGAATATGTCATAGGCATATAGTCAAGTCACACATCTACTGCAAATGCTAATTCACGTAAATCGATACGTATAATCACTTCTTTTCTTCTGCAACATCAAAATCCCCCACCGGGGGTGGAGGGAATCGGGGATGCAATGCTCAGGCAGCACTCAACAGTGTATTGCCTGATTTGGCTTATGCCCTGAAGATTATCCTCTATTGACCTTTTTTGTCTCTATATTAAACTTTAACAGGGTCAAAAGAAAAGTCACAGAACTAGATACTCTTTCTTACACCCATGGCTGAACTGGTATCAAATGAAACAAAGTAGACATACTTTAGATTCATATGCTGGAATGATAATTGTAAAAAGAAAACTTTACCTCAGCTCGGAAGATATCCATCGCAAAACCATTAAAACAGCTAATGACAGCTTGCTGGATATCGAGCCCAAGGTTATCCATAGCCCTCATGGTAGAGAGCAGAAGACCTGGTCTGCGGCCGCAGAACATGTGGATGTTAACAGCTCTTCCTTCCCTCACTTTTACTTCCACCTAATTGCACATGAAAGAAAAGTTGCATCATTGAAAAGTTCTCGATTATTGGGAAGCTTTAAGAAAATCTTTATTTCAATTACCAAACAAATGGAGTTTCCTTATTTGGGAAACCAGGATTAAGCAAATATTTTCCATCTTTGCTTGTTAAAATTTAAGTTATATTGATTAACTAATGAAGAAAAAAGTGCTGTGGACATTCAAATTATACACATTAGGCATACAAATGTAGGGACAAGGGACAAGGGACAAACAAATCAGAATGTAATCTTGGATTTGAGAGGCTACAAAAGAAAATCTCAGGACAGAGACAAAAGCTTACCCTTGCAGCTTGACCATTTGGACTTGGCAATGAGCTTGGACAGAGTTTGTCACTTATACGGCTGGGCAAGGTTGATGGCGTGGGTGTCAAAGGGTGAAGATTTGTTGTAGGTGTCAATGATGAGCCAGGAGGAGTGGATTCCAATTCATTATGGAGGTCACTGATCCTTTGCAGAAGTTCCTTCAGGTACTCAATTGCATCCCCGAGGATCGATGCCCTATCCATCTGACAGCACAAGGAATATGTACATATGAAAACAGTTTCTATGAAGCACAAATGAAAATTTTGAATTTGTCAAGCATATTGGCAAAAAAGAGTAGATTGGCGACATGTTGAACTAAAAATTTTACAAAAAATAACGAAACTGAAAGAAAAGAGGGCCTTGGGGATCCTTTTTTATTGTTTTGAGATTTGGTTTCACGACCACTGCAACTTTGAATCTTCACTCACATATCATATTCAGTGAGTTCACAAGTACTTCGAGAATTTTCATGGGCATTCCAAAGTACGGTAATCTTTTGCCACTTCAAGGCAATTTTACTACTACCAACTTCTCGAATGTAGGGTTGCAAGGATCTCTTACATTAGAAAGTAGAAAGATGGTGACTTTTAACCCCCTTAACTAATATCTTATTCTCTTTAACCCACTTTCCTTTTTTCTTAAAACATTCTCCGTAGAAATCAACGCTGGCTGAGTCTTTTTTTTTTTTTTTGTCTTTCATTCAGATACTCATCGATAGAAATAAATAGAAATTAACCAAACAAAGCCTGCCCACGACAAGGAAAGCAAATCATACGAAGAAGCAGTGATTACTATCAATTAAGCAGTTTTAGCAACATGCAGTAATGAACAGAAAAGGAAGAGACATTTGTTATGGGGAACTGGAAGGAAGTAATCAAACATGATGTCAAAAAGGACTAGCGAGTCATAGGAATTGACCTCTTCATTTTAAAAAGGAAAAGGGCATAAAGGAACGAGAAATTGATTAGCCACATGTTTCTGATTAAGAAAATTGTATTTCCCTACTGGTGGTCCAAAGGACTTCTGGCGAAACTAAGCCACTTTAACATTGCCCATGTGAGAAAAATTAATGCAACTCTTTTATTCATTTACGAGATGCCAAACAGGAAATCTTACTCATGCAAACACCGAAAGAAACAATATTAATGTCTCACTGACTGTGGGTCACAGCCACAAACTAAAGGGATGATGGGATGAAAATGATTGCGAGAACCTAAACCAAAAGGTGTTTTTTTATTTTTTTTGTAATAAAAAAGGAACTTGAAATCACAAGAAAATTGTGCAAACAAAATTCTTACTTTGCTGATCTTTGGTACGACTGATCTCAGCATGTACAACCTATCTTTGAGCTTCTTCCGGCGCCTCCTCTCGGCCATCAAATTCTTAGCAGGAAGCCCCTTCTTCTTACCGTTCTGATCTCCGCCGCCGCCACCACCACCGCCGCCGCCTGTAACGCTGCTATTCGCATTAGAGCTGCTCCCTCCATTCTTACCAATCTCCTCCATCTTATTGTTCTCGGTTACCTCATCAGAATCATAATTCAAGCCTAGGCCATCAAAGCTGACATCCTCCGTTTTACTAGTCTCTTTCATTACGCCCTTCTTTTCATCCTCTTCACTGAACTGAGACATTTCTTCCTTCCCTTTATCTCTCTCAATCCCACTCGAAGCTCCGAAATTGCCCCCATTGTCTGTCAAATTCTTTCTTAAAGCCGCTCTCTTTTGGAACAAAGTGGGCTGCGCACCGGTTGAAGGGAAAGTTTCCAGTGGCCTCAACAACTTGGACCTATTCAGAAACATAGAATTGCCTAAATTCTCCTCAAATCCCCTAAAACCTGGGAATCCAGGGCCGGTTTCAGGCAATTGTAGCATTCGGGTGGTAGAAAACGGTGGATCCAGGCATAAACTAGAAGTGATAATCTGATTATCTGAACTCAAATCAGTAAAACCACCAAAAACCCCACTTCCTCTGTTTGACAAATTTGAGGCATTTGCTGGCGCTGCTGTTGTTGCTTGATTGTCAAGGAATCCTATTTCACCAAAATCGAACTCATGCTCTAAAGGGTTGTTAGAGACAACGCCAAGGAGAGAAGATAAGCTGGGTTTTGGTTGCATAAAGCAGTGTACTTGAGATGGGTCTAAATTGTTGAAAACAGAGGAGGACGGAGAGCAAGAAGAGGATGAATCCACTGGGTGCAACAGGAGGTTATCTGGGTCACCAAGATTTGACGAAAATGTGATGTCTCTGATGCTCTCGTGCTGGTTTTGTATAGAAGAATTGTTAGTCAGATACCAGTCATCTTCTACTCCGAGCATGCTTTTGAGTGCGGACAATGAACCCATCTCTTCTTTGCCTTCTACCAAACAACAGCTGATGTTAACATTGTCAAGATTGCTGTTTGTGGTTGAGTCTGGCTCCTCCTCTTTGTTCTCTATCCAACGGGTGCTGCCATTCAGTCCAGACAGCATTTCCCTTTGGAACTCTGTTGTTTTTCTTGGAAAAAGTGGGGGAAAAAACTGAGGGAAGTGGAGGCAGGTACACGTTATTTGAGGAAGGGGGGGGGCTGGCGGAGTTAAACGGCAATTTGAGAGGGAGTGAAGAGGACGTTGCGGAAGCAAAAGGGCATTGGCTTTTCAGAGCTTTTCATTGTAACGATATCCATTTTTCTGAGAGAACAGATGTGAAACGCACAGGCAAAGCCCCTTTGAACGTTACACATCAAATACTAATCAGTAATCATCCCTACCACACATTTGGCTGCATGTAGCTTTCTGGATAACATTAGGTCCACTCCCCTGGTAAAATCCATAAATAGATCCACCTTGCCATGCTTTTTTCTGTCTTTTTTTTAATCAAAAAAATGCACTTATTTTATTAAATTTATCTTAATAAGTCATTTATACTAAAATTAGGATATTTATAAAAAATTTTCTTCTTACGAAAATCCAAAGCTTAATATGTACCCAAATGGGTTAATCGTTCTGACTTATGATTAACGTCTAGATTAACTTAAAGAATTAAAAAATTGAGAAAATTATTTGTGCTTTGTACCAGGAGAGAAATTTTATTGTTGTTGTTTTGTTACACATTATTGTTACATAATTCAAAATGAAATAAACCCCTCTGATATTATTGCCGAAAAGCCGGCAGTGTGTGTTTTTCCTTTTTGCTTCATCCAAGGGTTAAAGATTGTACCGAGATCTGGAGTTAAACAGAAAACGAGACAAACGCCTTTCAGAAATACTTTGAGCAAAAAGAGGAAAAATGACTTAAGCCCATTTTAGATTTGCCTGTTTTTGTTTTATTTCTTTCTTTATCATTTCACATGAAAAAGACTCCACCATGCAATTTGTACTAAAATGCCGTGTAAATGCTGTTTCGGAGATTTCGTGTCACTTCGGTTTGACTGTTTAAAGGACTAATCGTAGGAAATCATAGACATCACATGTTTCAATTGAATCCGACGGCGCATTACCAAGTTGCTTTTGAAATCAAAGCAGCCATTAACGATTGTGCAAACTTTATTAAGTTGGACTTAAAATTGTGTGAATTGAATGCATATCTTTAAATTTAAATCCCACAATTCGTACTTTATATTTTAAATAAGAGCTATAGTAGTAGGAGTCGTGTTAGTAATCCGAATCCTCGTCGTGAAAAAATGGTGTAAGCCCATATCAGCTGAAAAAGATCAGTGTTTCATGGAAGGCAGGGAGATGTTGATAATTTCACCTTTTGATGCCTTATCCGAATAGCAGCCAAATGCCCGTTATACCAGCCATTGAAGAGGGAGGGCTATCATATTTGTATTGTGGTCCCAGTTAGTCTACACCTTATGTAGAACTCAAAACATGAAACATCTTTTTCCACATTCAGAGTCAAGTAAGCAGACAAATTAACATCTTAACTTACTAATGATAGATGATGCGTTTCCAAAATTCAGATCTCATGTTTTGTACAGGATTTTGAGCAGCCTCTTAATCATGACTTGCAAGGTTGCAGTTCAATCATGGTTAAGAAGTTTGAGTTTTCAAATTTGAAAAAGAAGGAAAAACTGAACTTTCTTGAGGCTTTTAGTGGTAAAGCGCCTTTGAGCCAATCTAACTGAGCCAAGCGCCCATCTTTATTGGTTATGCCAACATCATTTAAATTGCAGTTTTCAATGTTCCTTCTTTTGAATAGCAACCCATCCTTCCTTTGCTGCCATCTGGATGGGCCATTAATGACCTGTCTAGACCAATTGATGTATAGCATGGGCTGCCTATTGGTCAATGCATGTGGTCTTAAATTTGCACAAGACATATGATATATCTGACTTTAGAAGGGAGCTCCGTACTGGGTTATCCAAGCAGAATGCCCTGAAAGAAATTAGCCACTAATTATAGCTTCTTGTGTGGTTTCTTGTTATGGCAGAAGCCGAGGCTTAATTGAGCTCAAATTCATTGAAACAGAGAACTAGGTGTGTAAGAGGAATGATCGATCCAACTTAACATGACCATGGAATGCAAGAAGTGAAAAATGAGCCTTTTATTTTTTAATTTTTGGGACAATAAAACGAACTCTAGTACTGATGACTACTGACAAATCATACAATTCAACGGCTTAAATCAGAACGGCCGTGTGTGCAATGCGTGTCATAATACTGACATTATCACAGGTTCGTATACGAATTTTGAGAAAGTTTTTTGTCCGCACTATCACGGCCCTTTGATGCATCATCAACCTGTTTCAGTACACCCAGAGGGAAAGCGGGAGAGATTGCGCGTTTGCAGCATGAGGCCCTTGTTTTTGTTGTTGTTTTTTTTTTTTTTTTTATAAATAATAATTATTTAATACCTTAAATAAAGATAAAAGTTTATAGAGTATGTTACTTATTGTTTCTATTGGTCCAGACTAAAAATTATCTTTTGATGATTTTATTTAATTTATTATCTAAATATTATTAAATTTAATTACATTTGGAATTTAGATTAATAAAAAATATATATTAAACTATAAATTAAATTATTATTTTAAGTGATTATGAAAAATTTGCCAGGCTATATGATTCGTGGACCATTATTTGAGGAGGATGAACATACGCAGTACATTATGATACGGGGTCCCCCAAGTATCTCGTGAAGCCTTTTAACTTTACCGCGACCAATGTCCAATCAATCCATTTTATACTTTTCAAAAGATTTGAAACGGTCACTTCCCTTTTCCATTTGTTTTCAGATACCCTGCACAACAGAAGATGGTTCATCTTCTCCTTATCATCGTCTGTCTCAAGCGAAAAGTTATGTAAGTGAAGTTCCACTTGATATCTCAGGGAACAAAGCAGTACCAATAGCGATGCCTACCTATGCATGTTGTGACCTTTGCTTCTCACTGTCGTTAATCCTTCCCTACCTATAAACAACACGAGAAATTTTACATATTTATCTCTCCTTATTTGGCACCCTATCCTTTTCACCCCTGAGGACTCTCTGCTTCCGCCTTGGCGGCAGTGATAGATTAGTTATAGACAATAACTAATTACATGTAGACTGGCTGGCCCAGAAAATCAACACAGGACAAGTAGGCAACACGCTACACAGTTCTTCACTGAAGTGAAGGGATATAGTGTACATTAAAGCCAATGCTCCAGAGGGCAAAAGGGAGGGAGGGTGACGAGAATTTTAAATTAGTTGCAGTTGGGCTGCTTCGGCCGAAGGAAAGAGAGCTGTTTTTAATATCATTGGTGTCGACCCGTGAGCACTGGGGACAGATAACCACCCTAGGCCTTTGGTTACCCCACCCCAGCAACCTGGGGCCCATTCATTACGTAGCAACGAATTGCTCTTTGATTCTGACCTCATTAATTATATGCACAGCCCATATAATGAGTTTGGCAATTCTATAACCAACAATGACAGTTTGGTTCAATATTGCCGAGGTGAGCGGTGGGAGTCTGGACAGTGATTCCGCGTGTGTTCTACGCAGTTTATTTTAAGTTCGAATCCTCTCTCTCTCTCTCTCTCTCTCTCTCTCTCTCTCTCTCTCTCGTTGAAATGAGTCGAGAATTCATTTTCTTCGTCCGGACAATTTCACATATCAACGCCACATGGCTTCTACGAGAGTCGGGAAGTCGTTGGAGAAGATATGGTGTGTGTTTAAAACTTAAATAGTTGCTTAGAAAGCAATAAACTACGAGAAGAGAACATCTCAATAAACTTGAAATAATATTAACCAAGGAAAATACAAAATTTTGCTAATATCATTATTGTTAAAACATAAGAGTATAAAATCTCAATTCAATGAAGTATGAGAACATGTTCTGAGTTATAATATCATGGATTTCACCACCTATGTAATCTAGCCAGAACCGCTATAAAGTTCCAAAACTGGTCCAAAATTTGACAATCACGCCGCATGTGCTAACTAATACAAAATTTAACTAAGAACCAAGAGGTAAGGGAAGAGGAGTAGTATGCCTACTGTATTCTCGTGATAGGATGATTCTCAACCTATAAGAGAGACTGCTGTGCTGCGTATCCTCTTCCACAAACCCACCAAAATCCAACCCGTTCACCCCCGAATTCCAGGCCAGCGTAATGTCAAACCTTGGAGAAAGTATCCGACTTTCTTTATTTTTCGTATAGAAAGTGAAGAGTTGACGTCACTATCCAGAACATTAAAGGGTTGTGGATCGTCACCTTGCCTTGGTTCCATAATTTTCTTGACTTGGGCCATAAAGTCTTCCTGGTTTGGGGCACATACAGTACCAGATGGATGTGGTTTTACGTTTCATGCATCTCGCGATTGTCATGGGCCTGACTGAACACGACCAATGATATCCAACCAAATTCCCTTAGCTCCTCCAGTTCAGGCTCTAAAGCCTTCTTCTCGAGATCTCGTTGCCAGATGGATCGGTTGTCCGCCTCCGGGCCTCTTTTCAATATGCTTTGTCCAGCCCCTTGTCTTCACCTTAATTGAAATCCAAGCAAACTACAGAAGCCCAAACGCATTTTAACGTCAACCCCAAAACTCCTGGGAGCCCAAGTCCACCAACTGAAAATCCCCCTACAAATAACTGCGATAAAAAAAAAAAGAAGTGTATGATACGAATTAATTACTAGAAAAAGAATAAAATTATACATCTATAAACAAAATTTACACAGAAATTTACACAGAAATTTGTGATTATAGCAGTGAGTTTCAAAACTGCGTTTAAAAGAACATATTATAATTGTTTAAAAAGAGATTTGTACGGTTTGTAAAAGATTTATCAGTAAAATTAACGTTAAGTAAATTAAAAACACATCACACGTTATTGTGTATTTTGGTCATTTTCACATTTCCAAGAATTAACACCAAATAAAATATCTGGTAGATTTTTCTCAGTAGCCGCATCGTGTATCTCAAGTCACTGATATTATTGCCGAAAACGTAAGGCCTTGCTTGTTCCAAGTCTCTCTCTTATCTGAACATTTTTTTTTTCCCCCCATTTCCGAAGCTCCACGGCATAATTATTACTGGTAGCTAAATTATTATTTTCCAGAATGCGGGTCTCTCGGACACGACTCTCCCACAGCGACGCTTAATGTAACGACGCATTGACAAAACTTGATAATTTGGTAAGGCTTGGCCAACAAGATAAGCCCAGCCTCGTGGGCCCACCTTCGCCCGATCACCGTCCGAACTAAAAGGGACACGCGTGATCGTCAACAAATCCGACGGTTGGAAGACGTCGGTGAGATAGGTAATCAAAGAGACACGTGGTTTTTAGCCTAATTGGGTAGAGCGAGGGTCCGTGAACGTCGATGGAGTGGAGACGACTGGATTCAAAAGAAAAGAACAAGAGAAGAGTAAATAAGCCACCGCCTGACAGACATTGGCTAAAAAAATCACATCTACCTATCCATTCCCGCTTATCAGCCGACCAGAACAAAGAGGGTCTGGTCTCTCTTCTGCCTGTAGCTCTGTCTAATCTTCTCTTAGAAATAAACGTAAGGACCCGTTAAGGTCCATTCCTCTCCGATTCTTTATCCGATTTCTGTTTATTAATATTTGTTTACTCACTTGTTTTTATGTAAATTGTAAGTCAAAACCTCGGAAATCTGAGGAAGCTTGTGTGTTTGGTCTCATGTATGCTGTCGGAGTTAGGGTTTTTTCTCTTTTTCTTTTTTGATTGGTATTTGCTTCCTTCCATGTCCGTACTTCAGTTTAGGGTTTTGATTGTTTCTTTATTAGCAGATTCCTGCTTTACTGTTAGCTTTTACTGTTTATTTATTTGTAAGAATCCTACTTCTGTCGGTTGAGCTAGGTTTGAATTTGATGTCTTTTACCCTTTTACGAATCTGGGTGTTGATATTTATTGAGTTGAGTTGCTATTCTTCTGAATTCACCGGCGAAATTGGTGCCCCCTGGACTGGAACTTAGTTGGATAATTCAATTAAGTTCTAGCAGTTGGAATATTCTTAAAGCTAATTTATTCTTTCATTTAGCAATGATGGGTTGTGCTAACTTGTGAGTGGTCTGGGGACGCTAATGCTTCAATTTTTACGCCTGAATGCTTTATTGTGAGAAAAGGTTGATATTTCTTACAACCATGGTTTTTGAGTAGCTGTAGTGGAAGAGTTGACCTGCTTGTATCCTAAAAAAGTTTGCTTTAAATTCCGTACAGATGTGTGTTAGATGCTAGACGGACACGCAGTTATGTATCTAGTTAACATTGAATTTGAGGCATGGTACCTAGGTTATACTCTGGTCTCGAGCATGAGATTGATTTGATGGTGTTACGCTGCTATACAAAGTATCTTTTCCCAATGCAGTTAAAGCAATCTGCTAACTCTGGAAGTCAAATTTTACTAGTTCAGTTTTAGTTTCTCTCTGATGTCAAATTTTTATTCTCATTTTGTGTGGGGTAACTTTCAGACTGTGATTTAGGAGCTTGTGCCATGAATGGAGTTTACAAATTGTGATTGATTCTTGAAAATATTTCTTGTATCATAATTTCAATTTTCTGACTGTTGGTGAATGATTTTAAGTATGATTCTAGTTCTTTTATGAATTTTCCTTTTTTTTTTTTTTTTTTCTCTCTGCCTATATCTATTTGCCATAACTAAGAAGTAATAACCTATTTTGCAGACTATTCTTGTATCTCATGGCTAAGCTTCTTCTTCATTCTACTAATGTTCCTGCTTTAGCCCCCTGTCTAAGGCATGGGCAATTGCAAGGGTTTGAAACATCAAGAAGGACCACCACCAAAATGCTGCATGGTTTACGACCAACAAGATTGACAATGAGATCTTTCTCAGGATTGCGAAGTTCAAATTGCATTGATACCATATTAAGTTCTGGACAAAGTTTCCATTCTAGGGTTGCTATTACAATCTCTTCCAGGCAACGGAAAGCTAAACGATTTGTGCCTAGGGCAATGTTTGAGCGTTTCACAGAAAAAGCAATCAAAGTAATTATGCTTGCCCAAGAGGAAGCGAGAAGGCTTGGTCACAATTTTGTTGGCACAGAACAGATCTTGTTAGGTCTTATTGGTGAAGGAACTGGCATTGCCGCTAAAGTCCTCAAGTCCATGGGAATCAACCTCAAAGATGCACGTGTGGAAGTGGAGAAGATTATTGGGAGGGGCAGTGGATTTGTTGCTGTGGAGATTCCTTTTACTCCACGTGCAAAGCGTGTCTTGGAACTGTCCCTGGAGGAAGCCCGACAACTCGGTAATGTTCCTTTGCTTGTGCTTTTTGACACTGCATCTAAAATTGTGTTATGGAAATACTACTTTCAATTTGTTTTTGTCACACAAAAGTAAGCTTTTGGCAGCAATGTTTCTTGCCTCAGATTTTGTCCATTGTCATGAAAGTTGACAATTCGCGAGGTGCATATTCTTACCCTAAGCGAAAAACCAGTCTTCTTCTTTAGTTGGAAAAGTTTGAATGTCTGCAAAACACCTGCTTTGTTCAGGTCTATCTATCCATCTAAGTATTGAGAATTTTGGTTTCTGTCAATCTCTCTCAATTTTTGACCTGGTACTGGGAATTGTAGTAATTACTGAATTTCAGGGTGTCTGGGATTCAAGTATTTGGCCTTTGGTGATTTCTGGTAGTGTGATAAGTCTTGTTTTCCTATTTTATCTATTCAGACTGTGTTTTATTGCCGAGTTTTTGTTACTGTGAATCAAGAATTAACTTTCATGAAATTTATGTACACTTCTTGTTATAAAGTGTCTACCATAAATAAAAAATAACAAGCTTTAGTGAATGTTTCAGGTCATAACTATATAGGATCTGAGCATTTGCTTCTGGGCCTCCTTCGTGAAGGTGAAGGTGTAGCAGCACGTGTTCTGGAAAATTTAGGTGCTGACCCTAGCAACATCCGTACACAGGCAAGCATTGCACCTCTGAAAGCCATGTTCTTTAAGTTTCATGTTTTTATGCTACCTCTTGCTTGTTTATGTGATGGCAAACACAGCTGACAAGGTTTTAGCTGTTGTGATTAGGTTATTCGTATGGTGGGTGAGAACACAGAAGGAGTTCCTGCTGGGGGCGTTAAAGAATCCACGAAGATGCCTACGCTTGAAGAATATGGAACTAATTTGACTAAGTTGGCAGAGGAGGTAACCAGTCGCATTTCATGTAGTTTTGCTTTTATTCTAGAGGCTTTTCTTGAGCTGATTTCTCTTCCTTTCAGGGTAAACTAGATCCTGTTGTTGGAAGGCAGCCACAAATAGAACGTGTCATTCAAATCTTGGGTCGGCGGACTAAAAATAATCCTTGTCTTATTGGAGAACCTGGTGTTGGGAAAACTGCAATTGCAGAAGGTCTTGCCCAACGCATAGCAAGTGGTGATGTTCCTGAAACAATTGATGGAAAGAAGGTGGGCACTGTTTTGAGCATTAGAGGTGAATCACGCTTTGTTGTGGTTCTGGCATTGAGGCATATAGAAGTGTTTGCTGCAGAAGTGATAGAATGGGAACTTGAATGGTTGATACTATGATTAGTCCATTAGAATAAGTAATTCCTTGCCAATTCCTTTATTTGAAAACATGATGTGAAAAGTAGCTCTTTTAGGTTCTGTTTTTTGGAGTTTCACACAGTAGTTCTTTGAAATTCATGTTCTTTACTTTATTTGTTGCTTCATTTTTATGTGCGTGGTTGGTAGATTCTCTTTTCCTATTTAGTTAGCTGTGCAATTCAGAAATGATATTTATGATTTGCAACTTTTGTCCTACATTTGGTATCTCTATGAATGACTGCTTGAAACTGCCGTTGCAATGTCATGACTGGGAACATTATGTTTTTGTGTTTCTCATGTTATATAGGTGATTACACTGGATATGGGTCTTCTCGTTGCTGGAACTAAATATCGTGGAGAATTTGAAGAAAGATTGAAGAAGCTAATGGAGGAAATCAAAAGTAGTGAGGAGATTATTCTTTTTATAGACGAGGTGCATACCTTGATTGGTGCAGGAGCAGCAGAAGGAGCAATTGATGCTGCTAATATCTTAAAGCCAGCTCTTGCTAGAGGTGAATTGCAGGTAGATTTTCCTGGTCTTATGCATATAGTTTTGTGATTCAGCTGGTTCTAAATGTGAGGTAATTAAGTGCTGCCAGGTTTTGTTGATTACCTTAGGAAAATTGACAGTAATTGTAATAGCTGGAGCATGCATGTGTATGGATGTTGACAGCTAATCTTCTGACACTGTTTGAGCATTGCATTTATTTTATTTATGGGTAAGCTTAATGTTCTTTACATGTTGAGGTAAATGTGAAGTGGGGCCTGTGCATGACTGGTTATAAACAGATGTCTTGTTTCTAGCTTTTAGATGTTGAGGCCATTTATTCATGTTGTTGCCAGTTTAATCATTTGCAGTCATCCATTGCACTTGCTAATTAGATTTTGCCTTTGCTTCCCTGCAATGTTGTTTGTGTAGCTACATGCTACAACCAATGGTTCTACTTTACTTGAGTAATGACAAGCTTTATTCCAACTCTACACTTGTGTGGTCTAGCTGAGGTGTTACTGTCTGTTCTCTTAAATTGACCACCAGAAGTGTGATATCTGTCTCTTAACTTCTGCAGTGCATTGGGGCAACAACATTGGATGAATATAGAAAGCACATTGAGAAGGATCCAGCTTTAGAAAGACGATTCCAGCCGGTCAAAGTACCTGAGCCAACTGTAGATGAAACAATACAGATATTGAAAGGGCTGCGAGAGCGTTATGAGATTCACCACAAGCTCCGTTATACTGATGAAGCCCTGGTAGCTGCTGCACAGTTATCATACCAATACATCAGGTTTGTGATCCATAAAGTGTTCCTTCTGTTGTTCCATATTTAGTTTTTGCATTATGTTTCTGCAAGTGCTATTCAATAATACTTTTTGGTGCCATGGCAAGAAAGTTACAGCTTCTGCCTATGGTATAGAAAAACAATTCATACATTTTGACATGCTAAGTTTATTAGGAGAACCTTTCATTATCTTCTGAAGCTTGTTGTGAGTATGAATGGGCCAGAATATGTACAGGGGTGTTTGAGTTTCTGAAATCAAGTTGCATCTTGGGAGAGCATCATTGCGATGGCCCTAACTAGGAATTGGAGTTGTGACCATATTCTTCCCCTTTTGTGCCTATCGTAGTAGTAGTAGTAGTACAGCAATGCCTTCCCTTCCCCCCTTCCTCCCTCCTTTTCAATTCAATCTTCTTCTTTTTTTTCAAACCACATAATTCTATGTTTTTTAACTTATAATGACCAAAAATAAATAAATAAATAATCTATTGTTGATAGAAATGTGGGTAGGAAAAAAAAAATCAAGTGGATAAATGAGGTGATTCAGTCTTGAAACAGAAAAGTTTGGCATTAGTTTCAATTTTAATTTCTATTGTTAATGTCTCATGTGGCAAAAGAACTGTTGTTTCTGTCACAATCCTGTAAGTGTTTCTAGATTATTTCATGTCAATGTTGAAGAAATCTTCTCATGCCATTCTCATTACTCTCTGTCTCCAGTGACCGTTTTCTGCCTGACAAGGCAATTGATTTGATCGATGAAGCTGGTTCTCGGGTCCGCCTTCGTCATGCACAGGTTAGGATTGCTATCTGGTTATGTTTTGCCATCTTCTGTTTATTCACCATATTGTTTACCTTGTCTAAATTTGTTTGGACCAGGTTCCTGAGGAAGCTAGGGAGCTTGAAAAGGAGGTCAGGCAAATCTTAAAGGAGAAGGATGAAGCTGTCCGTAGCCAAGATTTTGAGAAAGTAAGAATTAAGAATTCATTCATCACTTCTTGATCTCTTTGTTGTTTTCTTGAACCTGTTATAATTGTGCATGTTTCATCCTAAGAGAATCAACAACGGGTAAGTGATTGTTCATAGTCCTTACTGGTAGATTTTTAGACATCTGAAACAAGAAAATTTGTCAGCACTGGAAGATTCACTTCAATAATGCTACCATAAGTATAGTAGTTGCTTCATTTATGCTATCATTAGGAGTGGTTACTCTTTGACACATTATTGGATAACCGAAATTCCAATAATTTTTGAAAAAGAAAAAGAAAAAAAAAAAAGCTTTCTATGTCATTCAGAAAGGAATGATGATTGTCAATCTCAACTTTGATAAATACTGATAACTTTCTGTTTGCATATTAGAACTGAAAAGTATATTAGATAATGCTGGGAGCATTTTATCTATTTATTTCATCCAACTAACTTGGGGAGTACTGAAAATTTTCTGTAGGCTGGAGAACTGAGAGATCGTGAAACAGACCTTCGGGCACAGATTGCAGCTATTGTGGAGAAAGGCAAGGAGATGAGCAAGGCTGAATCTGAGGCAGGGGGTGTAGGTCCAGTTGTCAATGAATCAGACATTCAGCACATTGTCTCTGCTTGGACTGGCATTCCTGTTGAGAAAGTATCTACTGATGAATCTGATCGCCTCCTGAAGATGGAAGAGACCCTTCACAAACGAGTCATTGGCCAGGACGAAGCTGTCAGAGCTATTAGCCGAGCTATTCGTCGGGCCCGTGTTGGACTGAAGAACCCTAACAGACCAATTGCTAGCTTCATCTTCTCTGGTCCAACTGGTGTTGGGAAGTCAGAACTTGCCAAGGCACTTGCCGCCTATTACTTCGGTTCTGAAGAGGCCATGATTCGACTTGACATGAGTGAGTTTATGGAAAGGCACACGGTCTCTAAGCTCATTGGTTCACCTCCTGGTTATGTTGGCTACACTGAGGGTGGCCAGTTGACAGAGGCTGTTAGGCGTCGCCCGTACACTGTGGTTCTTTTTGATGAGATTGAGAAGGCCCATCCTGATGTCTTTAATATGATGCTTCAAATTCTTGAAGATGGAAGGTTGACAGACAGCAAAGGTAGGACTGTGGACTTCAAGAATACCCTCCTCATAATGACTTCAAATGTTGGTAGTAGTGTTATAGAGAAGGGAGGACGCCGGATAGGTTTTGACCTTGATTATGATGAGAAAGACAGCAGTTACAACCGGATTAAGAGCCTAGTGACAGAGGAACTAAAGCAGTATTTCAGACCAGAATTCTTGAATAGATTAGATGAGATGATCGTTTTCCGTCAGCTCACTAAGCTGGAGGTGAAGGAAATAGCTGATATAATGTTGAAGGAGGTGTTTGAGAGAATAAAGGGCAAAGAGATAGAGCTCCAAGTGACTGAGAGATTTAGAGAAAGGGTGGTTGAGGAAGGTTATAATCCAAGCTATGGGGCTAGGCCTCTAAGAAGAGCCATAATGAGACTTCTGGAGGACAGCATGGCGGAGAAATTGCTTGCAGGAGAGATCAAAGAGGGTGATTCAGTTATTGTGGATGTTGATTCTGATGGAAATGTCATTGTACTCAACGGTAGCGGCGGTGCTCCCGAGCCCTTGCCTGATGTGTTGTCTGTTGTGTAGACCAGGTTCTTTTATTTCACTAAGATGTTGCCAGTATGTGCTTTTACCTTCTATTTAAGTTTGAATTGGGCTGCAGAGTCTCTAGGGATTGAACTCCAAACGGCAACTTGACAGTGGATTACACAGGCGCTGATACACTATTGGAGCTTCAAGGTCGTATTTATATGGTTAGCGTTGGGGAGGATTTTTTTTTTTTCTTTTTCTCCTCTTTTGGCTAGCTTCCCATAATAAAAACAATGGTTGAAGTTGCAGAAGAGAAAAGGGTTCGGTTGGTTTTGTGTATCTGCTGTTACGTAACTGGAAATTGTGTCTAAATTGCTGCAGTCTTGTTCTTTCTCGAAAATCCATATTTATAGTGTAGGTCGGGCTGTTAAGAGTTGTTGCAAGGTGGTGACAGTATTTTACTGGGTATTTCATCAGATGACAATATTTTACTTTCAACAGAAGCAATTGCTCTCGCATGCATCAAACAAATTTCCCTGGGTTTCCCTGGTCACAATGGTTGCTTCTTTGTCTATGCAACACCAAAATGGTCCTCAGAATTAAAACGCAAAATGCTTGTACATTAAGCCATATCAATCAGATGGCTGCCAAGTTGTGTTCCACAGGAATACTGATTAACTGAACTGAAAAAACATGAACGGAATCACGCGTTAAGACATGGGAATCGATAATCGTTGGAACGGGTCGGTGTTTTCCTGAGGGTTCTTGCCATGCCGAAGGAAATGCGATCAAGAGAAAAAAAGCTTCGATTTGTTTTCAAATTGAAATGAGTTGTAACATGATTCCTTCTGAAGATTTTAAGAGAATCTGGATAAGCCGTTGTTGCATAAGTCATTGCCGCACACTTTCATGGAGAAATAAAAAATTTAGCAAATTGCACACTTCCAAGCTGCAGTTAAATTGCAATTAAAGGAGAAAAAAAAAAAACGGAAAATGCATGTATTAAATAGACACAGCAACTTATTGCAAGGGTAAAAATAACTGATTGCGTTAGGAACCATGAAGAGATCTCTGAATCTGTCGTGGGATTACGATTTGCAACTGAGGATGGGCTGATCAATTTCTCTACGAGAAGCTTCCCAAAGCTGTTGCTCGATGCTAAACCTTCTAAGCTCCAATAGGCCTCGTTCAACTGCAAGAATACAGCAAGATACACCAACGGATCTTAAATATGTAACAGGGTCTATTTTTCACTTATCCAATAAAAGGGTCTGTTGTCTAGTACTTGGATGACTTGCCGTTAGCATAAATAAGAGTTCTGTACACTATTTCCATGCTTATAGGAAGAAATCACGCAACTTCTACCTTTTTCTGTCAGTATCTTCATACAACTATATATTTCGAAAGTCATGCTCATTTACTCGTGAATATTCCTTCTAACAAGGTAACCTACTATCCGCAACATCATGTGAAGTAGGTGTCTGCCCACTACGGCCAATCCAAAATTGAAGCCGATCTTCTGCAATATCATCCTCCACACCATGTACTTTGGCTCTTCTCCAGAAATATGTCAGCCAAGCCTGCACATAAATGGATTCGGCATTATATAATCATAAATCAACCATGTGCAGAATATCCAGATTGTGTGAAGTGATGCTTGCAACGAAGTCCATATTTTGGCCAGCGACTTCTTTCAGGTGGTCAGGATGACCGCAAAAAAGTAGAAGCTTTTAACAAGCCAATAAAATACATGAGACTGGCCTGATCCAGACAAGAAATCACCCCGAAAATGACATGTCGAATCCTGCTGTTTATTACAGTCTACAACTGTTCCCCTGGAAAAGAAGAAATGGCAAAAGATCCAATCATAGTTGGATGATCAAGGAAGACCTAATTAACAACGGCCCGATTTAGTAATGCCATTTAAGTTAATTCAAGAAATATGTACCCTTATATAGAGCATGAGCCACAGAAACTGCCAAAACTTATGGTATAATTGGCATTTGAGTGTATGCAAAGGATAAATTTTGTCACTTAGCTCTTTGAAAAGAACATCTTCTGCCTCTCCATCACCTAATTCTGCTACATAAAAGTAAGGTAGGAAAATATATATAAACAGAAAATAAAAATCACAGCACAGGGCAATATTAGAGAAGATCACACATCTTACCGTAAGCCTCGGTAAATTTTGGCTCCCTTGAAATCTGGGGGAAAAAGGAATGATAAATATACATGCACATCTCTGGATTTCTTAGCAGTATAAACTCCAGAGTAAAAAGAATTGCATCAAATGTACCATAGATGTGATTAGCCGTGTGGTCTAGTGCTAGCATTCCTGGGCTCTTGGTCCCAGCAAGTAGTATTCAAATTCACGCACCACAAACCAAAGAAAGAGAAGTATACTTGAATTGACCACATCTGTGGGGAAAAAAAGAAAAGCACTGTACGAACAGGGTGCGCAGAAAGCTTCAACAAGAGACAGAGACTGCAAATCGGTCAAATAGAACAAGAAACAAAATTGAACATCGGCACTGCAGAAAATAAGAATGGCAGAGATGACACAGTAAGATGATTGTCAAAACATACTAGGTTGTCTGTTCTGAGCCAAGGCAAGTGCAACAGCATCCTCCACCTCAAACAGAAGCATAAAAATAATATAAGAAGACTGTCCTTAAGAGATGGGGAGAAAGAAAAAACAAAACAGAACCCGAGCAAATTTTAAAATGATTAGAAAAGAAACAACTAAGATATCTTTAAGAGTTAAGGCACAACTTTATGTATGTATCCAGTAAGTATCCCACCAACAACAGCCCCTTATGTTAGAAAATAAGATTTTTTTTAAAAATTTATTTAATAGTTAAAAAAAATTCTTAAAAAGATATATTCAAATAGTGATATTTATTGACACTAAAAGAAATTTTTTTAATTCAATTACCTTTGAATCACTGTCTATATATATATATATATATAATAATTTTTTAAATAAAAATAAAAAATAGATAAAATATATTATTTATTAATATAATAATTTTAAATAATATATAATTTTTTAAAAACTTGGTTTTAATAAAATAAATTATAATTAAATATATTTTATTTTATCCTATAATTACCTTATAATTATAACAAAATTTATCTTTAAAAAATAATATTAAATATACAATTTAAAATAAATTTTTTATTTTTAGCTTAATTGTATTTTTAGTCTAACAATTTTAAAATAAAATTTTATCTATAATTAGAATTGATGAAAAAAGTTACTTTTTTTAATTTCAGTGAAAAGATAAATAAATTTTAAATGAATTAAAGTATATCTTTTTTCTTTTTTGCTTTATATCATTTGGCACTTGCATGATGTTTCGGTCATTCATTCGATGACCAATTATGACAACTTGATACTTGTCTCTTTTCTTTCGTTTGTATCTCTATTTTTCCTCCTATTTGTGTTTCATGCATATAATATGTGTATATGGGTGCGCATTAGTAAACATGATTTTTAGAACATGGCTGCTAGAAAAGAAAAGAGACAATGCATATGTGCCCTTTAATAGTAAAACCAACACAAGAAAAATAAACGAGTCATCTCTCCATTGCATGAAAGATCATGTCTAGGCCATAAAGCCGTATAAGGGAATTGAGTTACTCGACTCGTTTGCATGCTTTCCATCAACCTCAGTTTTGGTTTATGCATATAAGGAGGTTTATTGTTGTTACTAACGAAGCGGGGGCTTCAAAATGAAATTAAGACTTGAAATTGTAAATTTCAAGTTTACAGTTTCGAAAGGTGGCTCCTCGAGGAAATGTTGTTTCCTTTGAAGAGATTCTTGCCACATGTTCGCTGGTCTCTGGTAGTTAGTTATAGCAGTTACCAAAAAAAAAAAACAAAAAGTGGAGGGGTGGGGGGGACGCTTGTGCTTGCTGTGCACTCAAAGAGAAAGGCGGCGGGTCATCGAAGGAAAGGGGCGGTGGCAATTAAAATATTGCGTCGGTTGGTTTCGAATTGAAAAGATCCAACGTTGCCATTATGCCCACGTGACAAGAGATTTCTTCTGGTTGTGACTTGTCACAAGGTCAAGGGAGTACTGCTCCTCTAGACGCCTCCAATGCAGATGGCCAACATAACCATTAGGCGATTTTGCTTTAATAGAAATCAGTTAAGAAATTACACTGGAAGATCGAACCCACATGGGTTCTTTGATTTGGAGCCAAAATGACCAATATTTGTGTTGAGAAAATTGACCACCTATTAAAAAGGAAAAGGAAGAGTCATCTTCGAACCCAAGAGAAGCCATTTGTCGAAAGGCAACATTGACTGCTGGGTTAGCGGCTAATTGGTTGTTCTGCGGAGGGTTTTAAGTTTTGAACCGATGATCTTTCAATTGAAAGAATGAATTATTAACCATTAAACCAAAAACGGTTGTTAGGTAAATATGATATTTTCATTTTTCTAAAAATCATAGAAAATAGAAAAAGTTATTAAGAACGGCTGCCTGGTAAATATGATATCCTAATTCTTCTGAAAATCACAAAAAAAAAAAAGAAATAGAAAAAGTTATTAAAAGAGTAGCGTAAAAAGTGACAAATAAACAATCGCAAAGACGATAAGTTTCAAATTTATAATTTAAGATGAACAAAAATTTACAAAAGTGCAATAATTTTTTTTGATTAAAATTGATTTTAATGATTATAGTGTACACAAAATTTATAAATATATATTTTTAATTAAAAAAATCAGATATACATGTTGATCATTAATATATACTGATTAATTAATAAAATTTTAAAAAATTAATAAAATTTTTTTTGAATAAAATACAAAAAAAAAGAAGAAGTCAAATTCATAATTATGAATTATTTATTATAAAAATTTAACTTAATATTTAATATAATATTAAATTTTAAATTTAATAAATATAAGTAAAATAGTATTTTAAAATTATTTTTATTTTAAGAATATATAATACAGAATATTTACAATAAATTAAAAATATCAACACTCTTTAACAGACTCTCAATATATCCTTTTCCCGTTAGATCGCTCAAGTCACGAGCAGATTTACGGCCATCTGGATCGCCGCCAACTCTTCCATTAATACCAATGTCATGTTCTGAGTGAGGACAAACACTAAATTAACCCAATAACTGGAAATAAGCTACGATCAGCCAGTAAACTAAAATGAACCTCCTCGGCCTTTTTTATTTTTTCCAGCAGAAATGACAACTTCAAAGGGAAGAGGAGCCAGGGCCGACCAGTGCTCGTGTTTTGCCGCTGCTACATCTGCACATATGCCTAAACAGTACGAAAGTGATGACAGGAAGAGGCAACTCAGCAATTAATATCAATAAAATCTTAACCACTGAGAGCTTGTACGTGTGTGCCAAGGCCCAATAATGTCAGCACATTTCCACAAATACCAGACTGAAAAAATGGAAAACAAAACTAATCTGCCCGTGAGAAAAAGAAAATAATGCGCAAGGAAGGCGATAGGGCGAGCCAATGGTGCCAGGGAAATCAGCGTCAAATGCGGGAGGTAAAAAACGGAAACTTTAAGTTATTTTAACATGATATTAAAGTTTAATTTACGTGCACTTGAGATCATAATGTGTTATTTGATAAAATAAAATAAAATAAGAAGTAAATCAAAAAAGTTGAAATCAACGGCTTTTAAAAAATGTTTGCCCTAGGTTGTATGATATTTATTTGTATATCTTATAATTAAAAAAAGAAATACAAAAGACAATTTTTTTAGACGTCGGATCCACAAATCTCTACCTAACTCAAATCCAATGTAAATTGTATTGTCAATCGCGTAGACTACGTTCCCCCGGGGGGGGGGGTGGTGTTGAAGTGTTCCTGTTGCATTTTGGGGTCGTTGGCTCCAAACCAAGAAGGTCAAAATTGTCTTTGTGGTCTGACTTGTCAACGGTTGGAATTCTCCAGAAAGAAGGGGTATTCGAAAATGAAATAGAAGTTGAGAAACGTCGATTTGTTTTGACCAAGAAAAACAGAGACAACTAGTTCAAATGCACCTTCGCGGCTAATGCCCCACGCAAACAGAGGGCAGACCATTTAAAAGCAGGACATTTCCGCCCAAACTTTCTCACGCCCCAAACACCTCATTTCTCGCCAGCTACATTCCCTCCATTTTCCTTTTTCTCCCTCTCCTCTCCTCTCCTCTCCTCTCCTCTCTCTCTCTCAAAAATCACTACTTCTCTTGAGGGAAATAAACAGCATCCCCCAAACATCACAATCGAAAAGCCAAAACTAAAATAATTAACGCTCTGATCAAAATCAAATCAAATGGCCGTGTCCAAGGATTACTCACGCCAGTCTTTAATTCCTAGCTTTCTCTACTCCACATCTTTCACGTCGAATCAACCCTTTGAATTTGTCGCTTCAATGAACGAGAACCATGCACTGAATCGATCCTCTTCACACGTTCCTGGACCGTCGCCGTCCAACGGTCGTGATGGCGTGTCCAAGAGCTTCGTGATTCCTGCGCCCAGCGAGAAGATTGAGATGTACTCGCCAGCTTTCTATGCCGCCTGTACTGCCGGTGGTATGCTTAGCTGTGGCCTCACTCATACGGCCGTCACTCCTCTTGATCTCGTCAAGTGTAACATGCAGGTCTACCCCTCTCTCTCTCTCTCTGTTGTTCCAGGATTGTCGATGAAAAGGTGAAGGCGGATTTTTTTTTCTCGGCTAGAAAGTTCGATGTTTTTCTCTGAATTTCGTAAAAGAAATATCTTCTTGTAGCCGATAAAATTGGAACACTACAGGAAAATAGGACAATGACCCCAATTACTTATAGCCGTGGAATCTGAAAGGTTATTCTGTCCCGTAACTTTCTAAAAGGCTGCTCCTTGGTTGGTCAATTACGTTGAAACAAATGCCCTCCATTGAAATCTGGAGAAGATTGTCTAAAATATTAATGTGTTTGGTATTTCAGATTGACCCGGCGAAGTACAAGAGCGTCACGTCTGGATTTGGGGTCTTGCTAAAGGAGCAGGGAGCTAGGGGTCTCTTTAGGGGATGGGTTCCCACGTTGCTTGGATACAGTGCTCAGGGTGCCTGTAAACTTGGGTTCTACGAATTCTTCAAGAAGTATTATTCCGATATTGCTGGTCCTGAATATGCAGCCAAGTACAAAACTTTGATTTATCTTGCTGGTTCGGCGTCCGCTGAATTGATTGCTGATGTTGCTCTCTGCCCCTTGGAAGCCGTTAAGGTTCGGGTACAAACTCAGCCTGGCTTTGCACGGGGCTTGTCAGATGGATTCCCCAAGTTTGTCAAAGCTGAAGGCTATTCTGGGTATGACCTCTTTGCAAAACATCTCTGTTTTTATGGTTGTTTGTAGCAGTTGTTTTCCTTTCTTCTTCTTCTTCTGTTTTTTTTTTTTTTTTCCTTTATATTTTTTATTGTGGGTGGAAGGATCTTGATCGGACGAATGTTAATATTATGCAGGTTATACAAAGGACTTGTTCCTCTTTGGGGACGTCAGATTCCATGTAAGCTATATCCTTCTCCAAGTATTTGGTGTTGTTTATATACTTTATCTGATAGATTTTTTCTTGTCACGCGTATATTTTTAACATGCTTGAGCAGATAAAAGGTGTTTTAAATTACTTGGTCATTGATGCGGTGGACATAAATTGATAATGTGGGTCCGTATCCAATTAATCTGTGTGTAACGTTTTTGCCCTTTTACTCGGTCACCCTATTTGATTTCGTACTTCTGTCATGTTAGAATGTTGCTGATGATCTGAATCTGTATGCTGCAGATACAATGATGAAATTTGCTTCCTTTGAGAACATTGTGCAGCTAATGTACCAATATGCCATCCCAACCCCAAAAGACCAATGCAGTAAAAATTTGCAGCTTGGGGTTAGCTTTGCTAGTGGATACATTGCTGGTGTTTTCTGTGCCATTGTATCACACCCCGCGGACAACTTGGTATCTTTCCTCAACAATGCCAAGGGAGCAAGTGCTGGTGATGTAAGTCAATAACTCAATATCAACAAAAAACTGTGAACATAGGGGGAAATGATTTTCTTCTTTCAGCATTTCCATTTGATTAACACCCTTAACTCGCCTCTGCTTTTCGTTGTTGCAGGCCATAAAGAAGCTAGGATTGTGGGGTCTCTTTACCCGAGGCCTTCCTCTCCGTATTGTCATGATTGGAACTCTTACTGGAGCCCAGTGGGGCATCTACGATGCATTCAAAGTGTTTGTTGGACTGTAAGCTTCTATTCCTTCATTTGCCAGTACATTGGTATACTATGTTTCCATTACAATAAATGTTGGACTTGGTCCTCTTCTGTAGGCCCACTACAGGGGGCGGCTCTCCTTCTCCCGCTCCGGCTGCTGCAGAAAAGTCTTGAAATTGGAGCTAATGGGCCAACGGGGTGAAGTGATTTGGTGTCTTCCACGTCTATTGCCGATGGGGTCTGTATCATCCTTCAACAACAATTACTGTTCTATTCTTGCAGCTTTGATTCTTTCAAGGATGATTTGGGTTGCATCCTCTATTGTCCTTGGTATACACTCTTAGTGCGGAACCCAGTACTGTAAGATTATAAATTTGATTTCCCATGGGATCCCCTTGAATAAGCAGAATGTATTTTTCTTAATCTCTTGTGAACATTTGCTTTGAAGGCGTATTATACCATGACGTGGGCACTGATCTCTTGGATTTCACTGGTATAAACTTTCGAACTTTTGCTAAAAGCAGCACCGAGCAAGTCAGTCATTCGTTGGTAGTTTGCCTCTCGATGCCAAGGAATTAATGAATCGTGAGTCAAACGATGTTGGGGAAGAAGGGAACCGTAATCTGACATCTATCGCTCTAGAATGCAAACTTTGATTTGGTGTACTTTTATATATCATACGGTCTGCAATTTTTTCATACGAGGATAGTTACTATACTCCGGTGCCACCACGAACTGGTGTTAAGACCCCTTTTGAAAAATTAAAAAAAAAAATTCTAAAGAAAAAAAAAATAATAATAAAAAACATAATTCAAATTCTTACTTTATTTTTTTTTAGTATGAGGTTATAGACTAATTGCTTTGGGCCCATAAACTTCGGTCAGACGTTTTGATTCTTTAAAATTCCACTTGGACCATTGGCATTTTCCAAGCATAAAAGCACGAAGTTTTGGGATCCGGCCCAAAAAGTTGGTGAAGTGAAACTCTTCCAGATTGACCCAGTCTGGTTCACCTCACCAAGGACGTCTTCTCGCAAATTAAACGAAAGGGTGTTCGATAAGAAACAGCTATTCATTCTCATAGCATACATCCGAACAAACGAATGCATGTTCGGAACTTACATTTCCAATGCAGAGTGAAAAATGAGAGTGGGTATTAGAAGTCGACGAGTTAAAACCACACTTCTGCTGAGGAAGGTTTCAGAAATGGCCAATGCTTAAAAACAGCGCTCGGAGAAGCAATTATCATGGAATATATTTATCCGATGGGCGATGGTCGCCACTGCCGCGTTGGGAGTTCAAAGATTTTAGCCCAATGACCCGAAACGTTTAATTCTAGCCTAAATGGGATATGGACTAGTCGAGCCCACCAATTATCAAATCTCCTACAAATGCCAATAGAAACATGTTTGATATAGCCTCTCGCTTGTAGAGTAATATAGTTATAAAATAATTAAAAAAAAAAGAAACTTTAAATTGATTACTCCTTCACGATCGTCATGCCAATCCAAAAAGAGAGAGGAGTGCGTCTAGATTGAATTGGCCCCTTGGTTTCAATTAGAATAAAGCTTAAACTACCACAGATTTTCATCACAAACCTCGTTGAAGTCCCAAAGTAAAGACTACAAATAACAACAAAATGATGAACCTATAGGCCTTTATTTGGGTTTCAACAAATCTTTTGATTCGACAATTTTCCTTACCTTAAAAATGTTCTTTGCAACTATGGCTTTAGTCTAGTGGTTCTCAGGTTCAAATCTGATTTCTCATCTTCAAACTTACCATCTCTAATGTTTGCCAAATATACCAATATTTTATTTTATTTTTTTATTTGTAAAATGGGTAAGTAAAGGTGGCACCTCACAGACCAACCTATCCTTAACACAACAAAAACATGAAAGTAAAAATTATTAAAATACAATTAAATTGAGGACTCCGCCCATTAATCAAATATTAAGTTAGTTGTATTAATGCTTTTTTGAATTTCTCTACATTCTTGTACCCATCGATTTTTTTTAATTGAAAATTTCTTAATAAAATTGCAAGACCCATCAAGGAAAGGGGAAAAAATACAAATGACTGAAAGAAATGTGGGTTGCAGTTGCAAAAGTTTCTTCCCCACTTAAGATGAAGATTACATGAGAGGAACAAAAAATTAGGCATTGTTATGCAAAATTATAACAATAAACAACAACAATAAATTCTTAATCTAAAATTTAATTGGGTTGGCTAATATCATGACAATTAATTAAAGCAAAACAGAAAACAACAGTGATAAACAAAACGGAGCTAGGGGACTGCAGGAAGTTAGTAGCCATAGCCACAATTAGCTCCTTTCTGATCGCTAGGGAAAATCCGAAATAGACCTTGTTCAATTGACCCTTTGGATTTATTTTAGTGGGAAATGCGTACCGCACTGCTCTTCTAGGGCAGACATTGTGAGCTTTCGTTCTAGCCATGTGAAGCGTCAAGATGTCACGGATAAAGACTGCTTGTTTCTGTTTGCAGTAAATGAGCCGTCTTTCTCCAACGGGAGCAATGGTGGGGGAAAGAAATGTCTTCTTGTTGTATTCGCCTCTCTTAAGCCTACCAATCTGGGAATGTCTTTCACATATGGAGAGGTTGCTTCTTCGAAAGTTCCAGGTTTAGAGGATGATCTAAGACAAAGAAAAGGAAAGGAAACTAATGGACATGCAATCCACAGAAAAGTAATAAACCTCGACGAGTCTGCAATGAGGTCTGTAGCTGTCCAATTTCAAGATAGGAACAATTTTCCATAAGATTGCAATATCCCATAGTTTTGTATTCATGCGTTCATCTTGCATGGAACGACAGATGTGTCAATTGATGGCATCGTGACATGTCTCTCTCATCACAATTTGAACACTGATCACCAGAAATATGAGTTCAATTACTCTATTATCATGTCAGGTAACTGTTAGCATATTAAACATCACCTCAAATAATATATTGAAATCACATATCTTAAAAACCTAAATTTTTTTTTTTGGTTTATTTTTGGGTAGCAAAAGCTTAAGAATTTGTGTGATTAAATTCATATATACTATAAGACAAGTGAAGTACTTGTATCTTATTAATACGAGATTTATACTCTTAGCAAAAAGAATCGAACTTAATTCAAAAATAAAAGTTCAAATTCTTAATTATCCACAATTGTCGTTGTCTGGTAATACACCGAGGCCATAAAAATTCTTCTGCCTAAAGAAAACAAGAATACTTTCGTCAAGAACTTTGTGTTATAGGAAGCTTACACCAATTTGGATTCCCCGTATAAGCGTTGTTGTCTTGTCTTCTTTTACGTGGTACTCTGTACATAAACGCTCACCAGCTGGACAATTACGTTCCAGCTATTAGCAACTCGAGCCGGCAAGGGCCGATAAGTACACATTGAAAAGACGCGTACGATTACTAAAATCTGCAGGGGCTAACTTACATTGTCTTGTTCCTTCGTGTTCGCAGCTTACGATCCCCGAAAATTATAGAATGAGTAATGCCTCCTCCATTTCCTTAACATGGTCTTTTGAACTTTAGAACTTGAAATGGAATGTTAAGCGTTTCTCCAACAAAACTCAATTTTCTTCAACGAAAAAACTGACCTTTTTTTTGTTTAACAGAAAATTGGAAATTTCAGTCAAGGAGGCGTGCATCTATGTAGTTTAGATAAGCGCATGATCCAAGCAAGAAGATGGGTCCTTGCGGGGGAAAATGGCTGAAACTGAGAGCAGCGTCGGACCGACAACTGGGAATGGTGACAAAGCACACACCAATCAGGCGTAGCCGACCCGTCACGATCAGAAGCTACAATCGTTCCGAACCACACAAACCCACTCCCTCTTTGAGCCATATAACATGCATGTGTGCACGGAGCCGCCAGACAGTACCGTTAATCAAATGTACACAAAAAATAGTAAGAGAAAAAGAAAAAAGCTAAAATATTTTCAGAATTTTTTGATTTTATTTTCAAGTTTTGGATTCTTTTAAGATTTTTTGTAATTTTTTATTTCAAAATTTGTTAAAATTTTCACACTTTTTAAAAATATTTTTCAGATATTTTTTTAAAATTTTCGAATTTTATTTTGAATTTTTTAAAGTGTCTTGTCATTTAAAAATATTGATGTGAAATTTAAATCAACATGAACCAATTAATCTGGTACAATATGTGATATATTTAGCAATAAATTAATAAAAGATAACTAAATAAATTGACAGAAAAAAAAAGTTGAGATTAATTTTAAAAAATATATATAGTGTAACTCTAACACCCAAAAAAAAAAAAAAAAAACAGATTAAAGGGACGGTCCAAAGTGGGGAAATTTTTTAGGGAAGCCACGTCCAGGTGCAGGGGTCCTAATAATAAGTAATTGGGGGTCCTGGTCAGGCATTTACGTTTATTGTTGGACCTCTCTGCGGTAAATCCATGGGTGCAGCAGGTGGACTTGAGGTTGCCGCAGTCGATGGGGGAACATCATCATTTTTTCCTCCTTTACCCGTTCAGTAACTGCTGCTCTCTTTTTGCTGCCGGTCAAAAAACTACCTCAATAGTACTTTTCGATCAATGTACAAATTCACAAGATACTCCTATTTTATTCTTTTTCATTCTAATTTTGATTTATTTACGAACAGGTTTTCAACAATTATAAAGCCACAAACTGAACGCTGATTCGGCCGAAATACATCGATATAATCAAACTTAATTATTTTTTTTAAAAATTATATTATATAAATATATTAGTTATAATATATATGAATTGAGATTAAGGGTTATATTGTTACGTTTAAATAATTTTTGTATCTTTAATTTTAATAGTAATAAATTTAAATTTTAATATAAATTTTTATTTTATATTTTAAAGTATGAGATTAAGGGTTATATTGTTACGTTTAAATAATTTTTGTATCTTTAATTTTAATAGTAATAAATTTAAATTTTAATATAAATTTTTATTTTATATTTTAAAGTATGAGATAGCGAGAGAGGATTCAAAACTAAACAAGTAAAAAAAAAAAAAACAATAATACGTCAAATCATTAAGGTAGTAGGTATAATTATTTTAATATTGTCGTATTGTTTTAACCTGATTTAAGTATGAATGGTGTACGGAAACACTTTAGCAAGATGGTATTGAAATGGTCATTAAAATTCTCTTCTTGTTTTTTTTTTTTCTTTTCTTTGTCTCTCATTTGAACTTTTATACAGTAATATTAGAAGAAGAAAATAATTAAACAATAATATTTTAAAAAATTAATATAATAATGAAAAATTATAAATTAATAATATGTCACTCTATTTTATAAATAAATTAAATTAAAGGTAAAAAAAATCATTATATTATACTCTTATTACCATCATATTATTTTTTCAATGCAAATGGGTAAGCGTCAGTGCACTGTCTGCTTCCAAAAGATCTTCTTGCCTACTTTACTCTTCGAGGAGCGCACAAATAATGAGAGCACACGTAACTTTTCTCTTTACATTCCACCGATCTAAATTAGTCGAGAATTTATGAATTTTTACTTTGGACGAATATAACCAAAAAAAAAACATAATAAAATTAACATATAATTTACAAGAGTAAATTTCCAAACACAGTTATAGAGTGATTAAACTCTCCATTTTGAATATTATAAAGTATATTTTTCAATAAATTTAATTTGTGGGTCATCTTACTGTGTGCATTGTAAGACGGCAATTTTTCTTGAACGATTCTAAGTGCCACCTATTTGTTCATTTTTGTTAAAAAAAAAAGCTCCAACTAAATCAGGAATTTCTACCTTATAAAGGTTCAATAAATGACAAATAAATAATTAGGAATGTGATTTCGAGTTTTTTTTTTTCCCCACTCCCTTGGATTAGCTGGCAGTTGTTTATCTCCGCTCTTCGCCACCCTCCGCCTCTCTCTCCCCTGACCAACGCACACGGCCCTTTACGCCGTACTGCTTTGTCACTCGCGGCAAAATTAAAGCTGAGTGAAACGGTAGCATATATACATATTTTTTATTTATTTATTATTTTTATCAACTCCATTAAAATTTTTGAAGTTCCCTTCGAAAATTTGGCTGCAAGACATGACCACGATAAATTTTGTCAATTTTTGTGCGATGAAACGGAAAATTCTACGGACAGATTTTATTTTTCGAAAAAAGTATTAATTCCATTTTTTTGTAAAATTAAAACAAAAAAAATTGTAATTACAATTTTATTTTCAAAAAAATTGCTTTTACAATTTTATTTTCAAAAAAATTGCTTCAACTCAAGTTGCTACACTTAACCTTAAAGGAGCAAATCTCGAGTTACTCAGCGAGAGTCGTCGACCATTCATTAACCTTACAGTAATCCTGTCTAATACCGACAAAATTTTGAATTTATATAACTCAAATAAAATTCTCAAATTACGAATAAAAATTCCAACATTATTCTTTGAGAGCATTTATTTTGGTATGATGAGTAAGAGTGAGACCAGTCAAATGAACAAGAACTCTGCATGGATTTTTCATCTTGGTGTGTTTCACTTCCTGTCTCTCTCTCTCCCCTGTTCTTTATATAGCACCAGGGGACCTCTACAGCTTGTCACAGAACCACTTTAATTGACTGCTACCTCTGCGCAGCTGGCTCCAAGCAGCAAGCATCGTCATCATCACCTCCGGTCTCTCTTCCATCACTTTCTTGAAAACTTGCAATTTCCAATTCCAAAGCTCCCCTCAAGACGGCAGCTTTTTCGTACCGGCACCACCCTTTTCTTCTTGATTCAATTTTCTCGCAAAACAACCCCGTTATCAGGAAGATGTCCATGGAGGATGCAAACCTGAGTATTACTTACTTTTCCCAATTTCATCCTCCTGAACCTCTTTATGGAGCTCCTCTTGATGTTAGTTTCTATGAAGGTGGCCATATTGACCATAGCTCCAAGATTGCTTTTAGTGACAATGAGACGTCTGTGGGCCAAAAACAGAGCATAGACTCCTCGACTGTAGTGGACAAGCTTGAAAGCGGTGAGCAAGTCACACAAAATGTGTCTCCCATGGTGAAGAAGAGGAAGGCTGCAAATGGGCCATCCTTGAATTCTTCCACCCAATCAAAGGTAGAAATCAATTATGAAACAACCATCATTAAGTTCATTTAAAAAAACAAAAATTTTATTTGCATGAAGTGGGTTTTGCTTTAAGTTTTATAATTTTGAACACATATTTCACATTTATTTGGTTATTGTGCCCATGCGTACTCTCTTGTTAGGACGCTAGAGAAAAGAAAAGCAGAAAACAAAAGAAATTTGACGGTGAAATGAATGAAGAAGAGAAGAAGCCAAAATATGAGAAGAAAGATCAGAAAAAGGTTCCTGAGGAGGCTCCGATAGGCTATATTCATGTAAGAGCAAGGAGGGGCCAAGCAACGGACAGCCACAGCCTAGCAGAAAGGGTACCTTTATCATTTTAGAATTGCAATTTCCCTTTTTGCCCCCGCCAAAAATAATGTTGTCTTACTACGCGTACTTGGTCACCAACAAGGATGATATGATTGTCCAAATTCCACTATATCATATTCTATATCTCATTAACATTTTCTACGAATGACTTTCAGGCTAGAAGAGAGAAAATAAGTGAGAGAATGAAGATGTTGCAGCGTCTTGTTCCTGGTTGTGACAAGGTGCACTCCAGTTCCATGTCTTACACATGTCTTTCTCGAAACAATAACGTCTTCCCAGTTAGGTGATGCGTGCATCTGACAGCTTCATGTGGCTTGGTTTAAAAATAGGTCACTGGAAAGGCCCAGATGTTGGATGAAATCATTAATTATGTCCAGTCCCTACAAAATCAAGTGGAGGTAAATCAGTGATATATACCGAGAAGTTTATATGTTTTTTACTAAGTTACGTTGTTTGTGGAAAGCATGGCTTAAATTAACCCATTATCCTTTTGGTCATTATTTTCCCAGTCCCTTTCCATGAAGCTTGCCTTTGTTGACCCCTTATTCTATGACTTTGGAATGGAACCTGATCTATTCACTCTCAGACCAGAGGTAATATTTCTGGATGTTAGTTATTCGGTACAACAATGAAAACGCCACTAATTTCTGAGCCCCCATGCTGATATAATGATACGTAACATTGTCTCTAATAAATATTACACAGGGATTGAGTTGCCTACAGGCATCACCCTTGCCAGGTGTCCAACAATGCGGCCCTTCCCAGGCCACAGCTTTTGATGGGGCAAACACCATCGCAGCCACCACTAGAACTGGCAACTTCGCCACAACAAATAATTATGCTCTTGTTGATAGTTCAGCTCCATTCTTACTTCAGGGACACAAGGTAATATTATAATTTGAGTTATTAAAAGAAAGGAAAAAAGAAAATATTAAGTTATATCTTCTCTTCTTTTCTTTTTCTTTTTCTTTTTTTGGCCTTTTAACTAACAAGATGACATACATCATTTTTAGGATGGTGGCAGTGTATCATGGGACGTGGACGAGCAAAGACACAGCCTTGTCGATCCATCCGGGTTCAGCAACAACTTTTGACCTTTTCCATTAGGATAATAACAAGAGCTGCCTACAAGCATCTAGTAAGCCCTCTTGTCCTGTCTCATTTAGTCACAAAAATAAACGCGCACTACTATTTTCCGGATGCAACATCCACATATATTTATGTGAGAACCTTTTTATATAACATACAAGCACAATCTGACATTATTTTATTATACATTATTTACATATTGTATAAAAAAGTATTTATATAGTATAAAATATTTTAGATATAATATAAAATTATTTTACATCTATTTATATTTATTAGATTGTGACTGTAAAGGATTTTTCTATATATATATATATCTCTGCGTGTGTATTTCTATCAACTTATTTATAAAATATTTATTTTGTATGAATCTTATTTTTCCAGCTGGCAGGGAGATGTGAAAGCCAGCCAAAGCCAGGGAGGGGAGGGGAAACTCAAATAAAGGCAATGAAAATGAAAAATCAAAACAATGCATAAGTTTCAAAGAGGGGGGGGTTCTGGTTCCGAGTGCAGTATAGCTTGTAAAGAGTAAAAAGTGGAATCTAAATATGAACAAAGGGCAGCAAAATCAGTGGATGAAGATCAGAGAGGACATGTACAACCGACCAAATAAGACCAGACCAGGTCCTTTGCTCCTGTCCATTTTGACCCCCCAAGTCTCCCAGGCACAAATTCCAAGGACCCTGTGTGGTGGTTAAGCGTAGGCACTCTTTTTCGTGTAGAGAGCATAGCTTTTGAATAAGCATTTTTATGGGATTGAATTATTGTGGTTACAGTTATTCTGTTATTTTATCCCTTGCTTCCCACCTCCTTCCAGTTGCAGATAGGTAGCTTGCTGTTGCTGTATTTGACATGACTGGTTGAGGCGTTTGGAGTCGGTGGTGTGGGTTTATTCATTTGTTGGAATCTTAATGTATTTTGGCATTTTATGGGAATTGAAATTTTAATACCAGTGAGCTTTCAACCTAGTTCCTGTTACTGCCGCGGACAGAGCATCTACTTATATGTGGACTTTTCTTCCTACTGTGCTCAAGCCACCCATATGAGCATGTTTGTCTCCCATTAATCCAAAGCTAATTAACAATATGAAACATATGGTGCCTTTATAAAAGCTAATCATTTCATTATTCCACATACACAAATCCCATAAATGGATGATTGCTGGGATACAGAAATCATCAAACATGAAAAGTGGTCAGAACAAGAGAGAAACTAGATATAACAACATTATTATAGTTTCCCCCGTGTAAATTTCTTATCTATACAATTTTTACATTTATTTACCATTTCAATTTGTTACGACTGTAGATACTAGATACAGACAATCCATGTGGTTCTTGCAGTTCACCTGTTTCTAATCGCGACCCACATGTTTGATTGCTTGTATATACAAATATATATGTGCATGTCATTGACTGTCGTCGGCATAAATGACTCAAGAAGTAAATTCTATAATCTTGTTTTACCTTGTCTAGTCCAATCGATCTCTTACACAGTTTGAAGATGCTGTCAGCTCTAGAAATAACTGGTTCTTCTCCTTATCTTTCTTTTTTCCATTTCCTTTTATCTTGCAACAACTTTTGGTCCTGAGCACATTCGTAAGAGTTGAGGGGATATTCACACGTAACACAAGGGCCACGCTACAGAAACGGGGTCTTCTACATGGAGTACAGATGGTGCGTGGATCTTTTTGCGCGGGTCTTCCCTTTTCTTTTATTTTAAAAAAATGTAATATGCATAAATTAAGGTATACACATGTGTGTGTGTCTATATATATATATATATAATTTTGTTATAATTATATGTATATTTTACATTAAATATTATCTTATGTTTATGAAAAAAGAAAAAACAAAGGGAATGGGTCCACGCGGAACCATGCTGTCACGCACCTGCTCTACCTCATCCGCTCCTCCGCCCTGTCCACTTGGCTTTCTCCGCTAGCATAAATATGATGATAACTAGATTTTGTACTATCACGACTAAACAACGAGAGATGTGACCCAGTGAACTAAGTCATGCTCATCAACAAAGGGCCACTGCTCGCTTGCCACCTGGCAGAAAACTGGATGTGTGAGGATTAGTTTCCGCGTCTAGTGTCACTTTTGTAAAGCACTACTTACGTAGAACTTCAAACTTTGCCCTGGTATAGAGTACATGGGTGTTGCCAACCGGATGACAACATCCAAGTTAGCAGATGGACAAACATTTTTGTGGCTCACCGACTGATAAAATTTCTTCTCGCCGGGGGGAGGGGCGGGGGGGGGGGGAGTGGGGGAAGGGGGAGCAGCAGCGGGGTTGTCTCTATACTTTAAGTTTTCTATTTAGTCAAATTATGCTCGGGGTTCCACGTTGATTGACAGGTAATTTATATTTTTATTATTATATTTACTATTTATTTTTAATTTATTATAATTAAATTACTTAATTTTAATTTAATTAATAAGCAACTTTATTAAATTAATATTTATAAAATTTATTTTTTAAAATATATATTTTTATACAATTAAATTTATTAATTAATATATTAATAAAACTCAAGTCAAATTATTTGAACTAAAATGCTACAGTTAACAATAAAATTAAAAATTATAAACCTATTGACTAATATTTTAAAAAAATATTTTTTGATTTAACAAAAAGTCTGTCATAAATTAACTCAATTCAAAATATGATATAACAACTAAAAGAATATTACATATCACACGATATCTTGTACGCCCGTGATATGTAGGATACTCTCTAAGGAAATAAATGTTTTTCTTTATATTATTTTTATTTTTTAAAAGTAAATTTTTATTAATATTTTTATAAATTTATTTAAAATTTAATAATAAACTTACTCATTTAAAATTAAAAAAAGAGAATTTTTTTTATTTTTATTTTTGCTAAATGACACATTAGATATTGTGTGATATGTAATATTTTTTAATTATTAGATTATTCCTTGAAATTAATTATTTATAAGAAAAGTTGGTTGTTAAATAAAACAAAACAAAAAAAAACACTCCACTAATATTTTTAAATTTTTTAATCTCTTTGTCACTGTTATCATCTGAATTTTAAAAATTTATTTTAATTTTTACTAATATATTGATTGATAGACATAATTATATAAAAATATATTTTTAAAAAAATAAAATTTATAATTTTTTAATAGAGTGATAATAATTAAAATAAAAATAGAATTTAGTGACTTAATTATAATAAAGTAAAGTTGAGTGATAAAAGAGAAAACAAGTGATAAGTTAAAAAATGTAAATTACCCGTTGATTGACCATGGAACACTGGCACTGTCATCATTAAGTTTGATTTCCTATCGGCCATCCCGGTGGTTCTTATTAAATTTTATAACTAATATTCAATATAGTGTGTATTCTTCTGTCAACAGCCAATGAATCAATCTTTAACATGAAACGGTGACCTTAAGTAATTACTTGATGTCCCTTTTAAGCAACATTAATCCGAAAGATATCGGATTTAAATTCCTTCTCCAGTCTCTAGCGAGTGTTCCCTTCCAAAGGAGCAAAGACATTCTCTTATCTTTGTCAAAGTTGCAAGCAAAAGCACTGATCTAAAATCTGTAGCCTTTCCTATGATGAGTCAATACCTGAAGATCAGATCGCTTTTACTACAGTACTTTGCATAAAGCAACGAATTCACAGGCTTCACCAACTTTCACAGTTGAGCTCGTCTCCAGAACATTGCATTCCAGCAGGTACGCTTTCCTTTATGATCATCTTTCCAGGATATTGTCACACGAGCATACCTGGAGTCTTCCGTTCACTCGTATTATGATGTGGTGTCTGTGGAAGTACGGTTGATTTAATTAGTGACCCATCAAAACCTTGAATGAGACATGGCTACTTATAGCTGTATTTTATGATACGTGGGAGCCTTCATGGCCATGTCAAGCTCTCCTTTAGTTTATTTCTCATTACATTCCTTTTAGCTTTCGAGCTTTGATATGATAATGGATTAGATAGTAACCCCTGCTCAAGATCCTTCTATGCTCTGTCACCATCTCAGGCTAGCCATGATACGTGAAATGCCTTTCAATACTAGTACTTAATTGCCTTCTCCACGTTGGCTTGCCGACATTTCACATTTGCTCTGAGTCTGGCACGTACCTCACTTCACTAAGAAATCTAACCATTAAAGTTGACTTGTCATGGAATATGGAGTTCCCCTATTCGGATTAAAGTATCGTCCATCATAAATTAAATATTAATCTAGTTAAGATCGACGCGTCCAGTGTCATACATATATTTTCCCTGACACACAGTGAGACGGGCACACAATTTATGGCCGGTATAGTGTCACATTACATGCCTAATTGTCATATGCATTATGCCGGGCGTTATAAGCAAAGGCACGCGTTGCATCAAATGTCTAAACAAAGTTAAGATTGCCTCCATTCTTCAATTTTTCCCCTTTTCTACTGCCAACGTTCTGTTACCCAATCTCCTTTTGTCATTTCTTGCTGGGATTTTCTCCAAAACCCAATTAACAAATTAAAGTACTTGCCAGAGAGGGATTGACCAGCTGGTCTAGTTACACAAGATCTTTGATCTCAACTTGTTTGTGTTGCTTAATGTGGTTGTTCTAGCTAAAAGATGAGGACAGGGTAATTATCAGATTCATTATAGTTCATGCAGTTGTCGGCTGGGCAGGCAGGACCATTATAGGAAAGATGGTTGGGACGGTGTAGCCAGTGGTTGTGGCCAATGGGGGCCAGGGTCCCACTACGGTTCGCTTGGAAATGGAGGAGCAACGCCCCCCGCCCCCCCTTAGCTATTGAATTGCACTCTCTTTTTGAGTAGCAGAGAGTGAAAGAGAGAAAGAGAAAGCTGGAAGGTGACATTTATTTAAATTGGTAGTGTCCTCATCGCTTTGTTTACTGAAATTGAAACTCCAACTTGTTACATTTCTTTTTTTCATGTCCAATGGGCTAGAAATATACATTATTCGAGCAAGAATCACGCTAAAAGAATGGCTGAAAAGGGCGCATTGGTCTAACACGAAAACATGGGTCAACAACCAAAAGTTCTCAACTACATGAATGCGTGTTTTTTATGCGATGGGTACATAAAAAATGTAATTAGGAGACATTTCGTATGTGCCTGCCGCGGATGGCAAGAATTTGGAGACATTTCTGTTTCAACTCTTCTTAGATGTTTTCTTGTTCGGTTCTTACGGTTTTAGTTTGCACGCGCCATATGTTCAACTTGCTCATATTTTTTTCACAAAGCACAATCAAACGAACTTCATCTGTCCACCTCTGGCATTAATTTCTTTGCAAAGTGGTTAGGATTTTGATATTAATCATCATTTTTGTCCCCGCCTTTTTCTTTTGTTTCAGGCCTTCAGCCCGACTGTCATTTTTATCTGAGACGACAACAATCAACTACGAACGTTTCCCAGAACTTAAATTTCCTGAACCTGAAATTTAAGGCTTGTGCCATCATACAATCTGATCATCATGGCCTAAGAAGAATTGAAGATATCATATTTTCATGCCATTCAATTATCGCGCATTGAATTTAGGCAGCAAGACCAGTAAAAAGAGAGGCAAGTCAACAATGTGACCAACAAACGCCTGGTTCCATTATTTATTTCTGCACATGCGACCCCCAAGCGTAGACGATCAACTTGATTTCGGGTTTTGGCAACCTACGTTAAGGCAGCCAAAAGGTACAGTGTGGTCCTCCAACAGCGGGCCAACAACGAGAAAGTATGAAACTCATTATCCCCACCGGCCAACCATTTGACCACTCTGCAATAAGAATCCCAGGAACCATAAACTGAACTGTTGTCTTCCTTGGACCACAACAAGTATGATGGAGTGTTTTCCTTAAACACGCAACCGCACGAGTTTTCTTTGCTCCTAAACGTTGCAGTCGCAAACAATCTTCACAATTTTCATATGGCCACCCGGCAAAGAAACCTCAACTCCCGGCAACATCTGGCCCGGAGTCCTTCATGCTTGACCATGGGCCATAATTCGTTACTTTAGATTGTAAATTTGTAAGAGCTACAAACACCAAGTCTGAGTCACTCCAAAAACCCACTTGACACTTAACAGCATTGGTCTTTGCACATCAGAATTAACATAATGTGTTAGTCATATTTTTGAAATTTCAAATTTGAATTCTAAAAAATATATATATAAATTATGAAAATAGACAAATTTATCATCCAATAAATTTTTTAATAAAAAAAATAATATGTTTGTAGGAAATATTTTACGCACTAAATGGCGACCTTTTTATGATATTTTGGTTTTGCCGCTGACGTGGTATCATTGCCATGACATTTTATTTTATCGATTGATATAGAATATCACTACAACAGTGAGAGCTTTAGGTATCATGGCCAATAATAACTAGCATATGCTCATGTTATAATAAATGGCCTGAAAGAGGAACGGGCCTGATGTTGGAATAATGTTGTCTGAGTGCCAAACTTAATGTGGAAGGGACTGGAGTATGAGGCACTGGCATTTCCTTCCAGGGCCTGCTCATTCCTTCGACTTTGATGTTTCAATGAGACTCTGCGCAGTTACATTGCAATGCAACAAAACAAAAATAGAATCCGTACCAACTCAGAAGACTTTGATGTGCATACAGGAACTTGATTTGGCAGTCCTGCCTCCACCATCCGCCAGCGTAAGGTTTATACCACTCTCTCGTGGCCCTCCAAAAGAAAAAAAAAATAAAAAAAAAAAGAACATGTGATTCGCATTGCCCTGCTCGGATCTTTAAAATTCAATTTATTTATTTATCCTCTATCCTAACTTCGACTTTTTTTTTTTTCCTTTTTTTTTTTCTTGTCCGTCCCTGACGTTATTGCTGACAGGTGTCTTCAAATGGGTAGATGGGAGCCCAAAACAAGGCCTCTAGTAATTGGGCCAGACATGGGCCTTCGAATAACATGAACGCCGTGTTCTACTTGATTGTTCGTGCATCCATTTCAGAGCAAATCTTCTGTCAAAAGTCTTTTGTTCTTTTCTCGTGTTTATATTGACATCTCATGCGGTACCTTATCGGATAACAGGCAGGCGAAAGTCCAATAGTCAGCTCGTGCATTTTGACTCGCTTTTTTGAAGTCGATGTTTATTTCGGGATTGCAGTTTTCCTTTATTTCAAAATTTGGGTACATGCATACAAACTGGAAAGGAGACAAAATTGGCCAAAGCTCGTATTATCTCTAGAGACATGGCTATTGAACAATTTGGAATAACGCTGCAGCCCAATGCCAGTATATACCGATAAAAAGCAACATTGCCCGAAGCGACACTGGTGAAGAAATAAAAATACCCAATTTGAGCATTAGGATTTAAGAGGAAAACATAATATAGCCACTCATAGAATCCCATCTGTTTCTCTACATAAAATATCCAACCAATACAAAATTACACATGAGAAGACACAAACCCCTCGTGGCACTCAGAGACAAAGAGGGAAGCTTAGGCGATTACAAGTGGCCAGAACGCCAGATTATTCCCTGATTCTCAGAGAGAATATGATATATAGGTCGATAAGCCCACTCAGTTTTGGACCAAGTATGGAGTTACTTTTGGAAGCTAGAAAACTTTCCGCAATGTCTCAGTCCAACTTGATTGCACCTTGCTCCTGATGCTGCTTGTTGGGCTCAGCAGGGAAGTACTTTATGCCCACAAGGTCACCCGCTCGACTGATTACCTGCCAAAGAGGAAAGACCTCAGCATTGCTCAATTAAGTTTCTCGAGAAGTATACCATGAGTTCTTTGTAGAACACCAGACACAAGAAGTAGACATGCCATTCTAAAAAATTACAACAAACAGCACACCCGCAAAACGTGACTAGTTTATTCAATCATAGGCATTTGTTTTTGCTTGCTAATCTCCATCAATGAGATTTAACGCTTTTGTTAGCCTAACTTTACCTTCAGATTGATGTCCATGCTGACATGTGCAAACCCTTGGTGTTCGGCACATACAATTTAAGGGAAAAGTATATGGCAAGTCAACAAAACCAAATCAACATTCCCTGTTTTGCATACCTCCAAGGCTTTGAGAAGATCTTCCCTGGAATGTGAGGCAGATATGCAAATACGTGCCCTAGCCAAAAGTAGAGGAGTGGCCGGAAAAGCAACCATCACAACAGCCACCTGTAAAACCGCAAAAACTATCAAGTAGTCTGAAACCAATCAGTTATACTGTAGTCTTGTACCAAAATAGATGTAAGTGTTTATATCAAGCAAAAATCAAGGATATGAAAATTAACAAAAAACTCACATTCTGTTTTAAACACTCTCGAGAAAACGCAGGAATTTTTGCAGGATTATAAACCATTATGGGCATTACTGGAGAGTCATTATCTCCAATAACCTCAAATCCCATCTTCTGCAGCTCTGATCTGAAAAAGTTGCTGTTTTCACGTATTCTTGCGAGTTTTTGAGCCCCTAAAGCCACAGAAAGGAACCTCAAGTCATTACCAAAAAATCCACTAACATCTCAAATCATGATATAATGTAAACACTCACTTTCTTCAAATTAATGAAAAAAATAAAAAAAAAAATAAAAAAAGTTGCCTATTACCTCTACTAGAACCGTCTTCTCCAAGAATAACTTTTATGGCAGATATTATTTGCTGTGCTGCTGCTGCTGATATTGACGTTGCATATAAATGAGCTGGGCAAGTATACTTGATATATTGTATAAGCTCCTGAAAGCAACAAGCAAACCTCAGCCACGATATAAAATGTAGCACAGATAATATACTTGGTAAGGAAGAAGCTTTAAACAGATAATGCAAAGGAAACATAGACAAAAAAGTGAAATCACATTTTACATCTTCTTACTAAAACCAAAGAAATGTGCATAGGCAATGACCTTGGATCCAGCAATGTAACCACCACATGATCCAAATGATTTTGAAAAAGTTCCCATCATAATATCCACATCAGCTGTATCCACTCCTAGGAGTTCACAAACACCCCTTCCAGTTTTTCCGACGGCTCCAATGCTGTGAGCCTCGTCCAAGTAGACATAGGCCTACCAAAAAAGAAAGAAAAAAAGGGGGGGGGATGAAACTGGTACATGTCATTTTATAAAGCAGGACAATGGCCCAGGCTACAAGACAACATATGCAAACAGAAGAAGAAACCCCCCAAAAAATTTACACTCAGTTTCATCTATCATTTTAAGCTATAGCATATTGCAAACTCATCTATCTTAAAAGAGCTTTAAGAGCAAAACACAGAAACAAAACTACTAAAACCATGGTTTACAAATTGAGACCAAAAATATGTCATTATTTATAATTTCAATGTGGCATATGCTTGCCTCTCGCAAAGGCAAAACTCATTCTTTCCAGCAAAAGGCTAATCATTCAATGAACAAACTCGGAAAAACTCAACACATATAAGGTATTGCTGTAGCAAATGCACCACCTTATATTTCTTGCATATTGCTACGATCTCAGGAAGTTTACAAAGTTCCCCTTCCATGCTATAAATACCCTCCACGACAACAACAATCTTCTTCCATGGTCTATGTGTCCTGGGTTGCCCCTCAGCAATTTGCTCTCTCAAGACTTTCTCCAAGTGAGATGGTGCTGAAACAGATAACGCTTAGTGTTTGTTCACAGGAAAACACCAAATTCATTCAAAAGCTAAAAAAAGCCTAGCAGTTACAACTTACTATTGTATTGGAAAACTCGAATTGTTGCTCCTGAGCCTCGTGCACCATTCACAATTGAGTTGTGATTCAGTGAGTCACTGATTATCAGCCCTCCCTGATGAACAGGGTGGAAAATGAAATTCATGCATGATCCTCAGAGAGTCAGATAAATATAGAGTAGGTTGATGTGCATACCTTTCCAATTAAGACAGGAAGGACGGCAGAGTTTGTCACATAGCCCATACCAAAGACTATGGCAGCTGGCTTTCTGACAAAGTTGGCAACACATTCCTCCAGTTCAGCATGCACAGTTGTAGTTCCTAACCCAAAACTTTCATCAGCAGAAGCAGACACCAAAGACTGGGAACAGACGAATGTAACCAGGGAAAGCATATTTTCCAATTCATATGCTCACCTCCATCAACACGAGTACTGCAAGTACTCGGAGAAAACCTTTTCAATGACTCAATAACACGGGGTGTGCAATATTCATCAGCTGCGGCAAATCCAAGATAATTGTATGATCCCAAGTTAAGGCACTTGCTTACATTCGTAGTCCGTCTGCACAGGAAGCCATAATAACAATTAGTTTCACACATGGTAACCGATACAAGTGCGAGTGAAGGTGGCTTTAGACTGATAACACTGACAAATCCCAAGCAAGCAGAAAAGGAACTAACTTCAATGTCTTGTTGTTGTCATTAGAGTAACGCTCAACCACATCAAACCAAGCATCAGGAGCACTAGAGATTGGCCTTCCAAAACAATCCTGCAGAGAAGTAGCCACTGAATCAGAAATTTCACAGTAAAGCTCAACAGGCATGATAACATAAGCATAAGAATGCTTCTACAAATTCACCTATTGCGAGTCTGGGGCAACAAAGAAGGAAACCAATTGAAATTATTCTCACTATAATTAATGTAATCAAATTCCATTACATTGAAAATAACATTACAACTTAAAATTCACAAGGATATACCGAATTGGATGAACAAATCATAATTCCAGAGACAAAGGCGCACAAAAGCCAATGGCCTCTCGTTAAAAAATAAAATGAACAAGAAAATGAAAGCCAAACCTCGGTTAACTCTAATTCTCCCGGAAGGATCCGTTTGCTTCATTTCAGAAATAAGTTGTAAAATTTAGCCGCCTCCGCCAAACACACGCAACGCAATATCCGAATCAAAGAGAAAAACAAGATTACCTGAATCCGATGGTACAAACGACGAATGTAGAAGTCCTCGAGCCCTAAACAGATCGGCGCATAACCCTAGATTCCACGAGAAACACATCGTTTTCAGGCGCGTATTCACCAAGCTAACGCAAAAAAAAAAAAAAAAAAAAAAATCTCGTACAAAACTATCAATTTTCTACAGAAAAATAAGAGTTTAAGCCCAAAAATTGTTTTTGAGAAAAAAAAAAAAACACAGAGAGATAGCGAGACCTGGAGATTGCTGGTCTTCCACCAATCGATGATTTTTCTGAAAAAATCACGCAATTGGCCGAAAGCAAAGAGAAGACCATAGCTGAAGTAAGTGGATAAAGCAGTCAAATACGGGATCGTTATCATTTCTCTTTCCTTTCTTTCTTTCTTGCTTTCCCCTCTTGTTTGCAAAGGAAAAAGATGGGAGATCTGGTAAACTGAGAGACTCTTACAGGAGGATTTAAAGCAGGGAGGAGACTAAATAATTAAATCGGGAATGTTTATATCATATATATTATTCTCTCTGCTTCGGAGAGAACAATCCGATGACCCGTATCCGGACAGTCCGCCGAAGAGGAGATTCGAATTTCTCTCAGAAACAAGAAGGATTCTTCAAACCAAACCAAACCAATCCTCCCTTTCCGCTTGTTTTTTCTTTTCCTTTAAATAAATTATTAATAAAAAAAACAAAAAAAAAACTTTTCCGGATTATTTTTGACCTTCCTTCTTTGTTTTTGGTCCCTTGATTTTTTTGTTTTCCAGACTTCTATTCTTTGATTTGCCTGATTTTTATTTATTTTTTTAATAGTCTGATTATTCTTTGTCTTGTTATGGTTGTTGAAAAAGTCGCCTAGTCCAATCTGTTGTTTTTGACCTACGACAGCTGGACTTTGAAGGCCCAGTATATTTATTATTTTTAATTAAAAAATAATTCTATTTAGTCGAACTTGGGCTCACGGGTTATTATTATTATTATTATTATTTTTATCTTCTTTTTTTTTTCTTCAGAAAGAAATTGAGCAATTTTGACCGAAAAGAAAAACAAGAAATCGAGCAACATTTCAACCAAAAAAAAAAAACAAAGAAAGAAAGAAGAAGAAGAAATCGGGCAACAATAACGCATCATTAATTTCTTGGGGAGAAACGTTGAACTAAAATCTCTCTTAGTGTATGTAATGTAGTGAATAGATTAGAATCTCAAATCTAAATGTCGTTATTCACCACACAGAAGGACAAACATTCATCACAACATTTCTTAACAATGTTGACTAGATCCTGAGTTTTGAGATTAGAAACTAATTCGTACGAGGTTGCGGAGAATGAAGACAATAGTTAAGAATATCAAAAGTTAAACACACACACACAAAAAAAAAAAAAAAAAGGAATATCAGAAGTTGGTTATGCAAAGTCTGACATGATTTGGAAATGCAAAATTCAGAACTCGACGCACATATAGCGATTATAATAGGAAGAAAAACTTGGATGCCCTTTACATGTTCATTGAAATATTACCAATATTCATTTTCTCCCAATGTTGCCTTATATACTCCATAGCATCGAAGTCAGACAGATGATGGGTGCGACTCTGGCCTAAAACAATTAAAATAAGTAGCAATGGATATATACGTGCAAGTGCCAGCGGTTTAAACCATGGAAGAGGCGTAGTTCTAGCATGAAAGACAAGAGCCAGTCGGACTAGCCAAAGGAGACTGCCCATGAACCACGAAAAGAACTCCGAGAATTTCCTTTTGAGAGTGTTCTGTGGAAGACATAGGCAAGTCATCCTTGGCTATCTAACATGATTCTTCATCTTCATACAAGACCCCTCTTCCTTTATTGGATAATCAGATAGGTTATAATAATCCTTCGTTAGGAGGCCTATATTTATAGCCGGAGAGGAGGCAGGAGATCAAATTCAGAATAGTCGTAGCTTTTTCCTCTTCCTTAGACATGCTTTCCCGTGTGTGTAGGCGCTCTATTTGCATTATCTCGCTGAGATGTCAATGTACAATTATACCAACGTACCATGTATGGAATGTGCCCGAATATTTGAAAGGGCCAACCATATCCATAAATGTTTTCTCACAGGCAAGGTCTGAATAGACTTGGAACAAAGAAAAATTGGTGCAAAGGGTGCAAAAACCAACTGAATAGCTGCAGGCCGTGTCTGACATGTATACAATTTGACAAAGCATCTGGCAATGAATCAATTCAATTCGGCCCTTAATTCTTTCCGAAGGATGAAATATTATTCCCATCAGGTGGACATTATCCATCAAAAGCAATCAATTATCTTCTGACCTTCTGATTTTAACGTCAGCGTCTGCAAGTAGCGGGGGAAGACTCCCAAATCTCAACAGAAGCTGGCCAGCAGTGGCCAGCCACATCACTTAATTCGGTAGCAGCGAAAGTTTTGGGAGATCTTTAATTATATTTGTCCAAAAAAAGAAAAAATATTTAAAAATTTACGTAATTAAATGAGATATAAGACATAAATTATATTTTATAATTTAATATAATAAATAATGTAAATAAATTAAATTATTTTGATATAAAAATTATAATTAATTTACAAAATAAAAAATTTAAATTCATGATTATTTAATTATAAAAATTTTGATATTATATTAAAATTTAATTTATTTAAAATTTTAAATTATTAAATAAAATATAAGGTATAAATTATATATTATAATTTAACAATAATAATCAAAAGGAAACTTTAACCGTTTGATTCAAGCTGCTAACCCGACATTCCCCTATTCCTATCGGCAGAGAAGAGAATAAATATTGACATCAGGGAAGGAAAAAGCTTGGGGAGGTACACTCAAAAAACATCCATGCTCTTTGATTCTTTCAACAAAGGTGAGGGTTTAAGGATTGTCGGTCACGAATCACCAGCTCTTAAACGTCTTTTGGATTGTATATTTATGAGCACATTATTCCCTTCTGTTGTTATCATCCAATGCCTTATGCCCACCAGAAAGCAAAATTGAATGTCAACGCCCTTCCATTGGCCAGCCAGTTGGAGGTTTACCTGTTTGACTTGCTAAGCATCACGCTCAACTCAACTCAAAATCACGTTTTCAAGGAATTTTCAAACACTTGTCACTGCAAAATTATGCGTTATTCCAAGCTTCTTCAATTAAAAAGTGACATCCCAAAAGACTATTTTAGACCCCGCTTTAATTTTCATTCCCACATTTGGGTTCTACCTTAACGTATGGAACAAAAGAATATTACGTTAAATTGCAATTTGGCAGGCATTTGTCTCCGCTCCACTCCACTCTTTTGGCAGGTCCACACCATTTCCTTCTCACGTTGGCCAGAAGAGTAAGAATCCAAGGCAAATCCCTTTAATTAATTAGTATCTGCAATTGTGGGCTACGATTATTCGCGAGAAGAGAGGGACGATATTGCTGGGTTTAAGTGTTAATGTTTTTGGGTGGGAAACTGCTCAACGTTGGGCCATGCGATACCCAAGTCGGTAAGCCACGAGCTTTGTCGTTTGTGTTTCTATGGTTAACCCTGGTCGGCCCATTTTATCTCTTCAGGTAGTCACGGCACAAGCCCGTGACTTGTGGTCCAAAAACTATCAAGCCCAAACGTTGAACATATCTCGGTGTGAGAGAGCCTGACAACGTACCCCAAACTTCGGAAAGCCCAAAACCTTCATTGTTTTTTGCATCAGGAAAAAGTTCTTTTAAGGAAGCTTGTCAGTCTCTTCAAGACCACCAAAACCCCTGTTTAGCCAAAAAGGAAAAAAGAAAACCTATAATGGCTTTATGAGTATAAAAGAAAATTCTCATTATTCTCTCGTGTTTCGAAACATTCTGGACAATTAGTGATTCGACCAAAAAAAAAAAGAAATCAATTGGCTTAGCTCTAAAATAAATCTCTTAGACAGATTTGTAATTGAATTTCACCTATTATTCTATGATTCGAGATATTCTTCTACAAAATGATCATATCTTCTTTGTTAATTGATATATCATGGCAGAACAAAAGCCAACCTAGCTAATCTGAATTAAAGGGTGCGACGTTTTTAGGTTGATATGAAAATGATATCAAACCACTTCCGAAAATATCGTCTGCTACAATCGATATGGGCTTATCCCGTGTAGGTGTTTAGGACGCTTGATGTTGAGGGGACGAGGAATTCCATACTTTTACGGGAAAGTCAACCATTTGAACCGGCTTAACAATTGCATGTAGTTGTTGTATATATTCTAAGAGTGCAACGTAATTATCTATGAATAATGCCGGTGATGTTACAATCAATTGAGTTGGTCGATAGTTTACATTGTGCTAATCAAGTTTCACTTGCTCTGCCCGAAAAAAGAATAAAAAAAAGTTTCACTCGTTGTATTCGGCCCTGACCCGGGCATTCCATGTGCGTATGTACGCGATGCAACGCCACGCATTGTTTTCGAGGGAAATGAAGAGAGATGAAAAGAGAGCCTTGGGAAAAAGAAAATGACAATAAGTAAAAGAATAATGTTAAGAATGTTAAATTTTTTATTAAATTATTTAATAATAAAGTATATGGTGGTCAAGTATTCACGTCACGAGTCTTCAATTACGATCAGATATCTTAATGCCCCTAACCTTATATATCATTTCAAAGTAATTTCCACCGTCAACGTTTTGACAAAGTTGGTAAGTTACTCAGGGCGAAAAGGAGTGAATAAAATTAAAGTTTTCCATCCAGGCCACCATTTTCGTAAATTCCTCGAATTTATTTCCCCCAACGAAAACTTTCCGTCTGCGATAAATGTACATCAATCTATCGATCTAATTCTCCGAATATTCATATTGAAGGAGGCCAGTCTCCCTGATCAAGCATTGGGGTATGAATTCCGGACCGTCTGTACACGGAAATTTCATAATGAGGATCGTTACAAGTTCTATAGTATTTATAGTGGGTTGGTCACGGGTCAACCTCGCGAGGCGGAGAGGCTCCTGCACGCATGCGTACGAAAATAGACATTAAAAATGTTGACCATACAAAAATCTAGAAATTTGGCCTTCCTCAAGTCATCATATGCGGACGTTATTGCTTCGTACCTGTTTTTTTCTTTTTCCGTGTTGCTTCGGCGGATAGCGACCAACGATCCAAAAGAGTGAAGAAGATGTCGATAAAAGCACAAACAACAAAATCAATAAAAACTACACAAAAACTGCAAATTTCATTAAAAGCATATAATCTAAGCTGGCCCATTTTGTATGATCGCCCACTAAATTACAATTTTGGTTTGTTGGTTTGTTGTTGTTTTTTTTTTTTTTAATAACTCCAAAAGGGGAAGATGTAGAAACTAGTGAGCGTAAATTGATGGGATATGCAGGGGTAATTTCGTCATCCCGGCGAACAGCGGAACCTAGCATTATTAAATTCTAACATCTGACATTTGACCGCCTAGGCAACGTGGAAAGAAGCTAATATTACAGCTATGGGACCTGCAGCAAATATTTTACTCACGGCCCAATGACTCCGGCGGTAAATCATGTACTTGGGCCGTGACTCGCCACTGTCCGGCCGCCGGCATCCGTCCCTAGCCTTTGATCCTATGAACCGGCCGGTGAGAATAGAGAAGCTCGATCCTGCCCCCTGTCAATAACACGTAAAGGCACCTGTCTGAGTGAAAAGTCAGCGGACCCCACAACACAGAGGCTTTCTTTTTAATTCACGGCCCTCTGATTCCTGATTCTGAATACTGATCGCTGACCACTTTCGGCCCAATTCCCAATCCTTTTGCAGCTACATCTCTTTTCTCAGTTGCCTTGATCGAGCGTTTCAAATACGAGCCAATCGGACCGCACCCTCGTTAGCATTTTCCACCCTCGTAAAAATCTATAATAAATGGAGAAAGGAAGAAGTGTGAATAAAAATTAAAATAATTTAGAGTTTGTTTACTTTAACAATAACGTCTAATTTATTTGAGGTAATTAATTATCTAAATGATATACATCATAGTTTTCTTAAATTTTTTTTTGATATTTTATTACTAAAATATTATTTTAAAATTTAATAAATTTAACACTATTTTTTAAAATATTAACATTATGATTATTTATCTATATATTAGTTATATATTTTTTATTTTCTAATAATACAATTTACACTTAAAATTTTAACGTAACACAACATTAACTAAACGTCGAATTAGGCGGCGAGTAGAATTACAGATGGAGCTAAAAACAGATTTTTCCGGCGGGAAGGGAGCCAACAAATAAAAAATACGAATAATTTTGCGTCCGCGTCACAAACAAAACCCACCCACCCACCCCCCAAAAAATAAAAAAATAAAAAAATAATCTTTAATTGCCCGACTCGCAGCAGAGCGACCAAAACCCGCAGAGCAGCAGAGCAAAGCAAGTTGAAGCGTAAAAGCCACGCTCCAAAGTGGCGTGCAAATGCGCATCTTCAAAACCTTCCTTCCAAGTCCCGACGACGCAAATATTAAAATGCACAACGCAGAGACGACTCGGTCCTCACCCAACACTGCTTGCTCATCGTCGCCAGCCTCCAGCTGCCCTCTTCCTCCCTTTCTTTTTCAGATTTAGATCTTGAGACTTCGCTTTTTCTGTCACTGAAACAGACGAAAAGCCGGTGAAAGGCGCCATGAAAGTACCGGAAAACGACCCCATCAATGTCTCAAACCAATTTCTACAATCGCTTTTCGACGAAATCCCCCACGTGCAGGCCTTCAAGGGCAAATGGGGTATCATCAGAGCCAAACTCGCCGACCTCCACACCCAACTCGCCGACTTTTCCGACTTCCCGGCTTCCTCCTCCGACCCCCTGATTGCTGACCTCCTGTACTCGGTCTCCCTCTCCCTGAACGAAGCCGTTTTGCTAGTCAGAAAGTGTCAAACGCTTGACTTGACTCAAGGCAAGCTCAGAACACAGAGCGACATCGATTCCATTTTGGCCAAGCTGGATAGGCACGTGAAGGATGGTGAGATTCTGATCAGAAGTGGGGTGGTCCAGGACGGCGTCGTTTCCGGATCTTCCTCAAAAAGGGAGGCCGTACGAGCCGAGTCCAGGAATTTGATAACTCGGCTGCAGATTGGGGGCGCCGAGTCGAGGAAGTCAGCCATGGACTCGCTTCTTGGCCTGCTCCAAGAGGATGACAAGAACGTGATGATAGCTGTGGCGCAGGGTGTTGTTCCCGTGCTCGTTCGCTTACTCGATTCCAGCTCTCTCGAGATGAAAGAGAAGACAGTGGCCGCAATTTCGAGGATTTCGATGGTGGATAGTAGTAAACATGTGTTGATTGCAGAAGGTTTGTTGCTATTGAACCATTTGCTCAGAGTTCTCGAAAATGGGAGTGGGTTTGCAAAGGAGAGGGCCTGCGTGGCACTTCAAGCTTTGAGCTTTTCCAAGGAGAACGCCAGAGCAATTGGGTCTAGAGGTGGAATTTCTGCCCTTTTAGAGATTTGCCAGGCGGGTACGCCAGGCTCTCAGGCGTTTGCGGCTGGGGTTTTGAGGAATCTTGCCGCTTTTGAGGAGGTTAGAGAAAATTTTATCGAAGAAAACGCGGCTTTTGCTCTCATTAGCCTGGCAGCTTCGGGGACTGCGTTAGCCCAAGAGAATGCTCTTGGGTGTTTGTGCACTTTGGCTGCCGATGATGAAAGTTTGAAGCTTTTGATTGCCAAGGAAGGAGGGATTGAGTGTTTGAGGAATTTCTGGGACTCGGATCCTCCTTTAAGGAGTCTCGAAGTTGCTGTTGAATTGTTGAGGCATTTGGCTTCAATTCATCCTATTGCAGAAGTTCTTGTTTCTGATGGGTTCATTTTAAGGCTTGTATCAGTGTTGAGTTGTGGGGTCCTGGGTGTTAGAATTGCTGCTGCTAGGGCTGTTTATGAACTTGGGTTTAACTCCAAGACGAGGAAAGAAATGGGTGAATGTGGATGCATTGCCCCGTTGACTAAAATGTTAGACGGTAAGGCTTCCGAAGAGAAGGAAGCAGCAGCCAAGGCATTGTCCTCTCTTGTGCTTTATGCTGGTAACAGGAGGATTTTTAGAAAGGATGAGAGAGGGATTGAAAGTACAGTTCAGCTATTGAATCCTCTAGCACAGAATTTGGATAAAAAATACCCTGTATCCATATTGACCTCGCTTGTGCATTCTAGGAAGTGCCGGAAACAAATGATTGCTGCTGGCGCTTCGGTGAACTTGAAGAAACTGGCTGAGATGGACGTTAAGGGGGCCAAGAAACTCTTGGATTGTCTTGGAAGAGGCAAGATTTGCGGTGTCTTCGCCAGATCCTAATGGCAGGGAAAGATTTCTTGAATGGACGCACTGAGGATGACTAATTGATCTGTGTGTACATTGATTGTGTGTTTACTTTTACTTTTATTTTTCTTCATCTCTACTTAATCTTTTTTCCCCTCTTGTTTGTTCGTATGATTGTTTAAGTTGGATTATGAGTGAACACTGCTACTGTAGTTACCGTAGGCAACTCGTCTCTTTGTAAAGCCATAATCTCAGTTTGTTGAACTGACAAGATTGGAATTTATGTTATGTATGCAAAACTCCATAATTCGTTATGATTCATTGTGATCTGGTGATATTTATACCCCTCTCATTTCTTGAATATTTTACACGCAACCAGGACCCTCCCATCTTTGCCGGGTATTCTTTGACATCTAAACCTGCAATCATATTGCTCCCTCTTTCTTAAATTACCAAAGTGAATTGGATGGTTCCCACCATTGCAGACAAAGTCTTACTTCCAGTAGATGGTGTGTATATCTGCCACAAACAATGAAATGTACGTTTGTTCTGGGGTCCCATTGCTGTGCCCATAATCTTCACATGTGTAGGCGGTTGGTTGAACAGGTAAGGACTAAGGCATAGCGAACTGCTTCAAACAACTTTCCATTGAGGCCTTGCATTTTCAATAGCTTATTGGGGTGAAGAAGAAACGACAATAATTACCACAAAACAACAACAACAACCCAAAAAAAAAAAAAAAAAGCGACAATGATTCTTAGACAATTTACCCAAATCTAGATGGCTCAAGCCTCAACTGTTCGGAAATTCAAATCACTAGGTTCGGTTAAATATTTGCTAATCATCATCAACCCCTATCCCCAACTTCAGATAAGGATTGTAGTTATTTCTCCGTGTCGAGGCCCTCCAATCATCATCGGTTCTCTGTATTGAGGTCTCCGTTTCATAGGTTAAATCTCTTCGTGGATTTTCATGGGGACAATAAATTAAAATTTAGGGAACCAAAGGAAGGAGGTTTAGGGAACAAACCTTAGGATTGTTTCTTCTTCTTTTTTTTTCTTTTTAAATATTCGTTTGTTTTGTGTTCTTTTTGATGGTCTTTTTGGAATCATGTTGAGGATATGGGCCAGTGAAATTTAGGGCCATCGCTCGCTGTTCACAACGCTTTGCAAAGCACTAATGGATTGGATTTGATTGGATAGTATCACCTAGTCTAATAAGCTGCCTCATGGGTAATGGATCCAACAAAGATCCAAAGAAGATTTCACGCGCAAACTAATGGATCACATAATCGTTTGAGATCCTCTAAGGGCCTGATTCAATGGTGGGCACGGCACCGCCTAGGGCCCAACGAGGCGATGGGTTGGTGGCCGATGAGTGTGGAAGTAGATGTTATTTTTGTCTTCGCATATTCTCTATCGGCGAGTAAGTGTGACTTTTGTTACCTTTTTTGTGAATATCTCTCTTTAGTATATTCTTTTTTTTTTTTTTTCAAAAGAAGGAAAACATTGCAAATATATTAGTTATTATATCTGTAAACTGAGACGAAATGTCATCTGTTGATTTTTTTTTTCTAATTTTTTTCATTAAAAACACTTATTATTTAAATATTATTAATTTTGACTAATTTTTTCACATTTAATTTTAATATTAATGTGTTTCAAATTAAATAACAATCACGTCTAAACTTGAATTATAATTAATATAAAAAGGTAAACTAAATCACCGACTAAATTACTATTAATGATAGCATACTCTTTTCTTTATATAATCCCCTCAAATTCGGACAAGGGACGTATAACTTGCTCCCGAGGAGTTCCTTTTTTCTCAAAAATTGTTGCAAAAACGCAAACTGCTCGAGCCGAAGGAGGTTGATACGGCACGTTCCCAACGTTGAAACATCTTAGTCTTCCCTGAAAAATTGTTGTGCGGGCATGTCATTATTTCCATATAATCTAGTGATAAAGCTGTCGAGGTTCCTAGTCTTTATTTCGGGCCTAGAATTCGGGGCGGCTTCATGGTTTTCAAAGTTACAAATTCTGGTACAACTCCCCCCCCTCCCTCTTCCATTTTTCCTCTTCCTACGCTGGTGCTCCGTCGTATCACATGATGCGTCGCTATGATCTTTCCCTCGCAGTTTTCTTCTTTGTCCAAACTTTAAACAGAGACCCATAAAAGAGTATCATATCCTTGTATACTGAAGAGGAGGCCAACCATCAATTTTAAATCTCTGTATTTTAAGTAAAATTCAGCTCCAAATTCCTGTTTACCGTAATTGAGTTGTTTGGGAAAAGCCTGAAGGTTAATAATCCAAATTGTTGAACTTTAAGGACTAGGATATGGAACGAAAACAGCGTTGAGATGTTTTTTTTTATCGCAGTAGACTACTCAATCAAATGGAACCGTGAGTCGCAAAAAGGCTCTTTCTGCTGAATGGAAACAGTTATTGAGCTCCGATTTCTTTCGGGCACCACCTTTTTTTTTTTTTTTTTTTGGGCTCTTTCGGGCACCATTTGTTAATGGGATGCCCCCACGCCCAGACGAGGCCGAACATTTGGACTCACGAAGTAGAGATATCAATTGGGCTGGTCATTTAGCAACACTGCCCACTTTGGGGAAGGGGTCTATGGTGGAGTGAGCCTATTGGAGAATTGTCTGCGTGCATGAGTTGTGATGATAAATTAAAATCAACCAAAAGCCATTGACATCCCAGGCTGTGTCTTGTCATAACTCGACAATGGCTAGAAAGAAGAAATTAAATGTCCTTATTCTAAATTATTTCAAGGACAAAGAATCTGTACAAGTAAAATGGGATCACGGTCCCATCAGCATGGACGAGCGTCAATGGTATGTACACTTGACTGTACACCTATGTACTAGGTTTGTATATACAAGCTTTCGAGGAGATAAGCTTCTGGGCGTCGGCGTTTCAGATATCAAAGTACTTTGGATCTGATGGGTAATCATACTCCACATGCAGCTGCAATGCAAAGACTGACGCCTTGTTAGACGGTTCATTAGCAAAAATCAGTGTCCGGAACTGGTCAACTGAGAGCGAGGCAGTAGTAGTTAATGGATGCCTTGAAATAGAATTGAGGCTGAGACTTAAAAGTATCATATTCAAGCACAAACATGATGCATTGGCAGAGATTTTATTATCAGATTTTACGACTTCCAGCCAGCCCAAGAAGTTCTTTACTATTGTCATTGTTCTTTTATGCCTTTCACGCACATTAATCTTTTCTTTCAAATGCTGAGGTAGATACATCATTTCAGTTAATCATCGTAACAAAGCAGAAATGTTGTGTATCTAACAGATTTGGGTGGATATTCAGCCAGTAAATCAAAATCAATCAAGACACCGTTAAGCTCCTTAAGCAAAGATAAAAGCGTGCAGAAGCAGAGATTTTACCTTGCCCTCATCGGTATCGGAATGTCGTTGTGGGAACACCACCCTCATGTCGCTATACAGATAAAAGCGTCGATCCCTTTCAATATTTATCTTGTTTGCTGCTGGTGTGGATAAAGGATCAGAATTGCACCTCTGGACTGACCTTGAAGATTTCTTTGGAAAGGGGCACAAAAATCGGAGATGTAGAGCATAACGCAGAACACCAGATCCGGTAGCATTGTCATTGACCTTTGAAGGGCTACGTACAGATGTCTTTGCATGTACACGGCATGAATTTGGAGGGCTGCCATCCTCCACACCAGTATCAGTATTTTTAGTACCGCCCAATCTACTGTGTTGAGAAGATGTGTCTAGAGAATCAAGTCCATTTAAATTGACAGTCTCCGTGCCAATGTCTGGAACTGAGGACATCTTGACATCATCTTTTAAATCAGAATCTCCATTTCTACCATTCCCTGCTAATTTGGTTGGTCCACACGAGGATAAGGTGATCTTTTGGCGCAGAAACGTCTTTGACAAGGACACAAAAAAAAAAGGTCACTCAACAAATTTTGGATTCGGAATGAAATAGACCATTAAACAGACAGATACAATGAAGAAGGTAACAAATCACAAATACATACAGATTAAGCATAAAATAGACCACCAGTTCTGATATCTAGAGAATGTGCCTGATGGCAGTTGTTTGGCTATCTTGCACATTCTCTCAGTCAAAACCCCAGCCACCAGTATAATCATGTGGCTTTTCATCTCTACTCACCTTGGTACCAGCTGGCATGTCACTCAGATCATAGTTACAAAGGAAAGTGTGAATGGGTGTCTTTTCTGGATTGCTAAGAACCTGGAAAAGCCAATTTGGTGGGTCAGTACCCTCTTTTGGACTAAAGCACAGCCTGTTATCGAGTAATAAGGAATTGCAGCTGATAAACAGTGGAATAAAATTCAAAAGCATTACAGCAGCACGTCTCCCATGACTATTAACAATAAATCCTGCATTTGTACTCTGTACAGATGAAAAGGCTTACAATCTGACTAAAACTGAAATATAGCTCTTAAATAATATAAGTAATGAAAAGAAAGAAAAAAAAAAATCCTTTCGATGAGACACAGATTTGCTGAAAATATAGCATTGTCCTTCCTGCAATTTTTTCACTTAGGTCAAAAATGGAATGTAACTTAATTGCCTAGCTTGACAAAATGTAAAGTAGAAGAAAAGGAAATAAATTACCAATTGTATTCTCCCTTTCATAGGTATGCGTAGCCTGCAATTTTCTACTCGTGAATCATCAATGCTAAGGCTCCTTGTCATTTTTGAGCCACTACACTTGTTTGCTCGCAAATGGCCTGCTAGCTCTATTGATGAATAATAGAGCCAGTAGTTATCTCCATCCACACTTGTTACTGTGAATGGAAGTTTCTGTGCCTGTGGGGAGAAACTCCCTCCGGTGACATTAAGCACAGCAAGGAAACCATCAATTCTCTGCATATAGAAAACAGTAAACAATGACTTAAGACTAATTTTACACCCATCAGTGGCAACACTGCACTAAGTCAAATATATAGCAAGTGCCTCCCAAGTTCAATCATACAATATCAGTGCTAACCTGACAAACTTTGCTGGATAACAATCGTCCAGATAGCAGAGACTCCTCAAAGGAACCAACTAAGGACCTTCTAACAGGCAGCCCACTAAGAGTTCTAACAAATTTCACACATGGAGGAGTAAGGTCTGATTCCTCATCGCAAGCACATGCAAGTTGAGGAGAAAGCACACCAAACTTCTTGTGCAATAGATCAAATTCTGGCAATGATCCTCTTAGCGTCGATAAGTTATCATTTTGGGTAGGTAAGATGCCCGACACAGTCCCATCAAGTGAATGCCCTTTATCTTTGAAGGTTACATATTCTTCATCAAACATCTTTGTTACATTGTGGCACATTACTGCAGATTTCCCTCTTTCTAGAAATCTTGGACCAAGAGGAGACAATGATAAGGGGCTTGATACCACCTTTTTTACAGGTATTTCAATAGCCTCTGTTTTCCATGTCGCTTTTATTTTTTCTTGAAAAGAATTAAGTCCAGGAGATGGCATAAATTGTTTGTCAGCCTTAAGATCCTTGTTTTCGAGCACAGGGCCATCAGTAAAGAGTATGGAATTCGCCCCATAACTATCATCCTGTGAATTGTTCCATTCTGTAAGACAAGCAGGCCAGTTTGGAGAATTGAAAAGGTTGCAATTGCCAATATGGGCCTTCTTATGCTCTTGTGAGACACAAACTTTATGATTGTTGTTGCCACCCTGGAAATCCCTCCCATAGTTTCCATGACTGATGTCTAGAAAATCACCACTGAATCGATCTGGGACAAGCATTCCACTCAAAGGAGACATTTGACGCTTCCTAGCCATCGTGCCTGTGGACTCAATCCCATCACCAGAAACACTTACCACAGTGGAAGCAGATTGGCTATCACCCAGATCCTTGACAGGAGAACTTAAGCTCCTTGGTTCAAAGCCTACAATCCTAGGGACTGGTGCATGAATATTATGTGCACTTTTATGAGTTAGACGGCCATTCTTATTGTCCACAATAACTTTCTTTTGGAAATCTGCAAGAGGAGTACACGGAAATTCCGTCTGCACTCGATTGCAAAGGTTTCCACAATGCACTGCACTCAAATCACAACTGCTCATGCCAGCAGTTCGTGGGGGTGTTTGTATAAATGTGCTGAGAGCCACTTCCTCAGCAATGCCACTGGAAGACACTTGAGGCAGCCCCATCCCCCTGGTGCTGAATACTTAGTCCTTGTAAATTCAAAAAGGGTACTTTCCAACTTCTGTATCAGCTCTTCCCCAGTTTACTTCTTAGCTCTTCTAAAGGCAATTAACCATAAACATCAAAATCAAGTGTCATCTCCACAAGAAAAGAGAAGAAGTCAAAACTTGAAAGCATCGATTATCCAATCACATTGGTGGCATTGAAGTATATCAAAGCTTCAGCGGAAGGCGTCCATTGTACGGAAGATCCAATTTTGACTAATGTGAGAACAAATTTTTGCAGAGGCGATTGGCATCACTCCATCAGAGGCGACCCCCTTCAACTATTGTTCTACCATCAGTTGAGCAGATAACTATAGAAAACAAGGAGGATCATCCAAGAATAACCGATGGGACCAAATGCACTACCCTGGAACATCAACCAAAAGTAGATCAGTTAATCACATTAAGATGGATCAAGATACAGAGAAAGCATTGATCAAACAAATGACAAAAGTGGCTTCAAACTTAAAATCTGATCATCGCATTCATGAAAGTTCATACCGATGTACGGTTGGATTTGCTTTTTTTTTTTTTTTTTGATAAAAGTCAGATCAGATGAAAACCAGGGACCAACCCAATTCCATCTATACATCAACAAGCAAGTGGAACTCCACACGAAACTAAGAAAACAAAAAATCATTTCTAGACAAAAATCACTACCGCCGAGATACAACTAAAACCCGCAATCGATTAAGTCCAATTCATCAATTTTGCTTTCAGCTGAATTTCTGTGTCTACTTCAGGACCAAAAGAACAAGTAAGCATAAGACCCCACCTTTTCGTTTCATTCTCACTCTCGATTTCTTCTGGGCAAACAAAGATGAGCCAAGCAAGAATAATAAAAGAGACAAAAGATTTTCCGCTCCATAGATAATTTCGACACAGCCGAAGTATTAACTCGAGATTGCAAAGGAGAAAACAAACAAATAGAATATATATAAAATTAAAAAAAAAAAAAGAAAGGAAAGAAAACCCGATTACAAAGAGACGCACCAGTCAAGCCTGCAATTATTAGAAACCAGACAAATACACCCATACGCATGCCGGCTTGCCTAAAACTCATCAACCGATCAAACCCAAGAAGAAGGATCTAATGCTATCAGGGTCAATAATAAAGCTTATTAAAGAGAGCAAATAAGCAAAAACGTTCAGAAAAAAAAAAGAAACAAACAAAAGAAGTCGGAAATTTCCAATTTAATTAACAAATGTTTTTCTTTTTTCTTCTCCTACGAGTCTCCTCTCTTCCTTGTGTGCCTCCTCGCGTTTCCATATATATATATCCTCTCCCTCCTCTCTCGCTAATGTAATGGATATTCTTTTTTTCTTTTTTTTCTTTCTTTTTCTCTGCGTCTGCTGTCTGTGTTGATATGTCTTTGCTGTGGGCCTTCCATATTTGAAAGCAAAGTGAGTCGCCCCACCCCCTAGCCTAACCGCAATTTTTCTGGCTGTGTAAAACCCACCAAAACAAAAAAAAAAAAACAAAAAACAAAAAAGAATTTTCTGGCTGCTGCGGCTGCGGCTGTGGCTGATATGAATTTTTGCACTTTTTTTTTTTAATTTTCTTTCCCGAAAAATGAAAGCCACAATTTCGCAACAAAACCACTGCACCACACGTAATGTGTAAGGCCGCGAAGGGCCCCCCCCCCGGCCTCTGTCACTCTTTCTCTCTCTAACGAGCGATGCTGTTATTCTTTTCAATTTTCGTTTCTCTTCTCTCCTTGGGTCTTTATCGGCGCTAATATTTTCTTTTTATCAAAAAATTATTTAAATTTTAAATTACATAATAAATAACTTTTTTTTATAAATTTTAAATAAAATCTAAAATTTTTAACTGTTACAATGTTCGTAAAAAATCTAATTACCTTTTTTTTTTAACTGTTCTAACGCCACGTGGTAGCATGTGATGGTACTAGCTGGTGGCCCTGATACTTGTCAGGAAATGCCTTTCTCCCGTGTCTTTGTCATCAGCGAAGGCGGCTCCTCCAAGATAGACTATGTATTTTAGGTCATCAGTGTCAAATTATTTTTTTATTTGTTAATATCATGATATATTTTTTTAATAAAAAAATGCATATATGTACACATCATTTTATAAATATAAGTAAATATTAAAAAAATTTATCTTATATATATAATGTTTTAAATCACACAGAAAAAAGTTTTTATAACAATATAGAGAAACTTTATAATAATTTTTTAATGTAGTAATAATCAGTAATTACTTTAGTTAAATGTTAAGAAAAAAAGAGAATCTGAATTTGAAAACACTGCAACAATTGCTTTGCACTTCAATGCACATTTCTGTAGACAAGAGCCCACAGTTTTCTGATAAACAGAAAGGGATGAGAATCCAACTTCTGATCTCGCTTAGGGTCATCTCTCTTTGATTATCTCGAATAGATTAAAATAATTAATTTTATAATAATATAATAATACTTATTTAATTTTTATATTATATAAAATATTATATTTATAATAAAATTTTGTAATTCATTACAACTATTTATTATTATTTAAATTACAACGATTTATTATTATTATTATTTAAATGTAGTAATTTAATAATAATTTAATGTGTTTATTAGTATATTTATTTAAATTTAAATTGTATTATTATTAGTTAATACAAAGAGATAAATTTAAATTAAATAATAATTTTTATAAATAAATTAAATAAAAATATTAAAAGTAATTTAATTTTTAATTTATAAATAAAATAATCAATATGATTGTAAAATATTATTTTTAAAATTATTAAAAAAAAAAAAAGGGACTACCTACCCGACCGTTCAGCCAATAATATAAATATAACATTCTTTGAAAAGAACAGAGCTTCTTATTCTCTTCTCTTTCGCCTGAGCACCCCGCACTCAAATCCTCTCTCGCTCTCTCTCTCTCTCTCTCCCCTTTCCCCTATTTAGGGTTGGTCCGAACTTCGTAATTTCTATTTTCTTCAATTGTGTGTGTGTGTGTGTGTGTGTGTGTGTGTGTGTGTGTGTGTGTGTGTGTGTGTGTCTGTGAGAGAGGGAGAGAGAGGGAGAATGATCGACTTTGCTCGGGTACAGAAGGAGCTTCAAGAATGCAGCAGAGACATAGAGTCCTCCGGCATCCGGGTCGACCCGAAATCCGACAATCTGGCTCCCTTGAACGGCACCATCCCCGGACCAATTGGCACTCCTTATGAAGGTGGCTCTTTTCAAATTGATATCTCACTTCCAGGTATCTAAATTCAGGTTCTCTACTCTTCACGTGGAGCTTCTCCATACCGAATTTGTTTTTCAGTGTATAAAGCAATCGCTTTGCTGACTGACAGTAGATAACTTGATGTGGGGTCTGGGGTTTCAAGCGAAGCTTATGATTCCTCCGGTTTTAGTGTGTTTCTTTGCCAATCTATTGAATTTGGTGATGAGAAATTTTGTTGAGATTGTGCCAATAACAAAATTTCGCCACTGCCATATAATGCATTTGGTTTGCTAACTAAAAATCACTTTTCTTGAATGTCGATGTTTTTGGAGGCAAGGCTTGTTTTGGCTATACGAAAGCAAAATTTTTAGAGAATGAAAACTAATTGCACTACCTACGCACAGGATGAATGTTAGTTTTGTTCATGTATGATGGTTGGCTTTTTTTCCTTAGTGGTTTTCTTTTGACTGAAAAACTAACTAAAGGTCGAACCAAACGCCCTCCCTCGGTTGTTTGTCTGTTTTAAGAATTGTATTTGAAGCCCAACTGGACATAGAAACCTCTATTAATATGCATTTGTATGCTTGGTTCTTCTGTAGATGGATACCCTTTCAAGCCTCCCAAAATGCAGTTTGCGACTAAAGTCTGGTAGGGAAAATGCTTGGTTCTTCTGTAGATGGATACCTCTCTTAATATTAGATTGGCCCATAATGTCATGCTCCTCATACATGGGCAAAATGCTGTTTGCTTTGATCGTGTTTATCTGTCACTTGGCCATCATACAATTTGTTTGGAAGAAATATTCCATGGCTTTGTGACTGTGGATCTCTTTCTAAGTTGAGGACTTCCAGTTGCCAACATATCAATAAATTTGGACCAAGTCCTGCAATTGCCGAAGCTCAAGAACCTGGAAAGTGAAAGAAATAAATATTTTGTTTTTATTCACAAAAACTATGCAACAGATTCTGAAATATTTGGTCGTTTATTTCTGTGAGTACCTTGGTTACATTGAGCACAGTGCAGGTATACCTCCTTGGTCTAGGAGTCTAATCTCAAATCTATGTGAATACTGAGTTTTGACGTCACTTTTGCACATTTTACGAGGGTTTCATGTGGATGCATCTTAATCAACAACAAAACATATAAACCTGTGGTTAATTGGTCTGTTTATTGTATTCTTCTTAACTCAAAGTACATGTATTTAATGGCTCACATTGTACCCTGTTCTCTTCCCCTTCTTCCCTCATTTGTTCTATAATGTATCTATTTAAAACTTATTTTAGGGTTCTGCCACAACTGTGAGTCCAATGTCAGTGTTCTGGATAGCAGATTAGTCACTGCATCATATTGGCATAACATTTGGGCAGTTGGTATTTTAGATGATTGGAGCTTAATAATTTCTTGGGGGTTGATTACATGCTAAAGGCACCCCAATATTAGCAGTCAAAGTGGTGCTATATGACTGGATATTTTGAAAGATCAGTGGAGCCCAGCACTGACTCTGAAGACAGCACTTCTCTCTCTCCAAGCATTGCTTTCTGCTCCCCAGTCTGATGACCCTCAGGATGCTATAATAGCACAACAGGTTAGTTTGCTGACATTCTTTGCCTCAGTATCTTATGTATCACATGGCTTTGTCCTTGATTTGGTTTAGTGCCCACATTTCAAGTTAATTGTTTGTGGGCATTGCAGTATCTTAGGGACTATCAGACATTTGTTGGCACAGCTTGCTATTGGACAGAAACGTTTGCCAAGACCTCAAGGCTAAGGAGTGAGGATAAGGTACGAAAGACCACAGCTTTCTCAAGGCATTTGCTTTTGGTGGAAGCAGTGACTATATCGTGTCTGTTATTACTCCCTCCATGTTGGATGGTTTCAGGTACAGAAACTTACAGAGATGGGCTTCCCCGAATCTTTCGTGAGGAGTACACTGGAAGCAGTTGGAGATGATGAAAATCTGGCTCTTGAAAAGCTTTGTTCTGGCTAAAGAAGCGCCAATGGTACATGTCATATCAAGATACAAAGAGCCTTCTTGTGTCTAAAGGTTTTCCTCGTTATATTTTCTATCTCCTTTGAATTTGTTTTCTTTTCTTCTATACTGTGCTCCCTTAACCCTTTTGGACACCTCGTTTAAAGCCCTGATCCACCCAATTGACAGGCAATTTCCGCCAAATGGATGGAATTGGTTTTAGAGAAATTAATACTAATTGTCTCCTCAATGACTCAAAGTAAAGACCTATCTAAGTTCTATTTTTGGGTGCAAACTATCAAGTAGCCTTATGTAATTTTGATTAATGTATGAAGGTAAAAATCAACATGCGTATGTCAAGATAAGAAAGCAAAACCAAATATTTTCATTAACTTAAATGTGATTGGGTTGCAAGGTACTGGCCTGCGTAAGGGGTGAAGACGTTGTTTTCTCGACCGAGATGTTTGAATGGCATTCGCTCGAGGATGCAACGGAGACCTTCAAATCAGGATCACTACGTGTTTCGTTTCAAGACCGACAAATCACACAGTAAAATATTTCAACAAAACAATGGAAACTTAAAAGCTACCAAAATAGAGATGACGAAGATGATGATGATGATGGGCCGAGCCATTCAGTCTGGGCATCGGTTTCGGGAAAAACCTAGCCGTGGTTCTAAGTTTGTTGCATATAGATATAGTTAACAGGGCACCTCTCCAAAGTCCAAACCTCCCTTTCTTTATCAATTATCCTACTCCCGAGTAAATTAAACAGTCACAAAGGGAACGGAACTTTTTTCGAAGGATGTTTCTCATGGCGTGGGAAAGAGAGAAATGCATTTCATCAATGTTCGAGACAAAACACAGTTCAAAGAAAAGAAATCTGATTATTAGTTAGACGAGATGCATAAATTGTACGCGTATCCAACGTCCATATATATATATAAAAGGAACACAAATTTTAGTAACAGAGAGATAGTACACAACATTCGGCTAGTACAAAAACATAGTTTACCAATAAAGCCAACAAAAAAAAAAAAAAGAATAAATCAAGAACAGTGGTATGGAGCGACTCTTCTTGGAGCTGGGAGTGGAGACACAAATGAGAGCATCATCACCAAGAATACAAGCAGCAAGCAATTGTCTCCGTCCGAGCACCTTCCCGTTTTAACATTTTAGCTTACAACTCTCTCTTTAGTAGGAGAATAGCTAATGCCGAGGTGTAGAAAAGAGAGGTACAAACAAAAAGGTTTTGAGGGTTTAAGACAAAAGGCCCCTATCCCCATCATTGTAAAGAGCCAATCGAGAGATGATACGTAATATGTTGCTACGTTAGTACTAAAGTTGGGTATTTTACTTCCAATTATTTGGCTTGGATGCTTTTGGGATTTGTGGTTTCTGCCTAAACACCTAATCTGAGGCCGCATTGCTCAGGACCTTGGAGTTGCTACATTACAATTTGCCCGTTGATTCCTTACAAGGTATCCCATTGTATTTTTTTGTTTTTTGGGGGGGGGGGATCTAGTGGAAGGCTTGCACCTGTAAATTACATAATTTTAGCGACCCTCTGGTGAGGCCATTGTACCACAACCAGGTCTCCCTGTTGTAATTAACTATGTCAGTTGCTTCTCAAATCCGGGCCCAGCTCCAAAAGCAGGGCATAGGCCCACTGAACTTACGACTGACCGAAAATATCGTGATTAATAATTACATGCAAGCAGAAAACAATTAAAGCATGCAATTTGATAATTGAGGAGATATGCAAGTAATGGATTGCCTTGGAAGATCAGCAAAAAGGAAGCTTGATAATGAGGATATACCTTTTTCCTGCTTGGCAGTTATGATAGTTTCATGTTGCCTATGATTTGAAATTTAAAATTGACGATAATCCAGTCCCCTTTAATTGTATGTTTTCGAGTCGTTTTAGACCATAATAATGATCTTAGAATCAGTTCAATGAAGTTGTTGGGGGTATGAAAATGAATTTGAAGGCCATGGACCACGATAATTTATTGACAGTCGAGTTTATGCGGCATTCACATGGTTTAGTTCTTGTAGTGAAATTGATACAATCACTTAATAAATGACTTCCGTTGAATAACCTTCATTTATCGCTCTTGTGGTTAGACCAAGAGCCGTCAACTCGAAACTGCGTACTTATATAACCTATTGAGATGAGATGAATTATTTTTATTGCTCTCTCTATATAAAATGCATTTCTTTTACCTTTTTCTCAGAATTATTTTCCCTTTTCTTTTACCTTTTTCTTTTTTGTTGATAACTTCTCATTTATTATTTGTAAATTTTAGGAGTGATCAAATATAGGGTGTAATCTAGTTTATGTATGCGAGTTTGACTTGTCCTACATGATTTCCAAAATTGAAGGAAAGGAAACGCAACGTGCATCAATCGCGCGTCATGGTGCATATTCAAAGGCAGAATATAAATAAGCATTTCATCGGGAGGAAAAGTTTAAAATAAACAACAGGAACTTATACAGAGTGTTTGCAGGTTCAAATTAAATAACATCGCGTCAAAGCCTCTAAGGTATTTGGAAGTCCGGAACGCTGTATTGACTATTTGGAGTAGCGTTTGGTGCAACCGTTTCCTCAAAAATTCAAACTCGCGTCCTCAGGGTCGTCTTTTTTCGCTCTTTTTTTCAACCCTTTATTCCCGGAGGCTTTGATTTTGATTTATCGCATGCCGTCAGCTTTGCGCGTCAATTTATTATTAAATGTTTTGCTAATCTTCCGCTAGTGGGATTGCTTTGCGCTCTAATTACAAATATGCCCGAACGGGCGTCTAATTGTCAATATTATGAAATGGATTGTTCTAAATAGAGGGTCGATTGAACTCCGATTTGTTATTGAGATTCTGCAACGCAGATGAGCGTCTAATGGCCTCCACCGGTTGAATTGGATGCATATTAATCATTCCATTGCACCACAGTTGAGAGTCAAAAGGGGAAAAACCCATATCATCTCTTCAATCCACGTCCAAATATTACAGAGGGGACTCGAGAGAGCCTCGACCGTGATAATGTCTTCGACTAAAAAACTTGGCATTAATGTGACTTGATCGACTAAATAGATCTGTATTGGTTCGTCTTTGCTAACATGGTATCATGTGGCAATGGGACACTTGTGGCCCCGACCGACTTCCAAACCTTCGACAAGTACGAGACCCATCCTGATGAAGTGGAGACAGAGTAAACCCTGGAGTCCTTGTGCTACTGTCCAAAGTCTTTTTTTTTTTTTTTCTTCCTAACCTTCTACTCAGGCTATGCCATTCAACGTTAAAAAGGAAAATTCTTTTCTCCTTTTCTTTTGGGGAACAAATGTAAAATTTGTAATGGAAAGTCAGATCCTCCTCATTCCTCAATAAATGAAAACTGAGGCTATTTAAATTGTTACGAGTACTTGATATTTTTATTTATTTTTAAAAAATAAAATACATACATATTTTTATATTTTATAAAATTATTTTATTATTTTTTATTTCAATTGAAATCCACATAAATTTTTATTTTCACCTGTATCTCAGGTTAAGTTAATTTTACTTACTTTTAATCAAGTTAAATTATATTTTTTTTTATATTTAAAGTCTTTTTTTTTTCAAAATGTAGATAAAATGGCAACTCAACTTTATAATGAAAACTTCGATGTCTACACAAACAAAAGATTTCAAGACAAGAAACATATAATTAATGAAAATGCTGTGACTGTGAGCACAGTAAATTTTAGCTACGCTTAGCGGGTGTAACATCTTAAATGTTACTGTCCATGAATATATATAATCATGCAAAATGGATTGGACGCCATAATGGAACACTTAACATTTATGTCACCTGCATGTTTGAATTAAAATGGGATTCTGGAACTACGGCTAGTGAACTGACCATTTTGCCTATTGCCATTTGCCACCTCTCGACAAATGGTGGGTGCAAGAGACTTGCTTCCATCATTCTGATTGGAACGGACCAAGCGGGTGCAATTAATCTTTCATTTGAACCTTTCCTATCTGCTAGGATTGCTTTCCCACCACCTAACGTGATACTTTAATTGTTAATTTGATCATTTTTTTAAAAAAATTATTAATCTAAATTTAAATTTTGTTATTATTATTTATTTCTTGTAAATAGAGATCTATACAATATAATCATATTAAATTTTAAATGTATTAATAATAATATGTAATAAAAAGTAATTTATTTAAACTCAATAATATTTAAATAATAATTTTTTATTAAAAATAAATAAAAATATTAATGAGTGATTTTTAATTTGAATTTATAAATATAATTATTAATACATTATTATTATGATAAATAATTACTTTGTTGCTTTGCTGCGGGACCCAAATTAAGAATTTAGAAGTTCGAGTTGTTGCTAATAAAAAAATAAAATGAAGTCTATTTTTTTGTTTGTTAACGAACAAATCCGCCTTTGACGTACATAATCATAAAGTGACATCCATCAACCCCAACAACCACCAACCATGCACCCGACGGGCAGCACTGGCATGTGCCCAGAATTGATGAAAATCGTGAAAATGACATTTTAAGCGTGAAAGTCAACCAAGCCCCATGAGTTTAGTTTTAAGTAGGAGTATCATTGACGCAAAAATCTTCTGAAAGTATTATCTACGATGAATTCTTTATGAAATAACGACTTCAATTGGCCCTTGTGAGTACGCGAAACGGTTTCATAAAGCTTTTCAGAAACCCCCAAAAAATAAAAAAATTAAAAAAAAATCATAATCTGAAATGCTGCAAATAAAATAAACCACTTGTTTTCACAGAGCTAATATAAGAAAGCAAAACAACCAACACTAAAGTAGGCTCTTATTATTATTATTATTGTTGTTGTCGTTGTAATTTTTTTGTCGTAACCAAACGATACGGCAAGGGAAAAGGAGTCCGTGCGAAAAAGTAAACTTTCTATTCCTCCTTTTTCCTTCGTCTCCGCTTGGCTGGCTCACTTCTGGATTTTTGACTACTGGCGAGACATCCGTGTGGCAATCTTGTAATTCTCGGAAACTTCATGCCCCTTTCTGAAACCAGTACTCTCTTCCTGCTCCACCACCGGTCACTCCTAAACTTGCTTAGCTGCCTTCCCTCCTTCGCGGACTAAACCAAGACTCTCTCTCTCTCTCTCTCACTCACTGACACACACACGCACACACATATTCTCGTATCTGCGTGCTTTCCTGTCTGGGCAGTTTTTTGTGCAAGGCGCTGTCGTGTGTTTATTTCTTTGTTTTGTTTTTTTCTTTTTATAGAAAGAGGAACTCGACTAACCAACTGTAGAAGCGGTTTACCTACCACTCATTGCTGCTCTGCGATGCGCTCAGACGCCTAGAAATGGGTTGCGTCCTCGGCAAGACGACCACAGGCGATCGCTGCGGCCATGCCGGATCACCCGACCGCGGACGGAGCTCTGACGAGCCCTCCGTCGCCGTTACTGACGTTGTTAACGCCGTCGGGGTCAACAAGGAGGTGGCACAAACGCAGAGGCAGAAGACTCGTCTCACCGATGATTTCCAGGTGGATGTTCCCGAGATGGAGTGCTGGCGGCCTCGGCCCAAGCACAGCTTGAGCTACCAGCCGGAGTGGCCCTCGTGGCTACTGGCTGTTGCCGGGGACGCGATTGGTGAATGGATTCCTCGCTGCGCAAACACATTCGAGAAGCTCGACAAGGTAATCCGAAAAAATAAACAGAGAAAAAAAAAAAGCCCCCCAAATAACACACTGAAAATATATGGATAAAATGAAATTTACTTTCCTTCCACTTATCAACAAAATAAATAAATAGATAAATAAATAAATAAACTTTCCTTTTTATTTTTGTTTTTTTATGGATAGATTGGGCGAGGGACATATAGCAATGTGTACAAGGCAAGGGATCTTCTAACAGGAAAGGTAGTGGCTTTAAAGAAGGTAAGATTCGACAACTTGGAGCCAGAGAGTGTGAAATTTATGGCGAGAGAAATTCTTGTTTTAAGGAGATTGGATCACCCCAATGTGCTTAAACTTGAGGGCTTGGTTACTTCAAGATTGTCCTGTAGTCTTTACTTGGTTTTTGAGTACATGGACCATGATCTCGCTGGGCTAGCAGCTCGCCGAGGAGTCAAGTTCACCGAGTCCCAGGTACCTATTCTGTTGTTGACTTTCGATTAAAGGTTCAATATTTATATGTATGGTGATTTTGATCATAATTGTTGTTTGCTGCGATGCTGACTTTTGTTTTTTTTTTTAATCGGATCTTGATGGGTTTAATTTTGCGCGGTAAGAAAAGGGGTTTTTGGATGTGTGCTTTCCTGGGTTTGACTTTTAGCTTTTAGATGTGCTATGTGTTTCTCTCTGGTTCTCTTCAGCATGTTTTTTGAGGTTACCTGGATATGTTCTTTCTGTTTTACTGGTATTATGGTATGAGAAAAATGGTGCCTTTATCATATTTTGCAAAAGCTCATCCTTTGACTCATCTGAGCTGAATTTCTCATTTCTGCAAAAAATCTGTCATAATAAGATGTAATTGCACCTGCTCAAGTTTGGCATGATAAAGTTTTTGCTGGAACATTTAGCCATTTTTGGGCAGGTCAAATGCTACACGAAGCAGCTGCTATCTGGGCTTGAGCATTGCCACAATCAAGGTATATTGCACCGTGATATCAAAGGTTCCAATTTGCTCATTGACAATGAAGGAATACTAAAAATTGCTGATTTTGGACTGGCAACATTTTACAATCCTGAGCGCAAAGTTCCCTTGACCAGCCGAGTTGTCACACTCTGGTACCGACCCCCGGAACTTCTTCTTGGGGCCACCTACTATGGTTTTGGGGTTGATCTCTGGAGTGTTGGCTGCATTTTGGCTGAGCTACTTGCTGGAAAACCAATAATGCCTGGACGGACGGAGGTACTTCTTTCTACCATGCTTGTCATTTTTATAGATCCTATTGTATTTCTATATTTTTCTCCAACAACAATGTTGTTACTGCTATTCATCATCTTGATCATCATGTTATTGGTGTGCTCAACCTGGTATTGGAGACATTCATTTCATCTCATGTATGGCTTATTGAATAAAACCTAGATGACATTGAATCTTCTTGATGTGCATGGATAAACAAACTGCATTGAGGCTTTGATGTCCTGCATGAAATTATACTCAAACATGGGGATATACGAGGTATAGAAATATTGTCAATTCTAGTAATCTGAAACCCAACAGTGAGTTGAAAACTTTCTTTTCGATGAGCTGTCAAGCATATAGTTTAATGTGTTTGAATCTGCTTTTGCTAACTAAGTAGGTTCATTGGATTCTCTGTTCTAATAATATTGTTGCAGTTCATTGTTCCTTCCTCGCTCCCATCCCTCTCTGAAGGTGCACTTTTATTTATTCTTCTTTGAGCTAATTCTTCCTAATGCTTTAGGTGGAGCAACTGCACAAGATATTTAAGTTGTGTGGCTCCCCATCTGAGGAGTACTGGAAGAAATCTAAGCTGCCCAATGCAACACTCTTTAAACTGCAGCAGCCATACAAGCGCTGTATAGCAGAAACATTCAGGGATCTCCCGCCTTCTTCTTTGCCTTTAATTGAAACTCTCCTTTCAATTGACCCTGATGAACGAGGAACAGCTATTGCAGCCCTAAATTCCGAAGTGAGTGATTGAGTCAGTTTTATATACACTGGGATTTATGGGAACCATTTGTTGTTGAACTTGGGACTTTATTGGTGTACATTTTTAACTTTTCAACCGAATAAGTCATTTTGCTGCATTTAGTTTAATAGAAGACCAGCCTATCTAATGCTTGTGAGCCTCACTGGACATATCTGATACTTGACTGTAACTGGTTGTCTGAGTACAGTTCTTTACTACCGAACCTTATGCTTGTGAGCTGTCAAGTTTACCCAAATATCCTCCCAGCAAAGAACTGGATGTGAAATTGAGAGATGAAGAAGCCAGAAGGTTAGCTTATTCTCTCTTCATGCATTTCAGTTCTGTGCTGGTCCTTGCTGTAATGGTTTTTATTTTCTAATTGCATCCTCAGACAAAGAGCCCATAGTGGAAAAACTAATGCTGTTGATGGTGCTCGAAGAGTTAAAATACGCGATCGGACTGGTCTGGCCATTCCAGCTCCTGAAGCTAATGCAGAGATTCCAGCCAATTTAGATGTATGTGAAACACTCTCTCTGCTAGATGACAGCAGAAGCCTACCCAACTTTAAATTCGTCCATATTTTTGGGATCTTGTCTGATTTTCAAGTCTTCTCATTCACATTCACAAGTTTTTTTCAATTGATGGTTGTAGACACCTTCTAGGTAGAGTTTCATGATTATCAAGCAAGAATATTTTTTAGTAATACTTCATAGACCTCGGCCAGAGCAGCGTCAAGTTGGCAACCCTTTGACTAAAATTAGATGGCCTGCATACTCATATAATCTATTCGTTAAACAACTTTACATTAGTCTAAGCGTTGTCATTCATTAAAAAGAAAAAATCCTAGTCTAAAGGTTGTCAATTCAATTGGTTAGAATCCTCAACTGGTTCCCGGCTTCATTATCCACTATCAATATGTCATGCATCCCACGTTACAATTCTAGTTTCCTGCATATCTACGCGAATTTGGTCTCTCCATTTTTAATGTTTTACAAATTTTCAGAGATGGCGAGCTGTGACCCAAGCAAATGCCAAGAGCAAGAGCGAAAAATTTCCTCCTCCTCATCAGGATGCAGCTGTTGGACACCATATGGATGCATCACACCAGGTTCCTATATCATTTGCTGCACCCGACACTTCCTTTGGCTCATCGGTATTCAAATCAAAGTCACCAGTATCTCCTAAAAGTGCTGGGGCCACTGGGGGCCCTTCTAGAAGGAGAAAATCTAAGAAGGAAGATCCTCAAAAGGCTCCACCTCATAAATTTATCCTCCCGTTTAATCCATCAGCAGTAGGGCTACCAATGAATCTATTGTTCAAGGGTAACTCCAACATTTTTGGCCAAAGGAGGTAGATAAAGAGAATGATAAGCGTTTGATACGTTGATTCTGGTTAGGCGCTTGCCCTGCATCTTGTTTCCTATGTTTTTTTTTTTTTCCTCACTTTTATATTGTGATTGATTTGGCCCATTTATTGTGCCTCCTTGTACAAGTATTTAGTGTATAATCCAGCAAAGGAAAAAATGTCATAAAGAGGTTCTGTTTCTGATCTAAAAATGCAATACCACTTGTCTTGTACAGTTTTGGTGGAAGTGCATAGGTGTCCCAGGACATCAGATTCATACCCGCACGAGTTTTTCTGCATATACTCAATGGAGGTTCCAGGGACCCGTGTACTTATTGGTTCCGTTCATTTTAACTGGTGAATATGGAATGTGTAGGGTGCTGAATTGTTACGTAGCCGTTTAAGGGTTGCCGCCTCATCTTACAACATTTACATCTGAACCGTAACAGAAAATAAAGGCCAAAAAGTGCTGTGTAACAAGGAGGGATCCCCGTCCCTGTGGGAAAGTCAATCGCCTGAAAATTATTTGAATTTGCACCGAATTTTCCAGGTTATTGACACGAGGGATTTTATGTGATGAGCATAACTGCTACAAAACATACGACCATATATCCCGGAAAATACTCCGATGAACCAACAAAATATGCCCACATCTCAGTAGTTAAATTCTTATTTTTAAAATTTCAGATTCTAATTTTAGATAGAGATATAAAGTTTATGAAAACAAAAAAAATTAAAGTTAACCTTATTTGTATAGTTTATATTCCAAATGATTTCTTAATGAGGAAAAAAATAAAATGTAAATTCAGAGAGCCCATCCCTATACAAAGAAAAAGAACCAAAAATGCAAGTTTTTTCTTCCTCCTCCGATGTGATGCCACTCAAATTTACGGGCATTCTCGCACAATTGATGCTAGAAAAAATGGTAAAAATCTTTATTTTCCACCTAACTAATGTTTATCCTGATCTTCCTGTGAAATTTGCTAAGAAATACCAGCAACCAGTCAGCATGCTTGCCTAAAATTCTGTGTATGCTGACTGCGAGAAAGGAAAGTCAAATTTCGCAAGAAGCGAGATTCCAAAATTCTGATGCTTTCACATGTTCATCAAGCTATGCAGTTGCAGCCATTCAAGATGATCTAGTGCAAGCCCTTTTTGCTGCACGAACAATGTCTTCAACCTGTACAACCACAGAGAGAGAGAGAAGGTGAGGGCGTGAGATCAGTGACTTGAACAACCCCCTTGCATTATCGATCATGGAAGAACAGCATAATTTAGCAACATTGATAAATCTTGATGCTCAGATTTGTTATTTTGCAGAATTACATAAAAGAAATTTAGCATTTCAATGAAACATCAAAAAGGATAGAGGAGCACGAACCTGTGGGACGGCCATCCTCTCAAGATTTGGAGCATAAGGCATGGGAATATCTGCTCCTGCAATCCTCTCAACAGGTGCATCGAGGTACCCAAAGCTCTCCTTAACAACGGATGTGCTACAGGAAAGTAAATACCGTCTATACATAAGAGGACAGGAGCACACAATAGACCGCCAACAGCGGATATATAAGGAAGGGACACCAAAAAGAAGAAACAAAAACACAAAGTGAAGAAACAAAACAAAACTAGGCGTTGCTTAATGAAAAATAATCTAACCAGATCTCAGCGCTGACACCATGTTGAGTGAATCAATCTTCAACAGTAACCAGTCTGTTGGTTTTCCTAACAGAAGTATTGATTGTAGCCCTATCAAGGGGACGAATACAGCATAGATTTATAATCTGCACTTCAAAACAGCAGCTATCCGCTCAGTTATTATGTAACACACACAAGAAAACTAGCTTTCTGAAAAGAACCAAGCTTCAAAAAATTTGCAGTGCTACATACTAGCATGGTATCAATTACCTCTGCACTAATTCCTTCCTTAGAAAGTGTCTCAGCTGCCTAAACATTGAACAACAAAATTATTTAATGGAAATGATTCCAGAAAACTTAGGGAAAATATTCAGGTGGATCAATTAAAACACAAAAACTTCATGCATGAGATATGGCTCTTTTCTCCATAATTTGCATGTGGGTGGTTTCCCATGTTCAAAACTATAACCTGTCAATTGAGAGAAACTACCAAGTCTTGTGGGACCTGGCATCATTTGCTGTTGATCCATACATTACTAACATACATCATGTACCACACAACAACCATTCACCCTTATCCAAGTAACATCACTATATACTGATGCATTCTAGTCAATCCATATCTTCAGAATACATCTCTGAGGCCAATGACAAACCTTGAGAGCAAGACCAACCATTTTTGAGAAAGCAGTAATAGTTACATCCTTTCCTTCTCGTTCTATCTGTTCACAGGGAAGAGAGAGAAATTTATTAACCACATTAAAGAAGGTAAGAGAGAGAGAAATTTATTAACCACATTAAAGAAGGTAAGAGACAGTGAGCTTAGGAGTACCTTAGCTTTGCCGATTGGAAGGCAAAAACTTGAATCAAGAGCTTCTGCTGAAACTGGAAAAGACTCGCCATATCTACATCAAGAAATTGACATTGAGGGCTTGTGAACAAAAAAAGAAAAAAAAAAATTGTAACATCACAATCTGGTCAACTACTTACAGCAACTCATTCTCCAAGAAGGCAACAGCGTCAGGGTCCCTAATTGCAGCCTCTAAGAGGCCTCGAGAATCCTCTGATGAATATGGAGCTAGCACCTTCAAACCGGGGCATGCAGCATACCAGGATGCTTCACACTAGAAGGAAAACAAACTGCTTTGTTCACAAGGTTCTTTACTGGGAACACATAGGTAGACAAACAATTTCAGTATGTCACACCAATAAAAGCTTGACCGGGATTAGATTTTGCAAGGAAAGCTAGAACAACTGACTGGATGATTCTAAACTTCATAAACACTTATGCTTGGAGATGCCAAGACTTGTGGAATTGCAAGCACAACCAAAAATTAGTCATATTTTCATCAATGTTGTAAAAGATGTAGAAAACAACCACTAGTTCTCAAACCTACCTAAATGTAAAAAGTATTCATTCCATTCAATCCCCCCCCTAAAAAAAAGAAAAAGAAAAAAGAAAAAAAAGGTTCTTTCCCTTTCTGGTCACACAAAAAGGGAAAACTTAGCATTCAAGGATCTGGATACATACCTTTTCTGAGATTTCTCAATCACCCTAACTTCTTTGTTATCTCTCTTTAAGTTCTGAATAGGGTTATAGTTGATGGGCTAATGAACATGCATCTAAAAGCTCACAAATGTACATGAACCTCAGTAGGCATCATGGACCCATATACCAAGTGACCTATCACGCTTGAAGGCAGAACTACAAGAGCAACGCCACTTGAATCAATGAAATGTACCTGAGAATGCTGGGCTCCAACACCAGCAGCAGCACCATTTGGCCCCCTGATAACTATTGGCATGGAAATCTGAGCAGCAGACATATAGTTTGACTTTGCAGCAGAATTAATAATATGATCAATTGCCTGAAAATATTGGAACACCAGTTGTCAGAATGAGTTGGGTATAAAAGACAATAGAAATTTAATGAGGCCGCAATAACTTATGCTAAATCAAGCCGACAAAATAGAACATTAAAGGAAATTTAAAACTGCCAAAACTGTCATATGCAACATACAAAATTAGAAGAATAGAAAAAGCAAAGTTGCAAGGAAAGAAGTCTGACCTGCATGGAGAAGTTGAATGTCATAAATTCAATAATAGGCTTTAAGACGGTGGTTAGCAGCACTGACTGCAATCCCAGTAAAGCCAGCCTGTAAAACAATCAAATGAGCAAGGAACTACTTTCGTGAAAGAGCAAAAAGCAGAGAGCGCAATGAATAAGAGATTATAATGAGCAAAAACACTCCAACTCAAAAGTATTAACAGAAATATCCGTCAAATACTGGACCGGCATGTTTTATAGATTACTCGGGCGCAAAGAACAACCTCAGTGATTGGAGTATGGAGAACTCTGTCAGGACCGCACTTTCTCCAAAAGCCCTTTAGAAATCTGGTCCAGAAATTCTTGACACCAATGAACCAAAGCTCATTTTGAGAAATCGAACTGCAATTTTATCACACAAAATGTACAGTGAAGATCTGACCTTATATGCGCCCTGATATTCACCAACCTGCAAAGTGAACAATCGCACACACACACACAAAAACAAACAAAACTAATTCGCTGAGAATCAAAAGTACAGAGAACTAAATAAAAGAGAAAATGGAAACAAGGATCCAATGTTACTTCTTCTCCCATCAGAAAGGCCTTAGGATCAGCCCACATTTCTTCATCAATAGCTGAATTTAAGGCTTCTCGCACTGTCATCTGAAAAGCATCGACAAAACAACCCGAATATCGCAGGAAGAAAAATAAAATTCATGCTTTTTGGTTAATATTAAATGATTAAACGGTAAATAAATTTCGTACGCAAATATTGCAGGACGACAGATCGTTCGCAAGTGCTGCTAATGCAATTTCCAGCGTGAGGAATTTTTTTTTTTTAAAAAAAAAGAAAGAAAAAAGAAAATGAGCTCTCACCAATACGAAAAATATTAAAATCTCGTTAAATTAACTGTCATTTACGGATCAAAAAAGAAACAGAGAAAAAAGGAAAGGCTTCAAAGTTATGTACCGAAGCAGAGCCGCCTCCGCTGCTAAGCGTTCGTCCCACAATCCCCGACATGTCGTCTTCTTCTGCGCCCTCAAGACTGGATCAATGGCAAACAGAAAGAGTGAGAGGCTTTCGACAATTACTTTTCATTTCCGTTGAGAGCCCAAAAGAGCAGAAAGACCAGTAATATGATGTGACCTGGCGGCCGCTCCGACTGCGAATACGTCCGCGCTTCGTTTATATCTTTTTAGTTTTTCAAATAAAGTTAAGTTTCTTAGTTTTTATTTTCCTCTTTCGCTTATTTATGGGTTTTTATTAGTTGATTAAAGGAATTTTATTATTTTTGGTGAGTTTCGTCGTACAAAATAATAGTGGGCCAATGAGCGAAAGCCCAATGGCCAGTTCGTACTTCCTAGCAATGATGGGCATTATTTAATTTTGTGCGAGTCCAAACGAAGTCAACTCTTGGGCGGTATCGAGATTGTAGTCCTACGAAGCATCTCTTAAAAATAAAAAAAAAAACTAAAAAATTATAATAGTTTAATTTTTTAAAATATAAAAATTAAATATTTAAATTATTATACATGTATGTTCAAAATTAATATTTTTATTTAATTTTTTATATATAAAATTTATAATTTTAACAATGTGAAAGGATTAAATGTTTTAATATTATTAAATTTGAATAATATTAAAATTAAACATAAAAAAATTATTAACTTTCCTTAAAATATAGTAATTATTCTTTGACTATATATATATATATATATATATATATATATATATATATATATTTTTTTTTTTTTTCTTTCCACCGCCCGCATCCACAGCATTTCTAAGTCAAAAAAAGTTTAGATTTACTCAGACCTTTTAACACGTTATTGAGGGGTGATATTATAATATACATTTAATATAATAATTATTTATTAAATAGATATAAATTTAAAACTAATATTAATAATTATAATATAAATATACACATGTACATATTTTTTAATTAAAATAAAAATTTTCAAATATAAAATAATTTACTCATTAAAATTATGAAGACATCTCGCGTTAGCGGCAAATTCTCGTGTTAACGGAGCTCCTTGACGATTGACAGGAAACCGTATCCAACCTGGCACGTTTGGCCATGTGAGGTGGTCTTCTTGTATTGTCCAAAAATCTGATTCATTTTTTTTTAAGTCTTATTATTATTATTATTTTTTAATTTTCGAGAAAATACTTTTTTCCAGAATTGGGCTTTGCGTTGCCAAGCATTAGGCCCAACCGGGCCATAAACAAAATCAGCTTATTCATTCTTGGCTTTCTCGAAGATGCTTCTCCAGATACGGAAGCAGAAAAGAGAGCCGAAGCTGTCCCGATCATTCCCAATCGCACCGGAATGGGGTATGTGGAGCTCTTTAATGTTAGCTACAATGTATCCTTTTCATACGAGGAAAATGTGAATGTGAAAGTAAGCCCCGTGTACCTTATCGAGTATTCTTAACAGGTCAATTAAATAATAATTAATATTACATCTCAATATAAATGCTCAAGATAGTTTCTTTCAACTAATATTGCTACTTTTTTTTTTTCAATACAAAATTTCGAATAATATACTCTCAATTGAATTTCCAAAACCATTTCCAAACTATCTTTCAATTATCCCCTCTCTCTCTCTCTCTCTCTCTCTCTCTCTCGTTAGATGAAATTGCACCCCTTGAATTGTGTTGCTAGTATATTCTATGGTAAATTGCATGGAAATGGGGTAATGGATAGCATAGATATACTGATGATTCGGTAGTAGCTTTTGCCAGAAAAATATTCGGTGGTCAAAACCAGCATTTGAATTCAACACATACAGTTATCCACGTGAAGAGCGCACCAGAAAGAAAACCATGACTGGAGAAGCATCAATATTGGACTCAACATTAGAAACTTCGCTTATTGGGCCACCCAAAAGGGTTCCTATATTCAATCATCTGTAGCTTTTCTAATGTCAAATTTCACTGGCGGAGGCATGGTCTTTCTAATTTGGAAGAAAACGAGTTTTAAACCGTGTTATGACAAAAAATCATTTCGTTGCAAGCTGTCTTTGCCCTGTGACATTTAAGCGTGCAATTTGTCACAGTTGTCCGAGTGTCTCTGACTGGTTGGTACCCGGAGCAATGTTTTCAGATTTTTGTCTACAGATGGAGAAAGAAAAATGGTTGAATGTACATTTACAAACTTCCTTGAATAAACTTTATATGGTCTTCAAGATGTTGAAGGGGTTTATATCTTTGTCTCCGATTGTCACATGGGAAAGTAGTATTCATTGATGACGGAAAATATTACACAAAACAGAAACCTCATGAATCTCCCAAAAGAACAGGACTCATGACTAGGAAAAAAACCCCAAAAAAAATAAAAATCCTAAACGTATGCTTCAGTTATTGTTCCTACATTCAGGCGACTTTTTGGGAAAGAAGACTAGCTTTATCTTGGCCACCAGAGCAAGCTGGATTGTAACATGATTTCATATTGACATGCAGTAGATTCTTCACAGCGCCTGGTCTTCCCTTAGGTTTGGGTATGTGCATCACTTTCCTAAATCCACGTCCTCGCTTTCCTTTTTGTTCTTTTTTCTCTGTCTTCGGCACTAAGCCCTGAAGTCAGAAGACCAAACAAAAATATGATTAGGACAGGATTTTTTTTACCCCCTTTTGCTGCAAGAAAGGAAAATTCACACTAAGGACAGGAAGAATTATAGGAATACCTCATTGGAGTTCGATGATTCAACGTTCTCGCCGCTGTCTTCACCTAGTAAAATTTTGTTCTCACCAATGTCATCGCTTCGTAAAACTTTGCCCGTGTCATCATTCTTACCTGCAAAGCCAGCACTCGCATGGTGAGAAACAAGTCTGAAAAGTTTTCCCATTCCATAATAAATGCTGAAATGATGTGAATCTTTTTTTTTTTTTTTTGACCTTTTTCTGTGGATACTATTACTCACCGTCATCTCCTTCATTGTCCTCCCTTGCACTGGGCAACTGTTCTGAGAGGAATACTCTGAAACTTGGCGATCCTGGGCAGATGTATCCTCTTTCTGCGCATCCATGTCCTCCTTCTTCATCGTCTTCCTCCGTATCTTCTGCCTCCTCATCTGTCGTTTCCACAACCTCCACCACAGCCGTGGCCATCTCCATGCCATTCTGCTCGGCGCTCTTCTCTTTACTTAATTCGACAGACTCTGATGCTGGTGCTGGTGCTGGTGCTGGTGCGGTTACAGGCACAGCTACAGATGCGACCTTTGGAGAGGGTGGAGACGCTTGCAGTGACGCTTCCACAGGCTTGTTCTGTGCAACGTCTATGCGAGGTTTGACAAATTCTGGGTTTGTTGTCAAAGCATTGTCCACCTCAATGTCTTTGATTATTTTTTCGTTGGATGTTTCCGGGTCTGGAGCCACCTTCAAGTTATCCTCTTGATCGGATGACACGCTCTTGCGATCAGAATTCCGCTCTTGGGAGTTGGATTTCGAAGAGCTATCCTCATCCGAACCGCCAGCTTTAAGAAGCTCCTTCTTGGAAAGGGTGGAGTCCTTCAAGTCACCGCCATTTCTACGTCTATTAATCTCCTCGAACCTTCGCCGGAGAAGAGGCCGGAGCCTGGCAGGTATCATGTCACTTGCAGGATCAAGCTTCGATCCCCCACACCCCATGTTACGGGGTGTACGAGAGAAGCCAAGAAAATGGATGGTAAAGGGGTGCAAAGAAGGCAAGTGCAAAGAAAAAGTTATACATGATTTTGGGGGCGAGAATTGTGAATTTGAAAGGGAAGGGCTCAACGACAGTTACGCTGACAGGCGGCAACGTTACAGTCTGTTTACAGTTATTCAATGGCCAAGAATAGCAGACGCCATTACATTTGGTCTTGCATTGTTATCTTCAGGTAGCTCTTCTGTCTAATCTATGACTTCCTCTTGAATTTGACTTGCATATCCTATTTCATGCCCTTGACCCCTCATTTTTAGCCCACGGGGGCCCTAACAAGACTCAAAACAGATGTAAATGAAAAAGATTAGGCATTAAGTGTAGAAAATTTAGAAACCCAACAAAATTTTTAACAGATACAGGGATCGTGTGAAGCCCAGAATTCCATGTGTCCTTTTTTCTGGATTATCCAAGGGAGCACCGTTCCTGGGGATGCGTTTTTTCAACCACCTCTCAACCGTGGATGACGTCACACTCATTTTTATCTATATTAAAATAATAAAATTTTATATTTTATATATTTTTTAAAAAATATAACCCAACAAATAAAATAAAATAAAATAAAATATGTATCAGAGAAGGTAGAAAGTACAGCATCATGAATTATGATCTTTGTTTCACTTTTTTACGTAGCCTCGTGCATATTTTATATTACCTCGCCTATGTTTTATTAGTTCTCGTATATATAGTAATTTTTTTAAAATATATATATAATTAAAAAAATAATATTATTTTATTTTGGATGACGTCAACATGGAGTCATGGGTCCTCTGTCCGTTTCATCAGTGTGGGTAGTGTTTTTTTTTTTTTTCCCAAAAATAGAAAATATATTATAAAGTATAAATCCTATGAACATTCCCAATTTGTACCTGAGTTGGTCCTGCTACAGCCAATACCTAGTTGGGCTGGACCAGCTTCATCTTTTACTTTTGAGTTTATATGTCTATAAACCAACGATAGTAAATGGATTTACCTCCAACGGGCCGGTGCATCTAGTGTGAGACAGTTGTGGACATAAAGTCATACAAGTGGGCCTTTCTAAATTTGGAAATGAGAGCTTCGTGGTCCATACATGACCTTTTTGGACACATTTAGTTGAGGAAGGAATAAAGTTATATAAACTTTTAATTTTAAAATTTAAGTTTAATTTTTAGTTTTGATAAATAAAAAAAACTACTTTTATTTCGGATTTTAATCCCTTTCTCTATATCTTATAAAAGGGAAGAAACCAATCACTTTTACCAACTAAAGTCTGCGGGTGGGTACCACTATTTATCATGTCAACTGTCAAGATGGAATTCCTATAGGTTTTCGAACGTAATAAATGAGATTTAACTAAAAGCGGGCATATACTCGAGACGAGAGAAGGGTTGGTAATTGTTTGCGACAGAGAACGGATAGAAAATGATTTTATATAACAATAGGGTCAGAGGCTCCCTTCAGACTAAGGGTTAGAGGTCTCATATTTTTTCATTTTTGTTTTATTTTTTTGTAATTTTTTAAGGAAAGAGATAAAGGGTTTTGCCCCTTGATGATTTTTTTTATATAAATATTTTAAAAATTATTTTTTTTCATAAAAATTTGAGACAAATACAGACTCATTGTCTCTTTTAAAGAGAGATAGAAAGCTTCTTGTCCCTTAACCATGCCCTTTATATAAGTACAAAAAAAATGTTATTTACTTTGTAGAAACTTGAGGCAACGCAGACCCATCCCCTCATACTACAGTAAGAAATTTTATGCCAACGAATAGTTACTTTGAAAAACGAGAAAAAGCAAAGAATAATTTTCAGCCAAATTAAGAACAATTAAAAATAATCTGGCTTTTACAATTCCGTGTACATGGACGAATATTTTAGAAGCTCGAAAGCGTATGGAGCCTGCCCTGAAATCAGTAAAATATAATTGAAGTGTAAAGGATTAAAACCCTGTAATGATGCAGGACAGGGTATAAAGTGCTGCGTGTCAGAATAATTTTTTTTTTGTCAGAATCGAATCCAAATCACTAGTTGACTCTGCTTCGCAGAAGAACACTTTGAGCACATTGTTTATTCTTGATTTATGCTTTTGCCATGCACGAGTATTCACTTTTACAAACAAAGCAAGGATATATGCTACACTAAAGGTTTCATGGGCATTGATTTTTTTAAGGAATTTCACTTTTCAAAGCTAGCAAAAAAGATGTTTAAGTGATCTCCATGTGCAGATATATATGGTGCCTTTTGCTATGCTCAAAAATACCAAAGTTGAACAAAGGAATTTCTTTGCAAGAAAGTTGATACCATGCTCACATCTTTTCCCAAAAACAAAAATTTGAAAGAAAAACACAAAAAAAAGGATAATAAAAATTAAATAGATACTAATAAAGAACCTTGTCGAAGCATACAGTGAAAAATTGACACTATATTATATTACATATATGTAAAATAGTTATTGGTTAACTAATCAAACTTAGCTCGATGGGTGACAAGAGCAAAGAACTTGAGGTTTGGAGATGATGTGAATTTTGACTGTAATATGCTACATACATACATACATATATATATATATATATATATAAACGCCATTTGTCACGTAAATTGGCATATCCTTCAGTCAACAACATATTAATATTTCTGAATGGTCTTAATTCGTAAATCATATCTATTTTCCTTGGATGAATGGACAACTTGCAGAAAGGACATGATACGAAAAAATAAAGCTTGCTTTGACTCTTCAGGGTAGAAAGTCCAAAAGAGTTCAACTGCAGCTGCTGCTTTCTTCATGATCTTCTCCACTTGACGAGACCTCAGTAGGATCATTAATGATGCTAGAGCTCGAAGACGACGAAGAAGATGAAACAGAAACCTTGTCCCTCCCCAAGAAATTGAAAAATATTGGCCGACTCAACACAATATTAAATTTATTATCCTCACAATTCTGAGTAATACTACAATCCGTTTTTGTTGATCTTCTTTGCTTGGAAAATATTCGACAGAGGACCCAGTTACCATGTTGACCAAACGACTTCTGCAGGACATTAAACATGGAGTCAGATAATACATATGGATTCATGAAAACTTTCTTTGTTTAGAAGCATATATTGACCAAAATGTAGCAACGTGCCTGGGCTGATGAGTCCTTTGCTCTTGGAAAATTGCCAGCAATTGGTCCTATACAAACAAGGCGATACTCGTGCATGACCCAATCAGTTCTAGACCCATTTGGAGGCTTGACTTTATGGAAAACCAGAGTCTTTTTCATCCCAACAAGGTCATTATTATTCCTGCTTGAAGAAACAATTTTCTTGTCGATGCCAGTTGCCTTCCAATAACCAGAAGCAGTGGCTCTATTGATCCTGTTCCCGTTTCTGTACTTGGCTTCTTTGTAGCTGAAAAAGTATCTCTCGTGCTCCAAATTACCTAACAAGACACACATTCAAAGTCATCGAATTGCACCGATATAAGCCCATAAGTTTTTTTTTTTGTAAATATTCTCGAAAACCTTATATGTATCCAGTACAAGTAGAAGAAATTAAAAGGGGGGGGTTTGCAAAAAAGACTATCATCGTGATTACCTGGCAAATCCCAGGGGTCATACTTGCAAACATTGATCTCAGGAATGATGGTTGCAGGCAAAGGCCACGAAAGAACCTTCCGTCTAAGGTATTGAAAGACCAGCTCTTCGTCGGTCGGCTGGAAACGAAAACCAGGAGGCAATCTGATCATTCCGCCTCTAACAAAGTTGAAATTCTCCATGTTTGGCAACTCAAACGAGGTCAAAGCACAAGGAACCCAACGCAAGGATTAATATGCGAGATAGAAGGGGGTCTATAGATGGGTTGTATAAGAGAGGAGAGCGGGTCTTTATAGTAACGTTGATGCCGTCTCATATTGAGAAGAAAGAATTTAATTGAACAAGGCAAATGTTTTGTTTTGAGAGAAATGATATTTGAAAAAACTAAAGTAAAGAAAGATGACAGTAGGTAGCTTTCCTTGTTAAAACTCCCTTCCTTTTTTATTTCACCATGTTTTGATTTTTTCGACTGAATTTTGGTTTTAGTGTTTCGGACTGTTGGAAGTTGCCACAGCTCCTCTTCGAGATTTAATCCTATATAATTGCTACTTAATACTTTCACTAAATAAATGGGCCTAGGAATGTACTTTAGTTTAGGTAATACGTATGAAAGTTGAGACTGCTATCAAGGCACGAAGCATCTGGCTTCATATAAAACATGCAATTGCTGGACTTACAATTAAGCAATCAAAATCCCTTTTTGTTTTTGTTTTTTTTTTTTTTTGGTACATCGGAAACAAAACAACCAAAATCCCTTATGAGCCGTAGTTAAGCATACCGACATTCAATAAAATAGAAACGGATACTTTACGTTGGTCCATTTTCATAACCTTTTTTTTTTTTTTTCTTTTTGGGTTAATTGGCATTTTCATAACTCTACTTACGAGAAAAGGATAGATTTCTTAAGAATTTGGCTTGACTCCTTAGAGAAGAAGTTGAAACTAACAAATATCATCCGGACCCACCCTGCTAGACCCTAAATTTCAAAAATTCTTTGGATAATTAATTTTGATTAAAATTTAAATTTGAGATATTCTCTATGTATAATATGTAATTTATTTATTTTGGGACAGAAATTAAACCTTAATATTAAGATTCAAAGTTCAATTACTTTACCACCAAATCACACTCGGTAGCAAACACGTTCATTTTTCAAATCCAAAATTTGAGGCTTACCGTCTTTTGCCGGATCCATTGTCGTTATATCAAGAATTAATTAAAATGAAGGCTAAGAATCTATGGAAGTGAAGAAGTTTTGAGGCATTGGACTTTGAATGACATATACGCAAATTTACCAATATTTACAACACCTCTGGTTGATTCGTCCGCTTGTCACAATGAAAACAGCACTAGAGACACCGTCCGAGATTACCAGAGGAGTCAAAACTCTGTTACAAAAGCAGTGAAAGCAAATTAGCAGTCAAAAGGAGCCGCAAACAAATATGTGTATTTTTGTAGAAGCTCCAAAACTCTGTTTTACAAATATTCATGTGCATTGCGTCTTCATATTAATCGGCGGAGAAACCCAAATTCAGAAGGAGCATCGATTCGTTTGTGAACGGGACCATCCAAGTCGTCCGTTTTATGGGCTGAGAAATTCCATGGACCCAAAGACGTTTCGGGCATAGCAGGAGTGAATAGTGGTACAAATAAGAGTAATTTATAAGTTGTATAACCTGTTCTCCTTTTTTTTTTTTTCCTCCTATAAACGAAAGAAAACGCCCCTGCCCCTGCCCCTACTCCACTTCATTTTGCTTTATCTGTGCTGACTCTGGGCTTTAATTTCCTTTTGTTCCTTTTTCAAAGCTTTATCATGATTGCTAAAGAGCCTTACAAGTCTTACTTTCCAGAGTGCCTAAATTTTGATTATGGGGAATAATGCAAAATAATTGGCGTGGGAGCTCTTATTTTACTCGAGTATGCTGGCCTTCGAAAGTCCAAGAATTTTTTTTTCCCTATAATCTCTCTTGTTTAATGACTTAAAAAATACTTAGATTGGGAGCGAAAAAACCGTGAAAAGGTCAAGTTCATTATAATTATTAATAATAATTAATATGCTTTTTGATGCACAGTTTTCATGTCGACAATACTCATTGTAAAAGGGCTAGAAAGTCAAAGTGGTAGCCGATTTCTTTGAGTCGACATGCATCGGTTCTTTCCTTCATTGCGAAGCTGTTACTGGAAAGTTGGTCAGTTGGTACTTTCAATCGTAGATCCTTGGGGGGTCCCCTCAAAAAGGTTCGCCAATTGGTGCATCCACCATTGCCATTTCTTACTCGAGAGTTGAGACAATGGCAAACAAAAGTTGCCTCTTTACTGATTGCATTTGCTGTTTTATTGCGACAAACGTAGGTATCCCCATACTCTTTAATCTTTCTTAATACATAACTTGCATTGGTGTGTTCTTAGTTTCTTTTCATAGTCTTTTGCTTTTGCATACCGGTGGTTCAATTAAGAACGGTCACAGCAAATAACCCCGTTAAGTAGGAAAGTTAAAAGTACAACAAAAAGGGTTTCCTTTTTTTTTTTTTTTTCCGGCACATAACATTCCTGGGTTTGAATTTTTGAAAGATGGTTAAAAAAAAAAAATAGAGAGAGAGCGCAGAAGAAAATATTACTATTTTCATCCTATTATCTTTCTCTCTTTACCCCTTTTTACTACGTGGATTTAAAAATCCAACGTCTGAGAAGGTGGTCGGTTATATTGGCCCATTGGGTTGTCAGGCCCAATAAGGCTAAAGGGCTAAAAGCCTAAGAGGGTAGCCCTCCAGTCTAGGGTTTATCTGTAGAGCTGAAATTTAAAGTGAAAAGAGGGTTTTAGCGAGCAAGACGAGCAAATCCAGGAAGCAATGGACCCTTCATCTCTTAATTCTCATGAATTGCAGCGATTCCTTAGCGTAAGTGCTGTTTTTTTTTTTTTAATTATTTTACCTCTTGTTTTGTTTGATTTGGTTTGCTTCGCGCCAATTGCTTTGTTCGATTTCAATTTTCTTTCTTGCTCTTTCTCCGCCAATCTAATATAAGATATGCATGATTTAAGCATTTGATTCTTTGTTTTTTTTTTTTAATTATTTTACCTCTTGTTTTGTTTGATTTGGTTTGCTTCGCGCCAATTGCTTTGTTCGATTTCAATTTCCTTTCTTGCTCTTTCTCCGCCAATCTAATATAAGATATGCATGATTTAAGCATTTGATTCTTGTGCTTAAAGTTGAATATTTGGACGAGTTTTTCAAAGTTCGATTCTTTTTCGTGATGGTTTTGGTCTTACAATTGGTGTGGGCAACTTTCGTTGGACCACTGTCGCTCCTGTACCTGCGCCACCGTCAATTGATGGGTGGCCGGGGAAGAAGGCGGTGGAGATTTGATACAGGAAGAATTCTTGCAGAGTATTTGCGATCATAGGATTCATTGTGTGGGCCAATGAATGCTTTTTTGCCATTGATTGTTGCATGGTGAAACTTGATTGGCAAAATTAACCAGAACAAATGGCATCGTGAAAAGCACGTGTTTCCTGTTTATATTATGTGATAAATTGTGTGCGTGTCAGGATCTTGGCTGCTAAATACTTCAAGATTTTGTGAGTTCTTCCTAGTATCAATGAATTTTTTTTTGTTTCTTGTTTGCAGCAAGAGAAGGAAAGAGCGATGGTCAATGAGATGGTGGCAAAGCTTACAAGTGCATGCTGGGACAAATGCATTACTAGTACGCCTGGGAGCAAGTTCAGCTCCAGCGAATCGGCTTGCCTTGCCAACTGCGCTCAACGGTATATGGATATGAGCATCATGATCATGAAACGCTTTCAGTCCATGCATTGAACTTGAAGGACAATTGGCAACATTGATGATGGGACTGCTTGTTACCATTTATCACCAGTGTGCCAGTGTATTCTATCGATTCATAACTGTTTTGATAGTTTTTACTTAGTTCGATTTTATGTATCCCAAGTTTCATGGTTTACTTATTTCTATTTTATGTATCTCAAGTTTCATGGAACTGAACCGCAGCTTTATTTTTGGCTGCACAATTGTTGTGATTTTGCACTCAAGTCAATTTTTTTTCCCAACTTTCTCTTTTAATGATCTTGAACTCGTAATTGCAATGGTGGCATATTATGTTTTGTTGTGGCTGTGAGCAAGCATAACAATAAGGAGTGAGTTTGTTGACGCTCCCCTTTAAAAATTAGGTGGAGAAGTGAATATCTTGTTCTCATTAGCTGTTTCTTAGTATGCTGAAGAGCTTCTGAAAGACTGCTCAAGTGTTAATTATCTATTAAATATTTACTCTCCTCTCTCTCTCTCTCTCTCTCTCTCTCTGTTGGTTTAACTCGTTGCTTTGTAAAAGTTCAGCTACATTCCTGATTCTATCAGTTACTATCATATTTCAAATTCAGACTTCCTTCTTGGCTTAACTGGTACCTATTAGGACTTGAACTTGAAACCTTCAGTCTTGGAAGGGACTCCAGTACCATTGAGGGGAGGCTTATTGGTTCAGACATCCTTCTTTAAGAGTGAGACTTGGACTCAAAAACCGGTCTTGGGCTGGGCAGCTTTAGTTTGGTTAATCCTTGTCCATGATCCTATTGCTGATCCTTCCATTTAGGTACGAAGAGCTCCAGGAGACTAGCATCCTCGACTGTCAATGCCAAGTTTCTGGTTTCTGAGATGCTGTTATAGTTAGAACTGAGTCACTGAGCTCTATGCACTTTGCCCATATCTCTGCTTTTCTCCCTAGCGTTTCGAGACTGTTTTGATGAATCTGGCGCCAAAATCTGTCACCCATTTGATAACTTTTCATCCCTGAGTATCTTACGGGCAGATGGGGATATTCCTTTGTTTTAGGATTTGAACCATTTGCTTTCTTGCATGCTTACCAATATGAACCTTTGATTTATAGGAAAGTTGGTTTTAAGCGAAACGAACAGGCTGTAAGGAGTGTCGGTTTTGAAGAACAATTTCTTTAAGAAATAAGAGCATGTTACATTGGTGTGGCTATGTCTACTAGGGGTGCAATAAGGGATCTTTCTCTTTGTCCACTATTTATAATCGCTTATTTATTTTTGATTTCCTGTTGGACTAAAACAAAAGGAACCAGGAATAAAGGATAACAAGCAATAATCAAACAAAACTAACGTATTAGCCATCGGCCATCACAATAGGAATCATGAAACTTCAAACCTCACCCGTCCTAATTGAAAACAAAAACTAGAAGCCTAGCCATTGCGACTACTTACTGGCCAGCCAGCCTACCTTTACAATGCGGAAGATTTTAAGTATGTCGTCACTTTGAATGCACACAACGTGCCAGTAAATGGAATATTATATATCAATGCCGAAAGTTCCATCCGGCGAAAACTAGAACAGACGCTGGCTCAAGGCAAGATGATATACACAAATGCAAGGCATGTATAAAGCGAGTTGTCGACTGGACTGCCCCGGAGATTCCATAGTTTCAGCCCTTGTAATTCGAAAACGTTAACTTGTACCTTTCTTGTTCGTTCTTTCCACCCTTCTTTTGGGTCTTTTTTTCAGTATGGCTTCAGTAGTTGCTTGCCTTCCATTTCACGTCATTGTGTTTGCCTCTGACCGTTGACTTTCTGATGCCAAGTCGGCACCATTGCCACCAAGTTCCTGCTTTGCTTCTTCAACTCCAGCTGCTAAAGCATGAGCCTCGTATGGCATTTCCCAGCTTCCACTTTTCCTTCCCAAACTAGTGGGTCTAGAATGTAAGACACCATACCCTGAGGGGGGAGGATCCTACTTAAATCAGCGGAAACATCATGACATAGGAATTTCTTAAAATTATGTTCAACAAAAATACACTAATTTTTTAACTTAAAAGTTGATTTTCACTCAAGAAAGATTGGGCCGGGGATAAACATGAAAACACTTCCTATTGCCCAAGAGAATGGCAGTGGACCGTTGAAATTGGCTTAACGATTCATGGACCATATAAGGCCGCAACCACTTTTTTGTCCAGCCTTTTTGATTCTTGTTTTGTTTTCTTTCTTTCTTTGTGTTTTTTTTTTCGAGAAATCGTTGAGCCAAGTTGTACAATTCAAAATCAACTGGTAATAAAAAGTATAAATAACTAGAGGTCCTACCGGGAGTCGAACCCAGGTCGCTGGATTCAAAGTCCAGAGTGCTAACCACTACACCATAGAACCTTAATTGATGTGCTAAATGACTTTTAAAATATTCATCTATTATATTGTCTCGGTAAGCCTACCCGAGCAAGCAAGTTTGAGCAAAAACAATGGCTTTGGATACTTGAGAAGGCGTTGAACTTGAATTGCCTTGCACCTCGGGGAAAATATAACCCGCAAGCAAATGGCATATTCCTCCAATTTATCTGGTTGGTTCGTATGCATAAGAGAGAGAGAGAGAGAGAGAGAGAGAGAGAGAGCCCCTGTAATCCGTTAGGTCACCTTAATTTTGGCAAATTGATGAACTTAGTAATGTGGGTGATGCACATATATATAGTCAAAATTCTGAAGTTGATGTTGTAAACTTGCGTTAAAAAAAAAGTTGATGTTGGAAACTGAACTTATTCAAAAGCCTATTCGGGTAAAAATTTCATTAACAAAGCCTAATTTTCATCGCCGAAAAGTCCGGTTGGACGACAAGGTGTGCACCAGGCGAAGCCCAAATGTCTAAACTATGTGAAAGTACATGCCATTTCAATTAAAAACATGCGTTTTTTTTTTCCCATTTAAAAAAAAAAAAAAACATTTATGTTGGACCAAAGAGAAATACAAATCCTAGGGTCGAGCTGGGCGGCAAGAGAGAAACTTTTAATCAAACTTGCTCATTTTGCAGTCAAGTCGGGCGGGTTCACAAACTTATAAACAAGTCCAGTTATGTTTAGAATTTGCTGTGTATGTGATGTCAAACCTACAGTTTTGTTGGTTCACAAACAAATTTTCCATTGATGGGTATGCTTCGTACACTTTTCGATTTACGGTCTTCAATGGAAAAAGGAAACAAGTTTTTTTTGCCTGTCCTGTATGGAAAGCTTTTGACTACTGTATCTTTCTCTTTCAGGCCTGAATGGTTTTTGTTGGTCATCACATCCTGCACTTGGACCTTCGTAATTGTCTGTCTTTTGGATGAGAAAACAGACGGCTCAAATGTATTGGGTTTCTCGTATTAGTAACGAGGCAAAAAACAGTTTTTCGTCGACCACAGTGGGAGTCGAACCCACGACCTTCTGATCCGAAGTCAGACGCGCTAATCCACTGCGCTATGCGGTCTTTTAGTGATCATATGATTAAAACTTAATAAAAAAATATGTTAGTGTCGGTGTGTTCATTTTTTATGCCCCCATGAAAGCAGAGTTACTCTATACCTGACCTTCCTCCCCCATGCATATATGTTGTCTAAACCAATTTTGATTACGGAGTTTTGGTGTGATAAGACCAGATCTTATCCCATTTCAAGGTTCAAAACCCCTTGTCTGGTTTTTGTTTTTTTCTTCTTAAATTCATTAAAAGTTCCTTGAATCATAGATTAGTATGCACAATAGAATAATTTTTTTTTTCTTATTTCACAGATTGTCCCCAGTTACTTAACTATTAGATTCGAAAACTTGAAGCCTTTAATATATAAGTTTAAATTTTTGATTATTGAGATGCTTTTACAAGTGACAATAAAATTATAAAAAAAAGGCTTAATTTAACATAATCCAATTGGCATGCAAGATTTTGTTATCTATTTATCTAGAAAGTACAAATGATAAACAAATCTATTCGAAACTCAACTGATAGTATAGATTAAAGGTGTATTAAAATTACAAAAAATTTAAAAAAATATATAAAGTTTTGTGCTGTATATATTCGAAGGGGTAAAAACCACTAGAGACAATTGCAACTTCAATGGCCAATGGTAATGTTACAGTATCACGTCACAAACCAATCTACAACACTTTAGTTCAAAATATAGTATCAAGTCAAAACAAAATCAAAAATTGGCTTCTCGAAACAAAAGTCGTTGATTCATTTATGCAATTTGACCCAATTGGATCATTAATTAAATTTTTTTGAGAGAAAAATAAATTGGAACATTAGTTTGTTTTTCTTTGATAATCCCGGCTGGAAACATTATTCTTGTTCATAGCTGACCTAGCAAGACAATTTTTGTTGTGCTAATGTCTTCTTTATTTGGGCGTAAAATTACTTTAGAAATTAACGTATGTATTGCTATAATTTTTACCCACTAGCCAAAGGCATTTAGTTGGCATGCATCTATATTGTTCCTCCCACTACAAATTATTAAAAAAAAAAAAAAAAGGCACTGCCGGGTTTAATTAATTAGATTTCGAGTTTGGCATTTGGTAAATGAATTTTTATTTCCGCCGAGGCCATCATCGATTTTTCTTTCCTGCAAGTGCAACGATACTTATCATCCATAAATAAGCGGCAGGGTTCATAGCACAATTTGCAGCATGGATCGCACCACAGAAACATAGAGCTCTCCCAAAACCTGCGCCTCTTCCTTTCCAAGTCGTTGATTTAGAGAGGAAGAAGAGAGGCAAACTCACGTCGCAAATCAACATTTGGCAATGCCTCATCATCCATTGACTTTCGCTTTCGGCTTTCTAGGTACGGAAATCTAAAATATTCCATGGCAGTTTCCCCACTCCGTCATTTTTCTAATTATATTTATTGCTTTTATTTATGAAATTCTCAAACCTTCAAATTTTATGAAAATAAAGGTAAAATTACATAAGATATATGTTTGCAAGAACACATCAGTGAATCAATACAACACTAATTTCTCGTGCATTTTCCTTGTTATCCTATAGGAAACTTTATCTCCTTCGTGGTTTTTCTATCTCCAGTGTAAGTTAATTTATTATTATTATGATTATTATGATTTAACTTACATATGTTCACTGGCTAATTCTTGATTAGTGACACATGGGAAAACGGGCTATGATCATCATGATCAGTTGCTGAGGGAACTTCAAATAACGAGGAACTGTTAACGTGTTTTTTGAGTACTTGCAGGCCAACATGCGGAAAGATTATCAAGAAGAAATCAACAGAAGGGTTTCAAACAATACCGTACGTGGTTACGTTGTTCCATGCCATGCTTTGGCCGCTCTATGCACTCAATAAATCTGATGCTATCCTTCTCATCACCATTAACACGTTCGGCTGTTTCATAGAGATCATTTACGTTGCCCTTTCCATCACTTTTGCCACGAAGAAGGCTAAGTTAATACTGAAGAGTCATCTGTCTCTTTCTCCCCACTCTGGACCTGGAAATTAAGTGGAGTATTCTTAGTTAATTCATATCATTTTTGAACCTTAAACTGCAGAAGCTCGCGGTGAGAAGTGTTCTTCTGTTAAATTTTGGGGCATTTAGCGCAATTGTTCTCGTCTCCTACTTCTGCGTCAAAGCGCCAAGCCGGGTTACCGTACTCGTCTTGTATTTAATATCTGTGCGTTCGTGGCACCTTTCAGCATTATGGTGGGAGGATCTATACATTTCCCCTCATTCTCTTCCATCCGTTTTTTTGTATGTTTCTTTGCTTGAATTTGTTTGTGCATGGCACTTGGTCACTTGATGAAAGCTATCATTTGTTTGCTGATGTTCGAATGTGTCGTCCTTTTTCTAACAATGCTAAGGTAATTAAAGCATTATTTGTATTTGTATGAAGAGCATAAAATCTCACGTCGACCTGACTTCACTTGTTAATATATGTAGGTTTCACCAACTATTAACCTAGATTTTTCCAGATAGATATGATGTTCCAAAGCATTATTCGACAAACAGGATTATATTTATAATAAGGGATTTATAATTGTACATAGGCACACCAAGGATGCGAAAAAATCCATATAATATTAGTCCATATCACAATTAGCATTTGGTAAGAGTGAAACTCCTCAGACAATACAAGTTTGTATTAACATCAGTGAAAACCAAATTTAATTTCATGGAGCGTGCAAGTTTGTTCTGGCACAAGTAGCTTCATTCCACTAATAACATAATAGTTTGTCAATAACAATCTTTGATTCTGTTTTGCTCTCTAGAGACGAGTCATTATAACCAGGAACGTGGAGTTCTTGCCATTTTATTTGTCATTTTTTCTCACAATCAGTGCTGTTGTGTGGCTCTCATACCATTCATGGACATCTACGTTGAGGTACGCATTCTATAATATTATTATAGAGAACCTTAACTACAGCTCTTGTGAATCAAAAATCATAATTGATGATTATAAGTAACCCTTCTACTTTTTCACCTACAGATTCCAAACGGAATAGGCTTACCCTTTGGGTTTATTCAAATGTTGCTCTACGTAATCTTCAAGTACTGCGTCAAGGCAGAACCCACAGAGAAAAATAAACTACCCCAAAGCGACAATGACATTTCACAAATGAAACCAAGCGAAACCATTACTCCTGACATTGAGCTGCAAGCCCAACAAGCAGAAAAGAAGCCCCAACCGAACGGTGACAATGCTGCACATGGGGATACACAAGGCGAAAGGCAGACTGAAAACACAACCATGCCCATTTCTGTTCCTGACCAAGCTCATGACCAGCACAAAAGCCCATAAGTGTCCAATCCAATCCAGACCAACCAAAGTATAATATTTTATTTTATTATTATTATTTTTTTCCATTAGAAAGCCCTTCACCCATAAAGTACATAAAGAGATAATACTTCTCATTTTAATAGATTTTATACTTTTTTTTATCAAAATTAAAATTAAAAATTTTCATAATAAAAATTTAAATTTTTAACTATTAAAGTATTATTTAAGAGAAATAAAATAATCATTTAAAGGGGCAAATGAAATACCCAAAAAGGTATTGATAGTGATAGGGTGTAGGTTCCTTCTTCGTTTATCACTTTGTTTCTTTGTTTATTAAGAAGCACTAATTTTTTATCTTCAACTTTCCTTTTTATTGCCACTACAGTTATTTTATATTTATTAATAAGACTCGAATTGTTAAAAGATAAGAAATAGGAAATAAAAAACAAAGAGAGATTGATAAGAAAAAAAAAATCATGAGAGGATAAAAAGAGAGTGGATGCAAGATAAACATTTTATGAGAACAACTTTTAATGACTTACGTTTTGAAGATGGCTTTTGAGAGCTCAATGGCCCCCAGCGTAGATCCGAGCACAAGATGTGTACGTGTATACATTTCTTTGGTTTTTAGTAGGAGTAGCTCAACCATATGGGAAGGTGGGGATGATGAGATACTGGAGAGGGTTCGAACCCCGTCCAGTAGGTAAGAGATACACTACCTCTTGTCACCCGAATAAATCTGAATTCTCAATGTATATACATTTCTTGTAGCACTCTTACGGATATGGTTTCTTCTAGCACTGTCGCGGATGTAGATTATGGGTATACGTAATCTATTTTGCAACGGGGTTAACGGGTTGGGGGTTTTGGAAATAATAATCGTAGGCCCATCTAATTGCATATTTTGGTTTACATTTACCATACATCCCATTCCAACCATAGCACTGTTCTTGTAAGTCAGAGTAGACCAATTGTCCTGGATTTATTGAAAGAGATGAACCGAGCAAGTGAAAGTGAAAATCATGGCTTGATACATTTGGGCTAAAAAGGCTCAAGATTTGGCTTCCAATCCAAGCGTGTTCTCCAAAGTGTAGATCTCCACCATAAGTTTATATCCTGCTGTCAAACACAAAAACAAATTAATAAGGCCGCTTGTTAAACAAAGAAGAGAACAATAAATGATTAACCGCAAAAATGCCAATTGTTGACTTTTATGTGGAATCCATTTTATGTCTTATTAAAATGTAAAACATTGTCAAACTAATATGATAGCCAAGGAACATTTGTAATTTCATACTATTAGAGTTTTTTCTAAAATTAAAAATATCAAATTTGAATTTTAAAGATAATTTTTTATTAGATCTACAAACAAATCTTAGACCGTGAAAAAAGTTAATAAGAGGAAAAAAAAAACAAAAAGAAGAATCGAAGATTGGGCGATTTAATGGGTGTGATAAGACAGAAAGGTACAATTTCCCAAAACCGTCTCACACCCGGTGTCATTTTATCTTTATATGTCATCAAAGCTCACCCTATTAGGTCCAGCTAATGCGAACGTTTCAATAATAAAATTCCCAGATGTTGCCCAAATCTCTGAACAGGAACGTTTTCAAGGACGTTGTACTATTATCTCTGGCATTTATCAAAAATGGGAAAAAACATGCATCAAGTTGCCCAAAAGTAAACAGTTAGAACTCTTACTTTTGCACTTTCAGCCTCTTTTTCTTTTTGAAACATTGATTGGCCTTTAGGCCGGACTTATCACATATTGACATGCCAACAACAGCGACGGATTTAATGGGTAAATTAATTTTCCTCAAAATTTTGAATATCTAGGCTTTTCTATTAAAAATTCTCAAATTTCTTAAATTTTTCTTCAAAATTCTTGAAATTTCATATACTTTTTCTCAGAAAGATCAGTTAGTCATCCCAAAAATTTATCTCCCCAATTTTTTTTTTAAAACTCATTTAGTTTTTGAAGAAAATTATTTAGAATCTTCCTCCACCCAAAAAGAGGGAGGTATTAAGTTATGAGAGAAAATAAGTTTTTAATTATTAAATAAAAACTAACTACACAGACGACACAATTGAACACAATTAAAAAAATAATATGTATCTTTTTTTTTTCTCTTTTTATTCACTCAATTTTGATATTATAATTTATTTTATTAATTTTTTCGTCCATTATCCAGCAAGTATTTTGCGCATCATGAAATAATGACCGACAATATTCATTTAAATTTTAAATTTTAAAATTTTAGTAACTAAAATGTCACCTGGACAAAGTTATAGGACCCAAAACAACGAGGATTATCCTTTTGCACCGTTTGATACAATTGAGGCTGTTGGAATATCTTTAAAATGAAAATTAAAAGAAATATTTTTTTATTTGTTCAATAATTATAAAAATAATTTTTTTACAAAAATATTTGTTGAAAAATTATATTTATTAATACTAATAGACATTCTTTTTAAGTAGTTATAAAAGATATTTTTCATAAAAAATATATTAAAAGAGTTGTATTTATTGATATTAATTTTTTAAAAATAATTTTAAAATATATCTTTTTATATAAAAATATATTAAAAAATTATATGTATTGGTAACGAAATATTTTTTTAATCAAATAACTTTTAAATTATTTTATATATAATATTTTTTTAAATATATATATATTATTTTTAATAAAATAATTCAATATAATATACAAATTTTTTAAAATTTTAATTTCAATAATACAAAATACAATAAGGAAAAATAATATTAAATATATAATTTAAAATAATTCTTTTAATTCTATTATAATTTTATTTTCAATCCAAGTTGCTTGCTTTTTGTTATTGTTTCCTAAAATCAAATATTTAAATGTGATCTTTATCTTTCTTGTTGGCTATCACGTTTCAATTTCATCATCAAAGTTGATGATTCCATTTCTTTTTCCATTGAACCTTTAAATTTATTTCTAAAACATTTAAAATTTCAAATTAGGATTGGTATTCATTTCTCTGCCTCCACTGGTATGTATAGTACCACAAGTAGTTTAAATTAGACATATAAAATGTGTCATGCAGCTATGGCCAGGCTAAGCATGACCTGCAATGCACAATATTGGCTCGTACTCGATACAACATAGTGTTGGGTTATATCCAACACGATTTACTACTCGGGTCTGGACTAGGTCAAGAACCCCCGACCCATGGGTCGTGCCTGAGCACGACCCATTTTGACCTATTTTGGACCTTTTCTCTATATATCGAGAGAGGGAGAGAGTATTGAATAGATCATCCGTGAGAACGTCAAACAAAATCGAAACTAAAATTTTTAATCAATATGCATTAATGATATAAGAATGTAATATGCTTAGATTTTTTAAATTGCCAACTTTGTTGTTGTGGTCAGTTGAAATAATAGTTTTGGTATCTTTGGTTGACAATTTTGCTGCCATTGTAGTGACAAACTGCAACCTAGAACCACTGAGCTTCTGATGTTATAAAAAGCGATGTTAGGTGGAATGCAGTCGATCAATAGAAGTTTACAATAAAATATAAACCTACCATATCTTGAAGGTAAAATTTCTCGGTCATAAAATTTTATTTCAATAAGAAATTATTTATCTAAAGAGTTTAAATTGGTATTCATTAATGTAAAACTCGAAAATTGCGTTGGCCGACTTTGCAGCTAGCAAGTGGGGGGAATGGTTCTCTCCCCGGGCGCAAGTGGGTTCTTTTTATGGATGCTCTAATGGATGCCACCTGATCCGTTGAGATGAGAAAGATCAAGGAAACCCTCCAAAATTGAAATGTGAGTTGTAACCCCTTATGATCACTTGATGGTTGCCACAACAGGAAGGGCCAGGTGGGACCCCAGGAATTTTGTCGGCGTACTAGGAAGGGGTGCCAGCAGGAAGAGCTCTGCTTTGGAGAAATAGTGCTTTGCTTCAAGAATAATAAGCCAACTGTGGGAGGATAGGGCTTTAACGCCTAAAAGGTTTTTGAATCATGTAAACGTAAAAACTCCAATAGAAAACCAACTGGAAAGGAACCATACTCATCTTTAAACCCTACCCACAGTTGCATTACCACTATCATACTCTACATTCCATCAAATCTACATGCAACTTGCCTTCAAGGCCTCCCTATATAAATCGCTCTCTCCCATTGATTAGGTCGTGCCATACAGAATTCGAGATAGTTGATTCCGCATATAGAGGGAGAGAGACAGAGGGAGAGAAAGAGAGAGAGAAAGATGGCCTTGCACTTGTCATGGATGTTTGTTTTTGGTCTTCTAGGTAGAAACAAAGTCCCTCCTTGATTTCTTGCTCCCTCCACATCTCCATTGCTTTTTATCTTCTTCTCGTCCTTAATCCTCAAAGGACATGATGGAAATGATGATGCTTGTCTATTTCGACATGCATGCATCCTATCATCGAATAATTTTCATATTCCATTATACTAATTTACTTTGTTTTTCTTTTTCTTTTCGACGGACAATAGGTAACATCATCTCCTGCATGGTCTGCCTGGCTCCACTGTAAGTTATTTCCCAGGAAATTTTAATTGTTGGCATCAATTTCGTATATTGAACTTATTAATTTCTTCATGTCACTAACTTACATGGTATGCTATGATAGGCCAACATTCCATCAAATTTACAAGAAGAAAACAAGCGAAGGGTTTCAGTCTATCCCATATGTGATTGCACTTTTTAGTGCTATGCTATGGTTATTCTATGCACTTTTCCAAAAGGATTGCACCCTTCTCGTCACCATCAACTCATTCACCTTTTTCATGGAGATGAACTACATTGCCGTATATCTTTTTTATGCCACCAAAAGGGATAGGGTATCCATCTAAAAACACAATTTCCTTCATATATTAGAGCTCTTTAGCAATAATATAAATTGTAGGCTAATTCGGATTTATTTCATGCAGATGATCACTATCAAATTTCTCATGCTTTTCAATGTTTTCGGCTTCGGTGTGATCAGTATCCTAATTCTTTCCCTAACACATGGGGAAAAGCGTGTCAAAGTTCTTGGATGGATTAACATGATATTTGCTCTATCCGTTTTCGCTGCACCTCTTTGCATTGTGGTAAGAATGCAACAATGCGTTTCAATTGAAATATTTTAAATATCTTCTATAATTCAATAGCAGATTTTGATACAGACAATTTGTCTTATCTTCTCATTAATTGATCCTCCTTTTGCAGAGAAAAGTTATTAAAACAAAAAGCGTCGAATTCATGCCCTTTTATCTGTCACTCTTCCTGACTCTGAGTGCAGTCATGTGGTTCTTCTACGGCTATTTAAAGAAAGACCCCTTTGTTGCCGTAAGTGTCACATTAAATACATATACATGCAGCCTGCCCTACTTTAATTTTTTTGGTCCAATATTTTATGTGAGCGAGATTGGAGTCTAATTTAATGTTGCTTTACCGCAACATTTTCCCTATTTTCTTTACAGGTTCCAAATATACTAGGTTTTATCTTTGGCCTTCTCCAAATGGTGCTTTACGTAATCTATAGGAATAGCCCCAAAAAAATTGTGGAGGAACCAAATCTTCATCAATTATCCGAGCACATTGTGGACGTGGCTAAGCTTGGCGCAGCAATCTGCTCCGATCTCAATGCAGTTGTTCCGGAGCTAAATTGTAAAGAAAATGAAGTGACTAAAGAGCAGACCAAGCAACCCGTCATCAAGCAAGAAATGGATGTCAACGTCTCCTCTAAAGCTTAAGATATCTCGATGTCCCATCATGGACATGCGTAGTGCTTTAATTAGCATATAATTGTATATGTTGTCGTGCCATGGATGTTTTAATTTCTCTCTTTTATATGTCCACGTCAAGGCTTCAAGCCATGAAGCTCTCTATCCCTTGAATGCCCAACATCTGTGTGAAATTGTAGCCTAGAGTCATGGGGAGCCTCTCATTTCTACTCGTCTCTACCTCAACGTGGAATTATGGTTGAAATGGCTGATTGTCCATGTAATTAATAAGAGAATTATGTAATATTATTATCGTGTTTCCAATGCATTGATTTCTTGATTACTATTTATTAGTCACTTTTTCTCCTGTCGAAATATATCGACAAGAAATTATACTTAATCAATCAATATTTGTGCCTACGATATCGCTTGTTATCTATTGACAGTGACTGGTGATGCCATCTGAATGATTACTTCCTAACAAAAATGCCCTATGACGTTCTTGTCCCAAGAAACAGAGAGAGATAGTTACGTGCGGTTATGTTTTGCCAAATGATGAATACTCAAATGGACAAAAAAGAAAAAAAGGAATGAATATTCAAGACATAAACTTTTGCCTAAAATGGCTAATAGCGCACTGCACAAAGAATTAATTAAGTAATCACATCTCTGTTCCAGTGGCACCCTTAAATTATCGAAGTACCTCGGGAGACGTAAACAAGATTTACTGCCGAATTTCTAGTGACCCAAAAAATTTGGCAGTCAAAATATCTGGAGCCTGACATGGACATCCACAAGAGAAATTACGTATCTGTAACATCAAAGACATGTCTAGAACAATTGATCTATTAGTCTTGTGTCCGATAAGAGTTTGAATCATATCTTTTTCATTCCACTCTCCTCGTATATATATACATATGTACACGTTATATAACTTTTTCTTTAAGCCAAAAAAAAAACAAGAAGAAGAAAAAAAATCAAAGGCATGCCATTGCGATAATTAGAGCCCCACAATCATGTTTATCTCTCCCTCGTTATGTGACTTGTTTTGGCGCCTCAAAAAGAAAATTACAAGTGTCGTTCAAGCTGGGGAGTGGGGTGGTGAGGGCGAGAGAGATGAGATGAGACGAATTGGACGAGTTTAGAAAGAATATACACTGCCCACATTCATGTGTCAGGGACGGGATATGTGACGAATGAGTTAAATATAATTTGACTCTCATATCTGATAAAAAAAGAGAAATTTTGAATTATATAAATGTGAGTATTATACATTTTAATATATTATTTTTGAAAAAAAAAGTAATAAATCTATTACATATAGTATTAGAGTTAACCCGACTCTAACTCCGGTATTTCCTATCAAATGCTTCATACAGAAGAAGTAGGTAATAAAACCCTAATTTTTGATAAGGATATTAATGGATTCAGTAAGAAAAAATGTTACAAATGGATTATATTATATACGATAACAGGTTATGTTACGAACATATTAGGTACAACCTAATTCCTACATTGGATAGGAAGAGTAAAATTTTAATTATATAAATGTGGGTACTATACACCTCAATAGGCTACTTTTTGGAGAGAAGGTAATGACTCCGCGATAACTGACCTAACCCCAATTCCGATATCTCCTGTTAAGCGTTTCACGCGGAAGAAGTAGGGAAGGGGAGTTCTAATTCCCGACGAAAATGTTGATAAATTTGGTGGGAGAGAATATTATAGACAAATTATATCATAAATAGTGACAAGTTATGTCACGAATAGATTAGATACGCCCCGACTCTTATATCGAATAGAAAAAATAAGATTTTAAATTATATAAATATGAGTATTATACATCTCAACAGACTGTTTTTTAGAAAGAACATAATGATCCCACGACACATGCATGCGATATATATATATTACCATTTATTTAGGATGCATAAACTGTAGAGTGCTGCTCATAGTATTTATACGAGTTACATTAGTAAAACCATACGGGGAACAATGTTGAGGCGTAAATGCTCCTAAGTGCAACTTTAAAAAGTAGTTACTGTGTGTACATGTTTCGTTATAGCATTACCATGACAGTAGTACTGTATATCAGGTAAATACCACACATTCCATCGACTTTTTAACCCAATTTTGCAATCTCAAATGGGCATCAAAGAGTCGAAATCATCGTAAGTTTAGTTAATTTCTCACGACAGTGCATCGCCCTTTTTCCATATTTGATAGACACGATATTGCACCATTGGTGCCTCAAGATGGTGATGAAATCGATTTTCGTGTATCTTTGTGTCGAGTGTTTTTTATCTTATTTAAGAAACTTAAATTAAAACTTTGGAACTGAACAATTTATGAGAACGAAATAAATTTATGATTTTCAAAATTGAAATAGAATTTCATTCCCCTTAAAAAGCGAGAAAGATATGTTGACGAGTTTGGGATCCAATGAACTTTCGACATAAGAAAGGGAAAAAAGAGCCTTTTGCTTTTATTGGGCGAATTCTCCATTTGTTGTCTTATCTCATTGTCGTCAAATTTATCTCTCACGTAAATTTTGCACACGTGTTTTAGCAAAAGCAATCAAAATTCCATACGGATACCGCGTCAATTAAAAGATTGTACTCTCCTGTGATTCCTTTTACTCTAATTATTGTAAAATGAATTCTTTTTAATATGCCCTCAACTGTTTTTTGGAAGATAAAGTGTTTATGTGCTTAGCTCATGATCGGAAGATAGCAATCACCTTCTCTATGTCAGCCTTACTCCAATCTCCACCTTGCTTTTAAGCTAAAGGGAATAAAAGCACATTAATTGAATCTCCCTCAATTTCGTTTGTTATTCCTATAGAAGATGCATGCGACCCTGAATATACAATCTCAAGGTGATCCAGAACTGTGGAAAATGGATTGTTATTATGATGGTGAAGAGACATTTATAAATAATTAGTACTAATCATTTAATTTGTAGATAATATACCCGAGAAAATCTTAATCTGTAACTAAAAATCCAAGTTAATCTCCACCTGGACATGTCATCTGAGCTAAGCACACATAGCAGCACAGTGTATCCATTGCCATAAAAGAACACTTTCGACTTTCGGGGTAGGACGTGAGCAACTTTAATCCATAGGGAAAATGCCGAACTTTATATATGTGCTTTTACAATATTTTATTTTCTTTTTTTATTATATTTTATTTTCTTGATATAAGGTCATCTAGACATTTATCTCGAGGAAAATGCGGTGACGTATTCAAGGATGGATTCAGAAAAAATTTTAGGTGGGGGAAGGGCGCAAAAGTATATATAAATATAACCTTACTATATATATATATAAAGAATATTAATTGTTATGAATAATAAATGTTATAATTATTTTTTATGAGTTTTCATATTTTGAAAATTTTTATTTTTCTAAATATATCTTTTTATATATAAATAACTATATCAAATATGATTTAATGTTCTTCAAACTGTTTTAAATGTTTATTATTAAGTTTGAATAAGAAATTTTGGACTTAGGATTGAATCAAATTAAATGTTAAGTCTCATGTTTTAAGTCGACACAATCAACGTGTTTAAAAAAAATTTATAAGTTAGGATTTTTTATCCCCGTAAGACCTCTTGTATATATCCACTTTCGACAGTGGGCTTCCTAAAGAATAACTCTAAAAAAAAAAATATGGAAACAAAAAATATTTTAGTGAGAGTGTAGGGCAACATTAAAATTGAGGGGGGTGGGAGGCAAAAATTGATATATAGAAAAATTAGATATAAATTTACACATGAAAAAAAAAAAAAAACATGTATGGTGGGGGAAGAGGGGGGGGGACATATATGTATTGACGTTCAATCTGTCTGCACACAACTTTTACGTGTGCATATATCTATGCATACATTCATGCATTCGTAGAGATAAATGCTGCACCTACGTAATCCACAAATCCATAAGGCATGCACTTGGTAGCTGGGATCCACGAGTTAGCTCATATATTCCACAAGTTTCATAGCTATCTCGCTCTCTCTTTAGAACGTGGACAACAGATGAACCTTACTAGTTCCTAGCGTAGCAAGGGGCTTTTGTCCTTTTATTACCAAAGCAAGTTAGTTAGCCCTCTTTAGCTTTCAGATGCACTCCCCAAAATTCTCCTCAAAAGCCATGCTGAAAATGGAAAACACGCATTTGACACTTTTTATGGAATTGAAATATTTCAAGTTCCCTATGCTGCAAAATTAAATAAGACTTTTGGGTGATAGGCCAACATGATGTACGACTACATCTAATGAAGATGATACATATACACACATATATAGCGAAAAAGGACGGGAGAGTTACATGGTACGAGAGTTTCGTTATATAGATATAAGTTATTTTAACATAAAATAAAATAAGTGAAATGACATTATCTTAATTATTTATTATATATTCATAAACACATTATTAAATATGATTATATATCTAAAAAAATATAAATATTCAACTAATTTTGTTAAAAAAAAATACGTATCTCTAGTCAAAAGAACCATATTCATGTAACAATTCTTTACAATAAAAGAGAGAAAAAGTGCCTGGACATTTGTCTTATTCTCAAGCCAAACACAGTTGAGATGCTTGACAATTCTCAATTTTTTTTTTTCCCATTCTCGAGTTAGCTATTTTAGAGTTGTATCTTGCCGTACAATGACTTGTATATCCGTTGTGTTACAACTGCAAGTGAACCTAGCGGATTCATTGTATCCTCCTAAATCTGAATGGTGGAAATCGATTCAAGTTTCTAGTGTCAAATGACTGGAAAGTGAACTTGAATAATTTTTTATACGGTTTGGCCCAACGGATCACAGTCAAGTGGTTCCACTGCTCGGCCTGGTAAAAATGTCTCACATTCAATTCTTCGATCTTCGACTTTTAACGTTTTTAGTGTTACAGGATATATATTTGTAAACCATATTCCCGGCCATGTGTGTGTATCAGTGTTTCTGGAAAAATGAACCTAAAGTTTCCTCTAAACTCCGATTCAGATCCCCCATCAACTAGTTTGTCCATCCAATATTTCTCATACATGATTGTCTCGTCAGGACAATGGTGAAATGCGATATCCAAAAGATTTGATTCTTCACCGACGAAAAACAGAAAAGGGAACTAGCTTTGGAAAGGATAGTCCCCATTTCCGATTGTTCTTGGCACCAATTTCATCCTACTTTCAATGGCATGTGAAAATACAACCAACTCCATCCACACTTCACGCGTAGTCCAAAAATTTCGGTGTATCCACATTTCGGATTTGAAGTCCCGATACCAAACAGCCACCAGCAATGTGCATGCCAATAATGTATATACTTTTACTTGTTCATTTTGATTTTATTGACATGATTGTCCAAGGATAAGATGGGGTCTATCTGCCCCGTAGACCCTACCAAATCTTTAAACAATGGAGATTAGGCTCTTTTCCGAAAGTTTCGAAATAGTAATCCCTTTTTAAGTTAATTTCTCGAATTTGTGCATAACATGATTTCTATGCTTCAGGAGGTTATCAATTATTGCCCTCTTTTTCTGCTCGCGATAGATTTGTCCCCCTTTAGTACTAGATATGATAAACAATCTGATCCAAAAATACAAGCAGGATATCGAGATTCTAGCGCTGGCGATAAAGCATCAAAAAGTGCTATATTTTTTTTATCTTCACTAAACGTCAGGTGACGCATACTAAGCTTTTAAGACTCGTAGCGTACTTTACTTTGTCGGGGATTATGGTCACATAAAATGATTAGACACCTTAAGATCCGTGTTGCAAGGAACAAGCTAATGGGAATTGACAAGAATGATGAGAATGCGTTCACAGACAACTTTAAAGTTTCGAACACCGCCAAGTAAATTCTGAAAATTCAAACCCACTTTAACCATGTGGCATTCGAATCCCATTGTTGTGCCAGTTTGCCTGGTACTCTAAGACCGATGCTAATTAGTTGCCCAATCAATAGAACATACATGGTGGAGGAGGAAAGATGGTGGCTGACGATGCGAGTACGGACCTGGACAAAGTTTATCGCTGTTTCATAAACCAAGTCTAGATATATATATATATATATAAAGGCCGAGTGAAGTCCACTCCAGACCATCACGGTCGTTGTTCCCGACTCATAAGTCCCAAATTTCTACTTCGAATTCAATGGAATCTTCACCATGGGAATTTCTGGGTAGAAAAGGAGCAATTTCATAGATTATTATATTGGTAACCGATCGACGTATATTAAGAATTTTTGTTCTTAAAAAATGTACTTTTACAGAGCCCGTACTTCAGCATAAATACTACCATTATTTTTTATCAAACAATCCACGAAAGCAGGAGAAACAAAAAGGACAGGTCTCGAATCCCCGCAAAGTTCTCAGGACTTGCAGTTTCAGTTTTACTTCCACAGCTCTGCGACCTTCACTCTTCCGATCTAATCAAAGCACATTATTCATTACCAAACAAGTCAAGCCAAAAATGGAAATAAACTTTAGTGGCCACGATAATTCTTCGAACATTCTCCAACCATCAGCATGAATAACGACTGACGCTGAGATCTACATGTGTCCCTGGGTGCATTTTGATCGTATTGCTTGCTTTTAATTTGAACCGCCAGATTTAACAGAGTCGATCAGGTAACCATGAGAAGATACATATTCTGACACTCATGATAAAATTCATTGTTAAACTCAGGTCGTGTCCAAATGAGAGGTAGTGAGCTGGGGTGGGGGTGGTTAACGCTGCTACGATCTTGTGCATCAGCCCACATAATCGGCAGGTCCCGTATCAAAATGTGCGGCCCGCCTAATTTTTAAAAATATTTTTGTGGCTGTATAAGAACAGGCCTATAGCAGCTTAACCCATTCTCAACTACTAAATTTGCATAAGCAAAGAAAGATGAAAACACTAGAGTTGCTACTTTTGCAAAAGCAATTTCATCAATCAAGGTTTGATGAAAGCAACCTGACAAAACCAAAGTATTACCTATGCAAGAAAGGCCCAATCTCTATATGTAAATTCATGAACCCAACTAGGCCCAGAATATTGGATGCAAGCAGCCATAAGCCCTCTTCGAGTCAACATAGAACAACTGCCGGTTGTGATCAATTAACAGTACAATGAAAGTTCCGTGAAGGCCTGCATGGTAACATGGTAATTCTTGCTCCATGTATACAGTAATTTCCTAGCCTGCCTGGTACTGGACTTCCAGGTCAACATAGAACAACTGCAGGTTGTATTTTTCGTCCAATTCTGTTAACTGGAAAGCGAGGAATTTCAGTTTGAATTACATTCAAGAACAGTCACCTATATTTCTCCACCTCAAATCTAAATTTTTACAGTTGAGAAAGATATAAACCAGTAAGTGAAGGCATAACAAATTTTCAACCAGTTTTTAAACATTCATCGTAAAATAGCCTCTCACGAGCAAACTGGGAATTTTTCATCCATGTTTGGTTGCACTTAGAGCGTGTAGTATTTTCCCTTAGATTAGCTTTCCATTTTTATGTAATTAGGTCGAATGATTTTAAAGTATCTTATATGACTACAAAATATCTGCAAAACTCCCATGATGCCATAATGGGCATCATCCAAGCAATTCTGCAAGAAATGCACAAATGGATTATTCAGAAGAGTATGGGAAACACTGAATACACCAAAGAACCTGCTAATAAATATTCCACCATGAGGAAAGTTTCACACCCTTTTAGAGCCAAATTTGGACAGTTCCCACACACCGGATGGATACTGAAATCTTCCTGGCATTTCTCTTCGTGTTTCCTGAAACGATCATTTCCAGATAGTGTACAACTGCTAGAACCATGAGCTCTCTATCAGCACCCTTCCCCTCAGTGGATTATTGGTAACAGGTTTGGAGAGGTACAGAATGTCGTTGCCTATTGGATGGCCTGCATACTTCAAATGGACACGTATCTGCAAGAGAGAGAGAGAGAGAGAGAGAGAAGGGTGAAGATTCCTTCATTTAATTTATTTGTAAAAAGTGTTATGATGATTCCAATGTTTCTAGTATGAGACTCAATTACTTGCTCAGAAGACAGGTCTACAAGTCAGTTGAGATTATTTTCCACCAAGGATGAAATGCTTCACAACGTGGATTACTCTAACATTGCCTTTGTTGTCAGTAAATATATTTCCTTACTTGATGTGTTCGTCCAGCGATTAGTTTTTACAAGACAATGCTATGGTTCCACTGGTACTGTATTGATTGTAGTAAACTTAGTACAAGCAGGCTTCCCACCATGTAAGTCACAAACCTGCCGACAAGAAAAAGGCCTGGAGGTTCAGTATAGGCACTGCAGGCTTGCTTAGTGGCCATAACAAATTAAAAGACAGGAGGAAAGAGAAATGGGACAAACAATTTGGAAGGCCACAGAAAATGTGAACCTCATGCTAATAACATCTAATGCATCCTGGACCGGTGAGCAGCATGCAAATTATAGCATCGGCATACGCTTAAATTCCCCATTCTTCATTGGCTTATCACGCTTCAGCACCATATATCATGCATACAGAAAAGCAGAACACAAATTCTTATATGGAGGAAAATGTTATTTTGAAGCCTTAGAGAAATGCAGGGGAGAATTTAACTTTGTATATAATAACAGCTATGTTCTACACCTCTACAGTGCCTATTCCTTCGCGAGCATTGTAGTTTACGTCAAAAGCAGGTGTAAAACAGAGAAGAAAATCCTACGTGCAATGCCTTGGAAACAACGCCACTCACCGCCAGACGTCAACATATGCTTCAAATAGATATGTCAACCATCTAGTATTTGCAAATGAAATTCATATAAACTCACTCACCAGTCAAGCAAGCGCATTTGCACATCCATGCATTAGCAAAATCCACAAATATTTATTTATTTAAAAAAAAAAAAGAAAAGAAAAGAAAGGAAAAATGATAAGCAGATTTAAATTTCCATTTTCTAAGAAAATTCCGCCAACAAAAATTAAAAAAACAAAAAACAAAAAAAAAGTCACAATTTGAGAATAAAATGAAAGTAGAGAATGAAAGGGCTTACATGAGAGATGAACTCGAAGTAGTGGGTCTGACGTGGGGCCTCCCTGCACAATTCCCGCCAAAACTCGAGTCAAGCCAGATTAAAATTAGTAAAATCGAAGAAATTTTTGAACAATTAAAAAGAAAAATTACACGATCTTGGTCCCGCTCTTCTTCTTCTTCTTCATCATCCCTCCTCTTCATTTTTTAAGTTCGAGGGTTTGAGGGTTTTTCGGGGTTCACCTTGAACTGATATATTAATTTCACCGAAAGGAAGGGAAAAATACGATGCCGTATGGACGAACATTTTAGGCCAATAATTTTATCTTGTAGATTAAACGCTGTCGTTTCTGTGCTGGAAGTCAAGCGGTCGGATTTGCCCACTAGAATACGGCAACGAGGGCTTCGTCGTTTTGACTATAGGTTTGGGCGTTTGGTCATTCGGAGACAAGTGGCAAAAAAGGCTCTTCTCCTTCTCGTTCACCGCCAACACTGCTACAGAAGAAGGAGCTTGGAAAAGGCCACCACCGTCCCGATTACGCGAAGAAATTATTATCATCGGCAACTAAAAGGTCCGATTTTTACTTTTCTTAGTCTTATTTTCTTTCTTTTTTTTATTTATAAATTTTAGAATTTACATAACTAAAAATGCTTGTTTTTGGTCAAATACTGATTCCCAGTTAGATCTGTTGACCTAGTGGGGTTTTTACGAAAATCCAGGGGTTGTAATCTTTTTGATGAGCTCAAATTCAATCGAATTCGAAATCGGAGTCGGATACGCGTGGAAGTGGTTGTTTGGTTGGTAGAATACTTGGAGAAGTCAACTCAAATGCCTGAGGAGGATTTGGTTGATGTAAAATTCAGGCTTTACGACGGGTCCGATATCGGCCCGTTCCGGTACTCGTCGGCGTCAACGGTGGATATGCTTAAACAGAGAATTGTCTCCGATTGGCCTAAAGGTTAGTCCCTTTTCATTTTCCTAACGTGCCTGTCTGAATTCCCAGATTTGGTGAATGATGAATTCTTGTTTTTGTTCAAATTTCTTGATCATTTAGCTGAATCTCAAGTTGATTATTACCTATTTTAGGCAAATTTTTGGACTGAAAGAAGGCATTCAAAACTGCCGTGCCTAATTTGGGCAAAATATTTTGGTTGAGTCCAATTCTAGCATAGGGTCTGATGCAAAACTGATGTTTGCGATAATTGGAAATTTTCGGACGTTGGAACCACGCATGAGTGTAAGAGAATTAATATGTTCTTCTGATTTTTAGGAAAATGGCTCTATCCAATTTGTACCATTTGCAATATTCAGGCAGGGGGGGAGCGGCTGTGGGATGTCATGCTAGCAACCCTGAATTTACCTGAAAAGGCTTCCTTGTCATCAAAGAGAAATAGTTTTAATATTGGGAAACTTTTGAGTGGCCAATTAACAATAAATCATGAAAATTGTTTGCCTGGGCTTCTTATTTTCTGCAGTGACCCTTGGAAGATTCATCAGGAAGTGAAGCTAAGCTGTGCTTCCTTTAGAAACTTGAGGGTCCATCCCATTTTGTTGTCATGCAGATCTCCACAAACATGGTCCTCTAACTAATTTAAGCAGGGTTTAACTAATTGCAGATATTGGCCATACGAATTGCCTTAACTGCAGACTGGCTCTGACTTGATGCAATAGCAAGATTGCATGTGCATTATCGCAGCTGCTTATCTTGGATAGAGTATTGGGAGTTGACCCGATTATGGACTAATGGTCTTGACAACTATTTTATAGAATTCCTGAAAGAAGTGCATACGATGTACATGCTTGGTGTCTTGGACATGGTTTTCATAGAGTTGGAAGAATAAAGATGTCTTTTAAGGATATTTTGTTGAGTTGGAAGAATATAGATGTCTTTTAAGGATATCGTGTTGAGTGAGGGAACTTAAGAATTGTGGGCATAACAATTTGACACAAATTTAAAACATTTATAGAGCAATACAGATTTTTAAAGTGAAATGGTAGCATAAAGTGTGTAGATTCAATTGGTCAATTGTCCAAGCGCCCCCCCCCCCCCCCAAAATCTTTTGTATGGCATAATAAAAGAGTTCCATATGATCCATTTTAAACTATGATTGCTCGTGTAAATCCTGCTCAGCAATTTTGTTATCCTTGTCTGGATAAACTGGAGAGGTGTTAAACAATAGACATCCAATTTCAAGAACGTGCAGGACTTTCAGAATACCTGTCTTTCATGTAGTGGATTTATCTTCTGTCATTCTTGGTTACTTGATGTTCTGAATGGCTTTTCAATGTTTTTTCTTAGGTAAAACAATTGCTCCAAAGGCAGTGAATGAAATCAAACTGATATGCTCCGGTAAAATTTTGGATAACAACAAGACTGTCGGTCAGTGTAGAACACCCTTTGGTGAAGTTGCGGGGAGTATCATCATAATGCATGTTGTTGTACAACCATCTCTAGCAAAAGCCAAGACAGGTATTTTCCATCTTAATATCAGACTGCATGCACAACTTTTTATTCCTCTCTGAATGGATATATCTTTCCCCAGTGGTTATTATGGTGGTGTCATTTGCATCTAATAAGTTGAAGGCTGTTCAGGAGCTGCAAAATTTATGGCTGCTGTTTGATTTGAGTGGGGAACTTTTAGCATTTGTGATGACCAGTATTCGGTAGAAAGATTTTCATGTCAATTGTTTGGTGCGTCTATTCATTTTTTAGGTGTGAGATTGAACTAAAGGTTTCTAGTTTGGGCAGTCCTAAGATAAGCGATGAAAAATCATAGTTCAGGCTTTGAAGATATGTTTCCTGGGGAAGATGCCAAACTCAGAAATGCTCAACTTTGCATTGTGATGGAAGAGCAATGCACAGGAATTCATTTGTTGCCTCAAACCTATCAGGGGATCTCCATTTATTTTTGGGTTAAATGACTAAAGTTTTGAAACCATTTTTCATCCACCGAGCGACTTAACAGTGAACAAATTAGATACACAATCCGGCAAGTTGAACCAATTTTTAATATCAGTGAAAATCTGAGCTCCATCAACCATTCTAGTCTTTACTAAGAAATTGTGAGGTGGCATTCCAGAAAAATGGAGGGCATGCTTAACTAGACTAAATTTCTCCTTTGCCTCTTTTTTTTTATCTATTACTACCGTATCTTTGTAGGAAGAAATGGCACCTACTGAGAATGAGCAATTTTACATTCCTTTTGTTCCCCTTTCCCTGAAATGTTTATTATTGCATGGTCAGGCACTGCAATAGTTTGGCCTGTTGTAAAAGTTCACACAAGTTTCTTAAAGCATATGTATCCATTCACACCCTCGTTAACATGTGCATAGTTGATAATCAACTACATGGTCAAGCTAGGAGTGTTAGTGAGCCTTGAGTAATAACTACCACCTTTTATGTTACTGTAAAGCTTCTCTCTTAATGCGTCAGTAGTTCGGTGACTACAAAAACTAACTGATTAGTTCTTTAGACCATGATACTACAAAACTAGCGGTGATTTTTGTATCCGTATGCCTTTTCTATAGTTGCACCAGTTCTATTTCATGTTGACATACATGTGTTGCCTAATTTCAACAGAAAAGAAGATTGATAAGTCTCCAAAGAAGATTGTGTGCTCGTGTGCGATACTATGAAGGCAATTATGTTGATATTCAGTAAATTGTCTACCAAGATGTACTCGACGGTTTAGATACAGATATTGTATTCATTGAACATCTGTGTTGGTTGAGCATCTGTAACAATTTCTTGAAAAGAAAAAAAAAAAAAACCCATCAAAACTGCTGCTACGTGGCTACTTCCTTCCCCTTTTATTTTTATTTTTTTACTTCCCCAACCCTCCACACCCCCCTCAGCCTTGTTTGCTCTTCTAAGGCTTCAATGGATTGTAGCATTTATATAAAGATAATTGCCAAGCCAGATTCATTTGACATTTGGCTCCATCCACGTCTTCCGCGTATTTAATAAACGATTGTATATAAGTTGCATTTCAAAGAATATTTACGGCCCAAAATTGGCCTTTCAGTTTATGTAAAATTTAGCTGGTGATTGGAAAAGATGACGCCGGGTCATCAGGTTCAGGATTAGTTGGATGGTTCATAATAAAACTGGACATCTGGACAGGTGTTGGTGTCATTTTTATATTTTCTGACCCCATTTGTAGAATATTTTAATAATTTTCTTGTGTGCGGAATGCCCTAAGTTTTAGTCTGGTACAGATCCAGTCCGAGTCTCGTCGTAGTATCTTCGTATGAATACGCCGCATGTCGGCAAAAAATTAACAGGTCCTCGCGGGCTTGCCGCATGCCTATGCGAAAATCACCAGTGAGGAGATGGTCGGATTCCAATGTGGACAAGTGGCATAGAGCCGGTGCAAGCAGTAGACACGTGGTCATAAGCGACTTGTAGGATCTCTCTCTCTCTCTCTCTCTCTCTCTCTCTCTCTCTCTCTCTCTCTCTATATATATATATATATATGTATATATATATATAATCTGTAAATGTCTTGCGGATGGCTTGGTTTGAACAGAAAAGGAGATTGAAAACTCACCCAAGGGTGGTGCGTGTTCGTGATCCATATTGTGACGACAAAATGTTATTGTAATCAGGAAGTTATACTCTTCTCTGTATTATGAAGACAAGTACGATGATATTGCATGACTTTGGTACAGAAAAGTTGTTTTTTTTTTTAAGTATCTTGTGTTGGATGTGCTTGTCATATGACCCTTTGTTCTTGTTCTTTTTTCTTCTCTCTTTTGCCTTGATTGTCCTTTTGAAGGGCCTTGAATAATTTGTATCTGCCATAGTGAGTGGATAGAGTCCGTATGTGTTGATATAAAAATGAGATACCAATGAGCCTTAATTCAGTATTATTAGAGAGTTCGAGTCTCAATTAGCGTGAATTAATTAAAAAAAATGTAAAAATGAGATACAAGATTAAATTTTCAAGAGAAATATTTGCGATCTCTGTGATGAGAGATGTATTGTAGATTGCCAAACCTGAGGGGAAGGGCTTCAGCTCAGCTGGCCGAGAAGTGGAACGAAAACATCTTATAACAGGAAAACTCCCCTCAATCAATGGGGATGGCTGCAATTTAGATAGACTGAAGAACGAGCCAGCATCATAAACCAGGTTCAAGAGCAAATAATGCACTCAATTGCCAAGACATTAAATTCTCAAGACAAAATGTTACAGGGATTGGATAAATGGATCTTACAAAACGCACCTGCCAAGTTCATCTACAAAAAGGGTGATCGCGAAACCAACAGACTGAAGAAACTGGGCTTCAAAAAGTGAATGGTGAACAACAAGGGTCGCAGACGTTTAAAAACTCTAAATTTCCTGGGAAACTTTATCTGCTGCCGCTATTGTCAGTTTCAATATCTTCAGCACCTCAAACTGTTGCATGGGCAAAAATTATTCTCAGGGCCTTCCGAGAAGAAGAAGCCAAACATTCCTACTATCGCCTACCTTATATAGCATGGCCAGCCTTCTTGCCAGCACCCAGAATGCCTCGAACAAGTTCCCGGGGGATCTTATCTAAGTATTCGTAACTTCCTGGCCTCAGCAGCCGTTTGAGGCTGTGTGTTCCTGCCCAATGGATTCCCACTCAGGGGTCTAGCCTGGTATATAGGTCCTTCATCAGGACCATCTCCATAATGTCTCTTCTCCCTCTTTATATTATGTTATTAAATCTGGAGTCATCCCAAAATACTCCTGACGCGCGGTGGTCGGGGAATTTATCTGAAAACTACTAATTTATCATAGGTGAGGTGTCATTGCAGCTAGTAACTTTTGTCTTCTCTGTTCTCTGTTACTTCACTCCGTGGCTCTGTCTGTGCCTTGGTCAAGAAGATGAGAAGTCGGGCTGGCACTGGGTCTGGGTCTAGCTCCTCCTCTTAGTCCAGTCCGGTTCTTGGTGGACATTTGGTGGTGTCACTGGGTCTGGGCCCCATTCTCGAGAGGTCAATCAGATTCCGCTGGCATCAGCCTGGGCGGCAACCACAGGTTCCCCCCCCCCCACCGCGCCTTCTCTAGAGGTCAGAGCCCTATACCAACTCAAGTATCATTCTAGTTTGTTTGACATTTTTTGATTGGTCAAACCCATAATTTAGTGCTTGAACTTACCTTCAATTCTTTGATTTCTTCCTCGTGTTCCAAAATTCTTTCGTCCTCAACTCTCAGGTGTTAAAATGGTCATTGACTATTAGGTCTTTAACGGAGCGAAGAAAAAATAACAAGAAATATATGAAAATTTAAATTTTGCTTTCAAATCATAGTAAGAAAGAAGGAAGTTCCAACAATGATACGGATACAGACACTTACGTGTAAACGCTTACTACGGTCTCTCGCTTCTTTTCTTTTCCCTTTTTGTTTTTTTCTCAACATCCTACGCATAGAGAGAGAGAGAGAGAGAGAGAGAGAGAGAGAGAGAGGACAGCGACAAGCACAATCAGAGGCCGCCAAGTCCATGCAAGCGTTAAGTCATTTTCAATTTCCCATTTCTTTCGGGGTGTATTGCCGTTTGAGCAGGAAAGCCAAAATGCATATAAGACATAACTAGAGGTCGCTCTCGGCCAATTCTTCCTAGCTTGACATGTACCCTATTTTGTGCGTTTCTTTTGTGATTAATGCACGACAGTAATAAGTAGGGAAAGTGAAGGACATTAGAGCAACCATTAGAACTATATAACATACGATAATTTTTTGCTCCACGTATTAACATTGGCAATGCGTTAGAATAACTGACCCAGAAGGCTTTTGGCAATTGGCAGTACGCCGAGGCATCAAAAACTGAACTAATATTTTGCCGAATCTGTACGAAGAACTTAAACCCCCCTCCCGACACCTCTCCCCCCCCCCCAACAAAAAAAAGACGCACAAAGAATACTGTTCTTGCCTCTCTTCATCCAATATCCTCGTAAGTCATTCATTATCAATATGGTTCTCAATTGGAACCAGATTAAACAATCGAAGAAAGTAATGGACAGAAAATACGGAAAAACTAATTGCAGAGGGCAATGGCACAACCTCACAAAGTGGGTGCACTTCGCGTGGAGAGAGAGAGAGAGATTACGAATAAACGCCTTTACAAACTAAGCTACCAACCAGAATAAACTTAATGCAACATTATGCTCAAAAAAGTCCAAAAAAGAAAAAAACAAATTAATGTATCATTAGCCAAAATCATTTGTATACCAGCTTCTAAAGCCAATTGATCCTCTAAACACAGTTTCAAATTCTCGCGACTCCCATGCATATACCTTTCACTTGTATACAAGGAGATTACAGAACCCCCAAAAAATATTTACCATTAGAAAGTGTACCACAGCGTTCCCCTCCCTCTTCTGTTCTAGCTACCATAACTCCTAATTTGAAGGATTATAAACTATCCCAAAAAGTCCTAACCATCAATGGCGTTAAGCATGCACCAGCCGAACCATGCAATATATCAGCCTATCAAGGCATCAAGCATATAAATGTAAGCCCTGCTTAGGGGGCTGTATGTTGCTTTTGCTTGTTTTCGTACTCTGTCATCTCTGTAGTTTCAAGGACAGGCTACTGCCGAGACAGAAAGCGGGTAGAGAAAAGTATTGGCATACTCGAAGGAGAGAATGTCACCGTTCACCAAGGGCTTGCCATCGTTAACGAGGCAGTCATTAAAGCGGATGCGCTTGAAAATCTTGGGGTTGACAAGGCGAGCAGAGCTGAACCAACCGCATCTGAGGTGAATCCCAGAGATGTCACAGCCAGTGGCACACACGTTCATAATCTCAACAGTATAGGTAGGTATGCCACTTGGAAGCGGGGGTGAGGGTCCCTGGTTAATCACAATATCTGCCTTGGTACACTTCTCCCCCCAGATTCTATCCGGTTCTTCTATTGCCAATGCTGCAAGTAAAAACATAAACAACGTTGATCAAAAAAACATAAAAACGGATACAAGGGGGACCTGAGGATTGGCCTCACAATAAAATTCCCCAACAGTGGCAATCTATGCTTTTTGTAAAGAGCCATTAATGGGAACACACCCATCCAAACTGCCAATCTATGCTTGCCAATAAGGGAAGCGTATACAAACAAGATACACTTTTTGGAGGTGCATCACAGGACTTACACGGGAAAAGTAACCGACCAAATTGACGTTTAATTGCGCGCATCGTTATTAAATCTTGTTTTTTTTTTTTTTGGCTTGTGATTCGTCTTGCTTTTCCATCTCCCTCTTTTTAACTAAAACCACCAACCAAAATCAATTCGATCAACCATTTCCTTTTAATAGTACACATAGACGCATCTATATGTTTAACAATTCCAACCAAACTAAGCCAAATTAACCAACTAACAGCAACAATGATCGCTACCATCCGCACTAACATACAGTGTGCACCAGTGACAAACTAATCAAAGCAAAAACTCCCGACAAAGGTGACAAGAAATCCGATGAGATGTGTGCATAGTTTTGAAACCCGAACCGCACCTGACCTCAATCCCGTTCAAGATTCGGCTCGGCGGATCAAGGTATTTATGTTGATAAGAGAGTGTTGGGAGGGCCCCAGCAGCCAACGGTGCACGATAGCATGAGGCATAACGACAACAAAAAAATAAAAATAAAAATAAAAAAGAGACGTGCAACTCTGTCAGCCTCATCGTACGCACATCTGCGACGGATGCAGCTGCGCCCGAAAAAACCAAAACCTCGTTTGCAAACAAATGGCTACGGAGTAACCCCATAACCCCGAACACGTCCAAAAAATGACACGCGAGAAGCACTATCCTCCTCCCGGTTTTTTTATTTTTTGTTTTTTGTTTTTTTTTCAATAAATAACGCAGTTTAAAAATAAATTCATAAAATAATGCTTTTCAGAAGAAACAAAAAAAAAAAAAAAATCATGTGGCGTTGATGATAAAATTCTTGCGGTCGATATCGATCTTCCCACCTCATACCATAAGAATCAAAACGCAGGTTAAAATAACGAAAGAAAAAAAAAATTTAAAAACAAAAGGGGGAAAGTTACAGCTTGCTTACCGCGCCTAAGCAGCTTGCGAGGAAAAACAGATGAAGTGTAATTCTCTTCTTTGGACAGTGGCTGGGCTCCACCTTCATCATCGCACAAGGTTGGAAATGAGATTGCTTCAAAATGGACAAGAAATTGCAGTTAGATATAATTTTTGAGAACAAATGGACTCAGCCGTCGTGTAGTTTATTCCTATGTACTGAATACGACAAAAAAATGGAAGAGAACAAAAAGAAGTGAGGATGCAATCATACAAACAAGGAGGCCCCCCATGTCCTCTGAACCAAAGCAATCATGGAATGCAAAGGAATGTCCAGACTCGAGATCCGCACATGATACTCAAACGAGAACACGTAGTGTAAGAAAGATATGCACATCATGGTCATGTATGCATGTATTTATACACACCCGAGAGGAACGCTAGAACGACGAGCACGAAAACGACGCCGAGTCCAGACTTTATAAAGGCTCTCATCATCCTGGAACAAGAGAGGGCGGGCCTCTTTTGAGTTTAACACTCGTTGATCCTCTCCGCTGTGACTCGGCTGCGGGACTCAGTGAAATCAAGAGAGTCGGACTACTCGGATCATCACTAAGACCGCCATGGACATGACGTGTCACTGGAGACGAAGCCTCTCTATCTCTCGTTCGGCAACTTTAGTCTGCATCAAATATCGCGTTTCCAAATCACATAAAAAAAAAATAAAAATAAAAACGCAGATCTGATGAGACCATGAGAACAAGCGGTTGAGATTTGACACGAATGGGCTAGAACCTCTAGGACCCACGAGGGCAAACTTTTTAATAGGCTTAGAATAGCCAAAACGACGGCGATTGTGCCAGACGTTAAACTGTTTCAAAGCATGAAAAGGCAAAACAGCTAAAAAATGAAACACCAAAAAGGCAAAAAAAAAACAATACACAGGACAAAGAAATTCAACTCAGCAGTCTATGAAAGAAAAAGGAAATAAAACGCATATAAATGAGAGGATGATCGTTAAGCTGAAAGCCTGAAGCGACATAATAAATAAATAAATAAATAAAAAGTTCGAATAAGTAAGCTGCCTATCTCGAAAATGGAAGCGTTTTGTGTGCCGAAGACGGGAGTCATAAATAGAAGGGGAAAAGGCTGTGTTACGATGTTGAAAAGGAAAATGTGCATTTTCCAGGAAAATTTCGGAAATGAAAGAGTGTGGAAAAATGAAAATAAAAGAGGAAAAGTCAGAAACAGCAGCAGCAGCAGCAGCAGCCGAATTTACTGCGGGAGAAGAGTGTCGACAAAAGCAGAGAGTAAAATTACTAATACAACAGAGAGCAGCAGAGAGGTAGCGGAAGAGAGGCTTACCGTAACTTACAAGAGACAAGAGTGACAGAGAAGATCGCAAGATCAGAAATGACAAAGCACCACAATCCGATCACCGATCAAAAACACCATTTATTATCTACTTAAACCCGGTCCACTTACACCATTACGCGCGCACGCCAACATGTACAAATACATAAATATGCATAAAGGTCGCGAGAGTTCATTCATTCACCTCACGCCAGAGGGAGGCGATTTGATGATTCGCACGGGGATGATAGACAGAGAGAGAGAGAGAACAATCTACACCGAAACGCGTGCGTTTTGACAAAGAAGCAGAGAAAGGCAGAGAGGGACGAGGAGGGAACAGAGAGAATGGGATTTGGGGCTCTTTTTGTCCTGGAAATTTTTGGCTCCGTGTTAGTGCCTTTATTAGAATAAGACGCGGACAAACGTGCAGAGAGGAGAGGCGTGGGGCCGGGTGGGAATAATGAGAATTTTTTTGTATTTTTTTAACCATCGTTTAAAAAGTGGGGGTGGGGAGGAGGGGTTTGAAGTGCACGTGGCTGGGTGTGGTTGGCAATGAATAGTCACGGATGGACAGGGAATTACGATGGTCTTGGTGATTGATTGATGATTTATTAAGCATTTATTGAGGAAATGGACAACAATCCGTGTGTGGAGGCAGGCTTTCCGAATCTTATTTTTTTGGCATTTGCAGGCGCTGTTAATGATGAGTTCTTTTAATTACATTAGCTTTAGCTCTGTAGATCTTTGGCATTTATCTGTTGCTTTTCCTTATCTCGAGTTTTTCAACTTTTAATGAAGATAATTAAAGGAAGCATAAATAATTCAGTCACTTTGTTTATCCCATGGCCTCCACGTGTCAAATAAGCCGCCATCCAGATTGAGAATGTCTTAATTAAGAAAGAGTTGACCTACTACATACATGTTGTCACTAACTTGCTGCTATGTTAAAAAAACAGAGAATATAAAGAAGGGAGAAAAAAGGCATAGACGTTGCCTTTTTCTTGGTGATTCCGTTTTGAAGCAGTCTGAAAGAGGCTGAAGTGTGTAACCAATTTTGGAGAATTTTCATCTCTAACCCAATTGCTTAAAGAAAAATTGCATAAAAATTTTAGGATCTGCTATATCAAAGTATGACAGTCATGGTGGAACATCAATTGCTTGTCCAGAGGGACACATGAAACAGGGGCCCGGCTGCCGTGGCAAGGCTTGGAGAACAAAAAGGCTAAGGCTTTACCTTACCCTCTTCGTCCCTTGCTTGGAATCGAGTTCTTCTCTGGAGCGTTAAACCAATCCAATGCCTTTTCCCCTGCACGATTAAGAGCAAAAGAGATGCCTTCTTTTGAACGACTAAGTTCCCATCAGAGCAGATTCATAGCTCATGCCACTCGACACCGCAAAAGTGTCTTCAATCAATAAATGTGATTCGGTACTTAATAGAAATGTGGTACCGATTGCATTGATGTAAAGTTACACAGCTATTACAGCTGTGGAGAGGGACCTGCCCTCGAGAAAAAGCAAAAGATTTATTTTTTAATGCACTTTGCAAGAAAAATATCCCCTTGGTTTGTGGAGGTGAAACAAAAACCCTAAGCTTTTTTCTCAAATTCTCCTCCTCCATGTTGCGCCACTCTCTCTCCTCCGAGAATACATCAATTAGATTTTCATGATCCTTGTCCAATTCTTCAATTCTTTGTTTTACTTCCTGCAGCTAAACCGTGAGCAAAAAGAAATTTTAGAAGAAAATGAAGAAAAGAATGTTCTATTGGGGTTGGGGATTCCTTGTCTATTTTCTTTTTTCCCTCCTTAGTGAAGCTAGTTATGTTTCATAATCCCAAAACCCCTGCCAAGAGAAGCAAGAGGCAGACAAGGAGATAGAGCCAGAGGCAATTCTCCCACCCTTGAAGGTACATGCGATGTCAAACACAGTTACAGGGACAGTGGTCATTCAGGGCAGCAAAATTAAGTGTTTAAAACTCTAATTTCTTGGCTTTTGTTTCATCTATTTAATTTTTGCAGCCCTGGGGGTAATGTGGCAAGAATTCTGAATTATATAATTGAAAATCCACAGACTACCACTAAAACAAAAACCACAGCACCAAAACCATCCTTGGATATATGAGAAAACAGATGCAACATATGGATTGACAAGACTACAAATAACTCAGTAAACTAACAGCAAATGGCATAGCAACAAACCTGTCTCTCCATTGATGTATATTTCTCACGCAGCAAACCATTAATCAATTCACCCAGAGTCTCCCCTTCTCTTTTCTCTAACCTACAGACAGGAAAAAGTTAAAGACTTGAATCAAGAACAGCAACTAGAATGCAGAGACTAAATACTGGGCTTTCCTTCAGCATGCTGTTTTCTTGTTTCAGTTGAGCAATAATATTTGAATCAGATTCTATACGGGCACTCTCATTATCATCAGAATCAGCTACCTGCCAACCAAACACAAGTCAGCATTTTCTATAAAGATCATTTCAAGCATGTGACCCAGGTGTGTCTACACAATGACATATGTCATCAGTTTTAGGTTAAAATGATAGGGCAACAGTTACCTAAACAAATGAAAATGCTGGGGAGACCCATCAAGATCTAAGAAGCACAAATGACCACACCAGGTTTATAACATTGCTTGTATAATATCATTTGACTTTGTATTGGCCTCATGGTACCTTCCAGTTTCAGTTAGATTTACCATGTATGTAATATGAAATGTGTTTACAGTTCATACAAAATAGTTTATGTCAATAAAAAATATATAAACAAGGACATGTAAGGGTGATTACTTAATCTATCAGTAATTTACGTTAATGTGCTTATGCATGTGATATTGTAACTATAATTGATTCAAATACGACCAAGAGGGCCAATAATCAGGGCTTGGGATTTTATCACACCTCCTTAGTGGATAAAAGCATCTTTTTATTTTTTTTTTCAGCAGCATGCAAATGAAACTATTTCCTTGATTTGCAAATGAAACCTTAAAGCATAAGGGCATAAGAAAATAAACCTTTACCCGGGATGTATGCAACCTATCTTTCTCAGAAGTTTTCTCATGAGGAGATATTTTCCACACTCTGGCATGTGGTTCTCTTACAGGAAAAGCATCGTGAATATCCTCATCAGTATCATCCTCTGCAGTGGGCGATGATGGACTTATTCTGGATACATTCATCTTCTTTGCTCTGTTAGTTTCTTTTCTAGAGTTTCAAGAAGGTATCTTGCTGCTCATGGCTGTACGCTTCCTTTTGGATTGAGAAAATGTGTGTGGATTACTTTTGGGAGAAATTTCTATGTAAGCAAAGACATCTTCCAGTGAGATCATTACAAGTGTGTTACTAGAAGGCATTCACTGACCGGTGATTGTTGCACAGATCAGGGAATATAAGCACGGTGAAAGGTGGCAAAATATACCTCTATCTGAAGAGCATCAATAACTTTCTTATTCATCCTTGGAGGAGACTCATCAATAGCTTTCTTATTTCTCCTTGGAGCGTACCCAATTTTGTGACATTAAGTACACCTAGATAATCAGTGAATGGATTTTAGTTTCAGTTAAATGAGGGAAAGAACTAGAGTCCCAGAGAGCAATTATTAGTACAAGGTCAATTAACATAGCTCAAGATCAAGAGAACAAAGACAAATACCAGTAATTCTTTTGCATTTGTATTAGTTGAGTCTCAAGTCTTGCAAGAACTGTTCGTTCAAATCCCAACTTATCATGAGCCAGTTCAACAAAATCAGCTTCCAACACACCTGCCAACAAAATGTAATACAACAAAAAAGTAGTGAAATTCAGCCATGTTACAAGTTAAGGAAACTTCCAGTGCAAAAAAAGTACCTATAACTCCACGACCATCACTTCCTGCAGCATTCCGAAGCCTCCAAAATGGCTGACAAAACACAAATTTGTTCATAGTTAAAATTAACTCATAGCAATGGTTGTTTGTAAAGATACAGACATGGTGAACCCAGGAACATCTGTTTGTTGATATTCCAAGTATCACGCATTATATGCATGCACAAAGGCCATCAACATTCACTAGAAAATGCCTCCTGTTAGCTTAATTTCCATAAAATTCAAGAATATACTCTTTTTGTGAGCTTCTAGATCTGTTATAAATCATTAAAACAGGCTACTTTTTTTTCGTGCAAACTGCTCATATATTTTATCCACAAAGAAACCAAATATCATTGCATTGACACTTTTTTCAGTTAACTGTTGTTATTGAGTATATTTTCCAGTTTGAAGAAGAAAAATAAAAAGTGAGCAGATGAATTCATTTATATCAAATCAAGGTTCATAATAAAGGAACTAAAAAGCAATTAAAGAGAGGGGCAATTAGGTAACCATGCAAACAATATTGCTCAGCCAATATTCAAAAGAATTAGCACACCTTAATGAGATGATTTTTGTCGTAAACATCGAACGCTTGAACGTCAGTATGATGTTTTGCATCCTTGACAAAGCCAACAGTTACAACGGCAGTCATCTGTTAACAAATAGTTGAAAGCAATCAGAACTATAATCAGAAGGTCAGAAAGGTATAGAAACTAGGTTTAGTGAAATTACATTTGAGTCCTTTGAGATCCCATCGGCAGTAGCTTGTGGCTGGTAGGTTATCTCCTGGGATAGCATCATATCATTCACTATATTGTGGTGCTCAACGTCCTTCCTACGAGGAATGATTCGAAATCTTGGAGGAAGTCTCAAACAGAGTATTGAGGCCTAATGCTGTTCATTGACAAGTGCCAGCATAATCATCATTAAACAACAGAAAGATAAAAGAGAAGATCTGGCCTGAGGGGAACTCTATTGCAAGAGTTCCACACTGCAATATATTCATTTAAGGCAACACAAATTTTAGACCTTAAAATGTTCTAAATGATTCCAAGCAAGCTGCAAATAAGAATCTAATTCAAGCCAACTCTACATGGGAAAAACCTTCATACCAAGATAAGAGACCATCATTAAGAGCAAGCATGAACATCAAATCTTTTCAGCTACTCCTAGCTATTAATGGAGGTTGTTTGGGACCATAAGTATTCTAATTCCAACAAGACTAGCCATGCTTACAAAGAAAACATTGACTCTTTCAGAAACAGGCAAAGCAAGGCAATTTTTTACCATAACAGCTGCTGTTGAGAAATGGATTGTTAATGGCATTTCTTTTGAACGAAAATAAAGAATATTGACAACTAATATTAATCAGATGGAAAAAAGAACATCCAAGTGCACAAGGATCCCACATTGCAGGGTCCAATATACACTGCCTTACTCTTATTTCCACACAGAGGTTGTGTACACAACTTGAACCTATGACCTCTAGGTCAAATGTAGTAATCTTATCATTACACCAAAGCTTGCCATTCTAATATTAAGCAGATAAGAGAAAAGAAATTAATTACCCTTAAGGTATGCTTATAAGTTAGGAAATGTCTAGAATTAGGAAATTCCTTTGCCATCTGAATATTCTTCTCATCTAGATTGACACCTCCGAGTTGAATATTCTAACATATAGTACAACCAGATATACCCTCAGAAAAGATTATGTTATGAGTCCCATTTGTCCGGCAATTAGAGAAGAGAGAAAGCAATTAGTCAGTGGTGTATCATGTACTCAAAACATACATGAGGATTGGCATCAAAATCAAGTTCCAATAATCCTTCGTCACCCTCCCAAAGGTTGTATATGATTATCCGTGTCCCATGATCTGACGTCAGATTGAACTTTATGCCAAAAGCAACAGGTTAATCACAAATAGTTAATGGCATGGAATGTGCAACACAATAAATAATCAAAGGGCCACATTTGAGTATGGCTAGAAATAGCATAAGGAAAATCTTGCAATGCAGAAGGAGCAACAAAATTGATGTGCATAAGGAATGGAGATGCAGATGCAATTTTCTTCTTGTTTGAACTACTGATTTGTGATCAAGGCAGACATAGTTTCTTTCTGTTTGAATTACTGACCCAATGATCAAACACCTTGACTAGGCTCATGGCAATAAACTAATTTTGTTTCAGGAATTAACTGTTCTCTTTTCCTTTATCCCCTCCTATTTAAAATCTAGCACCTAAATGAAAGAACCACAAACCTGACACCAATGGCCCACCACACAATGACAGAAAATGAACAAACTAGCTCAAGATATTACAAATAAGTGTGCAAGAAGCTCTGCAAACATAATCCCAAAGCATAAAGAAGGAATTAACAAAGAAATTTTATAAAACTGATTATCTAACAATTTCCATCTTTCATGCAACATCCAGTTTGACCACTTCTTCATTACTATGATGGAGGTCAACCTTCACATGTTACATTTTACAGGTCTTACAACCAAGTAAAATTTACAAGTGTGCTGATTAATAGAGATGCAACTGGTTGATTACATGATGAACTTCACAGAGACACCAATGTCCCAATCTCTTTTCACAATATTTGGATCAAATAAAACCTGAATTAAGTACAGAGGAAAAAGAAATGTGTACAAATTTCCAGAACTTTGTTTGTGCACATCAAAACCAAAAAATACCTGACAGAGAAGGTCTGCCTCAGTGGAAAATGGAGACCATTGGACCATCTTTTCTACATTTCTATTCCAATCATCAGTAGAAAACCACAGCATCTTGTTCCACTCCTGTCCTTTTCTTTCATGGTCAAGCTTTTCATAAAATAAAAAGAAAAAAGTAAGAGAATGCACAGCCACAGATTTAGATTTTCAGCAATAAATTAACAAGAAGAAAACAGATGACACATGTCCTCACGGAAAACATTGAATTTCTCAAACAAGTAGAGACAAGTGTGCTCTAGTAAGTGCAAAAATTGAATCTTCCTAACCTATTATTTAAAAAATTAAAAATGGCTACAATAGCACAGATCACGCATCAAATGATTAAAACGACTAAAGATTGCTTTGTCAATTACAAACATTCCAAATAGATATTAAAAGTTGGCATGATGAAGCATGAGATGTGTAAGGCAATTTGTTATATACTAAATGCTATTACCATGGGTACCACAATATCTTCTTTTCCAGTGCTCCTCAGAAACGTGTAGGACAGCAATCCAACACTCTGTGTAGGACTAGAAGAGTTAATCCTGTTAATATTCACAGTACAAAGATTTTGAAATATTAAAAAAAAAAAGGTATAAGAAAAAGGAATTTTATAGTCCTCTAAAAAGAGGAAGATTAATTATCACAGAAAAAAGAAAAAGTGAAGCCAATAGATAAGCATATTGATGCCCTACTGTGACATAAAATTTGTATAACATGCTGGTCATTGTCAGTCCTCTTCTGTTGTGAGAAAAAAGAAGTAGATGTCTCCAATCACTTCAAAAAAACTCAATAACATTAATTAACAACACCCCTAAACATCCAGAACTACACCGATAACTCTCCTCCAATGTACTCCTAAACCCACAGAACACCATACCACCTATTGAAATTACTAATTCATGGACTCCATAACAAAACTTCTCAATTTAGTTCAACTTGCAAATGCTCAATGAGCAGCATCTTCAATCTGTAAAGGGAACAGCAACATTAAATAATTCAAATATGCTAAGCAGAAACCTTCTTCCATCTTTGCCGCAACACCTGGAAAAGACAATAACATCTGCTCCCAGCTTCATGGTACTAGTCTTGAACCCATTGCCATCTGATGATAAGACCAAATACATTTTAAAACACTCCTGAAAAGAGAAATAAACACCCATAAAACTACTATATGATTTAGTAACGGATTACACCATCCAATGTATTAGCCAGTTTGCTTTTTGCAGAATATCCTAGAGACATGCAATGCCACATTTTGTCTGGATCCATTCCGCCACCATGATCTGCAAAATAGAACCAACATGACCTAGGCATTCAACAGATAAAGAACAAAGACTTAATCTTAGATTCATTGATACAGCTCCAAAAAGAAAAATGCGGGAAGAACACAACAAAGAGGCATTTACAGACAGAAAACTTAGATCATGAGATAACTGAAGCTCCACACTCAACAGGTCCCCCACAAACAGAAAATGGAAAGGCAAAACAAAAGGAAAAAATGATCAATAATCAGTACCTTCTATCAATATCATTCTGCTACTATCCCTCCTACTGGTAAGCATATCTACATTAGCATATGTAGCTCCCTTGCAGGCCTGAGTCACATGACACCAAATGAAAAAACAAAAGATCAAACAGTGGAATCAGAAATTCCATGTGTGGCGTGATCCAAAAATTATCTTGCAAATGAGTACCCCATCCAATGAATTGTCTAAAAGTTCTGCAAATGCTGCCAAACAAAGAGAACTAATGCAAAGCTTAAAGAACTAGAAGCCAACAATAAAATGGGTCTAAATTCTGAATATCAACCTGTACACTCAATACAAAGAGGTGGACTGAACAATTTTACCTCCAAGTGCCCATTTATGACTAGTAGCGTTGGAATGTAGAAACTTAGGGTGAACCCTAACATGATCCATGCCACCTACACATTTCCCAAAAATATGACAATAAAAAAGCAAAAATAACAGAAAGTTAATAAACTGTTTCATAACATCACATATTTTTCTTTTTAAAGATTATTTTGTTCCCAATTTAAAAAGAAAGATAGAGAGCAAATTATATATATGGCGTATGAAAAAAAAAAAAAAAGGCTAAAAATTCAATGACAATACATTTTGTAAGTCATAAATAAACTAATTGCTTTACATATTAATTATTAATTAATTGCAAAACCAAGATCATACTAATGAATTCTTTACTTGCTTTCTCATTATGAATTCTTCTTTATTACGCTTATAAAAAAATTAGAAAGAGAGTAATCGCATCAGTTGTTAAAAGACACAATTAATTTTGAAGAAAACTACCATATCGGCAAATGTGGCATGCACAGAGAACCGAGAACATACCAGAAGGCAAGCTCCAATCACCAGAGGGAGTACCCTCATAGTCTCCCGCCTTCCAGAACTGCTTACAACACTGCCCAGCCAAACTCAAACCACCATTGCTCGCCGTTTCCGGACAAGCCACCGCCGAGTGGAGCCATAAACCCCACCGGCATCACCACTTCAAAGTCGTCCAACTTCCTCCTCTTCTTCAAAGAGACCTCTGTCGCTCAAAGAAACCCTATCTTTAGCGTTTCCATTCCCCTCCGGTTCAGAGTCCGAGTCGCTGCTGCTGCTGCCACTATCGCTGATTTCAATGAATGCAGCCGGAGACGTTTAGGATCCGTTGCGTCCCTTGATTGGGTCGGATGGGGCGTACGCGAGGGTTCAACAATCTCTCGCTTTGCCCAAACCTCCATTGTTTTTAATTTTCATTTTTCTTTTTTAGTCTGCATTGCAAGAAAAGAAAGAAAAAACGAACGAACCGAAAAGGCTTGTGCATGAGATGTTTATTTATACTTTAAAATTAGACGGCTTCTTCGCCTCCACGAGTAAGGAACGAGTCACGGTACACGTTTGGGGCGGGGGCGGGGGGAGCGCACACCGTTGGAATCCCGCTGCGGCTCTTGAGATCCGTGCAAGGCCGTTTGGCGATGTATCGGAGCCGGCTGTGGAATTTATACATATTTTACGAGTAAATAGGAAGCGTGTCTCTTCCACCTTTTAATTCCTTCGGTTCTCGGTTTATTGGCGATGGGGTGACGTGGAGGTTTTTTTTTTTTGTAACATTAATAAATTCTAAAAATGACACATACACATGTTACTCATCACCTTGTCGGAGTCACTGTAAAATATTTTAATTTATTTTATTTTTTTATATAATAAAATTATCACTTAAATAATTATAATTTTAAATAAAATTTACTCATATTTAACTATAATATAAAAAATTTAAAATTTAATAATCATTTTTCATAAAAATATTATTAAGAGAATTAAAATTTAATTTAAATATATATTAAATTATCACAATATATTCTTCAATTTTTCCATTATTTTTTTCTCAAGTAAAGTTATTCTATTTTTTTTTCTCTTTTTTTTCTTACTAATGTTTTTTCCATCCTTTTCTGTCAAACCGAACAAAAACTAAGCGAACAATGTCTGAATGAGAGCAATGGGTAATGTCCTGTCAGCTACAGTCGATGGATGCAATAATGAAGTGTTCGGCCCAGTGAATGTCTTTTGAACAATGAGATTTCAATGACCCCGTTATGGACCCCGTTGTGCTGCAGTTAGTGGGCTTTTACGAAAGCCTGAATCACAGCACATAACGGTGATGTCTCATCCAAACAAAATGAAAGACGTTTACCATAACGTTCGTTATTGTCCGTGCTCGGCACCCGCATGTGTCTCCGATTCCGACTGCCCCTCGAGGACTAGCGGATAAAGAGCAAACTTTGGGACGCAGCTTCTCGGCATTTTGCAATTTCAACGATTTTTCTCGTATTGTCCCCGAAACTTCAGTGGCAGCTGGAGTTACCAAATGTTGAAAAAAAAAAAAAAAAATCAAAACATCCCCAGTCAGTTTGTTTGTGTCCAAACAACGTTATTTCCAAATAAAGCATGTTTATGGAATTCAACGTGTGCTTAGGCAAGTTGGATTATAATTCTGTTCGTGGGAATGAACCAACGTGAGTCAATTAATCGAATGAGATATAATTTATTAATGTAAAATTATGAAAAAAAAAAAGCACGTTTTTCACAACGATAAACTCCTAGAATTTTGTTGTTTGTTCACACTTCGGAGAAGTTGCTGCTCATAGCCCCCACTGTTTAGGCAATTATATGGCGTAAAAATATTTATCGACTAAGAAAAGAATCTTATTTCCTGGGACATATTTTAAGGAAAGGCGCAATTGACCTTGACTATGAAATATTCTTTGACAAACTCCGTGAATCATTAATTTTTTGTCGTTAGCCAAAAAAAAAAAAATAGATGTAAGTAAGATTTGATCTGAAGTAAAAGTATCAAATATATTTAATTCGATAAATTTAAGTCTAATTATATTAAATACAGTTATTTCATTTCAATTTATTTTTTAAATTAGTGACATGAAAGTAAAATTTTAATTTAATCTATAACTTTGGGTTAACTTAGAATAGAAACCGCGAATTGACTCATTTGTATAATATATAGGGCTTACGAGACGTCGGTAGTGAGCCATTAAACGGCAAAAGAGAAACTTTATCTATAAAATATGAGGGTCTATGAGAACTAGTCGCGAAACAAGAGCGTGTGTGCCCAAAGACTTGAGACCATTCGTTCAATTGAAACGATTTGTGCAGTGACTTTTTTTTTTTATTATTTTTTTATTTTCGGTACGTAAGAGGTTACGATACAGCACAGACGTCATGTGAAGTCGTGGGAGAGAAACGCAAATTCAATTGGCACAAACGTGCATAACTTGAAATTTTGACGTAGATGAGCAAATTTTGTAGGATAACCTAATTAATTCTTCGACATTATGTCTGATATTGAGGCAGTCTGCTGATATTTGAAGCCTTTTTAACAGGAGATTAAGATTGGCACGTAATAAAATCTGATGTAACAGACGCAGGCTGAAACAACTTCTAGGCGCTGTGTTTCATGTTAAGGGTTTTGGACCAACTGTATTCGAGTAACTAACGTTGTTGTGCCGGATTTCGGTCCGTCAATGAAGTTGGTCAATGCACAGTTTGACGCAACGTGTCCTTGCTCAGTCAATGACATGAAAGAAGTTCCTGTGCAAATATTGAAATTGAAGACCACGAGGGTTTCACACGTGATCATAAAAGTCCACAACTCCGCGCTTATTTCACGTTAGAAACCGATATATCATTTTACTTCTTGCATTTCACTTGTCAACGCACACCATCATAGATTTCTTTTTGTTTTTTTTTTTTTTTTCTCAATTGAAATGAAGTCGGAAGAATTTATTATGAGAAAAGTATGAGGTTCAAACCCATTCAGTCCTAAATATATTATTTTGGTATTATATATAGTAAAAAGTTGAAAAATAAAAAAGAAAAACGGACACATTTAAAATTACAAAAAGAATAAAAAAAAGTGTGAACTCTGCAATTTAGTATGAGCCTATAATATTACTTTTTTGTGTCTTCGACGTCTATGCAATGAATCTCTTGTCTAATATCCCTTGGATGATTAGCGCCGGCCCTAAAATACATATGGCTGGTAGCGTAAGCTACATTGCTTTTGAAATTTACAACTTGCACAGCTGACCAGCCATGTAAGGTGAAGATGGATTCCCGAGTAGGAGGCGGCGGAGTTGATCTTTTGAAATGAGCGGATTAATTCCTTGTTTGGGATGGCATTATTATTGGAGACCTCAAGCTTTGCATTTGTGTCCAATTCTGAGTTTAGCATTGCAGGGTACTCATTTCTCTTGATGGTCTTTTTCTCTTTTGCAACCTTAAAAATATCTTTTGGTTTAAGGCGTAAAAAATAAATGTGCACTAGCTACAATAACAGGCCAAAATGAAGTCGAGGAAATTCAACGAGACAACAATTGAATTGACATATATAATTGGTAACGGAAGCTAAGCTACATACTATAATGTAATAGGGTACGAATGCCTGGGACTTGTTGGCCAGCTCTCTAGTTGTTACACACGACAAACTTGGGGCAGTTAACGTGCGTTTCAGGCAGCGACCGACTTGCATTATGGCTCGCCATTACTGGCACTTAAACCAGGAACTGGACCTCGACACATAGAGACAGAGAGGCATTCAATTTTCTATATATTTAGGATCTAGCTAGCTAGTTGGTAAATTCACCATAAGTGTTGGGTTTTTCAAAATAAATAAATAAATAAATAAATATATATATATATATATATATATATATATATATATAGATGAAAGGTTATGCCTACTTATTTCAAATAGTTATTTATTGTATTCATTGATTAATAAATGTAATTATAATAAATAATTAAAAACTATATCTAGTGAGTTTTGAATTTTAGGGTGTAAACGTTGGATTAAAGGATAGTTGAATTTCTAACATTTGAATTCATATCAATTTAAATGAATAGTTAAGTTTCTAAATATTAAATTAAAGACACATATTAACTAAAAGTCATTATTATTTTTATAAATACTAATATTTGTCCAATACATTGATTTTTTTTCTTTTTTTAGTATCCCTATTATTTTATCAATAATTTTTAATATTATTGTAGAAATACTATAAATATTTTAAAGAGTAATTATAAAAATAAAATTACTTTTCAAGAACTTAATTTAGTAATACAACATACAATTAAGTATATTTTATTTTATAGTATAAATGAATTCATATAAATTTTTTTTGTAAATTAATGAAAACAAATTTTTTTTAAATAAAATGATATTAAATATATAATTTGAAATAATATATTTTAATTTTTAATGTAACGACAAGCATTGAAAATATTGCTTCACAGAGTGTAACGTCCATGTCCAGCCTGCTCATAGGGCGACGCAAATAATTTCTTTCTTTCTTTCTTTCTTTCTTTCTTTCTTTCTCTCTTTCTTCTTTTCCTTTTGAAAACCTATTTGATGCGCTCAATCAAATTGTTGACGCAAGCATTGCATGGAAGTCTCGATACGAAAGAACTAATGTATTTTGCGCAGTGGCTACTTTTGAGTCACTTCCAAAGTTTCAAGTGGCTCCAGCCTCCTCGTATACGGCGTATGAAAGTATTTTTACACTACAAAATGTCTCTGGTGAGCCTCAACCAATTTCAAAGAATTGCATACGTAGTTTTTGAAAATTATGCTTAGAGTCGAGCAATTCACACGGAAGCTTGAAAATGAGTTTCATCGAAATGGATGCTAACTCTACGTTAACTTGAAGGACAAATTAAGAATTACTGTGAAATTGGTCACAGCATAAAATATTTCATATTTAATTTTTTTCGACTGATGGAGTGAACAACATACAAACCTCACCATCAACATCATGTGACAAAACGAGTATAAACTTTTTCTTGCGTATGTATGTAAGCGAGAGAGATGCAAAAGTTCAATTTTGTTAGTCGTCGACGAATTCATTAGGTCACAACGTAAAATTTATTTCAAAGATACGTTTGCGTATAGCAACTTTTCAGGTTTTAAATGGGGCGATGCATTTCATGAATTAGATTCTTCAATCTTATCTCCTGGACCACTGCACGGCAATAAAATAGTGAGGGACAAAGGCGGCCCTCCGTTTTTGTCATCATTTGACTGCCTTCAGGCCCGGTGCAATCAAAATCAAAATCCGTGAGCTGTTAGGGAGTTGACAAATCCAAAGAAAAAAGTAATTACTGTAATGTAGTAGTAATAATAGTAACAGTACTACTAATACATCATACACGTAAATGAATCGGCCTTATCATATGCATTGCTTAGCCAAGTTGCATACGCTTCTCTAGCTAGCTGAGATATATATATATATATCTATTGAGGGGTGGTTTCCTTCTCTTCCATCTTCATCTTCACCTTCGACTAGCGAAAAAAGAATGCCGTCTAGCTCCCTTTCTCAAGTGTCAACCACTTTATATATTAGCTCCATTTTCTACCTTTTTTTTCCCATCTTTTTGCGACCTTTCAAGTTCTCATACGATATTAAGGCTACGTTCTAAGTTTTTGGGTTAACCGATATGGATGTTGTGAAGGGAAATTGGAAGAGAAACATGTTTGTCAAGGCATGGGAAAGATGCCGATCGCTCAACAACAACTGTTTGACAAGAGGCAAAACCTGCTGGCACTGCACTACCAAAACGACAGGTGAAGAAGGGAACAACGACCGGCGACGGAAGAAGCGTCAAGTGGCGCCAGAAGGGTGTTTCCCTGTCTACGTAGGGCCTGAAAAACAAAGGTTCGTGGTCAAGGTCAAGTTTGCGAACCACCCCTCGTTCAAGATGCTGCTGGAAGATGCTGAATTGGAATATGGGTACAATAGCCAAGGCCCATTATTGCTTCCTTGCGACGTTGACTTGTTTTACAGAGTCTTAGCCGAGATGGATAGCGGCGATAACTGCAGCGAGGAGATTGACGCTGCTCCAAATTTGGTCGCCATTGTTCGTCCTTAGCAGCTCTAGCCGCCCCGATAGCTGCGGGAAGAACAAGGTCTATGGTGCTGATCGGCCTTAAACTCTTCCCGGATGTTAAAGTTGTTGAACAGAAAATAGAGGTAAATAAAAATAAAAGAATTAAGTTTTATATTTAATATCATTTTTTAAGTAAAATTTATTTTTATATTAGTGTAATTAAATTATAACAAATTTTTTATAAAATAAAATAAAATATAATTAATTATAATTTATAGTATAAAAATTAAATTTAAAAATATTATATATTATTTAAAATTATTTTACAAAAAAATATTTTTATTTATATTTTTCTTTTTTGATTAAAAGAAAATTATTATATATATAGTTTAAGAGTTATTTGACCGAAAAATATAACTATCTTTTCATGAAAGAATATTTTTTATAATTATTAAATAAATTAAACGATATATCTTATTTTTATTATAAAAATATTTTAATAATTTTTATTATTTTTAAAGTATTAAAAAAATAATAATTTTTTATAATTATAAAAATTAAATATATAAATAAAAATATATTTTCAATTGAACTTTTATATAATAAAAATATATTATAATAAATTTGAATAATATGATAGATAAGTTTTAAATTAATTATTTTTATTAATAAATTGTAATAGAACTAATTTATATAAATAATTAGATAATATTATATTTTTTTAATTAATTGACATATTAAAAGTAATTGTATTTATATTTTGTTTATGAATATTTTAAAATAAAATGTTTTAATTTATTATAATAATTTAATATTGTAAATTCATATACACAAATTAAAATTTTCATTATAAAATATCTTTTTAAATTTATTAAAAATCTTATAGATTTTTCTTCTTAATTTATTATGAATATTAAGTATAATATACACTTGAAATGAAAATAATTAAAAATGATATTTTAATTATATTAATAATATACTTTAATTTATTAAATTTAAAATATGATATTATATTAAATATTAAATTACGATTCATCTTTCTTAAAATTTTATTTAATAAAACTCTTACCAATTTTTTATTTTCATCCATTAATCAATTGATATGTATATATCATTAATTAAATAATTAATATTTGATCTTTTTACTAAAAAAATAAAGACTTTAAAATTTATTGTATGTAACTTTTTTGTATGCCTTTTAACTGAAAGACATTAAAAACTAATTGCTTACTACACGGGAGTTTGAAACCTACCAATGTCGCCTTTGATCATTTTCCTAAAGACATCTATAAAAGGTCATATTTTATTATGACAATGGATTGAAAATAATCGTAACCATAAATAGCTTGTATTTGCTAATTGCTCCAACGATAATAAAGCTTTCTTGCTATTTCCTTTCACCAGGCGCAGGGTTACTATTGGTTGAATCGTTATTGTAACTGCGGGTCTTACCTTTCACTTGGATTTGAAATCGATCGATCTTACTTTTGTGTCTTTTTTAAGAGATACCTATTAAAAGTCACTGTATTGTAACCACAACCAACAGACAAGTGTTGATCGGTCCAGTGGCAAGACATGACCTACTTTACTTCTTTCCTTGTGTTTAAAGACACGCCCTTTGGACAAAGAATTGTTTCCTTTGTCTCAGCTTCGAATTATAAATCAAACAGTGCCATCCCTTAGAATTTATAATTTCATAGGAGGTGCTGCCTTCCTACAAAGCTTCCCTTTTTTTTTTTTTTTTGAATAATAAACCAAAAGTTGCTTAATCAACAATGTTAGGATACAACCGCTAAGCACAAACAGTTACGTGTCCCTTTGCTGGACCAACAAAGAGTCAGTTATATTCATAACACACTCACAAGACTCAAACAGCCTGAGGGTTTTTATGACTCCTTTAAATGTGGCCTTATAAATGTCATACATCTTTTCACCAGAAAAGACACTAATTGGACAACAATTGGACACCAAGGGACAACTTTTTTTTTTTTTATAGGCTAAAAGGCACATATATATTTATATATATATGTACACATACATGAATGATAATTTGTATGAATTACATGATGTTATGATGGTAGTTATTTACGTATATGTATGTGTAAATAACACCATGCATGCACATCATCTCTTTTCATCATATGTAAACAGTAAACATATAAATACAAGCGACATATTATTTGTACCACAACTTCCCACGACAGCAACAATGCTTCCTTTCTTTTAAAAAGTCATTGTTTCGCTGAGTACACATGGGAGATGCCCTTTTTGTGCATGGTGATATCTCTAAGATAAATATTTAATCATGCAAATAGCATCCCAAAAATACAAATAAACTTGGAATATATAAGATATATCACATGTCATGTATAAAAGATATATTATGAGTATCACAATCTTAAACTTTATATGTTTATATAATTATAAAAAAAACATATTTTAATGAAGTTAAAATTTACTTAACCCTTTTATGAAATTAGAAGTAATTCTTTTAACATTCTATTCAAAAAAAAAAAACTTTAAAATTATTAAACTCAAAATAAAGTTAGATTAAAAGTAAAAGGATTGTTTTAAATTATATATTTAATATTATTTTTTAAAATAAAATTTGTTTTTATGATAATATAATTACATTATATTAAATTTTTCTATAAAATAAAATAAAGTACATATTATTACAATTTACACTATTAAAAAGAAATTTTTAAAAATTTTATATATTATCTAAAAATTTTTATTAAAAATAATATATTTTTATTTATATTTCTTTTTAATATATATCAGAAAATAACTATGATATATATATAGTAATATAATAGTCATTTATCTAAAAATTATGTCTCTTAGTATCAATAAATATAATTTTTCTAACATATCCTTTTATAGAAATATATATTTCACAACTATTAAATAATGAAGAGATATACCTTATTTTTATTTTAAAAATATTCTAATAAAAATTAAACCAATGATATACAATTATTCATAGATATTATCTAACTGTACTTTTTTTATATTTTTATATATTATTTTTATAAATATAATTTGTTTATAATTTCATATTATATAATAAAAAATTAATAAAATAAAATTATATAATATAAAATTATAAATACAATAAATATTCATACATAGATATATTTTATACATGTAGCTCCACTAAGTATAGAAAAAAAATTTAGATAAATCAGCCTATTTATTATGTGTGCATAGATAAATTAGCTTAAAGTTATGAAAGTTCTTGCCCGTAATTATTGAGACAATGAAGTAAATATATAACTTATTAATTTTCTTCCCTGGTTAGATACGAAGGATGAGCCTTACTATATGGTGAGGTTTGTGACCTGTAGGTCACAACTTCAAGTAACCCCACATTAAACAGCCTTTTCGCACTGTGTTTCGTATGATACAATAAAAATTTCGTAACATTTAGGCATACGTTAACGAAATATGAAGAAATCACTTTTGATGACTAACTAAATCTGCATGGATGTACAAACTATCCTTGAAGTCTCTTCGAATTTTAGGCAACATTACCCCGAACTCAAACCTTATAACTCAAGCACAAAACATTAATTAACGTTTTGAAGGTAAAATCTCAGTGGTATTTTGCAAATTAACCATTTTTGGCACATGAATTATCCTTAATTTTTATTGTTGTTCTGTCAAATAGGACATGACAAGAACAAGGCACGACCACAAAAAAAAAAAAAAGAAAAAATGTTGGTTGGTTTCGAAACTACGTCAGCTGGTACCAAAACAACAGTGATTTATAAAAGATTTCTCCAAATCTGCAGGGGTGTCCTTCTGTTTTTTTTCTTTTTCCTTTTTTTTTTTTAATTTCCAATTGAAATTTATCTATGTATACACATAATCATTACTCTAGTATGTTGTAATCCCATTTTATCTAACTGGGTCGCGACAAGCAGATGCCTAGATAATAACCTCCCAGTCTTGCCTTCCTTAAATTATGCCCAAAAAACCTGTTGCCAGGTGTTATTCTAATAAAATTAGAAACTTCGAATAATATTCAAAAGATTCCAGGCAACCCCAAATTCACCATCCAGGTTTCTTGTAGGTCTGTACCATTGAGGTTTCTTATATTGTAACCTCATTTTGTCTGACCCGGCCTCTCTGCCGCCGCTTATCACGGGACTTTTTTCTCTCCTCCCTCTTCTCTGTGTCTCTTCGCCCTCCAGAGACGGCACCGTCTGCGAATTACTATGCCTTTTGTCCCTCGCTGCCCGTGACCTCGTGTCTCCTTCTCTTTTTGCCCTTTTTTTATTTAATATTTGACTTTTGACATTTATTGGGATTTCCACAAGAATAATTTAGAGATATATTCCATATTTTAGTAGGGTTAATTTGCATATATGTATTAGAAATTTATTTTACTTAATTCTTAAGTTGGACTCACAAACTTATTAATATATATTACTGTATAATTTTTTTATTCAAACAATCAAATATTTTTAGAATATTTGTAGTTTATGAGAAGTCATTTGCTTGAAGCGATTATTAGAAGCCAATTTATTTATAAAAAAATAATAATAACAATTTTTTAGTTCTTTTATTTTCAATCTGTGGATTCTCATTATTAGAGATTTGTGGATATTTTGGTGTCGAGCCCTAATGGATTGTGGAGAAATCGGGGTTAGAAGTCTGATAGTGTTGAGTTTTTATATTTTCTTTGGGTCAGACGGAGGTGGGTTCCGATGAGGAACATCTCTTGCACGCTGTGATTGCAAGGATCAAGAAAATGGGCTTAGCCCGAAAAATGGACCCAAGAAACGGTCGCGCTACTAGTGAAGATTTGGGGCGAGTAGCATCCAGCTGTATTCAATCGGACATGCCGAGTTAAAAATGTAATGGCCGACTCCTTGGGTTCTTTGCTTTCATCACCATCACTGTCCGGCCCGAATGATGGTGACAAATGAGAATTATACAGATAATCGTGACTATCCGATGGTCGATAATTTGTTGGAATAGAGGGTTCAGGGTTCAGGTGACCGAGTGCTAAAAATCTTAGTTGGGCGCGTGTACCGGGCAAAAGCTTAGTACAAGAACCCGGACCCAAAATCATAAAAGGCGTGCCAACCTACCCGAAAGTGGTCCTATGTCTCTTGAAAACTGAAAAAAGCTCGGTGGTCATGAAACTTACACTTGGTTGAAGTTCACACCGGTTTTCAAATTTCGAAGTGTATTTCCATACCATTCACAAGTAGGTAGTTGAAAAGCGGATGCAAACAATGCCGTATAACGGCTTAATTTTCAAGCGGACTTCTAACCACTGGCGGTCGATGAACCAAAAGTTGAGTTGATTTTGTCCTGCGAACAGCTCGTGTGTGTGTGTGTGTGTGTGTTGCTGACACGCTCAGAGGAAGTAATGGCCTGATATTCTGTTGCACCTAACCATGAAATATGAGGGCAAGCTTCCAGAAGATGTGCTGATTACTTTGTCCAGCTGCATTTGTTTTTTGACAGCCTTGAAGTGAGTTTTTCTGGTGGCGTTTCTAGTATGCAATATACAACATAATTAATCATTAAGCATTTAACAACTAATATAGCAGCCGAAGAAGTTCAGCTGGAAGCTATGATTATTGCTTAAAGGAATTATTTAAGTGTCGAACAATAGGACTGCCAACACAAGATATAAACCATAAAGTACATAACTGAAAAGGAATAGAGATTGCAGGAGGCTGATTAATGTGCAATTCATCTGCCACTCATAAACAGCCTATTCTTCCCATTTGGACCGAAAATTTTTTGTAGAAGCTCCTCCCTCTTTTCCCCCCTCCCCGGAAGGCATTGGTTTGAAAAGTGCTTCATTTTACGGTAGTAAACACAAAATCCACTTTAATGATAAGGAAATTTTGATAAAGAGTTGTTCTATGTATACGCAATGAATCTTTTGGTCATTCAAATCTCCATTAGTTCTTCAAAGATTCTCATGGCAGAAGCTGGTAAACCCAAAAGCACGTTTATGCTTTTCCTCTCTTTCCCATGAGAAAGGAATAGTATTACTTCCTTCTCAGGCAAAGCCACAGGACCTGATATAATGGGCTCCCCCCATCCAAAGTCTGTGGTGTGGAATGATAACCTGGACCAAGTTGTGATCAGAAGAGTTGCAGCCAGAGAAGGCCTCGCTCTTGTAGCTTCAAAATAGTCTATAGCCGATCTCATGTAACTGTCATTAATCATTTCAACCGCATTCTGAACTTGCCTTGCTGCAAATGATAGGTGGTTGTCCATTAGCTCTCCTGCTTTACACAAAGAGTTTGTTAAGACAATGCCATTGCCGAAGTAGCCTACAGGTAATGGTGGCACAAATTTAGACCGTCCATCAACAGCAAACAGCAGCTTTGTCTGTTGATCTGGCAGCATCCTTAATGCCTGACATCGAGCTTTCCACACAAAAGCCGAAAGAGCTTCAAATGTTGTACACTTGGCTAGAACTCCTTCTTCCATGGTTTTTTTCTTGAGCTTTTCAAGCTTCTCCGGCCCAAAACAGAAGGAGCCGTAAAGCATTTCTTCCTGATAAAGCTCACTGGTTGATATATCTTCAATCTGATCAAACTCGTGGTGTGGGAACTCTATCATAGGTGGATTTCGGGCTTTCAATATGGATCTATCCATAAACGGTGGGACCTTCAAGGGCAAACCCCTGGCAATTTCACCCCATGAGTTCACAAATTCCATGGCACCAAGCCCATCAAACATACAGTGGTTCATGCATAGCCCAAGAACAAATCCTCCACATTTGAACTTGGTCACCTGGAAGGCAAGTTTAACTCCTCCAATAAATATATGAAGCTAATTTTGGTTCCGACTTAATCTGGGTATATCCCAGCCTCTCAAACAATTAAATGCTTTCCAAATTCACTAATTAATTATGTACAAAACAATGAAATTAATTGGCTTCGAATGCGTGGTAGAATTCACATTACCTTTATGTATATGATCATCCGATTAGATATCCACAAAAACAGTTCTAGGATGGAAAGCAAGATAACATACAAGTTCCGTACACTCTTATTTCGAGACATCATTCACCCACAGATTAATCCTAAGCTGTTTTTGGCCTAAATTTTATGATTATTGTATCATAAAGTTGAGAAGGGTGAAGTATAAGAGGATGCCTCAAACCTGAGCCACCACAGGAGGTATCTGAAGTATGTTCTGAGCACCAGGAATGTCATAAACCAACTTGCCAAGTGTGACAGGATCAGGCTTTGTTACATCTCCAATCTCGGTTATCGCACAGTTTGCTGCAGCCTCAACAAAGACAGCACCCTCCCCAGTGCAATCCACTATCAGCTTCCCTTCTGAGCTAATTGTTAGCCGCCCCGCAAGCGGATAGTAGTGAACAAGAACTTTTGACAAGGCATCCTTAATGACTTCCACAGCTTCCTCGTTTCCCTTGGCATCAACAGACTTAAAGCAGTAAATGGTTCGAACTATCACCGCAATGTTCTGGTCAAGATTTGACAAGAAATACAAACCCTTTTCTGTTTCCTCTGCAGGAGGAACCAGAACAGGCTCTTCTTGCATAACACTAAGTTGAAAAGTATCAATACTCTCCACTGCCATCTAAAACAACCTGAGAGCGCAGAAAGAAAAACGGGATCAAATATAATGCTTCTTGAACGTACCACATCACATGTTAATTGTTTAAAAAAAAAAAAAATCAAATGAGTACGAAAAAACACACCTGATTATTGGAATGGAGAAGAATGAGCAGCGAATTAATTGAGGTCCTTGTGTTGTTTTGGAGAAAGAGTGGAAGTTATATAGGAAGAGATCGACCAAAGATTGGGCTAACTACTATCCGTTTTGGTTAACGAAATGCTACACCATGATAGGGACAGGCGATCAATCCTTTCTTTTCGAATAATTATAAGGCAAGTTTTCTTAATCAAAGAACCATGACCAAAATGAAGAGGAAGACAAAAAAAAAAAAAGGGTTTCTCGGTTTGGGATCTTGCTTTGAGCACACGGAATGTTGGTTTTGGTAGGCAACCGGCCTAGGAACCAAAACATTACCAGCCAGCTGGTATTGCGCCTAAAAAAGCTTTGATTATATGTTGGTGGGTAATGTTGGCGTCCAAATTTTGATTACTGATGTATTCCACTAGAATATTTTTACTTGATTTTTTTTTTCTTTTTTTTTTTTGGGTCAGATGACTCGCATGTATTTACGACTGGGATACAAAAAATACTTTAAAACCGCGAATAATTTACCTGCTGGTTCAAAATTATCAATCTAGCCTTGAGGCTTGAGTGACAACTAGCACACCATCAAAATCCATTTGCTAGTTCTTGTACTCGTATAAAGCAAATTATTTTCGGTTAATTGAATCCAAATGAAACTCTCAAAACTTCGGAACCCTCAGATAACAGACATTTGAGACAATTTGCACCGATGGCAACCCAACTAGTGATCGAAGATTTGACACAACAATGGAGGATTGATCGTCAGCCCATATGGATAAAGGATATCAACCGGTCAAACAACCAAGTTCCCAATATTTTGTTGAAACCAAGCAAATCGAGTGAAATTGAAAATGTAGTGGGGAAAACATGGAGATATTGATCCCGTTCCGAATAAGCCCAGGCCGACACTGACCCAGAAGGGACATAGAAGGCACAGTCATGCAGAAAATATGTACGGTGCTGATAAACCAAAAAAAAAAAAAGTAAAGGTAAAAAATAAAATTTGTACAGCCTAAATCAAAGGGCAAGTTCTATTTTCTAGTGGTCCGTTGTGTGACAACGAGATATATCGAGCTTTATATTTTTCTGCGGGTCCAGCCCAACAAACCCCCGTGTTATTTTGACAGAAACAAAGACACGTATGAACCTCACACAAGCTAAACATTTAATAAAGCGAACCGATCGCAATAGTTTTCCCTTACTTAGATCTCGTGAGTTACAACCATAAAGGTTGCCTCATAAACACTCGCCGAATAACTTAAAAGGTATAGCGTGCAACAAGTGGTGACATGCAGTCCAGAAGAAGACAATGGTTTCCTTGGGACAGTCATCGTTACTCGTGCCATATACCCACAGCGGGCCATCGGCCCGACTGGCAAATTATGCTAACAGATTCATGAAGTTTTACGATTTTTTTTTTACGATCAACTAATATGATTAATTTGCAAAACATACAACGAAGTCTTGGGGCCCCTTCACCAATTCACACGAGTTGCAATTAAATTGAACGAAGAAATTAATTACTCATTTGCAAGATACATACAAAAAGCGTCTACTGAGGGAGAAATGACACGGGATTGGAAAACTACGAAACAATACTGCTAAATTAAGCTCAGCTAAGCTGCACTTGTAGGAAGAAAGCACTACACTAATTCATATGGTACAAGAGTCCACTAGTGTATTGTTTTGTCTGCAGGAGTCATGATACCCAAATGGCAACGCACGTTTTTTCTCAAGCTAGTGCTGATTCTCCTAAGAGATCATGCCTGGAGAGTGTAAATGGCTCATGTAATACATTGACAGTGAAACAAACTAAGCATCACTGATCATGCCTGGAAAGTGTAAATGGCTCATGTAATACATTGACGGTGAAATGAACTAAGCATCACTACCTTCCCCATCACCGTCCTTGTCTGCTTCATCTCCAGCCTCAGCATTATCCTCATCTTCCTCTCCTTCATCTTCTTCGGACATGCTATTTATCACCTCTGTAATTATTGCCTTCACTTCTGCTTTTCTATGCATTAAATCTCTACCAAAATGGGTACCTAATGGGACACAATACATAACTGATTAGTAAATTCAAGCGAAACCATGACAGCAACTGATGCATTGATGAAAAGGTTAGCCATACCAAGTTGTCTGAGAATATCAGATAAAGTTGCCTGCAGATTGACAGGAACAGACATTTAGGGATCATTAACAACTTAGTTTTAATTGCTCAAACCATGAAATGCCTAGTGACAGAACTACTTACAGTATTGAAATCAACTTCCTTCAGAATCTCCACAACAACATTATGCATCTCGTCTCTGCTGGGCTCTGCCTTCCCCTTCTTGCTATATTTGGCTTTACCTATTTTTTCATCGCAGATCAATGGACAAAAAAAAAACTACTTTAATTACATGCAATTGAAAAATAAAAAGAGATGGTTTTCGAGCATAGAAATAAATGACTCAATAACTGAAATAAGAAGCTGAACGTGATTTTGATGCAGTAGCATTTTTAATAAATCAAAATGAAGCAAGTGTTTCATGGGCCTTGATCAGCAATCAGCCATTAGAGGCTTGTTCACTGTTTGAAAGGTATGCCCATGCCCGGCAGGTTCTAAATCAACAAAGCTTCACATCACCATAGTTAGGTATGCCCATGCCCGGCAGGTTCTAAATCAACAAAGCTTCACATCACCATAGTTAGGTATGACCATGATAGGTATGTCCACACATTTCATTATCGCCCAACACCACCAGAAACAGAAAAACTACATGCCATTCTCATTTAGATGTTAAGACCATGTAGAAACATTTCCATGACGAACACAGTCTCTGTACCAGCTGGCTTACATCCTTAATAACTTGCAAGTTTCCAGAGTTAAAAACACCTCATCTCTTCCCATCTCCAAGATTCCATCTTTCACCTTAAACTTGTTTTTGAACCCAAGAAACTAACCCACAATAAATTTGAAGATTTTATTTTTGTCGAAGTTCTCCCTTTTTAATCCACTAAACTCTTCTCAAAATAGTTGGCTTCCTTAAAGACTGCTTTTATTACAAACTGCCCAATTATGTCTAGTCTAACAGGGACAGACACTATTAGGGACTTGATTGTTATGTAATCTAACTAGAAAGACCAAGGAGGCATCCTTGCAAATTGCACCTGAACCAAGTACACCAAGACGCGAGTACAATCCACTAGATAATATCAGTAAAGATTCAAATGCAGAATGATACTACAAACTCTAAAACAAAAGCTTCAAATCACCTATGGGAAACCAAAACCTTCAAAATAGAAAATAAGAAGAAAATACCGCACCTTGATCTTTCCCAGAACTCTTTGCTGAAGACTTGCCTATAGTCTTGTCCTTGGAGAGCACACTTCGGTCTTTTGGTTTCTTAGATGCAGTTACCTTTGACTTGGAAAGTGAACTAGAAGTCCCATCATTATCCTTAGCATCTTGTTTTGATGATGAGCCAGAAGACTTTTTGCTTGGTTTTGAAGAACCTTTCACAGGCTTTGTAGGGGTGCTCTTTTTTCCGGGCACAGATTTTTCCTTACTTTTAGCCATGGAACTCTCCTTCACAGTTTTCTTAGACAAAGCCTTTTTTGTTGGCATTTGCTCCTTTGGCTCATCTATGTCTTCCTCTGATTTAATATCCTCATGATCACTCTCTTCTTTTGGTGGTGTATCTTCTTCTTCATCATGGGACTCGTCCTTGGCATCCATCAGTTCAACTTTATCTTCATCCTCATCTTCCTCATCCTTGGATGATTGCTTTCTTTTTTTGCCAGCTTGAGGTGTTTGTCTTTGTTTCTAAGCAAGAGTAAACAGAATGGATGGAATATTCAACAGAAAAGTCATACAACTGCACCAAACATGTGGCAAAAAATGGACAGATCACATCATACAAGCACACAAAGAGATGAAAGATATTAAAGAGTGGGATCAATTGTTTAATATCACTGCTAGCATAGAAATCTCAACGTAACAATGCAACAAATTAGCAACTGCCCGTATCTGGATGCAGTTATCTTATGTGCAAGAATGAATTGATGTAGCGATGCAGTTATCTAGAAAATGGCATCCAAAAGTAAATAAATATAAGAGAAAGTGCACAAATTGGATAAGCTGTGCATCTGCTAAAAATGTAAATGTGCAAGTGGTTTTTTATGTGGACTACTGGACTAGGATTGGGGGGTCTTTGGTGGAGGTTTTTTGGTTTTTTTTTGGGGGGGGGGGGAGGAGGTGGTTGGAAGAGAAAGAGAGATCAACAGTTAAACAGGTGTTTGAATGCCTGTTTAAGAATAGAGAACACTCATTATGTAGCCACAATGAACACTTTACAGTTGCCAGTGTGTGATCCAGTATACTAGTGAAACATATAACATCAAAAAACATAAAACAATGGGAATTCAATGTACCTCATTTCGGATACAGCATAAATTACCAAGATACAAACCTTGGCAGGTGTAACTGATGTTTCTCCGGGACTCACACTTTTGCCCGCTGAGACCTTACGCTTCCTACTCTTCTGAAATCAAAATGAACACCAACTTTGATTAAGTCATCTTAAAAATGAAGAACTGCCTAAAACTCTTCAATGTATAGAAATAGTTAATGAACAAGCAACCTGTTCCTTGTCAGCAAGCAAAACATCAGTTGTTGCGTGTGGGGATTCCAAAAATTCCAATACCTTTACCGTGAGCTCTTCCTAAAAACATAGCCCAGCCAACAAATAACCTTAGAGATGAAATTTAATTTTCTAAAATGTGATATTTAACACAGTTCTCATTAATCCTGATGAATAACAAGGAGCAAAAAGATCTACTCAACGATATTGAGAGATATTAAAGAAGCCTAACCTTTCTGACAGTTGCCTTATTGATTGGAATGTTGAGCACATCACAGAAGTCCATTAACTTTTCTTTCACACACTTGTCAAGCTTTTCTCGTACTTTAGCTTTCTGCTTTTCCTGCTAAACAGACATGAAGCTCCAGTCAAAACCATTTCCAAGTTAGTGCCACTAACTGCTACAGCATCATTTCACACAACATGGGCAAATCATAGGCATCATTCTAAATTCGACTGAACATAAACTCAGGCATGGACATACCATACACACATAAATGTGTAAACACAATGAACAAATAAAAATCCAGGCACAGGGTTCAACACCTCATTCTCAGTCCACACGTAGCCTGAAAACTGGCCTATGTTTTTCTTCAGATTGTGTGCCTGAGACCAGAAAAGGAGGAGTCCCACACTTAATAAATCATAGGAGAGTCAAAAATAATAAATGAAACAAACCAGATACCAAAGACTCTCAGAGTGAGAAAGGCAAAGATAGGACTTAACAAACAGCTACAACAGATTAAAATGATTGGCACCTTTGCTTTTTTTCCAAAAAGAATTGTATGAAGCATTTGTAGATTGTCATCCAGTTTTCTCTTGGACAACTTGAAAGCCACTGAAACAGTTCACACTATCAGACAAAAAAATAGCCCAGTTGGTTGCAACAACAAAGTTTGACAACGTAAATAAATAACATTTATCCATAGAAAACATATCTCCAAGTCATTTCAAGGCAGGGAAATGTTCTAGGCATCAAGTTCATGTAACTCAACAGGGCCCACTGTAAACCTCTTCACAAAGAAGCCTACTTTCTTCTTCCATTGACACTAAAATCAACAATACCTTACATTACACTAAGGCTCGCCCTTCATATAAATATAGCATGAATGCTAAAACATGCCAATAAAATTTCCACATCTCCATATAAACAACTTGAAGAAAAAATGAAAACAGAAACTGTAAAGAAAAGCAAAGCCTGAATGCATGCAACACCTAGGTTCCCACATAATGCTCTTTTTTTTTTTTTTCCATTTAAACGAAATCACAAGGTATAGCTTGAAGAGTACCCAACACAGCAAGCATGAGCAAAACAAACTACTAGACCTCAAACAAATTAAAAGTCACGAGACAGGGAATAAGAAAGAAGGCAGAATCTCCGTCACCATAAGGTTAACCATGAGACAAGCAAATGGTAGACACTTAAGGGCTATGATAAAGAGAAATCATAAAAAACCCACTAAAGCCAGAATATCGTATCCATCCATGGCATAGGCAAACAACCAAATCACAACAGAATAAAAGCAAATGACACATACCATTGGGAATGTCCTTCAGCTGAGTGCCACTTCCCTGCAGTACCAAAAAAAAAAAAAAAACAGATTCATCCCTAACACTACTAAGAATTCATTACAAAAAGCAAAAGCATGCAGGCACAATTGTTTTTTTCTTTTTTTCTTTTCGTTTGTTTTTACCTTCTCAATGGACAACGGCTTGGCCACAGAAGACCTCCCAGGCTCCGGCGCGGAGTACCTTTCGACTATCTTTCTCTCCCTCGTTGGCCTCTCGCTGGCCGGCGTCACCGGCTCTTTCTCTTTCTTTTCACTCTCTTCCTCGCTCGGTTTCTCCCCCGCTGAATCTTGCTTCGACTTCTTGGACTCGCCCGGCTCTTTCTTCTTTCGCGCACTTTTCTTGGCAGCCTTCCTGCTCTTCGCTTCTTGCTTCACCTCCCCTCTCCCGGCTTCCTCTACTTTCTTTTCCTCTTCTTGGCCCCTATTTTCTGCCAGCTCCTCATTTTCCTCTTTCTCCAAAACCTCAAGATTCTCCTTCTCTCCCTTCTCCGCTTTCTCTTCCACTTCCTCCGGTTTATCCTCCTCCTCCTCCTCTTTCCCGCCGACGGGAGCTTCCTCCTCCGGTTTCTTCTCCTGTAGAGTCTCGCTCGCCATGGAAACGAACAAATCGAACAGAGAATCAAAACACCAGCTAAAACCCTAGCTCTAGGGTTTTAAACAAGAAAGAAACCCAAGAAATGACTTTGGCTTTGGTTGGTTTAAGGTTAAGGAAAATAATAAAGACGTTTCCCTTCCGCTCTCCGAGACTATAGATTTGGGGACAGGCCAGAGGGACTTGACAATCGGAAAAGGGCGGGCGTTCAAAAAATTTTAGTTCCCAAAATTGAGAGCGGGCTTTAGCATTTTAGGCCTCCCGACGATTTCCTGACTCTCTCTCTCTCTCTCTCTCTCTCTCTCTCCCCCCAAAAAAATAAATATATGGGTTTTTAGTCAAATCGGAGCTGTAATTTGTGTGCTGCTGCTAAACAAATGAGCACTCAACCCTTTGTAATTTTAGCTAGTTTAGTGATTTTTAGTTGGATAAACGGTGGAAAAACCCACGTCAGAAACAACTTCCTTTGTGGGTTGCCATTTTTGACTGTTTACATTGCCGCCCTAACCCTTCTTCTTTCTCTTTTTTTTTTTTTCTTTTACCGTTTTACGATGTCCCTTTTCTGCGCTCTGTACGCGTTATGTCTCTCTGGGTCTACATCTTTCGGCAAAGAAACGGGCTCATCTGACTGGCGGAATTGCCCTTGCAGAATTCGGCCCTTTCATTTTCTTTTGTTCTTGTGGGGCAAAGACGCAAGCATTTGAATGATCTATTACCGGCATATCTTGGTATTTTTAAATTTTTCACATGCTGTTTTTGGGGAAAATTGCGGCTTTGAATTGAACTGTTTACATAAATCATATATATATATATATATATTTTTATTTTTATTTTTATTTTTATTTTTATTTATTAGTCTGGATCCACAAGACAAAAGAAGGAAAAGGCTGTCCGTGCCTCATTTTATGTCCAAAATCTCACGACATTCTTCCGTTCTCAGTTGCCAAATGCCAAGCAAAGTTGAGACCTTTTTTTTTTTGGGTTTTTGATCAGGAGGGCCGAGACCCAATCTAAGAAGCTACAAGCCTGGGAAAACAAAGTTAAGACTTAAGACCATTCTCAACGATTAGGTTAATTTAACGGGGGTCCAATTACGAGTTTACAGTAACTTTATCTGGGCCCGGAAAAATAATGGAGCAGCCCAATGTTTTCCCCAAAATGCTCACTCCCTAGCAGCCGCAGAGAGAGCAAGCCCTCTGCCTATTCCGACCCATCCAATGTAATTATTTTTGGTAAGATCGTGAGTAATACTCCTGTTTTATGAATTTAAAAAATTAAAAAAAGAAAAAAAGGAAAAACAGAGAGCTCTCTGAGAGCACTTTCCGTCGTTCGCACGCATTGGGCCTTAATTCACAAACCGGGACAGGGGGCGCTAGAGCGTGCTTTATACGGAACTTTATCGACCGAATTTCTTTCCCCCGGAATTTGCGATGGAGGGAGTCAGACTAAGTCAGCCAAAACCGCTGAAGGGTGTGTGTGTGGGCGATTAGTGTCAACAGTTTTTTGAAAGTAAAATTGGTTATTCTTGTTCATTGGCTAGCACGTGTCGATTCTAGCTCAATAATTGAATTATAGAAATGAATATTTGCAAGTGAATTGCATCCCAGGCAGAGTGTTTTAGACGCACTTATGAAGTTTGGCTGTCATAATCCGTGGAATGTAGTTTTTTGAAGTTTGGAATTTCGAATTCCCTTGTTGATGCTTCGGGCTTATATCCACAAGCACACACATTATTATTTTTGAAGCTAAGCTTCAGGGTACAACTCCAGGAAGTCGGGAACGTTAAGCTTCCTACATGGCGAAATGGCTCTGGGATTACGGTAAATTTCTCATGTACCCTTTGCTCGTAGTTGTTGACCTGCTCTAAGGTATTTGAATGTAAGCTGTAGCCAAAAACTGTGAAATCTTCCATCCACAAGTATCGGTTTCAACTGAAAGTAGGAATAAATATTCCTCTGTCTAGTAGCTGGTCATGCTTAGCTTTGAGCTTGTTCACCCGATGGACTAAAAGGATGAGGGAAAGGTGAATGCCGATGAAATTTCTCTAGGCCTGATAAGAGGCAGCTATCGTACAGCTGTTTGAATATGGTCTTTGGAGGTTTTCCTAGAAGAGTGCTTAATAGCTCACCGTTCGAGCGCTCTTGCTTGGAAGATGAACGGGGCTAATCAATGGATGAATTCTCATCCCCTGTAGCTCTGATAGCACTTGGTCTGGTATTTTCACAGGATGCGATTCCTGACCAGAGCTTGGCATCTGATTGATTTGAGGGATGAAAGAAAACATGATCAAAATCATTTGCCCAAGGAAAGAAGCAAACCTACCTACTTCAGGTTAGTACCAAAGAAGTAATCAGCGGCATTCTACTTGCTAATACGAAGCCAACAAGGTGTTTGTGGTGTGGAAGATGAGCGCCAAGAACGAGAGGTAAAGGTTGGGAAGCTGGCGGTTGACAGGGCACACCTTCTCATCTTCTAGTGGCCATTTTGGAACGTTGTTTCTTTTTTACAACTTATTTCTCCATAATGTTTATATCATATGAGTCCTGCAAGTACAGTAAACTAGCAAGCGACAGTGGCCATTTACTGAGAAACAACGTTCATCAATTGGCATCACCAGAACGTCTAGTTGCCTGGTCTTGCTGCTTCTCTTATATTTATCTACTGAGATAGACCTGTGACTTCTACATTGACATTGTGCCATCCAGGAGTGTTAATCTGTATAATGCACTAAACTTCCATCATCTTGAGAAGGCAAATTCTGGAGAAATTCAACTGTACCATACCAAAGATTACCAGGTCGTAAATCTTCTTGCTAACCGCATCTCCTTCCGATCGACCACCTCCGGGAATTAAATACCAGTGATTGGTCCACTCTACAATGTCGGGGCAAAAGACCTTCCAGAAAAATATTACACGGTACCAAGGTGGCTCTGTCAGGTATTTCTCTCCCGGGCAGGCACCATTCACAATTGCTTTGGCACATCTCTTAGCAGACTCTAATGGCAATATATTAACTTGAACCTGGCGGCAATGCATTCGCGTTAGACGAGATAAAGTATTGTCAAAATGAGAAATTTAATCTTCATAGTCAACAAGTAAATGAAATTGGAAACTTACTTCTCTCTGTTCTCTATTAAATTCCAACTTCCCTTGCTTGTTAACGAATTTCCCTGCAGTCATTTCTGATTCAATCAGCCCAGGGTTAACTATAGTTATTTCAATTTCTGACCCCATTTCTACCCTCAGTGTCTCATACATTCCAACTAGTGCTGCTTTACTTGCCTAAGTCATCAGGAAAACAGAATTAGTCACAATTGAAGGAATATGCCACATACAGCTGAATGATGCTGACGTGACATCGTACATTGTAAAAGGCCATCCTTGGCGCAGGTAGCCATGACATACATGAAACAGTTACCGCAATTCTCCCACTGCTTCTTTTTAAGTGTGGTATTGCAAAATAGACGCTATACACCGAACCCTAGAAATTAATGTACTGTGGAAAAAACAACACTGGCATATTCATCACAACAAAGGAATATATTCAATCTCAGCCCTTCAAGTGTAAAGGAATAATATCTTAAAGTTGGACACCCGATATGTTTGTTCTACTTTGTCAATTGCACAGCCAGTCCATATATATTCAGCTGCATCTATGAACTACCGTGGAAAAGGGATTGTTAATTATGAAAGTTGAATAGTAATGCTAAATGAATGCGGGTGTTGCCAATGGGTTAATTACCATTGTCGGAACAAGAGCACTGATGTCAGGGCAATCTTCGAACATGCATATAGGAGAAACGCCAGCGTTGGTCACCAGGTGATCTACTGTTGACAAAGGGATCCATCAAGAACCAGATAAAAAGCTGGCAGTAGCAGATTTGTTTATTATATAGCAACATTAAACAAATAATATAAAAATAACAAAAAATATAAACGAATTTTATTTTACTTAATTTTATAAATAAATAAAATTAAATATAACAAATTATTTTATATCTCTTCTTATATTGCTCAATCCTTAATAAATATATGCTCAATAAACATTGATATGTAATGATGCTCATCACATGTCCGTCTGTTAAAGCTTTATTTCATCTTTTCACTTGCGCCGGCCGAAGTGCTTCACAGTTGAATCAACAAACCGTTGACAGTCTTCTATCTTAGTAACATCTCCGGGGATAATGGGCCTCAGGTGAGCCAATCATCTCGGCCTTAGCAGCTACCTGTCGGAGATCGGTGATTTATTCTCGCAACCAGGGCTAAACAAGCTCTTCTTTTAGCATATTCGTAAGCCAAATGCTTCAAAACACACCCAAAAAAACAACCATAGATTCTATCCGTGAGCTGACATTTCCATGAGGAAGTAAACGGTTAAAAAGGCCAAGTTCATATGGCCCCAGGTAATCATACCTCCCCGATGCCTGAGGTTGCTCCGGTGATGAGCACTACTTTTCCTGCTACATCCACACTGAATATTGACCTCAAAGTAGAGAGGAGGCACCTGAAAAAGAGGTAAGTTGGTAGAAAGGAGACGAGTGCTATTAGAGATGGAGGAGCAAATACAACGTTCAGTACCGTGTGAATAAAATCCATGGATTTTGTCTGCAGTAAACTTAGTGAATCGAGAGCTTAGGAGATTGGAATCTATTTGAGGAGTTCAATATATATTAAGGAAGAGTTCTTGTTGTTTGCCACGTAAATGCGCTGCATGGGTGGGTTTGAACACGTAGCTGTTGACTTCTGCTTTGTTTGCTTGCTTCCATTTTATGTTTTTAATCTTAAAATCCCCAAAGGGAAATCAACTTGTCGATGGCGGAACCAATATTAGAACACAAAATATATTGAAGAACAGATATGTTTGTGTGCGCGTGTATTTATACAATTTAACGGCAGCTGACATTGAGCCTTCAACTTTTAGATAGGATCCAGAATTCATATCATATGAGAGAACAAGAACAATAGGATAGTTAATTCATTGCCAAAGTCCTTCCACGTGGGGCTTTGATGGGTACTAAAAAATATATACTTAATGTGATATGTTCCAATTATCTTTTGTATTGTATGTGTCTCACCACATGACATTTAATTTTACAATCTATGCCATGGTCAAGGGAAAACAAGAAAATGACATCCTCCGTTGGAAAACACTTTTCCTGTAAGGGAAAATTGGAAATCCTCAATGGACCATGTCGGTGTTCGGCCAAATTCAAACGTCACACTGATAACTGTCCCCTTAACTGAAATTATGGCAATCATATACTCATTCCCACATAACGTTAATTTTCTTTTATCTATTGCTTCTCGCAATTGCGAATTACCAAACGAAGCAAAGACTACAAAGCTTTCTTGAATCCCTTCCTGCATACTTCCACTCTGTTTAGATGCTCCAATTGGCTCAAGAATGCTTAGTGCTAGGATTGGAAGTTTGATTGCTGCCGCTCACCTTATTCTTTGAAGACCTACGGCCGATGGCAAAGACCAATCCGTTGAAATACTCCATTATCTCAGGATAAACCGCTCTCCAGTAAAATAAGGACGCAACCCATGACGGCTCCGCCAAGTGCTTATCACCACGGCAAGCACTTCTGAAGATTGCTCTCGCGCATGCTTCCTTGGACTCTTCTGGGATCACAAAGTTCATGCCAGTCTAATTGCAAGCCCAAGCATTATTCATAATGTAAATTAGTGTTAGTATGTTGGCCATACTAATCTGATCGAGATGAATTTATGGGACTCTGTTATAATTTCTAGGAGAAAAATGTTATGGATATTAAAAGATAAACGATTTGGAAGATTGCAAAATCAATCATGTTTGGTGGTAGAACCCACGTACAATTTTTTTTCTTTTTTAAAAAGACATCGTCACACGTAGTATAAAGTGAGAAAAAGACTAACCTTCTGTGTTCCCTTTTCAGTCATTTCGGTTTTGATATGTCCAGGAGTTACAATTGTGATGCCAATATCCCCACCAATTTCAAGTCTCAGCGTGTCAAAGAAGTTTATTAGTGCTGCCTTGCTTGCCTGATGTCGGTGACAAATGAAATTACAGTAATAATAATAATCAAGTTATTGGGGTTGTAAGTTGTAACTTGTAATTGAGCAAAAAGATGTACAGGCCAAACTGTTAAAGATTCAGTCGATTGTTGCACATGAAATGTAATAGGCTTAATGTCTTACACAATAGGCAGTCAATTTTGGCATAGGTAATCTCCCGAGACACGAAGACATGACGATGATTTTGCCTCTGCTTTTTCTCAGATGTGGAAGCGCAAAATGGGTGCTATACACCGCACCCCAAAAATTTATTTCCTGCAACTCAGCCAGAAATATTAAAATCCTATGCTTAGGACCTAAATCTAAATATCAGTTGGTACCATAATTTCCGCAGGCATCGGTTCTTATGAAAGAAAATCAAACAATAGTCCTATGTGAAAAGAAATGGCACAGAAAAATCAATTATTGTCCCATAATTAATTGTTACTCGCATTTTCCTTTTTTCGTTATATCTATAAATTTAAGGTACACTTGTTAAGAGAATGACCAATAAAAAAGAGAGAGAGAGAGAGAGAGAGAGAGAGAGTACCATAATTCGTCGAAGTGGAGAGATGTCGTTCACATCCTTGAATAGGCCGCCGCTGCCTATCCCGGCATTGTTCACCAAATGATCCACTTGGATATGCACGGTCAGTACAAAGAATTTCCAACAAATTGGCCAAATTAATAATTTGTTAAAAGAAAGCAAGCCCACGTTAACAATTATGTGACTTTAAGAGTGTTTTTGTGTGTATATATAAAGAGTACATACATCTACCAAAATTGTTCACTGTTGCACCTACAAATCTCTCACAATCTTCCACCTTTGAAACATCAGCACCAATGTGTATGACATCTGGGGATCCAAGAAATCTGGCCCTGTCAACTACCGATCCTAGGCGGTCGTCTCTAATGTCAACCAGGGCTAGACGAGCTCCTCTCTTGGCATACTCATAAGCAATTTGCTTTAAAATTTAAGAAAAAACAAATAAGTGACATGATTATGATCATCAGGAAATTACATAATTTTATCGCTAGGATTTGAGGGCAAAATAGGCAAGTACTCGGGTCAATAGTTGTGCAAACTAGCTAGGAAGCTCACCTCACCAATGCCTGCAGCTGCCCCGGTGACGAGCACTACTTTTCCGGCCACGTTCTCGCTGTGTAAAAGCTTTCTAACATGGCTAAAAAAAAATGAGTACAAGATACAGTGGTAAGACGGAAAGGAGCAGGATGGCGTTTAAGGGAAGAAGTAAAATGTTCAATAACTTGTGAATCAAATCCATAGCCTTTTTCTTCGGGTGGTGTATTCGTCTTGTAAAATGTTGGAGCCTAACGAAAAAGAAAGGACAGAGCCACTATATGTAATGAAAGACTCCTATAAATAAACGCGCTAACCTTTTAATCTATATCAGGCACAAGGACACGATGGGGGGATGAATGGATTGCAACAACGGAGACGGTCGGACTCAGCTACCTATAATGAAAATCAATTAAAATAATAGTTTAGTTAATACTTTGATATATATTTTGATATATTAGTTTAAATATGAATTCTTACGCTTACACTAATATTTACTCTAATAAATAATATATTTAAATATTTAGTAGTAGAATTTTGTATTTATTAATATTAAATTTAGATATAAGAAAAATTTATTCAATTCAATGTATATAAGTAATAAATTTTTTATATAAAAATAACAATAAATAATTTTAATTTTAATTTATAAATATAATTAATATACTTATAATATTTTTTATTTAAAAAACACTAAAAAAAAAGTTCACTTGAAGTCAAAAGTTGACTTATGGGGGCTTCCTACAAGTCCACAAAGGAGGGTCCACAACAACAAGCCGTGGTGTGGTGACCTACCCTCAACGGAAATTGGAAAAAAAAAAAAAAAAAAAAGGTTCCACCTAACCCACCTAAAATGTTCTTGATAGTTTCGAGCTACGAAGAACGTTCTTTCACAAAATGGTTATTATAATTATTCTCATTATTTTAATTATAATTAGTGGGGTAGTCCCACAAGTCCTCAGTCGGATCATCCTATCAACTCTAAGAAAATACAATCTTATTAGGAGTTCATAAATTTACATTAAAAAAAAAAAATCAGAAGTTAGAGTAACGGGATCAACTTTTAAAATTGAAGGCACGCATTCGTTGGGTTAGGGTGTCTGACACGTGTACGCACCTAAGCAATCGCACATTTACACATTGTTTGGTTTTATTTAAGAGTGATAAAAAAGGAAAGGGATTGAAAAGAAAATCGGGTTAGAAAAGTAGAATTCTATATTTGGATAGCCGTGGGAAAGTGGGGCCAGGAGGAGAGTAGGGGAAAATCGTGAGAAATTTACGGGTGATATCGATAATTTTCTTGAGAAAAATGTGATATTGCCCTTAAACTTTATTACCCACCCATTAGGAAATAAGGGTGCAAATGTTATTTTAGAAATATTAATTTTTTTCTCTTTAATTTTTCATTGCATCTAAAGAAAAAGTTTTTTCTTTTAATCAATTTTTTTCTCACTTATTCCTAATGTATCCAAACAACTAATTAAAATTTTATTTTTTTCACACAATTTTTTTTTTGGCACCCTTTTTCAAATTCAAGCCAACCATTATAGCGGTAGACGTGGAATTAATTGTGCTTAGTTTGATAGGCTTCCAATTCCTGCCTATGGGCCACAGTCACACTCACAAATTGTGTGCCTATATAAAAAATAATACATAAAAAGGAAAACAGAGGGATACAATACCTCTTCTCTGATAACACGGCTGGGACCGAGTTCCAACAGAAAAGATGGGTCCAGCTTGTTAAAGCGAGGCGATGCACCACATATGGGCTGTGGGCCGATGTAGCCCACGTTAGTGCCCACCACTGCAAACTCGTGCGAGGCCCTTTTAAATGTGTGAGTGTAAAATGAGGCTACACAGTAGACACGGCGAGGCTAGCGGTGAGCGTAAGAAAAGAAGTATATATAACCAATGAGATATAGTTAAATTGGCACTGTTTTTAAAATTAAAAGTTTCAAATTTAAATTTCAGTTTAAGTGAATTAAAAAATAAAAAAGAAATTCGTATTACCGTATTGGTAGCGTTACAACGGAGCCAATTCTCGAGGGTGGCTTCTGTTTTTATTTGTGAAGGCGACAACTGATAAATCTGATGCTTGAAGTTTATATTTGAAAAAAGCGGAAAAATCTAAATCAGAAAGATTTTCTGATTTTGTCCGATAATCTGGGAGTTCTAAAGTTTTGTGTCGGAGGATACTATTATTTGCCAGAGAATGAAACTGGAGTCGAGTTAGCCTTGCTTGGCACCATTGGCATTGTCCTTAGATGATCTGGAAACTAAACTATAAACGAGCAGTCGCACCACTCAAGCACATCAGGGCAAACAACCTTAATCAGAAACGTCATTCTCGCCTAACATGGCTCTGTCACGTATCTGTCTCCTCCGCAAACCTTGCAGACAATTGCCTTGGCGCATCCTTTGCCTGATAAAGTCGGTAGAGTGCCCATCAATCGAACCTGGCAAAGTATTGGGTTGAAAACTGTTGTGAGAAAGATCCGGTTGCCCGGGCCCCGAAAGAAATTTGGCAAAGTGAGATTTCAACGTATCTACCAATTAAACTACTGGGGAATTTGGCAAAGTGAGACATGTACGCATTTCTGTTCATCATTGTAAATATTTCTTTAGCCTCAAACAATTCGGTCAAAAACAGAGAAAAAAAAAGAGTCGTGTGAGAGTAGACCAGATTAATTGATATTTGGCGTATTAATTTTCAGTTCCATAGTTTTTCAATCACTTCAATATTACTGTTATGTTGGACAAAAAAAAAAAATATATATATATATATATATATATATATATATATATATTATTGTTATCTTTAACACAATTTTAATTTAGTTCGAGTAAGATATAAATTAAATTAAATTAATTTTAAATACAAATAAAAAAAATTAAATAGCATCTAATTAAAATAAAAATAATTAAATAAATTTATATATTTTATATTATTTGAAAAAAATAAAAAGTCGAAAAACACACTCCTCGAGATTGAAGTTCGCCTTGGGCTTGGGTCATTTCTGACTCAACTAGGCCTGGGGTGACAATTGTTATTCCAATTTCTGAACCAATTTCGGCAGCCAGCGTCTCAAAGAAGCTTATTAGAGCAGCCTTGCTAGCCTGAACCCATTGCAGATTAACAAATTAGTATTAAATAGATTAAAAAAGAGCATACGCTAACTAAAACCAGTAATCAATATATTTCTCACATTGTAGAAGCTCATTTTAGGGGTTGGACTCCAGGCGGCAACAGAGGAAATCACTATGATCCTCCCTCTTCTCTTTTGCAAGTGTGGAGCAGCAAAGTGGGTGCAATACACAGCACCCCAGAAGTTTGTGTTCTACAAAAGCATCATAAGCAGGCCTTAGATTCAGATTTCCTGTATGGACCTTTTAGTTTTGCACTTCCACATAAGAGTATTCATGTCATAAACATTTGACTAGTTTAGCCGCTAATCTACCGTAACACTCCGCCTTTATCCAAGCTCAGTAATGCTGAACGCAAGGTCGTGGGCGAAGTTCACATATGAATACTATGATTTACTGTTTTTTTTTTCCCTTTTTTTTGGTTTTTGGGTGTTTCATTCAGAGGGCATACCATAAGTGCTGGCAAACCGGATAATTGGGTGCAATCCATAAACATGTCGACTTGGATAACAGCAGCATTTTTTACCACGTGATCCACTGTTACAAAAAAGAAAAACTAGGATCAGCCAACACTATGGTCAAGAAACCTCCAAGCTGAATCGAAAGGATGTTATAATTGTGTAACGCTTACATTTACCAAAATAATTCGCCACTTCATGGACAAGGCGCTCGCAGTCTTCAATCTTGGAAACATCCGTGGGGATCACAATAACATCCGGCGACCCCAGCAGCAGGGCTGTATCTGCAACTGCTCGCAGACGATCTTCTCTCCTAGCAGCAAGAGCCAGACGCGCGCCGTTTCTAGCATACTCATATGCCAGATGCTACAAAAATCACAAAACACAGCGTAGACATCATTAACCCACGTCTATAACACACGTGTAGATATGTCTACTACCGAGAAAAGACCCATAGAGGCTCTTCTAACTAACCTCTCCGACGCCGGAAGATGCTCAGGTAATGAGTACAACTTTTCGGGCCAAAATTTCCCTGGAAATGAATCTCTCAATAAAGCCCAGAAACTTGAAAAGTAGTAGTGGTGCTAGTGTAAGAAATAGCAACGTCAGCATCATCGGGGGGACTATAATGTTCAGAAACTTGTGAATCAAATCCATGGTTGCTTCTTGTCTTCTTCTTTTTCCGTTAACAACGTTCTTTCTGATTAGTCGGGGGTTGCGGCTTGGGATTTGTTCTGAAAATCTTAATTATGTAGGCTTAAAAGGAAAGGGGAAGGTACCTAAACCCAATATTCGGTATCTTCGGCGTCTGCATTTTTCAAAGGCAAAATGAATGAAAAAGTGAGAGCGGTGCTCCACAACCTCTTTAAAATAAATATATATCTGAGTGCCTCGTCCTAAACCTTAGACAGTTCAATTATAAATGTTTCCAGTTGTGGCATACATATTTATTAAAAGACATGTTACATGCACTTTATTTTTTCCTAGTCACAATAAAAGAAGTTAAGTTTATATCGTACTGGATATTTTAGTTTGGTCTTCGGATAGTCTAGTGATAAATGAAAACCAAAAAAAAAAAGAAAAAAAGAAAACCACAAAAAGTATGAGAAGTCTTGAATTTTTGAAGATTTTTCTTTTTAAATTCTTAAATTAATCATTAATTTTTAATTTTCATTTAATGTGAGCCTTTTTTCTGACAAAAATTAATTAAATTATTAGCTACATAATTTGACTTTATAAATACTCTCTCAAAATATGCCCTAAAAATATAAAAATATATTTATATGTTTATTTTGTTAAATTTTTTTTCTTTGAAATTTAAAGGAAAAAAATTCTAAATTTTTTCACTAAGAATTTGAGGAAAATGGGTTAAATTTAATATTTTTGTCTTTTTATAGATAAAAATATGAAAAATTTTAGTAAAATACATAGATAGCTATATTTTGAAAATATATTTTGATTTTTTATATAATTTTTTGAGGTTAAATTCGTATTTAACAATTTGATTGATTTATGTCTAAAAAAATCATATATAAAAAAGTTAAAAATTTAAAATTGATTTGAAAATTAAAAAAGTTAGAATTTAATTAAATAATTATTAAATATTTAAAACTTTACCAAGACTTATCCCACCGAAAAAAAAAATCCTGTCTTGGAGCGTGTGAGGGGTGGGGAAAATAGCATAAGGGAGGGTATCTTTGGAATTGAAAAGTTGATATGGGTCACTTAGGCACAAATGAACAGAAAGGCAACTAGGCTCCAACTGCTGGATCATCTGCCATCTTTGCTTTACAAAACACTGGATCATGGCTTTTGGGAGCAGATGGGCAAACGCCAAACCAGAGGGAGGTTGAGTACGGCTTTGGAGGTTTTTTAAACCAAATCAAGAAGTTTTTGTATTGAAACCAAATCAATGTTATAATTACATGATATACGGCTTTGAACAAATAATATTGCACCCAATTTCAACGTAAGATTTCGTGAGATTTGTAAAAAACAAGGAAAAGAAAACCATTAGTCTAAATTAAGAAAACATTGATGGCAATAAGATCTATAAACCCAACCAAAAAAAAAAAAAAAAACTAACAAACAAAAAGTAAAAGGTTTGGTGGACGGGGAATTGGTGGGCGGGGGGACCAACCAATGACTTGTTGAGGGAGGATTAGCCGAAAGGAAAAAAAGAAAAAAGAAAAAAAAAAGAAAGAAAGAAAATTGTAGGTGAAAAAATATTATGCATGCTGAATTGCCGATCATCCCGTTCAACTTTGTTTTTAGAAACAAATTATAATCTAAATTCTATTTATGTTGCCGATTGACAAGCACAAAGACACAAAAAGCATTGTGCAAGACTCTTCTTGAAACTGTCACCCAGCAAACATTCAGGGGTCCTCTTGCTGGGTGCTCCAGTGACGGCAGCCTATGGCCTAGGAAGATAGAACAATCTGTGAGCCCATTCAATGACATCAGGGGCAAACGCCTTCCACAGCCAGTGACCCTGAACCATGCTGGCTCCGTCAGGTACTTATCTTCCCGGCAACCGCTGTTAGACTATTGCCTTGGCAGACGACCTCACTGTTTCCACTGGGGTATTGCTCACTTCAATCTGTTCCATGGAAGGGTCAGCTTGGGGTTAGGATGCTTTGGATTAGTTCACAGAGAATAAGTTTAGAATGCGTACATCCCTCAAGTCTTGATCCGCATCCATTCTGCCTTCTATGGTCAAAAGCTTCTCCTGGGTCAGCTCAGACCATGTGAATCCATGGTAACGATTGGAGCATGAAAATGAGGAGGACCATTCTCAAAGTAAAAATGGGCTCCAATAAAGATAATGTCCAGTCCGAGTTTCTAGTGTCCATGAGTGGGTTCCGTTGGCCCAAATATGGAACAAATACGATTAAATGAGCATATTGCCACTAACTATATCAATAAACTTACTTGCATTTTTAGTTTTAGATTCAGAGTTATTTTTAGTTTCTATAATTTTTTTTAAAAGTTATAATTGCTAGAATCAAAATTTTGATGATTTAGTTAAAATCACCTTGTTGTTACTATTTTTTAACTAATTGTGAATTTTTGGAGAATATAAAAATTTGTATTTTGTCCACCCAACTTACTTGCCTGTAAGGAGTTGTACAGAAATTTCTTTAGAGAACAATAAACATGTCCGCCCCGAAATTCTAAAGTGGACTTGGTCTGCTCCAATATTACGAGTATTACATATTATACAAACTTGGATTTGGGTTCACCTAAAAAGCCACGAATTTAAGAAAAATTATCTGCCAAACTCCCATATTGGACCGGGTTTATTTTTAACACAGCATAATTGGGCCAAAATTTTCGGTTACAATTAGGTTTCATGCTCATAAACTTTTTCTATAGATGACCTAGAGCTAAAATCATTGGTATAATTTGACTATGTTAAGCCTTAAATTCTCTAATCCATTGGAGCAAGATAATGGTATAGAAGCTTTTGCTTTTCATTCTATGAGATTGATCAAAAAGGAACAAAGTATCAAAACAATTAAGAAAAAGGACTCCTGGAGCTTGTTAGCTGCAGATGCGAGAGAGAAGGCTTGCATTATTTATTTGCTACAGTTGTCAATTTGATCGATTGCGTCCAAGAGAATATGCTAGCAAGAGTACAGAAATACTAAAGGGTAATCTCATCCTCAGCTAGGATCCAACTTCAAGTAAATCTGCAACCATACAAATAACATTTTTTTTTTTTCATGTCATACTATAACAGAGCATTGCCCAGCTTCAAGGATCCTTTGTCTGTTGACCCTGGCAATAAAATCATCAGCCCTTTTGTTCAATTCCTCGGTCGGCAAACCAATCTCGTCTTCTCCATCAACGTCCTCCTTTTCTTCTAATTTCAAGTTTTCCTCCGCTACCCCACCTTTCCCTTCCATTTTTGTACTCCCATCTAAATCACAAGCCTTGCTGTTCTCGATTTTCCTCTCCTTATTTCCTCCCAGGGGTGAGGAAGTATTAAAGCTTCTTTTTTTCTGCCTAGCATACTCATTATAGTAAGCATTAACAGTTGGTAAAGAATTTGAAGCAAAAAAAGTTGGATTCCCCTATCAGAGCAATGATAATAAGGCTTCCAACTGTGAAAATAGACTTGGGACTAAGCCAAGGAGAACTGATTTTTGGAAGGGAGACAGAGAAAAAGATCTTCATGGAAGAAATCAGAGAAGGAAACCAGAAAGTTCTACAACAAAGACACTACACGTTAACACTGTCATGGAGTACAGGAAAAATTGTGCGGAACTCGGTTTTTCTTGGATTTTTTGATTGAAAGATCCATTTCAAAGTATGTTTACAAGAAGGGTCAGATGGAGTTTTTAAGTCAGTTTAGAATGTTCCTCTATCCTTTTGGAGAAAGGCGTAGGAGCAATTGTGAGAAAGAGCATATAGGCAAATTGCGCAAAGAGAATGAGTACGCGTTTCTACTTCTATGCCCTCGCTTATGAATCTCTAAATGTTTTTGTAAATATGAGAGTGAGGAACGTAAAGAGATTATTTTCTGTATTTGTTATTAAGAAGATGAAGTATTTATAATTTTTAAATAAATTATAAATAATAAGAGTAAAAAGTTATCTTTATTTTTTATTAAAAAATTAAAAATTAAAAATCCCAATTAAGTCGAACAATCCCTAAACATTTGATTTTTACAATGCTTATGTCACTGGTAATTAAGTTCATGTAGTGTAGGAAGTAAACATTGTTGTTTTTCCTTTTTGTTTTCTTTTTTCCTTGCAACTTAGTCAGCAAACTGCAAACTTAATTCCGGTTTTGGTCCCTCAAGTGGCTTTATTGGGTGTTGAAGTCTTAAGAGCACAAGATATTTCAGGCTAACCTACGAGAGGTAAGATTTCGATAGCCGTTGAAGGACCTTTTTGCTTCTTTTTTTTTTTGTCATAATAGAGGAATAAATTCTAGAAACAAGAACTAAAAGAGAGAGAAAAAACAAAAAAAAAAACTATGAAAACCCCAGTCAACAGCCCAACTGTACGTTGTTTTTTTTTCTTTTTTGGATTGGACCTTTTTGTCCGGGCAACTGTAGTTGTTTCTTTTATAATTCAAGCCGAACTGGCTAAGCCCATACCAATTTTCAAAGTCAGCGGCCTATAACTCTGGTGTAAGCATTGGGGCTATCAGTTGATGTTGAGGAGCATTGAAGCGCATTTGGAGAAAAAGACTGCCAGCAACCAGCAATGCAGCGGAAGTGGGCTAAACATTTGTCTATTTTGTCCGAAAAATGACACAGGAGGATTGTTTCTTGAGCTTGACTCTTCATTGGTGAGTTGTGCACTGTTCTGACTGATGTCAGGTAGAAGAATCTATGCAAAACCAATTGCAATGCATTCAAATTTGGGTGGGCATAATTTGCCTGCCGTTTTTTTATATGGTCGCTTTAGACAAACTTTAACGTAGCCAAAACATTTCAAGATTACAAACAAGCAGCTCTCTTTGCTCTCTTCGACTTTAAGTGGTAGAAGAGAACATGAGAGATTCCTCCAAGTTGTAAAAAGTAAAGACTGGCATATGGATCACAAGCATTTACATCCATCTCAACGTATTAAGCTAAAATGCAGAAGTCAAATCCCACATCTAATTCACTATGTCTTCACTGACCAACCAATCTCCCTGTCTTCAGTGAGCCTCATGCTCCGCCTGTCCACCACATTTAATTACGATCACAATTAAATAATAAAAAAAGGCCATTTCTACAACTATTTATGCTAATAAAATGCCTGGACAATATCAAACAGGGTGGGGAATAACTAGACAAAAGTAAGTCACCTACTTTCTTGGGGGTTATGAACTGGACGAACTTGCTCTTGCCTTTGCCACTTCCATTGGGGGACGTTTGATGGGGATGATGATGCTGCCCTGTATATTTTCTGATTTGCTCCCTCACAATTCTCTCGTATATATAGGCTGAGCCTCTGAACTGTGGTAAAACCAGCCATGCCACCAGGACTAGCTTCACCGTGTACCATATAGGAATCCTGCAAATTGAACCCCAGATGAATTTATAACAACGTGATACAGAAAACTGAATTTTCAATCGTTAATACACTTTATTCATGACAATCTGCACATACCACTCTAAGACGGATTGGAGTAGCATCTCGGTGAGAGTCAGAAAGGAATAGAGGATCCAGTAAGCAAGCCACTGCTCATCGTCCTCCCTTGAAGGGCTCTCTATGGCAATCACTGAAGCATATCTATTTTGCCAACAGAAACACATAATTAATAGGAATTTTGATCATATGTATGCCGCTTAATTAAAGGAAAAACAAATAAAATAAAGTTCTTGAAAATTTTGGAGATTGCTCTCGATCCTTACAAGGGGTATAGCAACATTAAGACCGGCCTGCGTTGAATAAACGAAAATTGGATTTTAATTCCGAAGTACCAAAAGGAAAACTAGATAAAATAAGGGAAGAAAGCACGAATTTTTCAGTTTAAAACATTGAACTTGAGCGAGAATTACCCGGATAGTGAATGAACGTGAGTGAGAAATGCCCAGAATTTACCCATATTTCTTCTTCTTCTTCTTCTTCTTCTTCTTCTTCTTTTCCTGTTTTCTTGTGGGAATAAAAAAAAAGTCAAAAACTGCTCTGACGAAAGATACTTAAACAGGAAGTCGAGTAAAGTGGAAGGGGTGTTGATTCAATAAATGACAAATGGGAAAACGGTTTAGCGGGTTAGGAATATTAAGACACGGTAGGAAACGCAACAACTTGGGGATTCGTTAAGCAGCAAGGGGCTACATATACGGCGAACAGGGTAGGACACGTGGCAAGAAGGGAGCCGGCATCGGATTCTGCCTTTAACGTGTCGAACTAGATTTTGCACCGTCCGTATGCTGATGTTATTTTTCAATTAATAATAATTATGATAGTACACATTGCCACATGTCCATGAGTTTGAGGTCAGAGGTCGGTGACGCGTGCCAACAGGAATAGGATGATGATCCTTAAATTATCATGACCGAACTTCTATTTTTGGCAATTGTTTTTCCAGTTCCCGGTGGAGGGTGGGCGGATAGATCTAGAAGAAAGGATGAAAGGCTTGTGTGGACCAAATGGTTGTTCCTTGGGCTTCGGCTCCATGAGCAAAGCAAGATATATTCATTGACCCAAGACATTATATTGTATAAGCCCACTGCTTCACTGGAATGGTCTGCACAGTACAAGCCTCTGAAGAGTAGTAATTTTTTCAACGCCCTTTTTTCTTTCTTCAAGTGATATAATGTAGCAAAAGATGATAATCCGGTTTTCAGGATTGATTAGACTGATATTAATCTGTTTATTTTGGTTATAACTAATAAGGGAGGGAGACGCCCCAAGTAATTATTATGCAGCCGGTGGCGACATCGCGTTGATGTTGCCGACTTGCTGTATGCACAATATTGACCAGAACAATGGTCCCGTTTGACCTTGAGAATTTTCAACTGCGCACGCTGATTCACATTACCCGAAGTCCAGCATCAGAATCAATTTTTGAGAGAGCAATTTCCACTTTAAGGGGTTCTTTTCTTTTTTGCTAAATTTATCTCGACGAAAATGTCTGCACGAAATTAAAATTATCGACTAAAATGTAAAACTAATAATTCGGAGTGAAATTTTTTTTCTTCCACTTATATCTGATAAAGGATCCCTTTTTTCTAGCACAAAAGCCAAATATCGGTTGCACAATCCACCATCGGTCGGTAATCCAAATGCTATCTATAACTAACACCCCGTTAAACCGTGAAAACAACACCGTTCAAATCCCTATATGTTTGCATGTGGGACAGACATTGAGCATTCCTGTGCAATTTCTCTCCCACCCATTGAAGTGGTTCACCTGCCAATTAATCGCGTCTCTTGTAATTCCCACTATGCCTTCTCGTTCTAATGGAAACCCCTTTTGCATTCTTGCTTTCATTCTTTTTCCCTGGCTTTTTGCTGTTGTTTGTAAATAAGTTGTTCGACCAACTATTACCTGAAAATTGATTTTGTCTTCTCTAGAACGCAACCACAGCTGGAAGCTTCACCTCTTTTTAGCGTTGACAATTGAGGGATTCTTACATATTTCGTGTTGAATGTATGATCCTTTAGCTATGACATCGATGGCAGCTGCAATTAATGTTAGATTATACGTTCCTCGGAATTCCCAAAAAGTAGAAGGAAATAATGGGGCAATGGCCTTGTCCAGGGTGGGATTTGCTTGCCTGCGGAATCCGATTGCAATGAAAAAGAAAACATTTTATGTGATATCAAGTACTGATAATGCTCGCAGCGTAGGCATGATTAATGGCAAAAAGGTGAATGGGACTTACGTTGGTGAGACTCCATATACAGGAATGAAGAATACTGCATTGGTAGTAGACACCAATTTTGATGAACCTATTCACTCACATTTGCTTGGAAGGTTTGTGGAGGACAGGCTGGTCTATAGGCAGACCTTCATTATAAGGTCTTACGAGATTGGACCAGACAAAACTGCCACCATGGAGACATTGATGAATCTCCTTCAGGTTAGTTTGCTTTCTGATTCTTGTTTCATTGCCTCTATGCATTGCCACATACATGTCCTGCCCTCGGTCAAGAATTAAGATCGTTTTTCATTTGATTAACCAATTTCCTTCACCCCCATATTCAATGGGACGATGAAATCAACTTCAAATTATTTTGGCTCATAATGCAATTTGCCATCGCAATGAGGATGAATTGTACAATCGGTAGAAAGCCTTCTTCCCTATTGCCCTCGTTTTATTTCGTCCTAAGCCTTCTTCCCTATTGCCCTCGTTTTATTTCGTCCTAAGCCTTCTTCCCTATTGCCCTCGTTTTATTTCGTCCTATCGCATTCTCAATTGGTAAAGAATGGCCACCCATCACTCATCTACAAGTTTCATAAATAGCAAGAGATCATATGGTGAAAATTTCAACCGAAATAAAATAGTCATTAGATACCATTGGACCTGATTGAAATTCAAACGGCAAACTTATTCCTGGTCTAATTGGCATTTATACATCGAATGACTGCAGGAAACTGCACTCAACCATGTTACAAGTTCTGGGCTGGCTGGAAATGGCTTTGGTGCTACCAGAGAGATGAGCCTCAGGAAACTCATATGGGTTGTTACGCGTATCCACATTCAAGTACAGAGTTACAGCTGCTGGTAAATTTCCATCCCATTCTCACTGTATATGTGCCCAGGCCTAGCATAGCTGATGCAAATGTGTTTAGTAGTCGGGTTAGGCTTAAATTTTATCTTCCTATTAGACTCAGTCCGTCGGATCCAAATATTTCTTAAAAACAAAATTAGAATTTTGTAGACCTTGGATAAGTAGGTCTAGTGAGGCCCTGTACAAGCAATCCCGGCTTGAGCCTAACCATAAGATTGGCCTCAAACAAAATCTGGTCTAAGGTTAGTCGGGCGAGTTTTGCTTTTCTAACCACTTAAAACTAAGTATTTGGAATTCTAATTTAGAGGTTACTGTTATAATCTTGAGAAGTAATATCAGATTTATGGGAATGAGGCTTATTGTGTAGCCTACTGTTTAATAGATCTCCTAATAAAAAATTAAAAAAAAAACACTAAGTTTAGTTGATTATAGTGTACTCTAGTATGGAAGCTGCTATGAGAATTACGGCGTTGCAGCAAATACTCAAATCCCATTCCATTCCAGACCGAAAAGCTAATGACCCTTTATTGTCAAAGCAAAAGCAGAGTTTAGGGAAAACAATCAAATCGATCATCGAGAGAGAATATATTTCCTTTCTTTCCGTCACCATAGAATTCTCGAGACAAACCAATTGAACAAAACTAAATGCAACAGGGGAGATGTTGTTGAGATCGATACTTGGGTTGATGCCTCCGGGAAGAATGGGATGCGTAGGGACTGGATAATCCGTGACTACAAAACACAAGAGATCATCACAAGAGCAACAAGGTGCAGCTTCTCGTTAACATAAACAAACTCTCTCCACAATTGGTACTTAACTCCTGTTAACTCGATGCAGCACGTGGGTGATCATGAACAGAGAGACGAGGAAACTATCCAAAATTCCAGAAGAAGTGAGGCAAGAATTGCTTCCATTCTACTTAAACAGGGTTGCAATTCCCACGGAAACGAACGACTTCGAAAAGATCAATAAGCTTACCGATGGAACTGCTGAGAGGACGCGATCTGGTTTAGAAGTAAGCTTCAAATAGTGTTCGATTCCCAACTCCTAATTCCCTTCTTTTAAATCTCTTAGGTTTTTTGTCTCCTTGACGCAGCCAAGATGGAGTGACATGGACGCCAATCAGCACGTAAACAACGTCAAATACATTGGATGGATTTTGGAGGTATTTTTACTTTTTGCTTCCACAAATAAGGAAAAAGTTTAGATGAGTTCAATCAATCTAAATATGGTCATAAACCCCAGAATTAAAGTCGTTTCACATCTCCTAAGAAGTCATAGGACCCAAACCAGATTTGCCTTTTTTTTTTTTGGTTTGGACTCATGATCACATAGTAGACCGTCACTACATTCACTTAAGAAACTTTTAATGTGTGTCTTCACCCAGGTGTGAAATTCACTATTTGAAATTGTTTTGACCACAAGAGGCAAGAGTAAACTCTTAGCAAAATGTTAAACGTTCAAACCCCAATTACCTTGAATCCCCACGAAATGTGAGTTTTAATTCATGTGCACTAACAAAAACCACTTGGTATCTTGATTTGATTTTGTGATGTGTTGTGATTAGAGTGTGCCAATGAATGTACTGGAAGATTATAACATGACCAGCATGACTCTCGAGTATCGGCGGGAGTGTCGACAATCGAATTTGCTCGAGTCCTTAACAAGCACGACCGAGACCGAGGATTCTTCAAATAATAACTCCAGTAATCGGAAGGCGGACTTGGAATATACGCATCTCCTTCGCATGCAAGCTGACAAGGCTGAGATTGTTCGAGCAAGAACAGAATGGCAATCTAAACCGAAACAAAAGTAATTTATGACTAATTGATCTCAACCGTGTTCTTTTTTGCCTTCTTTTTTTAATTGCTTCTCTTTATTCAGCATGCCAATTTCACCCATTTGTAAACTACTTAATCCTAGATATTTGTGACATTATTGTAAGCTGGGGCCTTGGAATTTTGAATGATTTGATATAAATCCTACATCGGAATATGATTTGTGAGCAATTCAACGGCATAACCAGTTCCTAGGCCGGTTGCCGGCAAACCCTGTTCACAGGGAGCCCACAATTTGATGGCCATCTTTTCTGTGGACTGGCCCATTGTTCGTCATAACAGCCTAATGGGCTAATTGCTCCTGTGACATCTACTATTCTCCTCACCTTGAATAGACGAGATTTTCACAATATTTGACCAATGCAAATCAGCCCCTTAACCCTTTTTGGCCAATGAGTGCAACCCCACTACATGAGGTCCTCATTTAGGTAAACATCTGTAATATCACTCAATTTGTTTGTGAAAATCAACTTTAGACCTATCACAAAAGCAGATGGGGGAACAAGTAGCTATGCCTGCCTCTGTACGTAGGATGAGACTCACGACGAACCAATTGTTTCCATGTTGCTTTGTCCTACTTTATGCTTCCAGTAACCGGATAAATGGATAAACTAATTGGGGCCATAGCCAATGTCCTAGTGGGAGCAAACATTGAGTCTCCACCAATTCTCCCACAGTTTTATTCTTGCCCACCAAAATTGAGATTTCATTTTTGACTAATGTTTCGTCAAATGGTGTTGTCAATTGGAATATTGAATACCAGGGGGAATCCAATGTAGTGGAAGGAAGACAATGCCATCATGACAACGTCAATCCTTCACCAAAATTATTCTCATCCAACGATGTAGAGTTTGATGAGACGTGCCACCTAGAATGATTGAGAATTACGTCTCAATAATGCTACCTCCATTGCGACGATGATAATAGGCGATAATTGGTCATTCTAAACAAAAACCTGTCAATACTTAGCATATATATGTATCTTCCTTTCATTATCCCACCATTATTTCAACTGCCGACTCTTTTTTCTCATATCATGCACGAGACAGAGGCCATGAATTTATTGGGATTTTTTTTTCTCTCTCTCACATCTATTGGACCCCTCGAATCCATCTCTACTGGTCTAGCTTGCCTGACCAAATCTACACAAGTTACAAGCAGTGAAATAAAGCTAACAGAGTCAATCCCGTCAGCACTTGAGTACTTGGCTTGACTCCCGATGCCATCTGCACAAGCCAAGGAACGCGTCAACACATGCGCGCCTCAAAACCAACTCTCCCTTCATTTACTCTTTTTCAACTACTTTATGAGTCTTTCTAACTTGAACATTGGAGTGAACGTGCAGCTCTTTCTTTGTTTTATAGGTGTCCGGTCAGTACCATTTGAGGCTGCCACCCCATCAGTTACCATGCGTGATTTTCCTTTTTCCCCTACCCCTAACCATAGGAAACCAAATCTCTTTCATGGTCTTGCAAAGTAAATGTTCCCTAATTTCAAAAGCAGACTACAAACTAGCTTTATATATCTTTTTATGGAGACTACACACCTCGTGGACCAAGTTCGTAGGCTGGCCGAAGTAGACAAGACAATTTACGAGCAAGCATTACCACGTGAGGACCATAACCAGGTAAACCTTCATTTTATGTCGCTTGCCCATTTTCGCCATTTCTCACCAAATATCTGCCACGTAGAGGCCGCGTTATTCTCATTCTTTTTTGGACTAAAGTAATATTATCATATATTTCCGATGAATAAAAATAAAGTAACATTATCATTCATAGCCATGCCCACCTATATTTATTTTTCTTTTTTCTTTTTCTTTAAGCCATTGAGTCGTACTTGTGCACACCCCAACAACAGAAAAATGCGACACAAATGTCCAAGTGTGTAAACGTACAATTTGATGTTTTCTACGATTAACCGTTTCTAAATTATCAGTAAGTATTTCATCCAAACCGACAACCGAAAAAGAAAATAATAATAACCAGCATTGTGCCCAAGAGTTCACACAAATTATGTAAACTGTTGTGCACAGAGTATCGTACGCAAATAATAATAGCAATAATAGTGAAAGAAAGACGGGCCGGAACGTACAAAAACAAAGTTTTGTCGATGCGGTCACGTGGGCTCGATCCACCCAAAAAAATAACATCGGACCCACCACGTCGGGCCCGCCAATCGATCAATCAATCTCCCCCGTACCGCCGACGATTAACAAAAAAAAAATTAAAAATTAAAAAATAAAAAATAAAAAAAAAAGCTGTGTTCTGACAACAAATAAAAAAGGGCTGTGATCTTATGCTACCCGTATCAATATCACCGACGTGGAATCGAATATTCTGTATACGTAGCGCTCTGCTGGCTCAGCAAGCGGATACTCTGCTTTGTTCCGGTCCGGTCAGTTCGCCACGTCAGATGAAGCAGCTGCCTGCGTGGCAGAAAATTGATGCCGTCGGACTCGGACAAACAAGGTAAAAAAAAATAATAATAATAATAATAACCGGAAGGGATTTTAATCGCTAAAATTGATAATATCTTAGCTTAGGGTAAATATAATTTTGTCCTTTGTTAAATTACTAGTCAATGAATTTGTTTTGAAATTTGTACTTTATGAAGAGAGAAATTGGAGCAAATGCATCTCTCAAATAATTGCAATATTTTTGCTTTCTTGCTTGTCTTTTTCTGCTCATAAAGAGTTCATCCGCAAACTAAATTGAGGGTGGGGACAAATCTAATTGCGTCCTCTCAAAATCCCAATACGTGAAGGGTGACCACTTGACAATGGATCGTTTTACCGCTGTGAAAATTACGGTTCTTAATTGATTATTTATTTATTTTTTCTAGATATAGCATAACAATGGCATACTTGCAAATTATGCTCATTAATTATGTTTTATAAAATCCTCATTCCTAGTCATTGATATTTTTCTACGAGGCAAAAATTGACTAGAGATGTCACTGAGAAAGAGGCTAGGGCTACTTACATTTGTGCCTCATTGAAGATGTCTATTTAAAAGGTTTTAATAATCGAATAGATACTTAAAAAGATCAAGTTCATGTTTTAAATTTACATAATTTTAGTAATTTTTATTTTTTAATCAATAATAATTTATGATATTTATATTTATTTATATTGATTATCACGAAGCATATATTCAATCGGTTAAAAAATTGTCTGGAATCACTTAAGAGTAGTATTTAATTTGACCAAAACAATCGATGTATTCTTTTTTATCACGGAAATAATCAATAATTAATTTATTAAGTGTCAAAAAAAAAAATCTAAAGCCACCAAAAAGAGTATAAAGCACCCTAAAAAATAAGGCTCCCAAATTACGAGTTTCGTGGATATTTTTTAGCATCGAATGTTGTTGCAGATGGCACGCATCTCGGCGTTAAAGAGAACAAAGCAGATTATGGAAAAAGAAAAAAGAAAAACAGAGAAAAAGAAAAGTGGTGGAAAAGGATGACGGGTTTTTTGACACGTACGGAATCGCCAAAAAGAGCAAAAAAAACCTGCAATAGTAAGCACGCTAGGTTGCCTTTCCCCTTGCCCACGCCCAGAAGAAGAATAGGCGTCGAGGGCTGTATTTGGCGGCGTTTCCTCAAGGTAAGGTTATCCATGATCGTCCACTCACCACTGCGCACAAGGAGAGCGGTAAAAATTAAAAAAGAACCGCCGGAAGAGAAAAAAAGAAAAATCAGAAAAGAAGAAGGCGGAAAGATAAGATTTTTTTTTTAAAATACCAGATAAAATATATGACGCCTGAAAATGCGAGTTGGGCTAAAAGCCAGCACTGCAGCCACCACCGATTGACAGAGACAGGAGGCCAAGGGTGGCGTCAGCATAATTTATCAGCAACACTAGTTGATGAATAGTGCTTCGTCTGCAGCGACCGGGGAGTAAATAATGGAGGGTCTTTTAACCGGCGTGGGCCACAAGTTTTAACTTCTACAGCGAGCAGTACCGTCACCAACCGGTGAAAACACCGGACACGAAACTACCGCAGTAATTTTTTTTTTTTTTTTGAAAGAAAGAACTACAGTAATAAAATTAAGTATTTGTAATATTTATTTAATTTTTTTAAATATAATTTATTTATAATTTTATATTATAAAAATTTATTTTATTATTTCATCTTTTAAATATATTTTATTTACTATATAATATAAAATTATGAATAAATTATTATAAAAATTCAAAATAAAAATCTCCATAAAATTAAGTTAAAAGAGTAGTAAACTTTTATTGAGAGACGATTTTCAGGCTCCTCGTAAAACATTGTCATCCAAATCAAAATATCAGGCTAGACCCATCCAAGCAAATACGAGGTTATCCGATTGTTTTACTGGAAAGGTGGTAAGCGTGCATGGAAATTATCTTTAGAAGCAAAATCAAAGAAAATGGTGAGCAAAGAAATGGAAAACGACGAGCAAATTGTGCATGCCTGTTGACAAACAAGAAAGAAAAGAGGAGGAGGACCATCTTTCCAATGATAGGAAAACATAGCTTCGTCTTTCCATATCATTTTCAAGAAATTACGCACGGTATCGTCAGTGTGACCCAACGCTACGGAAGCATAATGGATGGTGACATTTTCTCCGTTGATTAGTCCATCACAACCGCCCCTCCAATTAGTTGAGGTAGCGAAACGTTAGTGAACGCAATTTTCTCGGGGGCAAATGAAATACCAAAAAAGAGAAGTTACAAATTTGCTTCATTGCAGACATTCCTAAAGCTTGCGCACACTGAACTGGTAGAATTAGTTATAGAATTATTGTAAGCCGTTAATTGGAATAAAGAATGACTAGCTTTGCAGATTTAATTTGATCCCGGGAGATGCATGCCTGAAATGGGACTTTTAACAAGTTGAAATGGGTCGCAAAGCTTTCCTCAACCTCAAGATTTTAGGAATCAAAGGAAAGAAACAAAAAAAAAAAAAAGGCTCTAGCTGGAATGAAAGAAATAGCATGTCAAGACCCAGTCCCCTGCCGAAACAGCCGCAAGACCTTTTGAAAAGGGCACGGTGCCCCCCTCCCAATAATACATAGGAGGACCGTGATCATTAAGTTGTATAAACACTGTTGGCACCACTCTCGACGTGCTACTTTCAACTTGTACCAACACAAAAGAGCAAAATGCGAGTGCTTGTAACCTTGGCCAGTTTCGTAGTTAGGAATCTCTTTATCATATCATTGAGTTACACGATGAGCCCACTCAAGAATCCCGGTGTATATTCAATCGTCAATCACAATAGCCAGTAGATTTTAACTAGATTACGCCCTTTCTTAACCGAAAGGGAAAACAACGAATTAATAAGGTCTCCTGGCTAGGGGGGAGGGGTAATTCGGGGTTTTTACTCTCTTGTTCGATTGGGCACCACTACTCGGGCTGTCTTAGTTGAGACATCGTACACAATGAGTTAAATAGACACACGTATCAAGATGGACTTAAATAATGTTTTTCACTTTCATAATTTGAAACGTATCAATTTAGCGACAATATTGAATTTTAGCAGGAGGTTTTTGTCCTCAGTGTAATCATAAAATCAATGAAAGGGATCAAACTAAAATGCATCTTCTTGTTGCCTCCAAAACTTCAAGAGTCAGAATAAATTCCCGCAGCCCACTTTGCAATTTTAATGAAATTTGGTGTGTGCATTTTTTTATCAATGGTGCGCAGTAAAACTATGAAATCTTGAATCTAGCAACTTGGCCTCCAAATTCAGACAGACCTTTATTGTACACTTCCTCACTCACCTCATTGATTGCCCAATCTATTTTGATTTCATCATGTGCTCCCTTTTCAGTCTGAGCAATGGTTTCTTGCCCGAGGTTTAACAGAACTATATGCTATAGGCTCATCATACGGGCCGGCTCCTTATGGGAAAACGGGTTCTCTCTACTTGCAAGACAGTTCAGTACCGAATTAAACTCAGGATGAAAACTTTGAGGATGGTGTGGTCTCCTAAAAGTCGTCTTTTCCAGGATCAAGGTGAAAAGGTACTTTATTCCAGTAAAACTAGGAGCAGAACAACAAAAAACTAGATCGGTTGCTATTATTCAGAAATGGTCTGGGAAATAGGACGATTATGCTCATAGGCAGCATTTGGTGCGAACTTAATAAGACTGAGTTCACCGAGGCACCTACAAATTCAGCAAACCAATATTGATCAAGACATTTCTATGTTAGATCCCACAAAAATCTTCCTTCTTATGCCGGGGTTTCTGGCCAATTTTTTCAATTTTTTTTCTCCATTTAAACTTTAATGGGTTTTTCCTTTTAATTGAGAAAATGTAATACATACACAAATTTACGAATAAATGGCATCCAAACGGAGTTAGTTATTAGTCTTGGTATGACACCAAATATATAACACACTCCTCTCTATGTACTCCCTGCTGTGATTGCAGTTAGGATGTGAAAGCTTGACATCATAACCTGTCTGGCTCGTCTTTTGTCTCCTTATCTTTTTTAAATTATGCAGAACATTGTGATCGTTATTATACTAAAAATAAAAAAATTTAAGTATTTAATAGAATTAAATATATATATTTAAAATTTATTTATTTTTTGATAAGATATGTGAGACGTAAGATTTTCCCATGTTTGCTAGAAAAAAATAATATCAATTCTAGTCACATTGTTATCATTTCGATTCACCTCAACAATACCATCAGAAAAGTGTTGACAAAATTCCATAAGCAGCTATATCGTGATTGATCATTCACCCACTAAAGTCTTCTTTCATTTTCATTTTTCTCTGTTTTAGTGATTGAGGTGGGTTACTAATTCACACCCAATACAAGTGCTAATGGAAACGACCTCTGGGTGCAACTTCCAATCATTTCCAAATCTCACAGACCTCACATTTCCACCCACTTGTAAACAGGTGCAGAGAAGATCATGGCTACCTGTAATTTAATAATCAGCAAAAATTGCATTTGCACCCCTTGTTCAAATAGTAGCAGAGAAGAAAAATTTAACGTTCAATCATTTAATAAATTGTTTTAGTAGTGGTGAACTGAAATTCCTGTGACTTGAAGGTACTATACCACATATAAAGTATCCAATAATGTCATAAACTTTTCATTTTTCAGTTAACTCTCGTATGCACAAGAATTATCACTTTACACAAAAATTACTATAATTTTCAAAATACCATTTCCCCTAAAGAAGACGGGGACCATATTTGTCTTCCTTACTGTAAAGTTCCAATTATTTTTTTATATATTTGTATACCACAAGTTAAAGAAAAAAACAAAGTACCATGCTCCACAAAATTCTACAGTTTCTGTAGATTATGTTTTTACAAAGTACACAAGCAGTCAGACTGATATCCACGTTTCTTCCCCGATCCCCATTTTGCCCCTAAAGTTAAAAGCTTTTTACATAACAGAACATGCATTGGGGTTCTCATCACTGAAGGTCTGAGGAGGATATGCATACAACTCCATGGCATAACTTGGTGGGTAATGGTAATACTCATTTCTCTTTAGCTCCACAACTTCGGTTTCTTCCGTAGTTTCCTCCTCTGGTTTATTGGCCTCGCTGTCACCTTCTTTACTGCCTTTGGCCGCTTCTTGCTCGCTACCTTTCTTTTCTATGTCACCACCTTCCTTCCCTTTCCTCTCTTCTTTGGATTCTTTCCCTTTTTCTTCTTCTGCCTTAGTCTCTGGCTCTTGCTTCAGTATCACTGCTTGCTTTCCGGTTCTCTTATACACGTATTCGATGAGCTTCGGAGGATCAAACACTCCCTTCACTGTTACCTGTGAGCTCTTCAGATCTGGTTCAGCTGACTCCACGCCTATTGTAATCAATATTCCAAATTTACTTTAAAATTGAGAATTGGGTCCAGGGAATCTAGGGATTTAAAGTATTTTACTATGGAGCTTTGTGAGATGTGACATAAAATCCAATGTAGCAATTGACTCCAATTAGGCCAAATTCGATGCATAAATAATATAATAAAGGTAAGAATGTCCCGAATTTTTCGTGAGGTGGCAAAGGAGTGAACCCTTGTTTTAAGAGCATTAAAAGGTTGTAAAGAAAATTGTGTTCATAAATTTTATTATCTATGAAAATATTAAACCCGTGAATCACCAATAAATGCCTCTTTTAAAACTGACAATTAAACCAGATGTGCATGAGCTAATAGAGAAGAAAAAGGGGCATTCAAAAAAAAAAAAAAAACTGACACGTGAATAAACGAAGATAAAAAAAAAAGCTCATGCCTTTCATTCTCTGTATCCGTTTCTTGAGTTCCATAGCACAGGCTTCACAATGCATATAAACCTTCAGCACCACAATATATATCACCTGCGGCTGCATACATGAAATTAAGAAATAAAATTTAATAATTAATAACTTTGTCAGAATGAATCACCCGAAATGGAATACGAAAACCATGAGAAAAAAAAAAAAAAGAAAACAAAAAGAACCTCTTCTTTTTTCTCTTCAGGCTTGGGTTTCTCATTCTCTGCACCCTTCTTCTCCTCCCCTGACGGCGGTTTAGGGATCGGAGAGATGAGCTGGACCTGCCTATGGCTTTTTCTCTGGACCCTCTCTAGCACTTTCAATGGATCCGCTTTATCTCCCTTCACTACCACCTTACTAGTCTTGCAATCAGTAGTCACATCTTCAACCCCTGAAATTAACCCAGAAAAGACAGAAAAATATAAACAACAAACTCTGTAATGATTCAATCTTCAAAAGGTTAAAAAAAAAAAACAGAGAGAGAGAGAGAGAGAGAGAGAGATAGCCCATTAGTTAACTACAAAGACACAATAAAAAAGCACTAACCTTCAAAGCCCTTGAGGCACCTACGGACCTTACGGGCACAGCCTTCGCAATGCATAAAGACTTTAAGAACGATTTCTTGTGGAGGTGGAGGTGATTTTTCTTTGGATTCTTTAGCGTCCTTGGATTCATCTCCCTTTTTCTCTTCTGCAGGTTGCTCTGCAGCTGGCTTTTTTTCTTCCTTCTCTTCCTTCTTTTCCTCTGGTTGCTTCGCTTTCTCCTCCATTTTCTTCTCTTCTGTTGCTGGTTTCTTTTCCTCCTAAACAAACAGAAAACCCAAAATAAAGATAAATTGAAAAGAATAAAGATGAAACAATGGATGTCCAAACAAAGGTTGTAATTCATAAAGAAAGGGTCATTTCAGGATTTCAAGACCTCCCCCATCGGCTTGTTAGGCTATGAACCACACCACTTCTCTATAGCTCTCCCGGTACCAGAGAGAGTTTGGCTTTTATTTTCTCTCCGTCTCACTCTCCGCGTGTGTTGGAACACAACCAAACTGCTTGGGTTTGGCTTCTAAATAGGCAAGAAAAAAAAATTCACCACATTGAATAACTTTTATAATTATATTTTTTAAAAAAATTCATTTAATATAATAATTTTATTAATTAAATTCAGTTAATATTTAATATTTTTTTGTTAAAAGTAGTCACTTAATTGTCACTCAGATGGAAATGTATGTATTTTTATTTTATTAATTTTTTAAAATTAAAATTTATATTATATTAATAAATTTAATAATATAATAGTAAAAAAGTACCTTTATTATATAATTATGAGTAAATATCAGATATTTGTACTTAATAAATAATATTTAGTATAAATCAAATTTAATTAATAAAATTAATATATTAAATATTTTTTTTTAAAAAAAGATAATTATAAAAATTCTAAGTTAGCTATTAGATCTAAGGCAGGCAAGCAAAGGGAAAGATTTATAATCAACCACACCACTATCGCCGCGTACGTGGCCTCTCATGAGGGCACGTGCAGTGGAGGAGAGCACTGGCATAAGACAAATGGTGCCAGGAGGTTGCATGCATTTTTTTGGCTCTTTTCCTTTTTGGCCATGTTTAATTTTTAAAGTAACTTATTTTACCGTTTTGGCTTGTGAGTTGTAATTAGTAGTCCAGAATATTTCGAGTCTCTTATTATATATATTTATAAACTCTTTTATATTACTGTATGAAATCATTTTTTAAAGTAATTCTTAAAGTTGGATTAATCATTGTGTGCAATTTTATTTTGAACTATGCTTTATTTTTTACAATAAAAAATATAATAAAAATATTAATCATTTTACATTTGAATTGAAGTTATAAGTTACTTATTAAGTTTTTTTTTAGTTTAAATAAATTTAAATAATTTTTTTAATCTTTTTTTGTTAGTAAAATGCGACAAAAATAAATTATTTAAATTTTAAGTAAATGTGTGATTAAAATATCTCATTTGAAAGAAAATAAAAAGTAAATAATATTATAAACTTAATATATTAATATTTTAAATTAAAATATAATATTAAATTTATTATTTATTTAAACTTTTTCTTTTAATTTTTTACTCTTGTATTTTTCCACCAAGCCAAGGATTTTTTTTTTTTACTTATTTTTTGGCTAGTTTCGAGCTCTTATATTTCCCCAACAAATCAATGATTTGTTTTTCTCCAATTTTAAACTTGTGCGTTTATATGGTGCATATTTTCTCGCGTCTACAATCCCGACATAACTTTTAAAATATTGATAAACACACTCTAAACTCTGGGAACATTGGTAAATACATTCTCATATTTATAATCTCAACATAACTCTTAAAATATTGGTAAATATATATTCTAAACTCTTAAAATATTGACAAATAATTAATATAGATTAGACACAATAAAATTGACTTATGAGTAAGATTGATAGAGTAATAATGGACTTTTAGCATGTTTATAGACAAAAAAAACCTAATATAAAAAAATAAATTTATAAATTTATTATTTATTTAAATTTTATTTAATTTTTTTTGTATTTTTCCAACACTTTCAACATAATTTTTCATTCTTAAAAAAAAAAAAAAGGCATCGAAAAAATTCAAATTCAAATCAATACAAGAAAAAACACATTAAATAACTATCAAGCCTCAACCTCATATCATTAAACCTCATGCATCAGAGAGAGAACTCTCAACTGTTATTAAATAGTTAAATACTGCATGCCTCGTGGTTGGTCGGTGGGGTAATAAAGTAACTTTTGGCCCACAGCATTTCCAACTCCCAGCAGGTGAAGTAAATAGCAATCTGAGAAAAGAAAAATAAATTGCTGTAACAGCTAGGTCCACCATCGATAAAAGATTAGCGACACCAACCTGGAGGATTCCTAGGCTTTTGTTTTTCTTGGACAACAATTGTTCCACTATGTTCTCGATTTGTGTCATTGACAATTGCTGCTGCCACCAAACGTTTCCCATTATTATCACTCAACTGTGACAGAAATAAATGCTCGAACTTTATTGCGGGGTGTATACTTATCCTTGTGCTCCAATGAATAACAGCGACAAAGACATTAACCCATGTCATATTTCCATAAATATTATCTATATATATAGTGTCTCTTCGACTAACATTTTTAGTCGCCACTCGCCAAAAAATGGGAAAGGTACTATACAACGGTTGTGAACTTCCGTAATCGACCAATAAGGTGTCATAGGTGCTTCACTATAACGTAAAATCAAAACGTATGAATTAAACATCAATAATTAAACATATCGATAGAAATAGATCAAAATTTGAAGTTTAAGATCAGAAGGTAAAATTTAAAAAAATTATTCGGTCTGAATGGCCTGCCTTTAATTAGATCAAAGAAGTGGATTAACACAAATCATGCTATCTTCTAATTACTTTTAGTGGACAATTTGTTTCCTTAAAAGAAGGGAAAGTGAGAAGGGGAAAAGAAAAAAAAAAGGCGTTCAGGCGTATATGTAGCGTTACAGTATTTCACTGAGCCGATGTGTGAAATTCGTAAATCCAATAATCCCAGTATTTGTTACATAATAAAATTTGCAACTGGCAAGAGATAAACCTACGTACCAGGAAAAAAGGGTTCCACAATCATAATTATCATTCTTGTCAATAATCAATTACAGGACATGAAATTAAAATTTTTCAATTCGGTGTATTCAAATGTGGTCAAGAAATATTCGTTCGAGCTTTCTGTTTCATTAGGCCGTTTAAATTTCTTTTCGATAAATAATTGGAGAATTCGGCATTTCTTTTCTCGCAATTGCGTGTCAAAGGAAATCGAAGGGATTTGGCAAGATAATTCTTATTATCCAATAAACGACAAAATTAGGCGTTCAATGATCTCAACGAGCGGGCAATAATACTTGACTTCAAATTGAAAACCATTCAATGGTGCTAAGTTGGATACCCCATAAGAGACATTGTTGGCTCTGATTCATACGACGAGTAGGACAATGTTTGGGACACAAATCGATATGACCCTGATTTGACAATATGGGCTTGCATTGCTCGTCGGATTGTGGTGTTGTGGATTATGTTCATAATAATTAATTAAGTGTTAGCTTACCAAATTAAGCAGGCACTAGGTCAGTTAGGATTCAACTAAACTCTGAACAGGCGCTAGCTAGCTTACGCTTTCTACTTGGATTTTAGTTTGAATTTGGCACCAAAGCTTGCCGTCAAGAATAATCGAATTATGATGACGAGGGCTTAGAGTTGGGCCTAAGTTGTGTGGAGAACTCGGCTTGCTCGCCAGATTAGACTACGATTTTAAACAGCTGGGAAATCATTATGCGGCTGGAGAAATATTATTAGTTTTTCGTAAAATGGCCTGGCCATGTCCAGTTCTAGATATACTATACTACTTGACAAATATTAATTGCGATCGGCCACAGTTGTTATGTTTTCCCCAGGAAGAGAAAATTGACGAACACCGCGTTTTAATATGGAAATAAATGGAGTCTGACTATCGGATTAATGGATGGGTAGATGGGGTGGGATTTGAACTGTTAGATCTAGATACAAAAAATTAAAAAAATTATAATGATAAACTGTAACTGCGATTTAGATTTAACTCCGTCTACCAATCCAGCGTCCCTCAATCATTTGCGAAATATATATCCTCCCAAATTTTCTTTCCATTTATCGAAAGCAAAAAAAAAGAGGAGTAAGAGGCTATGTGCAAGAACCAAAATTGAGTCCCAGTCTAATGTCTTCTCTCTTTCTGTCCGTGTAAGTAGTAAGTGAAAATTTGATCAATATACACCTAATTTTCTCTTTTGGGTTGGAGATCAAACTGCTTGAGATTAGATGCTGGTTGGAGAGTTGCTTTCAGCCTGGTTAACTGGTACCTGCAATGAAATATTAGAGAACAAAAGTGAGTCAATTTGGAACCGGTAAGATAGCATCCCAGAGATGAGAGAGCATCGCAAATACCATATTTAGCATATTGTCTCGTTCAGGAGCCGTAAGCAGGTATACTGGTCGAAAATTGTCTAGTAGGGGTCCGAGTGCCTGCCATTTGAATATACGGTGCCTTTTGCAAGGAGGTCCCTCGTGTCATCACCCACCATATCTATATATATAGGGTGAGTTTTCCTTTATTAAAGCCAAGTAAGTTATGTTATACATATTAACTTTATTATGAACTGATAATTACAAATTCGAATTATAAAAATAGTAAGATTGCATATATCTCACCTTTTATTAGAGTCCACATGACCTCGTGGGACGACTTTTATATGTATTAGCTCCAAGCCTCCAACCCTCTCCCATGGTTCCGCGATTATATGCTTTTTCCAGAGTTTCCCATTTATTCTACATTTTACTGCGTAATGTAGATGATTAATGGTGAACGACAATGTCAGTTTTTGATCCATGTTGTTAATACTAAATAACGAATGTTAAAGTACACAGTTTCGCCATCTCCATAATATTCTGTGACCGTTTTCGTATCAGCCAAAAAGCGGCGAGAGAATTAGAAATAATGTGAGTGTCAGTCTCTCTTAAAAAACTCTGAATCACAATGTATAACACTGAAAAATAGACCACTGATAGATTCATTTTCCCCCTTTTCTCTCTCCTTCGAGGAAGGAAAAAGATAGTTGCTATAATTGGAACTTCAAGCTGTGTACAAAACCCGACAACCAAGGCAATATGTCGTGACTAGCTGATTAACAAGCCACGGGCCAGTGATTAACAATAAAGAATGTGTAAAATATAATTTAAACCATCGCTGGCGGAAGAGTAATGTGGGATTAGACATGCATTGCGTGACAATGCACATGATTAGTTCCCACTCTGCCTGGGAGCCCTTTCACGAAAATGGTGCCTCCATGTGAGCTTTTCTAATTTCTCACAGGAAGATGTTGAACAGTCCTCGTAATAGTTTGCTTTTCCCCTTCGTTTTAAGTTTCCGGGGCTCTAATTTTTGCGCAAAGCCAGCACCTTAAACGCTTTCAAATGGTTACTCTACCTGCCATGTTGCGATGACTTGTCGTAATCGCCGTCTCAAATTGTGACACGTGGTGAATATTCGCCGAGGCCCACCGCCACGAATGTTGCTGGGATAATACAGGCTTTGTGGACGTAAAAATCGATTTTAACATGTTAAAGTTGCTAAGAAAATGAATTCGTTCGAACCAATGTTTCCACTTTTATATGATCTGTTAAATCACCCAAGATTGTAAGTTTCGGGTCATAGCCTCGTGGGTCACCAGATTATACGGATTACAATCGTTTGGCTTCCCGTGAGCCGCTAGAATTATGATACAAAGCACACAATGAAAGGAGCTTTCTTTCTAGAGATAAGGAAAGAGATGAAACCGAAAGTGACGAAGACAAGGAAAATTTTCGGGGTAGCTTGAGCCTCCATCTTCGCCCAGAAGGCCCACTAGGAGGCCATGACCCGTTCATGCTGCCCCACTTAAAACAGAGGGGTGGAAATGCCCCAAAGTAGGTGCAAATTGGGTTATAATGGCCTACAGCAATGACTATAATTCTGTCAATATTAATAGAAACAGGAACGTACGGTTTATTCTGGTCGGTGGGTCTTCAGTTTTCAGCCCCTGTAGACTCCAATAATACTTCAATACGTAGAGATGTATCGTCCCTAGGCGAAACAATGAGCCCAGCCCCAGTACACCTTGGTGACAAGGAGAAGGGGACGTCACATGATATGTCCTGCATATGACTATGTCCAATATAGTTAATGTATCCGATTTTTTCCTTTTTTTTGATATATCGGAATTGTATTAATGTATCTTTTTGGTAATATCTTTTCGGAAAGAAGCAGATCACATAAATTTTTTTTTTTTTAATCTCGTCGCACCAGAATTGTGGTCGCCCAAGAAGATCAAATGCCACTCATGTCCAAAAAAGCTTGTCCTATAATTGTCAGATTATTGGATGGGGACAACGCATGTGATGGTGTCTTGTGGGGCCCATTTCGAGTCAGCATATTCGGCATTGGTAGGTTCAAAGTTTTTACGAGCCTTTTCAGAGGCCCATAAACACATGCATTCTGTTTCCTCTCTGATGTCAAAGTACCCCATTACAGGAAAAAGTAAACAAGTCACTGGGATTTAGAACCACCTTAAATTTTTAATTTTAAATATATATTTTAATTTTTAGCCACTGAGAAAAAAAGAAATTAAAGATGTAACACATACATCCGTGCCCACCAAGTAACTTTCACAGTGAGGGACTCACAGTACCATAGGATTGATTGGGTCTCGCTCTCCAAGGGAGGAACTATGGACCTAAAAGAGGAAACAAATAGATATTTATGATTATCTGTGATTCATTGGCCTTAGAATTTTTCTTTCATTAGGAAAATTTTAAATTTATTTAATAAAAAAAGGGAAAATTGTTGATTCTGCATATTGTTTCTTAGCCGTGTCCCTGTATGACGAAAAGCATCGTGATGAATATCTGTCCAATAAATCGACATCAAGTAAAATTGGAACAGCTTGAATTCAAATTAAGAGAATATATTTCTTATGACTTAAGCGGCTTTTATTTTATTTTATTTTATTTTATTTTATTTATGTGCATTGGAGGGTGATTGCCCAGCCTACATAATTACAACTGCTGCTTTTAATTTTGATCTTACCACAAGGTCTATAATGTTGGATTTTTATCAAGCACTCATCATCGTAGTACCATTACATGATGAAAACGACGTCATACGTATCCACTTGTACGGGAACATGGAGTGAAAAAAATCTTTGTTCGATACCTTTATTATGCTGTTGAACCTATGTTAACAGGCTCATTAAGTTTTTTATTCTTTCTTTGACTCATATAATTCGTATACAAATTAAAGGTTCAGCTTGTTAGCTTAATAAAAACTCAACTCATTCGTTTTAAACAAGTTAAGTTCGAAAAGGATTAGATTTAATTTATCTCATTTACTGAAAAATTCTGTTTTTAAGCCTAATTTTAAAGGGTTAGGAGCGAATTCTAGCCTTGGGCCAGGCACTTTATAGCCCAACTCAACCAGAGACCAACAATCCCCACCCAGAAACCACAAGGCCCAGTTCCATAGCAGGCCTAGACGGACAATAATTCCATTCAAATACAGGGACCAGGGGTTCCCTGTGCATGCATGGGCTTACTGGACCAAATTTCAAAATTTATCCTTGTATTATTATTATTATTATTATTATTATTATTAATTTTTTGTTTTTTGCTTGATTGGCTTGTGACAGGAACTCCAAACACGATACCCTCAATTGTGAAGATGATTTCAGTATCAGTGAACTATAATTTATTGGTTTTTTCTTCCTTCTTTGGTAGAGTGTGTTGCCGTCGAAGGGTTTGATTCAACGTGAAGAGATGAATCATCGTAACTTTTGGATTTTCCTCAACTTGGTCGTTCTGCGAACAAAATATCTCCATGCACCAGAAATCTGGGTACAGGCTGGGCCTATTGGATTACATTTGTTGAGCAAAGAGGTAGCAGGCTGCTTTTACTTGGTTCGTGGGCCGAACTGATATATCTCAAATTTAATTGAGATCACCTTATTTATTATATATAGTATAATAAATATCTGTATGGACCAGAAAAAAAAATAAATCTGAATTGTGTTGAATATAAAACAGTTAGTCTTATATATTATAAATTTATAGATGTGAAGTACAATATAAAATATTAAAAAAATTTTAAAAATAAAAATGATATATTTTTTGACATGCTCTAATGTGTAGCCCAAAAAACAAAAAATTGAAAAATCATAAATTTAAGAAATATCAGAACAAGTTGTGGGTTAACTCTAATCCGAAGACTAATAATTGGAGTTCTTTGTTTTTTTATTTATACCGGAAAATAGTCCGACCACAAATGATAAACCAAACCCTACCAACGCGTCTCACAGCTCTACCCTCAAGGTTGAGGAGTGTGCACTCTTCTTCTTCTTTCTTTTTCTCTTTCTTCTTTTTTCTTTTTTAACACGAGACGCCTACAGACACCTGAGATAGCCGGTCGGCGTGGTCTGCGATCCCTAAAGTGTAGCCTTTTTCGGCCGAGTAATTACACGACAACGGAAACCCTTCTCGAACCCTCTCCCAAGAATCTCCGTCTCCCCCTCCCTCCCTCTCTCTCTCTCTCTCTCTCTCTCTCTCTGTCTCTGAGCAATGCTGCCCTGCCCCTAGCTATGTCACATCCTGGGCATCTTGGGACTGTTGACACAGCGAAAAAATCGGAATCTTGTTTTTGGTCTTGGGTCGTTTTCCTTTTCGTTTTGATAAAGTTAGAATCTTTGACGTAGGGGAGAGAGAAAGGGCAAGTTTTTGGGATAAACCAAACTGGAAATGAAGGTCAAGAGAAAAGGCAAAGTTCACCCATCCTTTTTATCTTCGACATCTTCACATAAAGATCCTGACTCACTGTTAAAGTTACTCCCAATGACCATTCTAGCTCTGGCCTTATCTCTCCTAAGACCAGACCGTGAAGTTTTTGGCCTACTTGATAGCAAGGTCCATTCTTGTCAACCAACATCCCAAAATAAATGCAAAACCTGGCCACCACCAGAAGCAACAAGATTTCCCAGAAAGTTGTGATCTTTGAATGTGGGTGTTTTGATTGCTACACCAGCTTTTGGCATAGATGGGACTCCTCTCCTAACAGAGAGCTCATTCACCAAGTTATTGAATCCTTTGAAGAGCATCTGGTTCAAAATAGTTCTCGAAAGAAATAGATAGGGGTAAAGAAAGAGATAATAAGCTGGCGATGGTTAAAAGAGTTGGCAATGCATCGGTGATAGCAGCACCAAAGAGGACTGAAAATGGATAAGCGATGCAAGAAAATGCTGAAGATGGAGATATGGAGGATTGCCGTGGGGTTGTCTCTGGAGAAGAGGAAGAGGGTGGGGTGGCGACGAGAAACCTAGAACTGGAGGTGCTTGGCCAGGAAGGTTCTGCCGGACGTGGTGGGTTTATTGAACTGTCGTTTATGGAGTCTTTGGAGTCCGGGCAATATTTAGTAAGGACCCCTTTTTTTATCATCTTCCCCATTGCTGCAATTATCAAAGCAAAGAAGAGAAAGAAGCCCAACTATCGGTTCAGTTTTGGATTTCCTCGGGGGAAACTGCAGTAAATCTGTCTTCTGGTATGCCTGTTTTGGGGTGTCGGAACTGTTGGGTGAAACTAATCCTTTGTGGGTTTTGAATTTCTGGGAAGTACGTTCTTTGCCACGGTTAATGACGCAGTTTTTAGATGTTATTTGTGCCGCCTGTCAATTTGCTCAAGAAAAAAAAAAAAATCAGTAATGTGATTCTCTCTGTCTAATTACAAACTATTAATCGTTTATAAGACTGGTATAAAAGGACCAAAAAAAAAAAAAAGGAATTTTCACTAAAGATAGGACCAATTTAAAACTAAAGGGACTAACAGCAGTTCTTATCATGAGTAATTAAAACGAGATTAGAAATCAATTACGATGTAACCAGAAAAAATAGACAGAAACAGCAACAATGCAAAAGGCAGGTGCTGAGGCTGAGACAGACGCAGATGGGTTTTAAGAAGTCTCTGATCCGAACGTTTTTTTTAACTTTTTCGCCGTTGTTAGCAGATAGAAAAATTTCTCGGAAGTGAATTTGGTTCATTCGTCCATACTACAATAATTGAAACATTGTCATACGTCTATCAAAACATAAAAGTGAAAGAAAGAAAAGACAGGTCACGCACTCGATGAATAAACTCTATCACGCATACTTAAAACCGTGCATTAGGACAGTGTTTGGAATGTAGGTGGGGCTCATGTGGCTCGAGTAGTGCCTATTCTTTATCACGGACACAGTATTTTACTGCTCTGCTGCCTAATTTTGCCTAACGGCGGCCAGGCCATGAACTTGGGGACGCTCTTTTGCATTATTAAACTCAGGTCGAAAAAATGGACATGAATTCAATCACGCAATTTCATATTTAATTCATATTTCTGGGGGCTGCTCGACCGGCAGTAACACCGAAACAGTGTCACACTTTGTCTTACATATTCACAGGGCATGGAGCAACAAAAATGCAAGTACCCTATCCAACCGGATATACTCTGTTTTTTTTTTGGGTGCCGTGCCAGCAGAAATATTTTCCTATAACGTTTGACCAGTAGATCGTCATCTATAATCATGCATCAATTTGCGTGCCGTTTACGACTCTTCTTCTTACATGCTTTCAAGTTGGAGTAAATGACCAAAATATACATGAGCATCTCTAAGTAATCTTTTTTTTTTAATTTATGTAATTTAATTAATAATTTTATATATTTTTATTAATTTAATTTTAAAATTTTAAATTATAATTTATCTAGACTAAAACTAATAAATTTAAGTATTTAAATATATTATAATAAAATTTTAAATTTATTAATATTAAAATTAAGTATAAAAATATTCATTTAAAATTAATAATATTTAAATGAAAATTTTTAATAAAAATTAAATAAAAATAAAAATAAAATATTTTTAAACTTAATTTATAAATATAATAATTAAATTATTTATAATATACAATTTTTGTTATTAAAAAAAGAAAAATAAATTTCCAAAAAAAAAATACATGTACAGGGAGTAAACACAAAAAAGACAGATTGACGTGGCTGGATGAACTCCGTGTCAGTCCCGCACATTTTTTTAATTTTGTTGTTAAAAAATAAAATGTGCGATAAAATAAATGTATAATAAAATATAAAAATAGTTGTAAAAAAATTATTACTATATATTGTGTGAAATTTATTGCTTATTGTTGGTATATTTAAAAAAAAAAAGAAAAGAAAAAAGAAAATCTCAAAAGACGCATGGAGCCTATGCAAGATTCAGGCTTATTACGGCAGCTTGTCACCTGTGTCAATTTTGTCCCGTCTAGGTGGTTGGACCCAATTGTCTCTGTAGCCAATAAAATCGGAGGTTGGCCATTAGCGGCCAACCTTTTTTCCTTGACGCATCGATCTGCCTATTAATTGACCCTTATCATCTATGTTCTTCTTCTTCTTGAGGCCATATAAGGTACGACATCTAATCTAGTGGTGGCTTTAATCCTGTTACAAATTTAATGGAGAACTATCAGCTATTTCTTTCTGCTTCTACTTCATCATCATTAGACAAGGCCAGCTCTCAAATCTTCTATCATCATGGTGACAAAGAACATGGGGTTAAGGCAGAAGCTGGAACACAACAGTTGGATGATGACAGCATTGGTCGGTCAACTGGAATCTCTAGCAGTTGTGAGATTAAGGTGAAGCCAGGAAAGAGAGAAAAGGGTGATGAGGGGAATAAAAGGCATAGATATGAATTCCAAACAAGGAGCAAAGTTGAAATACTGGATGACGGGTACAGATGGAGGAAATATGGGCAAAAAACAGTTAAAAACAGCAAGCACCCAAGGTTAATCTGTCCCTTGTGAATCCTGTTTTATATTAATTTGTTCCATTTGCAGATTAAGATTTTGCTTTCTAGTAGAAGTACTCCAAAAATCAATTTATGTATCTTTTTGGTGGACTTGTAGTCTTATAGATGCTGCTAGTGTCCATTAGAAGTGCATTTCCAAGCATAGCATGCAAGAGAAGTCATTTCCAAGCGATCTATGTATCATGTAGCGTTTAGGCAGCAGTTTCCACAAATAATTCAACTCACTGTTCTACACAGTGGGTGTTCTCTCTTCCTTTTTCGTACCACGAAGGAAAGTGAAATTACTTCTATCATATATTTGATCCAACACCTTTGGGCTTCATTGTGGGCGCGAGATTGACCATGTTGAGATGTACTGCTTGTTGGAAAATAAGTACGGGACTTGTTATATATATATATTTGTTTGTGAATATAACATATTCATAATTTTATATTATATAAATTTATTTTATTATTTTTTATTTTATATAAATATTTTTATAGTATGTATATACACGCACAAAAAAAAGTCAAAATAAAAATTATCTTATTTTTTTATTTTACAAACTAAAAGGGATTCAAAAGATAGAGTCTCCGTTTTTTACTGTTGGTACATTATATCCTTCCTTTAATTTTCTTTACATGGATATTCTGTGTATTTTTATATTTTCCAGCATTGCCACGTTCGTTTCTCCACAGACGCAAGAAAGTTGAGATTTTTATATTTTATGTTCTGATCTTGCAGCAGAACTCACGCTCCTGCATTGTCTTTGTTTATTTGCATGACTATGTCAGTGTATAAATGCTGCAATTGAATAAATATTCAGTGGTGTCACTCGTCCTGTTTACCTACAGAAAAACCTTGCGAAGAATATCCGAACTCATTCTCCAACTGGTTTTCGTTGCATGGTAGATCCGAATTGTACCGTGTGACTAGCTCATTTACTTTGTTGCCTTTAATTTCTTATGCAGAAGTTATTACAAGTGTACTTACAAAGGGTGCAATGTCAAGAAGCAAGTTCAACGCAATTCTGAGGACGAAGAGATAGTGGTAACAACCTATGAGGGGATGCACATGCACCCAACTGAGAGATCCTTTCAGAACTTTGAAGACATCCTGAGGCAGATACAAACATACACTCCTATCTGAAATGCAGCGCATGATAAAAGGTGCAACATTATGTTATGCAATATTTGGAGAAGTTCAAAGAGAAAGAAATGAACTTACACCAGATAAAAACCTGGAAAAGGCTATCTTCCTCTTTAAATTGAAGGATGTCAGTGCCGAGAATGACCTCATATGTAAATTTGTAGGAACGTTTGGCTGCTACTAAAGTAAATGCTCAAATCCAATTGTATGGTGCATCTTTTATTTTAGATTTTATCATTTGGGTGTTTGCTCCATGGTCTTTCGTATATTTGGAGAGCTATGATTTAATTTGTTATATTCTCTGGAAAAGAAAGTCCTGAAGTCTGGTCTTGTAAAATTATGTTTCCAATTTTATAGACATCACATCAGTGGAACATCAAAATCTTCTTGTTATCTTGACGGTTAGCAAATGGTAGTTTCTGATGGTATGAATGTATAAAAACAAGAAGCTCATGTGCAAAGATGAACAAGCTACTATATATGGCTACCAAGTAAATGAAGAAGAAACGATAACTAAGAGTGAAAAAGCGATTTCAGAAATCAACAAAGACCGATTCAATATAATAGATGCTCATTCCAGAAAAAAAAAAAAAAAAAAAAGAGAGAGAGAGAGAGAAATCAAGTTGGGACTGGAATCACCTCGTTTCCATCGCCATAAACACCAAATGTCCTCATTGAGATCATGCCAATGGCACACACAATTAAACCAATGACAAGCCAAACCATGAAAACCATTAATGATCTTGTCCCACATCCCCTCATATTACTCACGTCTTTCTTCTCATTTTCCACACTTGCTGCCACCTTCATCACCTTCTCTTCCTCTTCCACCAGTAATCTCTCAACACAATCCTCACAAACAAAAGAAGAAGAAGAAGAAGAAGAAGAGGATGAAGATGAATAAGCAGCTGCAGAACAAGGGTAACAAGGCGGAGAGAACCCTTCCTTAGTTTCAACATTCTCATTCTCATCATCAGAATCATAAGAGCACAATGATCTCACCTCCCTCTCTTCATCGGCCAAACCATCCCAACCACCGCATATGCTCATGTCCTCTCTCCCGCCACCAAGACCTACCTCACTCACACCCTCCACCGGCTCGAAAAGCCGCCTTCCCTTTAACCTGCGACTCTGTATGGCAGCCTTTCTCTCTTTCAATATCTCTTCGACTGCCAATCCACCATTCTTCTTCACCTTCCACCCTTCTCCGCGGTCTCCATTCGAAGGGGACCTCCTATGTTGAAGTGAAGACATCAGGTTTCTCGGGGAGCTGTCTAGGATTTGAAGGGCTTTAACCATTGTGCGGGAGTCTGTTAATGACCTACGTAGTCGTTTTGATTGCTTTATGGCGTCCCATTCTCGTTGCAGTTCCTTGTATTGCCGGTGCAGTTTTTCTTCTGCTTCTTTTTCCTGTGTGCTTGGTCTTTTTTCCATGGTGGGGTCTGATGATCACTTTGGAGTTCTATCATAAGGAACACTGTGGTGTTGTTTAACCAAAGATTGAGATTAGTGAGTTTTTGATTTGAACGTGATTTAATGGATTAGGTTACACTACAGCTGGATAAGAAACTTAACTACCCACGTTCTGGTTACCTTACTTTTGAATTTTTACCTTTTGGAGCCTCAAATCATCATATGAATTCAACCTCAGAATATCAAGGAAGAAAAATCGGGACATTGATTTAACAGAACTTCTTAAACAACCAAATTAAGGTCAGGAACACTGTTATTTATAGCTCTTGAGGCCCCAAAAATTGCGGCAGTGCATAAAACAAAAATTTGACTTGGAAACTTAAAGTTGCTGTGCTTGACCAAATAACAGCGTTTCAGAATTAAAGATGTGTACCATCTGCCTCCCATCGTAATTATTGTTTCAATTCTTCTTGCGATCCCATCCTAAGAGAGCCTCCCGTGAAGAAGCTCCATGTCACAGTCACCATGGCAACCCACCAGTAAAATGTATTACTTCACATATCATCGTAAAAGTCACCTGAATTCGATGGGACGCGCCATCTTTAGATTTTCTGCTCTAATTTTTGAGACAAAATAATTGCTAGTTCCTCAATCTCCAATGATCACAGAAACATTTTGGAGTGCACCCGCGCCGAGTCTCCGAACAATTGGCTCCGCGGGTCACATCAATGAAAAAATAAAAGACAACGATCGATTCTAGCAAAACCGTTGTTTTAAGCGGCCCATCTATCAATGACCCCAATATTAAATTTAAGTTTTAATAACTAAATTTTAAATTTAAATATAATTTACAAATTTGAATAAAACTAAAATTCAATTAGTAAGTCAGACGAAATTTAGATATCAAATTAAAATTTTTAATATTTTAATCAAAATTGGTCAGACTATAAAGGTTTTTTATTTTTTTTTCTTTGGTCAAACTAAATTTGACCAAATTTGCCTAATTTTGACTTCGTTAGTGTTTATGACAACCGATCTAGATTCTAGGTTTTTCGGTCGGATTGACCCATCCAGTCCGATTCTCGACACAATGCCCGAAAGAGTAGAGGGCTCCATGAATTTGGCACCCCTAGCAAATATCCTCGTAGTGTGTCCGTGCAACAACATCAATGCAACCCCAAGAATATTACGCTGGAGGGAGACTGAACAATTAATCATCCATTTATCAAGCAGTCACTCGTTTTTCAATCTCAGATCCACAGTCTCATGCAGATTGCTTAAACGTCATTTTAAGTTTAAAAAAACTGTTCTGCATGAAGTCCAAACACTGTCCAAAAATCTGAAAAGCCAAAATATTCCTAAATCTCAACATCTGGTAAGTATAATACATGGAATTAGTTCCGCTTTCCTAGCAAAGAAAACTATCTGCAGGACCCTGAAAGTTCCTATCTATGTAGAAAGGAGTAGAAGATGCCCATCATAGTGTCATTTACTCCTAAATTTCAAAGTTCCACAACTGTTCCTAAATAAGCTGCATTCTTTTGGGAGTGGGTGCTTGATATGTCCTCTATGATGCCTTGGCCATCCATAGCATCAAAAAAGAAGAAATTCTTGAGGAGAACCCGCTTGCCTGACATCACTTTGATGAGCTCCTATGGTTTGAGTTCAAATAAATCACATTAAAACAATCGAACAGAAGAAACAAGAAGAAGTGTGCATAACAGAGTCAAAAGAAATGATACCTGTCCAAGTATTCTTCCGATGATAGCACAAACTGGAGGAAATTCTCGTGTACCCATCACCAATCTTTCAACAAGGGCATTAGGAATATGTGATTCGCTCAGTGACTGAACAAGTTGAGAAAATGTGGGTGAGAATACAGCAGGTACATAAATATACGACACCAACGGACTCTAATGCTCACCGGCATACCTGTTGTTCACAAATTTCCTTCTTCAGTTTCAGAACAGCAGGAAGATCCTCAAAGCAAATTTCTCCCGGTTTACGTCCCTCAGCCTCTTCAAACTCTTCTATCACTGCAAAAATGTAGGATAAAAGAAATCATACCTTCTGTAATAGATTGAAAGACTGCCGCCTGCAAATTGACTAAAATCACTCTATTAGAAAATTAATAAATTTCTCCTCCCCTGCCCTAGGAGAAAAAATCCACAGAATCAAGAAAAAGTAGAAAATTATACAGCAACTATGAATCAAATTGGCCACATAAGAATGAAATTGCAGCTTTCTGCTCTTAAACAAAATTCCACATGGAAAATAACCCAACAGTGACTGCATGTCTGCCGTGTCATAACCCTATTCATACACCACTTCCCCAAACTATCTCAGATTACAGCCCCACCCCCTTCCTCTTTAAAATTTTGAAATTTACTTCTAGAAAGCAACAGCTTGCTAATGCATCACACCTCGCATGGCAAAATAAAGCTTTGAAGCTTTTATAGGAAGTGTAATCCAAGGTACAGAAATTGCTTCCTGAAACGAAATGATCAATTACACAGGTTAACTGAAAACTGATGTATATATCTTATGACTAGTCTATCAAAAATAGTCACAGCAGTCCCAAATGCAACATTATATAATAAATTAGCAATTTGTGTCAATGTATATGACAAAGACCTTTAACAATTTTAACCTGATTCATGTTATTCTTTTCAAGACTGACACCTTATAAACTCAATGGAAGTGATGTCGAGGATTAGAATCATTGGTTTGGTCATTCATAAAGTTTGCAGGAAGAAATATACCATTGCTGTCTAAGTTGTCCATGGAGTTGACTTCCTTGTAATAAAAGCAGTTCTGATGTTCAATTCTATTACAAAAGAGTGTACTTTGACTGAGACCGCAAGGAAGGTTCAAACACTCAGGCAATATACAGGCCTCAGGTCAGCTTAAAGGAAACCTGGCTAAATGAGAAATTCAGGAACTTAAGTGTACCTGAAAACTTGGGTATTTTAGCTCACATTCAGAAGTTTCTGCACCCTTCATCTGTCAATCACAGGAAAGCATACCATAAAAGGATGGCAAAGAAACTATAACTTCAGATTTGAATAAAGCTCTAATTCCCTAATATCAGCATTCAAACTTCTAGTAAGAAACAAAAAAAAAAAAAAAAACTGAAATAAGCATGCGAGGTGAGACTGTAAGAATAAAATATCGTCACCCTTGTACATTTGTACTCCTGCAAATCAACAAAAATTTCACCGCACGAATCTCTGCAGTCAACAGTATAAAATGCTATCCGCTTTGATAACTTCCAGCATTTTTCATTAATCAGTTTCTGCATATAAAGTAATCACAGAAGAAAATTAAGAATTAGAAAGAGCAAACAATGTCATCACAAGAATTTTTTCCACAGGAGGTAAACATAACTACGGACTCTTATATAAGAAGAGATAGTTTAGTACTTTGGTGGAAAGGGGGCAGCAACTGACTACGACCACATCGAACTTCTGGAAGAACTCTCCACCAAAGCTTGACAAATCACCTGTACTTTTGAAATTCCATTAGCGTCTCAATGCACTTATGCAAAGGGTTCTGCAAACTAAACAATTCAGCAACAATTTTAACTTTCTTGCCATGGAAACAAAGTCAATCAAACTTAGGGCTACAACTGACGGAGCTTTGGCACGATAAAACTCGGCTCATTTAACACACAAACCTAAAAATGAGGCTCAATCCTCATGAATAACTCATTTCACCTTATAATATTAACAGAAATAATTGAAATTATAAAAATTTATTGTTATATATAGAATTGAAATGACCAAAAACAAGTCTACTTTAATAAAACTAACTGACTAAAAGATAAAACTATTTAATTTCAATATGTAATTGTTAATATGTAACATATAATTTAAAAATAAGCCTGCCAAGCTATGACACTAAACGAAAATTCTAAAAATGCGTTTTAAAGAGTAAACAAGTCAGGTCTGTCTTTCTTCAAAGTTCAAACTTGACTCATTTATTAACTGATCTTTAGGATCACACGGTTATTACATAAACAAGGAGGTCGAGGCAGCTCTTATCAAGACAAGCCACCAAAAGTTTAGCCAACATGTTAGCTCCTTTGTAAGCCTGATAAAAGTATATCTAAGAAGCTGTGGAGCAGAATGATTGAACCTTTCTCCACTAAAACATGGACCATTGGATTGAATTCTTTCAAAGAATCGCAACAAGCCTCAGCGAGAGACTTCCCGCCATAGATATCCTCCTCGGGAGGGATCAGGAAGTTTGCAGCTAATACTTCTTCAGTTACAGGACGATCGTCCACCAGGGTCAAACTACCAACTCCAGCTAGTACAATGTTCTTGCAAAACTACCCACATTATTAAAATTAGAAAAACTACCCACGAAATCCTTCAGTTCAAAGACAGAGACAATGGGTATCTATGCGCAGAGACAAATACCAACAATGAGGCATACCTCGGCAACTGTCCCTTTCATCCCACAGACTAAAACGTGAGACTTGCTCAATCTAAAACACTTATCAAAAATAAAAAAGAAATAGAAAAATAAAATGGATCGTGCAATAAAATAACAAATATAGGATGAATAAAATTGTTAATAAAATAATTGAAACGGAGAACTACCGTCTCTGAGCATCAGCACTCCAGACTCTAATCTGGCGATCGTAGAGAGCAGTTTCCTGCTCCGTCAACTCCTCGCCGTCCATGTCCAGCCGTAATCTAAAAAAGCATCTGAAAAAGAAAAAAAAAAATGCGCTACACGTTGTCGGTGACAAAACCTACAAGTGAAGCTAGCTTCATTTCAAGTGAGCAAATAGAGACCAACGGGATGGTAGAGAAGTGTGGCCTGGTAGTGGTTAGTTGGCGATCGAGCCTTCAGCTTTATCAAAGTCCCGAGTTTAATAAGCAGTTGCGCGAGCCGAACACAAAGTCAGAAAAGTCAAGTCTCTCTTTGTCAACGAGAGCGGGTTGATACCTCGAGGCTTCAGATTCTCAGCGGATCTTCCCTTAATGGGCTAGATAGCCCTTTATCTCGTGGATTTGGATCCTCCGTTTGCCCCAAAATTTACCTTAAACTTTTTATTTGCTTTTAATATTTAGAGAGTAAGTCATATAATTAAAATAATTATTTTTATTTCTATAAATTTTACATTTTTTTAATACAATGTTTTCCGAGAAACACCGCACACTTATTTAGATCGTGCAATTTCAATTTTGATGTGAGTTGAGTTAATCTTTGAACAAAACAACATACATATTTTGTTACGCACTCAAAATTCAAAATTTGTAGTTCTCATTGACTTTGTCACACATGACTTGTTATAATTATAGTGATGGATTTCATAACTATATTCAAAATGACATATTATATTATTGAAAAAAAAAGATGTGTGCTGTTTATTTGTAATAGAATGCATGCACTAATAATTTTATTAGAAAGTGTAAGAGTCTTTTGTGAACTCAGGGGAGAGGGCTTGAATGAATGAGGGTAAGCCGTCGGTAGTAACATATTAACTTTTATCGGGAGCGCCAAGCTCTAGGCACATGCCTTTTTTTTCCTTTTAATTTTTGGGAATCGACAGCAAATTTAATTTCAGAATTAATGGATCACGCGTAATGTTGGTACATTCAAATCCCTTAAATGTAGAAAATTAATGTAACATAAGAAACGTATTCCTCTCGTAAACAAAGCAATAAAAAATTAATGGATCGTATCTGCTTGGGCCGCCAAATCAAACCAAATCCAGTACAGTGTGGCCCGCCAAATGCCCAGGTTGCACTGTCGGAGAGTTCTGTAGAGCCCCATGACAATTGGCAACAAAGATCCTTCTCAACTGTTGTCTTCATTTGCCAACTGCGCGGCCACTCGCTTCTTGACTCATTTTAGGTTTAATGTTTCGTGACAACCATCAAACGCAGTTAATATATATATGATGTGTGTAGTGTTGCGTGGAAATGCTCAATGCTAAGTTGAGTTTGGTTGACAATTGAGGGTTTTTTTTTTTTTTTGGGTCCGTGGAAAGTCTTAATGTTTCATAAGCAGTTTGAAATCCAACTAGGTGAAAGCAGAATTTGATTCTAAATATCGAAAAAGAACACAAAAGGCTCTACCAACTATGCCTAGCTACCGTTTAGTCGACTATTTGAAATCCAATTCATACTTGAATGGTAGTGATTACATGATGATTGCGCCTAGTCCAATTGGTCACTATTTAGGTGTTGGAGGTGCTACTCACAAAAGGAATTTTTATTTTTATTTTTATAACCAATATATTTCATGAAAAATATTAAAATGCATATCACCTTTTATTCCAAGTATTGAATTATTTGACTAATAATCACGCGGTATGCTCAATTAACTTAATTTATATCTTTTCCTCAATCAGTGACAGCATTATCTCGGTCTACCATTTTGGATGATCATTTAATTCAACGACCAACCAACGATGTATTGTTTGAATGCACTTTTTTAAATTTTTTTCATAGACCCATTATTTTTGTAAATAGAAAAAAATGGAACATTTTGTTTGCATGAAGCCGTTATTTTCAGATAACAAAAAAATGAATTTTTTCAACAAAAAATAGTGAAATATATTTGAAAATGAAAAAATTAAATAAACACATTTAATAGCCCACAGGTTGCAGATACCAATCTATATATTATATAACTATACATATTATTATAAATTATTTTATATATAATTAAATAATGAGTTCAAATTCAAGGTAGATCTATTTCTGAAATCTGTCAATTTTACCGAGTATGGATGTTCTCAAAATGCAGAAAAAGTGGGCCGACATTGACCGTACCCTCCAATGTTAACATAAGAAATGGCGACACGTGGGAAGCAGAGAAAAAGCACGCCGTGAAATCTAACGTAATAACCTGTCCCATTCGTGTTGTCACAGAGGTTGGTTGGTCCCACCAAGAATTGGCAATTACAGCTTACCAATGGTAGGTGAGCAATGGCCGTTTGACAGCTCGGTCTCTCGTTAGTGCTTCATGACAAGTTTACCCTCGTCAATTCTTTATATCTCTAATATGTCCTCCTTGGACTTTGATTAATGGAACCGCAGGTACTACCGGAATTTTCTGTTTTATTTTATTTTATTTTATTTTTTATCTTCCAAGTCACACGATAGAAAACCGTTCTCCCTATAGGTGCCCCATTCATTCCAATTTAAATATTCGAATTCGAAAATGTAGAAATAAATATTTCATTTTTTAATAATTGGGTGTCTCGAATGACGTGCCAATCGTTTCATTTGCCCTGAAACATAATTTCCCGTTTCTATTTCACAAGAATTACAATTTCTCAAATGAATCTGAACCAAAAAAAAAAACTCAAATGAATGCACCTCATTATCGTCATAATCATGTATTCTTTTTTTTTTTTTTCCGAGACATACTTTACAGTAAGAAATTGACATGAGACCAATTGTAGACCCCAAATTTGGCAACTATATTTCCCTCCCGCTAAGAAAAGAAAAGAAAAAATTAAAAAGAAAAAGATGCTACGAAGTGTGAAATCATGACCAACAAAAGAAATGTGAAACACAATGCCACGTGCAATTGTCCTCCTCAGTCCTCTGCGCCAGTAGCTTGTACTTTTCTGTTGGCACTTGAAAAGTTGAAAGGAACAAACAGCCTGTCTCTATTATCCTTTCCTCTCCCCACCTGCACATCTTGAACCAACCAAAGCCCTGAAAATGGAAAATGAGAAAAGATTATCGTGTAAAACAAAAATGAAATTGCATAACAAGGCATATCTTTCCTTCTGTTTTTGGTCCTTGGTTCGGGCTTTTCCACTTCTAGCCTTCGTTGTCGCCATATTTCTCCTCCAATTCCATATATAATCGCATTATTGCCCCCTTTTGTTTCTTTAACTCTTTATTGGATTCTGGTAATGGGCACTGGGATTGATTTTCTTTACAACATGACCTGCTTTTTATGTAATTTGATACTTATGGCTTTTTTTTATTTTAATAAATAAAAAGAAACTTGCCTATTCTCTTTGTTAGGTCTTATTTCTTTATGCGTCCTTTTCAGTGAATGAACGGATTGAAAGAACAGACTACTCTTCCTCTAGTGAGCTGTCTGTAAGTAATCTTATTTCTTGCTTCTTTTTCTTGGTTTGTTTAGTATTCCTTTACTTCTAGTCGGTAGCTTTCATATTTATAGCCTCCAATATTCTTGGAACTGTCTTTGCACTTGTCTGTCAACGAAAACAGTGAAAGGCTTTCTGGCGTTTTACTCTACTCAGATCAAGAAAAGACTTGCATTTTGTGATACCCATTTCACTCCCTTGGCTTCGCCAAACGTTTATATGATCAGTAAGCTTTCTATTTCTTAAAAATCGAGATTAATTGAAAATGGGTTTCAACTCAATGTCTGGTTTAAATAATTTATAAACTCTCCTGACTGGCCGAGCTTTAAATTGAGTCCTTCAAGATTTCTCCCATTTTTGACCGAAAAAAGATGATGCTTTATCTGAATATGGTCTGATTGGTCTTCCTGGTTTCACTTTATGTTCTTCTCACGCTGAAATAGAAGCCTACAATCAAGGGAGAGAGGCTGTGGAGAAACTGAAAATCCGAGGAAGAATAATACATTTAACGTAGTGGACTTTATGGACTGGAACTCTAAAACAAGTTGTTGGGATTTGACCGGATTTGAACAAGATGTTATCCCGAAGATGGATGCATTTGATGGGCCAACAATCTTTCAGGACTATAGGGCTAGGAGTGATTTTTCAATAGATTTGAGACTTGGTGAAGTGGGGAATTCAAGCGATGAATCCCTCAGTAAGTGGCAGGGAGCCTCAAAAATGGACTCTTCGCCTTCAGGATCAGCCAAGAAGGCACGAGGACCTAATAATGGAACCCAAGCAGTGTCATGCCTTGTCGATGGATGTAATGCAGATCTTAGTCTTTGTAGAGACTACCATAGGCGCCATAAGGTCTGTGAGTGTCACTCCAAGTCTCCTCAAGTTACCATTGGTGGCAAGAAGCAGCGGTTCTGCCAGCAATGTAGCCGGTATAAATGAAGTTGCATTGATTTTGTTGGATTTAATATCTCAAACTAGAATGCATGTTAAGGTTTCCCATGCCGCTTTCATGGTTGTCAATCTACAAGATTGTACAAATGTGCAACCTGACTTCTCAGTCTGCTGACTTGCAGGAAGAGTATGATTTCTTACCTGTTTCAATTATTTCTACACAGGTTCCACTCACCAGAGGAATTTGATGAAGGGAAAAGAAGCTGTAGGAAACGCCTCGATGGACACAACCGGCGTCGAAGAAAGCCTCGGCCAGATCCTCTCTCCCTTCCCAGGGGCTTCTTCTCCTACCACCAAGGTGAGTTGCAATAATGCTTGAATGAACTGATGGTAGATGTAAAGCAGGACTCTCTGCATGCTGTTAGCACACCTTCAGGATCACCGCATGCTCTGTGGCTTTTAATGTCGAGCATTTAAGTCTAACAAGTGCTTTGAGTTGCCTGACTGTCGCCATTCCAACAGCTACGTTTAGCATCTGAGATTTAACTTATGTACATATAGCTGACTTCAAATATGTCATTCTCGATGTTGGCTCTTTTGACCACTGTAGCAATAGAGCCTACTTCTAGGACTTGCTGAAGTGTTACTTAACATTCTCTTTCATCATCACTCTTTCCTAACACCTTCTAGTTGGTTGGCTGAGTAGGAGAGGAACCTGAGATTCAAAATAAGCTTATGCTTTTCTTTTGCAATAAGTTTGTTGTCAAATATTGTAGAAAAGAATCAAAGTCATCCTCCATATCCTTCAGGCACCCAATTGTCGCCTTTTTCTGGTGCACATGCATATCCATCTACCAATGTGGTGAATCCCACCTGGCCTGGAGTTGCTAACACTGAGGCAGAGTTCAGGCACTATAATCTTCATCAGTCAATGGAATTACCCGACAGATCGAGCCTGTTCCTTGGATCCTCCATGAGCAGCTATAAAGAAAGGAAGCAATTCACATTCTTGGAAGGTGACAGCCCCATGGCCGTGGCCCTTACAAATCAAACAACTGCCGAAGCTTCTGTCTGCCAACCTCTTCTAGCAACCATTGCTTCGCCAGAACACAATGGTAGCAACCACGACGTGTTTCCAAACAAGTTAACAACACAAGTCCGTGATGCAGATTGTGCTCTCTCTCTTCTGTCATCAGTGCAGATGCAGACACCCGGGAATCATATGATGCGGCCTAATTCAATCCCATCTGTGAGCTTACATGCTCAAAGTTTGGAGCCCATGGATTCAGTTCTAGTTCCTGATGGCAAGGATGATGCTGCTGCTGCTGGGGGGCATAGCCATTGCTCAGGCATGTTACACTCGCAGCCTGGAGCTGGAGGTCCCTGTGGGAACAAGGCCTCTCACTTCCTTCCATTTCACTGGGATTAACTACTTTCCACATCAGGGAGTCTAATTATCTTCTAAACTGGAATGATGATTTATAAATAGTGAATTATCTGTCTCAATTTTCCTTTATGAATAGTGACGTTTAAAACTTTTTTCCATAAATGTTGTACTCATCTTAATTTATTAATAAAAATTAACAAAAAAAATGGTCGATTACTTTGTTACAACAAGACCGGTATACAAAATTTTAATGCATTATTCAAATGCAACGTGCCAACGACGAGGTGGAGAGAGTTCAGGGCATTTAGAACCTTGCCGACTTGTCGTGGCTTGAAGTGAAAGATGGAGACGACCGTACCCCGTCCAAGGACTTTTCGGAAAAAAGGGACAGCGAGAAATCGTGAAACTTCTCAAAATTTCTATGATGTTGTTCTAAGCCTTATTCAAAAAAAAAAAAAAAATTGACTCTCCATTTTCATTTTAAGTAGAATATATAAGTAAACATTTCTTCGCTTTTGTGCACGATCAAGTTAAGCAGGTAATATCGCTTCTAAATCACTTATTTAATTAGCAGTCTGATAGACTAATCACTCACGTAAATAGGTAATTAAAAAGATCTATGACTTAATTGGAATATAAAATTGATGGTAAAAAAAACAAATTGAAGTTGACTTTTCAAAAAAATTTTGAAAAGAAAAAATAATTAAAACAAAACTTTAAAAGTCCAAAGCAAAATGAGAAATTTAATCATCCTAGTTGTTTGTACTCAAAAATAAAAATTAAAAAAATGAGAATTATCAAAAGATTAAAAAAGAGTTTAACTTCTTACTTTTATAGTTATAGCATAATGGATATTAAAATTGTTAAAATATAAAAATATATAATATATCTTTTATAATACTGAATTTTTTAATATAAAATGTTAGTTATGTAATATAAAATCTTAATTGCTGACATAATATATTTATATATACTATATCATGATCAATGCTAAAATTTATTTCAATCATATAAATATTTAATTTTAAATAACAGTAATTTTCTTTTTTTAATTATTAATAATTTTAATTTCCTTTTTTTTTGAAAATTTTATTAATAATTTTAATTTCGATCGTGAAATTAACCACTGCAAACAAATGGACCGGCTGGCGCTGAGAGTAAGAGGTGCCAGCGTGAGCCCTTTCTTAAACCCACAGCTCGTCACCGACGTATTTACTCTCTATCACTTCAATGGAAAAACCACCACCGCCTCCGCCGTTACCATTGGCACCACCGTCGTCATCGTCTTCGCCGACGAAGAGCCAGAAGCCGAAAGTGATGGAGCTGGTGACAGGATTTGCTTCGCTAAACGAAGACCTGGTCCACAACATCCTGAAGAGGCTGCCGGCCGTGTCCTTTGCATCGGCCGCTTGCGTCAGCAAATCGTGGAACCAAATTTGCAATCGGATCCTCTCTCGCCCTAAATTCGCCTCTGCCATGTCTCTCCACGCTTCCTCTCTCGTAAATTTCTAATTTTTCTTCACCAATTTCTTTGCCCTTTTTTCTTCTTTCTGCTTTTTTTTTTCTGAATTTTTCATTAAAAGGGCATTTAATTTTGAACTTTCGAATCGAACAGATTGCCGCGCAAAAGGTTGTCGAGAAGGTTCTATCGGAGCCAATTCGACCCGATTTCGCCATCGCAAACGTCGTTGGCAATGAATTCGTGCTGCCAATGGATACCATTCTCGAATTTGTACGGATTATATCTTTTTAAAAGCCCCTTCTTTTTATTTTTTTTTCCTTTTCTTTTTGTGTCTTTTCGTTATACAATTCTTGAATTTCATTGTTTCAGTTAGCAGCAAAATTGGGTTCCAGGACCCCGATTATCGTGTCTTCTGCTAGTGGAATCATGGGAACAGATGTGATGAATGATGAATTTAAGGAGGTTAGAATGTGAACTTTTAGCTATTTACTTGTTCCTAGGAGAATCAGACAGAAGCGTGACTGTTTTGTTCCTTTTATATTCTTGTATTTTGTTTTCTTGTTCTTGAACGTATAGGTCATGTCGGTAGATGCTTGGAGTGACAGTGATGAACAAGAGGATATGGATGTGGATTCGGGTATAGTGTTGACAGTGGGCTTCCTACCAGGATTGAGAGTGGAAGCAATCCCATTGTTACGACCTACAAAGGTAATACATTGTGACAAAAATTAATCCTTCTTTGTTGGGTATTGGTTATCATGATGGATATTGGACATGGCGTTTATTTTGTAAAATGTTGGGACATATAGCATAGTCTCTGCCTTATCTTAGAGGCATATGCAGAGATTTATGAGCTTATTTTGTAATAGAATCATTACAGCAAACCAATCTTTAGAGTTTGTGCTGGTACAGGCATCTCAAATCACTGCAGTGGACAAATTTGTCATGGATGTTGGGAATTATGCAACCACTGTTTCAGGTTGCACATCACCAGTTGGGATCATAATGTTTGGAGTAAGTTTATGTTATGCTATGCTATGCTTATGTATACTCATATCTCTTTGAATGAGGTACCTGCTAACACATGGGTTTTGATACTGCTTCAGAATGCAGCTTCTGACCTGAGACCTATAGTTGAGAAGCTAGGTGGGTTTTTCCTAATTTTTGAACGTTTCATGTTCTTATGCATATGTTCATGAGAACGGAAAATAAGAGACCCATCTGTCATTTGAAAATATTGCAAACAGGACTGAATTGTCATATCTGTGCAACTGATAAAACTAAATTCATTTATTTGATGGAACTGATATTGAAACTATTAGATGGGATCAATCATCATGTATCAAGCTTGAATGTGGTGCTTGATGTTGGTAATCTGCCATGTGTGTTGCAGATTATCAAATGTCAAAGGAAACTGTTATTGTTGGAGACGAGAAAGCCCAGTTTTTATACAGAATGGGAATGAATTCAAGCAATCCCTGCAAGAGTAAAAAATATTCCTCTGATGCTGTTGCTCTTGTATTTGCAAGGGACAGAGTAAAAGCTCATGGTACTACTTTTTACACATTGAAGTATTTGCTTGTCTATTCTCTTTTGCAAGTTGACTTGATTTACAATGTGGTTCTATCTTTCAGTCTGATTTCATCATCATATAAGGGTGCTGTTTTGTCTTAATGGGCAGGCATAGGGGAAATTCAATTCCATGCTGCAATATCAAATGGTGTTTCTGCAGTAGGTCCCAGGTACCAGGCTAGAGTTATCCATGCTGATAACTCTACTTGGCTTACTGCCAGAAGAGAAGGACAACAGGAGATGCTTGATGGTCAGAGGATTCTAAATGACATCAATGATGAGGTACAATTGTAGTTTGGAAATAGTGAGCCGACATGTCTTCATTGATGTTGTTGGTCTGACTTGTCAAAAAGGTGATAAATTTCCTGTTATTTCTTATTTTTGTTCTTTCTGATGCTTCAATAAGGTTGAATTATGGGCTTTATTGATGGCATTTCTTGTTGGGTTATCTTCTAATTATAGAAAAGTATGTTCTCTGCAATGCAGTTGGACATGTTGGTTTACTTGCGGCTCTTAGGTGTTAGAAGGGCCTATGTGATTGTTACTCAATTGTATTTGTTAAGGTCAAACACTTCAAATGATCTGTATTTATTGAACAACTTGTCAATGTTGTAGGCTCTTTTCTCTGTTGTAGGCTCTTCAAATGATATTTCATAGTTATTGGTTGGTTTTCAGCGTTGTTAACTCATTTATCCTGATATTTTGCTCGTCTGTTTGACATGTACTTATATGGAAGCTGGGAAATCATATTGAGTGTCCTGCTTTATTCATTGGCATAGAAAAACAAAGAAAATGCTTTATTGGGTCAGAGAAGCCAAGATTGATGACATCCTTGGCTTTCCATGGAGTTATAGGGTAAGGCTTTCCTCTCATTTAATCATTTTCATTTGGAGTTGTTTTTTCTTACACATATGTATGATTCCTAAAGGTAATGCATTGCGTCATCAAACAGACAAACACTCACACAGCCTTGTTCTATCAATATCTATCAAGCTTCATAACCGTGTTTATTGTTTTTGAGTTGTATCCCATTATTTGTATTGCTTTGTACTGAGAACTCTCAACCATTTTAGCAATTGGAAGGGATAGAACATGTTATGAGGTGGTAGAATGGAGGATTATTTGCATAAGTGAGCTGTGCCACAGTCAGCAGATCTGCTACTCTAATGTATTTATAGATTTGGTTATGAATTTACTGAAAAATGAATTGAATACTTTTGCTGCAGTATCAATCATTCTTCTTCATCTTCTTCTTCCTCTTCCTCTTCCTCTTCTGCGCGCGCGCGTGTGTGTGTGTTTGGAGGGCCCCAGTGTTGGGCTAGGGAGATTTATTCAGTCTGCTTATACAACCTTGCTTGTCATCAGAGGAGATGAGGAGTACCTCTATGCTGACGGTGTTGACATCAGGACTGGGGACTGTTTCCAATTTTACCATTCAGATCCTAGTACTGCTTTGTCTTCATGTGGTGATGTCTCTGTGAAGCTACGGAACTTTAAGCTTGATTGGAAAACTAAAAGGTGCCCCCAAAAAAGGGATCTTGCTGATAGTGTCGGTGAGAAGGAATTTCTTGGAGGTTTTATTTTCTCTTGCTGCGGCCGTGGTGAGTCATTCTTTGGACGCCCAAAAGTTGATAGCTCCCCTTTCTCAGAGAATTTTCCCGAGCTGCCATTCGCAGGAGTATTTTGTGGTGGGGAAATTGGACGTGGCCTGTCGTTGAACATAAACGGAGGCCAAGATGAAATAACTGCTCCTTGCTCTCTACATGTATATAGCACTGTCTATCTGCTGGTATCGTACAGTCCAGCAACCATGGACAATTAAGTCTCGTCCATACTACTTTGCTTTCAGATGAATGGAATCTGATGGAAGTTCATCCAATTGCTCAAAATTGGTGGTCGCTTGATTTTGGTCTTGTAATTAATGTTTTGCTGTATGTGAGATGGTATATGCGGTGACTCTGCAGGGACTGCATTCTCAGAGCAGTGAAACCATCCAACGTCAAGTGACAGCAAACAGTGAACGAGGTGATTAATCCACAATAGCTTTATTTTAATGTGCTGTTGATTCATTTTCCCTCATTGTTTTCTGAGTTATTTTATGTGTAATATTATATGAGCAAAATTGACTGATCTGACTATGACCTCATTTTGAGGAATCATTTTGGATTCGTTAAGTTGAAGTTATTTCTTCTTGCTGAAGTTCGAGGGGGCACCTAGCAAATGGCTTCCACGGTTACTTATAAATAATTAGAAGGAATAAAGAAAATAAAAGAAGAAAAAAGACAGTAGTCTGATAATGTGGACCAAAGCAAGTGGACCTGCTTTAGAAAGCCTGGATTGTGGATTGTTTTCTGTTGAAATCTCGAACTAGCTTCTCGTTTACTAATTGACGATCGCACAAGCTGACAAAGCAAATAAGAAGTGGGCGTTATGTTTGGGTGAACAAGGAAAGCAAAAGGAGGGAACTGGACAAGAAAGTGTAACTGGTGCTGATGGGGGGTACAATACCTAATTATGCAAAATATCCTTCGGTGAAGCTGTTAATTTGCTTGTTTGGTTCCCTTCACTTTGATTTTAATGTAACCATCCACAGAATTAATACCCAAGATGTGGCAGTTTTGTAGGATGCGGGGCAGTATTTGAAAAGTGATTACAAATTCCATCAATTCCGTGAACACGAGTCCGCAAGGTAAAATGTGAGGAATGTACGTTTTTGTACCTAATAAAATCTTCACAGAAATAATAATAATAACAAAACTAAACTAAACAAAATTTTAACAGGTATGATACACACCTTTTTGTTGGTTCTATAGCCACGTTAATAATAGATTAGCTTCCCCACAAAATTTTTAGTATCGAAACTAATTGCATGGAGGCATGCATGGGCATATACAAAATATAAACACACGATATTTTTGCACACATGCCCACACACAATAACGCAGTTTTGATATACTTCGAACAATTTTTAGATCAGTACTTGCACCTAATACTTTAGTTCTTGTATGCCTGAAGTATGTTTGTTTTTGGAAATATCCACTTGTATTAATTCCATGCATGCTTCCGTTTGAATGGGTATCCTATCTGCTAACCCTTTTTTCTTTTTTCAATCTTCTTGCCGTATTATCAATTTCGTTAAACTAAAATCTACTTATGTTTTCTTTTCTGTCTTGGTAAATATTGTTTTCTCCCTTTCTCTCTCGCGCATACAATTCTCCGTAACATTAACACCGCCGTTATTGCTGAATATGAAAGAAAGAAGGGTTCCTGAAAACCCAGATTAATTATGATCTACGAGCCGTATATCCTAAGGCTATGTCTATGGAGACTCTATAAAAGGCAACGTGGAATCTGTCCCTAGCTGTAGCAAAATCACTTTGGGGCTTTCAAAATATGATGAAAGAAGACCACTGTAAATTTACTGAAAACACATGCCGCAAAGTCTCGATCGTTTGATGTTCACCGTGTCCTATACACTTAATTCAACCAAACCCTAAAATTCATTTTATTGCAAGTTTCAAAATAATCCCTACATTAAGTATTGAAAGGGCTGTTGTGACGTACACTTGATTGTAGGTTTCCAAGAAAAATATAAATGAAAGTTGAACGATTCTATATATACTTTTGACTTAATCAGCCTGTGCACATTCACTAATTAAGTAGCAGGAAAGCGTGATATTGGCACGGCTCAATCAGATTAAAGGACCCAAAACTAACGACTTGGGACATCTGATTTGATTGAACCATTCCAACATCCCCACCTTCTCCAAACTTATCACATGATGACACGATGATTTGATATTCATCAAGAAATCTAGCACTCACCCCTTATATACGTCGTTGGACCTTGTGGACATGCATCCATGGTGACCAGGAGGCAGACAGAGAGAGAGAGAGAGAGAGAGAGAGAGAGATTAGTATTAGCAAATAGCAATCAACAAATACGGGGAAGTAGCCTGGTTTAAGAGAAGGAAGAAGGTGGGGAAATAAGGAAGATATATGGACAAGAAATCGAAATGGTTGGGATGTCAAAATCTTTATGCTTCGTTTGAGAAGAGTGAAAATTTATAAAAATTTTCCGTTAGGTCTTCCCCACGATGCTTAGTGGCTGACGACATTTGCAATAAATATATGTTCCCATTCCTATCGAATAGTGCTTCTAAGAGTATATCATTGATTAAATTATACTCTTTAGTCATACGTAATTGCCAGATTTACTAAATCCAAGTGGACCAATGGTTGTTCTTGTCGTTTGCGAGCATGTCAATTGTCAACCAGCCATAGTATGCTTGGATGAATAATCTCTCTCTCTCTCTCTCTCTCTCTCTTTTTCCTTTTTTTTTTTTTTTCTTTTGCAATTCGGGAAAGTTTGAAGAGACTGAGATTTTAAATTTAAATCCACAGTCTTCTCAAAGAAGAAAAACAGTTTCCAATAAATCTACGTCTCGAATATGATCTTGAGAATATAAATTGTGTAATTGAGATGCACATTAAGGAGAGTTCAAGTCTCATAATTGATCAAATTTCCCATGTAAATCTTCTCATCAGCATACTAGTTTAGTTTCTTTTTGGGTGGTTTCCTACCAAAGGTGTTTAAGCTGGGAAATGGTATACAAAAAAGCATTAATTAAAATTGCATTACTAAGATTAGCATCGTGTTCTTGTTCTTGAAGAAGAGAACTCACCCGTGACACGATATTATAATTTTGCTGTCAAAATTAGAATTCTTGGGTGGAGAACCGCCTGTCTGGTTAATGAATCATCAACCCTCTCCACTAGGTCTAAACACGTGCATAATAGTAGTGCCCGCCAATCTAATCACCAAGTACCAAATTTCTTGTCCTCATTTCCTCGCAAATTTGCGCATGTTAAGAAATAAAGTAACGTGAGTGGACCCACCAGGCAAGGCAGGCCCATGGACGGCCATTTTTCACATATACTCTTTGGGCATACGTCGATTCACTATATCCGTTTGTACAGGAAAATATCTGGGATGGAACCGAAAGCCTGAAAAATATGGGGAATATTAGACACACACACACACACACACACACACACACACACATATATATATATATGGATGGGATAATTATGCATTTTCCTAAAATTTTAGCTACATTGATTAATTTATGGAACAGACAACCAAGAAACTGAGGTTTTGGGATGAGTTGTCGGAATTTTTTTTTTTTTTAATTTTATGAAGCTTTTAAAGGCCATTCGTGCAAGGAATTGCGAAAGGTCTCTGGTGCACGGCCATGTTCTCAAATACAGTATCATATCTCTTAAGCCGCAAAGGGATTAGGTATCAGTATATTTCTGCTTCTCACTTCGAGCAATTAACAATAATTTTTCAGCGAACTTTTGGCAAACCAATCGCATGGCGGATTAGATAGATAATCATTACGTCTTTCCACCAACCACTGGAATCTGTTACCCCATTCAAGAATGCTAAAACACTGACTTCGTTTTAAATAAAATAATTGTCTGGTTAAAAGGCATATCCTTTGGTCTGACAGGAAAAGGCCCACAGCCGAATTCAAAACTAATGGAGTGTCCTCATCTCTATTAATGACCTAGGATCATTGCAATTTCCACAAAGCCAAACTCTGCACACGTTAACCACAAGAAATCGGAACAAATAGTAAAAGTGAAGTCCTAGAAAAGAAGAAGTTACCCTCGGTTTGATGGCGGTACGGTATAACTATCAACCATGAGATGCTGCCTCACCCACCAGCGAGGAACGTTTACACTTACATGGAGGAAAAATCTACTGGTCTGTCCATAAAACTCCTTCAACAGCCAACAAAATTAAATCACAGAGAAGAGGAAAGATAGGAGCTTGCTTTAATGTCGTTGAGCTGTTTTATTTTCTTGGAGTGAAAACTCCATTTAACCGATACACAGAAACATGATGGGAAAATGCATCAGATAGAAATTCCCAACTTCTTCTTCAATTTCTCAACCTCTAGATATACTGTGGAGTAAGGTAGGAACTCTGAGAAATGGCTTTTGCTGAGATCATTGATTGCAACAGCAAGCTTTGGGATTTCTAAAGTCTCTTCATGGGTCAGTGACCTAACAAACCTTGCCGGATTGCCTGCCCAAAGTTCACCAGTTGGAATTCTTCTTCCCGGGGGGACCACAGATCCAGCTTCAAGGATAGAATGCGACTCCACCAAGGAACCTTCCATAAGGATAGAATGCTGACCAATAATGCACTCGGGCTCAACTGTCACAGACCGCAACAGACAGTATGCACCAATTGTCACAAACCTTTCAATTGATGTCTCTGCTGGCAGTCCTGATCCATGGGAGAATTACAAACACAAAATTCCTAATAAGTTTCAGAATGAGGAATCACAAGTATGGATTTCTTGAATTAAGCAGTATACTCAACTGGAAAAGCCGCAATAGTAACCAGGAGCTATAGCACATATGCTGATGAATGCAATCAATACTCTACTGTAGTATATCCACCAACAGAGTATAAAAGAGTCCAGGGATCCATAAGAGTTTCAATCCGGTTAATTCAATTTAAAATTGATGATGAACCATGAGCAAAATGAGAGAATTCCTCTCAATAAACTCACTAACTAAAAAATTGTTGTGGACCATCAGCATGACATTGGACATTTGAAAAAGTAGCTTGCATAACGTTAATCCATGTGCAGCATCTGACCCACAAGAGTTAAAACGAAAGCAGACCAACAATGATGCTGCTTTTTTTTGGGAGGGGGGGCCACATACTGTTACTTTTGAAGTCCAAACTGCCTGATTTGGAAGCTAGAGTCTCTGCGAAATTCATTAAAGGAGATGCCATACTATCTCATTGAAAACGATTGACTCAGGCATAAAAGCAGAACATGCAACGGAGAAAGCAAGTGTCAATGCTATAACATGCTTTCTTACCACCACGTCCTTTTATCATGAAATGCAAACTACATAACTTTTTGGCATCTATGAGGCATCAACATTGTAAATAGAGCAGTTAGGCCCTGTTGTGCTGGTCCAGCCAAAAGGTAGTTACCAAACTCTTACTCAGCATATAGATTATGTACACTAGACAAAAATTTTGGCAAGATTTTAAAATTATGGGCACCTATGGTTTTACATGACCAATATTATTGCACAAATTGGTTAAGCCCAATCCAATGCACGCTACAAGCTTTCGCACGCATTGCAGTGTATGCATGGCCACACACCCACACATGCATTGGAACATGGACAAAGCAGGGTGAGTATAATGACTAGGGCATCGATAGTGTTTACATCACAAACAACGACATCATATGCATATAAAATAATGCTTCCATTCCCATATTCCAAAGCTTTGTCTTATGATAACATAATCTAGTTCAAAGAATCAAATCTTCACAAAACAGATAAAACATCTTGTTGCAATTGTTTTGTCAATTGATGTGAATACCACCTCTATAATGCCAAATGAAAAAGGTAGCAGCAGCACGAGTAATGAGATTCTTGAAAAGACAGATTGAAATTCTTACTTCAACATTCTCACCATGAGCCTGATGATTACTTAGACACTTTGTCAGTATAATCCCCTTAAACCAGCATTATTTGTGTGGGCAAAATGGTTCACTGTACTTGATTAGTGTGGTTGCATAAAATTAACTATTGAGAGCTTGCCTTGATGTATCCATTATGAACAAGAGTTCAAAAAATCAAATTACAGACACAACCTATCTATGGAAGCAGGACAAAGACCTGTATAAGTTACTGCTGTTATTCAAAAGGGCTATGAATTGGTCCTTAGAAGTTAGAATGTGTCCTACTTCTGAAAATGGTATCCGAACACATGGAGAGTTTGAGTAACCAATCAGTTTATATAGCACTAAGCATCAGCAACTGATGTATAATAGCACTAAACGTCCTTACTTTAAAGTAAGCTTAGATACGTAATAGGCAGTATTATTACTCTCAGGTCCAAGAGCATCTAGCCATCATTTACCTGTCACTCTCTATGCCAAACTTTATTCCGACTCACAACCTCAATACCAATTTTACTACAAGAATCAAAGAAGACGAAAGAGAAGCTCAAAGGAAAAACTGGACAGTTCATTTTTAACTCCAGAAATCATACTTTAAATGATCCTAAGCCTTCCAGTATTTGCTCGCACATTCTCGGCTTAATTACAGACGAATACATTAACAACCTAAAACAAAACGCTTTCAACGAGTCTAAGAAAGCTCAGAATACGAACACGTCCCGTAGAGATTGTACCAAATCATATCAAATTCGACACAGAAACGCTACTAAATTCTCCTTAGGAAAAGAAAACCGGAGCCCTAACCTGTAGGGGAATTCCACGCGGCGTGAATCACGCACCGCTCTTGAACGTTAGAGCAGAAACCGACCGTGATCTTGTTGAGATCGCCCCGGAGGACCGACCCGTTCCAGACCGACGCTCCATCCCAAACAGTGACCTGACCCGCGAGCACGACATTTGGAGCCACGTAGGCGTCGACGGCGACCTTGGGGAGCCACTGGCCCAACGGGATTATCTGACGCTGACCTCGATAGTCCCACTTCAATCGATCCGGAGACGGCTCTATCAATTTCGAAGAAGAAGCTGCCTCAGTGGCGAGGGTCCGGCCGGCGAGGAGATGGCGTTGCGGCGACAGCGCCAAGGCTAGGGCCTTTCTCGAGATGCGAGCTAATTTAGTCGCCATTTTCTTTTTCGAATGTTGTGGAGCTATTCGATCCTCGCAGCAGAAATGAAGCTTCGGCGGAGAGACAGAGAGACAGAGAGGCAAGGTGTTTGGGGCCACTTCTCTTCCGTCAAATGGGCTAGATTGAATTTGATCGAAGCCCGTTTATAATTTTAGATTAACCCAACGGGAAACATTTGGGCTGAGACTAGCCCAACCTCAGAAGTGGGCTACAATACTGTGGATGAGGACTGTTGTTGTTGTTTTTTTTTTTTTTGGTAAGTTGGATGAGGAATGTGTTTGAATAGAGAGATTTATGCAATAATGAAAATAAAAAATTAAAAAAAAAAAAAGAAAAGCAGAGAGAGAATTATCCAAAAACATGCTTATTTATTAGCAATTGACACAATCCTCCTTTCACATTTTCATCTAAATGATCGTTTTGATATAGTTGTTGTAGGTTAGATACAACTATTGTTCTTTAATTATTAGCTTATTTCACCAACAATAAGAACTTCGTCTTTAACCATTAGTGATCAATTCAATGCAAGAAAAATAAGAATTAGCGGCGAGATTTTTCATCGCTTAAAATAAAAATTTATTCACTAGACATTATTCACGACGACAAAAATTTGTCGTAAAGGTCCCCGCCAAAGTCTCGTCGTAAAGAAATAACTGCAACGAAATTTGAAAGGTTTGTCTATTTTTTGTGGCTAAATATAATTTTGTCGTAAAAATGTAATAACTTTTCGTAACACTAATTTTTTTTTCGTCACACAAAGGATTTAGCGACGAATTTTCTCGTCATTAAAGATCTTTGAAGGGAATATTTAGCGATGTAAAAAATTTTTAGTGGCAATGAAGCAATTAAAATTAATTTCAAAATATTTTTCAAATTTATTAATAATTTTCTCCGTGGATGTACCTCTTCCTCGTCTATTCAACCAATTCTTGTAGTGAAATTGTTATTCATCAGTGTTAACCTAACAATTTTTTACGTAATTCTTTAATATAATCATGTTTCTTTGATGGTGTTATCCTGATTTTTTGTTCTTGTTGTGCAATAATTCTTACACTTTCTCTGTTGTGCTACAAGTATGGGGAGAAGTAGTTCGATCATATCGTTCCTCAGTTCTGTAAACAGGTGTATCTCTAAATCATCAAACAGAGGAGAAATTATTTTACTGAATATCTGTTACATATAATAATTCCAATGGCTACATTTACATCTTATATGGTCTCATAATTGAGCTTGGTTACCATCATTTCCTCCTACTCCGACAGGATATGGTACTTCATCAACAATCAGATGTCGTGGGAGCAAGTTGGTTCCGAAGAGTATTGAAATAGATTGGGTTTTATATCCTCTTTGGTACTCATATACATATAAAAAATGAAAAAAAAAAAGGCTGCAAGCATTCAAGAGCGTTTTAGGCTTGAAATAATTAGTCAGTTAGACTACTATGTTTTGCCAAGAAAATAGCCTGTTAATCTTAGTTCTGTATGTAGAGCACCTAGATCTCACATTCAAGGGGCCTAAGTTCCCTTTAATTCGACAAATGAGATGCCTTGTTTTGTATGATTCATGTTGAAGCTCATAGCAACATAATGAAAGTTTGGTGGAAACTGATAAATTTTTTTGAAAGATTGTTAGGAAATATGTTCTGACGGTTTCAGATTGTCAAAAAATTGGCAAAGTCCCTTCATTCTTAGCTTAGTGCTGCCTAGGAGCTTGCAATATGGGAAGAAAATAAACTAAGCATAAGATTATGAAATTGGGTGCAACTGTCCACAGTTTCCTATGTACAATGTTCAACGGCGTGCTAATTCTAGATAGACTGCTAATTATCAATTCCATGTCAGTATAAAAGGGTGCCAAGCTGATTCGGCAACCTATTCTCGATGCTGTGAGAATGAGCTAGAGCTGCTAGACTCATGGTGGACTAATTACTCCACTTCCAGAAGAATACATTTACTCCAGAGAATCTTAATTAGCATATACTCATCTAAAATTTTAGTTACATTTTTCTTTTTATTCAACAATTTTTATTGCATTTCATACAGTTCTAGACAAAGAGACAATGATAAGGAGTGAAATGAGAATTGAGAACAACGCACTCGGGAAACTCTAGGCAGATAAAGTGCAAACACCAAAGCATCAATCTGCAGGGAGCCCAATCAATTCACAACTAAAGCATACAGCACCAAAGTTACTTTTGAGGCAACTTTATGAAGGCCATTTAGCCCCCCATCATGATTAATAGCCCTGCATTTTGAAATCCATTGCATGTTACTGAAGATTCTGTAATAAAGAAAAGAAAAGGGTATAAAAACACATAATTAGGAGATATATGCCAATATTTGGGATGTGCATGATCTTGACCCATTCAACCATGGGTCAAAGGAAGCAACCGGTCAAGGGAAGCTTTTTGAAAACTATTGCTTAACAGGGATTAATAAGGATTTGTGATTACCTTCACTCAAATGCATGACAAGCATTAGGTTCCAGAGTTGTCATGATTGTATTGGCATCACGCAGCTCATGCATCTTTAACCTCAAACCACATAGCAAGTGCATTTCAAACTCCAATAATTAATAATTAAGCCTAATTAATACACAGTGCATGTGGGTTGATCGGAAGATTAATAAAGAATAAATGCAAACCAGTTGAGATGATAGTGCTGAATATCTCATCTCACCCTTTTGTGGAGACGAGTATTCTCCTCTTGCAAGTCCTTACGCTGCATTAAATTTTGCAAAACAAGGCTTAATTTTTGCGCTGGCAAATAGCTACGTTTATGTTGAGTCCCAACCCCAGATGCCTTACCCTTCTTTTCAGCAAGTTGATTTGCTCAGAAATAATTCGTCTCTGTCGTTAAAATAATGAAATTAATTAATCATGAAAAGGGTATTTCCAAAAACGAAAAAGTTTGTTGATTTTCTAGCCTTTTGCGCATATTCTTATTGTCTAGTTAGCTTAGAAATGGTTCACCTTCTTAGAGCGGATACGTTCGACCCCAGTCATTAATTGTCTCTCTAGCTGTTTTAGCTCTTTCATCTCCAACATTGATATATCTTCCCCAGTAAAGTGCCTATGGAGAACAACTGTTCAATTAGTATCGGTGTGCTAATCAATTTTTGGCTAAATTAAAGAGCACGACAATAATAATGATGATGACAAGAAGCAGGCAAATAAACGATGACTCTGTGATATGTAGAACAAAAGATAAGAGGGCCCAGAACGCATGTACTTGAGTTTTTCTTCCAAGGCATCTGTTGATCTCCTCATCTCTTCAACCTTGCTTGTCCAAAACTGCCAACAGCAGAAAAATTAAAGCGTTCGGCTATTGCCATGTTTCACACACGCTACTAAGTAACAAATATGAATCACTTTGTTTTGCCTCAATTTTGCAACAAAGTCCATTCCAACTGAATTGAGTTCTGCAGTGAAATTTAAGTTATTTGCTTCGGTATTTGAATTCCCGTGTTAAGTATTTATTTTTAAATATAATATTAAAATCCAATTCTCTTGTTTATATGAAATTCTTTTTTTTTTTTAATGGGTACGGAATTAAGCATATATAGTACTATTAAAATGCTAAAATCTTTACTTACACCTTTTGTAACTAAAAATAATGTGACTAACATATTATTTATATTTTCTATCTGAGGTGTATCCATTAAAATTTATGGACAAAGTTTGTTGGTATGACGGGTAGGTCGAGCAAAAACGTATGCATATATGTATATTAGTATTACCTCCAAAGATCGGGAGACTGCGTCGTTTGCTCTCGACAGTCCGACTTCTGTCCGGTATCTGGCAATGATCCTATCCATTCTGCGACCATTTAACATAAACAGAAGGAATCATTTACGCATGTTCTGCAAATTTACGTATCACATTGAAATGGACAATGGAAATCAATCAAAGAGAGGAAAAGGGAGTTTGAGCCGACTCATGACTTGCAAACTGGTAAGCCTTGCCAGTGGGAGAGAAGACAACGAGGGCAACTTCAGCATCGCAGAGAATTGATAGCTCAAAAGCTTTCTTTACGAGCCCAGCTCTCCTCTTTGAGAAGGTCACTTGCCTACTCGTCGGGTTCTCAATCCTCTTGAGCTCAATTTTCCCTCTCCCCATTTACTGCCCGGTTGATCCAACTCTAATTAATGTGTATGCCACAAGCGACGTTACAAGGGCTAACTATATATAATGCTCGTGCATATTCGGAAATGACCTCACCATCCATGTTGACGAGGACTCGGGAAATTGCTGCAATTTCTGGTGGAGATAACGCGATCCGACGGCACTAGCCTTATGGAAAATATCCATCCTTATTATTTCTATGGGCTGAACTTGGTAATAACGTCATGAGCACAGTTCATTTTACAACTCATATATTATTTATTTTTTTTATTCGACTACATAAGTAACACAATAAAAAATAAATGAGAGAACGAATCGTTTATATATATATAATAGATGCTTTATCAAATTATATCATTTTAACACTCACTCATTATTTTTATTATATTACCACTAAATTTTTTCGTATTTCTATATCCTTACAAATTCTGTTCCGTCTATCTCACCTAAACTCGACAAAAATTGACTCGGCTCAAAAATACACAACTTAACCATGTGAAACTCAACCACTGCAAATCTCAATCACCCAAATCCCGAAAATACTCCGTGTATCTGGAACTCAAATGACTTATGTCTTAAAAAGCACGAATCAAATGCGATCCACTTTGCTCGTCTGCCACGTATTCCGCCACCGTTTGTTTCCACAACTTGACCTCCGGAACAAGGGCCTGACCCGATCAATTTTGGGGCCAACTTAATTGCTTGTTTTGAAACAACTATATATCTAGTAAAGCGCTAAAACTAATTTTATTATAAATTGCATACAAAATCTCTCTCGCATGTTCCAAAAATACAACTCCATTGTGGCAAAAACAATATAAGGGGAAATAGATGCCATTATTCTTCGATTAGAAACTCTAATTTTGGGACCGAGAGATTCAAAGAAAACTATAAAAATTTTCCCAGAAACAAGACTTTTCGAGCAGGGTTTGTACATTAGGGGTGACACTTAGTTAACATGTTCATTTCAATTAATAATATAATATAATATATTAATCATTATGCATGACGTGAAGTGTTTACTCCGATGACACCCAATGATCAGGGAGGAAGTAACTCAGAGAAAATGAGAAGGCTATAATGATAATAATAAAAAAAAAAAAAGAACGGGCAAAAACGGGGAGAACACCGCGGTACTGCTGGGCTTTCGGCGCCATGGTGTTAACGTATGGCTGTTTGACACGCAACGCCTAATCCCAGAATAAGGATTCCGTTGAATTTTAGGAGAGACCGACACGTGCCTCCAAAAAGTTGATTGATTGAGATTACCATTTCTTTTTGTTCCTGGGATGGAGGGCACCTGGCTTTTGGAACGATAAAAAGTTGGTCATTCATTTTAAAGGCAGGCTTTTCAAGGGAATATGGAGACAGGTGTCAAGATTTCTATAGCCTTCGGTTATGTGGACAACATGAGAGTAAACAAACAAACGAGAGAGCGCGACTGTACGCAACCGAGTTAAAATGCTTGGTTCGTTTTTAATTACCTGGAAAATGCAGTACACTTTTCGAGTTATATATATATATATATATATATATGCAATGAAGTTTTGAGAAATTAAAGTATATTTCAATTTTTGCAAAAAATACAAATTATTGTAGCTGAAAAATTTTGGTTGCAGGCTCATACCAGATATCAACGAGAATTCGTCTCATATTGTGGGATTCACCCGGGCTATGACAATATTTTTGCTTCTCTAAATTTTTTTATGTCCCTTGCGACTGATTTGCATACAAAATTTAAGCAACAACCTGAATGTCATTAGTTTTTGATCTATTATCACAATAAATAATAAAAATTATAAATATGTAATATATAATTATAATAATATAATATGAATTTGTATTTATAAGCCAGACAAATTAGTAGTGGAAACTTGACCTCTGCGAAAGAATCCTGAGAGCCAAGAAGAATTCCAAGAACCAGCGCTCGTCAATTGCTGACAAGACTGGCCACTTTACAGGGACCAAATACAAGAGACCGGACGGTTGGAAGCCTGCTCGATTCGTTCGTTTGGAGTTATGACGTCCACAGAGTTGGAAATTTTGGTACGATAAAGGAAACTATTGTAATTGCTGGAATGAAAATGTGGTTACGGCAATCATGATGTAGGTGGACCTGTGTGAGCTCTCATAACCAATAAACCTTTTAGAAATCTTGAATTTTAATTTTTTTTATAAAAATAAGAAAAATCATTACCAATACCATGGAATGAAAAATGCGTTACTCAGAACAATTTATCGGGTGGGGTTGACGAAACTACGAATTCAAGTCAAGAAAATGTGAGAAAGTTTTTGTACGGGTCCATTATAATTCGACCCAGATCCACTGCTTCAGACCCAAGATTACCGAGCCTAGGTCAGCTGCTTTTCAAGCGGAGAATCAACCATATGACTTCAATTAGCTGACTTATGTCACAGGTACAAATCGGATAATCGTGATATTGCATATTTCAATAAATTATATTTTTTTTTAAAAAATAATTTTATAATAAATAATATTGAAGTTAAGAACAGATTTAATTTTAATTTTAATGTCTCTTACTATATAAAAGAAATAAATAAAAAAAATTAATTTTTGATAAGAATATTAATAAATTTAGTAAAAAAAATATTAAATATGATTATAAATCTGCATCAAATAAAAAAAATTAATTATATAAATTTAAATTTTTGAGAAGAAGAAAGTAGCTCACATTTTATCACAGGCATATTCTTGAGAGTTAAGATGGAATTTACATCAAATCATGAAGTCGACGCAAATATTTCATATCCATTATTCCGACGCTTTGGTTTAGCCGATATATCTCGGCCGTACGACGCGACGGTAACGAACTAAAAGCAAAATGGTTTGAAGATCAAGCAACATCTCCATAACGATAAGTAATAACAAACGATCAAGCAACATGTCCGTCAAAAACGAAAAGAAAACAAAAGCTCTGGCAAACTATCTAATATAGAAAAAGAAAAACAAAATAAACTGATGGAATAGAAAGAGGTGGTCAGCCAGTATAGATGTGGACGCCAATGGCAATGAGGAAGATAGTGACGAGACCGAAATAGATGATGGCATGAACAACGATGGAAGCACCACTGGTCTGCATGTTCCCGAACTCAACCACCCTGTGCTTCCCTGGTATCTGAAACAGCAGCCCCGGTGACAACAGCACGAACAGCACCACCGCTATTATCACTGGACCCCAATCCGCCATGCCCCCAGATTACGAAAATGAGAAAGCGATCAAGAACCCAGAAGAAAGGCACCTGTTGAACGAGCAAAAGAAGCAAATATGAGACACACTGGCGAAAGATCTGGAAAAGAAGTGGGGTTCAGAACATGGCGATGACAACTGCACTAATATCGATGCCTCTCGTGACAGGAAATTAAAAAGACGTGACAAAACAACGGCTGTGGTCTCCTTGGATAAGATTGTGAAACTGAAACATAATTATTAAAATAAAATTTAATTCAAAAAAATCTCCCGTACGGACTATTTTTTAAAAGCCAATCGCTCTCCACGATAACATTATTAATTAAAAATATCACTTATTTTTTTAAATAATTGACTTTTAATCAGTTATTAAATACAATTTAAATATTAATTAATTATTTTTAAAAGATATTTTTAATTATTAAAGTTAATTATTCAAAAACTTTATTATAAAAATTACTTAAATATTTTTTCCTTATTTTTTTACTATGAAGTATAGAACTTCTTCTTTTATTTTTTAAATAAAAATTTTTTAAATTTTGAATATACTAATTAAAAAATATATATTTTTAAGTAATTAAAAAATTCACTTCAATAAATCCAATTAATATTTATAATTGCACGCGACATTGAACTAAAAAATATGTGATAGGCTCAACAAAAAAGTGAAAATAAGAGATATTTTTAACTAACAATATTAACATGAATAAGAAATTTTTTTTAAAAAAAAATCTCTAAAGAAATTTCAAAATGTGGAGAACAATTCTAAATTTAAGCCTTAAAATAAAAATCTTGGAATTCTGGATCTCAGAGGGGGCTTAGTCACGACGTTAATGGGTTGCCCAATTGGTTGTAGTGTTTAAAGATTGGGCATGGCCCAGCCCATTCTTCCCTGGGCCCTGGGGCTGTCTCAAGTACTTTGAAATGAAATTGCTTGTTTGTTTGTTTCAAAACAAATTAAAATAAGCCTAAGATTAAATCCCTTTCCGAATCTGTTTTACACCCACATTGCTCCCAACAAAGATCAATGAGAAAATTTATTGGTTCCAAGTGTGTGTGTTTTTTTTTTTTTTATAACCCCAAATTGTGTAGATAAGAAAATGGAAATTGCTTATTTGTATTGGCACTGCAAACCAGGGACAAACGCCAATCCGGAAATTATTGTTACACACAACCAAATATAACAGCCCTGAAAAATTGCCTTCCGAAAATGGAAATACATGAGTCGAAATTCCGAGAACAAAAGGAAAGGAAAGAAAACGAACATAATTCAAACAAATCCGAAATCAATTGAAAAACTAATATCACAAGCTTCCACCACTTGTAGATGTAGGTAATGAGTTTACATGAAAACATGCGAAACTAGCCTGCATAAATGTGAATGCCGACCGCCAAAATGAGAATTGTGAAGACAGCAAAGAAAAGAATGGTGTGAATGACAACGGCCTTCACATTGGTGGTGAAGCTGCCAAACTCTATATGGCGGGCGTTTCCAGGTAGCTGGAATAGGAGGCCAGGAGATAGGAGTATGAATAGCAGCAATCCCACTACAATGGGTGCCCAATCAGCCATACTGTCTCGAAAGTTGAAACCTGTTTAGCTGTCGAATTGAAGGATTATGATTGAGAAAGCGCTTCTATACACAAAAGAATGCCTAGGATTCGAAGTGGAAGTGAATCCAGATAAGAGCCCCGGGCCAGGATGTATAAACTTCAACCGTCGTTCTGAAATAGAACTAGTAGTCTTTTCATGGAAGAAATGGATCATATCTGGGATCTAGAAGCCAAAACCGATCACATGTCACAACTAAGTTCTTCCATGCGTCCCTTCTCATTAAACCAAATTCTCACGCAAAGGACCTTTTTATTCTTTCTAACAGAGGAGGAATAAAAAAGGGTTCTACCTGAAGACCGAAGAGCCCTTGGATGGGGTTAAGCATCCCCTCTTTTTATCATCTTAAACTTTGCCCTCGTGCAATAGATTGGAGTTCTCTATTCCAAGTGCAATTTGAGATCTTAATATTGTAGCAACAGCAAGAAGCTAAGTATCTCCCCATTTGCAACTTTAAAGTCCAAACGGGCCTCAAAGAGTTCCGTTTATCATAACCCAAAATTAAAATTTTAGAGATATTTGATTTCTTCCCGTGGCTACATATTTTTTAATTTTTTATGGACTAGTATTAGATATTCCCCCCAAAAAAGAAACTTGAAATTACACTAATTTGGTGTAAAATATTTGGTGATTCTCATTTTCTTCCATGAATTAGGTTTCTCCTGAAAGAATTATGTTTTTTTCAATAATTTCACAATATAGTCTTTTTTTTATAATATTTCACAATATAGTTTTATTCATTCTTCTTTTTTTTTTCTTTTTTTTGTTTTTTAATCTTTTGCTCAATGCGTGGTTAATTATGGCATCCTAAAGTAAAATTTTCTCACTTTAGGCACTATAAATTTTAATAAAAAAGGTCCTGTCAATGGTGATAGAAAATTCAAAAGAATAATTAAAGCTGAAGTGATAATAAATTTTCCAAGTGAGGTTGCATAGGTCAACACGATGCATGCACAAACTGTTGTCGTTCCATTTATACATATATTGTTTTTCCTCATTGGAAAGGGAAACGAAGCCGCCGCCCGCCGTCCTTTGTCTTTCCACGCCTCTGGGCCTCTCCTCGTTGATATATATTATACGGTGTCGTTATCACGAGACCAAAAACCGCGGAGCGCCGCGCATCCTCGCAACTTGCAAGGATCAAATTCTCCCAGCCTTTGAAAAAAGGAGTGGACTGCCGCAGGTCGTGGGGCTCTGTCAAAAGGATTAAAATTGCAGACCGTGCATGAGCCGTGGCCGTCACTCCGCTCTCCTGGCGACAAGGCATACGTCTGCAAGAGCTAATGCTATATTAGCTGGCACCATGACAAGCCGCCACAATTTGCACGTGTGCTAACTCTTTCGTCAACTAGTCGACCCATTTTGCGTAATCGTTGATTTGCATATTAGGTCGAGAGTTTTTTTAACTTTAATCTGTTTAAGGTTATAATTTTGTGGTCTAATAAATAATTAATAAAAGGAAGAAGTGAGTCATTTCACCATAAAAAGAAAAAAAAAAAAAAAGAAAAAGCTGACCTTTAAGGATAAAGTTGGAATGCCCATAAATTTCCTTTGAAATTGGAGAAAAATCAGTTAATATTTGACGTGGCTGAATATTATTGGTCCCACTCCTGTCGTATAGAAATGTTCACATCTCCCCACGTTACTCCTAGGGTTTCGCACAGTCTTCCTCCTCTGTTTCCCCTCCATTCCACACTCTCGCCGGTCGGTTTATCTTCCCGGAAAATCGTACTTTTCCGATAGCAATCCGACCAGCGGTGTTCTTTTTCATTTATTTCTCGGGAATTTTGGAGCCCTTTCTCGGCCAGCCGTCGCTGTTTCCCTCCAAAGTCTCGACTCTCTCTCGCTCTCTCTCTCTTTCCTATCCAAGATTATCGGAAAAGTGGTTTTTCGATTATTATTACAACGTGATTATTCAATTTCGGGATTTAATTCGAAATTAGCCTCTTGTGAGTTATTCTCTTCGTTTTTGCTTCTTCTTTTCTTTCTTTGTTTTTTTTTTTGTCATTTTACTGATGAGAAATTTTTGGAACATGAATACTGGCTTTCTAATAAAAACTTGAAATCATTTGTGTATTACATGAATAGAGAAAGGGAGAGACGGGGAGAGATAGATATATTGGTGCGTTTGATGTTTGCGGCGGCCTTTTGACGTAGAGGTTTGACGAAGAAGGCTAGAAGATATAGGAGGATTAGCGGTTAAAGATGACCAGCCAAGGTTCTTCGAGGAAAAGTCTGTCTTTAACAAATTCTTCGTCCGTTCAAGGGAGGAAGAAAGAGAATGGAGGAGGCAATGATCCTACCCGAAAATCTTTCACTGCTTCTCGTTCCATGTACGTTGTTGCTCCTTTTTATCTGTTTCTTTCTTTTTTTTTCAATTAAGAATTTTGGTGTTGCCTTCTCAACTTTGATGCGTGCGATTGCGGAGAATTGTAGTCTTCTGCTGTTGTATCTTTCGGATTTTAATAGTGAAGGTACAAACTAATTGAGAATCAATGGCTCACGTTATAATTTTTTTTTGTTCTTTTTCTTTTTTTTTTGGGTTTTTGCTTTTGACTTTGTTTTGATTATCGCATTTAAAGTATCTCGCCATCTTTGTGGTCCATGATATTGGTTGCTTACGTCGATTGCTTGACAAATTTAAGTTGGAGGAAAAGGTGGCGAGGAAGAAATTGAAATACAGTGTTTAACATCAAACCAGAGCAGCGCTTGCAGAGGGCTAGGGGATACATCCCTTTGCCTTTACCTGCTCTTTTATTTTAGAATAACTTTTGGAGCCAGGTGGTGCGTTGCCATTCCAGGTGCCATTTATGCCTCCACTATATGTTGGCCAATGATATGAATGCAATGACATCATGCTATTCCATGATCGTTAGCATATGGTCTGTTGACAACTTCATTTGGAATAGGGGGCTAACTGGAGAGCGCACGGTGAAAAGATTGCGCTTGTCAAAGGCACTTACAGTACCTGATAGTACAACAATTTATGAGGCTTGTCGTCGAATGGCTGCTCGTAGGGTTGATGCCCTATTGTTAACTGACTCAAATGCATTGCTTTGTGGAATCCTTACGGACAAGGTACAACCAGAGCTCCTAGGATGTTACATTGCTAAGCCTTCATTGATCCAAAAAGGGAAAATAGACAAGGGTTTCTTTCTTCCTTTACTTCTTTAGAGTTCAGGCAGTGTATTTTGTTGCAATTGTTGCAGGATATAGCAACAAGAGTCATTGCGCATGAGGTCAACCTGGAGGAAACACCAGTTTCTAAAGTTATGACCAGGAACCCAGTCTTTGTACTTTCGGACACTCTTGCTGTGGAAGCTCTTCAGAAGATGGTGCATGGTTAGTTATATACCGAGAAGCATGCCAACACTATTTAATTTTATGGCACACCTTTTAATATGATTCTTATATTGGTATCTATAGGTAAATTCAGACATTTGCCTGTTGTCGAGAATGGAGAGGTCATTGCTTTACTTGACATAGCAAAATGTTTGTATGATGCTATTGCTCGTATGGAAAGAGCAGCTGAAAAGGGGAAGGCTATTGCTGCTGCTGTTGAAGGTGTTGAAAAAACTTGGGGAACATCTGTCTCTGGTTTGTGGAAAGCGTTAATTTTGAGTAGGCTTTTAGCTACTTGAAATTCCTAAGGGATATGTTTGTATATGTACTGCACCATAAAAGTCATTTCATTAATATCCTAAAATGCATTTGTTTCCTGCTTTGTTGTTTTCTTTTTTCCCCTCTGCTTTTTCATATGCAGGACCTAACACATTCATTGAGGCACTTAGAGAGAGGATGTTTAGGCCCGCATTATCTACAATAATTCCAGAGAATTCAAAGTAGGTAATATTTTCTCCCAAAGAAAAATATTTGTTGTGTGATTCTCAGATTATGGAGTCATGCAAAGGAATACATGGAAGTTTCTGAGTTTTATGTATGGTGCCATATTGCAGGGTTGTAACAGTTTCACTGACTGAAACAGTTTTAGCAGTGACAAAAAAGATGCTTGAATTTCGGTCAAGCTCTGCCGTAGTGGTCGTTGAAAATAAGCCCAGGGGAATCCTTACGTAAGTTCTAATTGCAATTAACCTGAAGCCTGAATTTTTCATATCTGAACAAGTTTTTGTCTCTCCATCTAATCTTTGTGCTGGATGTCTTCCTTTTATTTCTATTACCAACATGCATTGTAATTTGTGTTTTCAATTCTGTCAGTTCAAAGGACATTTTGATGCGAGTAATTTCACAAAATCTTTCTCCCGATTCCACTTTTGTGGAGAAGGTATCATTCTTTCTTTCATGTCATGATGTGCTCTTTGTGGGTGTTGAAAGAAGGCTGCATAAATCCAGTTCTCTATTTGATTGTTCATTATATAAGGATATAACATGTGCTAGTAGCCTATTATAATATTTGATGAACAACTACATGTTGTGTTTAGATAACTTCTTAAAACATCGACAGATCATGACTCCTAATCCTGAATGTGCAACCATTGATACACCAATTGTTGATGCTTTGCATACCATGCATGATGGGAAATTTTTGCACCTTCCTGTTGTGGATAGAGGTAACTTGTACAAGAAAGTAATCTTTTTTAAATAAATAAATATGTATGTATGTATGTATGTATGTATGTATGTATGTATGTATTGGTGATCTTACTAACTTTTGACTTTGGATGGTTGACTACAGATGGGGATGTAGTTGCTGTTGTTGATGTGATTCATATGACTCACGCTGCAGTAGCCACAGTAAGTCAACACAATGCCCCAGGAACTATATAATTTTCTATTGCTGCTCTCTTAGCAAGTTGAATTCACCAGGAATGAGTTCTCACTTCTAGCATAGCAAGTGTAATTTTTCACAGATTGTATCTATGGAAAGTTAATCATTCAAAGAAACAGATTTTTAGCAACAGTTGCAATACATTGCTGGACTTGGCAGGCTTCCTGTCTTCTTCTGTTGTAAAATGTTGTGTCAGACAAAAAAAAAAGTCACGGTTTACATACGCCCTTCATAACTTCAGTAAAGCATATGCCATACTGTGCTTATACATCTTTCTTGTATAGAACTACTCTCTCATCCTTTTTACTAATCAGGTTGGAAGCACCAGTGGAATAAATAATGAGGCAACAAGCACGATGATGCAAAAGTTTTGGGATTCTGCCATGGCTTTGAGTCCAAATGATGATGAAGAGGAAACACGAAGGTTAATTTTGATTGTTGTTCTGACATAATCTACTTTTTACATTTTTGTTTTCTGACACTGTATTAGTGACTTGTTAGCAGTGAAGGTTCCTTGAAATTGGCTTCTGAGGGAACAGAAACCGCAAGATCACTTCCCTATCCTTCATCAACAATGCCAAATACATTTCCGTTCAAAATTCAAGACAAAAAGGGTCGGATGCATAGGTTCACTTGTGGTAATATTATTTTTCCCTGATATGCTTTGTGCAACTCACAAACTCGTGTACATCATTCTGTGCATATTGAACGTTAGAGATTAATCAGTGATGCCAAAGAGCAGGGTTTTCTTCAAACTGTTCCTCTTAAAATGCAACTTTGGTGGGGCCATAATTCATTGATGGCCTAAAGCAATGCACCCCAGATGGTTATTAATGTGGGTTTCATGGGCATGAGGTTAGCTCATACATGTTTTCCAAGGAAACACCCCTGATGGTTAAGAACTTACAGATCTATCATAGAGTTCTTAGGTTCAGATCGTTAGGTGGAGGGTGAAAATTTTATGAGATAAGAGAGAGCTATCCCTGATCATATAGCTCAAGGTCCAATGAGCCTCCAGGAGACTAAAAATAGTTTTTGGGTCTAGGCTACTCTGTTTAGTGACATATGTTGACACCAAGAAATTCTTAACCATGCATGGCTAGCCTAGTGTGAGGGCATACTTGGAATTGTGTGGGTTAAGTGCACAATCCCTTATTTGAACCCTGCGTTCTATGAAGCTAGTGGTAGCTGTGGCAATAGGTGCTGCGCTAACAACTTGGGGTCTGCCTAAAAGAGATTTTTCGTTATATTAAAAAAAAAGAAAAAGTTTCTTTAACATATCAGTCTGATTTTGATCTTACAACTTTAAAACCAGAGGTCACTATCTCATTTAAATCTTATTTTCTGAACAACAATAGGCTGACTTTTTGAATTCTTATTTTCCTTTCCAATTAGATACTCGAAACTTGGCAGAATTGATAACTGCAATCCTTCAGAGACTAGGGAATGAGATTCACTCTAACAGTTTGCCCCAAATTCTGGTATATCCTTTTAACTTGTGTTTTGTGATGCCTCGCTTAGGCTTTTCGTTTTCCTTCTTGTTGTATGCTAAATTATGGTTATGTCTTGAAGTATGAAGATGAAGACCATGATAAAGTTGTTCTGGCATCGGATAATGATCTTGTAACAGCTGTAGATCATGCAAGAGCAGCTGGTTTGAAGGTATGATTTTGCTGTCTGTCTCCCCTGACTGCTATTCTACGGAAGGGAAAAGATTTTTATCCTGGGAATAGGATATTGACGGCATAAAAATATATAAATGGCGTTTGATTTCTGTGAGATGTTCCTACCTTAACTCTAGAACTCTGTTTCGGACCTTGTGTTTTTTGTCACTGGTCCCAAGCTTGGTGGTTGTTGTCGTTGTTTATTTCAAATGTAGCTCTGGAAATTGTTAGTTTCGGGGGGATTGACTGTTTTGCTGAAACTTTTTGCAGGGTTTGAGATTGCATTTAGATTATTCAGGAACACGTGGCAGTGGGAAAGACTCTAATTCAGAAAGTCTAGATTACGTTCAAACCGATGCTTGGGCTGCTGCATATAGTGCGGTTGCAGCAGGTGCTGCTCTGGTTGCTGGGCTCGGTGTATTAGCATATCTGAAGAGGTCTGGCATCTGAATTTTTTTTTTTTCAACATAAGCAGCTTCTGCGACCTGATTTCTTCTGCGACCTAATTATGGTTATATATATATATATATATATAATTTTTATTTTTAGTTTTGTTTTTTTTAGAGCCACATGTCCAAGGAAAATTGATTTTCCTGACTGGTGATGGATATTGCATTGTACTTGTGTTACGGAACAGAATTCTTGGTCAATGATATATTACACTTAATAAACTTACCGATTATGTATGGAAATAAATGGTTGCATGAGTTTTGGTGTTTCGAGTCTTGTTCCCTATCGACGAGTTAGCAATATGTGGTGAAAACTATCAAGGAAAAAAAAAAAAATCATGTACTTGTTGAGTTTATATAATGAATAAGCATTAAGTGGAAATGCAACTTAATTGACACCCTCCGAATTGTAATCCTCCTGGAACTCCACTCGAGATTTACAGTGAGTTGATAAGTGCAGAACTCTGCGAAGAAAGAAATTCTAAGACAAGCATCGTTGTCTCACTAAAGTATCTCGGTTTGAACCTCTATCCTCGCGAGTCACCTCTCGAAACAAAGTAGCCCAAAAAAGTTTCAGAGAGAACAAGGGCTCCGCCTTGTAGGAATGTCGGTTGCTAGATCTCGCATTTGGTCAATGAGAAGCTTGAGGTACACGCGTTCTTGTTTGCAAGCTCCTTCATTAGACAGCATGCATAAATTCAGAAGAAACTTATTTATGTAATGGGCCAATGGCAGTAGGACACCCGAATGTAGACCAGCGACCGAATTCGTGTAACGGAACCGGGCCCTCATCGAAAGCCCCATTAGCGGCAGCACCGCCGCCGCCATTGCCATTGGCAAGGAGGGCGCTTTGGGAAAGTGAGGAAGGCCCATTACTGTTAGCCGAAGAAGAAGAAGAAGAAGAGGAAGTGATGGACCATAAAGAAGGGTTGCAGAGCTCGTCTTTCATGGAAGGGAGGATCTAGAAGGCCGCCTGCTTGTGCCCTTCCATTGCTAGCCTTTGCGTCGTTCTTGGAAGCGCCATCGCGCTCATTGGAGTGTGTTATATTTCACTTTCTGCGATTTTTGATAGGCTTTTGACCACGATTTTACTTCGGCCAGTCGTGATATACGGGAAAAGAACCAAGTAAATTGTTATTTTTGGAATATTTAATTTTTTTTTAGTATCTTAGATTCTACTTATGTTGTGTAATTTAGGATTCAATCGGATTCAAAAAAGACAAAGTTTCATGCTGCTCTGCTCTCTTTTTCCCCCGGTTTCAGATCTCCCAAACACCTGGGAAACACTAATAAAATGTAAACGAAAACTGTAAACTTAGCGTCGACAGCAGGGTTCGAACCTGCGCGGGCGAAGCCCAACAGATTTCAAGTCTGTCTCCTTAACCACTCGGACATATCGACGTACCTGGGGTTTATTACACGCAATCACTTTCACTAGATCTTTATCTTTCCTCCATTTTCTCAATCTGGGAACTTGCAGGTTGGACTAGAAAAATGGGTAATGCACTGACTCATTCTTTCTTTTCTTAAAACTGTTGCAATTTTCAATTGTGTAGTGTATGATCATAATGAGCTTCTTTTGTTATGTATGACTTTGCAATGTTCCGTTCAGGAAGATTAGGCCTTGCCCATCTGCGGATACTGGTTGTATATTCCACAAGTCCGAAGTCTTCGTCTCTTGAATACCCTTGGCTCCGAGGATTCCAGAGGATGCTACAGAGAATGCAGTTCAGGTCCGAAGAAATATATGCGTACTTAGCTGCATCAGAGCTAAACGTTCAGTATAGCATTGAACCCGTGTTTTAAAGTTTTATGTGGAAATTGCAGGAAGTAATCCTGGAAACCCAGAGAAATGCCAAAATTCAAGTTGTTGAAAACACCCCATACGGTTGTTGAGCTTATCAAATAGTCATTACATGTGTATATATATATATATATCATGTTACAGCTTTTCAAGGAATGAAGATGCTTTTGAAGCAGTTTAGGCCTTTACCATAGGTTTGATGACGCAGTTGCTGGATTACTTAGTCACTCATTTTGATTTTATGAAACAATTTTTTTTAAAATAATTGTTTCAAAATCAGGCCATTATTTACAAGCTGAGGTGGATGCAGGGTTTGGCAGGGATGTCCTCGAGTTTTTGGTGAAAGATGTAGCTGCTTATGAGTCTATGGCTACAAAAGTAACGCATGTGTACCCTTTCACGACAGCCCTGGGGGATTCTCGAGGGCAGCAAGAAAGAATGGAGAAAATCTTGGACCAGTTAGGCTGCTATGCTCCAAGTTTTGATTCCATGGATTAATTTAGCTTATTTTCACTATAACATGAGAAATAGGTCTCAAGTTCTTACGTTAGGGTGGTATGCTCCAGAGTTCATGCATAGCAGGGAAGTGATGGTGTAACTAGATGGTAGTTTAATTTAGGAATTAGGATTCCAACGACACCATATTTAATAATTGATCTTTTTTTCTTTTCCTTTTCATGGATACTACATGGTTTCATATCATTTAACATTAGTTTTCATGCATTTACTAGGAAATTGAATCCAGGACATGATGACTAGGCTAGAAAATTGACAGGGTGGCTGTCCCCAGATCTTCAGGAATTTCTTTTTAGATTCATGACCATCCACCATCCGTGTTTCTCGATCAAGATGTTGTGCAGCTGAATTCTCCACTTATAGTTGCTCCAATAAGATGCAGAGAATCTTCCGTTATTAGTCTAAAACTCTTGAAGGATCTATGCTGACATTAGCAATTCCCCCTCCTACGTGAGAAGACATTGATTAACATCCATGTAAGAATGGAACTCAAAGAAATACAAATGACGCAGGAAAATGATGTTTAAAACGTCTAATATATGGAAATTGAAGAGCCCCTTCGGCTCCTAGGCTTTCAACTATCGTAATAAAACTAATTATCTGTGTCTTGAAAAGTCTTAAAAAATTTTAAATTTCAATGTTAAAACCGACGTGAGAAGTATGAGTATATTAAAAATAAAATAATTATATTTATTATATAATTCATAATTTAATAAATATTTTAATAAATTAAAAAAAATAAATATATTTTTAATTTTATATATCAATTTCTCAATTATTTAATGAAAATATTGTATTTGATTGATTAATGATATAAACCATATCTACAAGACATCGTGAACCTTTAATTAAAGTTTAAAGCAATAGAAACATCAACCATGAAGTATATTTCGAATTTTCAACTAATGGCTATTTCTCTCATCTTAAATTAATCCTATACGCCAAGAGATTAAATTTCAAAAGTGTCAGGAGATTCAAGTTTCAGAATATTCGCATATTAAAAAAGATCACTTGCTAGGCATGTAAAGATTGAAAAAATTTATAAAGAAGAAATGGTAGCGAATGCGACTGATGCAAAATGATCAATTATATCGTTAAGAAATTAATATGGACTTTATCAGGACGATGTGCTCAATTAAATAAACACCTGACGTGAATCTCATGCTAGAGAAGAAAAGGTATACCTTTTTGGGAAAAGCACTCTGACATTATTTACAGAACTCCATCAAGTTGAATGGCAACACCAGACGATATTTAAGTTACATAAATCATGAGTTTACAAGTTTCGGGACCTCAATCAGCCAGGCTGCACTTCTGCCCTCTGAGTCTTCGTAGCGGATCGATGGATGGATGATCATCATGACAATAAAATCTGAATACTGGGTTTTTCCTTGACTATTGAGCAACCCATTAGATCAGTGATCACCAGCTGGTCCCTCTTCATGCCTCCACCTGTTCATCACTATCCAAACATAGCTATTTGGTTCAGCTAGATCAGCTGTTTATCTTCTTGTGATACTTTTCACAAGGAATGTGTAAACTGTGCACTTACAGTGAGGTGAGGTGACTCCGGCTTCCAATGTAAACAACATATAAAATTGACCGTTTTGTCTTCTTTCTTTATAGTTGGCTCGTAGCTGTAGCCTGTGCCGGTAGGATATTGACACAAAAGTATAGTTAGCCATCGCCAGCCAATCTTGCGTCCAAAACACGGAAAGCAAACGAAGACAAAATGAGGACTCCTTTCAGCTCTCAGGCTCTTTGGAGCGCGCAATCGTTATAATTAATTAATACCTCCAAGGTATGTTTGAAATATTTTAAAAATAAAATTTAGACATATTTTTAAATTTATTTAATAATTATAAAAATATTAATATATTATAAAAATAATTATAAAAAAATACTAATATTCTCAAGATATTTTTTAAAATTATTTAAAATAATTATAAAAATATTTTAATGTTTTTTAATTTATTTATATTAAATTTATTAACATCAAGAACTATTTTTTTAATTAAATAAATTTTGAACCTCCTTTAATTAAAAGATAAAAATATATTAAAAATAAGAAAAACTTAGTTTTATTAAAATAATTTTAAATAATATATAAAAATTTTAAAATCTCAATTTTAATATTTTATTTTATTTTATAAAAGAAAAATTACTGGCATCTGATTTTATCCTCTGACAATAAATTCTGCTTTAAATAACATAACTGTACCATTGGGACAGGACGATGGCGCAGGTTTTGCTTAAGAAATTTGAGTGCTTTTTGAACAACAGATGGCTGGTGCTTGTGTGCTCGATGTGGGTGATGTCGTGTTCGGGGATTGGTTACCTGTTTGGGAGCATCTCTCCGGTGATAAAGAGCACCCTGGGTTACGACCAGAGGCAAGTGGCCGCACTTGGTGTGGCCAAGGACTTGGGGGATGCCATTGGAGTAGTGGCCGGGAGTTTGTGTGAGTTATTGCCTATGTGGGCCATTATGATCATTGGGGTGGTGCAGAATTTTGTTGGGTATGGCCTGGTTTGGCTTGTAGTCACCCAGAGGCTGCCTTCTTTGCCACTATGGCTGGTGAGTTCAATTGTCTGTCTTGGTTTTTCAGTTATCTTCACCGAAGCTTCTTTGCCAATTACTTCTGTAACTTGGCGTGTAATTTCATGGAAAGTTTGATTGTGTGGTTCTAAGTGAAGTTCGACCTGTATATTGATGGCCAACAACTTCTGGTTTGGTTTGTGGATGCTAATAATGGGAAAAAGTGAATGCAAGGCATTAACTTTTGTTGTCCACGACAAACTGGACCTGGAAAGCAGCAAAAGAAGTTGGAATGCGAATGGGATTGATCTCTCTTTTATTCTTCGTTTGCTCGTGAAAATCACACGTTATAGACCATCGCATGCCAATCCAAATCAGATTGATGTGTTGGCCAGTTGCTATTAGTTCTGCCATTTAACTTAGCTTTAATTCTTCGATCTCTAAAGTTTCAGGGAGTTTACAGTAAAATTGATTTAACTGATTAAGCTGCCATTTTCTATTCCGATGCCTTCTTACTCAAATTCCATCTTTCCTCATAACTCTTTCTCCATAATGAAAATAGGCTTTTGCTTTGTACCAAATAACAACTTTTCTATTAGATCGTTGCATTGCTCCTGATCGGAACAGAAAGGCCTATTAGTTTTGGATAAACTGCAAAGTGCCAAAGAACTTCCAGTGAAAATCTCATCAGAGTCTCAGGAAATTTAGTTCTCATCAGAGTTTCAGGAAATTTAGTTAGAGAAACACACTGTTTGGCTGAATTATTTTCTGTTTTCCTGAAATCTTAAGTAGCTTATGCGGGCATAATAAAACTTTTTAGTCAACACAATGATCAAATATTCAAGGGAATTGTTACCTTTCTGCCAATGCACTGGCCCTATCTCTTCCAGTTTTTGGATCTGCTGGAGGGATGCTGGAGCTGTGTGCTGAAGTGATAGAATGAAAAAGTTGATGTATCTTTTGCAGGCCCCTATCTCTTCCAGTTTTTGGCTCTGCCGGAGGGATGCTAGAGCCCTGTGCTGAAGTGATAGAATGTAAAAGTTGATGTATGTTTTGCAGGCGACAAACTGTGTACTTTGATAGCGAATTGCATTCAGATGAGTGGTAGTGCAAATTCTGTGTCACAGATTGTTAAAAAGTTGCTGCAATGTCAATATAACACTAATATTGACCAAAATTTCATCTGCAGTTGTGTGTTGCTGTATTTGTGGGGACAAATGGTGAGACTTACTTCACCACCGGGGCTCGTGTCATCTGTGCAGAACTTCCCCCAAAGTCGTGGTCCTGTTGTTGGAATATTGAAGGGATTTGCTGGGTTGAGTGGTGCAATTCTGACTCAAATATATGCTATTCTCAATGCTCCTGATGAAGCCTCACTGGTTTTCATGATTGCAGTTGGCCCATCAATGGTTGTTATTGCCCTAATGTTCATTGTTAGACCTGTAGGAGGTTATAAACAAGTTAGGCAAACTGATAGTTCAAGCTTCTTATTTATTTATAGTGTTTGTGTTATTCTGGCAGCTTACTTGTTGGGAGTGCTGATCCTTGAAGATCTAGTCAAGCTAAATGAAACTTTGATTACAATTTTTTCTGTAATTTTGATTGTTCTCATTTTGCTTCCTATTATAGTTCTGATAGTATTGATTTTCTTCTTGGAACCAAGCCTTCCAGCCGAGGAGAGTCTTCTTCCCAAGTCAGAGAAGCAAGAAGTGGCTGAAATTAAGCAGGAGCAGAATGGAAGTGAGGTCATTCTGAGTGAGGTTGAGGATGAGAAGACCACAGAAGTGGAGTCAGTTCCAGTGCCAGAAAGGCATAAACGAATTGATCATTTGCAGGCTAAGTTGTTCCAAGCAGCTGCAGAGGGTGCCATGAGGGTCAAGCGGAGGAAAGGCCCACGAAGAGGAGAGGATTTCACCCTGTTGCAGGCTTTAGTAAAGGCGGACTTTTGCTTTTATTTTTGTCCCTGGTGCTGGCTTCTGGTTCTGGTTTGACAGTTATTGATAATATGGGTCAGATTTGTCAGTCTCTGGGCTATAAAGATGCTAGCGTATTTGTATCCGTGATCGGCATTTGGAACTTCCTTGGCCATGTTGGTGGTGGCTACTTCTCTGAAGTTATCATTAGGTGAAACCTAGTTGCTCGTATATCTATTTCAGAAGTCAATAAATTTCCCCTGCTTCTGTTGCATATCTGTATTTAATCCTTGCTGTTTGTTTCAGAAATTTTGCCTACCCAAGACCAGTGGCCATGGCTGTGGCCCAGGTTGCCATGGCAATTGGACTCCTCTACTTCGCTATGGGTTGGCCTGGACAGGTCTATGTTGTCAGTATTTTGATAGGACTTGGCTATGGAGCCCATTGGGGTATAGTGCCTGCCTCGGCATCAGAGTTATTTGGTTTGAAGAGCTTTGGTGCCTTGTACAATTTTCTTGCATTATCAAGTCCCGCTGGTTCTCTTATAATCTCTGGTGTCATTGCCAGCAGTATCTACGACCACTATGCGGAGGAACAAGCTGCCTCCCAGAAGCTGAATTTCAGATCGGTGCTTGCAACACATCTTCAGGAAGAGGAGTCACTTACTTGTGTGGGTTCCATATGCTACTCTTTCACCTGCGGGATAATGTCAGGTCTTTGCATTATAGCGATAATCTTGACCTTGATCGTTGTTCATCGGACAAAGGGTGTTTATGCTCAGGTTTATGGAAAGACCATTGCTTGAGTTGCAAGGAGAAAAGCAATTGTAATTTCTTTCCATTTCCATTATTCTCTCTTCAGCCCACCAGCATGGTGGAGGATCCTGCTGGGGGACAGAAGACGAGGCAAATGTTGTCAAGTCATTCTTACTTTAATAAGAGCCGGGGACCAAGGGAGGTCCTTTTCATAGAATGAACATAGCGAGCTCCAACAGAACATAGAGCAAGACTACGTAGCTGTAGTGTATGGGGCACAGGGGACACATGAATAAAAGGGGGTCAGGAAACGATTCTCTATTCTCATAAGATCCACTCAACATTTTACCCTTGCGTGCCTGCCTACTTGTGTCCACTCAAGGTACTGCTACTTAGCTTTTCTGTAGACTATAATTCCAAAACGATGGCATCATCTCTTTAGTCTGTTACGGATTAGCTTACATTTGATATTATTATTCAAGGTGCGAGATACAAGTTAATATTACACTATTATTATATTTATAATTTTTATTATTAATTTTATTAATAAATTAAAAAAATTAATAAAATTTTCCTCTATTATATTTGTGTGATTTTTTCAATTACAAATTATCTTATACAACATAGGAATTTGGGTTATACTAGATAATTTAACTAGCAAAAGGATGTAAAGTATTCACCATAATCAAATAATTTACATCTTCTTACACTTCCATAAACAAAAGCTAAAAAGATAAAGAAAGAAAAGATGAGCAAAATATGGGGGACATCACTATTTATTTATTTATTTATTATTTTTTTGTTGTTGTTTCGGTAAAAACACTCAAATCCAAATTAACGGAAAGAGGAACCTACCGAATATTAACTTAGATACGTTGGGGAATACGCCATCCCATTTCTCACGCAAGACAAGATTAGTATCAATAAAAATCGTACGGCTCCAAACGACGCACTTAAAAACTTCTCCCCGTGGCCCCATTTTAGGTCCTCTCATCACCGTCCGCTCCATCCATCACATCTCCTGAACTCTCCAAAGGAGAGCCAACACAAGTCACAAACCCCACCCAATCAAAAGCTTTGATCATTCGAATGACAGACAACCCCACCCTAAATCCAATGGACGCCGGCAACAACCAGCAGGCTCAACCCTCCGCATACCCTCCCCAGGTCACCGTTACTGCCGCCCCTCCGCCGGGAGCGGCGGCGGCTGGGGCACCGTACCACAACCTGCTCCAGCAGCAGCAACAACAGCTGCAAATGTTCTGGTCGTACCAGCGTCAGGAGATCGAGCAGGTGAACGATTTCAAGAACCACCAGCTCCCTCTGGCCCGAATCAAGAAGATCATGAAGGCAGACGAGGACGTCCGTATGATCTCCGCCGAGGCCCCCATTCTCTTTGCCAAGGCCTGCGAGCTCTTCATCTTGGAGCTCACTATACGCTCCTGGCTTCACGCTGAAGAGAACAAGCGCAGGACTCTTCAGAAGAACGACATCGCCGCGGCCATTACCAGGACCGATATCTTTGATTTTCTCGTGGATATCGTCCCCAGAGATGAGATCAAGGACGAGGCAGGTCTCGGAGGGATGGTGGGTCCCACAGCCAGCGGGGTACCCTATTTTTATCCGCCGATGGGCCAGCCCGCAGCTGCTGGCCCCGACGGAATGATGATTGGGAGACCGGCCGTCGATCCTACTGGAGTTTACGTGCAGCCACCGTCCCAGGCGTGGCAGTCGGTGTGGCAGACAGCCGCTGCGGAGGATGGGTCGTATGGGAGCGGAGGGAGCAGCGGTCAGGGGAATCTTGATGGACAAGGGTATGATTATGCGTGTGCTTTATTGTTCAAAGCTTTGTTTTACTCTTTCTTTTCTTTATTTACTCGAGTATGTTAATTTCGTGCATTTTTCATGGTTAGGCGTTGAAGGCCCAAGCTTTTAGACTGTTTGAGTGAATCCTATTTGGGTTGTAGTGAGAGCTTGAGTTGTTTGATACATTATACCAGTATTATCTGTAACTTTCATTTTAGTGTTCATGCTAGGGAATGAGGGTAGAATTATAAAGCAGAGGTTTCACATTTCTTGCCAACAGCTTTAATGGCTTGTCTTTCTTAGCCTGCATTTTTGTTCAGATCATCTTGTTGTCCTTGCTCTCCTGACATTGCTTAAAAGGATTGCCGTTGGGTTTTCCTTTTTTTTTTCAAGAGATGCTTGCAACCTGCAGATAGCATTTGTCAACTAACATCTCTGTGTATTGATTTTCTTGTTTGTTTCGGTGTTTGGTTTCTTGATTGGGGCTTTTGAGGTGAATAGGTCTAAAAAATGAATTCATTCATGTTGACCAATGAAAATTTGTTTTGACACAGTGCCAGTGAGACCCAACTTGTTGTTCCTCTCTTTGAGTGCTTGTCCCAAAAAGGGTTGCACGGGTTTTGGCTGAGCTAAAAAACCAGCATGGTGTCATCATTGAGACCATGTGATAATGAGCTGTGTCTCTGCTAGGATTGTTTCTCTTGAAACACATTTTATGTGTGGCTTCCTTACTGGGACTAGGCTATGACACTAGTTGCCTCTGCTTGGATGATTGCTTCATGAGACTTGTATTGTGTTGCTGTTGGTCATTGATTGTAATGGTTAATCTAAAAAAGCAATGAAAATTTTCTTTCTTGAGCAATCCTAGCCTGTTTCACTTATTAAAACCAATGTATAGTCATAGTAACCTCACCTTAATTGTCACTTTGAGTTGCATTCCAAGTCTGTGTGCCTGGTGGTCAGTTCATTGGGCTCATGCTTAAAGAATCTATGATATGGACGAGTCAAGCCAAGCCAACTTACTATTTTTCTAGCTATGGCACATACAAATTCACTAAATTTTATTTAATTGATAAATGAATTACAACAAATAATAATCAAAGCTCAAAAATTATTGTGAAAGTCCATACAAGGACATTAATAATTTTTGCCTCCTCAGAAAGATAGAAATGATCTTATATTATTGCGAAAGTCCATACAGTTCTAATGTAGAACTAGTGGAAGGTGCAAGGTCGGTTTTGCATAACGTCTCAGATTTGTTTCTATTTGTTGCTTTTCTTGTAGTCATTCCATAATTGCATTCTGCTGGCAGAATCTTTCACCTTGTACCACCATGTTCTTGAAAAACTGCACCTGGCCATAGATTGCACATAAATGTGCTGCCATTTGTATGTTTTTTCTCTCTCATGATCTTACCTATAGTCACTTAGTGACTGCGCTCAAATCTAGCAAAGAAGGCCAATTCACAGTCTTTGTTGACATGTTTAGGTCACATCAATTTAAATTTGCTATTTGATTGCGGTAACACATCTCTAAAATAATCACTTTTGCTTAATGCCTTTGCTTATCAGTATTCTAATGGCAGTCATATCTGGCATTTAGTTATTCACCCACTTGCTTTATTGTTCCCCACCACCTGTGGCTTTTGTGGCCTGAATTACTGTTCTCAGTGGATGCTACATTCATAGGGCTTTTTTTTTTTTTTACCTTTTTATAATCTTAACACTTCTACATCATTCTTTTCTGCAGTTAAGCAACTCATAGACAGTGGTGTTCAGTCAATGGTGCAGCAGAAGGTAATGAACAGCGGAACGCTACTTGGAATTTTGCTTGCTTAAATTTGCTTATCTGCTATTTTTATGGAAGCTGTGTTCAATTGTAATGAATTAACTAGATACCTGATGAAACGCCTGTCGAAACATTTAATTTAGTTGTGGGGCAGCCTTGTTGCTGGCCCAATTTGCCCAATTATATAGAATGTGCAGTTTCGTGACCTGTAAGCCATTTGTTGCTTCTGGAATGGTTTACAACTTTGCATGATATACTGGCGCCTCAATGTCAATCATCCCTCTCATAAGAGGTAGGATGAAAAATCTTTTATAATGTTAAGGTTGTTTGTGGTTGGTGAGACTGTGTGTGTATATACAGGGGTGGATTTAGGTGAAGGTCGAGGAGGGACAATGGGAGGTTGCAATTACCCCCCCGACTCCCACTTGATCCCCAATTGATGTTATATATGGAACCATACGAAGGTTTTCATTTTCTTGTTACAGTCTCGCTTTCAAAGTCATGTGACTGAAATTTTCTCGGAGGCCTTAAAAATGTTGTTTTAAAAGTTGAAAGTCAAAGTTGGAGACATTTTGAGATGATAAAAATGTTGAAGACATTAATTGAATAAAATGATTATGGCAATAAATTCAAGGGTGAGTGTGTTTTTTTAATAAATATTAACCATTAATGTTTGTTTATTTTATAACAAGTCTAGGATTATTAAAATAAAAAACTGGGGTAAAAACACGATTCTTACGGGACCAAACGTGGCTCGGAGGGGCAAAACTACAAAGTTTACGGAAAAAAAAAAAAACAAAAGTATTTAGGAGACGACTTTGGATCAGGACTAACGGCCACTGGCTGAGCTGGCGAGGTAACATATCTTTTTGACCCGTGGCAAGTTTTGAGTGAATGTGGGGTCCCCCAGATGCTAGGCGCACGATGAACGTGTCCAGTTCCAGAGACGTCGTTCACGTTTCTTCTCCTCACCTGCCTGTCTCCGGTGTTTCTCCCGCCTTCTCTATCTCTCTCTTTCTCTCTCTCTCTCGATCGAAAAGCCTCAGCTCGCTTTCAATCGAACAGATCTTAGGGTTTTCTCGAGTACCAAATCCAATCGAAAATGGATGCCGTGGACTCAGTCGTCGACCCTCTCAGGGATTTCGCTAAGGACAGCGTCCGCCTCGTAAAGCGATGCCACAAACCCGATCGCAAAGGTGCCCTTTCTCTATTATCCGCATGCGCACTCGCAAATTGCCCGTGTTTTTGAACTTTCGATCGTGATTTCTGGTTCAGATCTATTTGGATCGGAGTCATTAAATTTACGTTTTCAATTTTAACCCATGGTTTTTGTTGTTTTTCTCTGGGCTCAGAATTCACGAAGGTCGCTGTCCGTACTGCAATCGGATTTGTGGTGATGGGATTCGTCGGCTTCTTCGTCAAGCTCATCTTCATCCCCATCAACAACATCATCGTCGGTTCTGTTTAGGTAAGTTTGTTCTTTTTTCTTTCTTTTCTTTCCATTTCTGTGTACATCTTCTTGTTTTTTTTTTTTTTTTTTTTTGTAAAGAGATTTTATGCTTCGCTTCCTGTGTTATCCTTGGGTCTCCGTTAGAACTATTTATCATGATCGTATATCTATATATATATATAGGCACTATCCCAATCATATATGTTGTTCATTAATAAAGTGAAATACTATATCATTAGCTTACCCCTCCTATGTGATTGCACGTGCTAAAATAGATGTCTTTGTCAGACCGTGGACATGGCTGCATAAGTTCCTTATACTTGTATGCACAAACGGTACTTGGCATCATCAAGTTCTCGTCGTCCCTCGAATGAAGGTGATGTTATAGCCACGGATGGACCCAGTCCGTGTCTTCAAGCGACCAGAATGTCATTTTTCAACTGTTCTGTATTGATATTGCCCCACAAATTGTATTCGCATTTAAAATTTTCATTGGATGAGTTTGGCTAACTTCTCCTACAGTACATGTTAGCCTCCAACAAGGGAATGGAATTGAACAGAATGAAAATTTCACTGAATCAAGAGATGAATCCACCATAATGAGACAACCTTCTCTGTTTAGTTGCAAGACTATAATGCCTGTGTTAGTATAGTGTTTATGTTAAATCGGACTTGCCAAAGATGAAACAAATATTTGTTGAACTCACTAGAATTGTTAATTCTTTTAATTGAATAAAAATGGGCCGTTTTGCATTGAGATTATGGTGCGGAACATGTGGTGGCCTTACAAATTTAGAACTTCTTGCCACTATCTTGCTATGTTCCTGTACTCTTTTTGGTGCTTAGGAGAACACAACAACTGATATTGTGTTCATGTGTCAATTGCAGGTTCTAGAGAATGGAGTCTTGTGCGTGAAACTTGCCTTTGGTGAAATGCTTAGCCCTCTTAGGTTTCTTTTCGACGTGTACTGAATACTTGAGTAAAGCTGGAGTATTGTGAAATCTAAATTCTCCATAGTCTTTTGAAGTTTTGTCTCTTGGAGGTTTATCTGTTGCTGCTGCTTTTAATGTTCGTTATACCGGCTTCTTATAATCTTGGGTGGTATCTTGACGTTTGATTAGCAACATCCGTGTTCTTGTTTAATAAATGGGGAGAGTGCTTCTGTGCTTTGTTCTACATTATAGTGACGGCGGGTGTTGCAATCTTAGGAGTGCTATTCCGACTGTTCAAATGGGCATTGGGATGCAGTTGGTTCCTACCATGTTATAGTTTTGTGTAACGGAAATTCTATTCCAGCTGGCAGCTTGGCAGCAAGATTTGCGAGGCTAAGTGGAGCTAGCCTCTTGGTGGGTGCAAGTCTTTGCTAGGGCATAGCTAATCTCTAGGCATTCGAGTGGAGGTAGTCTATAGTGTTTTGAGTCACTCGTGCCATTCAGACTTCCTGTCACATCTGTTTTTCTCATTTCTTTACAACTGACTTTGCCCCATCCGAAAAAATGTTGTTACGTGTGGTTCCCTTATCTCCGAGACTACTGGTTATTTCTGCGCCTCCTGCAAGAAGTCTCACCCTTCTAAATCATAAATTGTAATTTTTTTAAAGTCCAAACTAAACCTTATCTTTCTCAAAATAATACCCTACTTCTGCTACTCTCCCTCTCCAGCACCTTTCATACAGGTGTTCGGTTTTCCAATCTTTCTCTTGCATGTTGACCTCTAGGCCTGTATCTGCATACCACCCTCTGGGCCTGGAGCCACCAATCTTTTCAGCCATTTTCAAAGTGATTCCCCGTGATAACCGGCGTATAATTTAATGGTAATGGAGTTGTTGGGCTCCAACTCTCATCGCTAGATTCTGATCCCAACAACCAAGAAAGAAGCAGTTCGCTTGCTTTTATGGGACACGTAGCGAGCCCGGGAAATTAGGATCAGAATATTATGCGTCTGCCTTGCGGGTTTGTACGGAAGTAGCGCAGAATATTTTTTGAGTATCTAATCTGATTACCTCTATACCTATGAATCATAGAGGTAATTCCCCCATCTATAAGAATATAAATAAACAGCAATCCCCACTATGTTAAATAGACAAATCACAATGGCTAGGTTGTTTGATCGTAAATCCATTTGAAAACCAAAACCAAATTGACGGAAAGATTAGTCAGGAGGAGGCAGACCCAAGGCAATTAGTGTTTTAACTTTAATTTCAAGGACCAGAAAAGATGGGTAAAGGTTGTTGACATAACAAAATCTAGACCATATTGAATTGGAATATTCACACATTAGTAGTACCTCCCTTGCTCGTTCCTCTTGTTGGCCTAGCAAGAAGCTGCTGGAGTGTCAAAGGATTTCTTCCTAACTAGAAGGCAAGTGATGTTTGATGGATTCGCTTGTGCATTATCAGGACTGCACAGCACAAAGTCAGGCCGGTGAAGTGCCAGGTTCAGCCTGTCCTTCCCCGCAACAAATGCAGTTGCATCTAGTAGTACATGCCATGAATTCCGATGAGCTTCAGACACCCAATGCATCGAATAACGGGTTCCATTCACGTCGGCCGGATAGGAGAATAGCCCCTTGGGGCTATGCTTGCACTTCCTCCTGAAGTACTGGCTAAGCTGTGATCCCTTTATCCTCAAATCCAACCAAGTCTCTGGTGCCAATATCACTTTTGATTCCTTGTAACTGGCAAATTCCCTTATGTAGTCCATTTCCTCTTCTATAATAGTCATGTAGAAGTTTCCTCTGAAGAAAGGGTAGCTCTCGCCTATCAGCATCATTGCATCTTTGTATGTTGGGGTGAAGAGAACTAGATACTCATCATCAGGCAATCCACAGTGCTTCAGGACTTTGTTTTGTGCCTGGATTTCGGGTATCGATATGAAACTCCCTGGAAATGAGGATTTCTCGGTGAGGATATCAAGCAGTCTCGATGGCTCCAACTGAATTCTGTCCAAATCAGGGAGATTGCTGCCAAAGGTGGGCGCGGATGCCTCTCTCGAAGTATTCCGCGGCGATTTTCGCTTGTCATCAGCTAATGGCTCTGAGGTCTCTTCATTTATACAGAGAGTAGATAGGTCTATCTTCTCTCCAACAAGACCAGCATATTGGGGGTACTTTGCCAAGACATACTGTTCAACATATCGCATTTCTGTCGGTGTTATAGGACCTGACCACCTGAGGTCCAGACCCCTTAGCGTTGATATGGCTTCTGCCACAATGTGTGCAGGAATTACGGTATGTGCTTTCTGTTTTAGTTCACATTAACACAAGAAAAAAAAATCTGGTTAGCTCCATACAGATTAATGGCCTGGAAAAGATCATTCATCACTGTAAAGCTAGGAATTCAGATTTACCTTTACAACCATACTACTAGGTCTGCCATCTTCTGCGGGTGGTTTGGATATGGATGAAAAAAGGGGCTTCTTGTGTTGACCTTCCATTTTGGCCTGATTTATCATCAAATCTCAATCAGAATTCCCACATAGCATTATAACGGTCACCAAACGGGATTGAATTATAGTTACTTACTTGAGATCCTGCCCGTGAAACAGTCTGTTTTTCAGGATTCCTCCCCATGAGTACTATATCTACACCAATCTTCCAAGCATGCAAAGGATTTGCTCATTAACCCATAAGCAATACTTGTATACCCGAGGAAGTTGGAGGTCCAGTTAATGTACAGATTCTGATCTTAAGTTCTTCAAGAACGGAAAGGGAAAAAGGAATGGTAAACAGCAGAGTTGATGAAAGAGTCTAAGAAATGTATAAGGCGGCAAAAAGATAGAGGCAAAAACAAAAGGGTTATCAGTAGAAGAGTTCAAGGAACTGAAAAAAAAAAAAATAATAATAAAATTCTATTCCAGGAGGAGGAAGATATAAGGAAACTGGTAGGAAGAAACAGAGGCAGGTCTGAAGAGAAGACTGAGCCAAACTGATTAAAAACATGTCTTCTTGCAGACTAGCATCTGATTCTTGTTTAGTAAGCAAGTCTCCCAAAAAGAATTCACAATGGCGAAAGGGCACTTCCGACAATGACAACAGCAATATTATAAACTAGGGTTAAGGCGTATATTAAGGGTTTTAGTTCTAGTCCTATGAGTACAGTACAAATATTTCTGTGGCTTACAATTCGAACCGTCCATTAATTATCATGAATTTAGAATTTAACCATTAAAAACAAAATTTTCCATCATCTCAGGGAAAAAAAAAAAATGAACCCTGTAAGAGTCCTTCTGATTTGTTATGGTAAACCATGGTCAGATGATTATCTCGTGTGATACATTTCATTTGATCATTGCTAATCAGGATTAAGATTATGCCTTGGTTATACCACCAGTTTGGTTACTCGATGATATTATTAGAACAAGGGGTTGGATTTTTACGATAAACTAGGAAGTAGCAACAAATTGCTATGTATATAAAACTATATATATATATATATATATTAAAGGAGGAAAGAACAGAGCTGTTTAATAAGAATTATAAAATGATAAAAAGAAAGCGACCACCCAACACCCTATTTTAGGCGAAACAGGGGGAGATATTCGGCGGGTGTCTAGTTTCCAAGCGTCTAGGTGTGAACGCAAGGCCTAAGGTGAGCTTCCGTGAAGAGACTGATAGGAAGGTATCATTATAGCCGTGAAAAGCAAGGAGCTATTAACAAACTCGAGCAACAATGACTTTTAATGACAGCTAATTATGAGGTAAAATCATCATTAGATCATGTTTATATTCTGCATAATAGACCAAACCAATTAAAACATGGCATGTCAAATTAAAAGATTAAGCTCTTCTCAAGTTAGTTGACATGATCTATCATGCGAGGTGAATTTTAGAACATTGATTCTTAAAATAAGGAGTTAGACCATCTCATCATGCTGGAGATTGAGCATCTTAGAGAAAACTGTGGGAAAAATTGATGACATTGACATGATGCAGAAAGGGGGGTGGGGAGAGAATGTAAATGTCATACAGTAGTTTCCGAGTTGACATTAACGTCATTATATGTATATATATATATACTCTCTCTTCTCATTATAATAACTATAAAGGAGTTGGTGAAAAATGTTGTCAAGTTTCCAGGCTAGAGATATCCCAGCTGCCCCAGACTGGCCATCATTCCATTTCCAGTTGCAGCTTAACTGCTCTAATGCTTTATTTTATTGACATAATTGTCTGCTGTAGCTCTCATGGCAGAAGAATAAGCAATACGCTCTCGTCATTTCCTTAAGCACCGCACATTATTATCTGCCCCTTTTCCAAGAATTAGATACGTGAGTTTCCTGGAAACTCAGTTTGAAAGGACAACAAAGCTTAAATAACATCCTTTGCCTCTCATTGGCCAGCTAATGTTCAATTAATTAACCAAATAATTAATTTTAGTCTTCAATTGAAGATAATGACATTTCACAAAACTGAGAGATTAAGAAAAATTTTTTGCATCCTGATGACATGTAATGGCCAATGAATGTGATGATACTTTTGATGCAGTGTTCGAAGAAAGACCAAACTAAATATGTATAATAAATCAACATTTGTCTTTCCTCTCGTTGAAAAATACCTACTTCACCAATTGTTATAGTGGTAATCTTTTCTTTCGTTTTATTATTGTTATTATTATTATTATTTAAAAATCTGTCTTTAATTTCCTGTACCATCCACCGTGAGATTGCCCTTGCACCAAAAAGGATTAAAAAGCGTTCTCCCAAAAAAAAAAAAAGATTGAAATGCACATAAAGATAGATACGGAAGGGTCAAGGTTTGATGGTCCAAAAAAAGGGTCAACGCTAGATATTGTCTATAGCAGTGTTTCATTGTCTCTGTTGTACTAGATTTAGCAAAGGAAATCTCTCTGTGGAGTGGAAAATTCTTGTTGTCTTCAATAAAAACGGAAGCGTTTTGTTAGAATGCAAATGCATGATGCAGAATTGTCATTAATTTTTACCATCAGGTGCCGAATTTATTGGTTTTACTAGGAGCGAATATCAGGATTTCATCCTATCAATTAACTTACATAAGCTACATATGCAGTTGAACTCAAGGAGGAGTTGAAGCGATTGCAGTCTATAGCTGATCATTAATTGGGTGTGAAGCTACAAGCACCTAAATTCACTGCCCACAAAGGGCCTAGGACATAACTTCTAGTCCTTTTTAATTCCCTTGAAAAAGATACCGCTAGTCTAAAACTTGGCTGGGAAGTTCCAGAGAAGTGCACTCTTGTTTGCTAACAAATGGTATCCTTGTCATCAAAGAGATAGCCGAGTAGTCAGGAACTTATAAACAATTATTTAGCTGACTAGCTAGATTTCTGTAATATGATATAAATTGTTAAAACGAGAGAAAAAAGAAATATATATTGAAATTAATTGATTTACGCAACCTCCTATTAGTTGTTCGCTTTACTGTGCATCTCTAGGCCATATGGCTGTCGTGAATGCGCCAAAAACAATGATTATTCCGACTTTGTGAGGAAAAGAAATTGTTTTGTCCTCACTGAAATTTATACTAAAAACCACATTCCTCTTTCTCCGTTTGTAGGCAGAGGTCCAAGGTGCTTGGCCAGTTGGCTACTAGCAGCATCAAATTAACAAATTAATATATAGCAGATAAAACACGAAATATCATTATCTACGGGCCATCACAACATCCACAACGGTCAAATAAATTAACAAACTGTAGGGGCAGTCATATGAATTAACGAACTGTAGGGGTTTCCTTGAAGTCAGAGTTAATTGAAAGTGGCCGTTCAACCATTGATTAGTCTTCTTGAGCTTCAGTCCTGCGCACCAAACAGAACACCTAAAGGGAAAAAGGACAAATATGAGCTAACAATCAAACGTCCAGTTGGTTCCGAGACCTACACCACAATCCCAAAAGTATGAATGAAAACGATAGCAGTTCTTTGCTCGTTTTCACTAGTGAAACACATGGCTGCTTTGATTTGCAAATTCAAAAGCCACACGCAATTAGGTAACAAGACAACAGCTTGATAAAGATGAGACTTGAAACAAAAGCAAAGCCCCATTCCTTCTTCCTCACTCAAAAGACTACTAAAGCAAGAATCGGAATAGCTCAAATATCCCCTGAAACCTCTCCAGCACATTTCAAGGAGATGTGTTTTTTGCGGTGTGGTGCTGAAAGGGAAAAGCAAAGGGTCCTGTCCGCCACAAATATTTAGGAAGGAACAGAGGTATGAAAGTTCCCGGAAGAAAACTTATTCTTCTGCTTGTTTTCATTTTGTCCGGCATCTCTATCCTCAGACTTCTTAGAATTGCAATCACCACTTTGTCTTCTACCCCTCCATTGCCTTCTTTGCATACAATCCCACAGCAAATATGTTCCCCAGCATGCAACTACACCCCATCACATGCACTAAACAGTCCAAGAATTCCAGATAAACTTTCTGCACCTACCCTCATAACTAAAAAGGAATTTAAATTTCTGTCTAATGTCGTTAAAAATAAAGCCCCTTGCAACCTCCTTATCTTTGGATTGGAGGCCCAGTACTTAAAACTCTCCTCCATCAACTCACATGGCATCACCATCTTTCTAGAAGATGATCTAGCAAAGATTAGTTCAATCAGAGTAAAACCCAACAACACGAGAATCTACAAGGTTGAAGACCAGATTCCTGCAAAGAAGGCTTACAAGCTGCTCAAACATGCTAGGAAAAGTACACGTTGTGCAGCTAGCTCAGGCAGGCTTCAAAATTCTACCTGCAAACTTGCAATAAAAAATTTACCACAGGAAATTTATGAGCTTCAGTGGGATGTAGTAGTAGTGGATGGACCAAGTGGGCACTCAGCAGAAGCACCAGGCAGGATGGCCACAATCTACACAGCCAGCATGATAGCAAGAGCAGGAAGCTCTACAGATGTGATAGTACATGATGTGGATCGAACAATTGAGAAGTGGTTTTCATGGGAGTTCCTCTGTGATGAGAACCTAGTTTCATCAAAGGGGAAGCTCTGGAACTTCAGGATCACAGGCAGATCAAATTCCACAAGGTTTTGCTCAGATAATGGTGTTTAGATTGAGTGATGATTTCCCTCTGCCATTACGACACAGAGAATAATATCCATCAAGTCATTGCAACAAGAATTTGTTGTCTTGTACATGAGCATCTTTCAGGAAGTCTTTCAGAAGCCACACCATGCTTCTATATATACAGAAGAACCAGCCGAGATCCCACAGTATTTATACAAGGGCATGTGAAGGTCCACACATGCTCAGCAGTGTCATCCAGCTAACAAATCTCAAGCAGCAGAACATGATTGTCCAAATACATACAGTCATAGCAATTGCACGTAGTTTCCACATTAGTAAAATGAACAGCCACTCAAAAAATGCAGTTTAAGAAAAAAAGTGTCCCAACAATTCTCAAATACCAATATCAAACTGCTGCATCTATGAGATAGGTCTCCAACAGGACATCATCAGATTCTTGGTGCATTGGCTTGCAAATTATCATATAATATTTGAGTATAGAAAGTAGTGGTGTTTTTTGAACACCACGTATGTAGTTTATAGTGGTGTTTTTTGAACACCACGTATGTAGTTTATCTCATATTCAATTTTCATAAATCAATATTTCCAATAAGAATCCTGTACTTCTTCATGTGAGTTATATTGAATGGTATAAACTATGCATACATACAAAACTGTCACAAGTGCCACATTGAAACAACTAATCTGATGAGCAATTGTGGAACGAAGTTGCCCTTGGAGATCAGTCCAACTCATTGAAATCTACACCGAAATAGGGGAAAGAGTAGCAGAATCACAGAAACTGCAGAAGGAGATAAGCCCCTAAGCATGTCCAATAATCCTCATTTGTCATTCATCTAATCATCACCATGCCATCATTGTTATTCTGTTGCATCCATTTGCTACATTGGAGAGAACCAATAAAAATGAGCTTAAGGCAATTCAATTAAATAATAACATCATGAAATAGAGTGGAAAAAGGACAGGGGGTCATGAAATATTTGCTAAGCAAACATCACAAAAAGTCATAATTTTAGAAATGAAACAAGCATTGTTGATCCAACAAGAAAAAAATCTACTAGGCATGTAACCCCAAATACCAAATCTGTGAGACACTATTTCATCGTTTTGAAACTCAGTTGCAAGTGGACTCGGGAGTTTGCAATTCTCACTAAAAGTTACCGAGGCCTCAAAGTGAAATCCATCATTATTGAGGCAAGAACCAAAGCAAATACGAGTTATTTCAAATAAGCAGCAAAATGAAAATTTGACCAATAGCATAATCATGATATGGGATTCTAGTTTTGATTGATTGAATACCATGGGGGAAGAAAGGGAAGATCATCTGCTTTAGAACTCTATGACATATTGTGCCTCAAAGCTCATCAAAATGAAGAAACTTATTAGTAATTACAAGTTGCTTTCAGTATATTATTTCATGGAGTTCCACTATTTATCTCACATAACAAGAATATGTGCAATGCAATGTTGTCTGCAACATAAAACAAATATGCATTTCTAACAGTCTAATTTGACAAGAACATTCAGATTGTCTTAAAACATAGCGTGGAGGAACTTAGTGCTTACCATCCTTTTGCTTATGTAAGGCTGTATTGTAATTGGTATTTCTGAATTATGTCCAACCTTGGGTAATTTCTGGTTCTGCTTCTCAAATTCTTTTCTAGATTCCTTTCTACTACCCAATTGCCAAACTCTACCAAAGTTGGGAAGCCAGTCAACATTACAGTCAGTCTTAATAATCTCTCCCCTCTTTTCCATCTCCAGCTCAATCTTTCTCTTTTCTGCCCAAGCAGCTCCGACCCTTTTTGGATTCAATTTTTTCCCAGGCTTATTCAAGGGCAAGATAAAGCTAGATGAAATTGACTTTGGTTGAACATTCAGCAAATTCTCTTCAGTTTCCTCAAACCAAGGAGGAGGTGCTCCAGTATGGACATTTTCCCCAACCTTTTCGGGAGCCATGGCAGATATCTGAGTGACACTCAGCAAACCTAGCAAAAAGAAAAGTTAACAGAAGAGGACTGCCAGCAAATATTACGTGTCATACTTCATCATAAATGGCTTTATCTGGATAAATAGATAAAAGAGCAAACAGGAACAGTGAAAGAAATTTGTTAAAGTTATTACCATGTGAACTGCTCACTCCCTTTACCATGCTTTCCTCCTGTGAAACCTGATATGGCTATACAAACCAATTATAAGCTCATAAATGTTTCAAATCCAGGTAGATGTATCATTGCAGAAGTCATGATGTCACTAAGTATCAAGCAACATACAGAACATGTGATGGCGTGCAGAGCTCAAGGGGTTATCTACAACAGGCATGCAGTAAATGAAGGAAGAAGTTTCAATAATACAAATGCCAAGATGTCTCAAGTTCTAATGTATAGCAGAGAAATAGAGAGATGCAGCAGTGCCATAATCTAAAAACTTGTCCAGTTCTTTGTTTTCTGTGTTGCACAAATTCACAGATGATGAAAAACAGATCATATCAGTGAGGAAACTGTTACATCCTATAATATGTAAAGGGCAGCACAACATTTTCACAGATATGTGCTTCTATTAGGGGTTCTTACACTCTTGAAAAAAGCATCACAATTTCAGCCACCAAGAAAAATTACATGTTCTTACTTATTTAAAATAAGAAAAGAAAAGAAAAGGGAAAGAAAGGAAGAAGAAGATAAAATCTCAAAAATCAGAAGAAAGTGAATTAAAAAAAAAAGAAAAAACAGTAAACCAAACTCACCCTCCCATTACTGTGATTGTACATGCATACTGCACTGTTATACTGTTGAGACTCATTGCTTGTCCAGTTGCCTGCATAATGGAAACACATACAAGGTAGGTATGAGTGATTTCTAATGCAGGAAGCTCCTCCTTGCAGAAAGAAAATTATTAATTGAAGAAACAAGAAAGCAATGAAAATGAAGAAAATTTTATGCACCTGTTCTTTCATTTGAGTTCCCTAATCTTGTACTGGAACACACAATGGGCATAGGAGAGACAGCGTCACATGTAATCCGGCCAACATTTGTAATCGCCAAGTGTCCAGAATGGGATATCTGATACTCATTCGTATTATACTGTAAAGGCATAACACCATTTGGAACATTAAGAGGGTCAATTTCATTTTTGTCAAAGCTAGTAATATTTTTATGGTTCAGTTTGTTGTGGATATCATTTGAAGGTCCAACTTGCAGAACACGAGATCCATCGATAGCTGATGCCGTTTCGCTCCTCAAAGCTTTGCACTTCTTCTCCCACTAAATCCATCACAAAAAATGACCACTTATTAGTTAATCACACATTAATAATATTTATGCCATTGTTATTCCCTCGTTCTGGAAAATCCAGAAAGCAATAAATTACATGTTGAGGAAAATCCAGACAAAAACTCTCTACACACTTCTTCCCAATCCTTTTAAAAACCAGAGCATCACAATCCAAAACCTCAAGGATCCCACACAAGCCACAATGACAGGAACAACTTAAGTATTCCTGTAAATAACATGGAAACATAACACTGACCTTAGCTACGTCAGCGTCCAAAATTCGAAAAATATCCATTTGATCCATCCCACCACCATATTTCCACAGGAAGTGCTTCAAGTTCTTCAAATGATCCAAACTTGACAGGTGATGAATCGCGTTACCACTGCATAGTCAATACTTGCTGTGAGTTAAACACAGGGAGAATCATATAAATCCTGGAAATTCCCTCAATCACTCGACATATAAAGAATCTTTTAAAAAAATAGCTTTTTTTTTTTTTTTTTGGTTATCAGCGAGTTAACCTGAAACGAGTTAGTTGATTATAAGCCATACCAAGCAACAGAGCTGCCCAACTCGTCGACGTCGGTGTCGCAGAATACGCACCACAATCGATTGCGGGAAGCGTGCTCGGGGCGGAGGACGGTAGGGTTTTTGAGAAAGAAGCGAACGTCGGAGAGCTTGCTCTGGAATCGAGAGAGGAAGGCAGGGAGGGCTTTTTTGTGGCTGGGGAAGTACTTGTGGCGGTGTCCTTGGTCGTGATTCAGATTGCAAACCTTGCAGAATTCGAACTCATTCTTCTTCTTCTTCTTCTTATCATTCTTCTTGTTGTTTTTGTTCTTCTCGTCGATTCTCTTACCGTTATCTTCGTCGATTGTCTGGTTCATGATCTTGATTCTTCGGCAAATGCAAACAATTAGGGTTTGGGCTTCGAGTTTGTGAAATTATCAATTTGCAGAATCCGGCTCTCCACAAACCGGAACTAGGGCCCCGACTCCGATACAGGGAATCTTTAACATTTCGGAAAAACTTTGTTGGGACGTGACTGGCCATTATGGATGAGGCCCAGTCCAGTTAAGGCCCAAGTCAGAAATGATACAGACTTTCAATTTCAATTAGTGAAATTCGTGAAGGTTCTACCAGTTGTTATTGCATAGAATGAGCCGAGTGTATGAGAAGTTAGCTATGGATCATGACCAACTTTAGTGACAACCAGCGATGGTAACGCGTAAATGAGTGATGACGTGGCTTACTTTAATAAAGAAATTATCAAAAATCAAATAAAGAATAGCATACAAACGTTAGACACGCCCGGGTATCTTTCTTTGCGTCTTCCGCGGTGAGTCATAGTGTTGCTGCTGCTCTACGCGCACGAGAATGATGAAGAGAGATAAAAAAAAAACGACGTCGTGCTGCTCGACAAGATTTTTTAGCTGACGAGGAATCCTTTATTTTATTAAACAAATTTTAGTGTTATCAATCGCTGCTTTCGTCACTGTTTAACATCTCTCTTGAATTTAAATTGATATTTCTACTAACAATATAATTAAATATATAAATTAATTATATTTATCTCTATAAAAAAATTTCACCTAAATAAAATAATTAATATTGTTATCTCTCTTTTTATTTAATCAGTGTTAAGTGCAAATGATAAAATTGAGTTACACTATCACGATGCTTGCTCTCTTTTGTGATTATCTTCTTTCTTCTTCTTCTTCTTCTTTTTTCTCTTCTTTTTTTTTTCAGATGTTCATTGCTCCAAAAAGAACGAAGCTTTTCCAGCCAAGCTGTTAGCCCAGTTTACCATTGGAATGGTTTGATTCACACTGCCTCATGCCCCGAGTTCTTCCCATCATAATTTAGCTTGCCTAACTTCTAAAGTGACAGCTACCGTTTTTTCTTTCCCTCTCTTTTCCATTTTTTGCGTCGATTGTGACGTAATTTTTTGAGTAACCAATCTTGAATTATCTGTTCTAATGAGAATAGACAGCCAACAACTATGATTGATTTTTTCCCGGGAAAAGTTACTGCTTATAGAAATAGCATCATAATTAGCAAGTTTTAATATAATTGTAAAATTACTTCATTGAAACCCGAAGTGTGTTTTGTGAAAACAAAACCTAAAGTCTGAGATCTCTAATAGTATCATACATCACATACACTGTCAATGCTGAACTTGTTGAACTTTCACATGGCAGAATGAACTCCACCCTTTCTGTCCCCCTGCTAATTCTACTACTTTCTCCTATTTACTCAAAAAAAAAAAAAAAATCTAATACTTTCTGCTCACTTTCTTCCAAATTTTAACTCAAAATGTTGGGAACTCTACTTTATATGAATATGAAGTCCTGTTGTACTAACAAAACCATTATTGCAAGCATAAACCTGACAGTTAGCGGGGACTTCATATCTTCAGAAAATCACCATTTACATGCACCCGAGTATGCTAACTAGTGAAGCTACAAATTTTTTGTGAATTGGTTATCACAAAGTGTGATGTTGTGGATCGATGTAATGGTTCCCTTGTCAATACCAGAACTGACGATGAATTGCTTGTCAAATGAACAGGCGACTTGAGAGGGAAACCTTGAACAGGAGATGGTTACAGCTAGGGAATTGGTGTATGAAAATGTGATAAGGGTCAATCATCATTATTACAATTCATACTAGTACTAATGGACCCGTGATTCGACGTATCTGCATCAATATCAAACAGGCATGCAGTATCAATTCATGGTAACGTGCGGACAATCTGAAAAGACAAATGTTGAGGATTTTTTGTTACGACTAGCTTGATGGCTCGGCAAGCTGTGCCCTACAACTTTTATTTTTGGTCATCGACTTTATGAAGGAATCAATAGCTCTTCCATTTCTCTCATTGTATCAAGTTAAAACTTAAAAGATAGAAGACAGGGCACCCAATAATGCGAGTGGTCATAGCTGGAGTACAGTCTTTGATTGCTATGATTATTGGAAAATTATTAAGCTCAATTAGGATAAAGTCAGTGAACAATTTTTTTGTTAGTTTCCAGCCCAAAAAATTGTGAACATCCATTATTGGAACCCTTCTTTATATTAGAGCATAGCAAATAAAACAACCTTCAGGATAGTACAGGATAAATACAACAAATATCAAGATATTATATATTTTTTAATTTTTCCTGCATGCTATTGAGATCCCTGTATCTCTTAGCAGTTGATTTGAGAAGCAGAAATGCATGGAACTTTTCTCCTGTTTCTTAATCTTGAATCCAGAATAAGAAGCTGATAAACAAACCATGTACAAGCATTAAAAAACTTAGAGCTTACCTACGTAGGAATGCCCGTCTTTACTGATAATGTTGAAAGCTGTTGAAGCATTAAGAATCTTAATGCGTGTCTTTTTGGAGTGACGTTAACTAGAACTGGTTGGTTAAAAAAGCAACATACAATTGATTAGGAAGCTAAACAGAAGTATACTTTTTGATCCTTAATTAGCTTGATCAATTAAAGAGATTCTGCAGATCAAAATAAAGTATCTGGCCACATGAACCATTTGATTAGGTTATCTTTATTTTCTTCCCATGCCTTCCTTTCTGCTGCAGATGTACATTTCGGCAGGACCTTATTGTTGAAACTTCAAGATCCTCTGCCCCCACTAGATCATGTCTCTACCTAAACAAGGAATCAAGTCAGTGTATTATTGGAGCCACCAATGACAGATTAACTGTATGCGAGAAATATGTTTTGAGGTTGCTGACAAATCAAGCTAATTTGCATTCTCCCGACATCTTGAAAGGGCCACTGTTCACTGCTCCGACTGACGCTTTCAGTGGAATCATCCTATCAAGTAATGTCTCTTTTGTGGTTGGATCCCAGACATAGATAGTGGGCGTTGGTTTCTGATCAACAAAAAGTTAAGAGCTTAAATACAAGGTGGACACAGCTTTCCTGTCTTGTTCTTGATAAATTGTTTGCTTTTTGTTCCGATTCATTTGCCCTTCTATCAAAATCAAAGGTTCTGAACTTGACTCCATTGGCCTCAGGTTTGACCGTTTCAGACTGCATTACATGACAAACGTTCATGTTACAATAGCATCTAGGACATCAAAATTTGCTGAAAATTTTAGTACAAACCACAATATTAGTGACTATCCGCTGCTGGCTGACTTTCTGGCATTGTGCTTTTCTTTGCCTGTAGAGGTTTTAAGCTGAGCTCCTCTTGATGCCTGGAATTGGCTTGTTTTCAATGGCCTAGTTCTCGTTAAGAGCAGGCAGCCTTAGCCATCTTTCTACCTCTTATTTTTGGGCCTCTTCTTAAGACTGGCCATTCTATGTTGAGGCCACCCGGGCTATAGTAAAGCATATGGGTGCCCGTGGAACTTCAACGTTAAAAAAGAGCACACTGTCGTAGCCAACTTTCTACCCTTTTGACAGTTATATTGTAATGATGTTTGTTAGCTTACAGATTTGAATCCCTTTTTCATACTTCCTTTTGAGTTCTATGCTTTTATCTTCAAGTCAGTTGCACATTCGCATCTCCTTGTCAGATATCGCTGCTACTTTTCCCTTTTTCTTTTCATTAACAATAAAACAAAAAAGGAGAGGAAACCTCCGTATTGGATACTTGAAACAAAATCCAGCAAAATAATAATCAATCTGAAATTTATGAATCTTATCATAAGACTCGTAACTTCAGAATCAGAACATGGTGGTAAACTTTAAAGTGCTATATATCACCCAAAAGAGGTTACAATTGAGATTTTTATGTATATTGTAGTATTTTCTCTAGAGGTCAATCTTTAAATGTTGTCTTCCTGCAAAGTATCTTTTGCTTAGAGTGAGTACTGGCAATAAAACTGCTAAAATTGCTACTAATCAATGAAAGTCAAATTGTCCATTGTAGCGCAACCAAAAAAAAAAAAAAATCATTACTCTAAAATTTAATTAGGATCAGCATCGTCATTCCACTCTGCTATGAGGTGAGTTTGGTCTGAGATATAATTGTTATCCATTGTAGAAATTACTGGTAAAATAATTGTAAATTCTCCTCTTTCCAATTCAACTGGACCGAAAAACAGTGATCATTAACTGTTGACAGAGCGGAAACAAATAATGATACGTTGATTTACATTTCCAATCTGGGGCTCATCATCAGTAGCCACATATTAGCTGGGTTTCAAATAAAGATCAGTTTTGATTATTCTTCACACATATCGTCTATATCGAAAAATAAATGGGCATTGCAAACATTTGAGTGCCACTTATGTTGTGTCCTTTATCTGTTCAGTTCTGTTCGGTTCAAGCTATAGCAGGAACCAATACCATTATACCAATGCCCAAATATTCGTATTCAACGGCTCAGCCCTAGAACAGCTCTCATCAGCTTTCCTTGAAGAGGAGGTATTGATTAATCAAGGCTTGAACCTCTGCCTGCAAGACTGGCAAGTGATCTCCATACATGTGGAATCTATCTGCCTTGTTGCTCTCGTCTTCATCCTCTCTGCCTTTTCAACTTCCTCTCTTGCCCTTTGCCACATGTGTCTTGCTCTTGCAAACTCTGATTGAGCCAACTCCATCTCCCTCCTGGTAAGCTCCCTCACTCTCTCGGCGTAAGTCTTTTCAATTGCAGCCAATCTAATTTGCTCCGCCGCCTGCCATTTCAATGCCTCCACAGAGCTTGCATCCTGCTTCACATCACTGAAGTCACAAACTGGACCTGTAAAAGCACAGCTAGAGGGTGGCTGAATTGGCTTAAGGCTGATTGATAACTGCAAGTCCAGCGATGGCCCTCCAAAGTACCTCGAGGAATTATCCGGTGGCGGCCATGGCGTGTGTTGTGAAGAAGAAGAAGAAGAAAAATGAGAAGGTAACAAGGAGTGTTGAGAAGGGATTAACTGCAACTCCAACTCTTTTTGATCTTCCTCTTCCATTGAAGCGAGGAGAAAAAAGAGATCAGGGAAGCCAGCCAAGGTGGTGGCACCAAGTGGCCTGCTGGTGCCTATATATAAAGCTCGTACAAGCAATAAAATTACCATAAAGCCCATGGTTCTTCTGCAAAATGACTGTAACCACCTTTGAACATGTTGAAATAACTAGAACACCCTCAGCCCTTTCCAAAAATCAACGCGTAATGTTCCCAAACAGTCAAGGGTGTTGTGGTACAATCATCGAACAGTGAGAATTCCGTTCGCAGAAAGAGCCAAAAGCAGGACAGGGTACAACGGATCACGTTATTGGGCTATAATTGGCTTTCTGCTCTGTTTTCCCCCAGTGGACAGAGAATTCGTCGATTTCGCTTTTTCTCCTCTTTCTTTATTTTTTTATCGCATTATTTAACCGGGTTCAATTATGCAGACACGAGATAAATAAATATAATAGACAAAATAGGATTTAAATTATTATATTTAGATTAAAAAAATAACAAAATTATGATGATTACAGATGTTATTTCGTCTAACGACTTATTCTGTGTCGTCCAAATATGTTCTTATTCAATTAACCCAACAAAGGTTTTTTTGACATTATTTAATAAATGAGAGTGAATGGATGTACCACATATTCTTATTGCATTATTGTTAATTTAAATATATTTAGTATTTTTTTTTTCAAATTTTTCTATGATGAACAATAATTGAAATAACTCATAAGTCAAGCGTATTAAGGACTGTTGTAACCAATAATTATTAATCAAATTATATATGTTACACAATAATTGACTAGTGCAATGTAATCTCTTTTATGTTATTTCGGTACTTTAGTATAACATGATATGTTTAAACTTAGTCTATCAATACATATATAAAGAAAGAATGCCCTTTTTATTTGACATTGGAGTTGAGCTTTATGGTAGGCCTAGGTTGGTCGGCCCCCAGTACAAAAAGCTCTCCACTTTCTAACTCAGCACCCAGCAGACCCCCGCCCAGGACAGGGTCAGCACGTGGGGAATGGCCATACTGCAAAGGCTGACCATGATTGTGGGTACTGACTCTACCACTAAGAGACCTCCCTTTCCTTTGATCTCAAGTTATTCTATAGTTTTTGACAATCCTTGAAAACCTATCTTTGTGATCTAATTAAGAACAAATCATTTATGTTGAAACTAAATAGTTCATAAAGAATTATCTTTTTTTTTTTAAGTGATACAATGAATTATCTTATTGCCATTTAATCTCAAATTTGAAACTTCAATTTATAAAATAAAAAGTGCACCCACTTTCCTAGTTAGGCCAAAGCTCAATTTATATGAGAGAAATTATGCACGTCAGATTGGAGAAGAGAGGCCAACTATAAAAGCCCAAAAACAGAAGGGACTCCATTTTTTAAAATGCTTTTTGGAGTATGGAAACGAGGTAACTAAAGGAAGGCTTGATTGTTATTGTATTGTGCAGTTCAATTCCTTGCTCAACCGCCAATCACTAGTGTAGTTTTCACTCGTTTCAGCTAACCGCCCATTGAGAGAAACTCTTACTTTTTTTCTCCTGTGAACCGAAGAAGCAAAAGAAAATTTTGGATGGAAAGAAAAGATACTGCAGACCAATTATGGCCTTCTATTCCATGAGACAATTTACAGCCGGATTTGCTGCTTTTTAGAGTTAAGAAATGTAACAAGATGTAATTGCAAAGTTAGTATTGAGGGCAATGGGGCTGCTGCAGTGAGGATTCCCAGAAAGCCTTTATGCATGTGCAAGCTTGATTTCCTTGATTACTATGGACAAGTTGCATGGATAAAAAATTTATCCTGTAGGACAAACGTTAAGACAAGAAAAAGACAGAGTAGGTTTTTTATTTTGTTAACTTTTAACTTTGTTGTGGAAACACAGTGGGAGGTTATCATGGAGTCGGCAAAATAATAGTGTAAATGGGCATAATTGTCACAATACATATGGTTTTTTGTTTGTTTTTACTCCCTTTCATTGAAACGCATTTGGAAGAAATTGAGCGTGCTTGTTTCGAACCAAAGAAAGTAAGAGGAGAAGAGACATGGACAATGTGAAACCAAGGAAAGCACAACCAGTTTGGCCTTAGTGTGTACCTAAGGGAGGAGAGACATTGATAATGTGACACAAAGGAAATCTTCATTTAAAAAAAAAAAAAGAGTTAGATTATAATAGCCTAGCAACTATACATTAATAATTAGTGAAATATAAGAGAGCAAAGAAGCATCTATTATACTTTAAAAATAGCCCAAAACATAAAATAAATATGAAAGTAGAAAATAAAATTCGCAAAATGACTAGTGATAAAATAATTTCAATATTTTATCCCAACTCACAATATATTTTTCGTGACTGTTATAATGTAGGCCCTGTGTAATTCAGTCCCTTTGAAATAAAACCATTTAATTTTTGTGGAGGATTTTACTGTGACTTTGCCATTTGACAAAGCAATAAGTTCAATAATTTTTCTAGCCGTTATATTATTTTCCTAGTTAAAAAATTAATATCACTTATTGTCTTATCCGACGATTACGAAAAAATTAAGTGAATTTACTTAAGACGATTGCGTGCAAATATTCACACACGTACACTAGTCGCGGTGAAGTATAGCCAATTGATTTAATTGCTGAGTTGTTCACATAAGAATTAGGATTAAAATCCGTTTCTCTTTCGGTCTTCAATTTTGCTTTAGCGAAGCGTTGTGGTGTCCGTCATCGTTAGCTTCCCTTACTGTTCAAGTCTCCAAGATAAGCCCCAAGTTCCGTTAGTCGGCCAATTCGTCGTTAAAATGCAAATGAAGTTAAAACATCGAAGCTGTCGAGAGTGGGATTTGAACCCACGCCCTTTCGGACCAGAACCTTAATCTGGCGCCTTAGACCAACTCGGCCATCTCGACTTATTAAAGTGATTAACAAATATTATACTATATTACTTATATGTTTCATCCATAGTAACACAGCTTTTGATCGTTGTAAACGCATAGCAAGTGAATTGGACTCTGGATACGGAGAACTACATATATATATGTCCGGCATTGTGCACAGGGGCGGGCCTAGGTTACTTATTATCGCTGTCTATTGGCTTCATTTATTCGTTGCCTAAGCCGGGGAGGAAAAAGAAAAGCCCTGTTTTGCTGGGTTGATGGAGGTCACGTTGGGACAATGATTTTACAGATGGTGAACTCCTACAAAGCCTGCGGCCGTGTTGTTCTTGGGGGCCCCCACTCCCCACGCACGAGGCAAAAGTCAATCGATGGCTTTTAGGTGCCTCGAAGAACCAATTCTTTCCACTAAAAACGCCTAATGCAGGCCTTCATGATTCATTTAAGGTATAGACCTCCCACTTATCGCCGATTCGATTATCTTGGCCAACCGCTCGCCAGCCTTGTGCAGCCTCTTTTTTCCTTCTTTTTTTAATTTTTTATTTTTAATTTTGCTGCATGCATATGAAATTTAGGTTCTTAAAGTGGAGCGAATTCGTGGAGCCAATCACATGACCAATGTTGGTTATTATAGTACAGTAGCTGTTGTATACAGTTTGCCGCCAAAACAGAGGAAAGGGGGGCACATCATAAACAATGTTATGGAGAAGATAAATAGAGCATCTCTGTATTCTGGCGTCTAAATAAGCCTAATACAGGCATAAACGCATTATCTTAGACGCAACAAGGTGCCTTTTTTTTTTACCTCTTCAAATCAAGACAAAAGATTAAGGCTTGATAGAAACAAAAGTTGTCGCTGTATCTGTGCTGCATATCCAATCAGACATCAATCCGCATTCAGTGGATCAAGTTGCTTCCGGAGTTCTTCAAGGTCATCTAAAGTAGTTGTAGTTGGTACACTCAGGGGCTTTTGAAACTGGGCTGCACTTGGTAGCTCGTGAGTAAGACCTTCGGGAAGAGTATCTGCCAGGACCACAGAAATATAAGGAAGGAAGAAAGACAATATACAGGAGCGCACAATAGTCAACAGTTGCACAATCAAACTCATGGTATGGGAATTCCTAGATTTATATACAATGTGAGTAGGGGCAGATGTCAAATGTTGTATTCATACATAGCAGATTTCAACCAGCCGGATTTCTGATGAGTTCAGACTCATAAACATGGTTATTTCAAAACTCACCTGTGCTCGTGGCACCAGTCCCTTCCAGCTCACTATCATCAAGAACACTGAATAAACACCAACAAGAGGTGCTTTGAGCTGTTTTTTGGCATTATAACAATGGAATCCATATTAAACAAGAAATATGATCTACATGCTGTAGACATAAAAATAAGGCACTGATTGGTATAAAGCAACCTGTTGTCCCCCCAGTAATACCTTATGTTCCATTCATTGTCAGCATGGAGTGGGCTTTCTGTGGTCAACAATGTTGCTGCCTCCATCTTGGCTCTAGCTACAGCATCCCTAGCTGGCTTTGCAAGGATGTATTCTTTCTGCACAATATTGATGACCCTTACTAGATGATGGCAAACTAAATACACCTAGCAAATAGATATGAAGCTATTAGGCTTGAGAATAATGCTCGTGTAAATTGAAACCTGACACTCCAAACAAGCTGCATTTGAACATTGAGGATTTGGCCTCATGTCCATAGTTGGGAAATAATCCTTCAGAGAATTGTACCCCTGCAACCAAGCAATAAAGCCAGAACCTGTTTAAAACAACCAGAACAGTCAATATGTACTTGCTAATTAGTAATATCTACAGAATAACAGTTAAATTTATGCATAAAGCCCTGGTAATTGCAGTATAAGGAATACAAAGTTCATGAGAGAGAGAGAGAGAGAGCAAGAGAGTAGAATACCAGGTATGTTGAGACATGCCCAAACTGTAACAAAAGCTTAAGTGTATTTTGTACTAAAAGCCCTGCAACAACTCCCTGAGTCCAATTTACATCCTTTGTTAACACATTATGCATTATGGCTGGTTTACCGAGGTAAAGGACATTATTCTGCCACTTTGGGCTCACTTATTAATAGTCTGAATAATGAGTAAACATCTTTATTCACCATAGTGATAGGAAAAGATGCTGTGCAAACCCCTTCACGCTTGAGAGTTTGCTCATCTACTCCAGATGCTTCCACCTGAGACAAGAAATATCTAATAGCTATATTTGTTGTTCCACACCAAAATATTTACCTTCCAGGTAAATTCTTCCCAGCCCCCCACACTGCAATGCAAAGAGATAGAGAAAGAGAGAGGTGGAAGTGCACTCTAAAATATTCAAAGCACTAAGGATGTCAAAGAATAGCTTCTGAAATTTGACAGCTACTCAAAGGTAACTAATAAAAACAAAACTCCTTTATTCTCTCTGGATGAGGAAGAACATACTAGAGGAGGTGCGCATGCAAAACAAGCAGTTTCTTCGGGAATCAACAATTGTATATGACCTGAGACAGCATCCTCAGATACACCAACCAAAGATTACCTCATTTTCATTTTTAACAAAAGCTACAGAGGTGAGAGCCAGTACACAAGAAGTACACAGAGATTCCACTTTTGATTAAAGCACACATCCATGTACAAAAAGAGGTCACTAGAAAAGCTCGAATGCTTAATTTCAAATTCACATCCCATGCATGAGAATCTTAAGTTTCCTAAGGAATTGAATGATTAGAATATGCAAGTTGCACAAGTTTTCTCACAACAAAGTGACACCACGATTGGGAAAAAAGTTGATTGCCGGATTCCATACACCTTTGATTCGACTCGTTGCAAGCCTGTGTAATATACAGTAGAATTATTTATGAAATAAAAAAATACAGAGGCCTATGCAACCGGCAATTAACCAAGAAGATCACGAAATTCTCCATTTCATGGCTCAACCGTTAGTTTATTGCAATGCATAAACTAACTAAAGTCGTGATTCTGAAAACAAATTCACCGACTGAAGACCATACAAAATCTGGATCCATGTTTTAGAGAATCGACAGTTAGATCCTTCACAAAAGAGAACAGAAAGCACACACATGCAGCTGCTTATTCATGTATATTCTTATACCTTACTGATTGATGCGTGATGTGAAGAGTCGGACAGCGATAGCTCGAGAGATTCGAGATCATAACGCACCTCGCAATTCCACCTCCATTGCAGCTCTCTCTCTCTCTCTCTCTCTCTCTCCGCGCGTGTGAAGATAATCAGTTTACAAACATAAACAGCATTGCCGAGTTTTGCAGGGGCTTTCGCTATTGCGCTCGCTTCTTCTTTTTTTTCTTCACTTTTCCTATATTTTTATTTCTTTTTTTTAATATATATTTTTTCGGTTCTTTATTTGGATGGGCCTTTTTAATGGATATTTGAATGGGCTTATATTACAGCTCATCAGAGATCATGTTTAACTATGCAAACCCAGAGCCCAATATGATGTGTTCTTTTTTGACAACCAAAAATGCAAATATTTTTTACGAGTAAGAAGATTTGTTGGATAAGGTTGAATCTTCAAATTATGCAAAGTAGAAATAAAATAATAAAAATAATAATAGAAGGCTCAACGAACGGTGGCCTATGGAAAGCCCCGCGAATGACCACACACACACTCAACTTGAAGAACAGATCGCAACGTTGTGAATTGATGTGCATCAAAAATCTTCGGAACCTTATCTTGGAATATTTGTAGTCTAAATCAGAAAATCTTTGAACAGATACTGCGTGGAGCCCATAACTAAAATTCAAATTCCATCATCACGAATGTGCCATATAGATATCACACAACTTGCGCCATGCGAGCAACAGCCAACAAGCATTTGAATTGAGAATAAAGAGTTTGATACGCCACCCCATGATGGACATTCGGGGCATATTTCACCCGTGGACATTGTCCCTGTTTGTATCTGTCAATCTTATGAAATCACAAGAATTTTAAAGGACCGGTTCATAAACCACATAATTCAGATATCCCTTTTTTTTTTTTTATTTTGTTAACTTGTAAGAAGAAAGTCTTTGGGATCAAATTGACCAAACAAGGGAACCAATAAAATTCAGATTCGTGCGGTCCCAAAGGCAAAGGCACCAATCAGTATCCCCATAAACAACGGAAATGGTGGCCTAAGCACGAAGTGAAACTGAAATCGGGTGATGAAGAAGGGTTGGCGTTGGCACGACTTTGGATAATTTTGCAGGACACTCGTGTGCATTTTTAACTACCGATAGAGAACCCGCTTTTGGGTGTTCGAATTCTTCAATCTGTTAGGGAGCAGAAGAGAATTCCTGTTTTTGCAAAATTTTTGACCGCACAAGATTACCATACAAGGTCAAAATGTTACGCCAAGTCGGTTTGGGTGTTATCCAATTACTTCTTGTAAAATTTCAACAATTTTGAGACTATCACAGGACAAATTCAATTCTATTGTTTAAAAACAGGTTTGTTATTATTATTATTATTCAACTCATCATACATCTTAATAGTTTTAGTTCATTTCTGCTAACAACTTATAAAAATATTTTACCTTAATAATTTTTATTTCACACTAATAATAACAGTAATAAAATTTTAATTTTAAATTAAATAGAATTAATTACATAAATTATTTTTCATTATTTTGTATTATTATAAATTACGTTTTGGGTGAAATGTAATTGATTTTTTTTTCTAAATGAGGCCCTATAGTCACTTTCTTTTTTTTTGTTGGAATTTAGTCTATCGTACACATTAAAAAAAAAAAAAAAACTTGTGCTGGTCAATGTAACACTCATTGATAATTAGGCAATCTCTTTACTCAATTTAAGCTTTGACAGCTCGTGTCTCGTCCTTTGTCTCCCTCCACACATGTCACAGCATGAGAAGCCAGTGCGCTAGCTATTATTACCGAGACTCTGTGCCAAATCCATGGGGACCCGGCATGAATGGCGTCTCGTGCCGGTTTTGGTTAAGATATCATTAGCACATAAAGGAAGGCCATGAAAGGTTCCCTCCATAATATAAACAAGCCTCCTGGTCTCATCTCCAACAACAACCACAAAGGTTGTTTGGATCAAATTGGCAATTCTTAAACAGTGTGCAATTTCTTTCCAACTATTTTGAGTCAATCTTATTGGTAGTGTCTCAACCCATACGCCTTCTTTTTCCTATTCATGAAGCATGTGAAAGCTATTATAATGGGTGATGTAATTATGTCACCCAACAAGTGTAATCACATATTCACATGCACATGCAAATTCCCAAGAGTCATATGTCTCTCTCTTGATCTCTAAAACACTATGTCATCAATCACGAGATAGCCCACATCCTGGGGTCCCTTGATTCTTTGCTTCACTTCCAGGTCTGAAAGAGTTGTTCATTGACTAGCTCATGGAGATTGGGACCCAATATTACGACCAATATTTAACCAGAGCTGGTGACCGGCCAAACCATATGGAGTTACACACACTTGGGATAAAGAAAAGAAGAGCAAATAATAGCCGTGTGATGCAACCCTTGCTTGTAGCAATAGCTAATTCCAAAGTTCCTAGCTTGACAAGGATAATAAAAATAAATAAATAAATAAATAAAAGGATTATTGCCAAGTCTCTTGAGGAACATGATTTGTCATCATGTCCTTTCCGCCCCGATGAAAAGATGTTTTTATATTATAATCTGTTCCAAGTTGATCATCAGTGTTTAAAATTAGCTTACACTCATGGACAGGTCTTGATTAGCGTTTAAAAGTAGGAGTCATTGACAATATTTATGGTCAAATTAGCAGATGAAATTTACAATTTTAAAGTAACACGCACGCAACGACAAACATATGGCCACCCAGAATAGAATAAATTCTTCTCTGGCGTTCGGCTAATTAAGTGATTATCAACTTCACAAGGAAACAGAAAGCTGGCTATTCATATGTATTTTCTATGGGTTCATGCCCCTTGGAACTAGTTGAAAGGAACAGAGCACTAATTGCCACACATTTCTTAATTATGGGTTGGGTACCAAACATGATAACATTTGTACAAAAAGACTTACAAGGGGGTTCACGAAATTATAACGTGGAATCGCGGACCGTTTTAATATCATATTTACCAAACTAAGTTGTTGAGACTGTAGCAAAGTAAAGTAAATCACAGCACTTAATATATTTCCTTAAGATATAATATAAAGCAAATTTTTTTTTTTACATCAAATTCATTAAATATTTCAAAAACGACAGTGTCGAAACCGGATAGAGACAAAGTTCCATAAACTAATCCCACAATAATTAATATTTAAGAAATTAAATAACTGTGCAAATCTCGCCCTAAATCAATATCATGACATTTTGAAAACCAGCCACCATGTATACACAAACACTCTATGCAAAAGAATCACTAAGCAAGATCAGCACACAGGTCGTCCCAAAGACATAACCCCATCCTCCCAATTCTTATAATCAAGCTAAAAATTCTGAATCCCTCCCTAGCTACTTCTATTTTGGCTAACCCCTCTGCGAAATGATTCTCACAAGTCCTATCGATATAATTAGCCTCACAAGTCCTCAACAAATTATTGTTTTAATTTTAAACATGAATTATATAGTTAAAAAACTTCATATTAAAAATAAAAGAAAGCATTGAGTAATATATAAATAAAAATAATTTATAAATTCAATATATTAAAATTTTAAATTAACATATAATATTAAATTTATAAATTTATTATTTATTTGAATATTTTTTGAATTTCTCTCCACCAAACTTTTTGGATTATTTGCATTTATATACATATAAAGCCCATTTTATGGTATTCATTACATGCATTGTACTGGACTATGGCTGGCTGCATATCTCTTCACTTTGTAGACATTCAAACCCAGTTTAAAAGTCCCTTTCCTCTTGTCAAATTAATTAAGCGTACCAAAAATATAATCAATGAAAATCAACACTTGCTTGTAGCATTTGAACGTGTAAAACATGTCGCATAATTTCTTTTTTGTCTTCTATCGAGGAAGTGTAACTTCTACTCCTGGAATGCTTTGCGTCATTAATTTTTATTTTTCACTTAGTCAAATATATCTCGGCAAGCTCGAAACCATGTGGACATTAATTAGTCATAAATGTCCAAACAGATGGGTGATTAAGGGAAATTGTCTAGGAGAAAGCCGTGGCACACATATCCAGTGGCAGCAATGCGGCACTCATTTTCTACCAAACCACAGGATTCATCCCCTTTTGGTGATAATGAAAAGGATTTGCGTTCCACCAACTCCACATCTTCAGACCTTATCCATAACTTCCAATTCCCATTTTCCATTATCCAATTCGGTAGGAAGTGGTGAAATTATTTCTTAATGTCCCTGCACACAAATATCTGGGTTTACTTGATGTGCAAAACCTGCTAGCCCACAACTTGTGTTCCCAACTCGCAATCTGTGCGTGAATAATGCAACAAAGAGAAGCAGCATTTCATATCCATCGATGTCAACACCCACCTCGTTACATCTTAGTTTTTCTTTTTTTCTTTTTTCTTTTTCCTCTTTTGAACGCAAAGAAGAATGCGTTTAGGACTCAATAACTCCTACGAACTCAGGCCAGCATCACCCATTAATATTTTAACTTAATTATTTTATAAAAAAAATTAACACATGAATATTAATAAAATATATTATCTCTGTCACACTTAAAACACAAGTAATACTGAATTTTATTACTACATAAAATTATTTTTTTTTCCATTACTTAGAGAGGGTCGTTTTAAGGTCAATGCAACAAGTAATAATTTATTAATCATCTCTGTTAAAATGCGTACAACTGTACAAGTTAGCGTTTTTCCTGAATTGCAAGAGGAAAGGAAATTTGGGTGATACCGCAAGTTGATCATTTAAATGTCATAGACTTGTTGCGTATAAATTACCTTTTTTCTTTGGGAATATCTGACAGCTAAGATGATTTCTGGTCACACAACATCTACAATATATAGGATTTCTCCAATAAAATTTTGAATATTAGTTAGATTGTGAAACTAAACTTGCAAATTTAAAATTTTCAAATTGCTCTATAATGCCACACGACCTATAACACGAACCGATGATAAATCAAACTTAGTAAAAGAGCTAGTCCTCCTTTGTGAAACCATGGACATACTCATTGAAATTTAGCCGCCATTGGCTCCATCTTGAGATGGGAAGGCATAAAATATATTGGTAATATATGAATTCCATCCATTTGTCAGCCTCTTCGTCACTCGCGGGAACTGCACGGGATGGGATGATGGCTGACAAACTGCAACCTTTAAAGCAGCCGATCGTCTCGAATAAATTTGACCCGTATGTTTTCAATTCAGTAAAATCAATTCCTTTCGAAAGAATCAACCCAATTATGTTCCTACGACGGCTGCTCTACAGGACAATGACGGCCTTAATTTAATTGTGTATACAACAAAAACGGGTATATGTACGCCTAGCAAACAGAAGATTCTGTTTTTTTTTTTTTGTAACCAATTAGTTTTAATTTATTAGGAGGTTTATATTGTGAGTTACACAATAAGATAATTTTTTTTTATTTTCATAAATCTCATTTTTCTTAGAATTAAAATATAAAATTTTAAAATTAAAAATCTGAAATTTTAATGATTAAAATTTGCTCACAATAACCAATACATTAGTTAGTGCCAAAAAAAATCAAGAATAAATAGGTGTAAATAGGAAATAAAGCTTGTGTGTTAGAATGGTCCATTGACCTGTGCGGCCGTGTTAGCTAATCTTGAAACATACGTGCATTCATACATCTATACGTACATATTCATATAAAAATACTACTTAATGGGTGGGAACAGAATAACTTGTACTTATCTCTAACACTTAATAGATAGAAAAAAGGAAAAAAAAAACAGAGTGGGATTTTTATGGGAAAATGCTGGATTTGCTGAGAGTGAGAGACCCATAAATTGTTTTGGTATATGGGCATTTTAAATAGCAGCCCATACCGTGAGCTAGCAATGTACAAACCAACAACGCACTGAGTGCCCTATCATGCTTAGGGGTCACTTTGACCAATAGAGCGCATTGGTCGAATCTGGAAGACATCGAGAATTGAGGTCCCTCCAAAGTAGGTATCATCACCTCTATCGGGTTTGATTTCAGTTTTAGGTACGAATCGTTCGTTTCGATTCGAAAGTTAAGGAAAATTAAGATCAACATGTCACCCTTAATTTGGTTCTAGTTTAGTTTGAATTATCGGTTCAATTTTGTGTTCAACTTTAAATTTTGTCAAAATCAAATTGAGTTAATTTAATTCAATTTAAAATCACCCTAATCAATTAATTTGACTCAACTGAGTCATTTTATTTTTTAAAAAATTTAAAAATTTAAATTTGAGAAAACAAAAGTCACATTAATGATTAATTCGACTTTTTTTATTTTTTTTTAAATTTTTCAAAGAAGCATCAATTTAACCAATAATTCCAGATTTTTAAGAGGGTCGAACCATAATCGAACCAACTCTCTTCAGTGTTTTGATTCGAACTTGGAACCGCCATAACCGACCCTAATTCTAACCGGAACCTTGTCCACTCCCGAGTCCCAAAAACCAAGAAAAACAAAAAGGGAATGGAAATTTTAAAATGGAACGTACCCTGCATTTCCACTCTTGAGCAATATATTTATTTATTATATTATATTATACTAAGCTTTTTGGTCCCACTTAAAAACCTGTGTGGGTGCCTTGGCGGTGTATGCCTGTGCCTGCCCGGCTGCCTTTTTATATTTGTATTGAAGAGGAAGCCAACGACAAAAAGACGTATTGGAGAACAAGCAAACAATTATACACGGTAGACCCCAAAAAAAAAAAATATATATATATATATATATATATATATATATATATATATATATATGTATATATGCTATGTTCCTGCCATTTAACACCCTGAACTTGAAGAGGAACGGGCATCCGCACTCCAAGAATCTCTGGAAAAATAATCAACTGGGAAGAAGAAGAGATGGGCAATAGAAAAAAGCTAAAAACTTCCTCCAGGCCCACGGAGAAATCGGATCTGTTCGACGATTTACCGGACGATCTTGTTATTTGCATCCTCCGGAAACTCAGCTCCTCTGCCTCTCGCCCATCCGATTTAGTCAATATTCTCTTTACGTACGTATACTGAACATGTGCACAATCATAATATCTACACACATACGCTGATCATTAGCTTGTTTTGGGAACAGATGCAGGAGGATGTATCGTTTATGCTTAAATCCTCTGGTTTTGTCAGAAGCAGGAGCAAAAACGTTTGCCCTCAAAGCAAATAGCTGGTCCGATTCCGGTCACCGTTTTTTAAAACGTTGCGTGAACGCCGGCAACACCGAAGCCACTTATACACTAGGCATGGTAAGTAGCAAGCAGAAAGCCCCCAAAGAAAGAAAAAAAAATTTTTTTTTTCATTGACACAGGAAAATTTTGTTTAATGCAGATCCGATTTTATTGCTTACAAAACCGACAAAATGGCGCGTCCTTAATGGCTAAGGCTGCTATTAAATCTCACGGGTCGTCCCTCTACTCTCTCGCCGTTATACAGTTCAACGGAAGCGGTGGCTCCAAGGACGACAAGGACCTCCGAGCAGGCGTCGCGTTGTGTGCTCGAGCAGCGTGTTTAGGCCACATCGATGCTTTACGAGAGCTGGGACACTGTCTCCAAGACGGTTACGGCGTTCCCCAAAACGTGACCGAGGGACGCCGCCTCCTGCTTCAGGCCAACGCTCGGGAGCTTGCATCGTCATTTAAGTCCATGCTGGCGTCACGAACCTCCCGCAAGCAGTATCAAGGGCACGCGCATCACGCTTGCCTGAGCATGGACAATATTAATATCACGGGATGCCCGTTGCTTAGTGAGCTCGGGTGCAATGTGCCGGCGCGGGAGGTGCATCCGGCGAACCAGTTTTTGAGAGATTGGTTCTTGTCAGGGCACGGAACACTGGGTCAAGGCCTAAGGCTGTGCTCGCACAGCGGGTGCGGGCGGCCGGAGACAAGGCCCCACGAATTCCGCCGGTGCTCCGTTTGTGGGACGGTGAATTATTGTTCACGTGCTTGTCAGGCGCTAGATTGGAAGCTAAGGCATAGGTTGCAATGCGTACAACAAATGGATCAGTGGCACGATGACGGTGGTCAACACGACGGCGATGATGAGATTGGAGATATTGTGGAGATTGAGGGCGCCGAGGATGTGGCCGTCCCTCAATGATAGGGACACGTGCTGCATTGCTAGTGTCACATCCCATTTGAATTAAGCCTTCTTTTTTTTCTTTTTTTTTTAACCTTAGAGATATTAGTACATACATTTACGGAGATATTGTACATATTTCTCTCTTTTGGAAAGTAATAAAATGATTCCTCTCGTTTGGGCTGGAGTGGTCATCGGAAGTTAAACGCTTTGTTATGTTTATCAACTTCATTAACTGGTCTTCCGACATTCTCTAATCTAATCCTAAATATCTTTATATTACTAATAAATTTTCGTTGCCAGCCAATTTGTTATTACTATATTCATATGCTTTTATAAGATGATATTCTAAATCTAATAGTCTTATTTTACCAAAAAATTAAAAAAAAATTGCTTCAGGATACTTATTTTGAATGTCCCTGGCCCAAGGACTGGGTAAACGCCCAATCGGCAAATTAGTCATGGTGCGATCTAGTCGAGGGACCCGCTAATGTGACTTTTTGTCTGGTTATCAGTTTTTAAGGAGCCTAGCGTAATAAAAACGGTTTGTATTTGATAATCTTCCCTTTCTCGTTTCTTCGATAAAGGATGGCCACTCGTTAATTGATAACAAGTCAACTTGAAAGACCGAAGATAGAGACAACATTTCTGATCCATTTTCACTGTTCAAAAAATGTAACTTTTTTTCAGTTGGTTCTTTCGTTTCTCAGAGAAAATAAAGGAAGAGCATGAGTTTCAATTCTTGTACTTCTTGCACTGCGGAGTGGAGGCCAACAAAGTAGCCACTTCCCTAATCACATATGGCTAAATGGTTAAATTAATGATAAATTGCTTTTACGAAATTTTATGTGGTTTTGCTCGAAAAAATTTATTCTAAGTTTTTTTTTTTTTCTCTCATCTTATTAATAGTTACAAAGTTCAAAAGAAATTTACTTTGTTAAACAACAGTCGCCCAAAAAAAAAAAAAAAACAAAAGCATATTACTTTTATACCATCTCGCAGATTGACAAGTTCATTATGTCTGACCAAAAAAAAAAAAAAAACAAACTCATTATAGAGTTGAGCAGTGTTTGCATAGTACGTGGTGTACTAAATTATTTGAAATATAACATTATGAATTAAAATAAGATATTGAAGTAGGCAAGAAATTTGTGAGGCTCAGAATTAACGTGTTGAACACTCATAACGCATTTAGCATCACTTGACAGAGATTTCTCCACTGACCCCGTCAACATAGTCCCGACAAGAGCATTGTTTTAGTTGGTCTCGCCCATTACATTTCAAGGGTCTTTTGTAGTGGTGTGACTTAGCATGGCTGGTGATTCCAAACGTGGAATTTTCGTTCCTTTCTGTGCAATTTCCGGTCAAATGAGTCTTGGATCTTCGTCTCCTTTGTAGTTAAATTTCTCGCACTCTCAATGTTTCACCGTGGTAAAAACGGTAAACTCTACAATATCGTTGACTTCCTCACATAATTTAACAACCGCCACCCCCCCCGGCGGCCCAACTCCCAAAAGTAAAGAGATCCTAAATCATTTTTGTAAGGAAAAACTGTTGCCTTTTTTTTTCTTTTCTTTTCTTTTCTCTTACGTGGAATCGAAATTTGAACCAGCTTACGTACATACCATAATGCATGTATACGCATTGAACTTTCTGTTATTTTCTTTGTCCAAGAGAGACCGGGCATTTGGCCGATTGGAATTCTTCTCCATTTTTGTTAGGATATGACTATGATTCACTCTTTTACTAATTTACAAAGTGAAAACGTCGACCGGATATTTTGAAAACAGAAAGTCTCCTAGTCTGTGGAAATTAGTAGCTGCTAAAGCCAAAGGGACCACCCACCAACCAGGCAGAAGGAGAGCTATCCTCCAAGTGACCATGAATTTTACCAACGTCAACATTGATACTTGAAATTCATGTCAATTTCAGATTCAGGTCGAAAATACAAAAACCTAACATTAATTTTTTTCTTTAATGCCAATCGAAGAAATGAGTTGTAATTTGGCAACTTTTGAGACAGGCCAATCTTCACCTTCTTGTACTCGTTGAAGATGACAAGACATGGGAAGCTTCGGGATGTACCCTATTAATGCGGCTTGTTTAATTGGACAAACCCGACAATGGCCCTTTGATTTTGTAGTCGTCGCAGACGGCAAGAAAAAATTATTACTAAGACTCTTTGTTTTTGTTAGTTAAAATATCACTTAAGACTTTCAAAAGTAAATCATTTTCATTTCACTTGATGATGTATTATCTTTTATCATCGCTTTTTTTTTTTTGTTCTATTTTCTTTTCCTCACTTTTCTTTTATCCAACCAGCGGATTTGCCAAGCTTGTGGGAAATTTCTGCTAGTTTGACAACTGGAATGCTCTTGCTTATTCTGATGGCGTGTAGCCAACAATTTCATACGAATTGTCGGGACAAAAGGAGAGAAAAATAATGACGCAGCAGCGATCACTTTAAAGCATGAATAATTCAATGCCACTTTCTTATTACAAGTCGAAATTGATTTCTCCTATGCCAACTAATGATCCTTTACTTATGCCATAGTCAAATGTGTAAACGAACTAGAACTCTAGACATGCACAAAATGGTGTGCTGGCATAATCAAGAAATTCAAATACGGTCCCTTTGCGGTAAATTTTATAGTAAAACAAGTTGTGGAAAGAAGCCAAGTAATGAAACGGAGAAACATTCTTGCTTGGTACACAAACTGCCTGTTTTGGAATTATAGTTTCCTAAATGTAATCATATATAGGTATATTCTCGTATCTTACAAGAAGTCTTTCTATATCCTTCTTTCAGCTTCCGAGGCCTGTTTTTGCAATCGCGTCAGGATTCCGGGTGGAGACTGATTTATCAAAGTTGTGCAATGCAGGCCTCTTAGGAAACAATTGCTATTTGATGATATCTTGGATTGAGACTTTAGAGTTTGGTTTCTTTGGAAAGCTACGGCTGGCGGCTTGAGAGCGATCTCTTTCAAGCAAGTAGGTCACACTTTTGCTGAATACATTGCACCTACAGAACTCGAGGAAATTTATTAAGAAAATTCTGCCCATGGTGATTGAGATGATCAGTTCATAGTTAAACAATTGGATTTGGAGGATTCCATCTGGTTTCTGATCTGAAAATTAACTTTAAGATATTACTAATATTAAATTTGTTAGATATATAAATTTATCATATTTATTGAAAAATACCATTTATTTATATTTTATTTAAGAAATTTTAAATTATGAATATATATTTTTTAAAAAATAAATTTAGAAATATTTTTTTCCAAAAATAAAAATAATAATTTAAGATTTTTTCTATTTTAAAAAAATAGTCTCCTTTTTATTTTTTTAATTATAAATATTTGTATTATATAAATTTTAGACATATGCAAACAAAATTATTAATATAAATTAAATACATTTTAATATATGTTAAATCTTAATTTTATTTAAAATTTAAAAAGATTATAAATCAATTATTAAATTGAAAAAGCATTGCTAAATAAAAAAAATTGACAACATAACAAAAAAAATTGAATTTTGTTCACCTTGATAATATATATAATTACATATAGATAATAGTGGTGAGGATCTCCACGAAAACAAGATGCAAATTCATCGAAGAATGTTGAGAAGAAGAGATTTATTAGAAGTATTGAAAGTTAAATTTGTATTGGTACTTCATATTTATATCATTGTGGATGACATATGGCTTTAAGAGAATAAAATTTTTATTTTTCATAAAAATAATGAAGGGTTATTGTAGTTGACAAAGTATATGTATTATTTACATATAATTAAGATTGAAATCATATGGCAAGGAAACTAAGTTGTTTCTCTGTAAATTTTTTACTTTTGAATGTAGACGATATGTCATCATGGCGTAAATAATTTGCTTTTGATTGCACCTCGAAAGCGACCTAAAAGTTACCTTTAGCACGTCCAATGTCATCTTAATACGAATTCCCTCAACCAAAAAAAAAAAAAAAAAAAGGTCATCTTAATACGAAAAGGTCAAAAAACAAAAGGCTATTAAAAAAAAGGACGAAAATTTTTCTTATAGACGTTAACTCGGCAGCACAAAAGAAATCCCCTTACTTCCTATTTTGCTTTTCTGGAAACAATAATTGACTTTTAAGGCAACAAAGAATTCTCCGATATTTTTATTGCTTAATTGGTCATGGCTTCAATTTTGCCAAATTTGTAAAATCTTTATAGGAGTTTTCTACTCGCTTGTCAATGCACATAGCAATTATCAAAGGTAAACCCGATTTTATACTTGGTTTTTCAGGTTGATTTAAATTAGGCTGAAATTAAGGGATTTAATAGTGATATTAAATTTAAAGAGGAAGGAGCTAGTCAATTTCGCGAAGAAATTGAGTTATCAGGAATTATGTGAGAGACGGATACAACTGAACAGGTCACTTTTCAAACAACGCATGCAACCTTAATTTGTGATTGGAATTGAACGCTGAAAATTTTCGAAGAATTAATGTGGATTGTTGGGACGAAATAGGTAATTGTAGTGAAATTAACAATTTTCTTTGATAATTCACCCAAAGTAAAAGGAGAAAAAAAAAAGAAAAAGGTAAATTTCGCTGTCGTCTTTTACATGTAAATTCGTTTGGAGAGAGAAGATAGATAAGGACGGTACAGAGTTGACACTCTGGAATCCAAGGATTGTCGGTCCAGACAGTGGAGAACCAGCTGTCGTCTTTAGTCACATGTCGTCTCTTACATGAAGCTATGCAGGTACCTGTAAGATTTACCAGTGGACTTATTCGAGGTCCAGGTTCGGCCCAACAATTTTTATGGAGACCCAAATTCGGTCCAATTTGCACATGAAAATGGGTCCATTAGTTTCCTTTGGGCCGGAGTTGAAGGCTACCCGAAGTTGACCGAAAGCAAACGACAAATCGTTTATGAGTCGAGAGATCGTAGCTGCTGCCAATTGACAAGCGCCCGTATTGTAACGACAAAACGGTAAGTCGTTTGATCGTTATGCTGTGAGGATTGAGGTCGGCCGCCGAGCGCTCGAAACCCAAGCTTCAATAACCTAGAAACCCTAGCTGAAGCGCGGAACTCTGATCAAAAGAATAACACAGCAATCACGCCCTTGAAACTGCAAAAGAGGAGAGATGTCTGTAACTGGAGGAAGACTGGAGGAATCAGAAAGTCTTGCGGCGGAGAGCGAAGGAGACGAAGAGGAGACGTGGTCGTCGGACTCTGAAATCGGAGATGCGTTGGATTGGTTGGACTCGAAAGACGACGATGAAGCCGTAAATGGAGACATTTCTCTCAATTCTAGACGACCGAATGCGCACGGTGGGATCCACTCTCGCCCTAATTCCTCTGCTCTCCAGCCTCTCTCCAATCGCAACCAGAAGTTCTCTCATCACATCCGAGCGTCTCCTTTGGAGGTACTATCTTCATTTCTGTGTGGCTATATATATATACACTTCAAACAAAAAATCTAAATATTGGTAATTCGACGGTGCAGGAGTGGGAGGGGAGGATGAATGTTGGTATGTCTAATTATGTGACAACTGCAATTCGTGAAAGTGTCAGAGATATGGCCATTGGTAAAACTAAAAACACCGAGAAAGCAGATCGTGCCACCGTTGAACAGGTAAAGTTCACTTAAATCTATTCATTATTTTTCTTTATTTAATCTTTCGCAATTTTTTTTTCAGGCCATTGATCCTAGGACTCGGATGGTCCTGTTCAAAATGCTTAATCGAGGTGTTTTCAATGATATCAATGGCTGCATTTCAACTGGAAAAGAGGTATCGTAATTTGTTTTTTTTTTATTTTTATTTTTATTTTGGAATTCCATGATAGCATATATTGTTGTGAATGCTTTATACTTCAACATCAGTTGTTAGAACTCTGTGTTTATGATCTAAAATGCCGTTTATCTTACCTTTCTAACATCGTTATTGGTTCTCAATAGGCCAATGTGTATCATGCAACAAAGTCAGATGGTCAGGAACTGGCAATCAAAGTGTACAAAACTTCAGTCTTGGTTTTTAAGTAAGTGCAGAAAATTTATAAGTCAAAATTAATGATTGCATTTTCATTTTATCCGTGCTGTTTCTTCAAACAGTACCTAGATGAACTTTCCATATCTTTTGCATTCCAAATGTCATTATTTGCCACCTTTCTTTCTGCATCCATTGAATAAGTAAACACCATATGTGGAAACTAAGCATGGCAATGTAGAGTTTGTATCTAAATAAAGCATTTGGAACAGGCTACCTAAATGGAGTTCACTGCTTGATGTTGCTCATGGGATAATATTGACTAACAATAGTATTTGGGTAATTTTTTTTTTTTTTCTAGTTGTACTTTTTGCTTTCAAGGGATCATGTTGCAACTTGGAGATCTATTGTGTAATTTAACTTATTGCTCACAATCAACTACAGGGATCGAGATCGTTATGTACAAGGTGACTATCGTTTCAGATTTGGATACTGTAAACATAATCCTAGAAAAATGGTAAAGACATGGGCTGAAAAGGAGATGAGAAATCTTATGAGGTACACTCAACTTTTGCATAGGATCATTTACTTTGATATTTATTTTGCCAATGCAATGTTGAAACTATTATCCTTTGGGTCATCAATAACAGTCAGCAATCTTGCCCCCCTGATACATTGTTGAAAACATGCGCCTTTTTGGTCATTAATGGGAGTTTGTTCTGTTCATCTGCTCTGAATCTGAGCTATATGTACAAATTAATAAATGAAAATTTGGTGCCTTGACATGACTGGCAATTTTCATTGTGAAATCTAGGCTTAAAGCAGCAGGGATAAGGTGTCCAGTCCCACTGCTTTTGAGACTGCATGTTCTGGTGATGGAATTCATAGGTATTGTGTCATCCATCAAACTATCTGCTTCAGCTTTATTGTAGAATATTTGCATCATAGCATATCAAGTACCTTGCCTGTGTTTAACAAAAAATCTTGTGCAATCTGCATTGTAGGTAAGGCTGGTTGGGCTGCACCTCGTCTTAAGGATGCTGCCTTGTCTCTGGACAAATTACGTGAAGGTTATGTGGAGGTGTGTACAGAATTTCATTGTTGATCTCTCTCTCTCTCTGTGGTTGAACTTGAATGTAAAAATATGACATTTATGGCTATCCTATTCCAAGTGTTGATCGTTAAATAAGCCAAATTGAACTTGCTGATGAAACCTGTAATCATTAAGTTGGGCACATAGTTGGATCAGATTGAGAATTAGATTACTCCAACAAGAGATATCTCTTACTAGTTATGTGACATATACATTAAGAACAGATGCTTTTCACCATCTTGTTCTAATGTGAGAAGGGAGCACATTGTTTTGTATTCATTTGTTTCATTTTTATAGTTTAATGATCTCTTATTGTGCATGCGACAGATGATTGTTGCAATGAGGACATTATACCAGAAATGCAAATTGGTACATGGAGACCTCAGTGAGTACAACATATTATATTTTGAGGTGAATATCTTATGCTTCTTACAAATATATAGTCTGTTTTCTCCAAGTAAGTTTGGATGAACTTCAACAAAGGAAATAAAACATTGAAAAGCAATAGAAAAATTTGAATGTGGCATGATGTCGAGGGATTGATTATTTATCACTTGGGGCCACCGTGGATACTTTACTCAAATTTGTTTCTTCTGTTTGGTAGGGTCACTTTTATATAATTGATGTCTCTCAAGCAGTTGATCTCGACCACCCTCGCTCTCTCGATTTCTTGCGAGAAGACTGTGTTCATATTTCTGTAAGTTTCTTTCTGCAGGATTAATGACTTGGTCTTATTGTCAAACTATAGCTGTTGATAAAGTCTTGGCGGCATGCAGGATTTCTTTAAGAAAAATGGGGTTGCTGTTATGACAATTAGGGAGCTGTTTGACTTCATTGTGGATCCAACTATCACAGATGATTCTGTTGATAGCTATTTAGAAGAGGTTTTCTTTCTTGCCACTGACTATATCTTCCTCTAGATATTGATGCAATTATCTTCGTAATTATAGCATTTTTCACTAATTTCATGTTTTTAGGTTCAACAAAAAATTCTGGCAAGAGATGCAACTGTGGAAGATGAAATTGCAGACTCTGTATTCATGCAGGTCAGCCTTTTCTTTTCTTTGTTTCCCCGCTATTTTGGTTAAATAGTTCTCTAACTCTTTTAATACTTTTTTGTTGATGACCATTTATTCTCTTAAACTTTACAATTTAGAATGTTAAACTTAAAAAAAAAAAAAAAGACTGTATGGTAAAAAAAGTGAAACAGAATACCAACAAGTTTGAGACAGAAAAGAGATTTTGTTATGATGTGTGACCGATCTCCTCCTATGTTATAATATAACATTGCAGGCTTATGGATGATAAACATTTACGAGTCTGAGATTTTCTCTTCTTTGGGGGTGTGTTATGTTTGTGTGATTTACATTTGAAGCTGATATCATGATGGTCATGAATGTTTAGGAATATACTAATGCTGTGAAATATTTTGTTTTGCCTTTTTCTAGTCATATATTCCGAAGACTCTAGAGCATGTCAAGAATGTTGAAGAGGATGTAATACGGTTAACAAGTGGCGAGGATACAGGAGACATGTACTATCAGACTATTACAGGACTAAAAGAGGCTCTTTCTAATGTCCAATCTTGCACAGCCCACAAAGAAACAGAGCAAGAAGCCCAAAAAGGCAACTTAGACGATGTTGCAGACTGTGTTTTAAGATCTGTTGACGATGATGATCATCATAACTCTCCAGAGAGTAGGTCTGAGTCTGGGACAGATGGAGATGAAGAGAGCTCAAGCGACTCAGATGGAAGTGGTACATCATCTGAATCTGAGAAACATAATCCCGTTGATAAAAGAGCTGCTAGAAAAGAGCATAAAAAGAAGGTTAAAGAAGAGAAAAGGGATGCCCGGAAAACTAAAGTGCCAAAAGCAGTAAAGAAAAGGAAGAAGAAATTGGCCAAAGCCAAGAAGACAAGATGAACTCTCTGCACATTTTCCATACAAATCGGTCATAGCAGATGTGGTGGAATAGGGCTGTTTTACAGGATGAAGAGGGCAGTCTAATACTGCCTTCACATACATGTATTCATCTACCTCTGACTTATTTATGTGTTTTAGCCATAACTTCTTTGTGTTTTTCTATTTATATATAGAACACCCAGCAGAAGAAAGAAACATCGTTGCTCAGATACCAAGACTTGCTGTTGATACGGGAAATTTGGCTAATTTTTGCTCCTGTTAAGAATACCGTGTTAGTGCACAAGACATTCTATTTTTAAAGCAAGCGGTTGGGTCTATCATATCAGGTTTTGGCAGGTAAGGGCTTGTCGTGAGTAGGCGTAATTCGTTAAATAACAGATTCGGGCTTAAATGTGTACCGGATTCACCGACCCGGCCCAACCCATCTAGTTTGGTGGTCTGGATTTAGCCCCTTTCTAAGAAGCCCGTTAAAGTAAAGTTTCGGTCTCCGGCGTTTGTGTGGGCTCTGAACAAAACCGACGCCGTTTGGTGTCCCAAAAACCATCCGGCACCGATAAGCGCAGTCGTTTTATTATCCCTTACTTTTCCTTGTGCGAGAGCATCACAAATCGAAAACACAATCCTTGGCGGCAGAGGACCAGGAAAAGAAAAATAAAATTAAATCAAAAAAAGAAAAGAAAAGAAAAATGTCGAACAAAAAAGAAGAAACCCTAGAGGAAGAGCAGAGGAGCAGCGATCAAAACCATATCCAAAACCAATCGCAAGAATGGGAGAACATGGCTCGAGCATGGCTCAGCGCATTCCCCGAGGCCAAGGCCGTGAGCACGACGGAGGTCGAGTCTTGGATCGACTCCAATTACAGCTCCCTGCCGGCCGATCTCCAGTCCATGACTCGATCCGATATCATCGATCGCCTTCTTTCCATTCAAAATTACATGAGACTGCCCAACCAGGTAGAGGAAACAGCTATTTTACTCTCTGCAGCTCTCGCTTCATCTTCATACTTGCTTAGTTTTCTAAGTTTTTCTGTGATTTTTAAATAAATTTCTGTATCGCTATTTGAGGCAGTTCTCTTCAATTTGTTTGCCTGCACTGATCGTAACGTTGAATTTAAATAATGTACTTTAAAAATTGAATTAATTGTCCGCTGAGCTTATCGGATACTTTACAGCAGGCGCTGGATTTGCTGTTTTCATGGCTCATTCTTTGGAGTATGAAAAGAAAGAAAAAAAAGAAGAAATGAAAGAAAGAAACTGCAAAAGTCTAGAAAATTTTAATTAGGTTTTCTTTTGTGAACTGCCTTTTTCATCTTCATTCCTTCATAGTGCATTGTAATCTGAAAAGCCATCTTCATTCAGCAGGTAATGGAGGGGCACCAGGTTGATCTTCATCATGCTCGATTCCAACGTACCGATCAGTGGTTACCAGTTTATTCATGGTTGGAATCTTTAGATAAAGATGAGGTGGTCAAGTCCAAAGATATTGCCGACTGGCTTGATGGGAACCCAGACATTAAGGAGCAGTTGTGCTCTAGACACTCTCGATACCATTTGATGCATTACATTAAAAAGTGCCATGTAAAGATACTGAAGAGGAGGGAAAGGCAGAAGGTAGCAAATATTCTCCATCTTTGCTCTCTGCCCCTTGCTTTTTCTCTCTGATTTTGTTGTGAAGAAGTTTATAGTTCCATTTCCACTTGAAGACGGAACAAGGGAGCCCTAGAAAGACAGTTTGGTTAATTAGGGTGACTGATCAAGGTCTATAAGGACATCTGCTATTGAGCTTATATCATTACACATTCCTTTGCATTGTTAAACTGGACTGTCTTGTATGTGTTCTTCTATTGGTTGCATAAGCTATGGGTTTACTTGAACAGGGTTTGCAGCAGACTAACAAACAACCTTCTCCAAAAATGCATGAGAATGTGGAGGCAAAAGAGCCAGCACCAATTCCAAGTATTGTTCATCCTTAAATTTGGTTATCTGTATTTGTAGGGGTGGAGGATTTTGCTCTTCACACAGCTTTAAAGGCAAAAACAATGTGGTAGTGTTACTAAAACCAGTACTATTATTTTGTGGGTAAAAAATTGAAGTAAGATTCTTTCATGTTTTGACAAGTGAAAGATGACTTTTTGGGAAAAGGATGACACAAATATATTGTTATGGCATAAAAAATGGACTCATCTAAATGATGGATAGATACTGACACACACATGCATTTTCAGTTGTCTTGAAATGTATTTTACACCTATACGCTTTATTTGAAATGTTATTGTGATGGTATGTGATTTTTGTTTCTGCAGTGCATCTATCATGCAATCCATTGAGCAACATACCTAAGGATAGTGAATTGTATTTGGCAAAACAAAAGGAAGCTCTTCGAAAATTTGAGATGTAAGTTAATTTTTTATTGCTCCTTGTTTAATTGCAACATTCATGTATGTATGCATACAGTGATTTTGCTGACTAGCTATTTTTGTGAAATTCCAGTTTACTGGAATTGGAAAAGAAGCTTTCCCCACATTTCTCAAAGCGTCGGGCTATTTAAAATTGAAGTAATTTTGAGTAGCAAATTCTTGGCCAGATATATCTGGATTAGCAGATTGTGAACATGTTATTTTATTAGGCTCCGAAATCTTATGTAAAGAGCTGACCCGGATTGATTCATTCGAATGTATTTATTTTTTTCTAGAGAATCGACTTGTGCGCACATGTCAGTTTCTTAAGTTAAATTAGACATTCTTCCTTCAGTATTATTATTATTATTATTAGTTGTTTATCTGATACGATTTCCCTTGCCAGTTGTCTCCCATCAATACGACCTCTTCTGTCTGTGGCCTATCAGTGCGAGAGTGCATTTGTTAGGGCATCTGATTTGAGATATGCACTCAAAGCCGTGTTTGTGAGTTTTTTCCTTTCTTCTACGGAACAAATCCTGAAGTAGAAAATGAAGCGTAGAGGTCCGTGCCCCGGAGAAAATATAAAGGGCTTAAGCCCTCATGGAGGATAAATGCTACGTGATCCTTAATCCTTTATCCAAGCATGTTTAGAGAGCGAGTCTGCCACCGTGTTCATAAGTACCTCAACTTTACTCTCTGCTCTCTCGTCAAATAGGTTGAAAGTTTGTGGGAGTTTTTCTCCAGCATTCAATAGTTGGCGTCAGCCTTTTACCCCTACGTCCAAGTTAAATTACAATGTTGTCCAACCACTGAAATAAAGCTTAAAATCTGAGAAATATCAGCCCGTATTTCGAGATCGATCGGCAATAGGCCCAGCAACGACATAGGACAACCCGAATCACGTTAAAGGTTGCATGACAGAACGCTTGGTAGGGGTAACCGACCGGGCAAAGCTTTTTGCCTTTATGTGTTTTACTTGTTCAACAGGAGACAATGAGACCCAACCTGTCAACTCATAACTGTTAACTCGTACTGTTATTTTGAGTGTGCGAGAGAGAGAGCAAGGGAGGGAGAGGGACAGAGATTCGGGGAACCCCCATTTTCCCTTGTCTTGGTAGGCGTCCGCCAAGACTCATCAGATTCAAGCAGTTGGAGGCCAGTGACGCACCAATCAGGGGGTCCTGATGACTTGGCAGAGGCATACAACACGAAACAATTGATATATCACGAAAGTTTTCGAAACTGAGGCAACTGATGACCATGCCATCGTGCATTACAACAGTCGGAAACTTGTGACAAATTAAGCATCAGAGTGCATGATCAAGCAAAAGCTAGCCGTACCATCAAAATTAAAACCTTCAGCGTCAACCAACCATCTCAATATCACAAGGTTTGTTTTGCAAATCATCTGATGAGCAAATGTACTGTAGCAGATCATCAAATTTCAAGGGTGAATGCCGAACAGTGTGCTGGAACATAACCTGCTTGATTAAATTTTGGTGAGAATATAAATCAACAAAGCTTCAATGAACACTGTCTACCAAAATGCAAGTACAAATAATCACAGAGGCACATATGAAGATAGAGCAGAAGATGGAAATTAGGCAGTAAACTAGCAAAAAGACCAACATAATCCGCTTCCTAGTACTCCAGAGCATTTCTACCAATGAAAAATAAGTCAAAGGAAGAAAAAAATAAAACCAATGGTACTAAACCCCAAACTTTAGTCCACTACTATTTTGGAAAAATAGGAGTAGTTACATAGATGGCCAAAGAAGCAGAACAGCATATGCACATTGAACAATGGCAATTTTGGAAGGATCAGTCAAGTCTCCAGTATGATATGTGCTCCAATAAACAATAGACAAGCTAACAAAGAAAGGCATTAGAGAGGAAATATAACTGCTCAACCTGGTCATTACTCAGATCAAAAAGAGTACTTCATCACAAAGAATGGGTTTACATTTTTACACATACCTTGGAGTAACTATCTGCAAATGCACGTGCCCTGTTGGGCTTGCCAAGATAATGCAAATCAGCCTTCTCAAGTTTTCCGTCCACAAAACTCAACAGTCCATCACCAATAGCAAAACGTAGAAGGTTTCCTGAATGCAATCCTAACTGGAGAGCGGGAGAGAACACAAAAAAGAATAGTAAAGAAATTGTGACAATGCAGTAACAATAAGAATCCATAAAGCTTTCATAAGCCAAACCTTTTGGATAAAGTCAGAATCCAAGCAGCCAAATACCACAGGAGGATCATCTGATGTAATCAGCTTTCCATCATCTTGTAACTCCAATACTACCTGATTATACCCAAAAAAAAAAAAAGCATAACTAAATCACAATGCATAAGAATTGAAGAAGAAACCAATAAAAGTGTCTTTTTAATGAAGTACTTCTTTGTAGCCAAATTATAAACAACTTGAAAAGAGGCAAAAGAAGATGGGAGCCTGGCATGCAAGGTAAAGTACCTGTTGTTGGCTAGGAACTTGCCCTTTACTATCTGTGTCAATCACAAATTCACTACAATTCTCATCCTTCCAGACTAAGGCTAATGGCGTGTTTCCTGTTTGATAGTGTGCATGTCTGAGAAAGACACAACGTGATGATCATCAAAAACCTTTGTGAAAGGATAAAAATGTAAAGGAGAGGTTAATTCATAGAAGATGAACATAAGCAGTCCTCAAATTAGCAGCCCAATGTATGCTCACAAGCATGACATGAAAGAGAACTCGTAGGAGAAACACTGCAAAGATGCAACAGGTCAGAAGATATTATATTTCAACAAACTTCATACATCAGCTCTGAACTTCCAAAAATTACGTCAAAAGTCCACTTGCATGCTTCTATCTTAGAAAGCACACCCTCCTTGTTTGAAGCCTAAAGATCTATGACCTCACCCATGTTTGAGCAGCCAAGTGGACAAACCTTCTCACTCCCACATTTTTATCACTAGTTAATTAACATCAGACTGCTCTGCCACTGGATACAGAGGACAACGGGAGATTAATTCTAGAAGAGCTCAATTCCTAGTCTCAACCCATGACCAATATGAGCACAAAGTTTCCTTCATAACTCCTAGAACTTCTTTGTAGTGTGTTGTGCTTTGGTGGGTCTCCAAGATCCTTTCAATCACCTATGTCATGTTGAAGGGATATTTATAAGATCCAGTCGATTGTGTAAAGTATTCTTTATCTAAAATTGAAAAGGTAATATGACTATACACATGATACTTGCATACATAATTAGAAATGAACACCCTACACTGAACATACAGATTAATGTATTGAGTGTTAAATCAATGAACACCTCAAATTTTTAATATCTATTATCTAGGTGAGCAAAGGCCATAAGCCAAATCACTGGCACATGCTGGCCTCAGAACAGGTCTCATACCCACTTCTTATGAACAGCATGGATGCTCATCCACAAAAAAACTGGTTAAGCAGCTCAGCTCAAATCAAGCATCATGTAAAAAGGAATCCACTGCATTTGTAACCCTGAAATATATAAAAGGCATTGACTCGCAGTTGGGTGTCATTTGCAAAATTCAAAACAATTTGCTTAACTAAAAGACATGTGCATAATCAATAGCAACACAAAAAAAGAGTAACATCTCTCAAACTTGCAAGACAAAAAGACTTACTTATTGTAGAACAATAAACCATCCTTAACATAAGGTCCTGCTTGTGTATACGAAGCACATAGGCCAGTTTGATCACAATTGTATACTGGAACCGTACTGAACCGGTACCTATGGTAAACTGAAGGCGGATCACAAGCACCGGTCTCCCCGAGCTTGGAGTTCAACCAAAAAAATCTGAACTCAGCTGTGCAATCATAGAGAGAGTAACCCCGCCAGCAAACCATATCAATCACATAGTAAGTCTGATCTGACTGCAAAAAGCCACAAAAAAAGCATTAGAAATCACCTAAAGAAAAGACCGAACGCACATAAATTGATCAATTTTAAACAAATAATCCGTTAATTAACCTCGTGAAATATGCAGTCCAGTATAGAATAGGACTGCCCAGGCCCCGCAATGTCTCTCGTCTTCTTCGCTCCGTTTGGTAAAGCCGAAGGAAAGCGATGCATGATAGAACCATTCCTTAACCTACTAATGGTCGTTCCATTAGAAGAAACTACAAAACACCGTTTCCCCGCTGGCCTAGCGAAAACGTACCAGTCTTGGCTCGGGCGATCAGGAACGTCGATCATCCACTCCGGGAGCATCAGCTGTCTCGCGAACCACTTGCGGACCGCCGCTCCTCTGAGTTTTGACGCTTGACGGATATCTAGGTCGTTCGAGAAAGATCCGGATTCTTCTTCTTGTTCTGATCGGGCGCGATCGTCGGTTACTGGCTCGAGTTCCATATCCGGTTCCTGGTCGGGTTCGATTTGGTGAAATTGGAGAGAGAGGACGGTGGACGCTAAGGACCTAGCTTGCTGCTGAGCATCGCGGCGACTCTGCGCTTGCCGCTGCAACGTGAGGTCCCTGCGCCTCTGTTGATCGGAAATCGCCGCCCGCTTCAAGGGGCGGCGGTGCTCGGGCGGCGCCATTCCCTTTTCTTGGGTCCTGCAACTTATTCCTCCACGAAGGTGTCCGTAGGGCTGAGGGGCCCGGTGCCGACGAAATAAGCGGCGGTGCGGCCGTTATTCTTCAGAGTCGAGAAAACAGCTTTGTTAGACAGAGAAGTGAAACGCGGCGTATGAAGACACAAACCGTACAGCTTTGAACGGTGACCACTACTAGCGTGCCGACTAGGACTTGGTTGAAAAAGGCTCCCCTCAAATTCACAAAATTTATAATTTGGACCTCTGGACTTCTAATTTATTCAATTCAACCTTTTCTTTAAATCCAAAAACAGCAAAATTAAAAATACACAATATTTAAATACAAAATAAATATAATTATTTATCATCATTAATTATTATATATAAAATAAAATATTAACCATAACTAATAATTATAATAGATTGATATTATTTTTATCTAAATTTTAATTTCTTCTAATCAAGTTTATCCAAAAAAAAAATCAATGTAAAAAATTGAAAGTGTATTTTGACTTTTTGTCAAAATAATATAATCTAATATAATATGATAATAGAATAATGCAACAATGTAAGTAATGCAATATATATATATATATTCTGATATTCTGTAAATGTTTAGAGCATTGTTTTCTAATTTTCCGTATGTAAAATTGAGGTGGGTCCTAGTGATATTTGTAATTAAAATGATTGTAATTAAAATGACCCAATTGGATAAGTTAAAAACTATGAAGGATCCAAATAAAGAAGAAGTTAATGAAGTTCAGCAGTTGAAGTTGACAGATGTCCTTTTTTTTTTGGCTTTTTTCCAGCCTAATTGAATACGGGAGAAACGAACGATGAATAAAAATAAAAAAGAGACGGTCGTTGCTGCAACAACCACAACTACTCGGGAGGCGGATTCTTCGATGCTAAGCCCTCATAAAACGGCAGCAAGTCGCACTGCTCTCACGAACCATGAAGAAGAAACGAGAACGCAAGACATCGTTAACAAGAACAACAACAGCAACAACAACACTGGACAATTCTCTCTTTGTAAGTTCCGAACTGGAGCTTCTGCCTTCACTTCCAAGAGGTAGGGCCTTTATCTGGTGTCTTGCTACTGCCAGTGTTCGCTGATTTGATTTGGGTTTTTGCTTCTCATCGCAATTCTTCGTCATGGAAATACCGTCCTTCTGTTACCAAGACATTTTATTGGGTCGAGTCCAGAATCAGTTTAGCTTCCGTTTCACAATCTCTGTTCAAAACGGGTTTAAACAAAAATTACTCTCTCCGGGGTACCTTTTCCGATCCAATAGAAGAAAATGGAGACACCCATTTGATAAGATCCGGTGCTGTTCTCTGGACCAAGGGCTATGGCAACGCCCTAAGCCAAAACCTTCGAAAATTGGGATTAATGAGGAAGAAGGAACCGCTTCTCGTGAGACCCAGTTAAAGATTCCCAGTGTTGCAATTTGTAGTCAGATAGAGAAGTTGGTTCTCTTTGGCAGGTATAGAGAGGCTCTTGAGCTGTTCGAGATATTCGAGCTTGAAGGTGGATTTGCTGTGGATAGTAGCACTTATGATGCATTAATTGGTGCTTGTATAGGGCTAAGATCCATCCGAGGAGTAAGAAGAGTGTTTAGTTACATGATGAGCAATTGTTTTCAACCTGATCTGTATATGAGCAATAGAGTTTTGCTTATGCATGTAAAGTGCGGGATGACGATTGACGCTCAAAATTTATTTGATGCAATGCCTGAGAGGAATTTGGTTTCTTGGAACACGATCATTACGGGACATGTGGATGTGGGAGATTATATGGAAGCATTTAGGTTGTTTCTGATTATGTGGGAGGAACTCTCCGATGGTGAGTCCCGAACATTTGCCACCATGATCCGGGCATCTGCTGGATTAGGATTGATTTCTGTGGGGAGACAGCTACATTCATGCATTTTGAAGGTGGGAATAGGAGATGATATATTTGTGTCTTGTGCTTTGATTGATATGTATGGTAAGTGTGGAAGCATTGAAGATGCTCAGTATGTCTTTGATGAGATGCCAGAAAAGACCACTGTGGCATGGAATACGATCATTGCAGCATATGCACTTCATGGTTATAGTGAGGAAGCTTTTGATATGTATTATGAGATGCGAGATTCTGGGGTTAAATTGGATCATTTTACATTTTCTATTATTGTGAGGTTATGCACAAGGTTAGCTTCTTTGGAACATGCAAAGCAAGCTCATGCTGCTTTGATTCGTCACTGTTTTGGATCAGATATAGTGGCCAGCACAGCACTTGTGGACTTCTATAGCAAATGGGGAAGAGTAGAACATGCTCGGTGTATTTTTGACAAGATGCCCTGCAGAAATATCATTTCCTGGAATGCCCTAATTGCTGGATATGCTAACCAAGGTCAGGGAGCTGAGGCCGTTGAGTTGTTTGAACAGATGATTCAAGATAAAATGGTACCTAACCACATAACTTTTCTTGCTGTTTTAGCTGGTTGTAGCTATTCGGGTCTATCAGAGGAAGGGTGGGAAATTTTTCATTCTATGAGCAAGGACTTCAAGATCAAGCCCCGAGCAATGCACTATGCATGTATGGTTGAATTACTTGGTAGGGAGGGGCTCCTAGACGAAGCTTTTACTTTGATACAGGGTGCTCCTTTCAAGCCTACAGTAAACATGTGGGCTGCCCTTCTAACAGCTTGTAGAATTCATGGTGACTTAGAGCTGGGAAAATTTGCAGCTGAGAAGCTTTATGGAATGGAGCCAGAAAAACTTAGTAATTACATTGTTCTTTTGAACATATACAATGATTCTGGCAAATTAAAGGAAGCTGCTGCTGTTGTGCAAACTTTAAGAAGAAAAGGTTTGAGAATGTTTCCAGCACGCAGTTGGATTGAAATTAATATGCAGCCTTATGGTTTCCTTTCTGGGGATGAATCCCATCCCCAGAGGAAGGAGATTTATCAAAAGGTAGATGATTTAATGTTACAATTGAAGAAGCATGGATATACTCCTCAAGTGAAAACATTGTTTCCTGATGTGGATGAACATGAAGAACGGATATTAAAATACCATAGTGAGAAATTAGCAATTGCTTTTGGGTTGATGAATACTTCTTGTTGGGTTCCTTTGCAAATTGTGCAGGGCCACCGAATCTGTGATGACTGTCACAAAGCAATTAAGTTGATATCTATAGTTACTAAAAGGAAAATTGTCATGAGGGATGCCAGCAGGTTCCACCACTTCAAAGATGGAAACTGTTCTTGTGGAGACTACTGGTGATGGATTATTTTTTGTCTTTTCTTTGACAGGCGTTATCGGTTTTTTTTATCCTGCTGCCTCATTCTTTGAAATGAATCCCATTGCGTCAATAATGTATACACAAGTTGCTGTACTATCAACTTACAAAAATACATTTGGAGTTATCTGTTCCAGCTTTTTCGCCTGTTGGGGGTTTAACGTGTGTTTAGCCCTTTGAGTCATCGTTTTAATGTTATCATGCTACCAAGGCATTGAAATGGTCGTTTTATTTGTTCACTTAACGAAACCATTCGGGTAACTTAAAAATATGAGGTGGAGATGCTTAGTCGCTGAGATAGATAAAAATATGACAGGGTTGATGATAGATAAAAATTTAAGACGTGGAAAATGAAAATAAAAACATTTAATTATTAAGATGTTTTAAGACAGACTATTCTTCTATTTTCTTGAGGTACTAATATTGTGTGCAGATTGTTGACGTATAAGATTGTCCTGAATGCTTCTATAAGATTGTCCCGGAAATACTTTTGCGCCACAAAGCTGCCTTAGTTCCTCTCTTTTCGGCTACGATGAGAAAATAAGGTTTAAGAATTTCAACAATTGATGAATCAATGAATTATAGTTGGGACAAACATTAACCTTTATCAGAACAGAACATGAAAGCGTAGCAACACGATTTCAACGAAGTAAACAAATTCGACGGCGAAATTGTCAACCATGGAGTTTTAGCCCCCCCCCCCCCAACACACACACACACACTTATATATTGTATGGTTGTTTCCAGGCATGTTTTTTACAAGCAACGCATGTCAAATATTTGGGAAAATAATTCTATGCTGGAGCCTCGAGGTGCTTCCATCCAGTCCAGCATATAGAACAAGTGAAAATTGTCATTGCATTGCATGTATCTGATCTTTTTAGTCCCTGCCAGTCTGCCTCTACCTAGCAACCCCAACCTTCAACAAACTAATCCCAAATGCTTCCATCATTTTATTGTATGTTTTCTCGATACTGGGATTATTTTATGCGTTTTGCAATGCAATCCAGTGGCAACAATTCTGGTTAACAGGCTAGGCACATGTTAATTTCTCTTCTTCTGGCTACTGTTGCAAAACAATGCGTTGCATGTAAATCAAAGCGAAGTGATAAGATTCGCCAATGATATTCATACATAGAGGAATTGGTTAGCCAACGCTCAACAGCCAAAAGGATTCCATAGAAATCGATTATATCTGCTCATGCCTTGGATTGAACCTTTGAAAGATCATAAAGTTCAGACGGTGCATTATTAGTCAAGATTCGAGTGTGAAGAGGAGGAACAATTCATTGAACATGTTAGGTCAGGGGGTTCTGATTTGACAAGTGAAGCACCCCTCTTCTCTTCTCGGTTCCAAGCCTAGTTTCGAAGCACCAGACAGCCAATCTGTATAAATCAAGGGGTTGTTGGATCAGCAATATCATGACATTTTCTATCGTTGTCTTTCTTTCCTTTTCCTTGGAAAAAGATGGGGACGAGGTTTGAGGGACAGGAGAGCGACGGGAGAGAGACAGTGCACGGGTTCTGCTCATTTTTCTTTTTTTTCTCTTTTTAGTTATATAACGTATACGCTGTTAAAGTAGGATGTTCTAATAGATAAGATAGAATATATACCATCGTCAAAAAATTTTATATATACGAAATTAATAATTGTTTGCACATGTATTTTAGTTGTATGTATATTGTATTTAAAAAAAAATTAAAATAATAAAAAGAGAGACAGAATCAATGCGGAGGGCCTGTATCCTATCTACATCCCAACTACGAATCCTGTGCCTAAAACGGGTCCTTTCTCTCTTAGAAATTGGCCGACGAGCTTTTGTAAGGGGTTGAGTTGATGTTCGTGTTTATTTATAAAATTGAGTAGAAACAAAGCATCTGTAATTACAGAAACTTGATAACTAACATCCAAAAAAAAAAAAATCTGATTAATTCATATATATATGTGTGTGTGTGTGTGGGATCAAAAAGGGGGTTGTCCTATCTTTTTCAAGCCGTACGACCTTTAAACACCAATCCACAAGATGCCCATGGACACTGCCTTAGCGCATTCATTCGTTAAAGAAGCAAGGATGTATATATAAGTAGACCCCATATTAAGCTATAGTGCAGGAACCCTTCCACGGTTTTGTAAGTCAAGGTTTTCTTAAACGGTGGATTACAAGTCAACGTTTTTAAAAGCATGTTATTTGGTGATCCAATTCATCCACCATTGCAAAATTGTTTGTTACACTTCTTTTTTCTTTTTCTTTTTTTTTTGTGTGAATTTAAAGGTATGGGGCTGAAAATTAAAAACGTTCCTACGCGTCATCGCAAGTGATGATTCTCATTACAGTTTATAACATTGATTTCAAACGAGTAAATGAGTAAAAAGTCCCCAGTCTCTATCACGTTAAACCTAAAAGAAGTCAAATTAAACCGCCCCGGATGGGATAAAAGCTAATTTGTTTGCATTAACGCATTTTTTATTTATTTCCGAGGAAAGAACCAAATTCCGAGAGTTAACCAACCAATGAACGAGAAAGCCAAAAAAAAAAAAAAAGTAACCGCAGGCCAGAAATCCAAACAAGAGTACTTTGAAGGCACGGTAATAAAATAATAATAATAATAATAAAGAGTGAAACCTCGTTTGTCCCGTGCTCTGCTTACTGGCATTGAAACGACTCCGTTTTTTTGGGTTTATGGAGAATTAAAACGTCTCCACTGTTTGGGGTAAGAAGTCACTTGAATCGTCAGAGACAGACGCAAGTATCACCCCAATAGCACCAGCCGGCCAAACAGAAACCTTAAAAGCTTAGTCTATACGCCAGCATCAAACATTCTTAGTTCACAAAATAGAAAACAGAAACCCTAGAATCTGAGGCGCAGAGGCAGAGGCAGAGGCAGAGGCAGAGGGGAAGGGCAGGGTATTGATGGCCACCACAAGCATCGGCGGCGCTGACGATCGGGTGATGGCGACGGCGCAGCAGATCGTCAAGAGCCTCAACACTCCGAAAAACGTCCGCGAAGACATGCTTTTGATCTTCTCCAGCTTCGACAACCGGTTGTCCAACATCACGGATTTGATTAAGGAGGAATCCAATTTGCAGTCTAGATTGGAGTCGGCGGAGAAGATCATTTTCCGGTACGAGTCCGCCTCCGCCCGCCACCACTCCACCCTCTCGTTGGAGGACTCTCCTGAAGAAGCCACCGAGTATTTGTCCGCCGTCGACCAGGTCCTCGAGTTGCTCGACGGCTTCTCGATTCAGCCCGCCGAACAACACACCTTGCACAGGGCAGAGACCGCCGCCCAGGTCGCCATGGCGAGGCTGGAGGAACAGTTTCGCCATATTCTGACGAGGAATACCGTTCCGCTTGATGCGGAGCGATTGTACGGATCTATTAGGCGAGTATCGCTTTCCTTTGTATCTAATGATGTGGAAATCGGCGAGGAATTTGGCAGTTTTGGAGACATGGAGAGTGAAAGCACGTGCTTTCATGAACGGGGAGCGAGTTTGGGCGAAGATGTGTCTGTGGATTTGATAAACAGCGGTGCTGTTGAGGAGCTAAAAGAGATTGCGGAGCGGATGATTCGATCTGGTTATGAGAAGGAGTGTGTGCAGGTTTATAGTAACGTTAGGAGAGATGCCTTGGACGAATGTTTACAGAGTTTGGGTTTTGAGAAGCTGAGTATTGTAGAGGTGCAGAGAATTGGATGGAAATCCTTGGATGAGAAAATGAGGAAATGGGTACAAGCTATGAAAATCGCAGTTAAGGCACTTTTGTCCGGAGAGAAGAGGCTTTGTGAGCACATCTTTGATGCGTCTGATTCAGCCAAGGAAATCTGTTTTAATGAGACTGCAAAACGGTGTGTGATGCAGTTGTTAAATTTTGGGGCGGCAGTGGCTATTGCAAGGAGGTCATCGGAGAAGCTTTTCCGGATTCTGGATATGTATGACGCATTGGCAGATGTTCTTCCGGATTTGCAGTTGATGTTTACTGATCAATTTGTCTGTAGTGAGGCAAAGGGAGTGCTGGATGATTTGGGAGAGGCTGCAAGAGGGACTTTTGCAGAGTTTGAGAATGCTGTCCAGAGTGAGACTTCTAAGAAACCTGTGCTAGGTGGAGAGATCCATCCACTTACGCGCTATGTAATGAATTATGTGAAATTGATTGTCGATTATAGTGATTCACTAAATTCTCTGTTGGATGGAGAATATCATGAATCTAATGAGTTGCAAAATGATGATGGTAAGTTGGCAAATATGAACCCAGTGGCAAGGAGATTGTTGGCCTTGTTATCCTCTCTGGAGTCAAATATTGAGGAGAAGTCCAGATTGTATGAGTCTGGTGCTATGCAGTATATATTCCTGATGAATAATATCCTCTATATAGTGCAGAAGGTTAAGGACTCGGAACTTATTAATCTTTTGGGAGATCAGTGGGTTCGCAAGCGCCGGGGTCGGATACGCCAATACGCTACAGCTTATCTAAGGTCTGCTTGGAGCAGGGCATTGTCTTGTTTGAAGGATGAAGGTATAGGCGGGAGCTCTAGCAATGTCTCCAAAGTGGCCCTGAAGGAAAGGTTCAAGAATTTCAATGCTTGCTTTGAGGAAATCTATAGAGTGCAGACAGGATGGAAGGTCCCAGATGCTCAACTTCGTGAGGAGCTTCGAATATCTATTTCTGAAAAAGTACTACCAGCTTACCGTGCATTTATGGGGAGGTTTGGGAGTCAGCTTGAAAGCACAAGGCATGCTTGGAAATACATAAAGTACACACCGGAGGATCTAGAGAATTATCTATCACACTTATTTGAGGGGATACCTCTTGTTCTTCATCACTTAAGAAAAAAGGGTACATAGAACAGGTAACTAGTTGTGCTTTTGCCAACAATTAGAGGGACAGAGTTCATGTATTTAATATTTCTGCATAATATGCTTTTATTTTGTTGGTGTTGATGTTCTAAAGACAGGTATCTGTGAAAGCTACTTCCTTCCATGTAATATTTTGTACATGTATTATAGACATTAGTGTATATTTATGAACTTTCCTCTGGTTCATGTATTTTACCTGTCGTGAATCACATGTAGGATTGAAGTACATGGTGGCTTTACTTCACCAATTTTGAGGGCGATAGAAGTCCCCTGTAAGCAGGTGAAACCTTTTCACCGGGGGTTCCCTGTAAAATGCAATTTAAGCTTCAACTTGGTCGGGATGTACTAATAGGCATCTCATATTTTTCAAAGGTCCAAGAATTTGACATTGGTCATGAAGTTCTTGAGAATATATCGAAAGTTATAACTTTAAGTTACAAGGGTTTAGAACTTAAGTCAATTAATAGGTAATTTGGCTCTGACGGTAGTTTATCAAATTTTCTTTACGTTCACCTTTGTAAATCGAGGGTAATGCTCTATATTTCCATCACTGTGGGTTTCATCTCTTTGATGAAAACAGTTGAAACTAATTGAATTATTCCCTGTCTTCAAGATTGATAACATTGGCTCGGATCTTTCTAGGTAATGAGGCATTCTTGTTGGGGCGTGTTGTTGGTGACTCGATGACTGTCACAGTAGTTTTTGCCATCTGTATTTTGTGTCTATAAGCATTCAACTATATGAGTACGTCCCGTTGATTGTTTTCTGTAAATTCTAGTAATTTATTAATTGACTGGTTCAGCACGTCTAAGCTTAGTATATAGATAACTGTTAGGGATGCCATTTAACAGTGTTTTCCTATGTCCAGATTCTGTTTGTTACAACTGCCTCTGAGCTGTTCCATTTAAACTGGATTCTGTTATCAATTCTCACTTTCTGTGCGATTGTAAAGCCAATGGTACTGGGAGCTACGTGGATTCATCGTGTAAGTGAATTACCCACGCCCAGTATTCAACTCGAGTTAAAGTTAATTTCAATTTAGAGAACTCTTTTATTGAAGATTGATGATGAATAAGCCTCCAACAGTGACAAGTATCCTACTTGGAGACCCTTCACCTCTACTCCTATAATGGGTTCGTCGTTACTAGAAAAAGAAAAGGAGAGAGGGGGGGGGAGTTGATCAGGGATAATCATTGGGTTTGTATTCCTACGCTTTTCCAATTAGTGCTGCGCCCTTCCGTTTTTTCGTTCTCTTTTTTTCTTCTTATTTTTTTATCCGATGAAGTTGAAGCTCTCATGTTGTATGGCTTTTTACAGATGGACTATTGTTGTCTTGCTTTTGCATCCAATAAATTAACGCGCACCTGGGAATTTGGGTAGAAATGTGACTTGGGACATACTTGCTAAATTTTTATTTGGACTAACGTTTGGGTTTGGGTTACTTGTCCAGTTTTGCCTGCTAAAATGAAGAGAGCGTTGGCCAATGCATAGTTGCATACCATGGATGAAGTAACCCCTTTTCTTGGTCGTCAAGTATTCCATTTCGATGGTCCGGAATTCAGAATTAATGTAATGATCTATTTGGGGTAGAAAATAAGAAACACAGGATAATATTCTTTCCTGAAGGGACCTAAATGAATGAGTAGGCGAGTGTCGTTGCTTATGCGGTTTAAGTTTTCAATATATTCAATGGTTAGGATAGAACAATGTGAATTTTCATTTTCTCGCGTTGGCTTGGTTGTCTTTTTTATTTTATTTTATTTTAAATTCATCCCTCGTCACTCATGATAATGGGAAAGGCTAATAAGGTCTCGAACGTTCCTTTTAAACTTGTCCTTGCTTAGCTTTGTTAGCATACCACAACAACGTGCCATGTCTGTGTCTAGTCTTGTGCTGGCGAGCAGAGAGATCGAAATGCAATTCAAAGGAAGAGGGTGATTAAAAACTATGGAGAGCTCATTTAGCATCTACATACAGAATATGGCTAAGAGAACTTAGAATCTTAGAAGGGGCACACTGATCCTGCTGCACTGCATGTGTCTTTCCGTTTCCGCCCATCGGTAACGTCATGCGGGCTTTCTGGGCCATCAAATAATTTAGTAGTTGTTTGGGAGAGAGCTGTATCGGATTCATAAAATTGTCCTAACCTATTAAGGTTGGCGTTTGCTGCCATCGTCTTCATCACGCTCGAGACTCTGTTTTTGTTTGATTCTTTCAGGTCTAACAGCCTTCCCTTTCAACCAAGAAAAAAACAGTCCTAGCCTATTAATTTGAAATACTGAGAAGTACAAGAAACTGATGTAGAATGCACTTCAGGTATATTGTTTTATAAGCGAGAATGGCTAAATGATAAATTAACAATCTTGGTCGCCGCCGTTGAAAAAACATCCAGACCAACTCTCACGAATACTCTCACTCGACCGATATCGCCGACCACTCGAACGACAACAAGGTCTGACGAAAACTGATTGCCATCAGGAGCCCAACGCATAGCAGGTCGGTGCTCCTGTGGGCTTTAGAACTAAATACCCAGCAAGGCTTTGTCCTTGCTTGGGCATGGAACACGACGGTAGGTCGCCCGGTTGCCTGGCATAGGACACCAGCTCTCTCCTTGGGAGTATCGAACCTCCAAAGGTTGTGTTGATCAGGTTTGGGTCTCAACAAAGGCTAAAATCTTCAGTTATGAACAAAAAGATACAGAATAAATGACTTACTTATTTTCCCTTTACACATTCAGCATCCAAATTAATCAGCACAGGGCCACAACAAAGTTTTTATTTGATTTCAACGTAAAGGAGCTCGCCCCAGGTTTGCCAGTACACGAAAGACAACTGGAAAAATGAACTTTGATGCAGAAAAGGTAAACTGGGTTTGCCAGTACACAAAAGACGGCTGGAAAAATGAACTTTGATACAGAAAATGAAACTTAATTACAAGGGGCTCACCTATGTTATAATCATCACATTCACATGGTATCCAGCAGCAGACAGGTGATTAGCACAGTTCAATTCTAAAAGCAGTCAATCATTGATACCTCTTAAACACTGCTGTTTTGGGGCAATGGCAGTACGCCGTCAAAGAAATCACCAAAGTAGCCATGAGGCTCGTGCACAAGCCTTGAGATGATGTCTCTCAGAGTGATCACACCTTCCAGATTTCCAGTAGCATCTACCACATATATTCGATGGATTTTCTCTGAGTCAAGCTTCTGTATCACTTCTTTAATAGTATGGTCTCTGGTGCATGTAACCATTCCGCCCACTATGGGCGAGCTTTCATCATGTTCCTTCAAGTAGCCTCTCACTGCCATCAGAAAGTTCTTTGCCGTGATAGATCTGCAAACAAGTATTAAAATGAGTACAACTTTATAGCTGAAGGGCAGTTCAGTGCAAAAATGAGATCCTTCTTTCATTTGGAAAAGTTACTGCCTCATTTAGTCCCACCATTATGCCCACACCTTAACACATCCACCAACTTAAAACATAAGCGAACTAAAGGCGGTGGCTTCTTTTGGTTTAATCAGAAGGAATGCATCAGTTTATATCCAATAACAGCAACTTTGTTTTACCATTCTTTTCTCTCCGCAAACTTTGAATATGACAGTTGAAACTGTACTGACAATAGATTGAGAAGCCTCACAAAACTTTGAAGTATCTAGAAGGCTCATCATGCATATGGCATGACATGCCTAATTCCACTGCTGCATTTAAAAATTTGCGTGTTGGGCACATTCTAAGGTCCTTAAGTGTTTCAATAAGAGGAAAAAGAGCCCCAAACCTATAATCATGGTAGATCTCTGGTGCAGTTAAAAGAAACTGAACATCTCTAAGACTTATGTTGCCCACTGCCTTTCCAGTGCCATTTTCAACCACAGGTACACCTCCAATTCTCTTCTTTCTCATGAGCTTAAAAGCCTGGAGAACTGGTTCTTCCTCGTGCACCTAAAACATATGACAAGCAAAAAAGATAGAGCAATCAGCATAGAACACTCTAAACAAAAAAATATTTGTCTTGATCAGATGTTAAGTAAAAGAGATGCCAAATAAGAGATAGAGTCTGCAAATTGCCTGCCAACACCAATGACATTGCTTAAAAGTAAAAACCCATTAATATTTCAATTCATCTCCATGGCCAGATCAGAGATTTGACCAGCCTGTTGTTAACATAAGACTCTGATACTCAAAAGCCAGACACAGCACAAAATAGTTCATCAACTTCCCATCCATGTTCAATTATTCAGGACACCAAACCAAAGCATTGCAGATTACCATTTCCTCAAGAATAAACACACAGAATACTCAATAGAGAACAGTAACACACCTTCACCATTTGACCACGAGACATGACGGGAAGGCCAATTTCAGAGAGTGTCTTAGTTCCCCAGCTTTCAAACCAATGAAGCCCAGCACATTCAGCCAGCATGTGTATGACAGCAGACTGTGTGATGATGTTATCAATTGTCCCTTCACCCAGATCCACCACTGGAATACTTTTCATCTTGTACTTTGACAGCAATAACAGCATTGTCAAAAAGGAGTTTGATTTCTGCAATGCAAGGAATGGTGCCCAACGGAATGAACCTGAGATGTCTCCCACCTGTGTGCCCTTAAGTTAGCAATCAGTGATCGAATATATCTTGTTTAAGAGAAAATGAGAAATAACCTGGGATCAATGAAACTTTGTATTATAGTCAAAGCAAGTAGTAGGACCTTTGTGTTTTTATAAAATGCAGAGGTTGTCAGAGCCTCAAAAAAGTTTCCAGAAGTTGCCGCAGCATCTTCAGGACCCAAGGTTCCAAGTCCAGAAGCCTTAGTCACCCCATTAACAGCCAATGCAACAGCAGCACCAGAGGATGGAGTCGATGGAGTCCTAGGAGATGACGGTTCGGACTGTCAAAGAAAGGTCACAAAAATTACAATTGTCATCACCAATTCAAAAGATGGCCAACTAACAACAACAACAAAGCCTCAATCCCAAATTTAATTGGAGTTGGCTACATGAATCTTTTCTCACCGTTTCATTTTGTTGTGCACTAGGTCAGCTGTAAGACCTAATTGTTCCAAATCCTTTTTGAGTAAAGATGGCCAACCAAATAACATTAAAAAAAAAAACGCTAATTATGTAATGACCCATTATTTAAGTTTATCAAAAACGACAAAAAAAAAAAAAACTGATCTGAGAATTCAACTTTTCCCAGATCACCTGGAACCACTAATAAAAATATGATAATTAGATCTTCCTGTAATGAGGAAGATGTCTTACTTTTATCCCAATTTGGTAACTAAGCACAAAAAAGAAACGGTTCGTGATCTCCACATAGGACTAGCTGTTTGTGGAGCTTTACCTTCTACTTAAAACAGAAAGGCCCTACTAGTTTCTCAATGAATTTACCAACAAGAAGAGGCCTTTCGTTTCTTCTCTTTGAATCTAAAAGAGGAAGAGAAAAACATGGAACCTGATGCAAAATCCAGACAACGATTCCGGCAAACTCAACAATGCCAAGGTATCTGTCCATCCAGGTGGCGTCCTCCGGAGCATCAACATCCAACACCGGCGCGCTTAGAATTCTATGTTCCGCAAGTATTTTAACTGCATCTGCCAGACTTGTGTCTGATTTTATCTCGATCACTGCACACACATTGTTTTTTTTTTTTTTTTAATTAAAAAAGAAAACTCGATCACTCAATAGTCTTCGACAGTTGACCAATTCAATTGCCTAATCTTTTGGGTGTTTTTTTTTTTTTTTTGTAAATTTGTGAGACTGATATCAGTATATACCTTGAGAAGAAGGAGGAGAAGGGAAGGCAGAGACAGGGATGCTCTCAAAGCAAGCGTTGAGCTTCTCAGTGGGACTGAGCTGAGGCTCCTGGACGTCCCATAGATCCTCTACTTTCATCCCCAGCTTCGCCTCTGGACTCCTCGGACTCTCCTCCATGCTACTCTTTCTCACCAGCTGCATGCTCGCCATCGCCACCTCTCTCTCTCTCTCTCACGCTCTAATCACGAAACATCTCTGTTTAAATAACTACAGGTACAAAGTAGTTTCCTCCTTACTGCTCATCGTTCTCATCGTTTGGAGAGAAACACGTGGCAGAATCTGGTTATTTGGGGTGACACGTGGGAAATAAAGAAACTGTGAGGTGCATGGTGAGTGATGGAGGTTTTGGTGGTCAAACTGGCTGACGGAGGATTCGCTCAAGTTAATGCTTATCCGGCTTCTCTTTTTTTTTTTTTTTAAATTACATTTTCACTTTTTTCTTTTTTTATTTTGTCTCCGTCTCTCCTAACTTCCCTCCTTGTCCCCCCGATTATTGATGGCGGCCACTCGCCTGGCGCTCTAATATGCGCCAACGCGTGCTTTGCGCACTCTCCCCTTTGCCTTGGACGCTGCGCTTCACTTTGCTGACTCGGATGGCTCCCCCATGCTTCCGTTCATCTCACAATTAAATAACAAAAATCTCTTCTACCTTTTTTTTTTTTTCTCCTTTTGGAAGATCCTCGATTACGACGTCGTTAGACTCCCGGGGTAAACTGACACCTCTTCCTGTGTGCGGCGATAAAATGAGACGGTTACCATATTTATTTATTTTGATTATAATTTATTTTATAATATATAAATTTATTTTTTTATTTTAATTAAAGTTTAATTATAGTACAATATAAGAATATAAGTATATTATATTTTTTAAATAGTAAAATCAAAATTAAAAATTTTCAATAAGAAATTAAAATGTGAAATTTGCTCGTCAATTGCCTCAGCTTTTCGAAGAAAAGTTAAGACTCTGCCAAGGAGGAGTAATTTGAGTTTTAATTTAGCGCAAATGTGCCTGCTCCCCGAATTTACTTAAAATTATTATAAATTGAGAGAATGAAATTTCGGTAGGTTTGAGTGTGTTTAATGTGTATTTTAAGATCTATAAATTAATTAAAAATAGAAACCAAATTTAAGTAGATAAAAAAAAAAGAGAGACCGTAACTTAATTAATTAATAATTTTAATTAAAAAAATATTTAGAATGATTATATCATATTAAATTTAATTTATAATATGATAAAATTATTAAAAAGTTATGTAATTGAGTTTAGAGATATTTATTAAATCATCAAATTTATTTAATGGGACCAAATCTATTAAGATCACATTAAAATTTTCAACATTATTAAAAATGGTGTGGATATAATTTGTAATTTAAATAATGGTGGTTTGATTTTGATTTTAAAATTTTAAAAATTATCAAAATTAAACTGAAGTGCATTATAATATCAAAGTATAAGAGTTCATTTTATAAAGATATGAATCATATAAAAAAAATCTAACTATTTTTCATAATTCACAATCCTTTTATGCATAACATATTAAATATATACATTATTGATATTTTTTTTTCTTATCATATTTTTAATTATTTATTATTTATCCTTTTTTGAAACTTTACTTTATCATTTTTTATACTTGAAAAATCAATACTCAGATATCAATGTTTTTGTTTAAAGGACAAATTGATAATATAAAAAGTGTAAATGATAATTTTAGTTTTAATAAATATAATTTAAACTATTTAATTGCTTAAAATTAATTCATAATAACGAATAATAATTTAGTTAATTGTGTTTTCATATATATTTGATTATAATTTTAAAAATTTTCAAAATACCATTAACAATTAAGTTTAAATATAAAAATTGAAACAGACCTGCCGCGTGTATGCTAATCAAGCTTGTAATCAAAATTTTATTATTGTTGTTATTAAATAAAAAAAATTGCACAATATGATTATTTGATTTACAGTTGGGGAGAGTTGGATGGCATGCACGTTTGCACCCAACTGTTTTTGTGATAATTTAATCTTGACTTTGGATTTTCCATTTTTTTTTTAACAAAACAATGGTCGGTCTTTTTTTTTTTTTTTTTTGGTCGTTGCAAAACAAAATAAAAAATTTAAATAAATATAAAAAAAAAAAAAAAAAAAAACAGAAGGAGCAGCCCGTGTTGCAGCATCCTCCAGTCCGTAATATGTGTAGGCCCGTTTTTCCAAATCGAAGCTTACAAGACGAAGATCGCTTCTTTTTTTTTTTTTTTTATTCACGAAGCGTTCAACTTTGAGTTGAGAGTCCACATCAGTAAAAAAGTGTAGGGACTAACGCTGTGACGGAAACCCATTAGTACTTTTGTTCAAGATTGTAAGACTGCAATCGAAAAAACCAAGAAGTTGGAAGTCTGTCATAAACGGCGAAGACCACCCCACGGAGCCAATTTGACTCCGCGCGCTCCTCCCACAGTCTCTCTCCGTCGTCGTCAGTCGTCTCTATTTTTCAGCCGCGAGGGTTTTGCAAGGGCGGGGTGGGGTGCAAATCAATGGAGGACTCGTCTTCTCGTTATCCGTCAGATCCTAATCCAACGGCTACTGGCGCTTCCAAATTCCTTGCCAATCTTCCGTCTCGCGTCTTCTCGTCGTCCACTGTCATCTCCTCTAATCCGGTGATTCTTTCTTTTACTCTGCCTTCTTGTGATTTTATTCAACTTCGCTACTTTTCTGGTTTGTGAACGATTGAAGTAAAGCGGAGTGCTTTAAATGCCCAATTCCGTTGTGGGGGAGGGGGGTTTGGGGTTCTTCCGTATGCGCTTATGCTGGGATTGTGGTTACGATTATGATCATTGTGTTTTGAATTCTTGTGTCTCGGTGTTTGGAATGAAGGTTTCATGCAAGTGCTTGATTGATGGTCATTAGGACGAGTTGGTTGCTTCTGGCATCCCAGAACTTGTTTGTCCTATTTTGTTATATGTGATTATTGCCATTTGTGCTGAGTATGAGTGTTGGATACCATTAGTAGAAGACCCCTTAAGTTGCTTCGATAGTTGCAACTCAATGCTCTGAGTGCTTGTATCTGTGGCTACCATTCTGTTGTCTGTTGCTGATGTTATTGGTTAATGATGTTGTGATTGTCCAATGAGCTTGTTTCCCCTGTTACCTTCATTTGGCTTGCGACAACACTCAAAACTAAAAGTGTAAAGACTTTTTTTTTTTTTTCTGTTGTAGGAAAATGAATCACATTTCGCAATTCTTAGTTTGTCAAATAAGATTTAAATGTGTAGCATGTCTGACCTCAAAAAGGTTTTCTGCTTTACAAGATTTGGGTTTTTATTGCAAAGATTCCTTTTGGTTCCAGCCTGTTAATGATTTAAATTTTTTGTCATTCGCTTATGATATAGGCAGCCATTTGGAAGAATTTGACTATGAGTACTTAAGAGGGTTACCTTGGGCCATTTTTTCAAGGAATAAGGTAAACATCAGAGGAAGGAAAGGAGAAGATTATATATTTAGGTTGAGTACTCAGTCTTGTTTGTAGACTCTGGATGCCATTGTTAAATGAGTGTTTCAGACTCTGCATGGTGGCAATAATAATCATAAAACTATTGCAGACTTTAAAAATGATACTGTTTTCTTGATAGAATTAACTTGCACTATTTGGAATTATTGGAGCGAAAGTTGGTGGTGTTCAAGAATACAATGAGCTGGTCATTTCGGTTTTTTCAACTGTAGAAAGCTTCTGCTCGCCAAAACTTCAAATTATTGAGTGCGACGTTGCATCTTTACCTGCATCTTGGTGGTTACAGCTTATAGCTCAACCACTCCAAGCCAGATTATTGAAAGAGATTGCAGCCTCTTCTAGGATCTCAGATGTTGTAATTACATTGTTGGGCATCTCAGTTATGTTGACTTGGAAGCAGACTTCCTTGCTAGGTTGTTGGCATTAATATATGCAAGGCTACTGCCTTATTGTGCACACACAGCTTTTCCTTTTTCCAAGCCAGTTTTGAGTTTGTTGTGCTTTTATTCTCCTCCTTTGTAAACTGTCTATGGGAAGGTGCTTCTTGAAGTGTTGATCGGGTTTCTGATAATTTTCCCTGCATAGATAGAAACAAATGCATTTTATGTATATTTTAAGGGCACCGCATAACTTGGCTTTGATTATCTTCTGCATGTTATATCAATGAGCACACTTTACCATGGACGAAATAAATCCATAAAACAGAATGAAGCCTTTTTCTAGAGTAATGGGATCTACTTGTTCACTATCAATATATAACTTTCAATCTCTCTTTGATATATCCACTTTGCTGCTATGGTGATGCATTTGGTTGTGGTTTGCTTTGTATACTATTTTTCTTCTTTTTATGCTTACGGATGATTGTGAAGACTTGATCTAAGCCTACTGGGTAAGATTCCCCTGTTAGCTTTATTAGCTGGGTTTGTCCGAGGACATGGAATTTCTTTTTCAATTCATTAGGTCCTTGTTGCAATATATTTTGTTTGAAATTATTATTTAGTTCTCATATTGGGAATTTTGCACAGGGTGGGATGCGAGTTTATATATGTGAGCATGACACATCTCCCCCAGGTTGGCCTTTGTTTCAAACTTTAGCATTCCTTACCCTTTGGGCACTTGGAAAGCAGTTTATGTAGTTTCATGCTTCATGCTTGGCTTCCCACTGAACTGGAATAATATTTTTGCTTGATCTTATGGTCATAAATAATAGTGTTTCTAATTGTATCATGTCAAGAATTTACTTCTATCTGCCTCTCCATTTATACCATCATAGCTCACGATGATGATAGATAGGAAAGGATGTATTGTAGCTGTATTTGTCCGATGGCACTTTGTTTCTGGATTATATTATTATGAATTATAAGGACTGACTTTCTTTTACTTTTCCCAGAGGGCCAACAGATAGAGACTAATCAAACAAACATACTAATTAGATCACTGCAGCTTAAGAAACAACGGGGTGATTCCAGCTCAAAGGATGGCAAAACTGTGAATTCATCTGAGAATTCTAGAAAGAGGTAAATTCAATTATCTTGGAAGGAGGTTGTTTGACATTTTTTGTTAAGGATTACATGTATGTCTTTCAGAATATGATTGTCTTGCATCCTTATAGTTGGGCACTATACATCTATGTGTTTAGTAGCTATGCCATTACTGGCAGTTCACTGGGACAAATGAGACAAGAGAACAGTTGTTCTTGATCCTTCCTTTTTTTTTTTTGGTCATTTTATTAATTTCTTTCAGAACATCCTTTACCAGTAGAGATGTGGTTACCCATGCATATTTGATCACAGTCAGTTTTTTTATGCTTACCATCTTTTTTTTTTAGGGCTCCAGAAAGGGTTTCAGATGGCAGGGCTGCAGCTAAAAGGAGCAATGGTTCTCGACAAGGTAAGCATGTGTAGTCATTAGGGATTGTGTCTGGTTTGTCTATGCGCATGGTTTATTATGATGCATAATATGAAGATGTCAGCAACCAGTGTTTTTTTCATGTCCACTATTCCTGCTTGCATTGGAGGTTCTCTTCTGTTGTGGTGAGTACCTGCACAGCTGACCCGTGAAATTATGAAAGAGCAGCATCTCGAAGAGATCCACACATCTCACTTCTCCTCCTTTAAAATAGTCATTTGAAAACTTTTGGTACCTTTTATGATTTTTCTGCAAATGTCTGATTTATTCTTTTGTTGCATACATTGCTGTAGATTTAATTCTAAACTTAGTTTATTTTCAGTATGGTTAAAATGCCAGTCGTTTCATTCAAAGTCCAACTGAATGTGCAAATTTTTGCTTCAAATCATTTTTTATTGAAGTCATCATTGTAGATTGGCGAATAAAAACGCTGAATAATCTGCAGTTTTTTTTTTTTTAAAATGGTATATTATTTCTAAGCTTGAGAATATCATGCCTGTGTAGAGGGATCTGCTAGCCGTGGATCTGAGAAGGACTTCCATAGTTTGACAGTAGAGAGGCTCCGAGCACTTCTTAGAGAACGAGGCCTTTCACCTAAAGGAAAGAAAGTAAGTATGGAGATCTAAAACTTTCTTGTTTTATTTAGTTTTCTGAGACCAGAATAGATTATTGTGGCATGTTTAAAGTGGTGCCTAAAGATGCAATAAGGCCCCATGAATTGAGGTTCTCAGATGAGAATACCATTGTCCCTTTTTCTCATTCTAAATCGGCCCCTACTGATAGATGTTATTGCAAGTGCAGGATGAGCTGGTGGCAAGGTTGAGTAGTGCAAATAATTAAGCATTCAGAAGGTGAATCTGCTCTCCTTAAAGTTGAAGATCAGGGCAGAGGTAGTAAGTAGCTTTTGCTTCCATATAATCAGGTAATGGCTCGGAAGAAAAGAGATTGTAACTTTAGGTTTCTGGAAATGATACTAAATCTGAAGTGGAAGAATGAGAACTTTTGTCCATGCCAATGACCTGCATCTTCCTGGGTTGTGGTCTGCAGTTATGTATTGCACGTGTTATTACCACCATTAAATCTTGAAACATTACTCTTAACGCTTTTGGTGTGTCTGAAAACTATGTGAACCTGTTTGGAGGGCTGATTATTGAGAATAGGGAAATTCAATGGTGACTTTATCATGCCACAAAATGATAAGTGACACCAAGCTCTACGAAAAATAGAATTGAACTTTGACTTACAAAAGGTATTTAATCAAAAAGAAAAGAAAGATACTTGCGCAAAGCAAGAAGGTAACGTTTTTTTCAATTTGAGATAACGGGGATTAGCAATTTGGAGGGTCAACTCCTATATCTGCTTTGCTGTCGTACAGACACGGATGGTCCCGAGTCAAAGGGCCGAAAAAAGAACAGTTGCTTCCAATAAGTATGTGTGCGTGATTGAAACAGCATGTCATGTGGCCAGCCAGTCATTCAGTGAAGTAATAAATGGTGGGGCTTGTGGCGGTTGGGTCACTTTCTCAATTCTTCCCTGACTCTGTGCTGGCTTCGATGTTCCATTATCTGTTCAAGAAGTCTTTAGATTTCTGCCCTTCAGAAATTCAACTGTGAGAAATTCCTCCCATAAATTATCCTGCACTTCGTAGTTCTTAATTAGACATGCAATTAAATGCACATTAGAGCTTGTGCGGAATAACTAACATGTTGAAGATAACAAAACAAACAACATTCCATAAATGAAATAAATTATTAAAAGGAAAAAAAAAAGGAGTACTACGAAACAGATTATGAAAAGCATTAGAATAAAAGGGAAAGGAACAAAGAAGTTAATCCTGACACACGTATGAGAGAGTGCCAAATGGAAGGAAAAGATTGAATATGCACCTTCTGTTTTTGTCCTTTGAAACCCACTAAGCAAACGTGGATCAAAAATGACCTCCGCATGGATAAAGCCAAGCCTGGTAAAGCAAAAGAGATGTTTGACGATATAATGCCAGCTGCAAAACTTGTGCAGTCTAGGGTTGCCATTTTATTGGACTTCCGATTGAGTCGGTGAGGTGAAAAGACCATACGATACGTTGCCACTTGCAACAATTGTGCAATGTGGGTTTGACATTTTATTAGGCTTCCAGTTGAGTCGGCGAGGTGACCACTTTAATAGTTTTTTTTTTTTTAAATAAAAAAAAGTGTATCGCGTATATATATAGATTATTATATTTTTGAATTAAAACTAAAATCTATTTGATGTTACTTTCACTTAATTTTTCTTCTATAACAAATTTATTATTAAAATATCATTAAATTCACATAAATTTATTTTATATTTAATTTTAATATTAATAAATATAAAATCTCACTATTATATATCAAAACTTTTACACTTATTTTTCAAGGTGAATATTAATATCAAGATTCAAATTTGAGTCAAATGTCCAAAACAAAAAAAACAAAACTAGATTACCAAATTGAAAACGAGATTGATTTGGAGGGGAGGCCTGGAAGGGAGCCTTGCGTTCAACTTGAATACGACGCCGTATTACTCCTCCCCATCGATCATCATGAGCTCGATTTGTCACCATGCTTTTGTCAAACTCCGCAGTGGTCATAAAAATTCTGAAGTCAACTCAATCTACTGATATGAATATAGACCCAAAATGGTCATAAATTAATTCACATATTACTGCATGCTTTTTAAAAATTAAATTAAATATAATAAAATTTCAAAACTTATCTATGACTGAGTATAGAACGCGGTGACATCCAATTGTCGGCGCGGCGACCGGTGGCCCCAGTTGAGCCGACATCAGCCGAAATTCATACTTCGTAATTGTCGTTTTGATCTCCCATCAGACGGGTCCGAATAAATAACAAAAGGTACACAACGAGGGCATAATGCTGGAGCATCTTGGCGACTTTTAGTTCCTAATGTGCAGAAGCCTCGCTTCTGCGAGCAACAAAAACGTGCTCCCAATGTCTCAGGATAAGTACATTTCGCATCCTTAAATTTATGGTGTAATTGCACCTCGTAACTCGTATTTTTGAAAATTACAAAAAATTATATTATGATTAACGGCTGCTAGCCGTATAGATAGAAGTTGTAAATTGATGTTATTGCCCTTAAAAAGAAATTGAAAACCCAATTACAGACATGTCCAACCCCACTAATCTTCGAAACTCATCACACATGAGAGAAGTGAAAATGCATGGAAGAAGGGGTGCCGGAGTTTAGCGTTTTGGCATTTCGAATTTGATTCTTTGTGTTTTCAATAGGCTGAGGACCACAATCAGGGGACAATTGCAGTGCCAGCGGCGATCAGTTTGGTGGCTCGGAACCTTCATGGTGTGCTTGCTTGAAAAGGAGGCTGTGAAGCTTGGGTTTCTGGATTCAACGGTAGTGATGTTGGTGTTGTTTGTGGTTTCACAAGTTTCAGGGATTTTATTTTGGTTTGGGGTAGCAAAACGATGATGTCTTATGGCGATGGATGGTTGTTAGTAAAATTTAATAAAAAAAAAAAATTACCTTTACATGGAAAATAGATAAATAATTAAGTGGGAATTATTTTTATGGATTAAGTAGGAGAGAGAAATAAGAAAAAATTTACCACTTGTCCAATTTCGATTGGGTCTTTCCATTGAAGCCTTTTTGACTCAAACTGCAAATAGACTGTGGACAAAGAACATGGAAAACATCAACCCTGGAACGAGTCAAATGTCAATCTGAATCTACATTTGACTAACTAAATTTTGAACTAATAAGGGCATTTTAGTCACTCTGGGACATTTATCATGGCATTATTGTAATTCAATTCGACTTTTACTTATTGCAATTTAACCGAAGGTGTTTTATGTTATCGTAATTAAAGAATACTTTTTTCTTTTTGTAATTTTTAAAAATTCATGGTACAAGATATAATTACTCCCCAAATTTAAGATGCAAAATGTAATTATTCCCGGATTTTTCGCATGGCTAATAAATTTCGGCCGAAGATATATATATATTACCTACTTTGCCGGATTTTAGTTAGGTGCATCCAATTCAAGTTAAAATTCGCTAGTTTCTGTCGGTGAGAAAAAAAAAAAAAAAAAAGGTTAGGAGCCATCGATTGTGTGATCTAGTTCTAGAGCAAGACTCTTAGGTCTAGCCATGGAGAGTTCAACTCCCAAAAATCATGTTAATTATAAAATCTTAATTAAAAACTAAATTGAGATCGATCACATAATTTATTTTATTTTATTTATATTCACTCCGTTTTATTTCAAACTAAGTACGATATACAAGTTGATTTAAGATGTTCTATCTCTCCTCTCGTCGTTTGTCTGAATATGTTCTTCTTCTCAATTAGAAAAGTTATGGGTATTTATCGGACCTATTCAAACTAATGCAAATGCCTCTTCCCTGCCATATCTCCATCTAGTGTCACGTCTACTCTATTACGAATTTAAAGTTTAGTTGAATCTATGCATAAAATCTTACCACCTAACATGCTTCAAAAAGGAAAACAGCGAAAGGAGTTGCAATTTGTTTTTGCCAACTCCAGCTATGTCGACATCTTTAAAAGTAAAAGCGGGAGACTTTGCCTCGTGTGCATACACAACAATGTCTCACTCACATTTTACAAACAATGCGTAATAGTACCATTAACCTTTTTCTAGAAATAACATATCTGCAAGTGAACGTACTTTGTCGAATTTCATTTTGTTTCGATGGTTTTATGTTATTTGCTATCATCAAGGTAAAGTGTGTGATTGGAGCAAATATCTTCAACCCATTGTGCACTTGCGCCAATATTATGTTTGAAGCATGTTAGTAGTGTATTACATACAGTCTCTATGATTAGCACGTTTTTAAAATCTTTTTTGTCAAATTTATATGTAAATTATTAAAAAAGATTATTTGGTATATAAAAGAGATTTATAATTATAATTTATTTTATTTTTTTATCTATAAATTATATTTTTATAGATTATTTTAACCGTAAATGTCAATAATTATAAAAATACTTTTAGTTATTATTTTATTTTTAAAATTACTATTTACTTATAGTTATAATTATTGAATAAGATTTATATTTTAATTAAAAGTTGTACGATGATGTTTATTAATAATAAAATTTTTATAATTAATTTAATTAAAAATTTAGTAACACATAGAGTAAATATATTAATACTAATTTTTATTTTTTGAATGTTTATATTACTAAAAGAGAAATTAAATTATTATATTATAAGTTTAAAAATTAAACATTAGACATTCATTGCTAGAAATATGAAATATTTTTCAAGTTAAAATAAATATTAAAATTAAGAGTTTCACTAAATTAAAATTATGAGAATGTTGATGTTGATTGAAATGAAGAAAGTATTAAAATTATAATACAAATCAATTTAATTAATTTTATTATTTAAGTAGATATTATTATATAAAAAATATAATATTTATATTATTATATATATATTTATGTAATTAATAGATATTGTATTTTATCATATTATAAGAATAAAAAGTTATGGTATCATCGTCTAAGAACTACCATTTCAAGCTATACATAGGATTAATTTACCGCGGAGATACTATGAATGCTACGTGGTGCATCTTAGCGTGACGGGTCAATTTTTGAGATTGTCCTCCCACCGTCCCTCTCCTCTCACGTTGAATCAAAAAGTGTGGCTCTCGGCCTCTCAAAAACATCGGTTGAAAATTGAAGTGGCAAGCAATTTATGTTCGTGGCTTTACGTGTCATTTTGGCATTCTGAAGTGCTGCATTTGTATCTGCCAAAGATCTCGAAGGTTTTACCGTAAATAAAAGCTGCGGATCCTTTCTCCACACGCTCATCTCGGCATCGACATTACGACTGGAGAATCTGTATATGCTTGCATCGATGCCACGTGTCTAATTAAATTACAAATATTGTCTTTTACTCACGAGACAATTTGGTTATAGTTCATGCTATTCGAGTCTAAGACGCACTAAACGATGCGTTAAAAGTGCATAACACCTCTGAGTTGATAAAGCGCAAGGACTCGACCGGCTTATAGCGTCTGTGTGTTTCATCATTTATGGTCTCCTTTTAGGCGAATATTGGGTTTCGAATGCATTATTTCACATACACACACACAAGCAATAGACAATGCACCTAATTAACCTTCACAGATCGTTGGCTGGACATGGGGTTGGTGCGATCTGCCCATAAATATGTGCCACTATTAGTATTTGGCACAGGGGAATCGTGTGGCCCCAAATCCTCACGGGCGCGTTTCATCGGTCCCCTAGTCTGCAGAAGACGAGAGAAGCCGAAAGGGTGCCGCGTGTCCCGCAAGTCTTCGAGGAGGACAAGGCAGCTAGGAGGTGGACATCCGCCGCAATGTGTCCCAATCAGCCAAATTTCCATTGCTAACGCCGAGCAATGTCAACCAAATTTCCATTAAAACACCGCACAATTCCCTCCCCATTTTCAGCTCGGGAAACACGTGATCAAATACCTCACAAAGACGCACGTATAAATAGCCCCTTCCTCCTTCCCAAATTTTTGCATCACCCATTCTGCATTAGCGCCAAACCAAACCTTAACCCGAAAAAGAAGAAGAAGAAGAAGAAGAAGAAGAAGAAGAAGAAGAAGAAGAAAGATGTCCATCGTACTACCCATTATCTTTGTCTCTCTGTGGTTTTTCATTTTCTTTTTCTTCTTTTCACTCTTTCAGGAATTCCACAAGAATCTCTCGACTACTTCTGCCCATGGACCTCCTTCTTATCCAATCCTGGGCTGCCTGATCTCGTTCTACAAAAACCGACGCCGTCTTCTGGACTGGTACACAAATCTCTTATCGGCGTCGCCCACGCAAACCATTGTGGTGCAGCGGCTGGGTGCACGCCGGACTATAGTCACGGCAAACCCGGCCAACGTCGAGCATGTGCTCAAAACCAACTTCATTAACTTCCCTAAAGGCAAACCCTTCACGGAAATCCTCGGTGACCTTCTCGGGTTCGGGATATTCAACGTCGACGGTGACTTATGGTGCAGTCAACGTAAGCTGGCTAGCCACGAGTTCAGCACAAGGTCTCTGAGAGAATTCTTGGTCGAAACGCTGCGAGGAGAAGCGGAAAATCGCTTGATACCATTGCTGGAAGAGGCCGCAGATGGCGAGAGAGTAATAGATTTACAGGATGTGTTGAAAAGATTTGCATTTGATATTGTGTGCAAAATCTCTCTGGGAATAGACTCTTCTTGCTTGGATCTTTCACGCCCCGTTCCGCCCCTCGTTAAAGCCTTCGATACTGCATCAGAAATCAGCGCCATGCGTGGAATGGCCCCGGTTTATGCTGTGTGGAAAACGAAACGAGCATTGAATCTGGGCCCCGAAAAGAAGCTCAAGGAATCCATTAAACTCGTCCACGATTCTGTTTTGGAGATTGTTCAAGACAAGAAGGGGGTTCTTGAGAAGGACCAAGAAAGAAGACTTGACGGCGATCTTTTGTCGAGATTGTTGTCAGCCGGGCACGAACAGGAAGTCGTAAGAGATATGGTGATAAGCTTCATCATGGCCGGAAGAGACACGACGTCGGCAGCGATGACTTGGCTTTTCTGGCTGCTCTCAAAGCATCAGAATGTGGAGGAAATGATTGTGAATGAAGTGACGACGCTGCTCAACAATGGAGAGAAGGAGATAGATTTTGAAGTGCTGAAAGGCATGGATTACTTGAAAGCAAGTCTATGCGAGTCAATGAGATTGTACCCTCCGGTTGCGTGGGACTCAAAGCATGCTGCCTCCGATGATGTCTTGCCGGACGGAACTCTTGTAAAGAAAGGAGACAGAGTGACTTATTTTCCTTACGGAATGGGGAGAATGGAAAATTTATGGGGTAAGGACGGGTTGGAATTCAAACCGGACCGGTGGTTTGAAGAACCGGCTGCAATGGGGGCCGGCAGGAAGACGTTCAAGATGGTGAGTCCTTACAAGTTTCCGGTGTTTCAGGCCGGTCCAAGAGTGTGCCTTGGCAAGGAGATGGCTTTCTTACAGATGAAGTATGTAGTGGCCTCGATCCTGAGGCGGTTCGAGATCAGACCGGTCAGTGAGGACCGGCCGGTTTTTGTTCCTCTACTGACGGCTCACATGGCTGGTGGGTTCAAGGTCAAGGTCGCAAGGAAGAAAGGCAATAAGGTGGGGATCAATAACATAACGTGAATGGAATAGCCAATTCAATGTGTTCTTGTTTAATATTCGTCTCTTGGTGATGAAAACGTAATGTAATGAGGCATTAATGGAACTAAATCTTGGGCAATTCAAATTAAAACTCCAGCCACCAAGAGCTAGGTCACCAGCATATTCTTGGGCAATGTAATGCGGCATTAACGGAACTAGGATGCACGTTATTGTTGGTTGCCAAGTATGAATGCGATCCGTTCCATTCTTTTACAGGATTCTATGTTAAATAAATCTGTCTTCGGTGGAGGGAAAAGCGAAGGAAACTTAATTGAAACGAATTGCCTGCCAAACGGGAAAAGTTTAATTGAGGACTGGGTCAACTGTTGAAAGGTTACGTAAGTTTCTGATGATGTTTTGTCACAATTGCTTTTCACCAAATTTGATAAATCGTTAGTATTGACTTATTCCAAGTGATCGTGCATTTTCCGTTCCATTATCGATTCACGAAATTTGCGAATGAATTTGCACGAATATCCTGAAAGCATCGTGACACATTCTTTGTGTAAGACAGAGAGAAGCGTGCAGCCAGAAATGCTGATCATATTGCATGGTCTAATTAATTACTTAAAACCCTTTTTTTTTTTTTGTGGGGGGGCGGGGTGGGAATTTTTGATGCGAATGGTCCCCATTTTCAACATATCCTTGTTATCCAGCTAATCGTTGCTGGAAAATGATGATGGATTCCCTGATGCGACTGGCGTTTCCCACCACATAAAGTCATGATTTGAAGATATGTATAAATCTGTTCTGCACGATGGATAGACGGCCTTTTGTCACGTGTGATAAACTAAGTAAAGAGCGTTATAGTCTCTCTTTATTTCTACGCGCACACTATTAAATTATGCGTTATCTTGGTTCGGTCACGTTGAATTGTGTCGTATAACATCTTATAAGACGTACTCTTTGTTCTTGTTTTTCTCTAATGAGTGCGTGCGTGACACAGAATTTTCATCCACCAAAATCAGAACAATACACCCAGGAGGCGTTTCCGCGTTGCCAATGCTGGTTTGGGTTTGGCTTACTCGTCCCTAAATTGTTAGTTGACTGGGTTTGCACAAGGATGCGTGTAATTCCCACAAGAAGTTTCTCTCCTCTTTGCTTAACTGGCTCCTCCTCCCAATCGAACAAGATATGACCTTGTGCATGATTCATGGGACGTCACGTAAATTGAGGATGAAATTTCTTTACAACGAAAGCTAGGTACTTTAAGTAATCTCTATTTCTAGAAGTTAGAATTTTCTTTGGATAATTCTTATTGTCTTGATTTTGATTAATAAAACTTCTTTTATTCTTCGCAACACCAAAAAAGAAAAAAAAAGAAAGAAGCTAGGTATTTGATTCGTGAGGGCTCTCCTCATTTTCATGATCTATTTAAGTGTGAAATAAATGCGGTCCACCAAAGTTGCGGCATATGCCCAATTTCTTATGTTGACATATACCTAGTTCGTTGCACGTTTATTGGAATTTTGTCTGAAAATGTTTTTGGCTAGTACTTGTGTTTGATTATTAAAACAAGTAAAAAGATTGAACATAGACGCTAAGAGAATATTAAATTAAATCAAATTAATATTTGGCACAGATTGCGTTACTCCCCCAGAATCCACAAACGGGGACGGTGCCCGAATACTTCTATTGGAATTATTGGCATTCATTGGGCTCGTTTCCCGTTCTTACAACCACAGGACTATCCGGAAAAATTAAGTAGTTTTTGAAAAACTACTAAACAGCCCACTAGACCCAACTAACACAAAAATCTCATACTTTTGCTAGTTTAATTCGCAATCACTCCCCCGCTTCCCACCACCACCCCCCAACAAGGAAAAAAAAAAAAAACGCAAAAACTAGAGTCTGGCCATCAAAAAACAGACCACTTCTTCCAATGAATAAGCCTTTTCAAGCGCTTAACTCAGCTCAACCAACTGAAAGATTACTAAAAAAAAAAAACAAAAGCATCAAATTTGAAACAAGAACGTCAAAACTATTGTCTCACAACAAAGCCAGAAGCTAAACCCGGCAGCTAACGCATCAATCAAACAGCATATAAAGATATATGCAGCTGGGCCAAAAGTACACAGAAACGCGTATAGCTAAAATAACGGAACGCGTCATGACTTGCATGCAAAGGAATGGAAGAAAACAATACCAAGGGTAAGCGGGAATCAGATACGGTACACATTACTTAATCTCCACTATTGGTTATTGTTAGCACCTCTTTTGATAAATACTGGACCAATAACGAGTAAAAATTCAAATTAGGTGAAATCTCACCTCTCCGTGTTCAGCCCCAAGAGGCAAAAAGTAATAACAGAAGTTTCTAATTCTGGGCCTTGATACCGGTCCAACGCAGCCTACTAGCCAAGCCTACAAGCTCACCGTCACCAGTGACTTTGGGTCGTCTGTCTTATTTGGATTAGTGTTGAAAATGACTTGACGTCCCTTTCTTAATAGGGCGGTTTTCAAGACTGTAATGGGTCAACGTAGTAAATGATGAGCCCAATGAGGCCCAATTGGTAAAGTTACTGGGCCTTCGGCTTCTCGGAGAAGCCCAGGCTCCGATTAACCGCCCGCTTAGAATTTATTATTGAGTTCAGATGCTGGTCAGTACCACAGGACTGAATATGAAGCTAAGAATTCCAGTTATAAGCTCGTAGGCCCTGAAATTTTCTTTGGCGCCGAATGCTGGATGGTTAAATCCATCGTCAGTTTTAGTCCATCCAGCATCGTTATCCATCCATCTAGCTTCCATGCCCTTAAAACTCAGGACAGACTTTTGTCGATGCCATTGACTTGAAGCAATAACTGGCCATAAGCAATAGGAGAGCAAGACCTGAGGCATGCCCATTTGGGATTAAGAGAATGTTATAATGGAACTCTTCTAGGCTATTTCCTAGCCTATATGAACTCGAGCTTCATGGAAATGGGATTTGCCGTTGCAGTTTCTAAATTGAAATGTGAAATTCAAACCTTTCAGATCTCGATCTCTGTAATCTGCCAGATACATACAAGAAGCATAAAAAATTTTACACGCACGACTTTCCAGATTATAGTTAAAACTCCCAAGAACCCAGGAGGTATTGATGAACACAGCTTCAAGGTTGTACAGCATCCAAAAGTTTCTCATACACCTGTCTAGCAGACAGATCCTCAACCTGGAACGAGAAAGAAATATTAGTGAACAACCTTCGCAGAGGCAACATTCCAGATATGCTAATGCCATTGCTGCTGAAAATACTAAACCTATTCCCGAGGTGAAGAAAAGATACCAGAAACAGTGCTCAGATAAAGCCAATAAATGGACTTTCTAGTTTGGCCAATGATGTCCGTATATGATAATTTGACCCAATTTGCATTAACTGGTCCTCAAGGAAAAGACAGGTCTCCAGAAGCTATAAACATTTTTTGATTTTTATTTTTTCTTGCCAGAGATCCAACTTAGTGAAACAAGCTTTTTCAAAACAGAATTAGAAGAAGAAAGCTCAACATAACTCACCACAAGGAGCTTTGATTTGTTATTCCATCCTCTTTGAAGAGTCATCTGGCTCAGTCTCAGACCCAGCACCTGTGTGAATGATGGGTCAACCACCATGCTCTAAATCAATGATACAAAATGTAATTTTAGTTAGACATAACATGGAGCTGGGAGAAAATTGAATCATACTTTTCCCATGAATTCTAGAAGTTCATTATTGGCTTCCCCACGGGCTGCAGGTGCAGATACTGTAACCCGGACATCATCAGCATTCACTCCTAGTGAAAATTATACAGAAGATAAATGTATTAATTAAATATAATGAATGATGTTTGAAATCTTAGAGAGTAAATCCCTAGTTTAGATTACTGTAATAAAGTGACCATATTACTAGCTATCGCTGAGCGTTGAGCACGGTCTTCCACTTCTATAGCCACCTGAACAAGTCCCCCTTCTAACTGTGAGATGCAGGGTGGTACAGGAGCATCCTACATATTTCATAAAGCCATATGAGGAATTTTATAACGTGTGTTTTCTTTGTAATGCTTATGAACAAAACGTGAACCCAACTTGCCAGAAATTCATATGCCCAACAGATATGATCTAAAATCTTATATTCCATCATTGAAGGGCCATGGATGATGGATGGCTCCAAGCACTGACAACAATCATTCGTACCTGGGGGTTTGTTTCAGCAGCAACTGTACTAAGTGCACCATCAACTATGTACACAAAGGAAGCAAGTTCTAATTCTTCTTCCCCACGATAGCAAACAAATAGCCCACAGCCCAGGCAGTTCATACGAAACTGCTTCTCCAATTTTCCTTCACCCCTGGAAATGAGAATTCAGACTTTTTCATGCTAGGCAAGTATGATTTATACCCAACGTAATGTGCATGCACAACAACCGCAAGAAAGAGAAATGTTACATGATGGAAACTATCAACAGTAAAAAATAATCTATTAGAAGTAGAAAAACACTAAATAAAAAGGGAAAAAAAATGCAAAAGACCCAGTAAAAGTCTCTCTAGATACCGTTTTAAGAGAACTTTTCCAGCCTCATTAACGTTCAACCTTGCAAGTTGCTTCTTCCTATCCAATACATATGCTTTGTCAGTCTTCCTCCTTGGCATTCTCTGCAGTTGGGTATCTTATCACAGGTATATTTCAGTTCCAGAGAATTACACCAATGTTTTAAGGCGACAATACACATAAAAAAGGCCTTTCCACGGAGAATAACAAAATATGAAGCAAAAAAGTCTCAATAAATGTACTTTATCTCAACTCTAATAAATTAAATAGGGGTTTTAATACATCCATTTTGTTGACCGTAGTGAACATTTAGACCAAAAAAGAAACAACTCTCACAAAGTCATGCTTGACCCATGTGGTACTCTGGGCACAAAGAAACCAAAATGAATCTTCATTTCACCAAAAGCACACATCAGAGCGGTTAAGACCAATCCACCTTTGGTTGAGTGGTACTGAGGGTCTCGCATCCCTCAGGACATGTGGGAACAAGTTTGATTCCCAGTGTAATAAACAACGGAGAAAAGCAGCACTCAACTTCCAGCTCATCAAAACTAGTAACAAGGGAAAATTCAACGGGCACAAAAAGGAATCAGAATTTACATTGAAAAAAAAAAATTAAGGAAACGCCATTTGAAATTGAAAAGGGCATTATATTAGAGTTCGAGCTTAGAACGTTATAACGGTACAAGAATACCAGAATACTCCGTAATTTGTTCCATGGTAAAGTAATAATCGGCCACTAAATTCAGCACAATAGAATAACTGTTAAACGTTTGCAAGATTAAAACATCAATGAGCGCTTTGATTCTAGTACGAATGACTCGAATTGATAGTAGCTCCCACGTAATTTCCCAAACATGGCACATAAAAAGAAGGAAAATCAACACACTGCCAGTAATCTCGTAGCGAGAGAGAGAGAAAACCAGTAATGAGGACATGGGAGCCGCAATGCTTGCAGTAATAGACGAAGAGATCGGAGTCTGGGCCATCCGGAGCTGCGTCCTCGCTCGAGTACGTATGCGTTGTTCTCTTCGGCATTTTTCTCGCGCTTCCAACAGCTAATCCTTTGCCTGCTTTTTCAAACTCGCGTCCGTACCGACCCCAGAGGAAGAAGAGAGTAAACAGAGCACGTCTTCGAGGTCGATCTTAAATCCCGTGGGCCGTGTTAGCCCCATAAAAGTTTAGGGATCGCAACGGGTCGGATCGGATACTGTCAAACCCCAACCAAGGCTCATCTTTAGCTGAACCCGATCGGGTTTTGGAACTTGGTAATTTACCCATCCCCAGCCCCATGGGTAATTGGGTGTACCCGTCAACCTCACTATTTTTTTTTTAATTTTTCCCAAAAATAATTAATTATTCTATACATAGAGGGAGAAAACCATGTATTCAAACGTATATTTTTAGTTAATAGAAAAAAGTTATTTTAAAATGCAAAGTATGTAATGTGGGTGCAAATACAGTATATATATATATATATATATGTAGATATAATATTTTTTGGTGACACAGATTCGGGTCGGGCATGGAGATGAATATACCGCCTTGCAGGTTAATTGGCTCCACACATAGTAAAACCGGGTTTGGGAATTTGACCTCATCAATCAGGTTATTTTTATTTTTATAGTAAAAATACTATATATAAAATATTAATAATATAATATTTTAATAAATCAATACAAAAATTAAAATTTTAAGAGAAATTAATTTGATGAGTGAAAAATATAAAAAGAAATACAGAATCTCCCTCTTCCTCGTCATTCACATTATCTTTTTCTCTCTTTTTCCTCTCCCTCTCTTTCTCTTCCCCTCTCCGAAACACGATGAATATCTGACAGGTAGTTTTTAACAGGAATATCAATGCGAGCAAGTTGTTAAATTGTTATCTTTCCTGGGTCTCTTAATCCTCATTTTTTCCATGGAAAATTTATCTAACATGCTATCATTACTTTCGATAAAAACCAAGACCAATTCAAGGCACACAGTACTCATTCATTGCAAATATAGCTTGCGAAAATTGTCACTATTCCGTAAGCCACTAAAGTAAACCCCTTTGCTTGGACCAAAATCAACATGGAAGGAGCAACAGCTTGACCAAAACATGTTTCAAACAAAATCAGGGAAAGAAATATAAATTATTGTCATTGCTTTCATGGCAGGCCATATGTAATACTTTCACCCCTTGAAACCTCTATAGAAGCTCCAACTGCTTTAACAATTCGGAATCTTGAACTCTGCAGCGAGAACCAGACAGTAGGAAAGTTCAGGTGTATAATTTCCAATTAGAAATATTCCAAACATGTCGCAGATAATCCCCAAAACTTACACAAGAGATCACTTGTACTTACATATTTTGTTGAAGGCCACAATATCACAGCTCTGGACATACTCATTTACTGGTTCAGCTGTCAGATAATCCTCAATAAGGTTGTCCACAGACACCAAGTCATCCACAATGGTAAGCATAATCTGCAATTTCTTGATACCATATCCAACAGGAGCAAGCTTGGCTGCAAGATGCATAAATTCAAACCTAAGGATTCCGATCGCAACCTAGAAAATAGATGTTTTTCTATTCTCAAGGAACAACCATATCAACAAACAGAAATTTATGTTACATGCTTTACGTAATACAATTAACAATGATCACTACATAAAAACTCAAGGAAAATTCGGGAAAATGGCATGCCATTTCTTTTCCTTCTTCCGGTTCACAAGAAAAAGAGAAGTTTCCAACTTTAGCCAATGTAAGAACATACGAGTTCAGTAGGAGTTCTATACATGTCAGTAAAGTACCAAGATAGATAACTTACATGCTCCCCACAGCAGCCCTTCCATTTTAATGCTTCTAACGGCTTCCTCAAGCTTCTGCATGTCTGTCTCATCATCCCATGGTTTAACATCCAACAGAACAGATGACTTGCCAGCTGAGAAACAAATGCAAGGATAGAAACAAGTTCAGGTTCATTGTGAAAGGGATATTCTAGAGAGAGAATGATAACCACCCAAATAGATGGAAGCAGAGTCAAGAGGCTACATCAATGAACATGTGATTTCCTTACAAATTTGTAATCAGATTTTCCTTCAAGGGAAAACTTTGCATTTTTCATGAATCATGATAAACAAAAGAAGAGAAGCTTACACTCTTTCTTCTTTCCAGATGCCTTGACAGCAGCTGCACGTTCTTCTGCAGCCTTCTTTTCTTCTTCAGTCTCTTCTCCAAACAAATCCACATCATCATCTTCTTCAGCAGCAGCAGCCGCCTAAAAGCATGTTATACTTGCATATTACAAACCATGACAAAGTCTCACAAAGCATAGAAGAAAAAACTGTAAAGGAACAGTTTAAATTTTCACTCAGAGAGTGCGGACAAGATGATACACAGTAAGACAATCCTTTTACACGAAATAATCTGCAACCAGGAAAAACTACACAAGAATCCAGATCTAAGCAAGACATTACAACTACAACCCTCAGAATACAGCCAGAACAACCCTCAGAATACAGCTAGACAGACAAATCTACAACTAAGATAAGGACCAAAAAAAAAAAAACAAAAAAGAAAAACAAGCAGTATTTGCCTTTGTGTCACTGGCTGGAGGGGTTGCAACTGCCTCTGTAATGGTGGCAGATCCCACAATGGTTACTCCAGAGCCGCTGGCAGAAACACCACTGCAACAAAATCCAATGACACAACAAACTTATAACCACCGATATAATAACAAACCCAAAAAAAAAGGCATCCCAAAATGAAAATTCCCAGGGCAAATAAACATTTTAGGCACAAGAACTTACGAAATCCTTAGAAGTGCATCGATGTGGTTATACCATCGGGACACATTCACGTACTCACATGAAGGAGCCTTTGTAATAGCTGAATACACAACAGTATCATCTTTGGAAGCCTGGTAACTATGAAAAGGGATGGAAAGCAAGTGTAATGATTAGTCAAGTCAATTGTGCAAGAATGGCCATCACTAACAACACCCACAACTTTAGCACTCTGAATGGAATAGCCAAAGAAAACTAAGCGCAAAATATTGGTAAAAAAAAAAAAAACCCAAGAACTTACCCAGTAATGTAACTACGAGTAAGAAGGTAGTCATCAAGTTCCTTCAGACCCTTATCCGAGCCAAGATTGCCGAATGAGACAGCCATTGCTTGCAAATTTTTGTGGTCTTCGCCTAAAAATAACGCGTTCATTCGGGCGATAAACAATTAAAGAAGCCAAAAAGTTTCCGGAAAACAGAAACTTAAATCCAAAATCGATGCGTCTATATATAAATATCAAATGGAATTTATTTAAATTGCATAAACATAAATATCATACTAATAAAATGGATATCTGCACGGTAAATCTGTACACATACCTGCTATAGCGCTCTCCAAGTCCGATGTACCCTCTGGCTGAGTGGGAGTCCGCTGCCGAATCGCAATTTAGGGTTTGTAAATGCGTAAAACGCAGGTCATTTATCGAGGCGAGTAAAGATTCTGTGTTTCGCGGATCACGAATTGACTTTCAGTTTGGGCTTCGTGAGTTTGGCAACTGTCTGGACAGTTACTCCATCTCAGCCCAATGGACTCGAAATCGAGTTACATGTTATTCTTCATTTCTTTGTTTAAATGCTGATTTCCTGTTAAAAAAAGGTGTATAAATCTTGATTTACATATTAAATATTCAAATTCAATTAAATATTATCCATTCAATGCATAAGTATAAGGCATAAAAATTTAATTTCCAATTATCTCACAGAAATTTTGTATTAAAAATATTATTGCTAACGTAAAATAATTTAAAAATTGTTGAAATGAATTCGAATAAAAATAATAGATAAATAGGCTTTTCCAATGAAATTATTTCTTTTCCATGACATAATAATAAATTTGTTTTCAAACAGCATCTACAAATTTCTAAAATGTTTTTTTTTTGTCTTTAAAAGAAAAGTATTATTGGGTCAGTCTTTGCGTCGAGGAAGTTTTTATTTAGACAATTTCAGCGACACAGGCACTCACTTTGACTCGTAGGTTTTTATGATTTTATTCTCAATGCGCTTAATTCACCATAAATTTCTACAAAAGACAGCACTATAGAGTTTAATGATTAGAAGGTCAACAAATGAGCACAAAAGGATAATTGAAAAATAAATTCGCTGGACACTGCGTCTGTAGGGAAAAAAGTGGTCCAATAATGTGATGTTAAAAGCTGTTGAAAATAAAGAAAAAAAATTTTGAACTTTTTTATGTACAAAAAAAAAAAAGCGAGTACTAATATTATTAAATTCTTTCATAATATTATGATCAAAGTCATATCATAAGTCAGCTTGTACTCATTACGTTAGTTGATCTCTTTAGTTTTATGTATACTAAAAATAAACTGATTCGAATAAAATAAATAAATAAATATATATATATATATATATATATATATAAACTGAAAATAAAAGTTCAACGAAACTCAACAATATGTTTAAACCACAAGAATTGGAATTCTTTCTTCTTTTTTTTTTGCCTCATTATTGTTGGCTCTTGGTTTTTGGGCCTTCTCTAGAAAATTCATATGTCCATTCCTCGAAAGACGATTGGATATATTTTTTGTTACGTCAGTCTAAATTTAAACTTTTTTTTCACTTATTTTAATAAAATTTAAAATTTATAATAAAATATAGTATTAAATTTTATATTTATTAATATTAAAATTAAATATAAAAATATTTAAATTATAAATTTTAAATAAAAAATATTGATAAATAACTTGATTTTATTTATAAATATAATAATTAATATATTACAAATATTTTTAAATAAAAAATACAATAAAATAAGAGAATTCTTTTTTTTTAATATTTATTTAGATACTTATGACAATCATAATTATATTATAAATCAAATTACATTTATATTCCATAATTTAACAAGATTTTTTTTCTTTTTGGGATGAATCATGAGTGAAGAGAAGGATTATGAAAAGAAATAAAATTATTATTTTTGTTGGGTTTTTTACAATCTAATAAATGTTTAAATAACAAAAAAAGTAAAATATATGTTGAATAACACACAATTTATAAATTTTTTTTGGTTAAATAATGTGATACATTGTATAAGTAAACAGAAATCATGTTAGGTATATAAAACAAAAAAGCAAATGAATCACGTCACTTTTAGTGTGCGAGTCTCGTATAAATAACATTACTTCTTCATAATCATAATTAATACATTAATGTTCGGTGTACAAAGACTTTTACTAAACTTTTTGCAAGTATCTTTGGTTTTGTATGTAGTTCCATTACTTGATATGATATGCATATTTACTTTTATAATATATCACATCATGTAATAAAAAATTAAAAAAAATAAGTAACAATATTTTTAAAAAAGCATGAAATATATAAAATTAAATAAAAAATATTTTATTAACTTTTTATATTTATTATATTACTGAATAAGTATTATTGTGTAATATTATTTTTGAAATATTATTATCTAATTTTATTTTTAAAATTTTATTATACCTTTTAGTATGTTAATATTCCTCTAATCAAAATGCAGTCCCACCGTCACTGTAATCAGTTGACAATCCGACATAGCGCACCAATGGAGAGAGCCAAACAACGGGCGCCATGAACCAGAGAACCAAAGTAAAGTTGCTGAGCCAGCTCTCCAAGAGCAGAGAGCCTGTACTCACGCGCACTTTCCTTAAAGGTGAGCCAGACACGCGGGGGAATAGAACTTTCGTACACCGAAGCAGACACACTCCCAGTCACACAGGGAGTTCATTTTTTATATTATTAAAAAAAAAAAGAAACAAAATTGACATTTGTTTAAATTAATTACAAATGAACTATATCCTATAATTTCACATTGGATTTTTTTTTTTTCTTGTAGCTCATATAATTGAAGAAAAATAGAAAGGCAGACAACAGAGAGAGAGGAAAAAAAAAAGAAAGAAAAAGAAACAAGGAAACGAAACCAACAGTCATGGTTTCGACGAGAAGAAGTGGATCTCTCTCTGGTAACAACAGCAAGAGATCGTCGTCTTCCGACGACAAGCCTCCGTCGCCGAAGCGTCAAAAGGTGTCCCATCAGAACAGAAATAAAAAAAAAGAAAAGAAAGAGAAAGCTCATCAGTTTTTTTTTTTTTATCTTTTTTGGCTCAAGATTTCCTTCGGCGTCGTTTCTTGAACGTTTTCTTGTTTCGATCGAGTCTTTTCACTTCAGAATAATAGGAATTGTGCGATTTCGGTTTCTGATTTGTTCGAATTTCAGGGTGAGAATGGGGGAGCTTCCGAGAAACCGATGCCGGTGACGGACAATTCGAAGGAATTATGTCCCCCGACGGCTTTGGATCCCGCAGAGCGTGGGCCCGGCGATGCTCCGATTTCCGGAGGCAGTGGTGGAGAGGACGGGAGTTCAGGAAAGGACGAGGCGGCGCCGGCGGTGGCCGTGGCGGTGCCGATCGCCGATGGTAGGTGATTCTATCCTTTTTTAAAACTTTACTGGCCGATGGTCTGATAATTCTGCCGGTTTGTGGACTTTAAGTGTTGTTTTGGTGGTTTCCATTTGGATTTGAAGGTTCTGCGCCAGCTACAATGGAGAAGCCGAGGAGTTCATTGTCGTCTTGGAGCATATATCAGAAGCCAAATACAAGTCTCGAGTCACCTGTGCCTTGGTGCAAGCTTTTATCGCAATGTGGACTGGTAATTTCAGTGTATTTCCATTACCGAGTCATCATATTTAGCTAAACTGTGTGTCTTGGCGGGGAATTTGAGCTTCTGTTGGCTTTTAAAAGAGCGATGAAAGCCGTAAATCCAAAAATACCGTAAATATGATTGAGCATCTTTGTATTGCAGAACCCGAATGTATTTGTTTCTGCCTTCAACTTTACTATTGGTTCAAGTAGACATTGCAGTTTTGCATTGAAGGACCAGACTATTAGTACGGTTCTATGCAAGATCAGACACACACAGGTAAACAAATTTTTTATTGGATGAATTCTTAATGAAAGGCAGTCAAAGTGTGTCTATTGTCAGTGTGGGAACGTTCCATAGTAGTAGACTTGGGATGCAGTCAGTTATTTATTAGTTCTTGTGGAGGTGAACTCCTTAATATGTTTATGCAGTTTGAGTACTTATTGTTTGTGGACATGATCAGCGCGAAGGAAGGGCTGTGGCAGTACTAGAAAGCACGGGAAGCAAGGGATTGGTGCAAGTAAATGGGACAGTTGTCAAGAAGAATTCTAGTTGTGTGCTCAACTCAGGGGATGAGGTTGTCTTCGGTGCTCTGGGCAACCATGCTTACGTATCCTTCACTTTAGTCTAAGGGTTGCTCATACATGTGATTCTATCTTGCTTGTGAATTCCTTTATTGCCTGTTATGTTTTGCCTTCTTCTGTTCTTCTTTTCTTTTTCCCACAAGATGTTTTGCCTGTTATGTATTGTGTGTGTAGGCTAGTGCTTGTTATGCAATGGTGAGTCCTTATTGGAAAACACAGATTTTTCAGCAACTTATGAATGAAGTTGCAGTTAAGGGTGCAGAAGCTCCAAGTAGTTTGGGAAAACTTCTGCAACTTGAAAGGAGGTCAGGAGATCCATCAGCTGTTGCTGGGGCATCCATATTGGCATCTCTTTCAAGCCTGAGGCAAGATTTATCACGTTGGAAGTCTCCAGGTCAAACTACTGGTAAAATCAATCAAGGGACTGAAGTGCCGGCTGATTCTGTCGTTCACGATGGCACAGACACTGAGCTTGGTGGCTCAGAAGGCGCTTCACCTCTGGATATAGGGAGTGATAAAGCTGCAGATGTTGGAGCAATGAACAAGAATCTTCCTCGTGATTGCAACCCAGACTCTGGCATAGAGGCAGGCAATGTAAAAATCTCTGGGGTTAATGATTTGATAAGGCCTTTTTTAAGGAAGTTTGCTCAATCAACTGCTTGTAAACAAAAATTGAGCAAAAGTATCTTTAAACAGGTATTGGAGGAAACAAATGATTGGACAAGGGATTCACAACTGGCCTCAACATCGGGTATGTCATTGCGGTGTGCAGTATTCAAAGAGGACATCCATGCTGGAATCTTGGATGGACAAAGCCTACAAGTTTCCTTTGACAATTTTCCATATTATTTGAGGTGTGATTCCATTGAACATACTCAAATTTTCATTTTCCCGGTCATTCATGGGTGTCATGACTGGTGCTTCAGTAATTATGTCCTCTGCTTAAATTCCAGTTCCCTCTTTTCCCTCTCATTGTTATTGTGTTTTATACATTTGGGATTTACTAGCTGCATAACAGCAGTTGCATTCTGGAAATATATTTTCTAGTTGCTGGAAAGGAGATTCTTTTAGGATTGTTTTCTCTGTGAACTTGAAATGCAATAAAAATAGGTAGACAGGTTTCCCTATTGGAAGATCCAAGTGGCAATGGCATATGATCTGGATGCACAGAAATTTATATTAGCTGCAATCTTTGGTGGACTGGCTGTGCTAATTTCAGATTTATATGATGCCATTTGTTTATTCACCATATGCTTATATGTGTCATGCATTTCACTCATCTACTGTTCAAATCAGTGTCAGGTTCATGATTGCACATTGCTTAGGTTAGACAGTTACATATATATTTTACAGAGATCTATGGCAATTTCAGAACTGGTGGTGCTCATATGTACTTTTGCTTTTGACAAGTGGATGACTTGTGGGTATTGGTTTAGCATGTTATGCTTTCATTTAAGGATTGTACATTATTTAATGAAATGTTAGTGATTTGTGGATCTGATGATTGTTTCCTTGCAGTGAGAATACAAGAAACGTGCTTATTGCAGCTTCCTTTATACACTTGAAGCACAAAGAACATGCGAAGTATACCTCAGAGCTCAGTACTGTTAATCCACGGATTTTGCTTTCTGGTCCTGCAGGTGTGTTATATATTTTGGAGTCTCTGTAGATTATCATCATAGCTGACATGCAAATTTGAGTGTTTTCCTCTACTTGTAGGTTCTGAGATATATCAGGAGATGCTGGCAAAGGCACTTGCTAATTATTTTGGTGCTAAATTGCTCATATTTGATAGCCATTCATTTTTGGGTGTAAGCTAAAATCATTGGCTTTGATTTTCTTCTTGTGTTTCTCCTTTCAGTTTTTTTTTGGCAATAAATTATTATTGGTTGAATAATTGATTGTCTACATGTAGGCCCTTTCTTCAAAGGAAGCTGAATTTCTGAAGGATGGATCTAATGCAGAAAAATTCTGCACATGTTCTAAACAAAGTCCTGTAGCCACAGACACAGCTAAGGGTGTGAATCCGTTGGCTGGTGAAGCAGATACACCTAATCCATCAAATGCACCTTCTTCTTCTGGTCTAGAATCTCAGCCAAAAGTGGATGTTGACGCCATGCCATCTCCATCAGGGACATCTAGGAGTGTGTTGTTTAAACTAGGTAAGTTGATTTAGTTATTGCTAGAGAGCCCTCTTATATTTTTGTCTTCTGTTTACTCAAAAGCTATTAATTTCCTTGGATCTGAATTAGTAAAACACTCTTGGTATGAAACTTTTAGGTGACCGAGTACGATTTGTGGGCTCAGCTTCTGGTGGGTTGTATCCAACATCATCCCCATCAAGGTACTAGCAAGAAAAAGTTTATCCTACTTTCATCAGCATGATCATTGTCATCATTATCATCATTATTGTTGCTGTTGTTGTCGTCGTCGTCATCATTGTTGTCAGTGTCATCTTTTTATTGTCATCATCTTCTTCTTCTTCTTTGGTGCTGTTTTAGGGTTATTTGGCATACAAAGGAGCATCAAGCTGCGTTTCACTGCCTTCAGTATTATTCATCTCAATCATTACTTGTACTTTAGGGTCCCAAATTTAGCCCATTTGTTGAAATGGGAATGAAAATTCTTTTTTGCCTGACATTTTAGTGAAGGAACAAAGTTAAAGCTTCATATCTGGCAAATTGTGGAGGCTGTGAGGGAGGGAGTGTGGGCATGCATATAAGTTGGACAACTTTCCTGCTGTCCTCATTTGTCCTTCCTGTTGTGTGACCTTCTCTATGTTTTACCTTTACCAAGTATCGAGCAAGGGCAACATCATGTTTCCTTTTCTGTCTAAGGATTTGTTACTTCCTCTAGTCTTAAGTTATTGTCCTTACTGTCCTCATTTAGGTAGTTTTTGTGCAGTGTCACACAGTTGCTTTGGTTCCTTACTATGCACTTTCAGTGTGTTTATGACTTGCACACAGGGAGCTGAACTTTTCCTTCTCTTCTTTGTTGTCCTTCTTGAGCCCTTGTTGATTGATCTTTGTTTTCAGTTTGTGCTGAGCAACATACTGATTTCCTTTTCATCTTTACATTTCATTTGCATCTTACAATTTTCTATTGTTGTCCTCATCCTTTTCATTTAATTTGATGCAGCATCATGGTTGATGATTTGTTTCCTTGCTATGCAGGGGCCCACCTTCTGGGATACGTGGGAAAGTTATGTTACTCTTCGAAGACAATCCTCTGTCAAAAGTTGGAGTGAGGTTTGATAAACTCATACCAGATGGGGTTGATCTTGGAGGTCTCTGTGAGGTCGGTCATGGATACTTCTGCAATGGTAATATTGAGCTTGGTTTAAATAAAGGCTTGATAAATGTTTCTGTTCTGTTTAGCCATTCTTGCTCCAAGTCATTTAAGGTGCCTCTTACTCAATTTCTCCAGTTACTGATCTTCGGTTGGAGAACACTTGTGAAGATTTGGACAAGTTGCTCATCAATACTCTTTTTGAGGTAATGATATCATAAAGTTTCAATTTCTTCTGACTTCTTAGTTCCATTTTGTTGGATTCTAATATTAGCTCATTTTATCTTCAATCAGGCTGTATCTAGTGAGAGCAGAGATTCTCCTTTCATATTGTTTATGAAAGATGCAGAGAAGTCCGTTGTAGGAAACATGGATTCATATTCTACATTTAAAAGCCAACTTGAAAATCTGCCTGATAATGTGGTAGTGATTGGTTCACATACACAAAATGACAATCGTAAGGAAAAGGTAATGTTCATAAGGAGATCTTTTTCTGATCTGTATCTGCTGATGTGCTTGTAAGCAGAAATTTCCTGAAAAAGATGAGATTTTTTTACCTTTTGTTTCCCGTATTTTTCCTGTAAATCTACAAACAGGAAAAGTTGCTTGAGGGATAAAATCTGTTAAGACACTTCGCATTTCTATGTGTTTGTTATTTGTGCACATATGAATGGCAAGGCTTTGCCTAATGAATTGAATCACATGGTTCATAAATGGGTAAAATAAAATATAATGATTGTATTTCTGTATAACCATCATATATTCAATAGAAAATGGGCATGCTTTACTGGGTGCCTGCATTTGGTAAATTTATGGTGTCTTCCCTGGGGTCCAAGTGTTGTTTTCCTTTGATTTCACTTAAATTACATTGTACAATTTTTTGGTTGATTATCCAAACCAGTTGTCCTATTTTGTTATGCAATATTAATTGATTATGTATAGATTTTGAAGCAGAGCCCTTGCATAATACCCTGCCAGAAAATTTGAGAAACTCGTCAATTGCAAGTCAATTGAGATCAAGGAAGATTTAATTAGCTATTTGTGTTTGATCATATGAGCCTTCCCCAATGAAATTTTTGCTTTTAGATGCTCAGGGCTATGCATGCAGACTCTGAGCTTAGCCCCACTATCATTACAACTGGGAAAAGAGGTCAAGCTGCATGTGATAATTTTGAGTCATTTGTTGATCAATCAATCCTCAGTTAGTTTGACTTTTGAATAATGAGGAATTGGAAGAGAACTCATTTAACTTCTTGGGGTCCATCTTTTTGAAATTAATCCTTGGATTTGAAGGAAGCCTATAGAATTATGAGCCTATGCTGCAGTTGTTAAATTTGCTTTTAGTCTTGTAGCAGAGCTTTATGCTCTCACCTTAAAAGTTTAATGATTAACTCACCTTAATTTAATTTGTTGTCTTGCAGTCACATCCTGGTGGCCTTCTATTCACAAAATTTGGCAGCAATCAAACTGCTCTTCTTGATTTGGCTTTCCCAGTACTAACATCTCTCTCTCTCTCTCTCTCCAGTCTTTCTTGCTACACCTCTCAGCTCCCCCCCCAAAAAAAAAATCAAAATTTGAATATTTGTGTTATTGGTTTATAACAGTGCAGATGGTTGAGGGTTCTATCCATGGAACAAGTGAAATTTTCCATATTTTATTATTTTGAATGCATCTTGAGAGTTCTATTGTTGTGTTTTCTAGGCATCAGGATCACAAACGTTAAAAAGAAAGAAATTAGGCATTTTGTGGTGTCTTCTGTGGCGCATAAATTTTCATGGCTTTTGAAAATTTGACTTTTAAGTCCTGCTCCACATTTTCAATGACAGTAACTGAGTCTCAGTGACATCTAGTTTTTGTGTGTATAAAGACATATTTTATGTCTGTTCTCCAAAAGCTCAGATGCAAAGCAAATCAAGTGCTCTTTTTAGCCCTTTTGAGCTCCCCTGTGGCTTGACTTTTAATTTTTATTTGGAGTCTCTTCTGCTATAGGGATTAAGGCGTTGTTATTATTCTATTGTTGGCCTCTTCTACTATGGGGGTTTTTAAATTTCAAAAAAACAAAAGAAAAACTCCAATGTGTTGTTGTATTGGAGAACTCAGAAGCTGTGAACCTGGTTTATATACATATATATATTTCTTTTTTTTATTATTATTATTTTTATCATGACTGAAATCTAAGTACCTATGCTAAGGCTCACATTTGTTTTTGACACTCTAATGCGTGATTTCATCTCTGAATATTTCAGGACAGTTTTGGAAGACTTCATGACCGGGGGAAAGAAGTGCCAAAGGCAACAAAACTTTTAACAAAGCTTTTCCCAAATAAAGTAGCCATTCACATGCCACAGGTCTGTCACATAATTACCATGTGCATTCATCCAGTCAATTTTTTCTTTGTGTATGTATAGGTCTGTAAGTATATGCTGTATTGGAAATTTATGCATTTTTTTGCAGGATGAGGCACTTCTGGCTTCTTGGAAAAATCAACTGGATCGAGATGCTGAAACCCTTAAGATGAAGGGGAATCTGAATCACCTGCGCACTGTGAGACATCGTTCCTGTGCCTTGGTTTTCAGTTTTTTCTTAAACATTTCCCAAAGTGTTCAAAATAATAATTCCCTTGGATGAAATAATGTAGTTGTTTCATGAATAGGTACAAGCCCTGGTTTTGTGTTTTATAGGCTAGAAACCAGCATGCGTATATATTGCTCAATTTATGTTGCCTCTTATGTTTTTCTGCTCTCTGTGGTGCCCCACTTTACTGTTACCTGAACAGGCATGATCCTCAGTGAAGGCCACTACACACATTTATTCTTATCCTCCCTAGGCCTTATAATGCCAGAGTCTATTGCACTTGGATATTCTTTTCCATGTTTCAATTGCAAGGCCCTGCTATTAGCCACAGATAGAACATTTATCCTGCAGTGTTTGTTACTATATTAAGTGCTCCTGCCAATGTAGGACAATGGGTAAGAAACTTTATTCCAAGATGTCCTGAAAAGTGATTGCTTACTTAGTCTGGATTAGATATGATTCATTGAGGCTGGTCACTTTGCTGGATCAAAACATGTTAATTTGCTAATTTAAATGTAGAAGCTATCCTAACTGTCAGGATTAATTCATTACTATGGTTGGTGAGCTGACTTGGTCATGGGAATGTCTATCCATTTAAAACTAACCTAAATTCTCTGGACATCATATCAGTCATCAATGTGGTCAAAAACTGCAACTAGAAGATGTAGAAATGGCAAGCAAATTATTGGACAGCCTTATGCTTTGAACAGGATAATATATCAAAACTTTGAACAAATTCTTACTATCACAACCCGGCAAGAGAATTAGTTGACTGTGTTACACTTTTTGCATGACAAGGATTCCTAAAGTTCAAGCAAATTCAGACAACAATTACCCTTGCTTACAGAAGCTGTCTTCTCCATCATCTCCTTGCTTCTGTTCCTTTGTCTCCTTGAAATACCACAATATATTTATGTACAAAAATTTATAAGTGGCTCCGTGTAACCATTGGATGGCCTGCATTTCCTTTATTCCTGTAAATCTGCCAAATCCCTGCATTTCCTTTATTCCTGTAATTCTGCCAAATCCCCTCATGTAGGTGGAAAGGCTATGTTAGTAGTTGTCAGTTTTCCCATGTGTTGAAAACTGAGCATACAAAATCTAGCCATTCTGCTAAAATATCTGTATCTGTGTTAGTCTATCTTATTCTGATCTTTCAAATTTCCTGGAAGACAAAAAGAAGTGGAAGCTAGCATTCGCCTTTAGCAACCTCACTAATTATATCCTTCATTGTCTATTACTCTCACCTGGGTTCTGTTCTTCACCATTGACTAGGATAGACAATGAATTTTCTGTTAACATTTTGGCATTTGGGGTCAAACCATTTTCTTTATACATCATTTGGAATGTAGGTTTTAGCTCGAAGTGGCATGGAATGTGATGGACTGGATACATTGTGCATCAAGGACCAAACACTCACAAATGAAAGTATGCTTGTTCCCCTTTACTTATTCATCATTACTTTTTAACAGTCTTTTCCAAAATTTTATGTCTTTGTTCATGTTGCAGGTGCTGAAAGGGTAATTGGATGGGCTCTAAGCCATTATCTAATGCAGAATCCTGAAGCTGATGGTGATGCAAGGCTTGTTTTGTCCAGTGAGAGGTAATTGAATGCTCATCTCGCTTATTTTTTTGGATGGTTGGCTGAAGTATTAGTTATCGGAATGGTTACACAGTTGTATTGCCCTGTTACGATTCTGGCAGCATCCAGTATGGGATCGAAATCCTGCAGGCAATTCAGAATGAATCTAAAAGCTTAAAGAAGTCGCTCAAGGTGATTGCTTTACATCCTTGTGTCAAGATTTTTTCTTGATGATATTATTTTGCAAGTCCTTTACATTAATTTTTATGAGTTCTTCAGAATAAATCTTGTTATAGCCTCTTTTTTTTTTTAATGCTGTCTTCATGGAAGGTTTTTTGTATTGATTCTGCTGCATGTTGGCCATAAGCAGGATGTTGTAACAGAAAATGAGTTTGAGAAAAGGCTTTTAGCTGATGTTATTCCACCCAGTGACATCGGAGTTACATTTGACGATATTGGAGCTCTTGAAAATGTTAAAGATACTTTGAAAGAGTTGGTGATGCTTCCTTTACAGAGGCCTGAACTTTTCTGCAAGGGGCAATTAACCAAGGTTCTCAACATTTCTCCATATTCTAAAATATTTATTTCTTTCCAAAAGATTCTGTCATGTATTTTCACTTTGCAAAAGGATGTAGTTGCAATATGTATGGTAGAAGGCAGATCCTCATTATAGTTTTTCATTTTGCAGCCTTGCAAGGGCATTCTCTTATTTGGACCTCCTGGAACAGGCAAGACTATGCTTGCAAAGGCTGTAGCCACTGAAGCTGGTGCTAATTTCATCAACATTTCTATGTCAAGCATCACATCCAAGGTCAAGTGTGCAGCAACTTAAATCTACAAGTTGAATTTACTTTGATCTGAATCTCATATTCTGGTTGCACTTGCTGCAGTGGTTTGGTGAGGGTGAGAAGTATGTGAAAGCTGTCTTCTCACTGGCCAGTAAAATTGCCCCTAGTGTTGTATTTGTTGACGAGGCAAGGTTCTAAAAAACCCTTTTAGTGGTTTGATTTCAGTATGGCTTTTCTATTTGATGTCAATTTGTGCTTTTTTATGTCTCCTCTCTCTCTCTCTCTCTCTCTCTCTCTCTCTCTCTCTGTCCACCGGCATATGTAGGTTGACAGCATGCTGGGAAGGAGAGAAAATCCAGGGGAGCATGAAGCCATGCGGAAGATGAAAAATGAATTTATGGTGAACTGGGATGGCTTAAGAACGAAAGATACTGAACGGGTTCTAGTGCTTGCAGCTACAAATAGGCCTTTTGACCTTGATGAAGCTGTCATCAGAAGACTGCCAAGAAGGTTATGTTTCTTTTGATTTGATACTTAAAATGGACCAACATAACCATGTGTGTTAAAACCATTTCATATATTTAAATTGTGTCTTGAAACCTATTTTACCTGCCTGATGTATGTTCCTTTTTAATGTGTGCCCTTGAACAGATTGATGGTAAACTTGCCTGATGCTCCCAATAGAGCAAAGATACTAAAAGTTATTTTGGCAAAAGAGGATTTGTCTCCTGATGTTGATTTTGATGCAATTGCGAGTATGACAGATGGTTACTCTGGAAGTGACCTTAAGGTTTTAGTTCTTGTTCTTTTCCTCTATCTGTTGACATGCAACAACGTACTTCTTATCCAGATCACTCAGCCACTAGTATAATTGTGCACATTGCAGAACCTGTGTGTAACTGCTGCTCACTGCCCAATCAAAGAAATATTGGAGAAGGAGAAGAAGGTTTGTTCAGCTATTGTATTATTTTCCATTACGAAGAGATGCATGTTTTCCCTGTCCTAAGGGGTTGCTCTTGATTTTTGGAAATAATAGTCTTTTGAAGATGATGTCCGGTGTTTTTCAATGAACCTAACAACGAAAGTGGTGAGTTCCAATATGGGAACTGAGAAGTTGATTCAATGGAGATCATAAATGCTTTGGAACCTGGTTCAGAAAAACTTTAGTCCAAAGAACTTTTATCTTGTGTATCAGGATTTTAAAGCTAGTATTTTGATGCTAGCCTTTTGTCTTGGACCAAACACGAGCAGAATTATGTTACCTCCTGCATTCAACCAAATCTAATATGATCCAGTACAATTAATGACAGGAACATGCTGCCGCTCTAGCAGAAGGTAAACCTGCCCCGCCTTTAAGTGGCAGTGCTGATATCCGGCCTCTAAACATGAATGACTTCAAATATTCACATGAGCGAGTAAGACAGAAATGAGATATATTGAGATTCTCTTCCTGAATGACTATTGTTTATTTGACCAGCATTTTCCTCGATATTTTTGCTTTTACTTAATTAGGTATGTGCTTTTACTTAATTAGGTATGTGCAAGTGTTTCATCGGAATCAGTTAATATGACTGAGCTTCTACAATGGAATGAACTGTACGGTGAAGGCGGTTCCAGAAGAAAGAAAGCTCTCAGCTATTTTATGTAAATTTTCCTTGTAGTAGTGCCTCTTATTTATTCTAAAAGGCCTCTTCGGCTCCCCTAAGGCCATTGCCGAAGCAGTTCTTATTAGGGGAGCCTTTTTGTCTGTAACATGAATTAGAGTTTTTTCCAAATTATATGCCGTTAATCCTAATTTGGGGGGGGGGGATGGTTGGTGTAAAGGGCGTTGAGCCTCTGTTTTGTTCACATCCCCTCTTTTGAAATGTTAAGTTATCGAAATCTAAAGTAGAGGAGAAGAGAATAGAATCCCCTGATGTGTGAATATATTTATTTGTTTATTACAGCATTTTTTTATGGTGTTTATTACAATAATATAGTATTTATTAGACATCTCTTTCTTAATGTGTTTTGTTCAAGTGTACCAGGAAACTCGAAATGTTATCAGAAAACATTCATTCAATAGAGTGGAATAATGTTCTTTTTATTGCGGGGACTGGTTCTTGCCTACGGCGGCCGCTTTCATTTTGTTGCTAAGAAATACCTTTGCTGATTTTGTTCTTTTATTAGTTTTCATATTAAACAACATTGCTGACGATGAAGAAAAGATGATAACTTCGGGTGCGACGACTATAGCTGGTTTTGGATTGCCCAAGCAGATGCTTGACGCGTTTGAACGAGAGAGATTTTTTTACATCAGTATTCTTCGTTAAAAAATAAATAAATAAAAGAGAAACCAAAATCTCTCTCCCTTGTTTATCGAAAATGACGCAAACACAATTTTAAGCCGGAGCTGGGGTGGGGCAAGCCCTGAAAGAGGTAGGCCCATTTCTCGTCTTCCAGAGCCGAAACAAGAAGTCACTAAACTAGAAGTCTAGAGAACTACGAAAGTGCAATCTATTGTCGGTTGAGGAGAATCTACTAAACAGGAGAAAAGAAAAAGAAATTTGAGCGGAAGTCCTATCAAAACACGGTTAATGGCGTGGCAGTCTCCTGAAGCAGCACAGTAGCCGACGCCAGACGGCTCTCCTGGATCCGTTTATCGATCTAACCTCCTCTTCCTCGTCACAAAAGACGCACATTTTCCCACGCTTTCCTGCCAGACAAACACGACATTTTTTTTTTCCCCCTTCTAAGAAAGCCAAACCCTAAATGGCGTATCCCGCTTCGGCCATACCGCCGCCGAGATCCGCCACGGACCTCTTTTCGGATCCCCTTGGTGCCCATCCGCTCTGGTTTAAATCGGACCTCTTCCTCTCCCCGACTTTCGACTCCGAGGCCTACATCTCGGAGCTCCGTACCTTTGTGCCCTTCGGCACGCTGCGGTTGGAGCTCCAGGCGTACTTGACTTCACTTAAACACGAGCTCATTGACCTCATCAACCGAGACTACGGCGATTTCGTCAACCTCAGCACAAAGCTGGTCGATGTGGACGGCGCCGTGTTACGCATGCGTGCCCCGCTGTTGGAGCTCAGGGGGAAGATCGAGGGATTTAGAGGAAGCGTGGAGGGCTCGCTTGTGGCACTGAGGAATGGATTGAAGCAGAGATCGGAGGCGGCCGCAGCAAGAGAGATTTTGGAGCGGTTGTTGGACACGTTTCACGTTGTGTCTAAGGCAAGTTTTGTTGTTCTCAATGCAAATGAGGGTTCTCATTTTAAACATCATAATAAAATAAAATGTGTGTTTTATAAAATTAGAATTCACTAGATCTCGGATTCCCAGAATTGGAATTTGATGTCAATTTGCTTCTGTTGGAGAAATGCGAAATTGCCTGTCTTAGGTAGCTGTTTTGTTGGAGGCTTATTCCGAAATCCCTAGGTTTATTCAAATTAATTTGGGAAATTTGTCTTCCACGCACGCACGATAGATGAGTTCTATGCTATGAAGTTAGGTTTTTGTTAATCATCCAGCCTAGAGAGGTTTTTACGGGAAGCATATGAAAATGGAGGAAGACTGGATATAATGTGTGGAGGAGTAGGAAGCGTGGATTTATTTTCGCCACTGCACAATAAAGACTCTGTATCATACATACCACGTGTGTTTGTTCAGCTGCTTTGCCGGAAGCCTGACTCACAAGTTATATTTTTTAGTTTGCTAGTTGGCACAGAGTTCAATTTTACAGATTTTTGTGGATGGTTTAATGGATTGAGTTAAGTTCTAATTCTGTAGACTATAAGTCTTCAAAATGAACAAGGATCCAACAAAATTTAAGTTCCACAGGAATAATTAATGTAGTTGTTGGAGTTAAACCATTGTTGCTTGCCTTTATTTTTTTGTTCGGTCTGTTGATTTTGTTGTGAATTATGTTAGTATGAATGCTTTCAGGTGGAGAAACTTATAAAGGAGCTTCCAAGTGTGCCTGCTGATTGGTCTAATGGAGATGTGAGTTCTGCTGAAAAGAATGGAATAAGTAATGGCACTTCTTTACAATCTATGGAGAATGGAACAAACCTCAGGGAGACTCAAAGCATGCTCTTGGAGAGAATAGCCAGTGAGATGAATCGGCTAAAGTTTTATATTGCTGATGCACAGGTCTCTTTTGCTCATTTTTGCTTTTGTATTCAGAACCAAGTTTTAGAGAAGCCCTTGTGTGAATTACATTTTGTGCTCATCTCTCTTCTATGTTATGCCAGTACAGAATCTTCCTTTCATTGAAAACATGGAGAAGAGAATTCACAGTGCTAGCCTTTTATTGGATGCAAGTTTAGGACATTGTTTTGTGGATGGCTTGGAACACCGGGATGAAAATGCACTTTACAACTGCTTACGTGCATATGCTGCCATTGATAACACCAGTAGTGCAGAAGAAATCTTTCGCACAACTATTGTGGCTCCATTAGTACAGAAAATTATTCCACATGGATCATCAGGAGTGGTTACTGGATCATCTGGAGATGGACTTCAAAATGATTATGAACAAATCAAGCAGTGTGTAGAGAAAGACTGTAAATTCCTTGTGGAAATTTCTTCTACAGGTATTTGAAATGCCTTTTTGGTGCCATTACATTTGCAAGTACTGAAAAAAAAAAGGCTCTTCTTAATAATTTGTGCTGCCATGGAGTTCAGCAAAACTCATTAATGATTTGGCTTCATTTTGGGCCTCAAGCTGAATCACCAGTCACTGTGTACTTGAATTTTCATGCCTTTACTGCTCTCAATCCTAGTAGTCTTGATACAATGTCATCAGTCTCAATCATGTGGAAGATATGCTTCATGTGACTTTTAGATCATCTTATTTTACGTAGTGCCACTTTTTGATTGTGCTGTTGCTTACTTTTTCTCTGGTCAGTTTCCTTTTGAATACCAGTGATTCTTTGATATTCATTTCTTCATTTTCTAGGGAAATGATCTGAAATTTTAGCTTCCTGTGCATAAAGAATCCATAATGTCTTCAATGTCAATAGATACATCCATCAGAAGAGCCCAACAGTTAGTTTTCCACATCAGTTGTCCAGCTTCCTTTTTTCATTTTCTTCCCTTTTTCCTTTTGGTTTGATGTATATCTTTCCAGTAATCACTCAAAGTTCTTTCCTTGGGTAGTTATCGATCAAATATCTGTTTACTTTCATTTGATGGCAAATATTTGCTTTATTATCACCCTGTTTAAATGATCTTAAATTTTAATTCTTTTCTTTCAATTTTCAGAAAACTCAGGTTTACATGTCTTTGACTTCTTGGCCAACTCTATCCTGAAAGAGGTTCTCTCTGCAATTCAAAAAGGCAAGCCAGGTGCATTTTCCCCTGGAAGGCCAACAGAGTTCTTGATAAATTACAAATCAAGCCTAGATTTCTTGGCTTACCTTGAAGGTAGGAAGGTAGAATAGAACCTTGTTCTTGTTCTTGTTCTTTGAATTGGGGGAAATTTTGATAGCTTGGAGCAATACCATTTTGATTATCTGAGAGCATATGTTGTTCGATATAGTTATAACATCCAATTGTCATGCAAGGCTATTGTCCGTCCAGATCTGCTGTTTCTAAATTTCGAGCAGAAGCTGTTTACACTGAGTTCATGAAGCAGTGGAACATTGGTGTTTATTTCTCTTTGAGGTATGAACCACACCTCTTTGATAATTGTTTTACAAATTTCGCAATGATTTTGTTTGACTGTTATATACTAAAAGGATGCTCACAAATGTCTGATTAACCCAGGTTTCAAGAAATAGCAGGTGCTCTGGATTCTGCACTTGCAGCAACCAGTTTTGTACCAGTTCAGAATTCACATTTTGGTGATGGAAATTCACATGACCTAACATTGAAACAGAGTATTGCTCTTCGAGAGAGCTTGAGATCTTGTTGGAAAGAGGATGTTCTCATCTTCTCTTGCTCTGACAAGTTTCTCCGCTTATCCTTGCAGTTGCTTTCAAGGTTGTCTTCATTATCAACTTCTATCATTTACTGGATTGCTGATTTATTCATAACGTTAGTTCATGCTTGAATATTAAATGCTTGTTTGTGGCTTTTTTTATAGATACTCAAGTTGGCTGTCATATGTGCTCTCTGCGCGAAGGACGGGTAATACTGGTGCTGTCTCTGGATCTGAATGGGCTATTTCAGCTCTCCCGGATGATTTTGTTTTTGTACGTATTTTTTTATGATTGTATTTTATGATTTTGTTTTTGTACGTATTGCTTTATGATTGTATTACTTTGCCTGTTTGACATTAATACTGCTCTTTACATTTAGGTTGTGTGTTGAAGTCAAGAATATTAATGGATGTCATTCAGTTGGAAGAGAGAAAACTTTTATACCATACTTTGCACCCATAACCAATGGTCTTGGAATTCCTTAATTAGTTTCAGTTAGTACCTGGCCCTGCAAATTATGGTGCAGTAGACAGTGGCTAAATTTTTGGATATGTAATGGATCCTCACTAATAATTTGAATGGATTTTTTTATGGGGACATTAAGACCATATATTGTGTATTATGGTAAGAAATTTCAAATGGAAGTGTATACCTTTCTTTCTGTCATTAGAACCAATTACTAATATAATGCATTAAAGGACTTTGAAATATTGGGCCTCCACGGTCCCCCTCTAGTCTCTTCTATGTTGTGTCCCTGGCTGTAGAACAGATCCACATCAATGGCATCATGTGGACAATGATTCTTAACCATCTGTTTTATTGAGCTTTTATTTTATTTTTTCCGTCTTTTTGTTACAGATTATTCATGACATAAATTGCCTGGCCAAGGAGGTTTGTGGTGGCTACCTTGAGCATGTACTTCAGCTTCTATCTTCTTGTTCTGCTGATATTTGTGATCTAGTAAAACAAAGCATTTTACATGGTGGAAAGGTGTTAAATGATTTGGCACCTTTAGCTGTCAAAGCGGTCATAGATGCACTTGTTGAGAAGGCTGTTGAGGTAAGCTTTATTCTCAAAGGTAATTTTGCTTAAGTTGATCATGCAATGTGACAGGGTGCTTGTCTTTTTCCTGTACTTTGGTTCATTCTAGTTATGATTCGACTGGTAAGAATTTTCTTGCTTGAATATAATGCAGGACTTGAGACAGGTGAAGGGAATAACTGCAACTTATAGGATGACCAATAAGCCTCTTCCTGTGAGACATTCACCCTATGTTTCAGGTGTCTTGCGTCCCCTAAAGGTTCTCTTCTCTGCCTGTGATGCTTGCATCACCCTTTAATCCAGCTATCCCAACACAATTACCTTTTTCCTCAAACATATCACATAATGTGAACAAGACTGGTCTTACGCTAATGATTCTTGCATACAACTATATGCATTACAACTAATGTTTGTGCACACATGCAGGGCAATCATCCTTTGAACAAAGTATAGTGTAGTCTCTAGGCCTTCTAAATATAATTGTTTTGATTCACATGTTGGTCTTTGTTGAAAGTTCATGCTTTTGTGTGGTTTTTGTACTGCCGTAAGTGCAGCTTCAACTTTATTTTTCCTGTTGCTAGGGATCAACATTAGTGTATGCTTAAAATTGATCAAATCATGGATTAGTTGCTACATCCAACAGTCACTATTTTTTTTACTTGCAGACTTTTCTGGAAGGGGAGCGAGCTAAGACATATTTGACTAAAGACACTAGGAACGAATTACTACATGGTGCTGTCACTGAGATTACTGGTCGTTACTATGAATTAGCCGCCGAACTTGTCAATGTGGTTAGTGTCCAAACTAAACTATTTTATTCTGATTTGACTACCTTAGTTGGAAGTCCGGGGCTTTAATCTGTTCTTCTTATTATACCCAGGCTAGGAAAACAGAGTCTTCACTCCAGAGAATAAGGCAAGGTGCTCAAAGACGGGCTGGAGCGAGCTCAGATGTTTCTGACCACAGTGTATCTGACACTGACAAGATTTGCATGCAATTATTTCTGGATATTCAGGTAGTGCATCATCTGCCTTTTCCTGTGTAATTTCTCTCTTTTCCTCCTGGCCTTCCCCTCCTGTTTGCTCACTTTTCTGTTACTGGCAAGCACAAGCATGCACCAAAATAGATATTTATTTATGTGAATGAAATGTTCTTGGCTAATTGGATTTACCTATGTATAATTCTACCAGGAATATGGGCGAAACCTGTCTCCTCTTGGGGTTGAGGCGGCCGAAATTCCAGCATACCGTACCTTGTGGCAATGTGTTGCTCCTCCAGAGAAGCAAAGTGTGATCAAATTGTGATGCAGCTTGTAGATTTATTCATTTGTGCATCCAAAATAGTTGTTTATCGTTTATCACTTTAATTTGTTCTATAGAAATTCATATGTCCTCAACGACATTCGATGTGGCACAGCTGTTTATAATGAGTTGCAAAATTTTGTCCTGGGAAAATTGGTTTATTTTCGGTAAATTCTTCAATATATTGTTAGTTCTCTTTCAAAGCCTTTTACCTGTGAGATGCTCTATTTCGTCGTCCATGATTAGATGTTGCCAATACTAAAGCTAGTAATCACATTTTCTTACCTTTCTTCTCCCAAATGCTGTGCCGTTGAAGATGGGCAGCATTATGAGTTCTACAGTCAGATATCTGAGTATGAAACCTGAGATTACCTGAACTTAATGTTGAAATTTAGGTTACGTTCCTACAATGGTGACCAGATGACACTGTATACTGGTTGCCTGCTTATCAACCTTTACGAGTGGATGCAATCGCTAACTGAACCTCTGATACAAATATGTTTTTACAATAGGATGTGTGTAAAAGTTAAAGCTCCAATTTGCACTTCCTCGGCATTTGCTGGAGACAACAAAAAATGTTCTGGAGGGCCACTAGACCTAAAAAATTATCGGAGACTTCGTGTACAAACGGTTCTTAATTCAAGGATGTTAAATCTTGGGGCTGCAAGGTGAAAATCCATTAGAGACGAGGCTTGGCTACTTGGCTGTGCTCTGCTTAGAACTGCGGCGCGGCTAGGACTCAACCTTAGAAAGCAACAAATTCTACCATTATCTTCCTCCTCACTTCATTTGTTTCTATTATTTGAAGTTCCATTCTTCGGACACGATTCAATGCCGGGTAAGTTTGACCATGACTTCCCATTTGCAGCGCCTGACCGGCTTGGAACTCTTGGACGATAGGTGGAAATTTCTTCACTCTAACCGACATCTCGAAGAAGTAAGTCAGGCTTTTCTTCGTGGAAGGAGGTAGATTGCTATCATGATTAGTATCCTTGTCATTGCACAGGCGATCCCGATAGTGCTGAACGAGTTTCTCGTCGTCTGTTGAATGAATCTCGCATTTGAGTCATTGATATTTGGAAGTTCCCTGAAGCTGCCACGAAAGCTTGAAGCAAAACTATGACATGGAGTGAAATCTGAATGGAAAGGGGGAAGAGAATGTCAAAACCCAAACCTTATTTGCCAATGAAAGGGTTCCTTCTTTAATTATTTTCCTCCCCTTATTCTTCAGTCAGTAATAGGCAGTTCAATACGAGTAGCATATCGGAAAAAAAAAAAAGCCTATAGTCAAAAGCAAATAAAAACGAAATGATCCTGGGCATAAGAAGGAGAAGCCGTCTTACCTATCTTCGACACTGACGAAGTCATCTTCAGAATCCGATTCCGGTGAGCCTGGGAGATCTTTTGCCATCTGCATGAAAGGCAGCCATGAATTTGCTGTTCTGAAAAGGCAGCAATCTACAATTAGCGCACACCCGATGTGGACATGCCGGCAGCTCAACTCATTGCACTAGGCTATATTTTAACAGGGATAACTCTGTCGCATGTTATAAATTCTCACATCACACCAGCAGTAAGATGAAAATATACAACTAGCTTGTCAACATCTGTACCAAGATCAGCAAACATAGTTGCTGATTGGCTTGCAAATCTTCTCCATTTAAAAAAAAAAGAAAAACATACACATGAGTAGCTCCTTTTGAGATTATAGCTTTAGAAAGCATTTTGTATATTCAAAGTTTACATGGTTTGATTACTCAGCGAAAAGACCGTATACAGTAACATCCATGGAAGAATTCTTTCAAACGTGCAGGCAGTTCTGATACCAGGAATTGGTTGCATGCAGCCCCATGGATGACACAGAATCCAAACTGTCTTTGGCCAGTGAACTTTCGGCATCAACAGGCCTTTCCTCGGGAGAAGAAGTCATTATGCCCTTCGCATCAGAATGCCTTAATGCCTTGTTGTAGGTAAAGAAAGGAAAGCTAAACCTATACAGGGTGGCCAACAAGAGAAGAAATGGAGTCATTTTGGCATTTACACTGAGCATGTTACTAGAAATATGCGGCAAAAACGATGACCACATGGCTAAATCGAATTGAATCAAAGCAAAAGATACATTAATTAGGACACAAGTTCATCGTTGACAGTTCATATTCTATTTTTTGACCAAATTGTCCACGAATTATTAGAATGGTAGCTTAACTTCGGGAATCTGGTTGAATATACAACACCAAAGTATGAGTCTGCTTGATATCATCTACAATACAGCAATTGGGCTGAAGCTTGAAGACAAATTCAGATTCTGAAATTTGAAAACTCGAGTAGAAGTTCCGATTTACAGTCCTTTATCATTTGACATTTTAGATTGTTTGACGGGTAAGCAGTTTTTTCCACCCTCTACATGTCGGATACACAACTAAAGTCTTCTTTTTTTTATTTTTTTGTATTCTTGCTGAGAATATGTTAAGACAGACTAGCTTGTTCATTAACGTGACAGAAGCTACTAGTTAGCATCCACTAGTGACTATTCACCATTGTAGCATCTGTGAGTGAATGAGATACTTACAACCCCCGTCTTCCTCTTAGACCCCCAAAAGTGTGACATAAGAATATGGAATCTTAGTTTCAGAATAAAAGCAACAAAGTAAATTTCATTTTTGTGTCCTGTGGAATCAAATCTTGTGCGAAATCTTGTAAAATACTGCATTCAATGAAAATTGAAATAGCAAGGGAGGATTTGGTACACTATTGCAAAGCCCCAGAAAGAATATTAACTCTCTAGTTTCACATAGCATCTATGTGTACATAACATAAGGTAGAATACAAAGGATAGTGTTTTTTTTTTTTTTTTTTCGGGTACATCAAAGAAAGTAGTTTACTGCATCATAATTCTAAATTCCTCAAAGCTAAGAGCTCCATCCCCATTAAGATCAAACTGATTGATCATCACTTTGCATTCATCAATGGACTTCGATTCACCAAGTCTGCTAAGCATCTTCTTCAAGTTCTTAGGAGTGATGAACCCACAATCGTCCACGTCATACATCCCAAAAGCCTCTCTTAAATCCCGCAGCTTCTCTTCTTCCCCGCCAGCTTCTATCAGCCCAACGAGATCCTCCAATCCCAAAAAGCCATCTCCGTCAGAGTCCAACAAACCCACAACCATCTCCGCCTCTTCCACGCACAGCTCTCTTCCTGTTAAGCCCAGGCGGTGGCTCAGCTCGGAGGGCGAAATCTTCCCGTCACCGTTCTCGTCCAGGTGTTGGAAAACAAACTTAAATTCTCCTGCTTTCCCCATTTTTTTTCACACAACTCCAAATGTGCAACTAGTCCAATCTTATGTGGCAACAAAAATCCCAGTTACAATCTGTTGAGTAATTGCTTAAGAATCAATCCAGAGCACAAGTGTATATGGTTTTAGGAAGCAAAGGGATTCATATATTATGGTGTCCAAGTCTAAGGAGTAAAGACCGTGCGACCTGCGAGGTCCTTGGACCGACTTTCGATGATCTGACGCAGAAACTTGAAGTGAATATATCGAATATACAGAGAGAATGAGGTGTTCTCCACGGTAAAACGGTCATATCCGTCCAAGCATCGACGTAGGCATTGGGGTGTGGTTGGTGTCGGTGGACTCTTTCCAGAAGTAAAGGAGGAAGCAAGTGAGCAGCAGATCATCACACGCGCACTGCTTCTGTTCAACGGTAAACAGATACAGAGTAGAATATGATAAATGGAGAATAATGGTTAACAGCTGCCTTATTCGTAAGTTACTGCTGCATAATGCAAGTGGGTTCAAGTGAGCCCCTAAGTTAGGTATTCTTTTAATTAAAAAAATTAGTGATAATAAATTCAAAATTTATCTTTTGGTAAAACCCCACAATTTTTTAACTATGGTTACCTGCCTGTTTGGATCACTCATCTACAAATTGATCCATACATCAAATTTTCATAAGCATCAAAGTTTATTTCATAAGATAAAAAAAAAAAAAATTGTAATCGAGAACCAGTAGAATCAAGTGAACGGTTTTCACTTAAGTCGAGAGAAGAGCCACAACGATAACTATTTCAAAAATCAAAATTAACATTACAGATACTGTTACATTATCGGGCACAAGGAATTTCTCCGTGCTTGGCTCTGTTCTGGGAATTTAACCCAAGTTACCATTCTGCCGATGAAATGATTTAAGTTTCATTTCCATGTCCAGGAAACCAGACCAGACCTGACTGAGGACACTGTTTCGCACCTGGCAGAGGAACAATAGGTCCCAGAAAGATGCGCCACAAATCAAGAAGTATGGTGACCAACATGGCAGCTCCCAGAGCATCAACAGTCACTCTAGGCAAGTCCCATAGATCACTAGCTCTCTCATCAATCCTGTGAAGACCATTATGTCAAGCATAAGATATGTCACCTAAAACATCTTCCAAAAATGCATTTTCTCAACACATGCCTACATCACAATCACAAAAAGACTAACTTGGTTTCAAGTGGTTAAAAAAACGAAATCCCCCCTCTGTACAGGGGGTAAATCACCAATATTACAGTAAGCTGAACTAATCAAACTCTTTGGTGGATACTTTAGCATCACCCATTATCAAGCATATAGTCTAGTGAAGAGGACATCCACGATTTTAGCACATAACTACATAGAACCACGACCTGCAAAAACTGATCCAACAGTGAGATCAACAGTAGGTTTACTTCTTACCTCAGAAACATGGGGAAGCTCACAATAAAGTAGATTGCATAAAACAAGCATCCAACTTTGTACATCAAAGCCCGGTCCACGAAGTCATAGTAAGGGAACTGCAAATGTTCCATACTCTGTTGTTATCACTGCTCCATTTCTCAAATCATTGACCAGTAGACAGTAGTGATGTTAAGATTACAGTATGACCTCACTTAACAAGTTGTATGGTCTAGATTACACCAACAATTCAATGAAAAGGGAAAAAAAATGTTGAACATAATTAATGTGGCTCTAAAGGGAAGCCACCTCCATAAAGGAAAAAGAAGTATTTGTTGTCTGTTACTGTCAGAATTTGCAATTACTTGGAATCAAAATTTTGCTGTGATCAGAATGGCTCCTCAAAGTACAGTTGCATGATTTATCACCATAGCACTTGGGTTAGCTTTTGGACTGATAAGCAGTAGAATAATCCTGATTGTCCTAAGGTCTCCTCAATAATCTCAAAAAAAGACCACATTACTTTGTGTTAGCCAATGCACCCAGTAGCTTAAATTTGTGATTATATACATATAATTTGATAAAAGATCACAACAGTAGCAATATATGAACATATTACCACATACATTAGCAATAGCTATCGTCTCCAGATATGCAATGAAATAGGAAAATGCTAATATCCAAGCTGCCTCAATAGCCCAGCGAATATTCTCTGGCAAGTGAGTAACAGCATGTCGTAGTTTTCGGAGTGTCATGTTTGAAGCAACATGGTAAAACAAGAAGCAAACATGAGTCAGAAGAAAAGTTGTGTGTGGTACCTGCAAAGAATAATAAACCAACATAAGTAGACGTAAAGCAAGAAGAGTTGATCAGTTTCTTGCTTCGTAGCTCACATTGTTCATCTTCCATGATGGAAATGTGTAAGAAGCACCCAGAACTGTGAAGAAATAATGGGTCCAAAAGTAATTTCCCACATAGCTGAAAATCATTATCCATAGGCTGGCCTGCCACAAACAACAAGAACCCATTTCAGGCTTGGGACAGTGAATCTTATTTTAAAACCAAAATTTCTAAAATCAGCAAAATTTTACAACAATTGAAAAATCAAATGTAAAATACAAAGAAAGAAGGTTTGAAAAAAAAAAAAAACATTCTATAAAGGTAATGTGACAATTCATGCCAATTGCGAAGGAGAGATTCCTAACATCAACACGTGGGTGAATGAGAGACATGTGACAATGGAGTCTACCATCAATCATCATCAGCAATTCATCCCCATCCCAAAATTAGTAATGGACTGTATTGTTAAAAACACCAATTGCCTGATTGCTACGTACAAGTGCCATACATAACATTGATGTCAACTCATTGGCTCATAGAGGGGAAATGTAGAGGTGAGTTGAAATGCATTCAATAAAAGTGGGCATAACTGCTGGTAAATGGAAGCAAGTCAAGCATCAGCACAAGGATGCAAGACCAAATAATGGGTTCCATGGCCATATAAAAGCATTCAGATGGACAGATGCAGATGTAATGCTGGAAAAAGCACTTGCCTTGACCCAATAACGATCTTTGAAGGACAAGCTCCTATCAGCCTGAAAAAAGCAAGATACTTCCAAAGAGATTTTAAAAAGCAGTAATAAAAAGTTTGAGACTGGAAGAAGCTAAGAAGACAGGGTGGTATAATAAAAATAAAATTACCTTTCCAACCCACACAAGTGGTATGATGAAAGATGGAACTGCTGAGACCAAAGCCAGAAGCAGATATTCCAATTCTCTAAACCTCTGTCAGTAACAGCAATGAAAATTTCAGAATAAAGCTCACACGAACACGTTTTGCATGTCAGAGAGAACAAAACAAAGATGAGATTGGAAACGTCCATTTCTGCTAAAACGATCACAACAGAGAATCTGATTGGATAAACAAAATACAAAACGAAAAAAGAAAAAAAAAAGAGAACTGTTTGAAGATATAGCTCAATTAAACTGCTCAGACCTACGAAACATGATAATTCAGAAACAAAACTATCAAGAGCAACATTAACATTGAATCACGCGAAAAAGAATGAACCTTTACTCTGGTCAACTAAAAACACCTATAGTAAGATAAGCATTTACGGACCAGAACACACGATCCATTCATGCGATAAGTTCATTTCATTGTAGCTTTTCGGAGTGCCGATCGAAGACTACAACATGGAAAAAAGCTAAAGATCCATGCTGTCCAATAATCGCCAGAACATCTATCCGAAACTTTATCGTCGATAGTATTGGCATCCAATCCAATCAGCAGCAGTCGAACAGTCTCAAATCATGAGCAGCTCTTTTAATTTTCAAACAACTGGAGACTAGGGAGTGGAGTTCAGGCATACCTCGTAGAGCTTGTAAGGAACCACAATTCCCAAGCACAGAGTGAGCCAGAAAGGAGTGTAGAAAAGGAAGAAAAGCTCCCCCCATCTCTTGCTAGGGTTAGGAGCCAGCCACTGATTCCAACTGCTGCCGGCTGCCTCTTTACCTGCGCATCATCGCCAAACGCCGTTCTTATCAATTGCAGATTACAGAGCATTATCATCCTCGCAAATCCTACTTTCCGTTAATCCAAATCTAACAAAGTAAAAAACCCCCAAAAAAAGAAAAAAAAAAAGAAGAAGAAGGAAAAAAAAAAAGCGGCTGTGGGGGCAGTTGAGGAGGATTGCTGTGGCTTTACCGCTCATTTTTTATCTTTATTTTTTTTGGACGTTTCGGTTTTGAAGCATGCGGAGGCGATTGATCGCAATGTCGGAGGAGACCGCGACCGTGGACGTCAAGCGGTGGCGGGAACGGCGGGATTACGGTGAAAGAGAGAGCCGGGAGGAGTTAGCGAGGTGTTGACATTGACGATGCCAACAACGAGAGTCTCCCAGTGGCCACCGTACTGCCTCCCTGGCGCGCTTTGTCGTCTAGTGTTCAGTAGTGGCAGTCCGTGACAACATTCTCATATAAGTTAATTTTCCATTTAATCACTTTTTTAAAACTTTTTTTTTAAATAAAAAATAATTAAGTATTATAAAAATAAGAATAATTTGCAGAGCTCGTCACCCAAAATAACCGTCAGCTAAAACCTAGTAATATTTGACAGCAGGCCCCCTACAGGTGAATCTTTGTCTTCGGCCAGCCTTAAATAAAAAAAATAAAAAAAAAGGAACGGGGATATTTTTTAATTTACTGAACAAATAAAAATAAATTTTATAATTACATGTTTAATCTTACTGACCAAATGCCCCATCACTCCATCACAGAAATAAATTCACTAAATAATTCAGTGTAGTTCTAATCCAAATTTTATAAATATATTTTTAATCTTATCCAACGATTTAACAAATAATCAAACTCATAATTTTTTATGTAATCAGAAATAATTTTTATTATAATTTTTTTAAAAAAAAATTAAGTGTAATTTTTAAAATAAATAATTTATAAATAAAAATAATAAATAATTTTAATATTTTAAATTAAAATATAGTATTAACTTCTTAACAAAAAGATATTGCCTCTTGATACCTGAAATGGTAACGAGGGGACCGAGCACACAAAATGCAATCTATGCCTCAATGACAAGATACGAAGAAAAAGGGAAAAAAAATTATAACGTAGCCACGAGTCACGACCTGCTCGCCCGCCCGCCCGCCTTAGACCCAGACTAAACCCTACAAGTATTTCTCTCGCTTGCTAGAGATTGGTGCAAGGGAGAGCGCCGCGAGAGAGAGGGAGAGGTGAGAGGCAAAGCTCAGAGTCGGCGAGAGCAGAATGGCTCAGTTCAAAGCAATATGTTCATCTCAGTATACAAACCTCTTCCTCCATAGATCTTTCAGCGGTACCTCTTCCTTTTGTTTGCTTCTCTAATTTCTCTCTCTCTCTCTCTCTTTCTCGCTGCCTCTGTGTGTATGCGCGCGCGCGCGCGGGGGGAGGGGGGTGTTTGAGCTAGCTCCTAATATGTTCGCACGATTCAACTATATTCAATTGCAGACTCGTCGTTCCGCCCTCGTAAAGTTTGTTGCAGCACGCGGAAGAATTCATTGTTTTTTGAGGTAACCTGTTGCAGACGCGTATGTGATCATGTAGCAGTAATAAAAGCGCAATCACGCCAATTTGGATTTTTAATTAATCAATCACTGGGTTGGTTTTTGTGCGGGAGACTGAGGGATGTTGTAGGTTTGCGCTTTCATTTTAGTTTTTTTTTTTGTTCACAGTTTGGAGCAAGTGGGAGTGAGCTACATGGCCCCGCACTTGTTTGTGAAATTGGCCGAACTATCAGAGCCCAGAAGAGTCCAGGTGAAAATTATTTTAGTGATGAAAAGTATTGCTTCTTTTATGTGGTGCCGTGTTTTAAGTAATGGATAAAAAGATTTTTGGCATTTTAAAGAAAATGGATTGAGAGGAAAGGTTTATGGCATGTATAGTATGTGATTCTTTCGGGTCATTTCCGTGGCTGCTTTCCAGATTTCAATTTTGAAGTTTGTTGTTGATGGTATTGCAGCTATTCGAGCAGTTTTATTCAGTGACAGAGAGACGGATACTTCTGGACCTACCGTTGCTCGTGGGCTACGGGGGAAGTTAAACAAGGTTGTTTTGGCATACAGTGGGGGCCTAGACACCTCAGTCATTGTGCCTTGGCTAAGGTATGTCATTCTGTCAAGCGGTACCTTAGCTAAACTGTCCTCACTTGGGGAAGCATTTCAGTAATACATGCACGAGAGCAGGAAATATGGGAAACTAGATAGATGCAATAGTTCCTCTGTACTGTATAGCAATAATACAAAGAGAAAAAAAAAAAAAAACTTTTGCCACAATGGTTGTGTTCTTTTGACCACCTATCTGCATGAGTATGCATTGATGATTGGTGCCTGCTTACACAGGTTGTTCTTACTGGCTTTTTATAACCAGTCCTAACTGAGCTATCATCTACCTAGCTATCTGCTAAACTTGTTTTTGGTGTATGAGTGACTGTTGTGCTAGCTTATTATGTGGGTTCAAGCTATAGCTAAGTTGAATTTACTAGACATTACTTATTACTAGCTAAGAGGTGGCTAAGTTAGCTCATTTATTTCCCATGTACGTAGTGTGTGTCACATAAAATTTTTTCATCCAATTTCTGTGGATTTTAAGCGGCCTTCAAAATTTTAACTTATTCTACCTTCATTCATTTATACTGATTCTTTCCTGACTTACTAACTAGTAGAATCATGGGTTACACACACAACCAATATGGTTCAATCAATAATAGAATGGTCCACATAGTGGCATCATTCAAGCTTGACTTTAGGTGGACATTTACTGAAACATAATCAACCAGTTGACCCCTCAACTTGAAAAGTTAGGTTATGCAATAATGACGGGCTTTGAATTCTGACTACATATGCTAGTACTCAAAGTGCGGTGAGTTTTGACAAATATACATTTCCAAGTTGTTTGTTTATGGAATTAAAATATGGAAACGGCAATTTGTGTGCACCATGTTAAGAAGTTGGATGTTCCAGTTACTGCTGGTAATTCCAGTTCTCTGACTGATGGACAACTCCAACATTCCATCAATAATTTGTCTATGGTTGTGTATCTGCACAATGTTTTTTCTAAGCCTTTTCTTTCTCATTTATATGTTTATCTCAAATCTTTTATAGGGAGAATTATGGCTGCGAGGTTGTCTGCTTCACTGCAGATGTTGGCCAAGTATGTCTATGGTAGCAAAAATCTACTTCAAACCAAGTCTTTCCTGTGGCATAGCTTCCCATTGATCAAGGACACTTTAGTTTATTCTGTAAGCTTCTATTTTCTTTATACGAAAATGATTAATTTGCAGGGCATAAAGGAATTGAAAGGTTTGGAAGACAAGGCAAAAGCAAGTGGGGCTTGCCAGTTAGTGGTGAAGGACTTGAAGGAGGAGTTTGTGAGGGACTTTATATTCCCTTGCCTGCGAGCTGGTGCAGTTTATGAGAGGAAATATTTGCTGGGAACCTCCATGGCCCGCCCTGTTATTGCTAAGGTGAGCTCCAAGCTAAAAAATTTTATGTGCAGCTAGTTATATGCTTTTAAAGATTGTAGATGTCTCCGGTTTTTGAACATACTTCCTTTTGAAGCCTGTTCTTTTGACCTGTGAATTGCATTGATTAGTTTAGAGGATAAGAGGTGGATTTCCATGTTCATGTTCTTCTTTTGGCTATTTGGGTTTTCTTTTCTCTCTCTCTCTTTTTCTTTTGAATTGAAATTCTCCTTTTTTGGCTTTGTTTCAGTCTCTGGAACCTGCTTCTTGTTGTGTCATGCACTTATTGTATTTTGTTCTTTTGTGGCTCATAAGTAACCTGTTATAATGAAGTGACTATAATGACAGGCCATGGTAGATGTTGCCAAAGAAGTTGGAGCAGATGCTGTCTCTCATGGGTGCACAGGAAAAGGAAACGACCAGGCATGCCTCTAATTTAATCACTACATGTTATTAAGCTTAATTTATTTTCTTCTGACCACACTTTTTCGCCCGATTCATTCATACAGGTTCGCTTTGAACTCACATTTTTTGCCCTTAATCCTGAATTACATGTTGTGGCTCCTTGGAGGGAATGGGATATTACAGGAAGAGAAGATGCTATTGAATATGCTAAGAAGCATAATGTGCCAGTCCCTGTGACTAAGAAATCTATATACAGCAGAGACAGAAATTTATGGCATCTGAGCCATGAGGTATTTTCTTCTCCTTTGTCAGGCCAATGTCTTAGGTTAATATTTTTATTTGCAGTAAATAAGCTGTTGTTACTTCCATCGCGGTTGCTTACCTCTGCTCTTACCCCTTCTTTCTTTTATGTTTATGCATTGCCATTGCAACATTAAAGGGTGACATTTTGGAAGATCCTGCAAGTGAGCCTAAGAAAGATATGTACATGATGACAGTTGACCCCGAAGATGCACCCAATCAACCACAGTAAATTTCTTTTCCAAATTTTTTTCTTGAATTTGTTTGTTGTCTCTGCACTTACAATTCCTCTTTTTTTTTTAATTTTTTCACTTTTTCTCAAATTCATGCAGATATGTTGAAATTGGTATAGTTGCGGGCCTTCCTGTTTCAGTTGATGGGAAGGAACTTTCCCCAGCATCTCTTCTCTCTCAACTTAATGAGATTGGTAGTAGGCATGGAATTGGCCGAATTGACATGGTTGAAAACAGACTTGTTGGTATGAAAAGTCGTGGAGTGTATGAAACTCCAGGAGGGACCATCCTCTTCACTGCTGTGCGTGAGCTGGAGTCATTAACACTTGACCGAGAAACTGTACAAGTTAAAGATTCTCTAGCCCTCAAGTATGCCGAGCTTGTTTATGCAGGCAGGTGGTTTGACCCTCTTCGTGAATCAATGGATGCATTCATGGAGAAGATTACAGCTACAACAACTGGTTCTGTGACCCTGAAATTGTACAAGGGAACTGTTTCTGTAACTGGCCGAACAAGTCCGTATAGCCTGTACAGGCAGGATATATCCTCCTTTGAGGGTGGGGACATATATAATCAGGCTGATGCTGCTGGGTTTATAAGGCTCTATGGTCTTCCCATGAGGGTTAGGGCAATGCTTGAGAAGGGTATCTAATGGCATTCATTGGTATTCCTAGTTGGATGTGTTGGTCTTCAAATAATAGTAGTTCTTGCAAGTTCAGTGGATTATATTAATTTGAGCTGCTTTTAATTTTTGTTTGTTTTTTGGGTTTATTACAGCACCATGTTACAGTTCTAGACATAGATAAAAAATGACAAATAGTGAGTGGAGTAGCTTCATCCGTGTGCTATGGCAGATAACTCTGAAAAAAAAAACAAATAAAAAGAGTAATTGCTGGAGATACAAACAGTTTTACTGGAAATCTCTTACAAATAATGTGACGTGAGATTGTTTTCTACATGTTTCTTGCATTACTGGGAAAAAAAAAAAGGCAGTGTAGAATTAGCTCCAATAGTTTCGTAGAGAGCAGCTATCTCTGCTCACCATCTGCTGTTGCCTGGATCTGAGCTGCATACTGCAAGTTCCAAAGAATGTCCTCAGAGGAAGGTCGGCTCATGGATTCATAAGAAATGCATTTGATTGTTATGGAAATCACAATAGATAGCGATTCTTGAGAGCATGTGGCCAGCACAATTGGGTCCACTACTCTTGCACGGCCATCCGGGGTGTAACAATTACCCTGTGTAAATTGCATTATCTTCATGTTAGTATTTGCAGTCTCAGTATATATATATATATATAAGAATTGCTTTAACTAGCGCTAGTTCATCATTCTCGCAATCATCTCAAGCTCAATAAGTGAAATCTCTGCTCCATTTCAAGTTGTAGAACATACCAATTCATCAAGAAGAAGCTTGTTTCTTCTAGCGGACACCGAGGGGGCAATGAGTGATTCGAGCACTATGAATCCAAAGCTATAAATATCGTCATCTAATCTTGTCATTTGCCTGAACATGGGCTTCATATGATTACTTTCCTATTTGTACTTATCAATTTTGCTCAACTTGCAGCAGCAGTAAATAAATGCACAATAGAAAATGCCAGCTCCTCTAAAAAGTGTAGAATTCAGATTATTTGTCCATTTCACAGCCAAAAGAGGGGGGAAAGGATACTTTGTTTAACCTTATATGTAGAGTGAAATACTTACTGTGCTGTAAGGCCTTCATCATTTTCCTGCGAAAAAAGAACTCAAGTTATAAATAACCTGCGATCTAGACCTCATTGAGCAAGATATTAAGAAACCTGGAATTACTACAGCATGCAGAAAGTGATGAACAAGGTAAGAAGATTTACCGCACAAATTTCTGTATCTTCAGATATGATGGACAGCCCATAATCGCTCAGCTTTGCCATCCCATGCTCGTTGAGCAAGATATTATTTGTCTTCAACCGGTTGTTAAAGAAACCTGGAATTACTCCTGTATGCAGAAAGTGCACAGCCTTTGCAATACCGAGAAGTGCTTGCAATCTCTCTGGCCAATTAAGAACCTTAACGGGACTGTCCTCTACACATGATATAGCTGTACTTAGAATGTATTTACTTAATGAAGAAACATACATAATCGAATAAACACAAACGAGATCAACTAGTTTTAAATTATGCCTGATGAGTATTGATAGGATTCTCTTTAATGTTCTCGAAGACCTTTCAGCTCTTTCGATATAGTCCAATAAAATTCTGCAAAGACATTTCAAAATTACCTCGGAGATGAGCGCGGAAATTTCCGTTGGGAACATATTCATACACAAGAAAGACGTTGGTCACTCTATAATCATTTTGTCCGCCACTATCAATGCAATGCCCCAAAAGGCAAACCAAATGCGGGTGGCGAAGCCTCGAAAGCAAATCCAACCTCAGCTTGAGATTGCGTACTGTGTATTTCTTTGATGAAGAGAGGCACCTAATAGCAACTTGAGTCCCATTCTCTAATATTCCTTTGTAAAGCTGGTAAAGATGAGGCAAGGAATGCTTCAAAATTCTTGAAAATGTTTAAAATCTTTCAGGCTAAATGATATACCTCTATATTTAAGCATATCCCTTGTTAGACTTTTGCCTTAATGCAACTGGCAACCGCTCAAGAACCTTTCCATGCAACACTATTGTACTTTATTATTCTGCATCTCCTTTCTTAATATTGAGTAATATGTAATATGCCAACTCCAAGAGGTTATAGCAATCGTGCTAAATTGGTTGATCAGACCTTGATAATTCACTGGTGTGACTCTTGACAAATATAACATTTTGAGGAGCTTTAAAGTACCTTCCCATGAGAACATTCACCCAATATGACGGAGTTATCAAAGTTCCTTGTAGCTTCCTTTAACTCTTCTAAAGTAAATGATCGATGTGCCGGGAGACCTTGTGTCCCTAATTTTGCAGCTTCAGATACAAACCCTGGAAAGTTAAAGTTGAAAAGGACAGTCATCATAAACTATGTAGAATATTTTAAGCCTGAAGTCTGCAAACTTGGATATTTTACTGTATGAAACTTAAGCAAAATACTGGGCAATATCTGCCTGTACGTTATTATTGTATGGCCTACTTGCACTGGTGAGTAGCTCGGAGGAGAATCCAGTCGCTGAGTCTGCTTTGTGCAACAAATGTTGCTCCGATATGCCTCGGGGGCAACATATCCTGCGCATGACAAGAAGGCCAACAGCAAGAAGCAGGGTGGAAACTAGCACACCAGCAACAATGGCCACTACTATTGCCACAGCTTTGCCTCCAGATCGTTTCCCATCTACAGGAGCGTTTACACAAGATGATTCTTCACGTTGATGATGCAAATCAATGGATAAACAATTTTCAGCAAACTTTACAGTCCTCTTATTTGATTCAGCACTTAAACAGTATGGCAAACCACCAGTTAGCCTATTATTTGATATATCTACAAACTGAAGTTTAATGCCACAGCTTAGGTGGTTTGGAAGCGAACCACCCAGCATATTTGATGCCAAATTCAAATAAGTGATGTTTGGCAATGAGAAAAGCATGGCAGGAGGTGTTCCACTTAGCTTGTTGAATGACAAATCCAGGTATTCTAGCTGACTTAGTTGGCTATACTCCCTCAAAATCTTTCCTGAGAAGGCATTGTTACCGAGGAAAGCCATGGCCAACCCTTTTGGCATTGATGGCAGATCAGAATTCAATTTGTTCCCACTCAAATCCAGCACATGAAGGCTACTCAATGAACTGAGACGTGGCAACTTCCCAGATATCTCATTGCCGGACAACTCAAGAGAAGTCAGAGTGGTGATTCGTTGTATGGAAGATGGAAATGGACCTTTCAACCGGTTGTTCTTCAAACTTAGAATAGAAAGATTGATCAACGAATCAAACCAACTGGGAATAGTATCATTAAAGAAGTTGTCACCAAGTATAAAAGTTCGAAGCTTCACCATTGTCGATATTTTAGGAGGAATTGAACCAAACAGATAATTTGAACTCAAATCCAGATATTCCAGGGCAGATAATCGATGAATTTTGTCTGGAAGAGGACCCCAGATGCCCAGTGACACAAGAACAAGAACTCTCAAGCTGTTCAGCCTTGATAGAGTAGTAACCAAAGAATCCAAAGAGAAATTCTGTGATAATGTTTGATTTGGGATTGCAAACCCAACAAACTTATCAACTTTGGCTGTCTTATCTCCTATAATTCTGAGTTCGGTGGCAGAATTGTCCTCGCATGTCATGTCCACCTGTGTGGATGAAGATAAATAGCAAAAATCTTTGCTATGATCATTCCAAATTTCTAGTTCACTTGGGTACTCTAAATGCTTTCTTAGCTGAAGAAGCACTTGTGTTTGGGAGGATTGCAATTGGTGGGTACCCAGAAAGAGAATACTCCATACAAGCCATGGCAACAGAAACAAACCAAAATACCCCATGGAGACACTTTCTTCTTTCTATAAGCAATAAAGCCCTCCAAGTGCTGAAAGCAACACAATTAGAGGAATTAAGAAAACTTGATATCTAGAAATGTTCAGCATCGAGGAGGAAAGCCAGTAACTGAAAGTTCAGCATTCAATGTTGTGGTTTTTGTTGTTCTGATAAGTACTACTTGATATAACCCAGTTAACAGAAATGAAATATTTACCTCAGAAGCGCGTGGGTAGAATTCGACAGTGTCCAGCTCTTGATTGAATCAGCTAAAAACCAACCATGAAGCAGAAACAAAGAAGATACAGAGACCGGAGTTGCAAAATGATCTTTCAAGACTTACATATGATTCAAAGATTCTGCAGAAGCCAAATAGAAGCAACACTAAGCAAGAACGAAGCACTTTTGTGTATTGCAGGTTGAAAAGGTAGATGTGAACTTTCAATTGGTCTAGTTTTCTGGTTTTCAACAAATTGCTGACAACTGCCTTACAAGCAATCCTGATATATGTTTTACCTTCTTGAAAGCCAAAGTAAATGGAATGATGGGATCACCTAGAGTTGATGCAGTTATTGCCTGCACATGGTGTTCTGCCTTAAAGATACGGAACTTTTTTCAACATTAATGAAAAGAGCTTTTGCACATTAGCATCACTTGTAAGTTGCCGCTTTCTTTCAGAGTGGTGATCTTGCATTTGTTCCAAGCAATAAACAGTTTGAGCAGTGAAAACAACAGAATAACTGTCAAGTATAAACTGAGGAATTAATAAGACAAGAGTGATACCCCCTCTCCCACGAGTCCTATTCCCTTCTTTTCATAGAACTTGTTACCCAAATGGAGAGAGGCTCTCGATTTCTAGGATTTGTAAGGATAAAAGCACATTTCCTTTCAAAACCCATATGCTGTCAGCGGCTGTAACTGTCAAAATTTGAAGGGCAAAAGAGTAATGCCATTGCAGGTCCTTGGCACTTGCATTTACTACTTGCCACACGAGACAGGCTGTCTAGAATATGTATAGTTAGCAAGTATCTCCTGTGCCCCCATGAAATCCTGCTCTTGCTGTTCTTTATTCCTCCAATTGGCCGCATTCTCCTGAGATTTAGCGTTTCCTATGACTTTAAATCTTTTGTCTATTTTATACTGCAATTTAGTAGTAGTGTCATGGTACAGTTTTTAAAGAAATTCAAGTCCCACCAAAAATATGCCAGCCACACACACAGAAACAACAGGTTTCACAAGAAACTGCTTTATTACAGCCAAGCCTCACAGTGCCAAAATTAAGGACAGTCCCACATGAATTGTACCTCGGGCTAATGTTTTGCAAGTTTCGAGGCATCATAATGCGAGTTTTTGCATGTACAAATCCTTGTTTTGAATGCGCTCGTACCAGCACTGTCAGGATCACCTACTGGTCTTGTAAACTAATTCAACTTTGACCCTAGTGATATGGTAAATTAATGCAACTTTGACCTTGTGCCAGGATATTTACACAAATCTGGGGTGTTTAATGCCCAACTACTTTTTGCCTCTCCTTCGATAAACAGCATTTTGGACCGAAAAAATAAAGGCAAAAGAAAAGAACTATCTGGGGCTGAGAATGCATAGTTCGTCCTTTCCCATGCCAATTTATTGACTTCAGCGTCTCTGTTTTAAAGTTCGTAACAAGAAGTTCCCAGGAGAACCTGTCCATCACATTACTCCAAAACAGAAAATGGTTGGTCAGCAGCATTGAGTATGCCCCAGAAAGCAAACTAAAATTCTAGCAAAACTTTATTTTCCTACATAAAACTTCTCCTTCTCAGTTCCTCTTTTCCTCTCATATATACTCTGAATCATGCTAAAAAATGGGGCCTTTCCTAATAAGAGCACGTACTGCTACTGCAAATTGATCTGTGATGCCGGACCAACCCTTATATTTGTTTACCTTAAATGCACCCATGACCACCAATAAGATATAGTAAATCAGTAAGTTTGGATTAGATTCCTCGCTTCATAAGACGATTTATCTTTAAGAAAATGAGAAAAGGGAAGGACCCACATCTACAATAAATTAATTGGGTTGGCCATGATATGAGTAAGGAGAGCTCTGTAAGAGAACAATAGCATAAGTGAGTGGATATAAGAGTTACCCTGATCTCTACATTATTGATTCCTGATCCCGCTGCTCACAATGTGGATCCCTGACTTTTGGGGTCTATTTGAACATAGTTTAGTAAGGCAAACAGCAATTTCAAGATGTAAAGAGTTCGAGAAGCTAAAATGGATACGTCCCCCTCAAAATAGCCTGGCATCCAAGTTGCTTTATTTTGATAAAAACGACGGGGCCCCAACCACTTAAATGTTTCTTTTCTAGGATCGTGGCATGTCCGTATCAAATAATTCACACAACCGATCATACCCACATGATATTTGAGTGAATAAAGACGTTTGCTTTTAGCTTTTGACACTTACAACATGAAACGAATAGAGAAAAGCTACACCTTGAATTCTGGTGTCAACTCAAAAACCATAAATGGGGTGGGGCCAATGAATCATCTTGCCCCTGCATTGTACAGGTCCTTGCGATGATTTTGATGTTTGTGTATTCGGCTTCCCAAAGCAGCAAAAAGAATCGCGCAGGAAAGGAATTTTAAACCATAAAATATAAACATGTTCTCTTCTCTCAATACCACCGATATTTGCAAACTATGATATCATTTTTGGTACATTCCAGCCATAAAGTTGTGTATAATTTACCTGTCACAATTAAAGAAACCTGAGCTTATCAGTATACACAAGATTTTAGATCGCATACGTTTATTTTATTATTATTTTATTTTATTTTTAATTCAACTGGATCCCACATAATGAGTTGACTTATTCACTTAAAAACAAACTAAATTAGAAATCTCATGATTATCCCAAACAATCGATGATTTGAAACAATAGTGCAGCTGCGGGGATGGAATCGAGGAACTAGTTTTATTTGGGCCACAATGAATGGATATGGACAGCTGAAGTAGCCTCATTCTGGGCCGAGAACGTTGTTTATTTGGGCCCACCGGGCCTGACCAAGTCAAGTTGTCTTGTGCACTGGCTTACTTGCCGATTGAGCTCGGACCGGGTAACATTCTTTGCAGATTCGGAACAATATAAAATTGGTTAAATTAAGGGGAAAATGAAAATTTACAGTGGGGGTTACATTACTGTCACTGCATAAAAGCCTAGGCCCACCACCCTGTGCCCCTTATTCCATGTCTTCTGCGTCTTCGGCCAATGACGACGAAGAGCAAAGAGGGAGTTTAAAACAGAGAAACTGGCTGCCATTAAACTAAAGTTGCGAACTCTTGCGTTTTGATTCCCTTTCATCAATGGCGCTGTGCTTGTTATACGAGGCTGCCTCAGGCTACAGCTTGTCCTTGGCTCACGGGCTCGATGAGATAGGGCAGAACACGGAGGCCGTTCGGGGCTCCGTGGCGGATTTGAGCCGGTTCCGCAAGGTCGCCCAGCTCACGGCTTTTCACCCCTTTGAGTCTGCCCTCGATGCCCTGAATCAGTTCAACTCTGTTTCTGAAGGTAACTTACGCTAAACTTATGTTGTTCGGTCCTTACGTTGGTTTTGATACTTGCTTTGCTTTTGCATCTCTTTGCGACAACGTTTTTTTTTTGGGTATTTCAGTACCATTTGAGGTTCACATTGAGTGCGTCTTAGTGAAAGTGTTAATGGGTTTTGGCAGGGGTGATTGGAATTGAGACGAAAATCCTGTATACTCCGTGTCATGTTTTTTCGTTGATGAAATGAAGGAAAGGAGACATGGCGATGTGATTTTGGTGGGCCTCGTTACCTAACTGGTTTAGTTGAGGACCTGGGAAATCTAAGGCAACTAAGTGGGTTTAAAGATTGAAACTTTTTGGTTCTTACCACACCACTGACGAGAGAAAGGGGAGACGCAGCGGAGAAAAAATTCTCCCGCTCCCTTAAATAAGTAGATGATTGAATAATAATGATTGAATAATAAAAGATGATTGAATAATAAAAATGAGAATACAGATAGATAAATCACGTAAAAGAATATATTAATTTTATGTGAAAAATTTTTTCAAATTAAAAAAAGAGAAAAATTATGAATATTCTGAATCAGAAGTCAACTCTACTATAATTAAGTCAGTATAATAGAATTACATAATCTCAATTAAATTAAACAAATTAAACAAAAATTAATTTGGATTAAGTAAGAAACTTATGAGTTAAATAAAATAAACTAATTACATTCTGTTAATTACAACTCAACAAATAAATCTCAAAGAAATAATTTAATCGTTCAAGATGAACCTTCATATGTCCCCTATCAGCTGTCCAAATTTCAGTTCAATTGGATTACGAATCAATAATTATCAACACAATTTACCAATTCTGCCACAGATGAAAGAACAGAGAGTTACCAGAATTGAGAGACTTTAGTTCAAATGGAAAACCTGACCTTTCAGTTTACAGAAACTCAATCTAACCGTTCACAAACAAAATCTATGTGTCCTTAAATTATTGACCAAAATTCAGTTCAATCAAATTACAAACAGTTTTCAATTATACGGTTATACGGTTGATCAAAACTGTCAAAGACGAGATAACAGAAAGTTACCACAATCAAGAGGTTTCAATTCGAATAGAAAATCTGACTTTACAGTTCACAGAAATCAGATCCAACCATTCACAATCAAAATCTATGTGTCCTTTAACTACTAACCAAAACTCAATTAGATCAGATAACAAACATTCATTTAATTATACGATTGATCAAAACTGTAAACAAAAAATTACCTAAAAAATAGACTTATGAAAATTGAAAAAAAATAGTACTTATAGTACTCGAAATCTAATCTCCATCGTTTAGAAATAAGAACCAAATGTTTTTTATCAACTAATTAAGTTTAAAACTGATCGGACAAAAAAATCTCTTTCAAATTCAAGATCAAAGACACTGTTTTCTTTTTTTTCTTTTTTTCTTTCTCTCCGGCGATGGCCTCCCTTTTCTTTTTTTTTTCTCTCACACGGGCGACGGCTCTCTCTCTCTGCATTAGGTTTATTTTAACTAAAAAGGTATTTATACATTTTTAATATTTTTTTTACGTAATGGTTGACGTAAAAAGTGACTAATTAACCCAACAACCAACTCGTTTAGTTGAAGACCAGCGAAATCTAAAACAAATAAGTGGCTCTAAAGATCGGAACTTTTTTTGAGCGGAGACCTGGTTCAATATCCTGAACTGTGGAGTCCCAGGTGTACTATTTTGTGCTCTCCATTGACAATTTTGGTTGCTGTGGTAACTATTTTGCGCTATTTACCAAGGAAATGTATTTTCTTGTGCCTTTTACTTATTTTCAGTTCGTCATGCTTCTCCTTATTTTCTTTCTGTTTTTACCAAAGGCTTCGGAGACTTAATTTCCAAGTTTCCATATATGTGGTTTTTTTGGCATGTACAGAATTATGTTTTAGTGGCTCCCATTTAAGTGTTACAGAGTAATTCTCTATGATGCTTATAAATGGAAAATAATGGAAGTTTGAATTTCGGTCATTCTAATGTCACTGTATGCATAAGAGGTTTTTACCAGTGCGAGGACAGAATGACCACATCCAGCATGTACTGTTTTTCTTCTTTATGAAGCCATATTGTGTAAGACTTCTGTAGAGATTTCATTATCCTACCAATGCAAAAGCAGCATCTCTTCCTTGTATATTTTGTTGTGTAGTATTAGTTTGGTCTAACTTAGTATTGCATTGGTTGATTATGTTTTGTAGGGATAATGAAAGATGAATTGAGGAGCTTTTTAGAGCTTAGTCTCCCAAAAGTCAAGGAAGCTAAGAAGCCAAAGTTCAGTTTAGGAGTTGCTGGACCTAAGCTTGGGTCCCATATATTTGAAGAGACTAAAATCCCTTGTCAAAGTAATGAATTTGTTCTTGAGCTTCTTCGTGGTGTACGGCTACATTTTGAAAGGTTCATAAAGGACCTAAAGGTTTGTTGTTCTTTGTGAGTTTTATGTTTTTAAAGTTCCGTGTGTGATAATTTGCTGTCTGCTTCCTTGAGGCTTTAGGGTGTTTGGATCATAGAAGTTCTGATTGTTTTTGTACCCGATGTTATGTAGCCTGGGGAACTGGAGAAAGCCCAACTGGGACCGGGCCACAATTACAACAGGGAAAAAGTCAAATTCAATGTAAACCGTGTTGATAACATGGTTATTCAAGCAATTTTCCTTCTTGATACTCTTGATAAGGATATTAATTCTTTCTCAATGAGAGTCAGGTTTGTTATTGATATATAGTTCACCAACTAATTCTTGAAATGAGCATCTACATACATCCTCATTAACTCATGATTTCCTATAGAGAATGATATTCTTGGCATTTTCCCGAATTAGTGAAGATTGTCAATGACAACTACCTTTATGCAAAAGTTGCAAAATTCATTGGGGACAAGTCAAAGTTATCTGAAGACAAAATACCAGAACTAATAGACATACTAGGGGACGAAGATTAGGCTAAGAAGGTCATAGAAGCTGCCAAAGCATCAATGGGTAGAATTCTCATGTAATGTATTCCTTATATCAGTAGCTTATGGATAATTTCACGTCCTCTATTCAACTGCTCTTTTCCCTTATTTGCAGGCCAGGATCTGTCACATGTTGACTTGATTAATGTCGAACTATTTGCTCAGAAAGTGATGGACCTAGCTGAGTATAGGAAGAAGCTCCATGAATACTTGGTATCTAAAATGAATGACATTGCCCCCAACTTGGCCTCCTTGATTGGTGAAATTGTTGGAGCTCATTTGATTTCTCATGCTGGTAGTCCGACAAATCTGGCCAAATGTCCTTCTTCTACCCTGCAAATCCTTGGAGCAGAGAAGACACTCTTCAGGTATCCTGCATAGATCCAATATTCTCTTAAATTTATGAAAAAATTTCTCTTTTTTCTTATTCTTTATAGTTATCTAAATTTTGTTTTATTTCAAGTATAAAAATAGTCTTGGCATGTGGATTATTGTCTTACTGGATATTTTGGTTGACTGTTCTATCCCGTGAAAAATTCTTTATACACCTGTTTGATGCCATCTTTGGGGCATTGAAAACACAAGGCAACACACCAAAATATGGCTTGATCTTTCATTCATCTTTTATTGGTTGAGCATCAGCTCGCAACAAGGGACGCATGGCTCGTTATCTTGCAAATAAGCGTTCTGTTGCATCTTGCATCGATTGTTTTTCAGGTGATGTCCCACATTTAGCAATTTATGTCTGTCCGGTTTCTATTTTTTCCCCCTCTAAAACTAATGTCTCCTGTGCTTTTGTCTGTCTCTCAGAGAGAGGTACCACAGTTTTGGGGGAGAAACTAAGGGAACAAGTTGAGGAAAGGCTGGATTTCTATGACAAGGGAGTTGTGCCTTGCAAGAACATTGATGTGATGAAGGCTGCAATTGAAGGTGCTCAAAATAAAGGTATACACCTAATTAGAAACATATATGTTTATACTTTTGCACATATACGAATTTTGTGGTTCTGGGACGGAAATAATGGCAAAATCCCTTCCGTTGCATTTTGGTAGCATCACCTACATCCTATGATGCTGGGTTTGATTTTTATGTTACCTTGGTAATTGTTCAATTGGAGCAGTGTATCTTTACGGTTAACCTTTGAATGTACTGTTCCATTGCATTGCCGATCCCGTTTGCCTTTATTGCTGTTCACTCTGATTTCTGCAGATACTGATATGGATACAGAAGAAGCACCGGCTGTATGTTTAGCGAAGAAAAAAACAAAAAAGAAATCAAAACCAGAGGCTGCAGGAGATGGTGACCTGATGGCCACGGACAGAGCAACTGCTGCAACCAACGGAGATGCCTCGGAGGAGGCAAAATCAGAGAGGAAAAAAGGAAAAGGAGAAGAGAGAATTGGAGCGGGAGCAGACCAACGGTGTGAACGGAATTGAAGCCGAACAGGATGGAAATGCCAGGAAGAAGAAAAAGGAGAAGAGCAGCAAAGATGATGTGCATGCTACTGAAGGCGGAAATGTTAAAAAGAAGAAGAAACAAGAAGTCAGAAATTGAAGAAGATGATAATTGAGGGGCTGAGTTTTTTTGTTTTACAAGTTATCGCGTTCAGTGTTGCTGGAGACGTGAATTGCAGATGGTGGGTCTTGCTGGCTCCCTGCTCATGGATCGGCATTAGGGGGGGTTACATGTCAAAGAACATTTCGGGTCTATCAACCGTTCATGTTTAGTTTCATTTTGTGTATAATTAACGGTATAGCCGTGGTATAATGACATGAAATGCTCTGCACGAGCACTCAACATGTTCGCCTCTAGACACTAGTTATGTTAGTATCCTGTTTTTTTTTTTTTTTGGACCCGAAAATGGGGTTATGCTAATATAACCACAAGATTTACATATATGCAATTAACGCGATAAAAGGGTATGGGGGGTTGTTGGGTGGCTAATTTTGGTTTGACTGGGTTAGGTGGGTCTTTCGTTCCAGTTATCAAAGGAGACCTCCTTTGGTCATCTCCCAATGAAAAGAAACCTTTTTTAAAAGCCAAGAAAAGGAAAAAAAAAAGAAAAAAGAAAAAATCAATTCGTGGCTTTCTGAGAGGAATGAAAGGGAAAAATGGTCATTAGACGCTGTAACCAATGTTTTGTAAGTGTTTTTGGCTTTGGAAGGTGCGGAGAAGTCAAAGTCAAAGCACCTACCTCTACCTGCCCCCCCCCAGAGCCTCTCGCCAAAAAGAGTAAAACCCCAGAAATGAGGAAACCACATTAAATAAAACCGAATAATAATAATAATAATAACGCAGAGAGAGAGAGACAGACAGAGAGAGAGGACGATGGCGAGCAGTTCGGCGGTGATCTTGGACGATGTGCCGTCGGTGGATCTAATGACGGAGCTCCTCCGTCGCATGAAGTGCTCCTCAAAGCCTGACAAGCGCCTCATTCTCGTCGGTATTCGCTTTTCACTCTGCTCTACGCCTTTACTTACCCAACAGCACACTGCGCTGTAATTTTGGCAGTCAGTGGGTGCATTCGATTTCATTGAGGTTCCCCAGTCCCGTTCTTGGAGATTTCCTTTCAGTTGTGTGTGGTTTGGCTTGTTTTGCGTTGCGGAGTTTATTGAGGATTAAGGGAAATTTTGTAGCTGTTTCAATCTTAGTTGGGAATTTGAATTGCGCGGTGCTTTTCTTTTGTGGAGAATTTTGTAGCCTTCGATTGTTTGCAACAACGCAATGGATGAGAAATTTGTCATTTTTTTTTCTCTGATGGGCTCTTCAACTACCAGCCTTTCGCCCACTTCTCACGGCTTAATTCCTTCTATGGAATGCTTGCACGGTGCTAATTGGTTATGTTGTTGTCATTGGCAGGCCCTCCTGGATCCGGGAAAGGTACTCAGTCACCGATCATTAAGGATGATTACTGCTTATGTCACTTGGCTACTGGTGATATGTTGAGAGCTGCTGTTGCTGCTAAAACCCCTTTGGGGATTAAGGCAAAGGAGGCTATGGACAAGGTTAACTTTCTGAATTGTTGTTAAATTCCACAATAAATCTTGTGCGCTCTCCTCGTGGTTTTTGCCGAGTCTGCTGACGGAAAGCCTTATGTGGACATTTTCAGGGAGAACTTGTTTCAGATGACTTGGTTGTGGGTATTATAGATGAAGCAGTGAAGAAGCCTTCATGCCAGAAAGGATTTATACTTGATGGATTTCCTAGGACTGTGGTCCAGGCACAAAAGGTGTTGTATACTTTTTCTGAATATATTCAGAACTTTAATCTATTTAATTCAATTATTTTGCAGTGTATTTTATCAAGTTTTTAACTTCTTTGTGCAGCTTGACGAGATGCTTGAAAGACAGGGTGCTAAAATTGACAAGGTGCTCAATTTTGCAATTGATGATGCAATTTTGGAGGAGAGGATTACTGGCCGTTGGATCCATCCTTCTAGTGGTAGAACCTACCACACAAAATTTGCACCTCCCAAGGTTTCTGGTGTTGATGATGTAAGGCAACTAGTTCTTGGCCTCCTTATTTTAGTCATTCATCAAACATATATAATCATGTTGATTAACAAAGCTAGAGCATTATTACGTTGATGCGTTTTCTCCTCCCTGGTCTTGTGTCCTTCAGTTTTCCCAATTTTTCAAGTGTCTGTTATTGACAAACCCAAATCATATGCCTGGACTTGTATCAGTTATACCAGCAATTCTCGTTTTGTATGCTTGCCATTCCAATATCTGCAAAGCAGCCTGACTAATTTGCAATTAGCAGTTGAAAGTATGTTGAAAATTATTGTTGTTCTTTTGCACAAGGTAACTAGTGAACCATTGATTCAACGTAAGGATGACACAGCGACAGTTCTTAAGTCAAGGCTAGAGGCATTTCACAAGCAAACTGAACCGGTATGCATCATTGTATAACGTTTGGTGGTATTATGTAGTGTTGGAATTTTACTTTGTGAATTCTGTTATGAATTTCTTCGTTATTTTCTTGCTGGCTCAGTGAGGTTCAAAAAATAGAGAAAAGTGAAAATTTAGTTTTTATCCCCTTCACTTCCTTTTATATGTTTAAGGGGGATGGATGTATTTGCGGGAGAGTTGCTTGGTCTGCTACTATGCTAGGTGGATTAACAGTATGATTATTATGGAATCTCAACTTTCGTGATGCACTTTGTGGAGTTTCATGTGTAAAGAAAAGTTGACCAAGAGAAATTTAGTTGCTTGTAGGGTGCTTCAAAGACTATATTTTGCTAGAAACTTTGCAGTTGAAAACCAGCATCAGCTAAGTGCCTGAAACAGTTATCTTTTATGCTTGTGGTCAAGCCTAGTCGCTGGCACACATAACATGATACATGTGGTAGAGGCAATTTCTCCACTGACTTGGTAGTCAAAAACTACATTTGTTTGATTCCCATCTTTTCTCGAAGCCAAGGCTATGCCCTGAATAGGAAGTGATGACTTTTGTGGCCATTTATGATTTATAATGCCATAAGATCAACCCAAGCTTTCATTGAATTCCACTCCATTTGCCATAGAATATGATCTTTTATGTCAGCTGTTACCAAGAAACTTAAATCTCTGCCGTATGGATCATCTTGCCACATCGATTATGATTCTTCCCGTTTTGATATTTGCCTACCATCCAAAATCTGATGGGTTTTAATATTCAAAATGCAGGTAATTGATTATTATAAGAAGAGGGGTGTTGTTGCAGATCTTCATGCGGAGAAACCTCCAAAAGAGGTTACGTCTGAGGTTCAGAAGGTGCTTTCCTAATAAAAAATGAGGCCTGCCAACACAGCAACTTGATTTTTCTTGCGGATTTCATGGATTTGTGGTATCATTTGTATCAAACATGCATTCACTTTTGCTGATCCTTTTCCTTCCCTCTTGTTTTGACTGCAAATCTCGGCCAACGTCCGTGACTGAGGTACTAAATGAGTTCACATTGAAATAAAAAGGAAAGATACTCGGAGTCGATTTCCATTTGTCTGGTGCTTTTATCTCATTTGCATTTTTCTACGTCTCCCCCAACATGCGCCTTCACCGGCCTCTACCCTATATCTCTTTCCGAGTTTCAGCCAAGAGCATGAGTGTCCATTTCCTACGATGCCAGGAAGCCTGCACCTTCCATTTTTATTTCCCTCCTAAGTGTGAACAATGAGATTCCTCACATGCTAACAAGCTTTTTGAGTGCTGCTTTTTCTTAAAACTGATTAATCAAGGGGGAAAACAGGAAGAATTCTCCCCGTTTCAGATTTGACAGCTGAGGCCTGAAATATTCTTCGAATGCTGAAGGAGTTGTGTCCTTCCCTACAAATATAAGCTGCCGTGCATAATGGTTCCTGGGACGATCCTTGCATGTATATGTACGTAAATAAGTGTTGTAAAGAATGAGTAAGACTGTGCGATTGGGGAGAGAGGGGAAATGTTAAAATAACAAATGCTTCTGGGAAGCCTAATGTTTATAGAATGTGGATCCAGTAGAACGGTAGCCACCGACTGAAATTGGCACTCGAGGGATTTCTTTCAACAGTTTCCGATGAATGACTAACTACTACATCATCTAACCAAAGCAGCGTCAGCATTGGAAAATGAAAGCCCCACAGGAGCAAAGTTGTCCCGCGAGTGCTCAGGGGGCATTCAACGTCCAGCAAAAAGCGTGCATCGAGATCGTATCTACATGTCAACTGCAGCGTTGGCATCCAGAAGAGAGATTTGCCTGAAGAATGCCTTGCAATGCTCATAGGAACGCTTGACGCCATCTACAGCACACCTTTTTCCGGTATGCTATGCTTAGACATCAACAGCACGAATCCCAACACCACTGGCTAGGATTGATGCCCGCATTATCGACATATTCTGACGTTGGTGAAGTGTCGTACGCAGCGCCCGTAAAAAGCGCATGCCAAACGTGGGCCGGAGCCAGTGGGTAAAAATTACTTCCTCAGCTGGACCCGACCTCACCTAATCATCGATCCGGTTAACTAAAATTCATTTTACCCTGCCTTCTGCTTCTGTCTTAACTTACCAGACCCCAGTCCCTGACTGCATCCATCGGCACCAAACCTTCTCAGGCGGTCCACTTCCCCGTGAGTCTTCATTTTCATTGTTGTATTGACCGGCAAGGTCACCTTGCTGTTCTCTTTTTTTGTTTATCGGAATTTCTATTCTTTCTCTTATTTCTCATTTAAAGTAGGGATTGATTCTTTCGAAATATCTGCCAAAAATAAATTCGACATTATTTTGGACATTGTTTAATTAATGTGCTTTGGAAATAAGAAGCCTTTTGTTGCTGGGTCAAATACAGCATGGTGGATGAGAGTCAGGGAGGGTAAGTATGTTAATGGGTCTTGCCTGCTTTGTGTCAGTTAGCTTGGTAGTCTGCCTCGGGTATTGGGGTTCTTGCTTCTTAGTAAGTTACTGGTGTTAGATAATTCACCTTATTTATTTTGTCAGCAATGCCCTTTTGTCCTATTTTTGTAAGAACTTGCCTCATTGTATTCCTTACCAATGAGTTTTATTATTGGGTTTTTGGTTTTCTACTCAATGGTTTGACAATTTGTTCTCCCCATGTTGCTTATTTGTTGATTTGGATTTTTCTGGATTTGAGGCTGACTGCAGAGGAATTCAAGCAGAAGTTGCCATAAATGTCTTCCTTTAGAGCATTTTGGAATAGTCCGGTTGGTCCAAAAACTACTCATTTCTGGGGGCCTGTTGCCAACTGGGGATTTGTTGTTGGCGTATGCTTCATTTCATTCATTTAATATTATGTTGATAATTTACATTTCTCCATATATTAAATCTTAAAACGATCACAATTAGATCATTCCAATTCCATTACTGTGCTTTATAACTTCTTGTGCTTATTTTTTCTGGTGCTTCTAAAGGGGTTGGTGGACATGAAGAAACCCCCAGAAATGATTTCAGGGAATATGACGGGAGGTAAACTTTTCTGATTTGGAGGGAGCTTCAAATTCACTCTAGTTAATGGACGGTTAAGGTTCTGAGCTTTCTCGTTATTGTTCCTGTAGCAATGTGCATTTACTCAGCATTGTCCATGAGGTTTGCATGGATGGTACAACCACGCAACTACCTCCTATTTGCATGCCATGTTTCAAATGAGACTGTTCAGCTATATCAATTGTCGCGTTGGGCAAGGGGCCAGGGGTGAGTTACTCGTCTGATTTCATGTTGCATACTCCCCTTTCAACTGAGTCGTGTCTCACTTGTTTTGGGCTCCTCGTGGGGGAGAAAAAGACTTTATGGTATTTGGAAACTTCAAAGAGCTTGAGATAAGCTGGCAGACTCTAACATGCTTGGGGAATATTTTCCAACTTAAAGACCATAATTGGTTTGGCCTGTGAAGCAATCATTTCGCAGGAGTAAGGGAAGTAATGAAACCAGCGGGATCTGTTTCATATTTATTCGGTGCGGTTTGACATTTTCTGTGGGTACAAATGAGGCTTAACGTTTTCCAATCATATTTCTCTCTACCCATATAATCTTTAACTGTCCATTGGAGACTGCTTGAAAGAGCCCTTACTCCATTATATATGTTAAATTTCTCCACGTCTTTTTGTTGGGTCTGATGCAACAGTTGGAGTCGTTTCATGACATTACGAGAAATGCACTGCCCACAATATTTCTTTTTTCCTTTCTGACAGGTACTTGTCAACGGGGGAGAAAGGAGAAAGGTCCATCACAGTAACTTAAACGTTGCTTCTCTCTGCTCCCTTGCCTATTGGTTCAGCAGTTTTTTGTCTCGATTTATTGAGAATTTGTTACCTTCTTGCATTATACTCTATTGTTAATACTAAGTTAAGTCTAATAATATTTAAATAATGGATTTTCTCTAGGAGAGAGGTTAGTTTAACAGTATTCAGCGGTGAATCATCTCTATAGAGAAGGTTGAATAAAAACATCCAACGAACACTCTCACGTCGATCACAGTTGTAATGAATAATATATTGGCCACGTAAATTTTTTTAATATAAAAAGAAAACGGAGGCCCTATCAAAATGAAATTCTAAAATCGTGGTTGACTTCCTCGTATACAATGAGATGGAATCATGTTCATTAAAATATAAGGGAAACGGTTTGGGTATCTGAAAAATGGAGGGAGTGCAAGTTAGAGGCAGTTAAGTGATGGAATCATCAATAAAGAAAGGAAACCAAATCAAATAGACATTGGACTGGCCGAAGACAGGACAACGAGAAAAAAAAAATAATAAGAAACTAAATTGAAAGAGGACAACGAGAGGAAAGTTCAAATGGGTCAACCGATGCTGGTTTTGTGGCGTTACTTACACAATACAAGCATTTATACCTTATATTAAGGCTAATCTAAAGTTTCTTAATTTATAAATATATCCTTTATATTTGCATGGTAGCACGTTCGTGTATTTTTTTTTTTTTTTGGATAACCCAGGCCGTTTCTTCCACTTGCAAAGACAAAATCTCAGTTTTCTTTTATTCTTTTTAAATTTTATAACCAAAAGTCAGCATTTATAAAAGAGATAAGAAATTCTTCCATGGCCTCGTGCTGATCTGATTGAGCGTATCTCCAGGAGGAAAATCAGGTAAAGCGGGCAGAAGCCTATAAAAAAAAAATTGCAGACATGTTTATATTGTGAAAAAAATAGACAAAATGAAGTGATATCACTGTGGTCTGTGGTTCAACTAGGCAATAACGTGTCTAGCTGCCTCCAAAATAATATATATTAGCCGAAAGTAACAGCCCCCAAAGTTACTGGAATAAGCATTTTCAACGAGGCAAACGTTGAAATCGATTCAATCGCTCAAGAAAAAGGATAAAAGAAAAGAACACTCCAACGATCAACGACGTTTTTATTAATGTTTTCTGTGTGTTATTGCTACAACATTTTGATCTGTAGCTTGCTTGATTTTAGAAAATTCTTGTCAATTATTCTGATCAAGATTTCCCACACAAACCATTGTGAAACGAAAATTTCAACCTTCTATCGCTCTTATGCCCTTGGCTTTTGTATGAAGGTATAGTTAATGTTGTCATACACGTACATTTTATGGTGTAGTGTTATTTTGGAGGTTTTATTTGCAAAGTTTGTGATAGTATAAATAGGCATAAAGGGTGTGGGGCTTTTTTTCAAAAATAATGTTAATTTTGTAAATATCAAATTCTCAAAATTGGGTTACTTAAAAAAAAAAAAAATTATTAGCATAATTTCCTACTCCTGAAACGATCGGGAGCCTCTTTCTTAAAATCTGCTAATCAAATAATTAATAACCGCTAACAGTAAACGATGCATGCTTTAAATTGGGTTGCTTTTTCATTTTCTTTTTAATATCAAAGAGTACCTTCGCCCCAAATAACGATAAATTTAATTAATTACAATCCAATTGCTGGGCCACATACACATAAGTACGCTTAATTTGCCGCCAATACCCGGATTATTACAAAGAGGTTCAGATTCTGAAACTTTATCAAGGCGGCGGCGACTCGCGCTGACCGTTTGCCGGTTTCAAAGTTTGACCGCCCGGAGTTACGTTGCCTTTGCCACGTCGGAATAAAGATAAAACCCAGAGAAGAGCATTTACATCCTCTTAAGATGCCTATGCCTATGCCTATTTCATTCGAACAAAACCTCCCCCTGTCTTCTATAATTCGCTGCTGCCCCAGCATCTAGAGCTCTTCATCTCTTGCGAACAATCTCTGTCACGTTCACTGCAACAATGGCAGCAAACACAAACGGGGCCCGTTATTTCATTGATCCGAATAGTGGGTTCTGCGCAGAAACCAAAACATTTCGCAGTCTAAGACCAAACACAACCCTGCCACCGTCCGATGAACCTCTCTCTATAGCCCAATTCACACACTCTCTCCTCAACTCTGCCACCACCACCACCACCAAGGATCCAAGATCCACGGCTTTCCTCGTGGACTCCACCGCCGGGAAAACTCTCGCATACTCTCGGTTCATCGACCAAACCAACTCTCTCTCCCTTGCTCTCCGAACTCGTTTCTCCTTCTCCAAAAACGACGTCGCTTTTATCCTCTGTCCTCCCTCGTTCCACGTCCCTGTTCTTTACTTCTCTCTCCTCTCTCTCGGCGTCACCGTCTCGCCCGCCAATCCACTTGGTTCCAACTCGGAGGTGACTCACCAAGTCAACCTCTGTATGCCGAAGATAGCCTTCGCCACAACGCAAACCGCCCACAAGCTCCCCGCCGGCGCCTTTGCTCTCGGCACCGTCCTCGTCGACTCGCCCGAGTTCCTCTCCTTCTTGAACCGGTCGAATTCTAGCGAAGTCAGTCAATTAGTTGGCCAGAAGGTGAGCCAGTCTGACCCGGCAGCGATACTTTACTCTTCTGGCACAACAGGAAAGACCAAAGGCGTGTGTTTGACTCACCGCAACTTGATCGCATTAATCGCGGGCTTTAACGACACCAACAGCGAACCCGAACCCGACACGAGCCAACCGCCGGAGCCACACCCTGTGTCGCTGTTCCCGCTGCCGTTGTTTCACGTGTTCGGGTTCTTTATGCTGATAAGAGCGGTTTCAAAGGGGGAGACGCTGGTGTTGATGGAAAGGTTTGATTTTGAAGAGATGTTGAGAGCCGTTGAGAGGTTTAAGGTTACTTACATGCCCGTATCGCCGCCGCTTATTGTGGCGTTGGTTAAATCCAATTTGACGAACAAGTATGATTTGAGCTCGTTGTTGATGCTTGGATGCGGCGGTGCGCCTTTAGGAAAGGACGTTGCTCAGAGATTCCGCGAGAAATTTCCGCACGTCGAGATTCTTCAGGTTGGCTCTTTTTGGTCACAACCTTGATTTTCCTTTTCGGATTAATTGATTCTGATGGAGGTTAAAACTCCGAAACGTTGCAGATTAGTCAAAGCTCGTTATGCAACTGTTGTGTTTATTTATTTTTTAAATATAATTTATTTATAATTTTATATTATAAAAAAATTAATTGTTTATTTTTTATTTTAATTAGACTAAATTTATTAAGTAACTTAATATTAGCAGTGAATTATGTTTAAAAAATGAAAATTAAATTTTCTTTTTTTTTTTTGACTGAGAAGTGTGGAAGTTCATTATTATATCCCAATTTTTTCGGTAATAGGATTTAGATAACTAAGCTCTAAAAAATGCGTAATTGCATTTTTAATATGGCAATGTCTCCCTGGTATTAATTAATGATTCTTTATTTATCGTTCAAAAAAAAAACAGTTTATTTATTGTTTGATTTCTTCTTTTTCCTTTTTTTTATTTATTATTTATAGGATATATTTATTATTACAAGATCCCTCTTACTAATTTACTAATTGGAATCCAAGAATTAGTAGATCTGTTCCGCTAAAAACGAGAATGTGCTAGGGTTATGAACTTATAATCTATAATATAATAATTAAGTCGATTTTATAATTATGAGTTTATTTCATATTGGACCAAATTGGAATAGACTTGTACATATATTCTCATTAAGAGAATTAAAAATAAGAATAAGATGGGCTAATTCTAGCCAAATCTAAATAAAAATTAATAAGTAATTAATTATAATAAATTAAAATATAAAATAATAAAAATATAATAAATTTTTATATTTTTACGTTATTTATAACTTATAATATAAAATAAGTTGTTTAGTCATTTTCTACATTTCCGTTGTCATTGTACGTGTAACGCCATTGGAGCAATGGACATATTTCACATGAAAGCTACTATTTTTAGCTCAACAAATGGTTACTGAAGTTTCTTATATCGCGGAAGCTGTCTTTTAGCCCTAAGAGTTGTTTAACAAGGTGTTCTCTGCGTTTTGTGTTGCTAACACAATATGGTAGCAAATTTGAAATGTTATTGACCATGCATGGAGAGTGGAGTGGTTGAACAATCGTTGGTTGTATTTCCAATTTGCTTTAGGGATATGGTCTGACAGAGACCGGAGGAGGGGCATCGAGTACAATGGGGCCTGAAGAGACCAAGCAGCATAGTACTGTTGGGCGCCTAGCTGCAAATATGGAAGCCAAGATCGTTGATCCTGTAACTGGGGAGCACTTGCCTCCTGGCCAGAGAGGGGAGCTGTGGCTGCGAGGGCCAACAATCATGAAAGGTACTAATTAATCAATGTCTTAGGCTTGTTACATATGAGCTTTCTGTATACCTTGTTAGAATTTCAAGTTCTGTCCTTTTGGCTGAAAGCATAAGAACAGCACTGTGTAATGTCAACTGTTTGGAACTTCAACTCACCATTCATGTACGTCTTCCCAACATGTGTTGATTCTCAAACTATTTTAACCCAATTATTCTCGGCTTCATGCAGGTTATGTAGGAGATGAGAAGGCAACTGCTGAAACATTGGATTCAGAAGGATGGTTAAAGACAGGTGATCTTTGTTATTTTGACTCGGAGGGGTTCCTCTACATTGTTGATCGGCTAAAGGAATTGATAAAATACAAGGCCTACCAGGTGATTGAATTACATTCTCTCCATCACAGTTATCTGTTTCAATCAAGAATGTCGTGACCTTAAATGTTTTGATAATTTTTCAGGTTCCCCCAGCTGAATTGGAACAGTTACTTCAGTCTCATCCCGAAATTGCTGATGCCGCCGTGATTCCGTATGTTTCAAGCTGTTTCGTCTGTTTTATATGCTGAAAACATCATGTTTTTGCACAAAGCTGCTACAGTTTTCTTCATTCGATCCTGCAAGAATAGATAGTACCATTGTTTCTGTAAGTGAGCCTGCCTGGAAAATTGTATCACTTTCTCCTAAGCCATTTTGTGTTTTGGGGAAGCAGGTATCCTGACGAAGATGCAGGACAGATTCCCATGGCCTACATTGTGAGAAAACCAGGAAGTGTTATCAGTGAGGCTGAAGTGATGGATTTCGCAGCAAGACAGGCATGTTTCTGAATACCCATAAAACCATGACTTAGTATTATTTGTTAAAGTTGTGTACACCCAAAAGGCCCTTATGGATCTCTCTGTTATATTAAGATCAAATGTCATATGAATATTTTTCTGTCACACACATAATCCACTTGTCATATAAGATGAAAAGATTGCCTTTATAATATGGTGATCTCTAGGGATCTATCTATGATTCCATAATATTTCATATTCATCTGGTGTATCACAGCCACATCATACAGGCAAATTATTAATTCATCAACATGGATGTACTTACCATAATTGTGCATTTTGCACTTTTTGTTCATGTTAACCTGTCTGATAGCATCAAATTTTTAACATCAGTTGACTGTTTTTCGTCCAGAAATAATCTAGCCCATGCATGATCTTAGATCCCAGTCCCAAGTTGTGAGCCATTTTCAGGGATGAGAAGTACGCAAATGTCACGCATCATCACTGATCGAACGTTTTTGCAGGTTGTGCCATACAAGAAGATTCGACGAGTAGCTTTCATCAATTCTATTCCGAAGAATCCCTCAGGAAAGATCTTGAGGCGGGAGCTGGTCAATCATGCTTTGTCTGGTGCTTCATCGAAATTATAATGATCCCATTTGCTTTAAAACGCTAGGTGAGAGGAAGGGCTTCAAAAGAAATCCCTGTGAAAATTGAACTTCAAAATTTTGATCTTTTCCACGATGCTCGACTGCTTGGCTTATCATTTCCCAGCCGTTCATCACGGTTGGGCCTGATAGCTGCTACAAAGCTCTCTAACCGGTGATTGTTCCAGTTTTAGTCACCGGGGAGTCCGACGCCTGGAATAATAAAAAATAATGAAAAAAAAATCCATGGGTCTGGAAGGGTCAAATAGCGTTGCATGCGTAATTAAATTAGAGATTATATGATTTTTCCTGCAATGCATCATCTTCGAATACTTGCGCTGTTGGTGCCCTTTTTTTTCTCGGAAACTCCAGGAAACCATTTCATTGCCCAATAATACCCGTACATAATAACTTAAAAAGCCACTGGGTAGAGTTCCTTACCCAATCAAGGGGGCATAAGCTAATTCTAATATTCCTGACAACTTAGTCGACACATAAATTTGCATTTTTATTAATACAACAACAAAAACAATGATCAAGCGATTCTAACAGTCTCTTCACATTTCGGATGATTGGACGGAACTTCCAATGGACACTCCTAAATAAGGCCTTTCAAAGCTTAAAGAATCATCACAGAGCCCATCTATTGTTGTCTCTGAAGAGCCAATGAACTTGGTAAGTTGAGCTGCATCCCTCTTGACTCCTGGGCTTTTGATTTGAGTCTCCTCCTCCACATGCAACCCTCCGCCACACTATCCTATGAGTCCTGAAAATTACCGCAACTCCAGTCCAGCCAAAAGTCTAGGTTGAAAGAAGTATCAAAATTGATTTTTATCATGCCCCCGTAAAGGTCGGGACTAGAACACATCTCTCGGTTTAGGCGGAGCTGGTCGTGCCATCGTGGGTATTGGTACGGGCCGGATATCTACGATATCCTTTTGAGTTCGGTCTACAGTAATCTTGGGATTCACTTTGATTTGCTTGAAACAACCCTTATTTCTAGCTTTTCATATGTTTCTGCAAGTCAAAGAGGACTCTGAAATGCTTTCCCACCACCATGAAAAGTCTCTGAAACTCTTTTAACGAGACCAGTAGTTTGATCGCGAATACATCGTAGGCCCAGTTGATGGTCCTTTGCGCACGGCAAACCAAAATGGGTGCATTTGGTTCGAGGGACTGCTCCGATGGATCCTCATGTGTGGATGCTTCCAATCTGTGTCGTTGATCTCACTGCACCGAATTATTTGTAAGTCTGGAAATTTCGTCATGGTCTGATTCACTGCGCACGGAACAGTGATATCTTAGACGCTTGAACTCCCCGATATCTCTTGCTTGACCTCCTCCACTCTGCTGCACTGCCAGAACTCAATAATTTTAATATTAATATTAAAGTTTAATAATTATTCTTAAATAATTATAGGATTATATTTTTATTCATTTAATAAAATATTACTATAAATATTATATAATAAATTAAAATATTTATATATTACATAATAATATTAATACTTTTTAAATTAATATACAAATATAATAAATAAATTTTATTTAAATATTAATTTTTAATTTATAGTAAATTTAAATTAATTTTCATATATTTTTTAATTCTAATTTAATCATATAATCATTTAGATTAATTTAGTATAATTTTTAATAATTTTTTAAAATTATTATTAATAATATCAATAAAATTATCAATAATTTTTTTTAAAAATATTTTTTTAACTAATTTTCGTTAATGTTTACTTAATTTTAAAATTTTTAAAAAACTTGTGGCATAAAGAGTCTGAAGTACTACATCCTCGTTTTTCATTTTACATTGAACTGAACTTTCAATTTAATAAAATTCTAAATTCTGGGTTTTTTTTAAAATTCTCAATTCTACAAACTCTCGTACTCAATACAATTTTTATACGTCTCACTAACTCAACATTTTATGGTTTTAAACTTTAATTCAACTCCTTAGGGAGTTGAACGATTGGCGGTCCAATACCGCGGCGGCGACCAGAAAAGGCGGGGTTCTATGGTGAAGATTGGTAAGCTGATTGTCAGATTTCTTTAGATCGGTAGTATTCCGACAATTTTTTTGGGTGCAGGGAACCCGGATTTAAGGTTACCGGTGTCTGGCGGTGTGTGGAGGTCGGCGGCGATGCTCGGTAGGCGGCGGTTTCAAAGAGGAAATTTTTTTATAAATATATTAATTATTATATTTATAAATTAAAATATAATATTAATTATTTATATTTTTATTTAATTTTAATCTTACGAAATATTAAATTTAAATAATTTGTTATGCCTAATTTTAACATTAATAAATAATATTTTTAATATTATATTTTATCATAAATGATTTTTTTATTTGAAGCTGCACTAAAGTAAGAGGGTCTAGGCGTTGATATAAGTATTAATTTTATGCGCATTAAATTTTTTAATAGGAAAATAAAAGGAAAAAAAAAAGCATACGGAGGAGTAAATCCAACACCGGACCCATCCTGTCAGTCTTTCTCTCTCTTCCTGTCGCTCTTTCTCTCTCTTCCGGTCGCTGAACATCACTTTTCCCTTTTACTTTACCTTTCCATAAAGTCGTAGTCGACCCTGGTTCACTCTTCAAAAATCCCAGAGGAGCGCTCTTTTTCTCTGTGTCTCTCTCACCTTCACGAACATGGCAGCAATAGCGAACCCATTATCATTATCAACTCAACTCCCACTCCTGGCTGATCAAAACGACAACCAGCTTTCCACTTCTCTCGACCGTTTAGAGACGTTTCTAGGGTTCTTTGGCTTTTGTCAGTACTCCTTTTTAGGCCTTTCACTCTCATGGGTCTCTTTTCTGCTTCTGGGTATTGCACTTCCGGTGCTCATTATCCAATTTTCTCGTTGTTCCGATGACTGTGAACAGTACGAGATAAGGAGATTCGAAGTCCAAGTGTTAGTGTTTCAGTGGCTGTGTGCTATCGCTTCTCTTATTTGCATTTCCCACAACCTGAGAAAGTACGGCCTTAGGAAGTTTCTCTTCGTGGATCGCTGCCACGGCCACTTGGCTCAGTTTCATGATGATTATGCGAAGAAGATTAGTGTAAGTCATTCACATAATTCTCTTTTCTTTAACTTTTATGCTTTAATTTATAAGTAGACTTATATCAGTATACAGGAAAGATTGAATCTTTTTATTACTTTCCTGGTGTTTCGTAGATTGTGTGCCGACCTTGTACTTAGGTGTGCCGGATGGAGTTGTCAGTTAAGTGACTTAAAATGGAAGTTGCATGTTTAAGAATCGGAATTGGTCTACATTAAGAATTGACGACTGAAAAGGCGTGGACTTTGTGCCCTTCTCTGTCTTTTTATTTATTTATTTATTTATTAAACTTAGCGTCAACTTTACTTTGCATCAATTTTAGCTCTCCAACGAGTTTTAGTTAAGTAATCGTGCATTTTGTCATTAACCATACTTGATACGGGCCAACCGTCTCTCAATATATTTGTTTCCTGCTTTAAATCATTGTTGTTAATAATTGTTTTGGTACCTCTTTGTTCAGAATCTCTTCGGGTTGCTGATTCTATGGGTATTACCGTGCCTCCTGGTGAAGATTGTCCGGGAAGTATTTCTTAGTGTGCGTATCCATCATTTCTCTTGGTGGCAGTCTATTGTTGTATTGACTGCTTTGACTGTCTCATGGACTTATACAACAGTTATCTACCTGTCAGGATGTGCTTTGTTCAATCTAGTATGCAATTTGCAAGTGATACATTTTGAGAATTATGGGAAGCTTTTAGAAACAGATTTAGACATTGCAATGTATATCGAAGAACATATTCGACTAACACATTGTCTTTCCAAGATAAGCCACAGATTCCGCATATTTTTCATTACTGAGCTCTTGGCTGTGACAGCTAGCCAATTCGTGGCTTTACTTCAAACCACTGGAAATCGTAGAATCGTCAACCTTCTCAATGGTGGCAGTTTTGCAGTAAGCATCAAACAATATGGTTCTTCTTGTGCAAGTTATGCTAGTCTTAGGTGCGATAGTCAGTCACTGGGATCTTTTGTGGCTGCATTTGTTTGTATACTCTTCCAGACGTGCTATATCTCTGTTTTAATAAGCTGATGTTATGACTGTGCAGATTGCTTCTATTGTTGAGCTTGTTGGGATAATCATTTGCCTTCATTCAGCTGCAAAAATCACACATAGAGCTCAAGGTGTTGCATCAGCTGCTAGCAAGTGGCATTCTCTTGTTACCTGTGCTTCGAATGATCCTTCCCTAGTCGGATTAGTCAGCAATTGTGCAAGCTTAGAGGCAGCTAACCAGACAGGCTTGTTGCCCATGACTTATTCAGAAACTGATTTGGAGTCAGTTGACTATGTGCCAGTGCCTACTAATAGCCAATTGGCTTCATATATGTCATCATACCACAAGAGACATGCTTTTGGTACGTGCCTGAAATCACTACCTGTCTTTACTTTTGGATTTTATATTGTGTAGATGCAGAGGGAAGTAGACTCATATTAGTAATTAGGCAATTCAAGGTAATCACAATTAATTTGGGTTACTAGGTAATCTCCGTAAAACATAGGGTGGTCATGTTCTCGTGGCATTGGATAAATGCTCTGCAACCAACTGATGAACCTGGATAGATGATAGCATCTGCTGCACTGTTTTGTATCCCTTCCAGTCTATTTCGCCTAATACATTTGTTATGTCTAAGACCAGCTCTTGAACCCAAAAGTGGTCCTCCTTTCCTTGTGTCTTCCCAACCCATGGAAGATGCCAACTTCCACACAATTTTCTAAGCGTGATGTGTTTGATATGTTCCTGTATGAATTGCTCACAAAGGGGTCTGATGTGAAGGGCCTTTTCTTTTTCTGATTTGCAGTGATGTACCTGCAGTCCAACCCTGGTGGATTTACTGTTTTCGGATGGACCATTGACCGAGCACTCATCAGCACTATCTTCTTTCTAGAGATGTCTCTTGTTCTTTTTGTTCTCGGCAAGACTATAACTTTCTCTTCCACATGACATTTGCTACGGTTCCCCCATCGAACAGAAACACATTTGCTGTTTCATCCTCTGATATATTTTCTCTGGTGGGATACAGCACAGTTCGACTCGTTGGAATGCCGTTAGATTTTAGATTCTTGTACAACTAATTGATCACCAGCTGACTGTTACAAATGTGGAAAGTGAGACTCTCTAATCATTTTGCTAAATTGTTCTTGTTTGAGGAGCAATTAAAGGATTAACAATTAGATTACACGATTGAGACCTGAAAGATTTAGCCACCCTATTCTTCTTTCTTAATTTTTTAATATATATATATATATATATATATTACAAAATTAAAAAAGAAGAATAGAGTAACTAGTCGGTTCAATTAAAATAAATAAAAATTAGTTGGTAATTTAGTTTATTTTTAAAATCAGTTAAATTAAAAATTATTATAAAAATAAGTAAATTAGATTCGAGTTTTTTTAATCAAATAAAGATGATATTTTTTGTATTTATAAAATAATATATTTCTGTAAAGAAAATAAAATTTTATTTTGTTAAAAGTTATGGTAAAGAGAGAATGCTAAAAAACCTTTTTTCGATTCGATGAAAAGAAATGTGAAAGTGAGGGTCGATTAAGACAAGAATGGCAAACCTCTAACATTCAAGGTTCAACGTTCATCTAGCATCTAAAGTTTTCGACGACGATCACTAATTGACTCCGACACAATACCGCTTTTGTCGGTAATATTTAACTCAAAACGACTCTATTTTTTTTTTTTTACTTTACCAATGTTAAATGAGTTTGATGACATTTAATGGGTTATTATTAATTTATGAGTTTTGTTAAATTATGGTTATTGTTGTTTTGTTTGAATAAAATATATTGTTGTTCTTGAGGGTTTTTGTCTTATTTTTAATTATTTTTTATTGATATTAAAAAAATAATTTTATTATATTTTAATTTTACTTATAAATACGTGTATATTTATATGTACATCTTTTATTTATTTAATATTAAATATTACTTTGTATTAATTAAATTTTAATTATATTAATTAAATTGTAAATTTTTAAAAATTTTAATTTAATAATCAATTCGATTTTTAAAACTTTTCTTTGAAGTGCTCGTAAGAACTTTTGTTGTGTGCTGGATCTAAATCTTTTAGAAGGCTTAAATGGTCCAATGGAGGCGGAGTGTGAAGCACGTGGGAACGAGCACAAAGTCCACCTGTTAGGTCACATGGCGGAAAAATTGTCTAATCGAGGCACGTGCTGGTACCCGATCCAATTTTAAATCAACCACTCTCGGAAGATCTGCAAATGGCGCACTCGCCCCGTCGGAGCACTAATCAATTAAGAATCGGTGTCGATACACTCCACTAATAGCGCGAGTATCCTTGTTTGGTACTCTCTGAGCGAGTAAACCAAACGTGTCGCAAATTTAAAAAATTTGAAATTTTGCCATCAGACGGTGGAAGAGAGACGTACGTAGGTGTGGTTTCTGGAAGCAGTAAACCAAGCACGATCCACGTAGATCGCCGATGGAAAAATCACAGCCGTTCGATCTCGAGCATGACGTCGGGTGAACGAAAGCAAAATTTAACCGTGAGATTTATCCGTGTCGGTGATTCACGGTTAGGATCACTTTAATGGCGGCGGGTAACGAGGCTAAATGGGTCTTTAAATACGAGCTCGTGGAGCGCTCAGGTTTTCAGCGCTCTCTCTCTCTCTCTCTCTCTCTCTCCGTAACTCTCCGAGGAAGAATTAATGAAGCGGAGTCTCTCTCTCTCGCCCTCTCTCTCTCTCTCTCACACATTAGGGTTTCTGCCAATCAAGGACTAAGGCGCGAGATCCGGGTTTGAGTGGGATTGCTGGTGAAGGGTAACCCTTGCTTTTAGGTTTAATTGGCACATCGCATGCGTATTGTTCGTTGCGATGCGTTTATTTAGCTTCGATTCGATCTAGGGTTTTCCAATTCTTCTGGGGTTTTGGCTCAAGGGTGGGGAGCTTGGTTATTTTTTTTTCCCTTCTTGTAAGTTGATTCTATTCATTTTTGAATTTACTACTCATTTTTTTGAGGATCGTGGAACTATAACATCAGAGAGACTTGTTTACTTGTATTGGGAATTTCTGGTCTATTTTAGACAGTACGATTTGCAGTTTTAAGGTCTCGGACTGTTCTTATTGGTTGAATTTAAACAAAGAAAAAGTTCGTACATTTCAGGGGTTTGTTCAAGTGTTGATGAGCTTGTAATATCTGCACGCTTTGGTTTTCATTGTTCTACAAAAAGGATGGAGGATCTTTATTATGTTAAGAAGCCTTTAGAATTGACATCGGTATGAAATTTGATTACATCTGTGAGAAAGGGAATCATCTGTTGAACAGAAATTGTATAAGAACTTCGACTAATTGGGCATTTTGTAAAAGTCGAGGTTGATCATATTGTGGATTAATTATATAATCGGCATGAATTTACAATTTTTGGGGATTTGGAATTGAAAAATGATTGGGAGGAATAAAACTTAATTTTTGAAGTTGATACATGCAGTTGTTGCAAGTTAATTTTATGGCACCAACTGTACCTATAGAGTTTGTTGGACAGAAGGAATCAAAGAAGTGTTGGCTTGTACAACCAATGGCGAAATCACGGAGGAATTCCCAAGGACATTCCTCTGGTTTTGTACCAGAGTACTCGCATGGAATTGAAACCATGGATGAGTCAGAGGGATTTGGGAGTGTGGGACGAATTTACTCAGAGATGACAGTGTCCGAGGATTCATGTGCCCCCAAGATGAAGTGCATCAACCTGAATGTTGATGGTTATGACAGCTTTCACATCCCAATGCAAGTATTGTCATTGTCAAAGATGTCAAGGTCAGAGAGGAAGGATTTACAAATGAGGTTGAAAATGGAGCTTGAACAAGTTAGGGTCTTTCAGAGCAAAGTGACAGCCTCTTTGACTTCAAATTTAGTTTTGTTGTCTCCTTCAAGTGATATTCACAGTTGCAGTGATGCTCACAAGAGGCCTCTACTAGATGATTTACATAGGCCATTTGAAGCATCGGCACCGCATAGTAAGAAACGAGCTCCTTCAGGTCGCAATGGGATTCACACAAAAAAAGGTACCTCTGGGCGTATTGAACCAAAGAAATTGGCTGCACCTGTTGGCACTTTGAAGGATGTCTTGATGAAACAGTGTGAGACATTGCTGAAACGTTTGATGACACATCAATTTAGTTGGGCTTTCAATGAACCAGTTGATGCAGTGAAGTTGAACATACCAGATTACCACACGGTAATTAAACAACCGATGGATTTTGGAACAGTGAAGAGCAAAATGGCTTCAGGTGAATATTCAAGTCCAGTGGATTTTGCTTCAGATGTGCGACTGACTTTCTCAAATGCAATGAAGTACAATCCGCCAGGAAATGACTTCCATGTTATGGCTGAGACGCTTAGTAAGAATTTTGAAGTTAGGTGGAAAGCCATAGAAAAGAAGCTTCCTCAAACCATTAATGAGGAGCTGGTGCCTCCAGCACCTGTACAAGCAGATATGGATGCAACCATTGGTATGCCACTTGCAAAAAGGAAAAGAATTTCACCAGATGACAATAAGATTGAGGTAGAGCCTGTTAGGCAGGTGATGAGTGATGAGGAGAAGCATAAGTTGTCTATAGAATTGGAGGCCTCGCTGGGTGAATTGCCTGAAAGCATATTTGACTTCCTAAAAGAGCATAGCTATAATGCTGGCCAGACTAGTGAGGAAGAGATTGAGATTGATATTGATTCTCTGAGTGATGATACACTGTTTGAGTTACGGAAGCTTCTAGATGACTTTTTACTACAGAAACAGAAAGATCAATCGAAAGCAGAACAATGTGAAATGGAGGTACTTCTCTCCTTAGTCTCTCAAAAAGAAGAGTACTTTTTGCGTGTGTTTGTGAGTGTGATACTGATCATTAGCATGGTTTTCTTGATTCAGCTTCTAAACCCGTCAGGCTTCAGCAATTCATCATTGCAACCATGCAAGGGTAATTTCTTGTCCAAATATGTTCCCAGAGTTGAGGAATAGTTCAATTTGCATTTGCTAATGAAAATTGCTGCCCTATATTTTTAAGGCAATGATTCTGTTGACGAAGATATAGATATTGTTGGTGGGAATGATCCTCCTACTTCAAGTTATCCCCCAGCAGATATGAAGGAAGCTGGCCATAAAGACAGTAAGTGTGGAAGTTCAAGCAGCTCCAGCAGCGAGTCTGGCTTTTCCTCGAGTGGTTGGTGCCCATATAACATTTCATAATCTTTTTTTTATTTTTTTGTTCTCTAGGAGTTTGGTCATATTGTTTTTCTTTCTCAAACATGGGAGTATGCATTGTTTATATCAATTGTTGTGCCATGTGCTTTCAAAAGTTACAATTATAAGATGGCTTGATTCCTTGCCAATTTGAAAAACTCTTTAACAGTGATCTTCCATTTTGTCATTTCTTAAACATATGCTTGAGAATCTACACTCAAGCATGTTGTGGATATTCTATTTGCACTTACAGTTTCGTGTTTACTTAATCAGGGTAGTCTAGAGATCACTGAGTGTTTATCATTTTTTTTTTAAAAAGTATTTTGTTAATCTGTAACCTTCTCAATAACAAATGTTGCATCAGCTATTCTAATTGGTTAAGATGTGAAGTTATGTAAGCCGATATTCAGTAGCTGTTTTGCCATTTCTTGTTCTCGTGAGCCCATATTAACTGCTAAACTGTGTAAACTAGGAAATACTAGGATTTCCTCTGTCTATAGTTTCAACCTTATGGATCTTAACTGTGTAATACCTCTGAGTCTCAGTTGAGCGATGTGTACTGCCAAAGATCTTTTGCTCATTATTATTATTATTATTTCCTATTTTTAACAGGCCATCTTTTTACTTTGCTTGGGAAAATTTGATTTTCTTTTGTGCTCTGATTGAATATACTCTTTCAGATTCAGATTCCGGGAGTTCTGGTAGTGAATTAGATGCAGCCAAAGCTTCTGTTCCTGTTCAAGCTATGGAGGTGTGTTGCACTGACTAATAATGCATTATGTGAGGAACTTGCATGGAATGAGATCCATCCCCCCGCCCTCTCCAGTGCAGCCCAAAAAAAAAACAAAAAATAACATGTACATTTTTATTTTTTTATTTTTTTGGCCTAATGCCTGCCTCTGGTTGTAGGAAAATGCAGGATCTGGAGAAAATCTAGACCAGAAGAGAACCATTGTTGAGGATTTGGATGTTGGAATTGGTGAGTTCCTAGTTCTTTGATGCATGATGCTTGTGTCAAGATTATCTTCTCTCTGTTTTTACCCTCTTCCCTCACCTCTATGTTTGGTTTTACTAGTCCATTGTACCCTGACGGTCTCCTTTTGTCACTCAGAATCTGTGAATGGACTGGCTCAAGATGAGCTGAATTCCCAGGACAAGCAAATTAACATTGAGGTGGATGGCCACCAAGAGGGTAAGTTTAAACCTTAAGAAGATTGACTGCCATGACATTTGGGGCTTCATCTCATCCAGATGCTATGATAATATAGGGGAGAGTGCTCCACCTGAGAGGCAAGTCTCCCCTGAAAAGCTTTATCGTGCAGCTTTATTAAGAAACCGATTTGCTGACACAATTCTTAGAGCTCGAGAAAAGGCTCTTGATAAGGTTTGTCTCTGCTTGGGAATGCAATAGATCATTATGTTTCTATACTTCAATCTTTTTTTCTACCTAGGATCTTATTATTCACAATTTCTTATTTTGATTTTAGGGTGACAAGAGGGATCCTGAAAAATTGCAGATGGAAAGGGAGGAGCTTGAACGGCAGCAGAAAGAAGGTTTCAAATTTGGCAAATTTTAAATTCTAAGCTTTCACTTTTGTTCAAAGTGATCTGAAGATGATGACAATAATTGTTATCAGAAAAAGCTCGGTTGCAAGCAGAGGCCAAGGCTGCTGAGGATGCCCGGAGGAAAGCTGAAGCTGCAGCTGCAGCCGAAGCCAAAAGGAAAAGGGAAGTGGAAAGAGAAGCAGCACGTCAGGCACTACTACAGGTAAAGCCATGGCGTCGTTTTATGCAAAAGGCCAAATTGTGGTTGAAATCCCTTTTCAGCCCTCTGTATTGCAACTAACACATTTCTGGTCTTTCGCAGATTGAAAAAACTGTTGATATCAATGAGGCCAGTCATTTTATGGAGGACTTAGAGATGCTTAGGACCACCCATGATGAACAGGTTGCCACTTTCATGGAGGAGACGAGTCCAGATCATTCTCAAAATTTGTTGGGTAGTTTCAAGCTTCAGGGTAGCAGTAACCCATTGGAACAACTAGGATTATACATGAAGGAAGATGATGATGAGGAGGAGGAAGAATGTGAGCATCCACCAGCCATTCCAGAGCCAGCAAAGGATGTTGAGGAGGGAGAAATTGATTGATTGGGTTTTCATTGGTTTGCGATACTGGTGATGGTCCCGATTAAAATGGCGAGACTGAGAACCACGAGAAAGGATTCCTATTCACCGCCTCCAAATGATTCAGTTCCCGATGGCTGGTATACTACACCCCTGTTTTTAGGGTGGGCGAGGAGAGCCTTATGGGATAAGGGGAAGTCTTGAACCCATCCATGGCTCAGAAGCCCTGGATTGGATTGATTATAAGTATGGTGTTGGTTTCAGATCTTGGTTTGGGATACGGCAAAAACTTGGGGCATGATGCATGAAAAAAACGAAAGAAAAACAAAAAAAGAAAACATGATACCAGTTGTGTTACTGCTTATGGGTGCGGATCCCTGAAAGGGGTCCTGGAATTTTGTTTGTAATTTTTGTTTTGTAAAAAGTAAGATGTAGTTTGTATGAAATTATGCTGCTGTCGGGGGCTTCACGTCACCTGGACGAAATGCGGGTCGAATGGGGTAACCTTAGGCTTGTGGCATAAAATAAATCTAGGTTTGGGTACCTGTGCCCGTTGATTGTTGTACTGCAAGGTATATTGTTGTACTGCAAGGTATGAAGGTGTAGGTGTAAGTATTTAATGGCATTGATTTCTTGGATTGACAAGGACCAAGGCCAAAGAAGAAAGAAAGAGATAAAAACAGAAAGGCTTTCAAGTCAAAGGCGTAGGTGAAGTGGTGATTGTCTAGAATTCAATTTGATGGTTTCGGCGTAATATGCATTTCTTCAAGTGATCCACCTAATGTCTTCTTCAAGTGGCAGTTAATTTGTCTTGCCGGCACAAGTACGTATTTTCCGAGAGTGTCGCCGTCCCAAGTACATAGTTTCCTAGGGGGATGTTGTTCTTCTTCGTTTTCTCCTCTCAACGCATAAGATCCGCGCGTTTTCTGACGCATACGATCGCCGCCAAACTATGCAAATCCTCCGAACGCCCGGCATGTTCTCGTCCTCTAATACAAACCCTAAACCGCAACCCCGACTGCCACTACTCACGGCGCCCTCTTTTCAGTTTTCACAGCTCCTACCATAACCACCGTATCGGAACTTTTGATCGACCGGGGGCTGGGGCCCAGGGGAAGAAATTCTCATTGGAGAGGGGCGATTCGGTAGAGAATCGATCTTCGAAGCCGAAGAGATCTTTCCCCAATTCCCCGGAAATCCGGACAGTCTTACCCCCCAGGCAAAATTTGTGAATCCCCATCCGTATTCCCTTTTGTTTTTGGTTAATTATTTGGGATTCGATATTGGCAATTTGTTGGTACAGAGAATAATAGAGAATCATGGGGATCAACAGAACTACTATGTTGCCAAACATCACGTGCTGGTCATATGTAGTTTAACGATTAGATGTGAAATGGCACAAATTTAATGGAAGGATTTGATTAGATGTGAAGTACTGACTGTAAATAGAGCTAGAATGTAAATTGAAGGATTCAAATTAAGAGACTTCACACGATTCCATCTAGCAGGAATAAATGTATCTGCATTTATTTTGAATGCACATTACAATGAAATAATCTTTCCAATACATCTTTGACAAGCTTCCAACTTTCTGATCGTAGATGTGGTATAGCAAAAGGTCCAAAAGAAAAGGATTGTTTCTGAAAATAGACTTGCAGGAGGTTTCGTTTGTTGGTTTTAAGAGGAGGGCGACAAGGGGTTAGGGAAAGAGAACTAGACCGTGAGGGCTACAACAGAGCTTGACACTGCATGGTTGTATTGATCCTTCCATCTAAGATAGCCATAGAGTGCTTGATTTAGAGCACTTTTTTCAATCTCTACTCTCAAAGAAAAGATTGTTTCTGATACCATTGAGTAAAGGATAGAGTAGCAGGCCCTACCGTGATTCTCATTCCATAGGCACCAGGAATTCCCACTGTTGCCTGGTAAATACTGCTATTGTTTCCTTCGTTGCTCACAACCCGGCTAAAGGTTTTGACTGCTTGAGACAGGGTAGTTTTGTCGCTGAAAATGGCAGTGAAAGAAGGGTAGTTTATGTCAGTTTGTACTTGGCTGCAATTCCATTGATTTCTCCCGAGGATAGCACTCATCTGTGTATCAATATAGCCAAGGAAGGCCACACAGAAAGTTGACATATTCTTGAAATCCCACTTTGTTTGGGTTGATATGACCAGCCCCAAAATCTAAGGGTGTCGCAGGAAGGCTAATCCGTGGTGATGCTATGAGTGTTATCTGCAGTGTATGCTGTAGTCGTAATTGCTGATAAGACGGCTGCTGGACTCCATTCAGGATAGACACTTTTGAGTAAAGCTGCCACTCCAGCAAATCTGTTACCAAATCATATTTGTCAATGCTTGTGAATGGCTTATTTGGGGCAACTGCTGCCAGCACATCCACTCGAAGTACAAGTATGCCTGTCTTTAAAATACTCGGATTGATTGGGTCTGGTCCTCTTGAAGAAAAAAGGCAACTTGAGGTGCTGGTTTTGTTTTCAAATTGGTTGGCATGAATTCTATACTTTTCACTCGGTTTGTATTTTGTGCTGTTGTACATTTTCTGATAAAAAGCCCCAGAAGCAGTTGATAGAACTAAGCTGGGAATTGTGTAATCCTCTGGACTCAAAAATGACACATCTAACATGAATATTCCCGCATATGCACCTGCCCTTTGAAGCTTCTGCTTCTGTCCTTGAACATCTATTTTGGGGTATTGTTGCATAGGACTATCTTACCATGAACCTTGCTTCGATTAAATACACCATGGTTGCGTATTACTTTGGATCACTTTGACCATAGTACAATGGAGCATCAGTAATGTAAATGCTTTCCGGGAAGTATGATGTTCCTTGAATTGTCAAGCCATTTTCTTATGTCACTGTTGCGGTGAAAGTTCTATCTTGTGTACCAGCTCCAACTGTCATGATCCAAGGCACTCCATTGTATATGGTTGCATGTGATCATTACCAGCTGCACATACAACTAAAATTCCTTTATCAACTGCTGGAAGAGAAGTTATGACAATGACATCTTGGAAGTAAGGTGTTTGTGGGAATCCAAGAGACAATGACGTGACATCAGCCCCATCAGCAATTGCTTGGTCCATTCCTGCAAGTACATTGGTTGATGCAGTCTCTAGTGTATCCTTCATGAAGAGGACCTTCTACACAGCAACATGTGTGGCTGGTGCCATTCCCCTGGCCGTGCCTTTTCCATATCCAAAATGGCTGGCTCCTTGCTTGGAGGAACCAGCAGCAGTAGATGATGTGTGGGGTTCCACGCCCAAGGAAATCTCTAGCAGAGTCAGAGTCAACCACCGGTTAAATTTTCCCCCCTGCAGCTTTGAGTCCTTTGCTAAAATATTGAGCTTCAATGAGTTTCTTGTTGCAGTTAGTTGGACAAAATGTGGTGCCATTCTTGCACTGCCCTTTCCATCTTTGTGGCGCTGACGACATCCCTGTATCATTGAAGCTCACTCTTTGGCCAAATTCCTGAATCCATGATCCCTATTATCACACCTTCACCATATGATGCAGTAGGCCATAGGCCAAACTTATGGTTTAGTCCAGGAAACTTGGAGCTGTGGGTGGTGAACAGTTTACCAGAGGCCTCTTTATACGTGGCAAGATGAGCTCAGGATCTCTTAATTTCAGATAATTGAGATTGTGTGAGTCTGGCACTGAAATCATGCATGACATGGCTATACGAGAACAGCAGAATTCCTCCTTCGTCAAGTTGATATGACAACGATTTCAGGAGTGAGCGGTGCCATGACTCGTGTTGAGAATGTTGCAGGCTTCTGACAGTGGTCCAAGTGGATGATGTAGGTTTGAATTTCTTCACTTCCAAGGACTACATTTGTACTTCCCAATAGCAATAACAGTGGCCAAAGCAGTAGACTGAAAATGAGCATGGGGAAGCCCATTCTTTTTGTCAATCCTGCCCAAGAGGCTTATTGATAAAGATGATGAGAACTGATGAATTCCACAGAGGCACATTGGGTTATGTATATAATTTGTATTCTGTGTAGCTGAATGCAAGTATCATTGGCAGTGGAACTTAGGACACTTTGGCTAATCAATTTTCCCCTTGTCCTGGAGCAACTGTCTTTTTGCATAATCTATTAGGCTTCTGTTTTGTTGCTTCTGTTGGCATCGCAAATGCCAGCAGTTGTAACCTCCTGACAAATGAATCTCCTTAGAAAACTGGCCGGCCTTACAGGTACTGCTGTTTTTGACCTTTCCCCTTTACCACTACCATTAATTCTTGTGATTTTTTCAGCTAGCCCCTCTTGACCCTTTTCCATGGATTTTCCCCAAGACACAAAAAGTCGCTGCTCAATTGTTCAATGCTCTACAGTTGACTTTGACCACAATTTCCTCATCTTTAGAAAGAAAAGCGTGTTAAAAAAAGAAAGGCGTTCGGGTGCCGTGAGACGAGACTCTTACCATAGGATTTGAGAAATGATGAAATGTGTGCCGTTTTAACCTTTATATCTTACAAAGATGCTGTTTTCAATACTTGAACTTACGGTGGCGGTTTACATGCCAGAAGCGTCTACTCGTTTGTTTGGGAAAAAAAATTTCATTACGTTGCAAAGCTGGTAGAAAGCATCGTGGCCGATGGGCTGACATCCCTCGCGTGCAGGGGACAGGAGATGAATTAGTTTTATCTTATGACAGATGATGCCAAGGCAAGGTTCGTATCTCTGGGAATCAACTTCACCTTTTTCTTATCAAATAGAAAATTAAGCATTTGCCATCGCACGTGATAAATGAGAATGAGACATATTCTATGTAGCATGTACGGCAAAACAAACTTATACAAAGGGAGTTTCATTGTCAATAGTGGAATTTCCGAAGTAACCAATAATAAAAAAAAAAAAAGTGTACTCTGGAGTCTGAAAGGTATAGCCTATGTGGTGGACGACAGTCTTTTCTCTCCTCTAATTTCATTTTGGGATGCACTATATACACGAAAAAATAGCTGTGCATACACACAAAAGAGTCATGTGAGGCTTTCTTTTTTTTTCCCCTCTCATTTGTACGTATATGGAGGTTTTGCGTGTATAAGAATAACAATCCCCATAATGCCAAATTAAATACCTGTTTATGGTTCCATGACAATGTAGCTTTGTAAGAATAAACAATGATGTTTCAATTTTTTTTTTTTGTTTTTGTTGGATTCAGTTGAATTAGGGGAGAGGTAATAATTTAAGTATGGATGATGTTTGGAGTTCAAACCCTTAATAATGTTTTTAGCCAACAAAAGAGAAGAACTGTCCAGGGAGGTTGCCTGTCATTCTGACTATATTAATACTTCAAAGTCACTTAAAACTGCCGAAAGATCGAAATCATCTTCATTCTTTCCTTTCTGTACATACTGTTGTGTAGAACTATAATTTTAGAGCAAGACATAACCAACCATGGGCTGGATGGGCTTGTGGCAAGATAGAACTTGATACCGTATGATAGGGCGGCAGGCATAGGTTCAATTATTCGTGATCAAAATATGAAGCAAGTAAGACTTGCCACAATAGCAGTGTTAGCTACCTTGGGATTTCCCTAAAGGAAATTCATGTCATGGAAAAAAGATAAAAACTACATAATAGTAAGTTATTTTATTCATATTTGTATAGCTTATGGCTTTAAAACATGATTTAAATGTCTACTTCTGTGGACAAAACAATGATTAAATTCTATGGGAAGTACCATGATGAACTCAGTACACTTTTCAATGCAGAACATTTATATAACAATGCAACTTTTCAATAAATGATGCAATAATTTTACAGATATTGCAATTATTGATAATAAATACAAATTGGAATGAGTGAGCTACAACTTCTAGGGAAAGGCTTACTGTCATTATCTTGCGGTTTCTCTCCCAGAACTCTAAAATGGAAAAAAAAAAAATCTGTAATTTCCTTTTTTTATCACTTGCGATATCGAGTGACCAATATTTTAAGGCCAGCTCATTAGAACAAGTGTGATTTTTATGTGATGCCTACTGTAGAAGAAACGGCGATAGCAGAAAGTTTTTGTCTGGCCATTGACGAGAGAGTTCTGAGGGGGACACTTAGAAGATTTGGACATTGCCTTTTTTCACCAACCCTTGAAATATATGAATCAACCCAATCTTCAATGAGAGACGTTGGCATCGATGCTTTTACAGTCTTCTTAATCTTATGGTTCTTTTAATGCAATTAGTGCTGTCTTATCCTGTTCGGCCAGTGTGATTAATTATCTGCCGTCAAGTTTTTATGGGGTTGGAGTCTTGCGCAGCGGCTAGAAAACAAAAGAAACAAAAACGTGGTGTACTTCAACTTCAAAGCAAACAGCAGCCAACTGGCAGAGTTATTAGAGAAAAATCCATGAAAAATGTCAAGTAGATGAAGGAAAGGCACTAGCTTTACAGCCGGTTCCTTGTCTAGAAGGAAACCATATAGGAATGATTGGTTAACAAATGATATTTAAGATGCTAACACAAGCAATCGGACAAAAGGCCCTAGTAATTTCTACATGGGGATGATCGACTAAGCAAAGGAATTCTGTTTTTTACAAGCCAGAAATGCTTTCTGCAATTCAAGTTCAGATGCATATATGTATATATATATATGCATCATAGCACATCACTTCTGATCTTCCCGGTAAGAATTAAGCAAAATAATGGGACTCCCCATTATCATTTCGTGCAGTGTGTTGCCTTGGCTACTGTTATTGTTCCTGGGAAACAGCAATGCGGTCGTGGGGGAAACTAAAGAGCTTCAGACATATATCATCCACATGGACCATTATCAGAAGCCTGTAAGATTCTCAACCCACAAATCATGGCACTGCTCAATAATAGAATCATTGTCGCATCATCATCGGATAGAAGAACCACTGCTGTATTCATATAACTATGTCATGCATGGTTTTAGTGCCAGACTCACACAATCTCAACTATCTGAAATTGAGAGATCTCCAGCTCACCGTGTAACCTACAAAGAGTCCTTTGGCAAGCTATTCACCACCCACAGTTTTCAGTTTCTTAGACTAAACCAAAAGTTTGGCCTATGGCCTACAGCATCATATGGTGAAGGTGTAATCATAGGGATCATTGATACAGGAATTTGGCCAGAGAGTGAGAGCTTCTATGACAGAGGGATGCAACCTGTCCCACAAAGATGGAAAGGGCAGTGTGAGAATGGCACTGCATTTGGGCCAGCTAATTGCAACAAGAAACTCATTGGAGCTCGATCTTTTAGCAAAGGACTCAAAGCTGCTGGGAGGAAAATTTCTCCGGAGGTTGACTATGACTCTGCCAGAGACTTCCTTGGCCATGGAACCCACATATCATCCACAGCTGCTGGCTCCCCAGTGCAAGGTGCCACCCATTTTGGATATGCAAAAGGCACTGCAAGAGGAATTGCACCAGCTGCACATGATGCCATGTACAAGGTCCTCTTCACAACAGACTCACAAGAAACTGCAGCAACCGATGTACTTGCAGGAATGGACCAAGCAATAGCTGATGGGTTTGACATTATGTCATTATCTCTCGGTTTTGAGCAAACGCGTTACTTCCTAGATGTCATTGCCATCGCTTCTCTTTCTGCAATCGAAAAAGGGATTTTTGTTGTGTGTGCAGCTGGCAACAATGGAACCTATGAGTCAATATACAATGGAGCACCTTGGATTACAACAGTTGGAGCTGGCACAATTGATCGGACTTTCACTGCTGCAGTGACACTGGGAAATGGGTTGACTGTTCATGGAGAATCATACCTCCCAGAGAGTGTCTACATTACTGATGCTCCATTATACTATGGTCAAGGTGACCCAAACAAAGCAATATGTAACCTTTGTGCATTTAATCAAAGTGAGGTTCGCAGAAAGATAGTCCTCTGTGAGAATACTGTCCAAACTGATGTTGAAGGACAAAAGGAGGAGCTTCAAAGGGCAGGTGCATATGCTGGAATATTCATGACAGATTTATCACTTTTGGATCCAGAGGATTACACTATTCCCAGCATAGTTCTATCAACTGCTTCTGGGGCTTTGGTTAGAAAATATGCAACTGGGGTGTCTACAGCCAAAGTGAAAAGCATGGAATTTATGTTCACCAACTTAAGAACAAAGCCAGCACCTCAAGTTGCCTATTTTTCTGCAAGAGGACCTGACCCCATCAATCCAAGTATTTTAAAACCCGATATACTTGCCCCCGGAGTGGATGTGCTAGCAGCAGTTGTACCAAATAAACCATTTATGAGTGTTAATGGATATGATTTGTTAACAAACTATGCATTACAATCAGGCACATCAATGGCAGCACCCCATGCTGCCAGAGTGGCAGCTTTACTCAAAAGTGCCAATCCTGAATGGAGTCCAGCAGTCATCTGATCAGCAATTATGACCACAGCATACACCACAGACAACACTCATGGGACCATAAAAGATGAATTCACAGCCTATCCAACCACACCTCCAGCTTTTGGAGCAGGGCATATCAATCCAAACAAAGCCATGGATCCTGGACTCATTTACGACGTGGGATTCCAAGACTATGTCAACGTTCTGTGTGGCCTCGGCTATAATCACACACAAATGAGTGCTATCCTCAGGAGAAGTCATTGGAATTGCATCCGAGTACAAGGTGACCTAAACTATCCATCTTTCATTGCCATTTTCACCAATAAAACTTCTGCATCTCCAACAAGCAAAAAATTTAGCCGGATTGTGACAAACTTAAGAAATGACCAAACTGTTTACCATGCAACAGTAGAAATTCCTCCAGCCTATGGAATGCGAATCACAGTGGAGCCTACTACTCTGTCCTTCACTCAACGGTATGAGAGACAACGCTTTTCTGTGACTGTAGAAATTGACAAGAAAACCCCACTTTCAGAACTCTACGGCTATCTAAAATGGAAGGATCAATACAATCATGTAGTGTCAAGCCCTGTAATAGCCCTCAAACCAGCGCTCAAAATCTAGTTTCCATTCCCCTATCTCTTAGTTCCCACGTCCTCTAAAAATTCAACAAAAAAAGCTCTCACAATTCCATCTTTAAACTCTGTTACCCAGTATTTTCTGCTTGTAAGTTCTAGTCCTCCATTATCTGTGTCAAAAATTAGAAGGATGTTAAAGATTGTATTAGAAGCACTTGATAGACAGTCATGTACGGTCAGAATAAATGCAGGTGTATTTATTTCATCCAAATTCATTGTTTCTGTCAGATTTTATTACCCATTTGCAAAGGAGAGTTTAGTTTGCATATTTTTCTAATGCTTTCACAGAATAATAAGAGACGCATACGGCTCGAACGCGTCATCTCATATGGGGCTTTGTCAAAATACCCAAGAAATGTGGAAAATAAAACTCCTAACTTTAATTTTGAGGGGAAAAAAGAAAGAAAGAAAAAGAAGTAAGCAGGAAATCCAATGCTTTGCTGAATTTAAGGTAACATTAACGCACTTCATAAGACTCTTCTTCCAATCTATCCTTTATTGGTGGCAATCCAGTACCTTGAATCAGACTCAGTTCCTGCTAGCAGCACTTGACGAATGAACTCCAGCTACTCCAAATCCACCCCCACCGGCTAGGCGGCCAAACCGTCGGCGGCACGTGCCTCACCAGCTGCCCCGCCGCCTGAGAGGTATCCCGGGCGCAGTTGTGAAAGCCCGCGACCCAAGCCGCAGACGATTCGCTAGCCTGGGCTGACACAGCGCACCCGTCGGGGCCATGGGCTCGGCGTTCACCCTTTTAGATGGAGGCTCTCAAGAAAGTGAAAATGCTTGGGTGAGAACTCCACTTTCAAAGTAAGAAGGTGGGCCGCCCTTAAGTGGCCGAAAAGCTTGGGCCGGCTCACTGACTCAGATTGTTGAAGAGATCAAACACAGACAGAAAGTGAATCCCCGAGCCCGAGATGGACCGGTGCCCGGAAATCTTTTTATGAAAAGAGAAAAAAAGAGAAGACTTTCAATATTTTTTAATTTTTCCCTATTTGATTGTGAAAGAAAATTTTCATTATTTTTTTTACGTACACTTAATTTTTTGGGAATGGTATTTTAATATTTCTTGTATATTAAATAATTACATACTTAGTTCACCGTAACAATAATCAATCCTAGATGTTTTTTTATTGCACATAAAAAATTTTGGGAAAAAACCCATTCTTAGCAATAATAGTAAAACAGAAAAATGCGGTCCTGGAGGAAATAATCAAATTTTGTCGGGAATATTTCATTGACTATGACTAAACTCACTGGTCAGCTGCTGCTAAAGATACAACAGGTATCCTGCACTTTGAACAATGTCTATTCATGATTCAGAGGGCTATACATCTGCACAGATATCTGTCATAATCTGCACAGAAATGAAAGCAAAGACAGATAACCGATGCAAAGCAAAATCTTTCACATGGCAGCTGGAACTACTGGTGTCGCTAGCCTTCCCACCTTCCTCAGAATATGAGGCAACATGGATGCAAAGGCAAATATATCAAAGCAACATGAGCTTGTTCTCCTCCAGGATATGTGTCAACAACTACCATTAGGCCCCAAACGTTCATGCAGCAAATACCACACTTGGTTTGGATTTCGGCAAAATGAAGTTTTGGAAAGAAGGATTAGAGCTAGAAGAACAACTGATTACAAAGCAGGAGACTGCCTGTATGGATTCTCTGTTGTTGCCTCCATCTTTCTATGAGAAAATCTTCATCAGTTTGGCACTTAAGATACTCATCAATGTCAAAGTGTGTCCTTCTTGTCCCACACAATGAGAATTGATTCCAGTAACTTCCAAGTTCTCCAGTTTTGATTCTTGTGGTTTCATTTATATTTGATGAATGACTGTCTGTAACTCCAGGGCTCCAACTACCATGGCTGCTGATTGAATGGGTACTCATATCTTGTCCATGGCTTGCTTCCTACGTGTATAGTAGTGAAAGCAGGGGAAATAAAAAAAAAAGTCTGAGGGAGGGCAACAGGGTGAGAGGAATAAAGAGTTAACCAAAAAGAAACAGGTGAAAGATTGCATGAATTTAATGCGGAGGGAAAAAAGAGAAGAAAAAGGATTACCTGACTACCATCCCGTAATTTAGTTTTTGAAGTTCCTGTTTGCTCCATATTCTTGCCTGACAGAGAAGAATGATCATTGCAAGTTTCCCACTGCAACCAGGGAAGGGCAACTCCATCCATTACAGTAGCAAGAGGCTTAGATATTGCCGGAGTCTGAGGAGCTTCCAATTTTGTTATTCCTCCTATACTCGAACTTGTATCACTTCTTTCCCCATCCCAAGATGAGATATCTGTATCCTCAACGTTAGAGATGAAATCCTCAATATATCTCTCTGCCTCCTCTGTCAATCGCCTAGACATCCTATTTCTGTCATTGCTCCTCTGGAATTTATACACATCAATCAGAAATCAAAAAAGAATGATTCTCTGCCTTTCACTAAGGAAGAAACAACATAAACTGCAAATGTTAGAATAAATGTAAGGAAAACATTAACTTCGCCATTTAGTTATACCAAAAAATGCAGAATTTGATAGTACCTTTCTGGTTTGTAATGGCTGTTCAACAACAGTGTTATCTTGCTCAGGAAGCAGTTTCTTCACAATCTTTGCATGCTCCCTACCACGTTGCTCCTCCAGCAACACTTCTGCTAACAGATCTTGTTTACGCTTCTCACGCTGTCAAATAAAAGAGCTCTACATAAGTAAGTGCAGAAGTGGAGCGAGGTAATCATAGGAAATTTTCAAGGTATGCAATGCTCTGTTCTAAACATTAATCAAAAGTTGCAAAAAGCACTAAACTAGTTCTTGTTTTGTTTGAAAGAGCAAGGACAAAAGAAAAATTTTGATGTTCAGTTTTTGATACTAAATCCCTAGGCCTAAATCTATCTGCAGCACAGGCTGCAGAGACACCAGTCAGTGATTCTTCACAAAATCACGTAGAGATGCCATATTCAGCTTCAAAAAGCACTAACCAGTTCTTTTTTTGTTTAAAAAAAGCAAGGAAGACTTTAGTACAAAGTACTGATGCTTAGCTTTTGATACCAAGTCTCTAAGCCTACATCTGAAGCAAATGCCACAAAGAATCACCAAATGGCAAATCTTCAGATGGTGTCCATTTAACTTCTCATACCTGCTCCAACTGTGATGTGTAATTCCTTCTGACCAAGGAAATTCTGGGTTGTGAGCGGTCATCACTTAATATCAGAGGGGCATTTGTTTTTCCCATAGCCTGCATAAGTTGAAAGAAGAAGACAGTATATTTCAGCACATAAGAAGATGCAGCAAGTTCTACATATGCAACAGATATGGCATATGTTGGTAGATAATCAGGTTCAGAGACACTAATGACAAACTTGTTCAAGTTCCATTTTGATCTCTTCTACCGCATGCCTAAGTTCTTTCCGCATTGCTTCATACAGCTCACTGTTGGTATCATCCCCAGTGAGGTGCTCTGCCTAGAAGAGATAAAAAGAAGGCAAATAAGTGACAAATGCCAGAGGGGGAAGAGGTATAATGGACACACACATGTATTGCAGTAATGTTCACCAGTTAACTGTTGACTACACAAATCAAAACTAACCTTCTTCTGTGCATAAACTGCTCGTACTGTTCTCTCAACTGTGTTGTTTTTGCCAGGAGCATCCTTTCCTTCATCATCAGTTAGAACTGATGATTGGCTCTGAAAAAAAGGACCATAGACATTTTAATTTTTTTTAGGCAAGTTGGATGAGAAACCTGTGTGCAAGCTTTAAAGCATTACAAGCTAAATATGCATCCATCTAAAACCAGCCACTTGAAACAGAGGAATCATTCCCTTAATCAAACGACATTACGAGACTTACAGAATAGCCATCACGATAATTTAAATCCTTTTGGCTAAGAGACCTCCGAAATCCTTGTCTACGGTCTGAAGCTGCAGTCTTATCTGATAAGGACATCTTGCCATGTCCACCAAGGAAACTTTTTAAACTAGTCTGTTTCCTTGAGTTATGAGGATGATCCAGATCACTCTGCCATTTTGGAGAACAAACCCATGATCAAAAATAGAGATTAAGTTATTTTTCTAGAAGAGGAATGGCACAAATAGGCATAGGCGTAGTCGTACATGATTCAATATCCAATCATTCTTTGTGTTATTCAATTCTGCCATAGCAGTTCATGGCTATGACAAGACTCAAATAGTCAAATTAATGGACTTCAAAAACATAACAACGCAGCATGTGCTAGCTAAGGGAACTTTTACAATGATTGCACAGTTTTAGCCTTGACAGTTGCGAAGTTACCAGAAACAGATCAGTTGCATTTAAACTTCACGCCAAGAATTCTCTTGGTAATGGCTTTCTAATTCTTGAACATGATTCCACATAGAGATGCTGCAGCACCCTGATACTAACAGCTTAGCAAATGCAAATTACAAGCAAAGAACATTTCTTAAACAAGAATCCAGTTCGCAGATTGTTAACTAATTTCTTGAAACATGTTTGTAAATCAATTCTAGATGCAAGAAAACCAAAGTAAAAATTCAATGAGTTCCACTCCATGATAAATTAATATATGCTAATGTATTAGGTAAACAATATATTTAGTAGCTTCTCTTCACATAGAATGATGCATTTGATGATTTGTTCGAAGTGTTAGGCGGCTCCCTTCATGGTATAAAGAATCATGATTTCAGGATTATAATAGTCCAGGCACAGAATCCATATTCATATAACTCACAGCTTTCCTAGATCTGCTAATCAACAAAGTAAATTTGAAAACTATCCTAATTGTCAAAGGGTAACTCCTTTATCATCCTGAAAGTTTTTCACCACCAACAGGCTAGGTTACTTTTAATCCCACAGTGCTACCTCATTCACAGATTTGACCACTTCAGAAGCATCACATAAGTTAATGGCCAACTGTGCTCTGCCTCCACACCAAAAGCTTAATTTTTCAAATAGACAGTTGCTCCTGCAATTTGAAAGGGTAAAATACAAAAGACAAGAACTGGCTCTCAAAAGAGAAAGCAAGCGGATTTCACCTCAGAAGAATCACTGACTTGGTAGCGAACCACAGAAACCGACCGCCGGCGCCTCGAATTGCTTTCCTGGTTTACTCTTCCTCCACCACAGATATTTCCGCCATTACCCTTCCCAACACCAAGTCTCGAGCTGTGCCTCGACACCGACCTACCTCTCCTCTGCGACGCGCTCGCCTTATCACTAGGGCTGACGTCATCGAATCTTGAAGCCGACCCGCTGCGATCAGCAGAACTCAAGAACCGGATGGCGAGATCATCGAGGCTGATCTCCGGGAACCCTGATGCCCTCACCGCGTTCACGAACCTTCCTCTGGGTGGTGCCGAAGCCTCCTCGGAGAAGTCATCCAAGTTCGTCGGGATGCAATGGGAGAACCGGCTGAGGCTCCTCGACCGCCGATGAGCGGAGCTGTCCCGATTAGAAGAAGACGGATCGTTGGCGGAGCTGGTTGAGGACTTGGTAATTGGCGTCCTCCTCGTCGTCGATTTGAACGCCGACGTCGCCATTTGAATTTAGAGAAAAACGTGGAGAATTCACTTCGACAAAGACCGAGATTAACTACACAAATGTGACAGTAATATCATGCGAACTTGCTCTAAGACCGCGGCGGCTGTAATATTGTGATAGTTTAGCATATTTGTAGTGGTTTATACAGAAACACATAAAAATAAAATTATATATATATATATATATCGCACGGTATTATAAACAGTAATTACATATTTATAATTATATGATTGTATTTGACACTAAAAATTTTAAATATATATTTAATGATTGTGTATAAGATAAATTGATATATGTAATGTGCTATTTTATTACAATTATATAATGAATCTAGAGGGGGTGGGTGGGGGTTTAAAGTTTTTTAATTGAAGGTGAAAAATGGCGGATATACCGAAAGTTGACAAAATTTAAAATTTCACTACTATATATATAAAAAAATAATTTTAAATTTTTATAATTTAATTTTAAAAATTTTATATTTTTAATTAAATTTATATTTTTAAAATTTATTTTTTTAGATAAAAATAGTCAAAATATTAAAAATTATATATTTATTCAACATAAATTATTAACCATTTGATTATTTTTATTTTTTAAAAAAATTAATTTAGAATAAAATTAAAAAATATAAAATTGAAATAAAAATTAAAAAATTAAAAATTCAATTGTAAGTTTAAGACCAAGTTTTTTGGATATTCTCCAAACTGTAAAAAACATTATTCTATCGTAATTAGTGGGATAATAAAATCTTTATTTTAATTTGAAGAATAATTTTTTTTTTTTATCATCTTGACTTGAGGAACTGAAATTTTGATTTCATGCATATTTATTGGGAAAAGTGATCAAGGAAGCTATTAACAAGGTTCTGAAAATATGGAATCCTACGTCCCTAATTTCCATTACGCTTTCAAGCTATGATTTTGAAGTGGGCTAGAAGGGCTATTTGTTTGGGGGCCGAACCCATTTCCAAAACTTCTTGAGGGCATGGGTTGGGTTGGGCCAAGTCCATCGAAATGGAGCCAGCCGGGTTGAATTACGTGCAAGTCCAGGCGGTCGCCGGAGCGGAATTGCAACGGGTATTGTTGTCACTAATATTATTACTTAATGACCAAAAATAAAAAAAAATAAATCTTATTGCTTAAGCCATACTTTACGAAGAACATAGCAATACAGTTCAGGGAATCATTTCTGGCATGTGCTTCTGAAAATTGAAATATCACAAGTTAGGTGGAACAGTAGCACGCGTATGAGGTGCATGATACGGGACCATTGTCCTGATTTTATACGCATAATGTATGTTTGGTACATGATATAGTGTAAATTATTATATGACAGATTAGACTTATTTCATCATGTTTCATATTTTGTAAATTATTCGGATAAATTAGTATCAGATTGGTAATAATCTGTATAAGTTAGATTATTCTATAATATAAGTTAATTTAAAAAAATATATATTTTTATATAAAAATATTTAATATTAGTCAGAAGTGAAAAAGAGAGAGATATAGAAAGAGAGAACAAGAGGAAAAGATATAGAGAGATAGATGGTAACAAACTGCTGACACTGGACCTAAACCCAGTAGGGCAGCTATTATTCTATGGATTCTGCACTCAGTCCTAGGTATCCATGTGTACATCGACGAGAATCCCTTGTGTATTGCCAGTAATATTCGGGGATCCTCACCAGAGCAATTAGCTTGGTCACCTAACCGAAATGAAGCCCCGAGAAGAATTGAATTGCAACAGGACCGCCCGTCCATGGAGCCCCTTTTGTAGGGGTCAAACCAACCAAGATGACTTGTTCTCAAAGCAGCCAACATCCCATTTTCTCTGGTCATGCCCTCCAATGTTTCTAATTATGGGTTCATTGTCTCTCGTCCTTGGTTTTTGTCTGTTTCAATCATAGCGAACATCAGTAATGGCTGATGTTAGAATCAGGGGAAAAAGTCACTTGTCTTTTTGTGATGGTTTCACTAATATTTGGCTTCTCTGGTATTAGAGGTGAAATGGCGTATTTTGACAAGGTCATCTGGATTTTTTTTTCCTCCAAATTCAAAGGTTCAGGTTTTTTTTTTTTTTCTCAAAATAGTAGTTATATAAATTAGTTACCTTTTTATTTTTCAAATTATCACAAAAATATGAATTTTAATTCAGATAAATTAAAAAAAATAAATAAGGGGTCTGGACGAATGCATATCATCATATGCCAATCTTTATGCTTTTCCCTGTATAGTATTATACTATACCTGTCTGGCATACCGATTAAGTTGCGACTAAGACGATTCCATACAGTCGAAGTATATAGAATGGTGCTTGCTTATAAAGAATATTACTGGATAGAACTTGTTTAACTCGATGAAAAATTATATATCCCACTTTAACATGGGCCGGTTTTGCATGGTTTCACATCTGTGGGCAAATTGAATGAACCTGGATATTTGCTAAACGTTTTGCCTAACCCGGAGTGGTACTGCATCTTGAAACTGGCGAGATATCTACAAAAACGGAGTTCATGTACCAGCGAATGCCAAGGTCGGTTCTAGATATACGAAAATCAAAGTACCATACCGATTATCCAATTCTATCCAAAAAAAAAAAAAAAATCATGCATGTGAGGGTCATTAAGTTTGGAGTCTAATGTACTCTATTAAGTGCTCATCATCAACAATAGAAATATTAAGGATGAAACCGAGAAGCAGGTTGAGAATTGCCCAAAAGAAAAGCTCTTCGTCCTGTGGTCCATGGGATGCATGGGAGCGAGCGGGTCAGTCAAAAAGAGGACGAGAACAATTACACATGATCACATGGCTTAGCACATGAAGAGTCTCCGTCTAAAAGGGAGAGAGCAACAAGTAAAGACAAGATGCATGGGGCTAACTCTTCTAGCAAAAATATACCTCAACCTGATGATGACCTTTGCAATATTTCATGTACTCTTTAATTATCATGATTGTTAGTTTAATTATTGGTTGCATTCATTTTCCGGGATTTTACATTCTGTTGTACTTCTGTTTTAGCGATCGCCACATAAATGAACGAACCCCTACTAAAAAGCCTCCCAATTGCTTAAAAGAAGTGAGCAGTGAAACTGAAGCCACCTAGTGAGCATGTGGGCTTGATTTAATTGCAATATCATCGTTACCATCAAATTCCCAGAATTTGTAATAGTAAGGGTCAATTAAGCAGTAGCTTTCGCAAGGCAACGAGCTCCACTAATCAATTGTAGTGACGACTGAGATTGTAAATGCTGGAAGAGGAAGTGACCACTGAAGAAGAAACGTGTCTATTTTTTTTTTTTTCTAATTCCTTTTTCGCTCCTTGTTATCGTACTTGATGTCAATAAACAGGGTTTCCTAGATTAATTACCATATGCACTGGTCTAGTGGTAAAGCTGGTTGGACTCTTAATTCTAAATTTAGAGTTCAAATCCAAATCTTACAAAAAAAAAAAAAAAGGAATTCCCCAGATTAGAAGAATGATGAAGTACAGTGTTTGAGTTGTTTATAGTCTAAGTTGAATGATACCTCATGGATTTGAAATTTTATTTTAACTTTATTCTTTTTTATTTCCATTTTCTTTTATTTTAGTTATGTGCTTGTTGTTTGTTAATGCACGCGGTACACTTCCAATGGAAAATCCATAATTATACCAGCGAAGAAAAACAAACATTATCTGGCTAATCCTATAAATGATTGGCATTTTTAAGAGAATCCAATGCGCCTAATTGCCAAACGATTCCAGCTGGAATGAACGAGAATAAGAGTTGGCCACAACGGCAACAATTAGTACAATCTTTCAACCCTCCTCATCATTAACATTGGAATTATGTCAAGGTTACTAGCTCGATCATCAACATGTCTCGTGCTCATGTACTGAGCGGAACAAACATACAAGTCTACACATGTATCATTGATAGTTAATTTGTACTTAAGTTGCCATACCTGGCGCCCACCATGTCACGATGCATGTAATTTAATATGGGAGACAGATTTTCAGTTGCCTTCCAGTTACGGCTGATGTCAATGTGACGTTACTTGTATTCAAATAATAATTTTTTTTGATTTTTTTTTTAAATTACACGATATATATATAAAAAAAAACAAACAAAATGGGTATAAAGTAAAGCAAAATATGTATAAAAGTAGGTAAAAAGTGTAATACTGTGAATTCTTATTTTTGTTGAAAAAGTATAAATTTCAATATATATATTATTATGAATGAGTCTTACGGGTAACATAACCTGTGAACCTTGCATCGTTATCCTCAGCGTTTTCATGCGCTCAATTAGCATTACTCATTTAAATATATAGCTCTACATTTTAGAGTTAACAGGGAAAATTTGTCTGCTTGTTCAAAATAAATATATATATATATATATATATATATATTTTTTTTTTTTTTTTCTTGGGACTGAGTCTTGGAGATTGAGAGCCGAGAGGCCCTACAAAAGTCTTGAGAAGGTTTCGTTATTATGAGCAGAAGTCGAGGGCATTTTAGCACAACCCTGGCTTATAAATTGAGAAGCATGTATAGTTTTTCCCCATGGGGAGACCCTCAATCACCATCCTCCATCTCTTTCTCACTGGTCTAGTATTGATTTCTTTAAGTGATATAGCCATAATAACTTAGAGAAAAAAAGAAAAAGAAAAAGGAAAAGTAAAACGGTAGAGAAGATGAAGAAGAGGCACCAGCAGCCACAACCACAGGAGCAACAGAATGACACGGGGAACTATAATCATCAGCAATATCATCACCAGAAGCAGATGCAGAAGCAGATTCAATGCAACAAAGGGAAAACCTGCAAGTTCAAGAGGAGCAGCTCCAATCTTGAAGAAGATGGTGCTTCCTCTGCCATTCTCTTGCTTGCTTGCATTGCCTGCACCCCCTCGTATTGAACTACAGACTACTATAAATTAGTTAGATAAAGTGATGCTCTAGTCCCCATAAGTATCATCCCCCAGCCCATCTATTCAGTTGTAGCCTGTAGAATATGGCTTCTTCCCCCTTTGCCCGTTATTGATCTTTAATCTAATGTTATAGGTTGTTTTTTCTTTGTGATTTTGTACGCATCGAGGTTCAATTTTTGTAAAATAAGTTGCTTATAACTAGGAGTACCGACCAGCTTAATTAGCTATAAAAATTCTAGTTTACATGTATGTCATTTGAAATGACCCCAAATTAAATAAGTTCCTAAAGACCGTTAGAATAGGGACTCCGGATTTGGCTGGCTTTCTGCTCCCTTCATGTGGGAGAAGCCAAAAAATTGAAAATAAAAACTAGTTGACAATACTTATTGAGACAAATAAGAGATAATTTTTTTTTAAAATTAATCACATATTTTTCATTATTATAAATAAATAAAATTATAAGTACACGAAAATTATTTTATTATTTTTTATATCTACATATATTTTAATAAATATTACTATACAATGACACTTAAAATTAAAATTTTAAAAATAAAATTTTGATCTTTTAACTAATGCACTAAGAAATAGTTCTATGATTAACATATAGTCTAATTATCACTAAACTTAAATTTTAGAGTTAACATCTTGGATTAGAATCTTATATGTTAGTCATAATTAATTTCTTAATAAATAAATAAATAAATAATATTATCTGCAAGCCTATAGTGCCGGTTAACAACATTGAAAGCTTTGGGGGCAAATTAAACCCTGAAATTAACATTTATAAATTGAAGCAGACAAAATTCACGTAAAAGATAACATACTATGGTCCACATTAACATGTTATATTATTTAACATATATATATATATATATAACTAAAGTGTTCATATTCTTTTTTGGTTTTTCTGAATTTTAGGGGGAGAGTAACCTCAGTCAACCGATACCAAAACCCTTTTCGGACAAGTTTGAGGACACGCTCTGGTGCTGCATTCAAGATTTTAATTCTAAAATATTCACAACAGAAAATAAACCGTGGCTTGTTACTACTCTAGATGTAGCATTTCAGACCTAAAAGAAACGGAAATCAACCTTGTACCATATGCGACAACTTCGGCTCTGCGAGTAACTAGCAAAGCACATGCTACATGCAGGAAGTGCACATGGGGTTTCTTCTCAGAGAAACACAAAAAAAAAAAGTACACATGGGGTTTGGAGGGGCTGTATCCGCGCTCATCGGAGACAAAACGTTGTGCTTCGTTCGTACTCTGATGTTGCCGTTGTGTTGACATGAGCCAAGCAAGACTGCCGCCCTCCGACGTGGCTGGTTGCAACTGATCCACGTGACATTGCGTCAGTGGATAAGATTGCAAATTATGATATGAGATGTGGCCAGGCTCGTAGGATACTTTGAACGGAGTATCTGTAAAAACTGTATATAATTTGATTGTGTGGAGTTTGGATGAAGGGTCCCGTACCCATGAGACGTTAGTGTTATTATTATTATTATTATTATTATTATTATTTGTGTGTGTGTGTGTGTGTGTGTGTGTGTGTGTGTGTGTGTGCAGATTTTGCTTGAATGTTACAATGTCCAAAGCATGGCCCAACACTTTTCCTTGACCCGAGGGTCATGTTGCCCCCATGGTTTGTATTGAACCAACACTCTAAACTTCTGGGAGTAAGAGTCAGACAGCTATGCTATTATAATATTATATATATATATATATATATTAGTTAATTAGTTCTGACTCTGATTTAATCTCAAGACATTCAACTTCAGAAACATTTTATACTTTTCTTTTTTCTTTTTTTTTTTGGCAATACAATTTATACTTTTCAATGTTTTCATGGGGACTAATGGAAGTATCAATCCCAAGTCCAACCCAAATAGCAAGACAACTAGGAAAAAAATTTGTGGTCCACATCCAATAGGGGCAAACTGGTTGAACATAAACCCAGCCATGCCCGATTTCCGATCACTGATCTAAGATTCTTGGCTTTACATTTTTCAAAGTTCCATCCGTCTGAATGTATTTTCATTTTCAACACACCTTCACTTTTTTTTTTTTTAAGTCTTAAAAAAAAATACATCACAAAAATATTAATTATCACATTTATAAATTATTCCTTAATATTTTCATTTATTTTTTTATTAAAAGAACTAACTCTCTGAAATTATTAAGTATGAATAAATTTTATCTTTGTTTAATTTTAGAATTAATAAAATTTAAAATTATATTCTTAATATAAAATTTTGTTTTCCGGGGCAGGTTTTCTACGTCTTTACTCGCATCTCAAACCAAATGGTAATTCTATTCAATTAGTGTTTCGCTCAGCCAGGGTGCGGTCAAATGTGCTTACCGTGACTGTCTAAGATGCCGTCCTACATTGAGTTTGACCATAACAACTCCGTAGAGATTTTTTTTTTTTTTTTGTCTGATTACTGTTCAGGTTCAATAAACTGCAACGTGTTTGCTTATGAGTGTTTTCTCTAGTAATTTTATTTTTAGCGAAGTTACATTGATGGGGTTAATTTGATGTATCTTAGAAAACTCACACATTACATTGTATATTTTAGATCTTTTGATGCAAATTAATTTTTAGTATTTAACAGTTATAATTGAGAACTACTAATTGAAACCTTTCAGTTTGCTTAAATTGCAGGTTAAGCAATTGCTTGGGCCACTCTTGTCTTTTTACCGTCTTAAGCTAAATGGGTTCGAGGACTTGACACCCCCGGCCCGTTTTAAAAAATACACGGGTTTCGGGTCAAAATTTCGCTAACCATGAATATTACGTCAGGTGGATTTTTTTTTAATAAATTAATAAACATATTCAATTGTAAATTAAATAATAAGAATAAATATCTAAATTTTAAACTATTAAAATATTTTCTGAGATACTACCAAATAGATTTAGACGACTCATTGTTTACAAACATTTGGACGGCGAGGGTAGCGACACATGGTCTCCTTCCTATCAACTCTGAGCACAATCCATTTTAGTAAATCCAAGAAAAAGGATCTTGGCTGTTACCTCAGCTTGTCGACCGGCCTTTCTCGTTTAAATTACACCAGAGCTATGTGTTTTGTAGTTTGACTTCAAAAATTTGCCATCTTTCTTTTATAAAATGGTAACAATTGAATTCATATGAAGTAGATTAATGGCCTAATTTTGCAAACATCCCCTAGTGTTACTCGCTATTTTGTAGACAATTAATTTTTTTAATCTTATTTTATATTTACTTTTTCTGTCAATATTCCGTTGGAATTGCTAATGGAACACTTCAAAATGACATATTTTTTAATTGTTTTACTTATGACTAATAAATTATTGTTTTTTTAACCTAAAAATTGAAAATTAACTTAGTAAGTAAAAAAGAAAATCTGGTTTAACCCTTTTTTTATAAAAAAAAAGTAAAAATTATTTTTGAGAAACCCACGCTTGAACTTTTTTTTTTTTAAAATCATTTAAACAAAAATAAAATTAAAAATAACAAGAACAATCCAATGCAATCAATTTTTAAAATAAGTGCGTGCCCTAAAGCTCTGTCCATATCTAACACTATTCTCTAATCATTTTGCCCTATTATTTCCTACTATGCTTCCTTCTTGTGATTTAGGAACGATATTGAGCCACGCCCAGTATACAAAAACATCACTTTCAAGTGTCAAATGAATTCTTTGGACGAGCTGGCCTCCTCCCTTGTCGCCCCTTTTCTTCTAGTTACTTGTCAAGTTGACGGCATCACACTAACAAGCTACTAAGAGAAATTGACATACATAATCCAACAAGGCATCAATGTCAATCAAATAAAAAATAAAAAAAATAAAAAACAGCTTCGCAAAGGCTGACCCCTTCTTTCCTTGCCAGCTAAAACATCACACAACAAAGGCCAGCGGAATACCTCCAAAGACGCAAAGGATTTCTCAAAAACTTGCAATGAAAACATTAATAGAGAGGAAATTAACCATGGTTATAGGCAATATATGTATGGAACTAAGGAAATACCGTAACCTGGCTTTTGTAGGAATTGACTTGGTCGTGTAATTGTAACAACGCTGGCCTTTTTATTCATTTCGAGTTTTGAAACCTTTTCCCGACCAGATTGATATTGAACTCGGGTCTAATTTTACTCTTTTTTGTTTTGGGTCGAATTTAACTGGACTCAATTCTCCAATCAAGCTAAGTTTGACCCTGATTTGGAAAGGAACCGAACCACTCTGAGGTTTGATTTGCCCATCCGGTTTGAGTCTGGTTTGAAAACAAAACTTGAGCATAATTCCATCTTCCAACAAAATAACAAAACAACAAAAACAAAGAGAGCACATTGAGAATCAAACGATAGAGAAAAGAATAATGATAAATAAAAAGAGCTGCTGTTTTCATCTTGCCCCATATTCATTTTTTTTATTGGTTTTTTTCTTTCAGAGGTACAGATAATTGTTAGATTAGGGTGGATTTATGCTTTCTTTAGTTTCCATGAACCCAACCCTGCCAAAACTCCCTTTGCTGGATGATTGTCTTAGGGCTTGACATTTGATCCAAGTTTAAGCTTGTTGTTCCACGAGATGCCTTTAGAATATGCTAATATAAAAATCCCTTCATTTAACGTGAACAGGGTATTCATTGCATATACTAAGTAGGGTGTGCACCATAGAACAGACACGGCGTCTATTGCATTACCAATCTAAATGTGGAGGTTGATCGTAACGTAAAAGAAAGGAACTTAAATCAAAGAGAATGGGCGGGAGGGATGCTCTAAAGACTTAAAACTTCTCATCAAGAAAGACAAAAAGTAACTTCTAAGAATGAGATGACCACCTAGACTGGATATATGAGGATTGGATATATTAAATTAAAATAAACAAAGGAATGAGAATCCAAATTAGCACTCCGAGGCAGGCATCTCTGCGATTGCTCTATGCTCTCACAATTCTTTGTGCCACCCTCTTGGGCAGACAACAATGCAGCCAGCAACTTTTTGCCAATTACCCAAATCCCCTGTTTTTTTCTAGCACAAAATGAAATCGTTAAGAACTAGAGGCTACAGTAAACAAGAAAAGCAGTTTGCCTATATATGTCAACCTCGCTTGGGTTTTTTCAGAGCTCCATTCATACATCTTCAGACAGGATCTAAAGACAGAAAGAAATAGAAGAGAAAAGAGGAGAGCAGAGCGATGGCTCCATCGTTATTGTCTAATGAGTTATCCGGGGATGAAAGAATAAACAAAATGAGTGGTCTCAGCCTTTCAGCTATGGCTTGCTATCCTTACCCTTATTTTCCCATATTGGAGAACAATGCTTCTGCCCCGATCCTCCCTATCCCGGATGAAACCATCAGAGACCACAAGAGAACGAGGAGAACGCTACGCGCTGATGAATCCATTGGAAGTAATAATAGCATCTGCAACAATGGAAGGAGCAGTAGTGATAGCAACATGAGTCGGAGTAATAGCGTGAATAGCTTAAATAGCTTGCCAAAGTTGCACTTTCGAGATCATATATGGACTTATAGTCAAAGATATCTTGCAGCCGAGGCCATAGAAGAGGCAGCTTTGGCCTTGATCAATAGTTCACAGGAAAGCGGAAATGAAGAAGATGGCAGTGCTGATGGGATGAGGCTTGTTCAGCTTTTAATCGCTTGTGCTGAAGCTGTGGCTTGCCGCGACAAGACTCATGCCTCGGCTTTACTGTCTGAACTCAGATCTAACGCTTTGGTGTTTGGCTCTTCTTTCCAGCGCGTAGCGTCCTGCTTTGTCCAAGGTCTTGCCGACAGGCTATCTCTGCTTCATCCATTAGGAGCTGTTGGCTTTGTTGCGCCCATGATGAACATAATGGACATTGCCTCGGATAAGAAGGAAGAAGCTTTAAGCCTTGTTTATGAAATTTGCCCACATATTCAGTTTGGTCACTTTGTTGCCAATTCTTCAATATTGGAAGCCTTTGAGGGAGAGAGTTTCGTTCATGTGGTGGACTTGGGGATGACCCTTGGCTTACCGCATGGTCACCAATGGCGCCGGCTGATCCAAAGCCTCGCCAATCGTGCTGGCAAACCGCCTAGCCGTGTTCGCATTACAGCGGTTGGCCTTCGCGTCGATAAGTTCCATGTCATTGGCGACGAGCTCGAGGAATACGCAAAAGATATGGGAATAAATTTGGAGTTTTCGGTGGTGGAAAGCAACTTGGAAAACCTGCGTCCTGCAGACATCCGAATAATTGATGGTGAAGTTCTTGTAGTCAACAGTATCCTTCAACTTCACTGTGTGGTTAAAGAAAGTAGGGGAGCTTTGAATTCTGTCTTGCAGATCATTCACGAGGTCTCGCCAAAGGTCCTTGTTCTAGTGGAGCAAGATTCAAGCCACAATGGGCCATTCTTTCTAGCAAGGTTTATGGAAGCATTGCATTACTACTCAGCGATTTTTGACTCCCTGGACGCTATGCTGCCCAAGTATGACACAAGGCGTGCCAAGATGGAACAATTCTACTTCGCAGAAGAAATAAAGAACATTGTGAGTTGCGAGGGGCCAGCAAGGGTGGAGCGGCATGAGAGGGTAGATCAATGGCGCAGGAGGATGAGCCGTGCAGGTTTCCAGGCTGCGCCAACTAAGATGATAGCTCAAGCCAAGCAATGGTTGGGAAAGGTTAATGCTTGTGATGGCTACACTGTTGTGGAAGAGAAGGGCTGCTTGGTGCTTCGCTGGCAATCAAAGCCTATCATTGCAGCTTCTTGCTGGAAATGCTAAATCAATATCAAATTTCATAAGTTTTGTAAGGCCTAGGAGGGCCTGTTCATCATATTTCTCTGTTATCTAGTACTCAACGTCACGAGGACAGTGCCCAATTTTAGAGATGTGGAAACAGGATTTCCAGTTTCCACTGAAGCTAAGTAGTACAATCTAGAGTGTGAACCTTTTTGTTTTCGGTCAGTTGGTTCAATCTACAATTTGAATTCAATACTCTTTAGTCTTGAAGACAAATCTAGTATCATTGAACTAGTTCATTGGTTCAAACGTGAATTTTAAACCCTTGATGTGATTTGAACCAAGATATAAAGACATTGTTTTCTGTTGGTCTGTTCATTCCTGTGAGTTTGGAGTTTCAAATGTAAATATCGACATTTATTGATTTTTCTAAAAATTTTTTTTGGCGGGGGAGGGGGGTGGGGAGCGGGTGAGGGGAGTGCTCCATCCTTGGAGAGCGAATCCAAATGTGATTTTGATTTATCATCGTCGGTGCTTGAGCATCAATTCCAAATGCTTTAATGGGTACCATGATTTTGAGTTTCTGACATTCTCTTCCCTTTTACTTCTGGTGAAAAGAAGGTGTGAAAGTTTTAACTACCTAGCGGTATCTAAACTAGAGAACCAAACAACCGTTGCGGTCTGTATCATGAGGCTGGAAAGCTGAGCGAAACACATCAGTAACGTACGCGATGTTTTGGGCAGCCTTTTCCAACCTTAATAGTTCAAGCAAAACAGAATAGGACACAAGAGAACGTGGAATTAGACATGAAGGTGGGTAAGGTTCGGATGATTAACGATGATGAGGTGAACCTAGCCAACATGCGTGCGACAATTCACCAAGAGCCATTGTACAAAAGCACAGGGATCGATGCACGTTGCATCAACTTCATAATTCTGTCTCCTGTACGCTTATATCACTAGAGTCCTAAAACGGGATCTTACCAGCTTGGTTCATTATAGAGAACAATGGAAGCTCTTCAAATACCACCGTCTGGCTATCTCGGTACCAATATGCAATGGCAAAATCAGATTCTGATTGATGGAGGGTTTCTGCACCAGCACCATTCCATGTTGGAATTATCGTTAGCTTTCTAGACATCCAAGAGATGCCGGAACATGATACTGTTATTAAAGAATCCATAGTAGATAGCAAATGTATACGTTCTATGCTGTGAACCATGAAATACAGATACACACAAACACATATATATAACACTAAATGCAAAATTCTTAAAGGTCATCTAATATAAATTAAAAAATATATAATCAATAATTTTTTTTATTCTTATAATTATATTAAATATTTTAATTTATCATATATTATATATTATTTTATACATATAATATATTATCTTTATTCTTAACACCAAACTTGTTACAATAAGAAATAATATAGCAAGTTCTCTAAATTATACAGTAGCAAAATGTTAAATTTATTAAATATAAAGATATCATACAAATGTATTTACATATAATATATTTAATATATATTTTACTATGTTGTATCTGTAAATTAAATAATACTTCAGGAATGATATATGTCAGGTCCATACACCATAGGGGCTACGCCTTTTAAGGATTTGTACAAGCAAAATCGAATGGTGGAGTAGTGTTCTTCTGTTACTCGAATCAGCTCATATTTTCTTAGGTTCAAAATTTCCACTAGAGCATGGCTTCATGCGGTAAGCTGACGACACACGCCATTGTTTCCTCGTGGATGACAAGAGCATACTTGTCAACTACTTGCGGGATATGATCAGAGTAAAGAAGCTCACCAACGTTAATACTTTAGTTCAAAACTAAAGTATGGTATCGGGCAGGTGCTTATCAGTACATAAAATAGATGGTCCCATAAGCTACGACATAGTCGGGACAACTCATAGCTTCCAGGCAAGCTTTGTTTTAGACAAACACGCTTCAGAGTGAATTCGACTCGCAGTGGATAACCATATAAAACTGCATCCGGAACAGTCTTCCGCAGGGCACTAAGATTTTCACATTATTTCACTCATTGGCTCTTCTTTTCCGCAATCACATCGGAATAAACCATCCTTCAAATCCAAGAAATTGACAACTCTACTAAACCGGCACACCTCAATGCATTACTCAAACTTCAGGGACACAATGACACTCATGCATACAATCGCTGGAAATAAGAACTAACATATGGTCATCCTCCGTAAATCGTATCCACTCAGGGCCGCAGAATCAAACGAAGCATGTTGCATATTGATCATGCAACCAACCAAAGGAAATTCTTTAAAAACAGGCGATCAACCAACACTTCCCAAGTATCCTCAATAAGTCCACCAGTCGGTACCACCAGGCTTCTTGACAAGAATTTGGTTGAACTCGGGCGTTGACGTGAGATCTTTGAAGATGAGAAGAGCAACGAAGAAAAAGAGAAGGAAAAGGATCTCAAATTCCACACACCGGAAGAAGGTAACGGCAGCACCAACAACCCAAGTCACTGACCCCTCTTCCCTCTTTCTCTTCGTCCTCACCCTAACTTGCATAACCATCTCCCGTTAAGCTGCTGCTGTTCTTCTTTGTCTGTGTAAAATTAGGATTTTATACATGAATCAATGGGGAAGATAGTTGATAACATAGCAACTATGACTGAACAAAGTTTTTAAAACAGTATCATCAGTCAGGAAGCAAAGCGCTCAGTGGAGGCTTGCAGGGTCCCAACTGACAGGCTCGGCCACTCATGGTTCCATAGACTTCTCAGCAATGCGTGATCTTTGGAAAACAAAATTCCAAACCAACGCAAGAAGAACTCTCTTATATATCAATCTTTACTCATCATGGACATTAACTTAGACAAAAGATTGAATAAATCTCTCCTGCCATAATTTTAAAACTCGGTATGAATATTGACCTAGACAAAATACTAGATTAACCTGACAGGCTCTGCCACTCATGGTTCCATAAACTTCTCGGCAATGCCTGATTTTTGGAAAACAAAATGCCAAACCAACGCAAGAAGAACTCTCTTATATATCAATCTCAACTCGTCAGGCACATTAACTTAGACAAAAGACTGAATTAATCTTTCCTACCATAATTTTAAAACTCGGCAAGAATATTGACCTAGACAAAATACTAAATTACCACCTAGTGAGTCAATTTTTGTTTAATAAAGCAATAACAAGCATTCATATATAAATTCAAAATTTATTAATTTCATCGTTTGTCAATCAAAAATTCTTCGTAGTGTTCAAACACAATCACTTTCAATTTTCCTTCACATATCGTAATGCACGATCTAGTTATAAAAATAAAAAATTAACATACCATCACATTTAGCAAAGCAAGTTAAAATGAATAGATAGGCAAAAATCTCAATCAAAAAATTTATCACTACCAAGTACTTTATGCGAATTGAACGTATTACTGACTAGTACACTAGAGTCATTTGTTAACCTAAATTGCCATAACTACAGGACCCTATTGCATTTTCAATTAAAAGCAAACGGTTTAGCAAAATAGCATCATCAAGTTTTCCCTGTGGTTCACCTCATATCCTTACATGGGATTTTCATTAACAAATAAAAGCCTAAACGTGACCCCAAGAAAAAAAAAAAAAAAAGCAAAACCAAGAATAAAAGAATCAAAAACAGAAGATGAAGAGGGAAAGAACACGAACCTGGAGAAACGAAGGCAAAGAGGGGGCCAAATGAACAGCATTTGCTATTTAGGTTTAGCTTTGAAGATTAGAACATATGCTGAGGGAGGGACGCCCAACCAATTGGCTTTGAACAGTCTGGTTCAATGGGTCGTTGGGCGGCCGGATCAATTCGGGTCATACAGTTTTTTTCTGTTCCCTTTTTTCTGTCCGATTATTTAATAGAATTAGAACAATTTAGTCTTTGAGTCACCGATAAATTGGTCGAATCTTGAAGTTAAGTCCCCAAGAACGTGGAGGCCCCCATTCCTCAACTAACTCAATTACATTTTGAGTATTTGTTATCATGTCGCTCTAACATTCAAAGCATATATCATTGGCATTCATATACTTTAATATAACAAGTCGCTCAAAGTTTAGAACTTTTTAATATATGTGATGAAATTAATTGTATTAAAACATATTTTTTAAGTTAAATTTTATAATAATTTATTTAATTTTGTTAATATAAAGTAATAGAGTGGTTAAATTAAAATTAAATGTGCAGACCTTCGACTTTACACCAAAAAAAAAAAAAAAGGGCATGATAGACGAACGCAGGCAACTAATAAAATTATGCCTTTTGGGCTTCTTTGGCAATCTTTTATTGGATGGATTTTTGGAGTTGGTCATATCAAGTTTTCAACTTCAAGCCCTGTTTGTTTGTTTGACTTGACAAACGAATGCATCAAAATTGATTCTGACCTGGGAACACAAAAGTTGTATATCCAAACAGGCGGCATGGAATCGCTGGGCTAAAAAACAACAAAACATAATAAGGGCATTTCAGTAACTTAAACCGGTCGGACTCTCATTTCTCGTTCTTCTTCTTTCTGAGTCTCGCGGCGCGTAGCGAGAGAGAGAGAGAGAGAGGGGGGGCGGGACGGAGAGAGAAACAAATGGAAGCAGCGGGCGTGCTTGGAGGGGCTGCCAGACCATGTGTTCCGACATCTTCCGTTCTTGGCTCGTCAACCGACACAACACGCAGGGCTTCAAACTACGTCTCCTGTAAGAATCTTACTAGGCTAAGCACCAGCCACTTAGCAGCGTTCCCTTCACCATCCCATGTTTTCTCTCACTCCCCATCACGCCGCCAAGGTTCTAAAGCCCTGCGCAAGTCAACTAAAACCCACATCTTCCTTCCTCACCTGGTCGCCTCCATGGTACTTTATCTAAGCTTGGATGCATCTTTGTATCTAATTTTGCGAAACCCCATTTGGATTTTTAATTTTTTTTTTTTAACTGTTGGCTTTTCAGGAACAAGTTGAAGAGACTTACGTTATGGTCAAGCCCGATGGTGTTCAGCGTGGCCTTGTGAGTTGCAAATCTTTATCGTGGTTTTATTTTCATATGGTTTGTCATTGCTTGGAATGAGCCTTCTTTTTATGTTGTTTTATGTTCTAGTGTCTAAGGACTAAGATTTTGATACTCTGATTGGGTTGTTCTAGGTTGGCGAAATAATCTCTAGGTTTGAGAAGAAAGGATTTAAATTGATTGGACTGAAGCTCCTTCAATGCCCTGAAGAATTGGCAGAGGTTTGTAGTTTGGCGATCTCTTATTTTTGGATTATGTTAAATTTTTCTGTACGCCAAACATTGCAGTTCATCAATTTATATCCTTTTCCGGGAATTTTCTGTATTGGATATCTGATATTAGATGCACAATTATGGATCGTAAGCGTCCTTGTAATGCTATCTCTTGTGCTTTTCTTTTTGGCATTTACAGGAGCACTATAAGGATCTTAAGTCAAGGTCTTTCTTCCCTAAGCTGATCAACTACATCACATCTGGTCCAGTTGTATGTATGGTATGATTCACTGCTTTTTCCTTGTCAAATTTGTCTGCATTGGAATTTGTTAATCTAAAATTTTTGAAATGTTTTTAGTTCTCTCTGGAAAACTGATCATCATGCTGCATTAACCAGGCTTGGGAGGGTGTCGGTGTTGTAGCATCAGCACGCAAATTAATAGGGTCCACAGATCCTCTTCAAGCTGAACCAGGCACCATAAGAGGGGACCTTGCTGTTCAAACAGGAAGGTTAGCTCCATAAAGCTTTGCCGTTTGAATAATTATGTCCCTAATCACTGCAATGCAATTCCTTTTTCCCTCTTTTACTTAGCAGTTAATTACTCCCATGAGAAAAATCTTTGCAGGAATGTGATTCATGGCAGTGACAGCCCTGAAAATGGGAAGCGTGAAATAGGTAGTCCTTTTATGTTTGAGGCTTCTTAAGATACTTATAGCACTAATTATTTTCTTCTGATTCATTATGTGAATGACAATATCATCTTGAGTTTTCATGTCATAACCTCATGTATAATGAAAAGAATTTGAATTTCTCACTCGTGAGTGAGAATTAAAATTATTGAATGCTGATGTTCTATTCTGGACATTGCAATAACTTTCAGTAGTGTTGAACTTCCCAACAGTGAATAAATACACAAGACTGTTTAGATCTTCAACGTAGAACACCTAAGTCTAAAAGAGAATACTCCAGAACTAATTATGGTACAACATGAGAAATAGTGTGCAGGAAGCCAATTGTTAGGACAGCAAGTATCTAAACACCATGAGCAATTGTCAGATAGAAGGAGCACCCAAGAAAAAAGGGGAAAAGAGGCATAGATATGTAGATAGCCAGCTTGCAACTTTGAATGGAGCAGATATATAATTCATCTTTGAGGATTGTCTGTTGGAGCTTAGCCTCACAACTCGCCCTATCACCTTAATCATGTTTCACTACATGCTTTTATGATCAAGTCTGAGGGATAAGTTGGAGACATCAATGGTGAAGTTCTGAATGGCTTATATCAAGATAGCAATCTTTTATAGCTGCTTTCTGCATTTTTGTTATGACTCTTCACCCTCGTCTTAATTGTTTACTTTTTCAATATTTTATTCCTTTGCTTTCTCTGCAGCTCTCTGGTTTAAAGAAGGTGAATTATTCCAGTGGACACCGGCTCAAGCACCTTGGCTAAGGGAGTAATTTCAAGCAGATTAGCTGTTAAAGTAATATTGACAGAGTGCACAACTTTAGAAGCAGGCAATTTTGAAGAGTTTTTCCCCAAGCATCTCTAGCATAACTCGTTGGAATTTGAAAAATTTTGTTTTCATAAAGAATTCAGTGGCAAACCTGATGTATCGGAAGCTTGATGCCAGTCGTTATCCTTAATGCTATCTGTTCTTTATTTCTGGTGTTTCTAATGATTTGCTAATGAAAACGATGCAAGAGATTTAGATCAATTTCTACCATCAATCCATAAACCCTTTTGTTCTTTCTGTTGTAAACGAGGGGCATTGAATTTTATTTCAGTCAGACATGTCCAAAATTAGATAATTTTGGCAGGCTTTTCAGGTGACTTGCGCTCTTAACAATTGACAAAGTGAACAACCATCCTGTCAAAAACTGTCTCTAGCAAGCAGCAAACATTCCGGGCCTTCAACACCACAGCTTTTACAGGATCTTTTTACAAGTTAGATCCGCAGATAATGTCCTGTTTTCCTTTCTGTGCGCAGTAAAAATTATATAGAAGGAAAACAGCATGACAAAATCCAACAAAGACACGACTGTTTTAATGATTGAGATATAGTAGATCAATAAAAGTCATTGGCTCCCCTCCCAATCTGGGATAAAGGGGATCGGGGAACACAAGTCTACATTCGACAAACTGAGGAACTACAAGTCTCACGTTCGGTTTGCCCATGTGTTCTTCGCAGCAATTGGTTATTGCTAGAACTCGAGGAGGAAGTGGCTGCAGAATCATCATCCGCCATTGTCATTTCCTGTTCATATGATGAGCGCAATGCATCTTGAGAACTCTTGTATCTAGAAAACAGGTAAAGAATTGACCCGTTCCTGCTCCTTGACTCTTTCAAGTCACTGGTAGATTGGCAACCACCGGAATTTAAACCAATGCTTGCAGAGGAACAATATGCATCTATTGTCATTGCGTCCCGATCATCAGGTGAGGTTGGAAGAAGCGGGGAACTTCTTAATGAATCAGTAGGAACAGAATTGGGGACCTCCTCAGCCTGCTCGGCAGGCGAAGTTAGTTTAAGCTGAGAGCCTACTTTGAGCCTCATCAATGTAGCCTCTGCACGAAACAAATGAAGGATTCAGCAAGACTTCATTGTATTGAAAGAAGGCCCCCCGTAAAAAAAGAAAAAGACCTCTTAAGAAAAGAGATGAGTGATAAGTTGAACCTTTGCATTGAGTCTAGTGATCATCATCATCATCACCACCAATCAAGCATATCCTTACAGATGTAATAGAATTTACTTATTGAACTAACAAAATCGTTGCAAATAGTCAAAATGGTGGGTCTTGTTCTTTTCATCTGCTTTTCCTATTGCTAAAAAGCATAGCAAACTGTTTGCATTTTGCAATGGAGAGAGGCACGCCAAGGGTTCAAGATGAGGCAATTCCACTTTAATTACATAACCCCCATCAGTTTCTTATTGTGAAAAAGCAAACAGGATTACTCTATAATCACTATGCATTTCGAGCTTCAAGTTTCCAAGACCACAAAGCTCCGCCACCCCCCCCCAAAACAAAAAAAAAAACAAAAAACAAAAAACATCGGATGCTCGGAAAACTATCCGGCCGGTGGCACAGACGTACGAGGTTTAAAAAAGACGAGCCAGTTCAGCCGAGAAATCTCTGATCGCCGACTCATCGGGAAGCCGAGACACCTCGGTCCCTCTCCCGACGAGTCGGTCGTCCGAGGCTTCCCGGGTGCCGACGGAACGGTGGCACCTCAAAAAACGCACCCGCGAAAATCAAAATCACTTGTACCGTCGGATGGGGTCGAGAGTGGTTACCGTAGACGGAGAGGGAATCGAGTTTGAGGATCTTGGAAGACGGAAGCATCTCCGGACCGTCCGGCGAAGACGACGGAGACGATCTCACCCGACCGAACATTATCTTCGCGCCGTGTTTCGGAATACTTACTACTAGAAAGACAGAGAGATGGATGTCCGGTCAGTTGAGAAATACAAGCAGCACGGAAGCAATATTTTTTATTGGCATTTCTTTATTCATTTATTTTGGTTTTTTCTTTTGGAGGGTGAAGAAAAGGGCTTTGGCGCCTCTATTTGTCAATTTAGACTGTAACAAGCGGGAATCGTACCCCGCACACTTCTTGCTCTTCTTTTTCCGATCTCGTGTCTATTAAAAAAATTTAAAACCCTCGTTAAATAATTATAAAATTAATTATTATTTGAAATTTTATTAAATAAATAAATAAATATATATATATATATATATTTTTGGGTTTATTTTTTTTTATTATTATTATTTTAATGTCTTTGTAATAGAAAGTAACCACCCTGCTCCACTGAGCCCGTTTAAATTTAAACCCTGTTTATTTTGCAACTAAATAGTTAACATCTGATCGGACTCTTTCTCTAATATCAAAATAGTTGACATTTGCAATTTTGCATTCGGAAAGGAAGAGATCGGCGCAATTCTCTTTAGCGAGTTTACAGAGTGTTGCGAAAAGAAAAAGAAAAGAAAGAAAGGGAGGGATGATTCGAGTCACATTCCATATAAAGTGATAAAAACAGACCAATTCTCCCCAACCCCACCCCACGAATAAAAAATACATAATGCCAAGAATGATTAGCACATTGCTCCACCGCACAGGCTGATCATCCCCTCCATGGTAATCTTCCGAGGAGATGGCGCTTTCGAGCCATGGTCTTGAGACCCACATCTGGAAAGCATTGGGAAAGTGTAATTAGTTGCTACGCAATGGGTTATCTTCTCATATGGCCGAGATGACCCATTCATGGAACGTGAAAGGAAAGGAAGATAAACTCGAGTGAATTCTTTGTCACGAAATGTTTAAAAGTGCTCGCATTCGCTGCAGTTAGTGTTCGGAATTGCCACCTTTGAATCTACCAGCATGAAGCAATGCTTCTTCTGCAATAGGTCTCCATTGCTCAGCACAGGAGTAGTTGATACCAAGACCGACGCTGAGACCCCTCAGAAGAACAACTGTGCGAAGAACAGAATACAGTTCTTCTGGAAAAGACTGCAATGGCAGATAAACAGTAAGGAGATTTTTTCCTGTATGCATGCATACGCATTTAGTACAAGATCGTTAGATGGTTAGATGTCTCAGTCAACTCACCGATACTTACCTGAACAGCAATCCTTCTAGTTGAAGAATCCTCCGAAAATGGTTGCAACATCACTACCCCAGGGGGTAGCTTCGTATCAAACATCATTTGCGCCAACTTAAGCAATTCTTGCTGTTCATTCGCACATTTGCTCAGGGTATCAATTCCAAGCTCCCTTACACAAAATAATCGACAAACATCAACAAGATGCACTTAGTAGTCCTGGAATTCACCATGGTTCAGGACATAACATATTGAAGAAAAAGGTGATAAATAAACTCCTAGTCATTTCTCTACATTGGTAACCTGAAGGAAGCACGTCATGAACCATTCAATTGTCTCCAATCATAGTCACTTAACTCTATAATTCAAAGTCAAGATTACTAAAAAGATCTTTCATACATTGTCAATCCATTTGAATCCCAATCTTAATAAGCACACAAAAGTTAATTTCTGAAAAGAAAAAAAAAAAAAAAAAAGCTCTAAAATGCACCTTCCAGCTCATCACTGTTTGCCTTTTCTTGTCATCAATTTACAGTTACCCGATTGGATAAGAAGCAACTGACCACCAGCGGTCCTTACCTGAAGCTCTCAGATGCCAGTAGAGGATCATTATCAGCCATCGCAATTACTAATTTAGCATATCCAAGCCTCAATGAATCTGGCAGATCCTTCACTTGCCCGTAGTCCAGCAAGCCCACCTGACATGAAGTAAAGAATGTGTATCACTCAATTTTAGTGTCTCACTTTGAACATGTGGAATTCGATTGTTATACTAATTATCCAAATCCATCTTCCAGCATACAAGAAAATAAAGTTGCAATGATTGTACAAAATAAAGAATTAGGAAGGAGATAAAAAAGAAACAAATGTTGGCTGGCAGTTGCCTACTTGCCTCTGAACCTTTACAGATCAAGATGTTTCCTGGATGTGGATCTGCATGGAAAAAACCACTCTTCAGTATCATTTGTCCATAAGCTAGTGTCAAACTTTTAATTATGTTCCTGCACTCAAAGAAATTTTAAGAGTGTCAAGCTTTTCTTATGTTCGATGGGAAGACTAATTACAGATATTTGTTAAAGAGGTGACCGATAGAAACAGAAAGAATCAAGCCATTTGTAGATAAACTATAAGTAACATATTCAGGACAGAACCCTTTCAAAATTAACGGTTATCAGGAACAAGAAATATGTGCAACAAGTACAATATATTCTCCAGAATTATTAGAGGCTTACTGCTTTGCTGCCGCCGCAATTTTACCACTAGGATTTATTCCTCTTTTGGCTATTTCATCACCGAGTTTAAGGATTGGGATCCCATCCATGTATTCCATCACTAAGACCCTCCTACACAAACAGAGAGAAGCACTTAGCACATATAGGCATCGTAGCACAGGCAAAATATAAGAAAAACAAATGGGCAGCATGGACGGAAACCAATGAATATGAAAAGGTGGTAACAAGGACTTGTCATGGCCTAGAAACAAAGAATATTCCATAAATATAAGATAATGTAAAGCACAGATGAGAATATAGATGCATGGTATGATCCTCTATCTATATATGTATGCATGTATGTATGTATATAATGATCAATATTTCTAAATGGAAAACCCACAGCTATGAAGCCATTTAGATCAGTACATACAAACCCAGTCAGGCAAAAGTATCAAGAGAAAGCATGTGAGTACTTCAATACAATGTCAATCCTTCAAAACAGAGTCCATCCTAATTACATTCTTGTCAATTGTCTGCAGATTGAATCCCAGTTTTGCCCCAGCTAGTAGACCTTGTGTCCTAACTTCTAAGTCCGCAAACTGGGTGCGAGTTTTCTGTAAAACCTTGGGTGGAACTTGCTTGTTATTGTGTCCAGTGTCATTTTTCTATTTTCTGGTCACAGCACGAGACTTTGTTTACTTCTAACTAGTGCTCTTACTAATCAGGTTTACGCTATCAATTTTGGCACCTCTAACCAGTCAAGAAAGTCATTGGCAACTGTTGTGTGTATTCTGCAAAAGCATAACTATTTTGATCAGTGCAGTCAACATTGAAGTAGAAAGTTGACAAATTCCTTTTAACTAAATTATGACAAACTTGCTGAAAAGGCAAGTCATTAAGGGAAGCAACCATTAAATTTTGAAGGACAAATTGCAAATTCTATCCCACCAAAAAAAAAGAAAACAAAGACATAAATGGTAATCACTTGGCAGCATGTTCCATGTTGTGTGGTAATCATAAATCGAGAAAAAGCATTTTTACTCATCAATATTTGTTAATGCTCATCCAGATTAAAATTTGATTAATTCTTAGCTAATTGCCATCAGTTTGAACCAGATAAAAATGTTCTGCAACTTCAAATACCTGGTGACCATATTCCTCACTACTTGTGGCACCAAAACAGGACTTTTTTTGTTATTCTCATATAGGAATTTCCGGATTCTCTCCATGGCATCAGCTTCCCTCCCAAAATCAAATTCATATCCTATCTGGAATGCCAACAAAGAGTTAACAAAAAGAGGTGAACTTTTATTACATTAATTTATGGAGAAAGATAAACTTCCAAGTACTTTTTAGTTTTTGGTGAATTCCACCAATGCTAAGATGAAATTGTTTCACCAGAGAGAGCTTTTGCAGCAATGATAAATATCAAGAAACACATCTAAAGTTTATTGAGATGGCTAAAATTGCATTTTGTGGACTTGGTCAACTCAGGCAGTACTTGGTTTTGATTAATAGCAAGTGGTTGAACCACCCTTTATAACATATTTTCCCAGCGGAAAAGTTGCAAGCAAATAGAAGATGCACCTGTTTCTCCATTTCTTTAGTCAGAGAGTAGAGGTCAAATTTGATATCTGTCTTTTGCATGTATAAAGCAAGGGCCTGTAAGTTATGGATATCTGTCATCATGAGATCCTCAACTCCAGGGTGTTGCACCTATGATACACTTAAAGCCGTGATCTTGAATTCCTGAAGAAGCTTGAAAAACAATATCCAATAATCCTTACCTTGACAACAACATCACTTTTATCACCTTTCAATTGCGCTCGATGAACCTATTTGGTAGAAAAAAGAAATTCTGAGACACACGACTTTTCAAATGTGTTGAATATAATATATCATTGAACAACTTAAGTTTTTTAAGTAAAATGATTTCTTAATATGACATTAAAATTTTCATAATTAAATAATTATGAATTTGAATTACCTTATTTTTAAATTTAATTGTAAATTAGTTATAAATTTTTAATTTATTTATATTTTAGACTCAAGTGAACTGGGCTTTTGCGTGAGGGCCTAGACCTCATCTGACAGTGCAATGGTTTCTTGACAAAATGGAATTCAGACTTCTCATTCTTATTAAGCATTCAATCACACAAAGTGAAGAACCACCTGTTTTCCTGCAAAACACTGTGGCAACCTGTAGCTTCATCAAATTATATTGCACAAATATCTGTTAATCAGCAACTACTAAGTAACTGAAACAACAAAGTATTCATAAATATGCCCTGTTTTTGGCAACACAGCTCTTGGATGAAAAGAAATCATGCACATTGGATAAGCAAAGCCACTATATCGCTGCTTGTTTCCAGAGCAACTAAAACTTTGATTTTTAAACGACTTATGCCCAGCTCAAACTCAGTAGCAATTTATAGCTCAGATTTCTCGCATTATCTCAATGATGAGAGCTACCGACAGCGAGACCACGAAATTAAAGTGTCGGGAATTTTACATTTCTATCCAAGCAGAGTTTGTATAGGAGATGCAATACCTGTGCAATTGAAGCAGAACCAAGAGGTTCGACATCAAACCTATCAAACATATCCCCGATACTTCTGCCTAACTCCCTCTCAAGCACAAGTCGAACGGCATCAAATGGTGTTGCAGGAGCTCTGTCACAAAGCTGCACAAGCTTTCTCACCCAAGCAGCCGGGGCCAGGTCAGGCTTCCCAAGAATTTGGGCAATCTGATTTAAAATCAATGAATAAATAAACAGCGCCATTTTCAAGAAAAGAATTATCAATAGAATAACCTTTTTCACTTAAAAATGAAAAGCCCTCGTAAGGCAACATCCTGGCCATGATTAGAAGGACCACCAAAACGACTAATTTTGGTTGGGAGGCTTGGAAAATTATCAGAGCATAGGACATTTGAATTAACAAGTTCAAAAAATACAGTCTTCCATGAAACATAAAAATAGAGAAACAAAGACCCATCAATCTCCAGAGCCAACAGAACCACAATTGCAAAGCAAGTGAGAAGACCCCAAAAAAAAAAACAAATGACAGAACCAAAAAGTATAAAAAAAAGGCTCATGACTGAAGACATGCAGCAGTAGGAAAAGCAATTGCACTTGGATAATATCCAATCCAGGAAAACAAGTGAAAAGCGCAGGAAAAGACGAAGCCTAGTTGAGTCCAAAAAGGGACTGTTAAACTATTACCTTAAGGAAGAACCCGCCAAGATCAAGGCACAACGCATAAATCTTGTCAGCAGCCAGCTCATGCTGCCTTTCCCACATTTTCTCCTGCTTTTGCGCATCCTTCACAAAACTCACTCGAAGTTGAAACACCTACCATACAAACCAATTCTCAGTGAACTAGAACGAGTGAAGAAAAAAAGAAAAAAAAACACGAGGAAATAGAGAGAGAAAGACAAGAACCTTGTAGCCAGTGTAGACGTCAACCGCACGTACCCAGAACTGAAAAGAGCGCTGCCAGGGTCTAAACTGAGTGGAAAGCTTATCTTGAATGTCTTTAAAGTCGAGGAGAGGAGGCATGGATGAGAGTGGGAATCAACTTTGTGGTGGTGTGGATTCTACTTGTCTATTATTTCATGTAAAGGCTGCGTTGGAATGTCGATGCTACCAATGCAAACGCCAATGCATGGCAGAGAATTCGGGAAGGAGATCGATGGATGTTGTTGCCAACGTGGGAAGTACTGGTGGTCCCAAAGGATGATCTTGCGGCTGAGAAAACTAGCGTTTCTTCATTCCAACTCTTAGCTCCTCGCAACGCGGACTTTGTTTTGGAAGCTGGATAAGTTTCTCTTTTTTACTAAAAAAAAAAAAGAACCAATTTTCTTTTGCCTTTTCTCTTTATTTTGGCTTTTATATTTGGGTTTATTTCCCCAATTATTAATTTTATTCCGAGCCAACGAAGACTATTTCTGTCTCTAAATTACCAGGCAATTTAAGCTTGTAAAGTTGCTGATAAGCCAAGCCAACTCAATTAAATTATGAAACTCAGAATTCATCTGTTATACCTCTTTTCCCTTTTGGAGATGAAGGACCCCAATAAAAAAATTGAAAAAAAAGTGATGGGTCCTTAATCGTCTGCCTATCAACGAACTGAAATGGACCATGAAGCTGAGCTGCCGTTTGTCTTCCCTGAAGTGACTTTCCAATTAACACCCCTCACACCGGTTGATTATTTTTCATGGAGTTCTTTCGTCATGTTTTGGTATTGCAAATTGTGATCCATACTCACAACCATGGCAATCTATTATTAGTGTTTTCATACCTGGGGACAACTTTCCAAAATATGGCAAACAAAGATCATGGGTTGGAAACCCACCGTTGAACGCCTGTCTCAAAGAGTACAAAAATGAAGTCTTGTTGAAAGCAGAATTACTTTCGAATTACTTGAAAAGAACCTGAAGGTAGAGATGAGACCATTCGAAGTTACAATTTGTGAAGTTGCCAGGATGAAGCATAACCAGAGTTGGCCAAAACGAAAAGCTGTCATCTGCTTAATTATTGAAAGATGGGTGTCTCATTTTTGTCCCTTTAAAATCACTTGTAGTCCATTGTTGTGATATGCACCGGTCGACAAGTGGATGAAAAAAATATCGCAGTCACTACCCAACACAGAAGATAGGAATTCCCTTCTTTTCTAGACTTTTTAGTATTCCCCAGAGTTAAATTGTTCACTTTAGCACGCAAGGGAGAGCTCCATTTTGAAGCAACCAAAGATGCTTGCTAAAAGGCCCCACTCGATTGAAAGCAACGATTGCATGCTAATTGCTATGCCAAATTAATTTCAGCAACTTATATTTAACCTTCCTTGTATCACACTAATCACCAGGTTTTCAGTTATATTAAGATGACACCCATATTAATCCCAATTATTGTCATAAAAACACAAGATAATCAGCATCATCCACGTAAAGAGATAAAAGGTGCATGCTGGTAATGCCTATTCAAAAATTTCACTGATTTGACTAGGGAAAAAGACTTTCAGGAGACCATGTGGTCGATGCATTCCGAGACCGAGAATAAACCAAGAGATTGAGTTTGTAAAACAAACTGAACTTGCACCTGAATCAGTTTGTGCACTTAATTCAATGCACTAAATTCTTCAGATATTTGGAGAAGACAGGGGATGATTCAACTGAGTACCATGTTGATCACACTGCAAGCATCTGATGCTAAGTCCATGTTGTCCACTGTTCCTTCAGATTTCTTAGACTGTGGGCTTCATTTTTAGAGGACAACAATTTCCTGCCTACTTTACAGATCAATCACACGTGACAACTTTTGGATGCGATTCAGTAAGAAGTCCCCTTGCTTGATAGTTGCTTGGTAAAGAGCATTCTTTGCATCAGGACGATTGGTTTCCAAAACACCTGCAACCTTATCAATCTTGCAATGAAGCTTCCCAGCGGCAATAAAACGTGATAGCTCCCTGGAGGCAAGCAAAAGTTTTAACTAAACACATTGTAGCATGATCAAGAAAGTCTTTCGGTAAGAACAGGGAAAGAAAACATAAAAATCCAGAGAGGAGAAACCCAGAAATCTTCGCGCTTACAAATCAATGAACTCCACTGTCACCCCAAAAGCCTTGGCCATTGCTTCGATTGTGACACTCTTATAGGATTCCAAAAATTGAGAATAGACAACAGTTCTGACCTCCCTCATGTAATAGCGGAAGTGGGGATGCAAATACCGGTCCAATTTAATTTGCTCCGTTAGGCCAGCTTAAGATAACACCCAAAGGGAAACAAACAATAGCATATAAGAGTGGATCAATCATTTAAGGGATAAACATATCACATCTAACTATTGTTATGTATGCTTCTATGATGGTCAAAATGGATCTCAAAAAGTGACGGCATAGCACCCAAATACAGAACCAAGTGATGGAGCAAAATTAGTAAAAACAGTTGCATCACATTCAAGATCTCTGCCTCCCTTCAAAAAATAGATAGCTGCTTACCAAATGCTGAGAAAAATAATTTGTATTGACAATCATAAAGAGAGTTCAAAAACTCCGAAAGACATGGGATTTTTCCAATCACTGTCAAGATCTCAGGAGCATCTACTACCTGCCAAATTTAAAGCAAATCTTGTTAAAAACAGGTACCACTCTCCTGGAATTAAAAGAAATTAGGCAAAAAGCCAAGTTCCAAATGTGTACCTTTTGCTTCAAGGAAACTCTATCCAATGAAATAATGCTTGTCATGACTGTGTAAAATATGAAGATGTCATAGGGGAAAAGTTCATAAGTAGTGAAGGTTGAAATGGAATCCAGAAACAAGTTGGCAGCCTTCTTGAAATTACGAGTAGACATGCAATACAGGCCCTCATACACTTTCAAACGGTTCTTCCTTTCCCAGTCACCTCCCTCCTCAAACAAGCTGCCATCCAAGCCAAAAGAAATAAAAAAACTAATAAACAAAATGGCAATCTCCCGGTATTCAAAGCAAAATGCACAGGACAAATTATTCTATTCACTTACTTCTTTGCTTTGTCAATGCTTTTGGAGATAAGATCAAAATCCATGTAGAAAAAGCCAATCTGTAGAGTATAAAATACCAAGTCCATCTTTTGCCCAACTGCAACTGTTTTGGTTTCTGTCACCTTGAGCTGTTCCAATGCTTTTTCCTAGAATCAAAAGAGAACGCAAGCTAAAGTGAGATTACAGTTAAAAAATAGATATGTGAACAGAGAGGGCATGACTACAATTCTTCACCTTGTCACCAATCCTGATGTAGAACAAGGATTTAGCCAAATGAGCTTCTCGAACTTCACTTTCACCCAAGTTTTCTTCAGCATCAGCAATCCTACAAAGCAAAAGAGAGTAGACTTGTGTCACAAGGAGGAAGAGACCCTGGAATATGGCATTGAACAAACTATATCAATCTGAGTAACATGCATTATCCAGAAGACAGCATCCAATCTGACTAACCAACCGAATGATATTAGCATTCTTCCTTGACCTAGATCACTCTCATGATTGTGTCAGAAAATTAACCGGCAACACTTCAAGAACTTATTAAGAGTTTTTCACCAATTTGCTAGTTCATATGTTAGAATCAATAAAAAGCTTCCGCTAGTTTTCGCTTTAACGCAGGAATCTAAATCTTCCAAGCTAATCTTCACCTCACCATCGACTAGCCATTTTACATGAGATTTGAAATCTTAATCTAATTTCTCTACATCTCCCCGTAGCAAAACACAAAATCCATATTCATTCTAAAAAAAAAAATTTAAATTAATAAAACGCAATCTCACTTCTCGTCGAGCTTCTTAAGCTCCTCCTCGTTCTTCGCGCGCATCGAATCCCACAAACCCTGATCCTTTTCCAGCAAACCATCGGCTACTAGGGTCTCATAAAACGGCACCATATCTACAATGCGAAAAAAAGATAAAGAAATTAAAATAAAAAAAAAAAAACGAGTTAGGTCAGATGTAACTCAGCAAAAGTGAGTAAGCGGCTCAGTCAAGTAAATTACCGTCGGCTCTAACGGCCGCGAGGACCTCCTCCTTGAGGCGAACCTTCTCGATGTCTTGGACATCGGAATGGGGGAGAAGAAAGCACTTGTGGGCGAGAATAAGCTGAGGCTGCTGGGTGCCCTCTTGGCCATCCATGGCGGGTCGACTCAGTCGCGACTCCGCGAGTAGGACGTTTCGAGCTTTTCCTCTGGACCGGGTTCCGGTTTATTTTTTTCCGTTGGGCCTGCTTGAGAAACAGAGAGAGAATTGGAGTGGGTCGAAAAATGATTTTCCTCGTGGATTTATATCCCCAAGGGTTGCGATCGCATGCTTCTCTGCCTATCGCAAAACGTAGACCTGGCTCGACTATTTGACTCATTAGCTTCAATTTAGCGGCGGGGGCCAGGTTAAAAGCCTAGTTACTTGTAACGTAAGACTGTCAAGGAAGAAAACTAACGCAGCTCAAAACTCGAAGGGGACGTGTGTGGGGCCTATGGGACGTGCGTGGGCCCAGGTTTTTCTTTTTCTTTTTCTTTTTTTTTTTAAAAAAAAAATTTTGAAACCAAGAAATCCAAAAACTAAATGGCAATCAAGAAACCAATAGCAGCAACTACAGGAAATCAAGAGACCAACAAAAACGGGAACTCGCGAATAGAAGGGTCAAGAGGATAGTACAACTTTTACCCAATAGGAGATTAACCAGATTGAAACCGACAGTATCAATCTCTAAGCCATCTTCAAGGAAAAAGGAAATTATCAAGCACGCTTAGTCCTCTGTCTTGCGTTATTCTTTGCACTGATATGAGATACGAGATGACGTTGAAACAGTATATTGGCATGTATCGCAAGGTAGCTTGTGACTCCTATTACTGCCTCCAAGCAGAATGAATGATAATTTACAGGGAAGAAAAAGTCACAGCACAATCCACCCAGAAACTATACGGGTAACATAGCATACCAAAAACAAGAACAATCTAGTACTCCACATTTGAGTAAGGGAGTTTGATTGTCATATTGGACAGATTGGAAGGAAGACCGACACCCTTTGCTTTGAATGTACTTTTAGCCGTCTCTAGCGCCCTGGAAGCCTGGAGGGCCATCTCAGCATGAAGTTGGAGGCATGACAAAGCCATCTAAGAAAGGAATATTGCTTCAGAAGATTACTCAAATTGCGTGAATTTGAAAACAACAATTAAGCCACAGTCCAATGAAATGAAGTAATAAACAGGCATGTGAATTAATAGGCATAAATCTTCTAAAAAAAAAAAAAAGTAATAGGCATAAACAAGAGCAGGCAATGGGAATGACACCACAGACTTAGAAAAGACCCCCGACACATTACCCTTTTTGTTGCTATTTTCCTTAAGATGTCCAGGCAATCAATAGCAACCGCTTACATTTGATATAAGGTTCACGCATTGCTGTTACCAAGAAAAACAAATGTGAAGTGCTTCACTTCTGTTTCTCCTATCATAATATTTGCAGCCTAAAAGTATATGATAGTCATTTCCCTTGGTATCAAGGTAGGGGAAAGATCTGTCTAAAGTGGATAAAAGTTCACGCTGAATTTGTATGCTCGCCTGCATTTTCTCTCTTCAAGTATCCTAACCACCTATATGGAAAATGATTCCCTCGTTTAGTTCTGACTCTTCTTAACAAACAACACTTAAAAGGAATTCATATTTTAGTTCATTATGCATCAGTATTCAAACAGTGACAAAAGATACGGCAAAAGCAAGCAGAAGATGAATCAATTTGGAATCCAGGCATAAAGAACAAAAAAAAAAGAGCCACAATAATTCCAACCAGAAGCCAGAGTCCTTGCTTACGCTATAGCACTCTCTGTCTACATCTGACTCAGCTACATCAAGGGCCCAAGTGCGAATCCATTCAAGTCCCATAGAAAATTCAATATTTCCTTCAGTTAGGGCTGATGCCACAAAAGATGGATGCAGTGACATCAACACACAAGAAGCAGCAAAAAGGACAGCTCTTCGGACATATGCTTCTTTGTGATGGCATAGCTCCCTGCATAAAGTTGCTTCTGTTAAGTTACATAATACAGATAACTCTCCCCAAGATGTAAGCAAGCATATAAGACAGAAGACAGACAGAAAGATGAACCACTCTTGGTGATTAGGACATACCACCAAACATAGCACATTCACACAACCCCTGGCACCAGGATGTGAACCAACCTAAGGGTTCATTTTCATGGGTCAGGGGCATAAGAACAAATAGCACATACAGACAATCAATGGTACCTGGTTCTCAACATATCTATAAGTGAGGGGGCCAAAGCAGATGCTTCTGGATGCATGGAAACACATTTGATACATACTCCTAGCATGTAAATGAGTTTCCCCAAAACAATAAAATCTCTATCGAGCAAGTCAACACCATGCCTTTTCTTATCAAAACCCTGCATGGCAGGAAGCATAAATGCTGCTGCATAAACTGGAAACTTATTATGGACCCATTCAAACTGGTTTTCTTGTATATTTGCTGATCTGAGCCTCCAACGCCGTGTTTTCCCTTTTCTGATCTGACCAGGTTTCGGAGGAAGTTCTCTCTCGTAACGATGAGAATAGTTCAGCGGAATTCCTGTTTCTGAGATCTCTTTCCAGGGACTAGCTCCCGGAGGCCCTGAGCTACAAGGCAAGAACCAGGATTGACTCTCTGATATAGTTGATACAAGGGACCTAGATATATGTTTTTGTTCCTTCATCTTAGCATCAGCAAGCTCCTGTGCTGCTTCGGTCATCACATCTAGGATCATTATGCGTTGGCTGACATCTACATTTGGCGAATATAACAGTTTGTTTAAAATATCAAGAGATTCAAAAGGACATGTGACGAGCAAGGCTATTAATGCTCGTTGCCTTTTTTCTTCGGCTGATTCTTCTTCGCCTTCAATGGTTAAATCAGAGCAATGAACCTGAACCAGAGTTCTAACAAGGTCACCTGCCACATGAGTGAGTTCATCAGGTGATGCTCGCACAAGCTTCTCGACGACAGTAAGAGCCCCATCTACCTGCAGCACAACATGTACATAACAAATTACTTAAGAGAAGCTCATTCTGCAAAATTCAGCATTTAGTTGGGAGTCTCAATAAAAATCTGATGCCAGATATCCATCTGGATAGTGACTGTGACAATTACAAAGGAACCGGGCAAGTCCAACCATCCATCATATCAACTTTAGAACTCTCACCAAATCTTAGTTAAGTATATAAGATATGTCACATCATCTTAGCCTTTGCTAAATGTCACCATCTCACAACTTGCATGAAATGTGAGCCTTATGGATGTAGTAGGATACATGATTGACTGATGACAAAAGTGACTTACCCCATCAGCATCATCAGATTTCTGTAGGGCTCTAATTACATCAGTACACTGTGTAAATTTTCTTTTCAAATCTGTGTCTTCATCAGTCAAGTCATATGGCTGTAAAGATGAATCACTGGATGAATCAGAATTCTCACTTTCATCGTCATCCTCTTTGTCATCAGAGGCTGACTCATAATTTAATGTAGCTGGATCAACAATTTCATCCGGATCAAAAAGCTTGGAATGAAATGAAGTCTTCTTTACACCCCTTGCCTGCTTGCACATACCATTATTTCCCATTAAGTTCATGCTGTTTTCGAGCTCCGAAGTGGTCAACATTGTTGTCTCAGTATGTTTACATTTTGACAAAGAGAGAGTCCTTTTTTGATGTTCAATCAATCCAACCTCCCAGTCAATGGTATCCCCAGTACAGCTATCATCAAGATATAGAGGATTTTTGGGATCAATAACTTTAGAGAACACCAAAGCAACATTGCTAGCCATTTTTCGAACTAAATGAGTAGGGCTCTCCAGCCTAGCTGCCAGCAATAAAGACTAGATATAAGAAATAAAGTATAACCCCGTCCCATCAAAAATTATTCTCTACTACTAGAAAAGGAACAAGAATTTACAGCTAACTCCTCGAAGAATTGAGTGCATTACATCCTTTGACATGTCTAGTTCCTCTCTAGAAATCTTCTCGATGCAAAGACCAATAGCAGCAGTTACATCTATAGTGTAGGTTAAGGGAAAATAGAATCTGTACAACATGCAATAAAAGATTAATGTCATGTTGAAGGGGAGAAGGCAAGGGGAGTAATAGGGAAGTTGTCAAAAGGGCTGCATTACACCCTCTCACAACTTTCTTTGTCCTTTTTTCCTTCCTTTCTGTGGAAGTATAAAACTGGGGCACGGTCTTGAGATCTGAGGAACTAGCAAGGATGAAAATCCACCAGCACTTAGCATTCCTCTTAACAACACCAATACCACTGCAGAACTCAGTTTGTTCAATAATGCAACACAATGTCCAGCTCAGACCATCCATGACCCAAGAATACAGAAAAAATGACAAGGACTAAGAAAGTGAGAAAGGATACAAGCTTGCTGCTCCATGGGTGCTGATTGCACAAACTCCCTCGTAGACCATGCTGCCACCAGACGCTGCACTGTGTCTATGAGACCATGGATTTCATGAGCTCTAGTGAGTGAATTATCAACAGGTGGGCATTCAAGGATAGCAAACTGAATGATCCATCGTAGGCAGCAAATAGGGAATACTTTCCATAGTAAAAATTTTTCAACAAACATGGACCTACATTCAAAAAACAATGACAATTGACATCTGGTGCTACAGGTAGAAAGACTGCAGCAAAATAAAATCATAGCAATACATACTATTGAAAAATTACCACATGTCCTATAAAAAACCTTGACATAGATCATAAGTCTCTATGTCTTTAAATCTATCTTCATGTGAATTCCAGCACATCCTTCTTTGACTCTTACAGTTTTGTATGATGAGCCAATCGAGACACGCTTTAAGTTAAATATATTAACATCCATGGAACCACACATGCAAACACATATTGCCCAGGGTGTTCCTTTCAGGGTTCAAAGGAATCATATTTGCTGACCTGACTGATGGCCGATTCCTAATAGCATGATTAAACAATATCCAAAGAGTCCAGTAAGCTTCAATATCAGTGGCATTCTTGGTTTCTAGCTGATGCAAAAGCTCTTCAGACATTCTCTCCACTGCATAGGGGTCTTTAATTGCTTCCATTATTTTTAACCAAAATAGTGATCCAGAGTCTGAGTCAAACACATCTACCATAGTTGAAGCAGAATTTGATGACAGGAAGCTCTGGACATGTCCAAGAATCCGAGGGGTTACTTCGCCTAACAGCACATCTGCAAACATGAAAATAAATATACTTTTGCATCAAAACTGGAGATTAATGATCCAGTATGACTCACAAGGTTCATAACAAGTAAGCCTTGATGCCTTAGATTATTAACTATGTAACATGGATGACCACAAAAACACCTCTGATTTCCCATTATTATCATTATCAATGTCTAATGCCACCAAATGATAATGCATCAAAATTTGACACCCTTAATTGTGGAGATGATCAAGCAATCTCTTAATTTTGTGTACCACAAAGTTTTTCTTTTCTTTTATGTAAGCTAAATATAAGTATCTGAGGAATGATGACTTCCACAGAAACCTTAACTTAAAAATAGATATATGCCCGCACAGAAATACGGTTTTTCGGTAAATATGGAGCACAGGATATTCCAATTACCTGTACACCCCCGTCGACAAATGCGAGAAAAAAGCTCCCCAATAAATACCAATGTGCCAGTCATGTCATAATCATTCTCACTGAAGATAGCTTCTTTATCCGATACATTCTTACCTCTTTCTTGAGCTTCACAGAGAAGTTGGATTGTAATCTGCTTGAAGAATGAACTGCACTTTTTGTAAAGAAACAACAAAATTTCCATGGAAATCTGTACTCATATTCATGGATATGGCATTGCTCAAACATTAGCAATAGATTAACGAAGCACAAAAAGAGGACATGCAAATAATACCAACATCAAAACCTGGAATTGTGGAAGCACAAGAATACGAATATTCATTCATCCCAACAACTATATAGTGGAAGAGTAATGAAAGTAAAAATGGGCCCCTAGGTTTGCTAGATTTAGGAAACCCATTTGTGCAGATGCACATAGCCTAAGTTCAAACAATAACAAGCAGAGAAGACAAAGGATACTGGGCAGATAGGGGATTTTGGGCCCTCGGTTGTGCTTTGTCAGGAATAGATGCAACAATTTGTGCCAGCCTAGTTACAAGTGGAAGCTGTGCAGTTGTAAATTCTTCAGATTTGCATGAAGTGCAAAAATGTCGAGCAATTTTGAGCACTCCATCATTTTCAAGCAAGCATACTATGAGCAACCTGTCAGAAATGTAAACATGTCAATATGTCTACAAAATCTGCTGAATATACAAAAATCATATCGAATGTCTTAAGTATGCTCATGGTTTGAACCGCTTAAATGCCATAGAAACAATTACCATAAATCAGCAAAGGTTTGTACCACAATAGCATACATCTAATCCTTCTCCAAATCCCACAGTGTGGGAGCCTCATGCATTAAGATGCACTTTTTTTATTTAAAAAAAAAAAAAGAAATTTGGGCTACAAAATTGGATTCTCAGTCCTTTATGTGGTATGGTATTTAGATGTCACAGCTGTACATTTGTCAATACAAGTACTTATATTAGTCAGGAATATTACAACATCTCTATTCCTAACCTAGCAGTGAAAGAGCAAGTAACTTTACAGTTGCATTGTGGATCAATCCAGCACTAAACTCAGAGAAGAAAATGGTAATTGTATTATCACTTTTCCATTAAAACATAATTAGTTAAAAATGCTCACCATCACACTCCAATGGAACCTGAAATGAATCAATATGTTGTTCAACCAGCATGATTCCTATATGGAGAAATCAGATTCAACTTCACCAACCATTATATAACACTTAGTTCTTTGTTGAATACCTTTCAGAATTTGATCGGACAACTTTAACATCAAAACAGTCATTTCCATTATGCTGCAGACAAGGAACTAAGCTCTGGACAACCTCTGTGACAAGCCCATTAGAAAAGAAAGTATCATAAACATGTTTTGTTGCTGAAAAGGGGAAACACGCCAACCAATTGGAAGCAACATCTGCAACGCAAAAGCAAACTATATGAGCAAAATTGATCCCACACAAGAAGATTGTGACTTCACATTAGGTAGCAAGGACATGTTAAATGCCATTCAAGTATACAAAAAGTGTCAGATTTATGAACTACCTTTTAGAACCTTTAAGCTATGTTAAGTTCTTTATTCAGTAACATCCCCCTAGGAACGGAAAAAAAGAAAAAAAAAAAAAAGAAAGAAAATCAAAATTGTTTAGCTGACAAATTCTTGCAGGTCAATTCATTTCACAAGCAGCTTCCACATGGAGTTCTCCAACTTACAATGGATTCTCTTCGTGGCTCAAGTAACCTTACATCCAGGATATTCACACTAAACCAAGAAAACCACTTATCGTGTTTTTTGGGTCACCTTTGACATCCATTTTTCTGCATTTATTTCCTGTCTATCAGACTAATAAATAATTTTATTTTCAGCCCAAGTTCTCCCATTAAATGAAAGAGAAAAAAAAAAACAACAAGAAGAAGTTTTCGCAATTCCAATTCCTAACATTACCAGGTCTATCTATGTTCTGTTGTGTTGCCAAATGCAACAAAGAAAAACAAGACAGAAACAAACAAAGAGATGACAACAAAATTAAAACGAACAACAAAGATTTACCGAGTAACAAAACTCGAGCCAATGTCGGAAATGCCGCTCCTTCATAGAATGCTCGCCACATATGGTCCCTCTGTTCTGCCGAAGAGACCTCAGCGCTAAGAAGGACCTGCACAGTACACAGACCAAAACGTGTTTACAGAACGATAAAAGGTTAAATAGAAACAAACAAAAAGACTTTTGCGTATTAGGTTTCGCAGCCGGAAGAACACGAACCTGGTACGGCTCATCCAGGCTACCTGCAAAAATCCAAAAATTTTAGGAGTAAACGCATTAGTTCATGGAGAAAATACAAACAAGCAAAAAAAAAAAAAAAAAAGGCAATTAAGAATTGAGACTGACCTGCAAGGAGTGAAGAGTCTATGGGGAAAAGAAGGACGGCGAGGGAGTGGAGAGCGCAAATGACTTGGTCCACGTGTTTGGCGGTTTTGACGGCTGAGATTACTTCGCCCACCTTGTCAAGGGATCTGCTCTCTAGCTGTTTCCTTCTCTCGTTCGAGCCTCCCTCCTCCATGGTTTAACTTCGCAAGCTATGCACTTTCTTTCTCTAACGCGCGCGCAGAAATTAAAACAGTCTTTAGTTCTGGAAGACGAGGCACCGGGCGGGCACTGGGCTCTCCCCACCGCGCACCGATCATATCAACTTCTGCGCCGAGAAAAATAAAGAGGAGCAAGCAACGGCGGAACGACGCCGTTCTTTGCAGGACACGAGAAGAATAAAGATATTGTCTTTATTGAATTGTAGAACAAAAGACATTGTAAATTTAAAAGAAATTGGATAATCATTCCGAGAGAAGAGCCTGACGTAGAACTCACTCCTGCCGTTGGATGGATCCAATGGCGGTGGGGTGCTCACGCGGCCGGTTGCATACGAAATAATCTTGGTCGTTAGATCCAACGGTCAACAGAATTTTCTTTTCACTCCGTGGGTCGTTTGCATTTGATCTTTTAGCTGGTTTGGTTGAACTCTACGATGTCGTTTCACGTTTAGCCCAGAACATAACACCGATCTCTTTCGCGTCGTGCTCGTGCCTCTCTGTCTCCGTCTCCGATGCCAGCCGCAGTAGTCTCGGAGTTCAAAAAGCAGCCGCTCTGAAAATCGGCCGATGACAACCGCAGTAGTTCCTCGGTGGCTTTAGATATCTCTCGGCTCAACCCATTGGGCAGACAACGCTTTCTTCTAACACATCGTCGAAGTCGAAGGTTGTGTCGTAGAAGAAGAAGTGCCGTCCGCCGTTGCAGTAGTGACTTTGGTTTGCGGTCTGCCGCTCCTCATTGATCCGCAATCTAATTATGCTGAAGTCGACCTTCACTCCCATTTTCTCAGCCATCATCGTCCCCGTACCCAAAAGACTACGAAGACTACCAGCTCTCCCCATAATTGCCAGCGCCTCCCCGCAAACCACACCAACTATTCGCCAAAATGCCTCACTTGCCACACCCACCAGAGTCCACCTTTGCCCTCCAACCTCTGCCTACGTTCACTTACCGTTCTGTCGAAAGCGCTGTCACTACTGCGACTTCCCAATAGTTGCTCTTGGCTCCTCAAGCACAACCGACAACGATCCGCGAATCTCAAATTACATAGAATTGCTGCAACGGGAAATAGTTTCGACGAAACCAGAATTTGATATTCATCACCCACCTCTTGAAACCGTCTTCTTCGGCGGTGGCACGCCTTCGTTGGTTGCTCCCGAGCTAGTTTCGTCCATTTTGGATACGTTGAGAGTGAACTTTGGGCTTTCTAAGGATGCCGAGATATCAATGGAAATGGATCCTGGTACTTTTGATGCTAGGAAAATGGAGGAGCTGATGGGGTTGGGCGTGAACAGAGTGTCATTGGGTGTACAGGCGTTTCAAGAGGAGTTGCTTAGATCTTGCGGGAGAGCACATGGAGTTAAGGAGATTTATGAAGCAATCGAGATAGTGGGATCTTGTGGGGTGGAAAACTGGACTATGGACCTTATCTCTTCTCTCCCTCACCAGACTGCACAAATGTGGGAGGAAAGCTTGAGGCTTACTATAGAAGCACAACCTAAGCATGTATCAGTCTATGATTTGCAGGTTGAACAAGACACAAAGTTTGGAACCTTGTAAGTTTAGTAAGGGAGTTATTTTAATAATGGGCACTAACGGCTTCTTGGCTTTGCAAGACTGATTATGTGAGAGTTTGCAGGTACACGCCTGGGGAGTTTCCCCTGCCATCTGAAACGCAGAGTGCTGATCTCTATAGAATGGCTTCACAGATGCTTTCTGATGCTGGCTACAGCCATTACGAAATCAGCAGTTATTGCAAGGAAGGCTTTGAATGTAAGCACAATTTTACATACTGGAAGAACAAGTCTTTCTACGGTTTTGGCCTTGGCTCTGCTAGTTATGTTAAAGGAATAAGGTTTTCAAGGCCAAGGAAGATGAAGGAGTACATGAATTATGTGCAGGATTTGGAGGGCGGGTTGGTGGATTGCTGTGGAAACGATCTAGTTGTTGCCAAGGACTGGGCCATGGATGTTCTGATGCTATCACTTAGAACTGCAAGAGGCCTAGATTTAAGGTTCTTTAAAGAAGCATGTGGTGGCTCCCTTGTTCGCTCCCTCTGCAAGGTCTACAAACCTTACATAGAGAGTGGCCATGTGGTTGGCTTGGATGAGAAGAGAAGGGCCATGACAGCAGATGAGTTCAACAACTTGTGCGTGAACGAAGATGACGTTGCTGAAGGGTTGGCTTATATCCGGCTAAGCGATCCAGATGGTTTCCTTTTGTCAAATGAGTTGATATCCCTTGCATTTGGAGTGATAGGTCATTAGATTTGCAATCCTTTGTCCAGTCTGGTTGATCAGTACTTACTGGGAGTGGAGATCCACAGCAGATTGCTTGAAGGATGGAGCCTGAATAGAGCAGTGTACTCCATCATTCCTCGTGTAGGCTGCCTTGTGCATCTTTCAATAAAACCCAGACAAACTACAACCCACTGCGGGGGGAATATGCTTTGCATTGAGTTGCCAGATGCACCATGCATCCAGAACAATATTTTTGTATGTTACAGCATTCATATAACAGAGCATAGTGATTATTTTTGACGGGATAGGTTGGGAGAAATCAGATTCAGAGACGGCCAAGGTTGGACTCGATCAAGCCACATCACATAGGATTTCGGTTGATTTGTAATTATGTATCTTCCCATTAAAGAACAATGGCATTATTCCAAGTGCCCATTCAACAGAAAACCAAAAAGTTATGGTTCGACAGTAAATCATGGATGTACTTAGGTCCTACCCCAGTTTCATCTGCAAGTCGAAGTTTCAGAAAAAAAAATGAAAACATGTCTTAATTGCATAACTAATGTCACTATGAATTCTTAACCAAATATGGCATGAGAATAGGCGCAATATGGCTATAGCAAGGCAAAAATGAGCACGAGAAAGTCCAAACGTACGGACAAAAAGGTCGCCTCTGGATGCCGCGGTAGAGATTACAACAAAGGCAATGCGAGGTTAAACTACTGATAGTGGATGCCACGATTATGGTCGGTGAATGCCACACCTGAAGAATGGTGGAAAATTATCAAGTTTGGCTTGCCTGCAGGCATTATAGATAGAGAAAAATAGGGCAGTTTTTCTTCTGAAAAGAAAACTTAGACATAAGCTCTTGTATCCAAAACAGTTGATAATGTAGAACACCTTTTACTTGGAATCCATCACGAAATCGCAATGTATGACTATCTGGGTCCTGGGATTGAGTTTGGTGGAGCACAAGTAAAATAAAGAGACGAAGAATTAGAGTAATTCACGTTAATTCCCCCATTCTTTCTCTCAATCAAGTGACGAGAATTTTCAATTTCTGCAACAATGTTGCTGGGAAAATTTTCCTGCACCTGTTTGTTTAGCGGTGAGTTGACAGGCCAAGCCAATTGTAAGAATTTTCAGTTTTTCCCACAGAAACGGTTGAGTTTGGGAATCAAGAATTCGAGATAACATGTGAGAAATGTTTTCTCGGGGCCCTGCCGAAGAAATTTTTTTTTTTTTTTTTTTTGGTTCCAAAACACCTGCTTCCCTTACTTTAGATTGAGTAAGCATAAAGCGTATACGGTTCAAAACCCACAAAAAAAAAAAAAAAAAAAGGCATAAAGCGTAAGCAATTCCATCATATTTAAATTATTGAATTAGTATGGTATTTAATTTTGATGACGTTTAAGGCCGTTGTCCTGGGTTGACGGCCAGACGCTCTGTATATCCCCAAGCCCAACGCATCGTATACATTATGGTTTGTTTGTGTCTGGGGACTGCGGCCGATAAACTCTCTTCTGACAATGGTATTGACGTCATTCCGGTACTTCCTTTTTTTTTTTTTTTTTATAAATTAAATCTCAATTTCTTTGACGTTTTTTTATGTATTCAGGACTGTCAGATATTGAATTGAGTGTCTTTTCCCAGAAATGAAGACTATGGCGTCTCCACCTCACGACAATTGTTATTATTACGTGTAAATAATAATTACTTCATAAACGCGTAAAATTTTTTTTTTAATGAGTCCTATTTTTATTTTGTTATTGTGCCTGTATAAAATATTTTGGGTCGTGTACCAACGCATCTACATTTTACAGGCTTTCAAATGCTGTGGCTAAAGTTCTCATGAAATTAAGACCCACCTCAAGCAAGTTCTTTAACGTCTAACATTTCTCTTAGTTTTGCAATTTGGCCTGCCAATGCCCTTAAAAGCCAATCACGCCGCTTGGATGGATCAGAGCGATGGGTGAAATGATGGAGAAAAAGCTCAGAAATAGGACCCTTCAAAAGAAGAGCCTTTCTTTTATTACCTCTTCTCTGTCCACTCGCGCTGCCTGCAAGCCACTGTCCCCATATCTTTTGTAACCTCTGCAAGCAATGACAAAACCTAGCACTAATTCAGTCTGCTTTCCCTCTCCAGTCCTTTTAATCTTTGTTTTTGGCTGCGTTTGTCTCTCAAAAGAAGAACCCATTGAAGCAATGAGGCATTAAAAAAAAGCTACGATACCTCTGCGCATGCAACACTAAAGGTGCCCCACTACAACTTATTCACAAAATAATGTGTTATCCCTAAATTATTGTATGCAGGCGAGAAACTAAAGTCTCGAGGGTTAATGGGAAAGTACCAACTTTTATAATACAGAGTGTTTCGCTCGTTGTGGAGTGGAACGACCCTGAATATTTTAAACCATACCACAAAGACAGGCAGGCACCGTAGCACCCATCAGCATGCGTTCTTTTATTCTATAAGAACTGGCAAGTAACGATTTGTTGTGTTGTGTATAAACAAAAAAGAAAAAAAAAAAGCAGGGAAAGTCCTTATTTCTCGAGTGTACATAATCGTTTGGATGGGAATCTTGCAAGTAACGAGGAGACTGAAGTCTTTGATTTGAGCGAAATGCATGCGCAGTTATCATTGTTAATTAATTGCCAGGGTTTCAAAACTTCAAACACGTTATGGGGATCAACATTTACGTATGTCTATGCGGTAGCTGGCTAATAGTGTAGAGATGGGCAAGTAGGGGAATTATATTTTCCTTTGAACATATTCATTTACTTTGCAAGACATTGGACCATAAACCATTAGAGAACGAGGTTTTTCGATACAATATGATATATACGATGAGTTTGATAATTTTATTGGGATTGATGCGTATAGGTTGTGTATGAATTCACCGTTTTCTTTTCTCAAATTTCAGTCCACGAAGCTCCGATCATTAGCAAAATTTCCCGATTAACTTGTTATGAACGGCATTCGTTGGAATGCGATAAATTTCATGCCCCAGTACTGTCCAAGAAAGCTTAATTAAGAGATTCGTCCGAAGGGGATAGCTTCCGAACCAAAATATTATGTATTCTTTTGCTGTCGATACATATGTTGCGTAACGCACTAAAAGGTTTTTTTTTTTTTCGCTTAGAAATTTTAGCTTCTATGAAAATAAAAGATATTAAATTATTTTTGAACGTGCATCGACGTGCGATCCGGTTCACTCTTATTTATTGTGTTGTCGGCTTCATTGCTTGGCATTGTCTTCCAAAGATCATTCGCAACTCAGTATTTCTCGCGAGAGACAGCTTAGGTAAGGGCATTGTCTTTAAAAATAAATTGTCTTAAGAATTGTTTTTAAAAATAAATTGCTCGTCTCTTTTTTTGTTTTTTTTTTTTGGGGGGGGGGAAGGGGGGTCAGAACAATTTGCTTGTGTCCATGCAGGCTTTTTGAAGTTCTCCCCTTTTGTCACATGGACAATCCTGAAGGACAATCATGAACTGAGGAACCTAAATAGATTTTTTTTTTCTTGTCAGACGGAAAAAAAAAACCTGTTTCTCTAAAAGAAAACAACTATTGAATTTATTCTTAGAACAGCCATTTAGGAATAAAATTCCATTAATTTAGTTAATCAGTATAATTGAGGATTTTAGGAGGGGAATAGTAGCTGAGCTATAAGAATTTTATTTCTTAATTTTTACATGTACAAGACTGCCGGTCAAACTGTCAAACCAAATATCAAATAGCATTGCTGGCCACTGGCAGTACCGAGACGTCCATAAAATGTAAGGAAATAAATTGGTACATTAGGACCTGGGAGGCGCGCGTCAAATCAAAATGCTCAAATATAATATTACTATTAAACCATGTTGATGTGCCATTATATATACGAAAACAATTGTGAAGCATACAGCCTATGAACCCACAAAAGAGCCATCTACGCAGAGAAAGAAATTAAGACTCAAGGAGTGAGAAATGGGAGGTGGGTTATGCCCAATAATGGATAATGGGTTATGGTCAAGAGTCTCAAACTCATGGAAGAATATGGAGAGAGGCTTGAATAATGCATTCTCAAAGAGCAAGATTGGTAGATACTTCAAGCTGGAAGCAAGGAAGAGCACTTTCACCAAGGAACTACGAGCTGGTACAGCCACTTTCCTCACCATGGCTTATATCATCACCGTTAACTCTACAATCCTTGCCGACTCTGGCGGCACGTGCTCCATCGCCGACTGCTCTGCTCCGGTGAACGGAACGGCTAGTTCAGACTGCATGTTCAAGCCTAATGATGGCTACCAAAACTGCCTTCAAAAGACTAAGAGTGACCTCATCGCTGCCACGGTCTTATCAGCCATGATCGGTTCGTTTGCCATGGGAATATTGGCCAACTTGCCCCTGGGGTTGGCTCCGGGTATGGGCCCCAATGCTTATTTGACCTATAATTTGGTGGGTTTTCGTGGATCTGGGCCAATGTCCTACAAGACTGCAATGGCCGTGGTCTTGGTTGAGGGTTGTGCCTTTCTTGCAATAGCCGCCGTCGGGCTCCGAGCAAAGCTTGCTAGGCTCATTCCAAATCCGGTCCGGCTCTCTTGTGCAGCTGGTATAGGGCTTTTCATTGCATTTGTGGGCTTGCAGATCCACCAAGGTGTGGGCCTCGTTGGCCCTGATCCATCCACGTTGGTGACCATCACGGCTTGCTCGAGTTCAAATCCAGTTACCGGAGAGTGCATTGCAGGAAAAATGCAAAGCCCAACATTTTGGCTAGGCTCGGTTGGGTTCTTGATCACATGTTATGGATTAATGAAGGATATCAAAGGTAGCATGATATATGGCATACTTTTTGTCACACTGGTTTCATGGATTAGAGGCACCAACATCACATATTTTCCCCATACAGCAATAGGTGACAAAAACTATTACTACTTCAAGAAAGTTGTAGATTTTCATAAGATCCAATCCACGGCTGGGGCAATTAGTTTCACTGATTTCAATAGAAGTGAAGTTTGGGTAGCATTGGTAACCTTATTGTATGTTGATGTACTAGCTACCACAGGGACAATGTATACCATGGCAGAAATAGGAGGTTTTGTGAATGAACAAGGGGACTTTGAAGGGCAGTACTTAGGATTCATGGTAGATGCAGGCTCTACAATAGTGGGCTCCTCATTAGGAGTATCACCAACTGCAACTTTTATAGAATCATCAGCTGGAATTAGAGAAGGGGGCAGAACAGGATTAACTGCAATTTTTGTTGGGCTCTACTTCTTCTTATCATTGTTTTTCACTCCTTTATTTACTAGTGTACCTCCATGGGCTGTAGGGCCTTCACTAGTAGTAGTTGGAGTTATGATGATGAAGGTGGTGAAGGACATTAATTGGGGAAACATGAAGGAGGCAGTGCCTGCTTTTATGGCCATGCTTCTTATGCCATTAACTTATTCTATAGCAAATGGGATCATTGCTGGCATTGGGCTATATATTGCTCTTGGCTTGTGTGACCATGCTGTCAGGATGACAAGGTGGTTAATCAGGATGAGGAGAACGGTGATGAAAGAACAAAATCAAGTGTCTGCAACAGCTGGCGTAGATCCAGTGCTTGAAGTCATTTAAGTGTTTGAGAAAGTGTGTTCTTTGTGTGATTTTAGAACGACTTTTTTTCGTTTATCAGTGTATCTCAACCTAGTACTGGCAAGTGACAATGCACAAGCTACCATGAAATGTCAGATTAAAGAACGGAGAAGGATCTGCAGGAACTCTAATGGAATTTCATGGTTGCTTTTGCATTGCCCGTCAATTGCTGGTTTGTATTTTCTTCTTTCTTTTCTCAGCCAGAAGAGTAGCCTATTTTACTTTCTGAGACTTAAACTAGAGTTATTTCAGTGTTAAGAGTTATTGGCATATAAGGCTGCACCCATAAAATATGATGCAAACTAGCACTTAACTAAAATATTAGACTTAGTCCACCGTTTGAAACCGCTGGCTTTCATTCTCAAAAGTTCTACCACAGATGCATTCCAACAAAGATGAAGGGACGCTACCCTTGTTGCTTGCGAACATCTTGGACTTGAAATATACCCTCGGTTTCGTTTTCCAATCGAAGGACGCGTTCATCAGCCGGTTCAATGTTGTTTGCCTGGCTGAAAGCTTCCCATCCACTTGTCAAAATTTTGGATGCACATGTTTCTTGATAAAGCACTGGCCATAGTCTCTTACCTGGACCTCTCAGAAGTACAACTCTCCTATCAGTTTTGTTTCTCTTCCAAGAGACTGATGGTAATGCTGCCGGTGACCCCTGTCATGGCATCCAATGGAACTAGGGTAAAAAAGATGTTTAGCTAGAAAATGTGAAGAAAGAATAAACTTTTGGCGCCAAATCAGCCGTTAAGTAAGGCCATACTGTTAAAAATGAAGAGAATGTCGAACTTATATGGGAAATGAATAGCATACCATAAAAGGTTGGCAGTTGACTGCAATCAGACAGGTGGAGGAAGACTCTTTTTATGGCCTGACAAGGTTTGTTGTGGCTGCCGAATGCTGAATGAGGACTCTAAACTTGTTTGGATTCAATGCCCTTCAGCTTCTTCTTACCTGCATTTCATTGCTCGCAGTCACGCAGAGATAGAAAACATGGCATAGCCTCACACAGAAAACTATCAATTGATAGTGATATATATTTTCCCCTTTGGTGGCTTAAACGAGAAAGAGAAGTGATTCCCTCGATGTCTATTACTCGTTTCTTGGCACTCAACTGAGAAAATAGAATGTTTGGGGCAACTACAAAGAGATCAATGAGCCCCCCACACCCCCTTCCTCACCCCTCCCTCCCCCACACCACACATGCGGAGCAAGGAAGCAACTAACTTGTTTTTGATTTGTATGTTCCTGCAGTAATGTGGCATGTTTTGAGTACTCCATTAGATAAATGAAAGGCTTCCTTCGAATTTTTTTCTTGTTGCAGCTTTGATCTTTTCAATTGGTGCCGATAGTTCTTACAGGAATCTTTGGGTAAGACACTGATCAGTTTGTCATTCTCTTCAGAATCATCCTCCACCCGGTCATTCTTCGACGCACCTGGACCCAGGGACTTTTAACTTTCCTAATCCAACTTCATTTTGAGATACAAGTGATGAATTGTTATGGCAATGACGTTGTCCATTTCTATCAACGACCGTTTTGCTTCCGTCAGCGTCAGACTTATCAGCCAGTGTTTCCAAGTTAGACATGCCAAATGTAGCCCTCAGACCTCCAGCTTCTTTGTCTCCAATGTCTTGCCCGATCTTGTTGTCTAATTCCTTGGAACCGCCTTGTGGCCTTCCAATTGCAATTTCATTTCTTGACATTTTTTCTGTTACCACGGTGGCCTTATCCAAATTATTCCCCTGGCGCTGCCCTCTACCTGTTTTAGCATCTGACCTCTTCTAAAATCAGAATTACTGGATACACGGTTGTTTCTTCAAGCTTTATCCGTTGGGCAGCATTGGCCATCATTGGCGGTGAAATTTCTGTTAATTTTAGCTCCTTTTTCCCGGTTCCTAGTCTCAGGAAAATCCACCTTTTCACACCCAGTTGTATCATATACCTGAACAACAAAGTGTGATCCAATGATACAATGGAATAACAAAAAAGTATCCAACATCCAGCCTATGGACTGATGCAAAGGAATTCCATCTTTCTTGACATGCAACGGAACCTCTGATATTGGACAACTTCGCTTTCCATTGAAGCCCACTTGAATCCTCGAGGAAGGTTTCTTTGTCAATGAATCCTGGTAACATACGTGCAAATTTTGGAGGAAGGAACCGAAAACGAGAGCAAAGATTTGAATAGATGAGCAGCCATCAAAAGCAAGAATAACAAACCCAAAATGAACTTTAAAGGGCACTGCTGATTGAAATCTATGTGGCTGCAGCCTTGCAGAGGCCGTGGTAATGCATCTTTTATATGCCAGATTTCATAAAGAGAAAAGATAGACTTCATAAATTTGCACGATGGTTACAGAATTCGGAAAAGATAGAATGCAATCATACCAAAACCTTGGAGAAATGATTACCCATCATGACTTTGAAGAAAGACGAAACAGAAGATGTCGTGCTTTTCCTTTTCCGCTGAAGCAGTACGCACTTCCTTGTGCACTCTGCACAGGCTTGATGCTCGCGATCCATCTCCATTGCCTCTGAGCCAACCGCTCTTTTGACGGCAACATATTTTGTTCCGTGACAGAGAAATGTACAAGAAAGAAAGAAGGAAAAAAATGTCAGCCCACTTTGAGCTCTGAATTGGAGGGCAAAGTGAACATAAATGCCTTCTCCCTGCAAATTGATATTCACTACAATTAATGACCAAAACGTATACATGGATACATCACCTTCAAACCCAGTTGTACCTAGCGCAGCGATCATAAGTTCAGAATTCTCATAGATTTAACCAACTAGGAATATAATTAAAAAAAAAAAAAAGTACATCTTCAATTTTTACCTGGAAATACATTTACAAATGTTGAACACACGAATTCGGGTTGAACAAGCGAAAGACAAGGAAATTGTACATGATTTCTCCACGTAGACTGTGGCAGGAAAATTTTCAATAAAGGAAAGAAACAGGGAAAAAAGGCCACCTCTTGAAAATTTACCTCTGCTTGTGTGTGTGATGATAAAAGAAACCAAAAAAAAAAAAAAAGCAAAAAGCAAAAATGCCTAACAAGAAAACTTACAACCACCCAGAAAAACTTCTGTTTCTGGAACCCAAAAAATAAAAAAATAAAGGAAAAAAAAAAAACACTTCTGTTGAGAGACGTGGTGCTGCACTACAGCAGACTTCAAGCTAGGCATACGCTCCCTCTATTCTATTTATTTGAGTAGTGCAGAAATAATATTTTTTTCAAGTAAACAGGTGGATTGGTTTGGCTTGGCTTTGGTCAACATATGTGAACATTGTTCAAGATGACGACAGTAAAAACCTAAAACGATTGGTATTGGACGATGGCCTTATTTCCTTTATTTCGCAAACAAAGACGATGGGGCAGAAAGAAACAAACTTGCTGTATTAGGTGCAACTTTAACATCGTAATTACTGCCATTCGTCTTACAGTTAACATCGGAAGTCAAATCAACTGCCATTCCTCTTTCTCGGAACTGCTAATCCTTTTTGCTATTCCCTTTTTTAAAAAGAAAAAATTAATTAATTAATTTTTACTCTCTTTCTTTCACAATCCCAAAACAGCATCGAACGCTTTCTTTTTGAACTTTTTGGCCCCAACATCTGGGAAACGCACAGCTAAGTGCATGCTAGTCTCTTGCTATATCCACCAGCTGAAACGATGTGCCAAGCACCAAAACCCAATAGCGGCCAAGAAACTCCACGCCGAGATCATCAAGATTGGCCTCGACCAGCCCGAGCCCTTACCCAACACTCTCCTCGACGTCTACGGAAAATGTGGCCTCCTTCACGATGCGCATTGCCTGTTCGAAGAAATGCCTAAGAGAAACCTCATATCTTGGGCCACCATTTTCACTGCCTACAACCAAGCCAATCTCCCCAACAAGACTCTGTCGACCTTCCCGTCCATGTTCAATCTTGACAGGCTTCAACCTGACCATTTTGTTTACACTAGTCTTATCAAGGCTTGTGCCAGCCTGTGCGCTGCGAGACTGGGCGAGCAAGTACATGCTCGCTTTGTTTTATCGCCGTTCAGCGATGATAATGTTGCTAAATCCGCTTTGGTTGATATGTATGCAAAATGCGGATTGCCCAACATGGCACGTGCCGTATTTGATTCTATTTTGGTGAGAAATGCGGCTTCCTGGACTGCAATGATAGCTGGGTATGCTAGGAGTGGGTTAAAAGGGGAGGCGATGGAGCTGTTTTCAAGGGCACCGGCTAAGGATTTATATTCTTGGACTGCTTTGATATCTGGTTTAGTGCAAAGTGGAAATGAGAGTGATGGTTGCAATTTGTTTGTGCAAATGAGAAGAGGAGGAGTTGATATAATAGACCCATTTGTCCTTTCAAGCGTAGTTGGTGCTTGTGCTAATTTGGCTGTATTGGAGTCTGGAAAGCAGGTACACTGCTTGGTTATAGCATTAGGCTATGAAGCTTGCTTGTTTATAAGTAATGCACTTGTTGATATGTACGCTAAATGTAGTGATATTTTAGCAGCCAAGAGTATTTTTAGTGGAATGATTCATAAGGATGTTGTTTCTTGGACTTCTATAATAGTTGGGGCAGCTCAACATGGAAGAGCGTGGGAAGCATTGGATTTATATGACCAAATGGTTTCAGCTGGGGTAAAGCCAAATGAGGTGACTTTTGTTGGGTTGATTTATGCTTGCAGCCATGCTGGGTTAGTTGGCAAGGGACGGGAACTTTTTAACTGCATGATCGAGGACCATGGGATTAGTCCGTCCTTGCAACACTTCACGTGCTTGTTGGATCTTCTTAGTCGATCAGGGCATCTTGATGAGGCTGAAAATATCATCAATACAATGCCATTTGAGCCTGATGAACCTACATGGGCAGCTTTATTGAGTGCTTGCTCACACCATGGAAAAACCCAAGTGGCAGTGAGGATGGCCGATCATTTGCTGAGCTTGAATCCAAAAGATCCTTCAACTTATATACTGTTATCTAATGTCTATGCTAGTGCTAGTAGGTGGGAACATGTATCATTGGTAAGGGAGCGGATGGCAGGTATCGAAGTTAAGAAGGAACCAGGTTATAGTTCCATTGAATTTGGGAAGGAAAGACAAGTGTTTCATGCCGGGGAGGCATGTCATCCAATGAAGGATGAAATATTTGGTTTGCTGAAGGATTTAGATGAACAGATGAGGAAAAGGGGTTATGTTCCTGACACCAAATTTGTTTTGCATGACATGGAGCAGCAGGAGAAAGAAAGGCTGCTCTTTTGGCATAGTGAGAGATCGGCTTTGGCCTATGGATTACTTAAGTCTGCTCCAGGGACAATTCTACGGATAGTGAAAAACCTCCGTGTATGTGGAGATTGCCATACTGTTTTCAAATTAGCTAGCAGTATTGTGCAGAGAGAGATTATCGTCCGAGACGCCACTAGATATCATCATTTTGTGGATGGAAGATGTTCGTGCAATGATTTCTGGTGACTATATGATCAAATTCCCATTGTTTTCCCCTTGTGTTTACTTATGGTGATATGTCCTGAGCCTAAATGATGGACAAACTTTTTTTGGCAAGAGTCTTCCTGTCATTTTGCGTCTTCGTTCAGACTTCAAACCATTTCCTTTGGGCTATGGAACTCTATTCCCCCCCCACTTTCCTGTTGACTATAATTCCAGTTTCAATTGCTTGCCATGTCCATTGTCGCCAGAACATGGCTATTCATGTCTTCCTGGAGCAGTGAGTCTGTCCAATTCCCTCAGAAGAGCCACCAAACGGGTTCCCATTCATACAATTGTTCTTATCTCCCTCAACTCCTGAAATCATCAAGCATTGGCCTTTGAAGATATTCTTGCTCTACTCTAGCTTTTATTTGTCATCCGATATCTGATTGAACTTGAGCACTACTAATTGGCTGCTTAGTCCCGTCAGCTTGGTAAATTGCAATCTACAGGAAGCCCGTACATCTTTGAAGGAACGACGAAGAAGAAAGAAGGCATTTTCGGCCCTATATAATTCGAGGGAAGGGAAGAAAAACTATTCGAGCATCAATAAGACTAGCCATGTTTGGTATCTCAAAAAAAAAAAAAAAAAACAAAAAAAAAGCCATGTTCGGGAAGAGAACCATAAAACCACCACTAAACCAGTGCTTAAGTAATTAGGCTTTCAAGAAGCCTTTGTTTCTTCATTCAAAAGCCACATTTGAAGGAGCTGCAAAGCAAATTTTGAAGAACAGTGTGCAGGCTTGTTGCTTAACAAGCTTGTTATCATCTTGTGCTTGCGTCTAAAACGGGCAGACATTTTCAATGTGATGGTCTGCTAGTTTTAAATGCTCGTTAGGTGGGTCTTTGAGTTAGTTGGTCCAATCAAGACTCAAAATTCAATTCGATTTTCCAGAACCAAAAAAGTCAATGCTTTGATCATTTCAAAGTCTTTCTCTCCCCGCATTCGCAGCCTGACTCCGAACGGTTCACGTATAATCTTTGTGCTCATCAATTATAAATTTTTTCCCATTCCCCCCCATAATTAGTCCTTATTGAGAATTCCATTTTGAAGAAGAGCTTCACTGCACGAATCCATCGTCAATTTTGAAGCAAACCTCCTCATGAATTAACTTAAGAATTACGGGGCAATTTCACAATTACACGTTTTTTATTTTTATTTTTTTCAGTGCCGTCAAAGGAAATTATTTACGCTAAAATAGAAGAAATTCTAGGAGAATAATTTCTTACCTGACGTAGCATTGCAGTAATATAAGTTCAATGTAACTAGTTAGTTTATTTTGGTTATTGTTAAAACCTTCTTTTTATATGTTTATATAAAAACAAGAAATAACGTTTTCTCATATTGTTATACAAACAATTTACGAAATTTGGTTGTCCGTTGCTCCCAATGCAATTGACCGCGTTTTACTCTTCTTTCGCTTTGGTGTTTGTGTAAACTGACAATGCAAAATGGCAAAACCCACCTGCAAGTTGCTAGAGTGATTAGTAATTAATCACCACGTACGGAACTCCTTCTCAAAATAAAGGGCAAAAAAAACCCTTAAAAAACCGAATTAAAATTAGAAAAAAGTCGTGGCTAGAAGCACAAAAGCCTGCGAATTTTCGATTGAACTGTCAGTCCACAGGCTTGCGTTTGGGGACACGGATAAAGAACTCTAACACAAGAGACAAGTAGACAACTGGTACGCCCTGCGCTGCATGACTTAGAGCCCCGGAAGGGGAAAACGACTCGTCGTCATCGAAACTCGGACAGCCCATGTAGGCCCAACACAAGTGATCAAAGAGTAATTATTAATTAATGATGATCATAGAAAACTAATTATGATTGTGTAATATACCCTTTTTCTTTAAATTTAAAAAAGAAAAAAATCGTTTTGAAGAAGAAGAAGAAGAAGAAGAAGAAGAAGGTGGCGGACCATGACCTGTTCAATGACATAAGCCACCCACCCAGAAGGCACGGGCTGAACAGCGTCCAAGAAGGCAAAAACCAACCAAAGTCTAAAAGAGAAATCTTTAATCCTTAAATAACTGTTAAGATTACTCATTTGTTTTTTAAATCTCGAAGCCGGACCCAAACCACCAAATCCATACTGTTTAAAAAGTGTTTGATTACTGGGCAAACATTGAATAATAAAAGAAAGAATACCCATCCCCCTTCTTAGAGTCTGGACTCCATAAAACTTCTACTTTCTCTCTGTCTGCCACTTTTGTTCAACGAACAAAGAAACTTATTTGTATGTGCAGAAAGAGTTGAGTAAACCACTCTTTCTGTCCCAAGAATCTCTCTTTTGGCCATTTCTGAATACAGACTATCTGGGTATATAAATTTCCAAGTAAAGGAGTGGGACAGAGAGAGAATGGATTATTATGAGCTTGCTGCGAGGTCCTCTTACCAAGACTCCCTCAAGGTCCTTGAGGCTGATATTCAGCATGCTAATTTCCTGTAAGTGTGTTCTCTCTCTCTCTCTCTCTCTCTCTCTCTCAGTGAGTGTTCTTATCAATAGGCTGTTCTGATTGCGCTTAGATAGACGTTTGGGCATGCTGATGGCCTGCCTCGGATGAAACTCGGGGAAATTTTGCGGAAAAAACGAGACTTGGATTATGTTCTGTAATGGGATTTTCCAATTCTTAAGCTTTAATGTTCTGTTGATGGTGAAAATTTGTAATGTTTCGCTCCCTTCTTTGTTTGTTTCAATTTGAGATACGGAACAATCTTTACTTTCAGAATGGTAAAAGTCAGGTCTTTAAAAGGAGTTTTGTAATCACAGTTTTACATAAGAAATTGGTCTTTATGTACCCATTGATATTTTGAAGAGCATCGGTTATTGTAAGGAAATAGGTTTTCCTTTCAAAAAAAAAAAACTCTCTGTAATTTCCAGAGCATTTATTTATTGATTTATTTTATTTCTTAATGTTGGCAATTTTGATCCTAAATTTTCTTAGAAAAAGCAAGACTGGACTGTTGGACTGATATTTTTCTCTGTTAAGATATGTATGGCTCTGTGCTTAATTGTGGCTTGTGGGTGTAATTTTGAGTCGCATTTGCAGGGCAACCTCGGTACCAAGAGTCAGGGGTGGTTCCTGTCTTCAGATGAAACTAGTTTATAATCACTTGGCACCCATTTTTCTGTTGCTACTGCAATGGATGGATTGTTCGTGCACATGTCTCCTTTCGGGTTATTTAAACCTTTTTCACATTGTTGTATATAAGGTTGGTCCTTCTTTCCTTTCTTGAATCAGATTGTTTAATCTTTCCTTCTTTTGTGATTTCTTTTTTCATCCTTCACCCCCCACCCCTCCTTTTTGGTTGAAGAATGACCTGAGCTTGTTTGTAAATGTTTTATCTGTTGAATAACTATTTAAATGATCAGGTATGCTCTGATGGTAAGCAAAAGATTTCTTCATTTGCGAGGAAGGCGACCATCAGGGAATTCTATGGTTTGTACTTCAACTATTGTTTTTGATATCCTATGTCTGTCAGAGATTATACTGGCATAAAGGATTTTGGTTGTTATACCATCATCATACTTTCACCTTATATCCATGCACATGCACTCTAAAACTCTGAGCAGCATGTACACGTTGCTTTCATGATAGCCTATTCTGGTCGCTTAGTCTGGTTCTTGCCCAGAACTTTCTTAAACTTTCAATTAATTTCAAACTGCAGGTGTTATATTGCCATCACTTAAACGTCTTCACGGTCATTCAAAGGAGCTTGATGTAACAGTAACAGTGGAGGGAAATTACTGCTTGGAGATGTCTGTAAAGAAGAGACTAGAGGAAAAGAGGAAACTTCTGGATGTAGACATTGAGAGAGAAGATGAATGTGGAATCTGCTTGGAGCCTTGCACAAAAATGGTTGTGCCGAGCTGCTGCCATGCAATGTGCATCAACTGCTACCGTGACTGGTATATGAGGGATCACTTTTCCTTCTCATTCCTACATGTAACATGACTGGAATCTGTGTTCTAACATTCAATTATCATCATTTCATCTTCAATGTCGCAGGAACACAAGATCAGAATCTTGCCCCTTTTGTCGGGGAAGCCTGAAAAGGGTGAATTCAGGTGATTTATGGGTTCTCACGTGCAGTACTGATGTTGTTGACACTAAAACCATGTTAAAGGAGGATGTGATGCGTTTCTATCTTTATATAAACAGCCTTCCTAAGGATATCCCTGATGCTCTTTTCTTAATGTATTATGAGTACTTGATCTGATCCAGCAAACAGCAACTGTGTATAGAGAAGAAACTGCCCACCATAACACTCTTGTAGAATCTGGTGAGGTTTTCACATTTCAAGTTCCTCATGGATGATGATTTAGAATAATGTGTATATCCTCAGCATAGGGGACCCGATTGTCTAATTCGTCGTGTGCCATTTTCAGCATAAAACTTGTTGAAGGTGCACAACAGAAATTAATTAAATTGAGCATATGGATTCTGATTCGTGAAATCTGCATCTTGGATTTTGCTCAGAGGCTCGTAACATTAAAGAAGTATAACGTCTACTTCTTGAATATGAGCCTTAGAAGAGACTACGAGTTGTGAAGCTAACTTCTGTGGCTTCTGTCACCGTTATCTATGTTCTAGCAGGATATGCTGGACTCAATTCTTCAAATTATCTTACATTATATCTAGATGAGCAATGGGCCACTGCAGGGCGACTCATTGGGAACATTTGATTCCGCTGCACTCCCAGTGCAACTATTATTCAAACAATATGGGTAGTGAGTCAGCCATCCACTATGGCGGTAATGGACCTCGGTCAACAACTGTTGGTTGATATTCGATATCCAACAGGGCGGGCGAATATCATTTTGCTGAGTGATACTAAATCATGTTGGAATGTTTATACATTTGATGCAAAGAGGAAACATCCGCTGCTGTTCCCCACCACTCGAAAAGATTGTTAATATGATTAATTGTATCAAGAGATTCTCAAATATCTGGCGCAGGCAAGAAATAATGTGTTCTTATTGGAGAGGGGTGCTTTTGAAGTTAATACTCGTGGGACAGCCAGGGCTAATGGACAGTGCTTCGGTGGTCCAAAGGCTGAAGCCGCAAGACCAAAACCGTACGTTAATTATTTAGTGTCTTAAATGATTCACGCTCATGAGGTCATTTAAATGTGCCCCGCATTTCTTATCAAAATTGAAGAACCATCAGTTTTAAATGATTCGACATCATAATTGGATACTTCACTCATGTTGTTTTCAAATATTTTCCCCTCTTTCTTTTTTTCTTTTTTTTTTTGTTCTAACGGCTGTATTTGGTTTTCCATGTTTCTGGTTGACACTTGTTTTCCCTCAGCTTCAAGTTTCAACTATTTTGTGCTGTAGAAAATAAAGCTAGCAGTTGATCTCCATCATGCTCTGTCTTCTACCCTAGTTCCTGATTAGTGGTTAATAATTCATTACTCATGTCAATTCGGGAGTCTTTTCTGGGTTTCGCTTTGGCTTCAACCAATACATAACAAGGTTGTCTACCAATACATCACAAAGTTGTCTACCACCACGAGACGATTATGAACCGATCCAATTAATGACTAGCTAGACTCGAAAAAGGATGTAATCTTCAGTTTTAGATTCTGTGATAATATATATATAATATCTTGTGAAAATGCCGTCTTCAAAATATAAAAAAGTGAAATGGAGGTTGAATCAACAAACGATCTCGCATGGAAACTTTGTATCCAGAAGTACATATAACGATGGAGACCGATTCACAAAAGCACCGTTATTGAAGCTGAATCTATGCCAAACTGTTTACCCTCCCCGAGGTTTCCTGTCCAGAAGAGAGCCAAATGGAGGGTGGCTGAACGTTCCACCGACAAACATGTTGGTTAGAACATTATACATGGCTTCAGTAAGGTGAACTCCATCCCAGTTGATGTACTGAGAAGGGTCTGGGCAAACACTTGCAGAAGGCGTGCCACAAGTGGCTAAAACGTCGAAGTTGTAAGGTGGATCTTCAGATCCGCAGCATGCTTTCAAGGGCTCCTTGAACCCGTACCTCCCCGGATTCTCCATAACCGTATGGTAGGCATTCCAATAGTCAATGTAAGTGATGACAGCACTAGGAAACTCTCTCCTGAGGTCCTGCAATACGGCTTGGTATTGGGCATTGTGGTTGTAGGTTTGGTTGTTAACACTCTTGGCGCAGCCTATATTGTCTCTATCATCTTCAGAAGTCAGTACTAAGGCCAGTGGCAAGCATCCTGATGGAGGAAGACCTTGAACAACAACATATTTCGCACCTTTATTCAGCAAAGCCTGCAATTTGTTACAATTGAGCAACTCAGTGTGAGTACCAGATCATTATATCAAAGTCATTGGTTGGCCTCGGGCATTCAACTGTAAGAGTTAATTGCTGTCAACCCATACAACAGGGCATTTAAAGTCCTAACAATTGTTACCTGTAGAAACAAAGTGAGGGTGCCGATTGCGAGCTTTTGAATGGTTTCGTTTGGAATGGTAGACCTAATAGAGTAAGCATAGTCATTGACTCCAATTTCACCAACCCAGATCAATGCATCATCAAAAGCTTCTTTGCATTCAGGGCTTGATGGCACTGACCCTTTACAGCCCTGCCTTTCCAAGAACGTGTTGAACCAAGTAAGCTGAGTTTGGATAGATTCAGGAGTGTCGTCCAAGCTGAGGTTGTTCTTCACAAAGAAAGCATGTTCGATTGCCGTGGAGCCAGCGACAGCAAAGTTCGCCCCGTAAGTGGCATTTCCCTTGAGGTAACGATAAGGCGGCACGTAGGGTAAGGACAGTCTTTCAGCTACAAAGTCAATCACCAGTCGCCCGTCGGAGTATCGGTTGGTGGGATGGTGGAAAAAAGTGCTGCCGTACGGAGAATTGGAGACGTGGCCAAAACCACCGGGACCTGTTACGGACCTTGTGTTGCCAGTGTCGGTGAAGGAGTCACCGAAGGCATAGATCTTCTTGAAAGGACCTGAGTTTGGCTTATTTGTAATAGCAGAAGCAAAAGTTGAGCATAAGAAGAAGAATGCAGCAACAAGTAGGAGTTGGCAGGAAAAAAATGAGGAAGAACTAGCCATTGTATGAACTATCACTGGCTTGTCAAGCTTAGGAGCTCTCTGTTCACTCCCCCTATGTATTGTCCAGCTTATAAGTTTCCAGGAACTATCAATTAATGCTGTTTTCGTCCTTTCCCTTCTAGATCTTGTACAGCATTTGAAAAAATTCCAGCTTTATTTGTCTTAAAAAATGGATCTAACTTTCTTTTTAGTTCCATGGAAATGAATCCAACTTAACAACTTATCTCCTGCACCTCATGATCTTCCCTGGTAGAGAGGAGTCATTAATGCTCTCTCACGTTACAAGAAGGAAAATTGTACTAGCGCATTTCACTCCACCAGCAGCTCTAGTCCGTCAGGACTGTCCTTGTGCCGTCCAGTTGATGGTACTAATTTTCTCAAATCAAGATGGTTTTTTATTTTGTTTTTTTTTTTTCTTTCTTTCTGTTTTCTTAAATGGCTCACTGAGACTCCGGACCTATAGCCATACTTCTAGTATTATTGAGCCAAAACTCACCGCTAAGCCAAGATGGTGCTGCTCCGCTGATGTTCTCTTTTTGTTTCGCCCGAGCATTAGTCTTTGCTTGAATGTGTTTAATTTGTCAGAATAAGTTGTGCGAGTTCTTTTTATTTTACTCCTTAGGACCAAAATAACTCTGCCAAATGCTAATGTGCTTATTAGAGAACCGGGAGAATTAACGGCCGGGGTAGTAATACGGTTGTCATCTAGTATCTTTTTTTTTTTTTTAATTATTAATTTAAATTTAAATTTTTATATTTTTATTTATTTTCAAATAAAAAATATATTTGTTTGAATTTTAAATTTATTAATAATAAAATCATACATGCGAATAATAGGTCTTATATATAGAACAAGTTAAATAAAAATTTATGATTAATATATTTATAAAGTATTTTTTATTTGTTAAAAAAGGAAAAAAAAAAGGAGAAGATAAATAGGAGAATTAAAATTTATTTTCGTTGGCAATGGGCAGACCATCGAGACCTTTTGTGAAGGAAATGGGGTTCTCGAGGCAGTCAGGCAGAGTTAAATGAGCGTGGGTGCCCACTTCGCGTTTACCGATGATTTTGCGTGGAATCAAAGCGACGTGACGTAGTGCAGTTTTTAAAATTGACAAAACAAAAACAAGAAATGCTTTTTTAAGAACAAATAAAAAAAAAAAAGGCATTTGTTAGGGGAATTGAATTTGTGTTCACCGGCATCATGTGGGGTTGGCCAAGTGCCTTGAATATTTCATCTACCCCACAACACTCGCGCTCTAAATGCAATGGTGACTGCACTTGTGGCGTCCGCAACTACCTCGTCTGCGGTGGCTCACTCTCACTCAAATCTCCAGCCCTCGTCTCGCTTCTGTAATGGCGGAGGGTCCCACAAAGAATTGGAGCACGGGTGCCCAAACCAGCCAACAGCCTTGGGCCGTTTAAGCGACTACTCTGAAGATGGAATTGGACATCTTATCGAATTGCCTAGGAAACGCTCACATGGGTGCATATCTTTTAACCAAAAAAAGTCATTCCCGGCATGATTTTCTTCAAAGGTTTGCAGAAAGTGGGGCAGTTGAGGTGGTTTAATAAGTGCCCAAGGCGCCGCTAATACTGGCAGAGGATGTGACACCGATAACTCGGATTCGGAGAGCTTCAGGAAAAGCCCAGCTGCTTCGAAAAATTGCATGCCCATTTGGCCAGACAGAAAGCCGCTTCTGGTAGCTTTCGGTTTTGGGTAGGCATGATTGTACGACCATGATTCTTTGTCACCAAAACCATTTGTTTCAGGTTTGAGACCTGAAATTGAAATTAAAAAATGCACTCGTACTTCATTCCTCAACTCAACTTGATGGAAAAAATTATTCTTGGTCATACTCCCTAACCCGCTGAAACCCTCCAACAGCTCGTGTTTTTTTTCTTCCTCCTGCCAAGTCAAGGATATTTTAATTTATTTGGAAATTTGTAATAAACTTTTCGCAATTATTTTGATTTTTTTTTTTTTTAGTGATACTTAACTAATTATCCCAATTGTTTTACGGACTTAAAATGAATATGCCTTGTGTTAGATAAGAAATTGTGTTATTTGAATCATTATCACACCCAACTAAAGTAGAAGGTATAAAACATTAATTTTTTTTTTTTTGGTCTATTTGGTGGAGGCAGTGAAGAGTTACATTTGTGGCATGCTTGAAGCCAAGCCATCTGGACTTCCAAATATTCATATTTTCTCCCATTTTCAGGGCTTCGGTGGAAAGCACTAATCGTCAAATCAGAAGGATTCGTCTTGTTATTGGTGCATTTAACTGGCAGAGCCAAGTGTTGCCCTTCCGAGCATCAAATCAAAGTAATTACTAGCCTTCCACCAGAATATACGTTGACGGCGAGGTGGGGTCGAGGAAAACGCGGATCTGGTGCTTGCAGCGTCGGTGAAGTAGCTACTGCAGCCATTGATCTCCTTGAAAGGACCGAGTTTGGCATTTTTGGTAATAGCGTGACGTATAAGCATGATAATTTGAGCAAAATAGAACGAAATCTGATGTGATTTTGAGCTTCAACTACCGTGACATGACACTGAGTACAATCATAAAATCACCAATTAATACAGAAGTTAAGACAACGATCTCCAGCTACCGTACGTGTGATGGAGATTTTGAACTCGTTCAGCTCACCAAATGATTTATAACTTGTTTCGTACAAATTAGTTCAAGATAAACATTCAATTGGATTTGTAATCGAATCCTGATGTTCGGTATTGATTTAAATTTAAAATAATACCAGTTTTTATAATTAATTTAATAAACTTGGTATAGTATTTGTACACGTTGCGCTGGACTTATTTTATAGAAAAAGATATATATTTTTTGAGTTTTTTTTTTTCATGTCTATGCATGAAATATCCAAAATGAATTAAATGTTGGCCAAATCTCACATTTGAATGAAAATTAAGCAAAAATATAATTAAACAAATAAGGAGCAGGCTTATTAAACATACGACTTCTAATTCAAAACATTACAGAAAAAGGTAAAATTATTACAGTGACCGCCCCCCCTCGCCCCTTCCCATTGTGGTATTGGACTGCTAGAGCACACTTTGTGGCGGCACGCATGGTGTGGCAGTGGCAAGGGTTACAAACATGCACGTAGCTAATGAGTGTAATCAATAAAATCGATGGGCCGATTTTTTTTCCAGTATTTCAGCCAATGGAGGGTGGCTGAATGTTCCATTGACAAACATGTCGGCGACCACCTTGTACAGCGCTTCAGTGCCATGAGCTCCATCCCAGTTCACGTACTCTGATGGGTTCGGACAAGCTCTTGCGGAAGGCGTGCCGCACGCAGCAAAAATATTGAAATTGTAAGGTGGCTCTCCTGATCCACAGCATGCCTTCAAGGCCTCCTTAAACCCATAATTCCTTGGACTCTTCACGATTGTGTGATAGGCGTTCCAGTAATCAACATATGTAATGACAGCATCAGGAAACTGTCTCCTCAGTCTTCGTAATTTGGCTTCGTACTTGACGTTGTGAGTGTAGCTTTGGCGATTCACGCTCTCGACGCAGCCCAGATTGTCTCTATCTTCTTCAGCAGCCAATACCAAGGATAGTGGCAAGCATCCTGATGGAGGCATTCCTTGGACCACAACATACTTTGCTCCTTTCTTCAGCACAGCCTGCAAGTTGTTAAAATTGCGTTAGCACTACAACATCAAGAAATTGAATTGATGTAAATTGTCATATGCATTGTCTACAATAGTTGTTTTTCAAGTTCCATTTGTAAACTGCGGAAACAGTAGTTTGTGTAGGGAAAGGATTTTTCTTTGATTTAACTTCGTCTAAGAAAACCCTTCAACCGAGTTCTGATATGTGAAGCTCCTGAAGTGGGTTATATATTAAAGTCCAACATAACTAAGCCCCAGCTGCTCTCTCTCCCCCCTCTCCTTGCTCCTCCAACAAACAACCAATCTGGGGCTATCGTTTGCTGCTTTCTTTGGCAGCAGCACTTACATTATTTCAGAATCGTATGACTTATTTATTTATGAATTCATGTTTCTATAGGAAAAAAAAAAATGTAATTTGGGTAAGGTCTAGGATTTACTATGTGGGCAGACAGATAGATATATACACGTACTACTAAACCTGTCTAATTATCCCTGTCATCGACCAAATTGGTCATAATGCTTCCAATACAAGACTCATGGTAGTAGGCTTTTTGTTTTTATTATTTTTCTTTATTATCTATGCTTTTGAAAGGGTGAATATCTTAGCTACAGAATCTATGCCGGAATGCAATTTTAAGTAGAGTTTCTATGATGCCTGTGTCTAGCAGGTTAGCTCGTTTTAAATATAGTGAAAATTACCTACTCCAAGATTACTCGTCTTTATATTTAAGCTATACAAGTCATTCATGTTATGAGATTTTGAAATACAGGAGAGGTAACATAGAAATGTAAGTGTAACTTAATTACTTACTTTGTAGCGTTTTATTGAATTTGAGTGGCTAAATGTTACAAATATATGGGCCTCGTTGAATAAATTTTAAGGAGAGTCATGCTGTAACCCAAGGGTTGAGCCGCACTTTGCTATGCTCAAACTTGGCTCATTTAATAAATGAGTCTAAAAATGATATTAGGTATATATATATATAATTTTGAAAATAAATTTGACAAAAATTACTTTTAAGACATAATAAATAAGTTTTTTAATGATTAGAAAGAAAAAAAAAATTTAAAGAGCTATTCAAGAGCCTAAATGAGGCGAGTCTATTTTTATTTAACCTTAACTCATTTATTAAATAAATTTTTAAATAAAATTTAAACGTCGCTTATTTAGTTAAATGAACAAATTCTTATTAAGTCAAGTCATAGTCATAAACTTTGATTTTTTTTTTATTTTTTATTTTTTTTTGTAATAAAATAAGTTTTAGGTTTAAGCCTGACCCCAGGTTATAACTATTGAATTTTAGGCCTCTCTCATGAAAACGAAACGTATTATCCTATTTATCTTTGAAGCGATATATGTGGTAAACCAGAAATCGACGTTGGTTTTTTTAACCGGCGGCCGCGAGCTAATTATTGAGACTTTAGATTATTCAGGCACATAATTCGTAAGATGGTTTCAAGCATGTTTGTTGCCGGGGCAACAAAATCAAGTCGATGAGAATTCAAGCTCTCTCTCGATTTCTCTAATCATTTCTATGATCATCGATCGTAGAGGAGCCTCCCTTTATCATTCTGTATAAATGTACTGTTCTATTTATAAATATACGGTGCAGGGGCACCGTCAACCTCTGTCTGTACGTTAGTTCTCAGTCTTCTCTTCAGCGCATACCAGGTATAGTAGGTGGTGTAAAATTATGTGTATATTATACTAACAAAAAATATAAATAAAAATAACGAATTTGTCTAAGAAGTAACATTTTACTACTACTTACTATAACAACTATTATCAAAATTGCCACATATAACAAGCTACGTCTAAAAAGGAGTGTAAGCAACATGTGAAATAATGCTTTCGATGATTTTAAGTGCTCAGATCAATAATTAAATGACGCGTGATTAACTTAGACTCAAACTCCAGATTTTCAATGTCTCTATCGATGAACTCACTGGCAACTATATATTAATTTGATCAATAGCACCATCAAGTGAATTAACTTCTTTCTTGCCAAAAAGCCCGAATAAGTTAAAAATGCATAATTTTAAAGCTCAAAACCAGTTACTACCAAGACCAAAAAAATAAAGAAAAAGAAAAAAGCCAGTTACTACCTGTAGAAAGGCCGTGAGGCTGCTGATGGCGAGCTTCTGGATGGTGTTACTTGGAAGAGGAGTTCCAGTAACGTACCCATAGTCATTTATTCCCATCTCACCGACCCAGATCAACGAGTCTTCAAAAGCTGCTTTACATTCAAGGCTCGATGGCACTGACCCTTCACATCCTTGCCTTTTCAAGTATTCGTTGAACCAAATAAGCTGAGTTTGCATAGATTCGGGAGTTATGTCCATGGTGATGTTGTTCTTTACAAAGAAGGCATGGTTTATTGCCGTGGCGCCGCCGACAGCAAAGTTCACCCCATAAGGAGAAATCCCCTTGAGGTGACGATATGGTGGCAAGTATGGCAAGGAAAGTCTTTGGGCTACGAAGTCAATCACTAGCCGTCCATCGGAGTATCGGTTGGTGGGACGGTGGAAGAAGGTGCTGCCGTAGGGAGGGTTTGAAATATGATCAAAGAAAACAGCACCTGCTGAAGTCCTGGTGTTGCCCGTATCGGTGATGGAATCACCGAAGGCATAGATTTTCTTGAAAGGACGCGAGTTTGGCGGCTTGTATGCAACAGCAGAAGCAGAAGTCAAGAAGAAGATGAGGGTAGCAACTAGTGTGGCTTGGCAAGAGAAATGTGAGAAAGAGGCAGCCATAGTTTCAATTGTCAGAGTCTGTCGTATGTTAGGTTTAGGAGCACCTTGCTCGCTGCATGCATTCCATACCAACTCTTACCCCGCATTTGCCAAGTGCGTTATATAGAACTCAATTTGCAGTTTTCTAATTGACTTTGTTGTCGAGCCTATAACATTAATGGATGCAACTTGGCAATGGTCTTTAAAATGTCATATTCAATACAGTGGGGATTTAAATGCTCCTGTGTTTTGAACAGGGTAAAAAAAAAAAAACACACAGAAAATGATGGCCCTTGATCATTTAATCTTAAAAATCAAATACAAGCCAAAAATCTTCCGGAATAAGAGATTTTACAAAATAAGGAGATTAGATTTTTTTTTTTTTTTGAAGAATCTTTTGTATGTAAAAATTTCTTAATAATTAAAGAATATATCTGACCTAAGAATCTAAGATCTAAAGGGTTTTTAGTGATTTATATAATATACCGTTCAGAGTGAAGTCAAAAGGTAAATAACCGAATCAAATCAAGTCCAATAATTTAACAACTGAATAAAATTTTCTCTATCAAAATCTCTCTTAATCTTTTTAAAATATTCTAACTACACATAACATCCGAAATTAACAAATGGTATCCGGGCACACTACAGATTCCAGCCACGTTGGGGCAAGAACAGCACGCCATTAAGGCTCTGGTGCAGTAAGGGTAGCACTCCAATGGGAAGCTCAAAGAGACAAAAGTCCAATGAAAAAAGTGCCACTAGAAGGCTCAAATAGAAAGATCTGGTGGAAAAAGTGGCATTAAAAGGTTAGGAAGTCAAGACCAATGGCTAAGGGCAGTGTTCATAAAGAGTAAGGAGTCAAGAAAAAAAAAAGGAAAGAAAATTAAGGCAGAATAAAACAAAGAAGCAAGTCATTGTCAATCAAACAATTCAGTTATTGCAAAACAAGGGGAACTTCAAGCTTCAGAGGGTAGAAACGTGATCATTGAACCTTGAAATCCAGAGACAATGAAATCTTGACCTAAGATCTTCTAGAGTAAGAGATTCTACTAAATAAGGAGATTAGATTTAAGAGTTTTCTAAAATTCTCTGTATAACAAAATTCCTTGATAATTAAGGAAAATATGTGACATAGAATCTAGAATCTAATATAATGTAGTCTAAAGAAAGAAGATAAAGCAAGCCCCACAAAAGGGACATTTCGTCTTGAAAACCTAACGACTATACAATAATAAGCCCCACAAAGAAATACGGAATTCACTAATCAGCTTTTTTAAGAAGGGAAAAAGAGTTAAATTGACCAATATTCGTCAACAAATACAATTTAGGTAGCATAAGACGCATTTGAAGTGCACCTGCCTATGGAGGGGACATAATCTAAGCACGAGCGCGGCATTACGGGTTCATGGTATTGCATGAAACCAGTCGACGCTGTGAACGTCAGTTGCAATATACTACAATGGAGTACAACCGTCAGGGGTGGGCCACGCTGGTTTTCTTCAGTCACTTGATTTTGCTCCTGACATTGAAGTCACAATCATAAAAGCGCTGCCTAATACAGCTGGGAGACGGTGAGAGCAATTAAGTCGGGGCATCTGGCCGAATAATGAATTGGGGGTTACAGGATAGATTACTATTTGGAGCTAATTTTTTGTCCTCGTCCACCATTTGGATATAATGCCATTGCCAGTTGTGGGAACTCAATTTGCTTTGAGTACTCTTTGTTGACGCTTCCTCATACCTGCCCCCGGCGAACCAATTCCAATCGATGCTTTGCGGTCCAGTCGATATTTTCAGCAGCGAGGGTTGGCCGTCTTGACTTCAACAGCTATTTGTCGGCTCTCAAGGGGACGACCATCTTCCATTTATCCCCCCATCCATTCCGATAAACTGAAAGTCCGCCGTTGCGGTATGGAGGATGTTGGACTACATTTATTGTCAGGTCGGGAGTTGAAACTCTACATGTCACGCCTCCGAATTTTGAATTTAATTATCACTAAATTATATTTAGTGGTTCATTTATTGTAACTCTTAACTTACAACGGTCGCCGCGGCCTAGTTGGTCAATGTGCTACAGTGCCAATAAAATAACCTCGGGAAACCTGGCAACAGACAGTGTCACTGTTGGAAGTGACCTGCTACTCAATGTCGAGGTTAAACTTGAAAGAGATCGTGATGAATGGTTGTGGGGTGTCGTTTGGTTAGCGCACCAACTAATAAAGGAGTGATGGGGGCGAGATGTTCTTTTCACCGGCTGGCGGCCCAGCTCTTCTGTTTTGTTTTCTTCGGGTGTATCGGAGGGTTTCAGGGCCGAACATAAGACATTTGAGCAACGTAAGCTTTAGCATCACTAGGCCCTCTGATCCAATAATGGAAACCCAGCCGAGTAAACCCGACTGGAGCCCACTTTGGAGTCAATATTAGCCAGATTCAAAGGGATTCCACTAGTGGACTTGGCCTGGGCTGATCCAACTGACAGGGTCTTTACGGTTCGCTCTACCCTCTGGGGTAACTTTGTGAAAGAGCGCTACTTTCATTTTGTTGCGAACCAGTGGTTAGACATGGATGTGGTCCAGCCCGGTCCTTCTTAATTTGGGCGGCCTTCGGCTTAGTTTAGGCCTGAACCTGAATTCGGCCCGTATTTTTATGGGCGGGCTTGGATTGAGCAATAGTAGCCTGGCCCAACTAGAAGTAAATTCAAATTTCTCGTTAGTTTCTCCTCTTTGGTTTTTTTTTTTTTTTTCTTCCTCATCCATATCATTCTTATCTTTGAAGCAAAAGGACCATCCAAGATGTATACTGGATTGTGTTTGCTTGTTCCCTTCTTTTGCTATTACCCTCAATCTCTTCATGCTGTCAAGCAAAACATCGATTTCATCGTAATTTTATTTTTTTTAATCTAATTATGAACAAATATTGTTAATCTCTTGTTCAATTTATTTTGTTTGCTAGTTTTTCTGGTTGTTGTGGATTTTTTGCGAAGATTTTTGTTTTAAGTCTTTCTACTGAACTGCTATGAAAATTTTTTATTATCGAAATTAGTTTTTTTTTTTTAATTTTTTGTTGATTGACTTCGACTGATTTTTTTTTTTAAAGAAAAAACTAAAATTTCCATATTTCTGGGGTAAGAAGTTGATAAACACAAGAACTAGATCAGGCACAAAACATAAGACAGGCGGGCCCGACTGGTCCTGGCCCTTGTTGGGCTGGGCGTGGTTGAAAATCCTAGCCTATGGGCGGACAAGGCCAGGTTTGGACTGAGAGTTTAGGAAATTCAGTCCGTTTCGGCTTAGCTCTAGCCCGACCACACCTGACCATTGAACAAGAGTACAATGCGACCAATCCACAATACATAAACTGAGGCTACAGAGAAAATGCTAAAAAGGGTAAACACCAAATTGCAGGAAAATTTGCTGGTATATGGCGGATTGAGGGGTAAAGTACTTTTATATGAAGCTCCTGGCAATGACCACGAAAGAGAGAGAATTTACACATACTGATGTCATTTTGTTAGTAATAGGACAAATGTTGAATATATAATGCCTGCGTTGGAAGAGGTTGTGGCACCTGAACAAGAGAATAACTTACAATATCCTACAAAGCTAGAGCATTTGATGCAAAAACTTTCATTCGATCCACTGGATTGCAGTATCATTTCCATTTCCAGTTTCAGCCATTCTACCATTTTCCTTGGCTGCAGAATTGGCAAAGGGAGAAGGCTGATCATGACTAGCTCCTGTTGGAGGAGGAAGGTGTGCCGGATGGTTAAATTTACAAGCTGGCCCAAACTTGCAAATGCCATAGCGGCTGTAATAGGAGCATATGTTCTGGTCCTGTAGTCCAAAATACAAGCTATTAGTCATGGATCGAAAAACTCAAGGCAGACAAAAAAAATAAAATTTCCTCGTAGGGGGTGTGAGCACACCAGCTTATGGAAAAGTGTTTTTATGCAAAGGGCTAAAACCCAGAGTGGCCAAAAAAAATTAAATTCCATGGTAGTGGTGTCCCGAAGCTTGGCATCTTACCATATAGAAATATCCAGGAAAATTTTCCTAACTTCATCAAAGTATGACGTGGAAGGAACCAAACACATGGTAAAAAATGATGAAAAGGAATACCAATCAGGTGTTTCTGTTGATCTAGTAAGGGAAACAAGTAAGTTTTGAGATGATTCTTCATCATTTTCCATAAATAGAAGGACATGAAATATTAAGAACTAGTTTTTAGGTATTGCCTGTCCTTAGTAAGAAATCCTAACAGAAGAATAAACTCACAGGTCTCAGTGGCAGGCCCTTCTCACTAAGAGCACATGGTGGTGACTTTGAGAGCCGATTCTTTGGATGATGAAATTTGCAGTTAGACTTAAACTTGCAGTCCCCAGTTTTCATATAAAAACTGCACTCTGGCAGGCCAGGTCGTTCTGGAAATTCATCAACCAGTGTCTGATGCTGTTGATGCGCAAAGTCATTGGTTTCACTTGTCAGGTTGCCAATAACGTATGCTGGAGGTGGATGAATGCTCTCTGGTGGATATATGGGAGCCTTGGACAAGCCAAAAATTGTGTATGTTTAATTGCATAACAATTGCAGTAATAAATCTTTGCAAGTGGATTTTGAGCAAAATTATTTATCATGATGGCCCAAACATTTGGCTTAAATAACAGAAATACAGGATATAGATATCTGTAGGTAGGGAGAAGATATGCAAGAAAGAGATCAATTGAATCATAAATCATACAAAGGGCAAATAAAAGACCTAAAATCATTCATATATATTTAGCATCAATCATATTATTTCAAGCTCAAAACAGTCACCATATCTTCTTAAGCTAGATAGCCAATGGCAGAAATGATGTTGGTAATTACTGTGATTTCCAAAGTTCAAACTAGAGTGCATTTTATCAGACACCTTTACTTGTCATCTATCCTCAAAATTCAGAACTCGGTGCCATGGCCTCCTTAATTTAATGTGATTATAAGAATTAGACCAATGAAAGTCACTCATTTTGACACAACTTCATTCATGCAAGAAAGCAAATGAAATGAAATTAAAGAAAAAAGGAAGAAGAAGAACAGAAATACAACCACTAAGTCTGTCTCCAACACTAATTGCATGATAGAAAGAACCAATATTGACCAACAAATAAAGACAGAATTTTTAAAAGCTTTTAGCAGCACTAAACAAGGAAATAATATGGTACAGGGAAAGACAGCTGAGAATCACAAAATAACTAGACCTAAGACAAAAACATAAATAACAACAGAACAGCATAGACACCTGATGCCCATTCCATTCTGCATTGTTGGAAGGAACCCCTTGGGTAGGTGGAAAAATTACTTGCACAAATGGAGCTGTCTTGTTTAATGCCCTTGGGGATGACCATGAATTTGTACAAGATTGTGATGGAATCTTTACAGAAGCAGACCCGCCATTAACAAAGGCTGGGGGATCACTTCCTTCCACAGTTGTTGGATCTGGATGATTAAATCTGCAGTTAGCTTCATACTTGCAGGAGCCGTTACGCATGTAATACGGACACTCTTTCTCCCCCTGCAATCAATGCAAGTTCAAAGTTCAGCATAAGCACAATCACAAATAATGATAAAACTTATAAGGTCTGACAAAGATATGTTAGCTTTGAAGGTGCAATTAAAGAATACCAGTCGAATTGGGAGGCCAAGAAAATTAAGCTCTAAAACCGGTGACACCAGAGGTTTGGCTTTTGAGTGGTTGAATCTACAAGCATTTCCATACCTACAACCTCCTGTCCTCAAGTAATACTGCAATAAGGAGAATTGTAACAAAAAATCAGCCTCATCCATCTGCTGATTCCTGGTTAGCCAAACAAGAGAAGGTCCACACCATCTTAGACCAACAAAATCTGTAAGCAACCCTCATAGAACAATGAACTGAAAAATGAGACAAGTAAAATTCACCATAAAGAATTTATATCATGTAATTCAACCTAGGAACAACCACCATGGAAAACATAATTGGACCACACATAAAAGCCTTTAATCTTAGGAAAAGACGTCCAGAAAAAGTAAGTCACAAAAAGAAGCCAGAACATATAGTTCTGATACAAACTTGGATTCATATGTCAAAGAAAAAGAATGATAATAATGACCTTGCATTCCTCCTGGCTTGGCGCCTCTGCAGCTTCTTCTCTTTCCTTCACCTTCTCCTTGGCAGGCTGATTAGAAATGGAACAGAAAAACAACAATAACTGAAAGTAAGAACAATATTTCCAATAACATGGGTGAGGTCCTAGAACTAGTAAACACCTACATTTTCAGAAGCTTACTGAAACAACAAAAACCAACTCCCTTGACTAGTTACACCCCTCACTACAAGAAATAAATCACAGAATAACTATCAAAGCATCTCTTCCCAAGCAAACACATAATAATAACAGCATACAACGCATTTACCATATTTAAAAATAAAAAAAGGCCTACTTTAAAATTTTTTATTTCCCTTGGTCTTTATTGTTCCTACACCTCATCATAATCAGAAACATAATGAAAACAACTTCACCCATTCCAAGATTCAAACTTTCACCAGTGAACTTGAGATAAACACAAACAAAATATGTACACGCCTTCTACTCAACTGAAAGATTGCTTCTTTTCTTTTTTTTTTTTTTTTTTTTGAACAATAATAGACACAAACTATGAGACATCCGCGAATAGCAAATTGAATGACCATGAACCAACACACGGAATATATATTACCTGGTTGTTCCTTCTCAAAGGATGATTAAACCTGCAATTGGAACCGAACTTACAAGTCCCAGTTTTCATGTAATAGGCGCAATCTTCAGCATCGGGCCTGAGTGGATGCTGATGCATTCTGGTCCCATTGATTATCTCATTCAAATCCAGCTGCTGACGTAGCTCTTCATGTAGTTCTTTCTTATGTTCTCCGGCCGTCTGATCTAGAACAGACTGCTCGAAAACAATCGAACCTTTCTCCCGCTTCTCAGCCTCCTTCAACTCCAGCTGCTTGTTCAACTTACCGTGCAGGCGACAATCCTCCGCGGTCAGATCACGATCAGACGGATTGGGATTGGCGACGGAATTGGGGGATTCAGAGTGCTCCATTATGCCTCCACATTTCAACTGTTTTTCTTCAAACCCTAAAAGTTTTTTCGCAGAGATACAAACGCGGGCAAAGGCAGATAAAGGTTTGTGCTGAGAATCAAAAGGGGTAACCGTATCATCAGCCATTCGGGATCATCAATCAGCCATTCGGGTCTGCTTTTGTGCTTTGTACGACGCACTTTGTGTTTTTTTTTTTTAACCTTTTGCCTCTCTACGCTTGAGATTTCTTCCTAGGAAAGAAATAATTTTCTTACATATAGTAACTGGATTGTAATGTCATATATTTTGTTAAGTGTTTTTTTTTTTTTGTTTTTTTGTGTGTTGGTGCATGAACCATGAAGAATACATTAAGGTTGGCAAGCGTGTCAATTTTTTTTTGGTTTAGTTTCGAGTTTAAGTCTAGGATGTGATGCTTTTTTGTGATAATATGTCGTTTAATGTGATTTTCGAAGATAAATCAATTATTATTATAATTATGCATGCACAAATTTATTATTATTATTTTTAAAATATTACTATAGAATAATATGTATTTTATACGTTTAAGTTAAAAAAAAAGAAAAAAATATTTTTTTTACTTTAAATTTTGTTTATTTATAATAGTAAAACAGACTTAATTAATTTATATTTATTGAGTTTTTTTATATATTTTTTAATAATTATTACCGACCAAAAGAAGAAAATAACTGATAATGCTTCTTTTTTTTTTTCCCCCTCTTTTTCCACCATAATTAGTGCTGTTCTTAAACGAAGAAAGTATCCTCCAGCTGATGCCGAAGGAGGGGAAAAAAAAAAAAAAAAAGAGTATAAGGGAAAATGAAATATGACATTCCTGTTATCCCACTGTCATTAGGTCCGAATGAGGAAGTAAGAGAAGAAAGGGGCCTGGAATGGTTGAGCTTCAATTTAGATGACCAAACTCTAACCATTCTAATATTTACCAACAGATGGGTCGAGGGAGAGAGATGCGAAAAGAAAGTAAAGAGAAAAAAAAATTGCATTGGAGTCATGCAAGCTTGTGATTAGCTACATCTTTGTAAGCTGCAATAGCAGGAGGCAGCCCGCGCAGCAAGCAGCCCCCTCAAAAAAGTTTTGAGACAAGATCTGGCAATACGACGTTTCATTGGAGATAAAAATCAGTTTGAAGATCCAACCAATCGCTCGGGTTGCAGTGAATCAGTGGGCCCGATTACGAACCGGGCAAAAGATAATTAACTGTTACTTTGAATTACAGTTACCAGGAAATCCTAACACCAACCTCAAACTTTAGTCCTTCCTACCCCGTCAACTGAACAACAGTTTAATTAGCAATGTTAAGTTACACGGTTCTTTGAGCTACCCCCTGCCTTTTTTGGTGGAGTGACCAGTCTTCCGCTTGTGACGACTGAAATCAGACACGAATCTGAACGTCTGCCCACAGCCTTCCTCAGCGCACACATAAGGACGAGCACCTGTGTGAACCCTAATGTGTTCAGTCCGAGCCCATGCCCACTTAAATGTCATCTTGCAGCCCTTCCAAGGACACTTGAGGGGACGGTCATCCAAGTGGACTCGACGGTGCTGGACCAGATATTTGTGGTAGAAGAATTTCTTTCCGCACCCCTTGACAGGACACATGTTTCTTTTGTGCACTGCAAGCTCTTGTTTTGAGCCAAAACTCATGGTGCATCCCTCGATGTCACACTGGTATTCCACTTCTTCTTCCTTTCTCTTCACGTTCTTGCGGCCAGCTGGAGCCTTCACGGCTGCAGGGCTCTTGCCTTTTAGCTTTGTTTCTGTCTCTTTCGCAAACCTTGGGGGCCTTCGCCTGAGGCGTGTGCTAGGCCCACCCTCAAGCTCCGCTTCAACACCAGAATCAATCTGTCTAGAATTCTGCTCCTTTCTATTGCTCCTGAGCAGAGGCATCTCTTGCTTCATTTGCTTCTCTTTTTTAAAAGATTGAGTCGTCTCTTTTTTAATCTTCCGTGGCATCTCCTCTTTCACATGCCGAGGAGTCTCTTGTTTCATTTGCCTAAGTTTGTTCTGCTTGTTTCTGAGGACCCTCCTGGAATGCTGATTAGAATCCTCCACCAACAAATCATCCCAAGCTTCATTTTCCCCTTCAATAAATTTGGTTTGCTTGCCTCTAGGAGTCTTTCGAAGCTGATGATGAGTATTACCCTCATGTAGATCATGCAGAACCGCATCTTCCCTCCCAGCAAATTTCGCCTTCTTTCTACTAGGAATTCTCCTGGGCTCTTGACGAGTATCATCCACCATCACATCATCTGATGCTGCAACTCTCCTCGCAATAAACTTGGCAATTTTGCTTCTAGAAATTCTTCTGGGCAGCTGTTGTGTATTCTCTTCCACTGAATCATCAGAAACTGCATGTTCCATCTCAATAAATTCTGCTCGCTTGCTTTTCAGAATCCTTCTGCGCTGTTGATAGGTTTTGTTGCCAAGTGAATCATCTGAATCTGCTTCTTCCCTCTCAATATATTTTGCTTGCCTACTTTTAGGAAACCTTGAATGCTGCTGGTAAGTTCTTTCCTCCTGTGAATTATCTGAAACCACATCTTCCCTCTCCGTATATTTTGAACAGTTGCCCCCAAAAGTCCTCCTAGTCTGCCGACGGGAACTATGCTCCAATGAATCATCTGAAACTTCCTTCTCAATATGTTTGGTTTGTTTGCCTCTAAAAATCCTCCCTACTTGCCAATGAGAACTCTCCTCTAGTGAACCATCTGAGACAGCATCTTCAGTCTCCAAAGATTTTGTTTGGACACTTCTAGGAACCCTTGCATTCCACCTATCACCATCATCTTCCAGTGAATCATCTGAAAATGCACATTCCACCTCAACCCATTTGGTTTGCTTTCTCCTTGAATCTTTTGCATGTTGCTTTTGAAAATTATTCTCCGCTAGAGCAAATTTACTCTCTGTGTATTTGGCTTGCTTGCTTCTGCAAATTCTATGGTCCTGCTGATAGGAATTATTTTCCAACGAATCATCAGAAACTGCATCATCTCTTTCAACTACTTTAGCCTGCTTAGTTCTACATATTCTACCATAGTGCCAATAAGAATCATCCTCCAATGAATCATATGAAACTCCTTTCTCAATATCTTCTGTTTCTTTCCAACCATGAATCTTCAAATGCAGCTCCACTGAATCATCTGAAGCTGCATCTTCTGTCTCTAGATACTTGGCTTTCTTAACAGAAATATTCTCCGATTTCAGTTTCCTCCTCCTTCCAGACTTGGTGAATGAGGTAGTCGCACTTCTGTTGAAACTTTGTTGTTTGCTCTCCAGCTTTTCATCACGTAGCATCCCCAAATTATGGAATCTTCTTTCCTGTTCTTGTTCTTGATCATGCAACTCAGAATCCCATTTTGCAAGAAAAGGATGAACTTGACTGGACATCCAAACTTTTCCACACCATTTCCCTGCCACCACCTTTTTCTGTTTGCCAGGCCTCCTTGTATAAACCTTGAGCTTTGCAGGTGAGCTAGCAGGAGAATTTCGGCCAAAAGCTTTGTAAATAACTGAATTGTATGGCATCTGCTTACTGTAAAGAGGAGAACGGCTCAGGATGGCACTGTAAAAGAGATTGATCCCCAATTTTACAGCCCAGTCGCCATTCCCTGGTATGGCGTCCTCATTATCCAAAGCTGTCTGGATCATCTCTTCATCATCTTTGGTGGCATCCCTGAAACTGATATCTTTCCAGAGATAACCAACCCCAAGTTCTTCCGACACTAACTTCGCCTCAGCTTCTATCCTGGGGTACTCTGCAAATGTTTTCATAGAAACCAATGAATTTAAGGAACTATGTAAATGGGTTCCTTTTTTTTCCCCTCTTTCTTTTCTTCCTCCCTTCCCCTTTTTAGGATGAGGGAAGCGGGGGCGGGGTGGAATTTTTAGAATAACTACATTTGGAAATGCGAGAAAGAATTTAAACAATCTCATACAGCAACATTATCTGCCAGGCAATCAATAAGTTTTTGTATTGAGCAACTTGAAGATTAACTTTCTACTGCAACAGGGCAGGATAACACCTAATTTTTGGCATCCATGGCATGCTGCCCAAATTGTCTGTTACAGTCACCAGAGAGCATCCCTTTTCCCATCAGGGGGGTAGTAACTTTCAATGTGAAGGTTTTGTGGAGTAGGAAAAATTAAAATGATAAGTACATTTGAGTGGTACCAATGCCATTCAAGAAAAGTCTACACTTAAATATATACAACACATAAACCATAGATAAGGAACAGTTGGCATGACTTGGAACAAAGAGGACCCACTTCCCCCACTTAAATACGTAAATCGCCCCTATCATCCTGTGAGCTGGTATTTTTTGGTTCATTATCAGTCCAAATGACAAGTAATCATATTCACACCTCACCACTCATCACTAACCAAAAGCATGCATGTAACTTGATATAAGAAGAAAAGAACTTCATTTTGACCCAAAAACAAACCAGGGAGAGAGAGAAAGAGATGCCTCATGGAAGAGAACATCAGAAAAGAGGACAATGAAATAACAAAGGAAAAGGCAAACTTGTGGCATAAAATAACACACCTGGATGACAGAGAAGCAATATATTCACTCCTCCAATTGGACGAAGTTGCTGCTCCACCTCTGCAGCATGCTTAAGACAGAAGACATGCATCCGCAGACAATCTTCATCAGATCTTAGCACAAATGATGTATCTGCATGCTCTATTGGTACTATGGCCCGGCTAAACTTTGCTTTTTCGGTATCGGAGAACACTGGTGAACAATTTGTGGATATATGTGACACTGCCTTGGGATCCCTAGACGTGCCCTGCAAAATATTTGATTCCCCATGCGCAGGATTTTCGGAGTAAAAAATTTTATCACTTCTATCCTTGAGTTTAGCTGTCCCTTGTGCTGCATGGCAATCAATACTTTGTAAAGCAACTTCATCCCCACAATCAAGTCTTAATACAGACGCGGCAATACCATCACTTGCATCATTAAAGAACTCTTGCTTGATAGAAGGAAGAGCGCAGCTTTGACCCCGGTATATACTCTCTGAATGGTTTGCCATAATAATTTCATCACCATGAGATGAATCTGGCTCAACTTGGTCTTCCTCCGAGTCTGAAGAGTTCCCATAATTCAAAGCTAATAAGCCTAGTGCAGAAGCATTGTTCTGTGTTTCAGAATCAGAAGGCTCTTCAATATTCTGATTTACCATCTGAATTTGATAATTAACTGACTGAACAGGAACATCGTATAAACCATCCGCGACATTTTTTTCATCCCCTCCTGGATTTAGAGCAAAAAGAGATTTCTTCAAGATAGATCTCCAATAGAGAAGTCGTGAGGAGAACTAGAGTCCACAAAAAAGGTTTCATTGACAGTATAATGACCACAAAATATGTGGGTTAGATGTCACATTTAGATTACAAAAGTTCTATATTGATGCAAGAAGAGATTTATGTTAGTTATTAAGTGGTCTGATACTAACTTTAGCGTAATGCCAACAATTGGCCTTTGGCCTAATGGCCACATCAGGCCTTTAAAGGAAACTTGGTGGGAGACGTTGGGAGTTCAAACCCCCACCTCTCTTCCATAAGCACCACAATAGAACTTATAGAAAAACATCAGCTTAATGCTATTAAGCTTCTATATCACCAAGAAATGCCAACCATCTTCCAAATCAATGCATGCTAAATCCAATTGATTATGTTACAAAACAAAAGATTCTCATGCTTGAAAATTATGCTATAAGGCATGATAAAGGCAAACAAAAGTCAGATATTCCATGTAACCTACTTGTTGGGGATTCCTGCTTGGAAGTACTTGCATTAGCACCAGTTGGGGCAAGCCCGTCACCATGTGCTCCACAACCAGAGATCCAATCATTAAAGAAACTACAGTCAGCCGACATGAGGTATCTAGCAGCTGCTTCTCTTGGTTGAACAATAGCAACACAATCAAAGCTCCAGATTCCACATGTGACACATGAAAATAGTCTCTGATTTGACAGTTTATCACCATGTATTGTACCCCCTCTTTCACTTTCTTCATTCATAGATCGTACATTGCCATCTTCATCTAGAGAGGAAAACCTGCTCCTTTCACACAGAGAGGAAAACTTTCCTTTCATTGAAAAGAAGTTTTTGACTTGGTTGATTCCATGACCCACAACTGGAACAATGTCATCAGAAATTGAACTTTTCGTGGATTTCATTAATCCCTTATGACTACATATCCCAAGGGACGGGTTCAATCTTAACTGGGATCCAACACGTAAGTTTGAACAAACAGGAATGTCAGATGAACTTTGAGGAAAGAGCACAACTGAAGATCCTTTTCCAAGAATATCAAGATGATCATTGTTCTGAGTTACATTCTTCACAAATAGCTCTTTCACCAGCATTTCACCTTCACCCTTTAGCTTATCTTTTAGTCTAGAACTCCGTGGTTTTGCTTTAATGCTCACAGGTACTCTGCAAAGTGATAGGGCGAAATATGAAGGTCTCCTAACTGAAAATTAATTTGATCCATAACAGGAAAAACCTCCAGTGTCTTAATCAGACATTATTGCAGAACGCTACAGATGTTTAGGGAAGTTCAGCAGGGAACTCCATTTTTCTAGTTGCAGAAAAATGCCGGATTATCAGAAAGATAATGCTGAAAGAAGAGCCCAAAATGATGGGGCACCAAGACAGAAACATGAAAAGGTTACAACAGTCAATCATGCTAACACAATTCATTGGTGAAAGTAGAATATTCCTGAAAAAGGTTCAAAAGAGAGGTGCAAGCAGATTTTCAATAGATAGCAACTTCAATTGCACTTATAAAAGATACAAAAATAACTAGTAAGTTTCAATTTGAAATAATGTAATTAGACAAGGAAGGACGTATTGGGAATGTACAAAATAAAGTTATCGGGTGGAATCACATTGCTGGTCTAGTATACAAAGAAAGCAGCAAATCTACCTTGTACAAATTTCTAGTGCAAGATCATAAAGTAGTTGGAAATGGGACACCATGGGAGGATAGTTAATGGAAGCTCTTCGAATAGCAGCATCTTTAGCTACCCTCAACCATTCAGGTGTTGCAATATTAGCTGCCTCACCACAATTAAATCCTGACAGTCAAACACCATTGATGGAATACAGCATCAGCTAAAGAAATGACAAACATACAGAAACTCAAATGTTCCAGCACAGAGATAATAAACTGATAAATCAAGGCATCTTACCATGACTAAACCCTGAATGATAGGCTCTTGGGAAAGTGACAACAAACTCCCCAGCATTTTGAACTAACCTGAGTTAAAACATAAGTAATGATTTAGTGATGTGTGGAGGCAGTCATGCCACAGCAAGAATACTGAAGCGTTGCTACGAGTATAGTGATTCAAGATTACTTCCAGGATTAACCTATTAATCCCTTGTAGATAGATGAGAATTAATCTAAAGTAGATCTTTTTTACAATATCATATTCACTCTTTTGTCCCATTCTTCAACTTCAACTACCATCTAACATTGGAGTGAGCTCTAAACTGGTAACAAAGTGACATCAAAATCCAATTTGAATTTGATTTGCCCGTGATATTGATAAATAAGCAACTTAACAGAAAGCTATAAGAAAGCATTAAAGACCAGAATAGACAAAGATCAGGAGGGCACCTGCAGCATGGTACGCCTGCATTAGTAAATACTTCAGGCGACATAACTGTGGTCTTCTCACCAAGAACAGAAAATGTCACTGAAAAAGAACAATGAAAGCAATACTTAGTAGTTAAAATTTTGGTAGCGTTTGCAAGTATCAATCATCTCCTTTATTGCTAATATTCTCCAAATATCAACATGAGACAGTTATCCTCTGGAGTACTTCAAAGTTCATCTTCACAGCATCCATAAATTCACCTTAATTGAAGCAGAACAGCTACTACAGCTGATACAAGTATAGAACCAATTAACATGAAAATACAATCAACCACTTATTCCAAGAGAAATTCTATGCTATACTCTCTTTCCTTTGGCAGTATAATACAAAAATTTATAAGAAAAACCCCTGTGAGAATGCTTTAAATTCTGCCAATTCTAGGACCACAAAGTACCAGCCAGAAAAAGTACCAGCTAGAAATTCACTAACTACCACTATCATTCTGCAACAACTAATGTGAGCCACATTGCTTAATCAACTACACTGGTTAGTCAAACAAGCTCGGGTGTCACCATCATGGCGCTACAGTGTTCTTTAGCATTCTTCCTTGTAACTATATCGACACGATGAGTAGAAAACAAAGCAGAAAATGCCAACAAATTTTGCCCAGGAGGTGAACGGGTCCAAAAACAGGGGAGGAAAACAAGAACTCATCAAATGCAATGTGGTAGAATAAGAACTCACCGAGAGGATTGATCTCTTCTCCATACCCATGAACCCGAACCACCTCTTCAAACGCCACGGCCGCCTCTCTGGGCACCCCATACCAAGTCTTCCCGGCCCCCATATGCAAGTAATTTAAGCTATGCAAGTCATGATCCTCTACATGCCAAGCGAACCAACTAAACATCATAGCTATATACAACATAGGCGAAGTGACCCCAGGAATCTCTTCCTTCATGAACCTCAACAATGACCCTTTTGCCCTCGACACTCCTCTCATGTTCCATTCAGTTTCGCCCACCGTCACGCCCTCCGCCAGGGGCCCCACCTGCTCCCCACGGTTCTTGTTCAGAGAGAAAGCAGAGCCCGGCATGTCGTTCGCGTACTCGACGGAGAAAGGCTTGTCCACGGTTGCTTTCCAGTATAGGGTTTCCATCTCCAGAGGAGAAAAGCTTGCCTTTTTTGAGCATTTCTTGAGGTAGCTTCTCTCGAATGCTTTGGCTTTGGCTTCAAATTCCTGAAAAGTGTAGTAGTCGCCGCTCTGCCACACAGGCCTCTGCACTGGCCGGTGCTTCCGCGGGCAGAACCCGATCTGCTGCTGCCTGGTGGTGAATGTAGGTTGGGACCTTGACCCACAGGACACGGCCCGGGCCGCGAGCGAGCGGTTCAGGTTAGCAATTGCTGTTTTCTTCGGGGCGGCGAGGACCGGCGGCACGATTTTGCAGATTCCGTACTCGGAAGCTTCCTTCTCGATTTTGAAAATGTAGGCAATTGGATCTTGAAATTCCTCCAGAGAAGGGTGGTATTCCGGCGCCAGAGGCAGCTTTTTCAGCCACTCCAACACCTCCTGCCCCGGCGTCTCCGCCGCTAACCCACCCGAAGCAGCCATCTCAACCGAACAAGAGCAGAGATAGATTCTAACTCTTCGCTCTTTTTAGATTCTCTCTGTCTTTCTCAACCAAAATCCATTTCTGGACTTCGTTTTCTTTTTTTCCAAAAATAAAAGTAAATAACAAATAATAAATAAGCAGAAGAAACTGCTCAGATTCTGCTCTTCATTTCCACTAATATTTATTTGTTTTCTCTAATCTGTTTTTGGCTTTGCTCTGTTTATTACAGAGCGGTGAAAATGGAGGGGCAGAGCATCTTGGAGAGAGAGAGAGAGAGAGAGAGAGAGCGCATGTGACGTGAGTGAGCCCGGGGTTTTATTGTGGGTTTGGGTTTACACTCTTTTGTTTTTTTTTTTTTTTAATCTTTGTCTTTTTCCATTTCTGGATAAAAATGGACGGCGTGGATGACTTCTTTGAAATTTCTGCAGCTGTGGACCACCTTCAGATCTTTGTTTTGTTTTAGTTTTTATTTTAATTTTTCTTATTACTCCCCAACTTTTTTTGTCTTTTTTTTTTTTATATATTTACTTCCCCACCGCAAGTTTTTGCAGTTTATCCATAGCAGACAAGGCGAGTCTACTCTACCACATCGCTTTAGGTTTTTTGCCAACTTACTTTGGCAGTTTGACTTGACTACGGTCAAACGGAGTCCACGAGGAAACCAGCCAAAGAGTGACACGTCGAGTGCTTGTCCATTGATGTTCCTTGCCGCAAACAAGAAAAAGAAAAAAACAAACAAAAAGGAAATGAATTAAACAAGTCCTAAACACAGTAAAAAAGTTAATTCAGATCTTGATTGATCCTGTGGGAATATGGTAATTGTAGCCGAAGGGTGTTCTACACTTTGACTCTTTTTTTCTTTTTTTTTGTATTTTTTTTTTTTTAAGTTCTAAAAGGGGAATTAAGGGCTTTTTTTTTTTTTTCCTTTTTAGAAAACGGGCATGACATGTTGTTAATGATTTCCTTTTAATTCACGAGTGAGAAACAAGTTTTATTGTGTAGGATTGTCTCTAGCTACGTCAATGTGCTAAGTTGGTGGGATAATTAGATAATAAGATAATATGTGCGGTCTAATTGAATAATAATCCCTACTTTTCACCAGCTGATTTTCTTCTGCTGCCAATGTGAAGGCTTGCACCAATCTGTTTATTTTTATAATTAGATCAATTCTATTAATTCAACCCTCAAGTTGACGAGAGTGTCTCCTGTAATAATTATCCCCGTGAGAAATAAGGTGAAAAAGGAAAACATAATGAACTCCACGATTCTTTCTGTTTTTTCAACGGCTTCTTTAAGAGGGGTAAAAAATTAAAAAAAAAAAATTCATTGTTTCCCCAAAACGTAAAATCGTATAACGAAATTTTAAACATAAAATTTCGTGATTTCCTTTTATTTTAAACACGAAAGGCTAATGTGCACGGACATGAGTCGGGACGCAATTCAACGGTTTAGTAGGTAGCGCAATTGTCACGTCCAGCAATGAACGTGACGGAAGGGCCATGCCACCGCGCCCATTATTGGTACCGAGAGACGCGAACAATGCCGAGTTATTAAAATAACATAGAAGAAGAAGAAGAAGAAGAAGAAGAAGACCAATAGAAATCACCACTAGTTAGGTGAAAAAACATTTCATCATCATCTCATATAAGAAATTATGCATTAATCTGAATTAACCGATTTCAATATTAATAATGTATTCTTTTGGATGACTTGGTGAGTGAGTATTAAGTGTACGTTTCACTTTGTATTGTTTGGGAAAATAAAAAATAAAAAATAAAAATAATTCTGATGGGGTGATGGCCCCGTAAGAACTATCATAGGATGAATGCTTATAAATATCTTCGGAGTACACATACAGATGATTAGATTCCACAACGACTGTTGCCCCCCACCAACATGGTACTCCGGGAAATGAGACCCCACCTAAAAGAATCTCGGCATTAATGTAAACCACCTCAGCTAAGAAAAGATTGAGAGAGAAATAAAGAGTGAGCTCGAGAACTCGATTCAAATCAAAATATTGAAGTCCGGTTGAGAGATGGACATAATAAGATCTTCCACAGATTGAATGCTCCCAGCTAGTCCTGCACGGAGAGTTGGTTTCCCCTGGAATCAGGACTTTGGGGTGAAAGCTCGAGGGAAACTGGACAATGGTCGCTTCCATAAAAGCCTGTCAATAATTCGAGTCGGGATCAATGAGACGATCCGCAATTATCCGCGGCAGAAAACAAGAGGGAGGGCGAACTAAGCTAGAGTCACGTGGTCCTACTTGCAAAATCTAAATTGATTTTGTATTGGCCAACCATGTGCAGATGATTTAGCAACTTCAATACAGAAGAAATCATAGATTCCCATGCACTAGTCAAGATCATTTCCATGGAATAACGGTAAATGAGGGTTACCTTGCAATTCAATCCCTTGGCCATGCATCTCACATGATTTAATCCTGTCTTTGAGTTTCTCCGAAACTATGAAATAATCAATACGCATCCTTTTCCCGCGATATCTACAAGAAAAACCATCCACAACCAAATAAAAATAAATCGCTGTCTGCTCCAATATTGTAATCGCTTCAAACGTAACATCTGTGTGTAAAAAGCATAATTCACGCTCCAAAGAAATTCAAGGTCATGTCCCTTCACAGCCATATATATATATATATATATATATATGGCATTAAATTCCCCTGCAGCTGAACTAGTTGGAGTGTTCAATCCATACTAGTCTCTTACTTTCCAATGGGGTGTCCAGACCATGAGAACCCACGCTCCATATCCTTCTCCTTGTGCAAAAATCTGTACCCATCTACCAGCCTTCCCCTAAAGCAGGATCCAATGAAAAATGGGTTAAACATCAGAGTTCTTAGCATTTCATCTCCCAGCAGCTAATCGAAGTAATGGGCAAGTATTCACAACTTCACACAGAAACCACGCACTCTTTCAGTATGCCACCAAAGCGCTTCCTCTCACACAAGGTAAATCCTGGCTGCCCACAGTCCTGAAAGATATAGAATCAAACAAAGGCCATCCTTGTCAGTAAAGGCCCATAGGCAAAGGGAAGTAATACAGTTAACATTTAAAGCGCCCAACAAATAAGATAGGCAATACCAAAAAAGTAGAACCCACATGTGTACATTTACATTATGTGTCACTGAACAACAATTAAATTTCCCTTGAAAAATAAAAAATTTATGCACACAAAAGAAAATGTCCCTTTGCATTTCAACAGACCAGCTTTTCAAAAGCTTCGCTACACTTTGGTACTGAAAAAGAAATTCATCAAAAAAATGCATCTATTGAAATTAATGTGAAACTGGAGCATGCCAAAGTCAAGCTCACTCAGAATACTAGCACCTCTTTATTTGGAGGAACATAACCATTGAGCTTTGCTGCACTGAAAAATTCAGGATGGCTCACATCAATCTCTTCATGGCTGCACATAAAACAGAAAAATAAGCCCATTAATAAGAACACTGAAGCAGATGCATAAATCCAAAATCATTGCACATATGTCTTCTTGCAAAGGGAAGAAACGTTAATAGAGCATTGAGGCTAAAAAGCATAAACTTAGAACTGCTGGAAAAACCAAGCAGCAGAATTTCCTCCCCCTTACCCTCCAAAAACAAAAGGCAGATGAAAGACGGGGAATACTAACCTAACATTTAGATCACCGCACCATATAAGAGGCTTATCTGATAATTGCAAAACAAACTCAAGCATCCTTTTATCCCATCTCCTTCTCCTTCGGAATGAATTTTCCTCCTCTTTCCAACCATTATTTGGTGCATACGTATTCAATAAGCGAAACATCTCAAATTCAGCTAAAATAATTCGGCCATCTGGTTCATGTTTTGGAACTAACAACACCAAAAACATGTGAATAAGTGGCTGTCACTCATTATGCTCCTGTGGGGCAGGAACAGGGAAATCAAAGCCATTTATAGCTGTGTTTAGACATGCATGTTACATCAATAGGAAACATGAAAAGGGGCTGTGAGAACAAATTATCTTTCATTGGATTTGTACACAAGTATCATTCTATTTTGCAAATCGAATTTCTTTTCAGAAAATTGGTGAATCCACAAAATATTCTACTGTTTTGTAATAAGGCTGAGACCTTAGATGGAGACACAAAGGTCTGAGTCTGGAGTTGTCCACCAAATTACCTGCTCCATCAAGAGAGAAAGTAACCTTTGTTGGTTGAAAGCACTTCTTTACTAAAAGTGCTGTCCCTGCATACTTGGAATCTGCAAGAGACCACCAAACGCGATAATCTCTGAATGGTGGACTGGAAAGTGCACGCATCAATATCTGCATGATTCGAAAAAAATAAAAAATATATGTTTAAAGACTTGCCATAGGTTACAAGTGAAAACAGAAGCCTGGGGCTTCATAAACTAGATATTGTTGGATTGTATGAAACAAGTTAACAACAATTATGGTCCTATGGGCCTTCTAGAGAATAACCACATTACTCCAAATTTAATTACAAATGTTTCAAATTGTGTTGTAAGCATATGCTTAAGATACAGGAAAAACAATATTTCAAACAGGCAGAATATTTCCACGAGAGCAGATTGGTTCTTCTCAAGTCAAATTAAACCATGAAAACAATTTCATAATTTAAAGCCTGAAAATTTCAGGGTTTGCAAGATTGTAAACCCCATGCCACCACTCAGATTGCCGATCACCAAAGCAGTATCAAACCAGGAAAAAACATAGAATAAAATATTTACGAGGTAAACCATAAGAATGATGCATCTCTAAGGCACAAACTACGGTGCATCTTGACATGGTAAGCACCACTATCATCTCTTGTCATAACAAGCAAACTTTTTCACTATAAGTAAACCAATTAATTATAAACCTTTACATGCCATGCCTATATTAACAATGTTGCTGGAAGAGCAACCCCTGCAAGATCACAAGCAGTTATTTATAGCTCTGATTTAAAGTGCAAATCAGCCAGAGCATAGACCAAAACTCGTACTATTTTACTACTCTAAGAGACCATTCGCAGCAAAGCAAATGCGGAAACAAAGTAAATAACAAGATCCATGGAGAATTATAGGAAAAAAAATGTTACCTGCTTTTCCTCACGGGAAGCACTTGTGTCATCTTTTAGTTCCCGTGGATTTTTGGGTGCACCCTTTGACCCAGCAGCAGGCATCCTTACCTCCTAACATTACTGCACTGTTAGGTACTTACCAGTATAAATTCAATTTGGATAAGCGGGTGACTGGACATTGACCATTGATTTTTCGCTAATCACAATATGTCATCTTGAATGCAGTTATGGTCACTAAAATAACAAATCTCGTTGCTGTCACATGTATATGATAGACGCCAATGTGAAATTACAAAATTGCAGCAAGTATATATATATATATATATATATATATATATATACACTAAGAAAATAATGAGCAAATAACAACTTGCAGATAAAAAGAAAATCTTAGGTATCTCAATACAAAACCAGCGATCAAATTCCATTAAACAAACAAAAGGACAAAACAAAAAAAAAAACAAATCCACGGCCAATCATTAGAGACCCACATTATAAATGCCGCTTGTTTACCATAGGCAATCATACTCCCGGACATCAAACGGCTAAAAATCAAACAGGTAACATCTATATAGAGAAAAAAAGAGAGAGAGAGAGAGAGAGAGGAATGTGGACCCACTTGGAAGGCAATGACATCAGGGTCAAGGCCAGAGACGAACTTAGAGAACTCAGGCCAGTTATTCTTGACCCGAAGAAGCAAGCTATTCGCATTCCAGGTGATGAACTTTAAGGGCTCTTTCTTCTTCGCCCCGCGGTTGCTGTCTTCTGATTCTGATACACGTCCCTCTTCACTTTCTTCTTCTTGATTTGAAGAAGGTGTCAGCGTGGGTTTCTTTACGGAGCCTTCCTTCTCTATGGGCTTAAAAAACCTCTTCATCGTCACACGCAAACGCTCTTTTATCTTTCTTTCTACCTCAAAGCCCTCGGCGAGTGTTCTCCCATGGAACCCAAAACTCTTGTTTGTTCTTCTCGTCTCCGCTTTTCTCCTTTTTTTTTTTGAAGTTATAAAAAAATTAAGAAAAAAGAAAAACAGTTTCTAATAAGATTAACTTTTTGAGTAAATTGTATTTTAGGATAAGAGATAATTGCCGAATTCCATTTATGCCATTGATGGCAATAATAATTTACAGGTCCGTAAAAGGGTATGAGACTTTGGGCCGAGTCTGGACATGAAGGATGGGCCCAACAGAAATAGAGGCTGACAGCATGATCAATTGTGATAAAACTAAGATTTAAAAAAAAAAAAAAAGAAATCACTTCGTTGCCATCTAATAGTTAAAAAGATTCGTGTTTGTGCTTTAAAGATCATAGGTTTAGTGTACAATGGGACCAGCACAATGCTCCCCCTTCAGCAATCATTGATCATGCTATAAGTTTTGGTTTAATTGACATCTGCAATTATTGATTTGGCACATCTATTTTCTACTTCCTGCTTCTAATTTTCTTGTTCTGCACATATCTTTTCCCTCGATGCATCCAATTAGGTGTAACTTTCTTCTCTTGCATTTGTTTAATCCCTAATACTGAGAATATGGATGGAAGTAGGAGAGAGAATTTATTCAGAGACGGAAAGGCAACTTAATGAACGCTTTAGCTCCTTAAGAGTGGTATACGGTCAGGGCAAAGGAGTAGGTAACAAATTGGACATCTGTTCAGGAGGTCGCTGCTTTGCTTTGAAAATTACGTCTTACTTCATGCGCTTGGTGAATTGCCTTACAATTTCTTTTTCGTTTCCGTTTCCGTTTCAAGGAAAAGGAGAACCGATACAGTATTTTAAATCGGCTACATTCAAAACTTTTCTACATAAACGTGTGACATACATTTAGGAAACCAAGTTAAGCTTGAAGGTGGCTGACTTAGCTTGAGTGGATGCTAATCCTGAAGAACACAGGAGGACAGGCCCGCACATAATCTAGACATGGTCATGGCTTTAATCATGTTGGACTTGGCTGCATCCAGTAATGCGTCTGCCTGCAGGGCCTTGTCGAAGCAGAACTTGGCCTCCTCCCATTGACCCTGAGCTACAAATACGAGACCGAGATTGTTGAGAGCAGGTGCATAGCCAGGCTGGAGTTCAAGAGCCTTTGCAAACATTGCCTTGGCACGATCATATTGCTTTTGTTGCCTGTATAGATTTCCAAGGTTGGAAAATATTGCATGGGCTTGTTCGACCATTGCACATGCCAAAGCACGCTTATACACATCTTCAGCGTGAGATTGCTCTCCTGATAATTGCAGCGAGATACCTGCATATTGTCCATATGACAATAAGGGTAAAATACTTGAATGATAAAGATATCAACTTTGCCACCAAAACAGAAGAATCTGCACATACCAAGATTTGACCATGCATAGCTGCATTCTTTCATACGGGCAATGGCAACCTTGAGATATTTTTGTGCTGTTTTAAATTGTTGAGAACAGAGACAATGCAGTCCAAGTTGGTGCCACTGCACTCCGTCATCTGGGTCCTCAGCTATTGCCTAAATCATATACAGGTGGAAAATGACATGGATTATATGTTAATACATTGAAGAGACACATGCTATGATTGTACAATCATTCTGACTTGGAAATGAAAACTTAGCACCTAGCAACTACTTGTGAGCTTAGCACTGAAGGCAATACAGGAAACTTTTCATTAGACACAGTTAATTGCAAAGACAATGAACAAGTACTTGATGCAAGCAAGATAGAGAACACAAAAGATACCTGCTTTAGACTTAGGTGAGCACGCTCTTCCACCTCTGCCAACTCATTCTGCTCTGTTTCAAATGCTGCTGCAATCTCGTGTCGGGCCTTGTGAACCATGGCCAGTCCTGCCCAAGCTATGGGAAGCTTGATTGGAACAGAATCTCCTTCTCTTAATATTGAAGCCATCTCATTTCCAGCCCATAAAAGCTGTCCACTAAGATCTTGAGACCTTTCTGCATCCTTGATCCTGTGGACTGCCACAGCATATCGAGTCGACATGCAGTTCGGCTCAAGCTTAACTGCCTAAACAGCAAAAAATCGAAAATAAAGCTACAGCATCATTTTACCCAGAAATAAGAGAAGAAATATGCCCAGCATATCATACAACACCACATCATGACTTACTTAGTAAGTAAAACACAGTGAACATATAGAACTTCTTAAATCATTAAGGAAAAAAAAAAATAAATGAGGAGTCTATCTTTTGAAAGGTTAAAAGGGGGAAAATGAAAGATCAAGGAAACCAATGAACAACCTCAAAAAAGAAGCAATAAATGACTGTAGCTATGAGCCATGAGCACCTTCTCCAAGCACTTTCCAGAACTTCGGTGGTCGCCGGTCATGTAGTACACATTAGCCAGATTTGCCCACACATGTGCTGCTCTTGGATCCACCTTTAATGCAGCTAGCAGACACTCCTTTGCAACATTAAAAGCTTCAACCCAATCTCCTGGAGCACCTTCTCCAGCATGTGCCCCAGCACCTGGGAATTTAATAATGGTAGGCAACAGTCATTCAAGTTTCTTTTAGTTTGCAAAACTCTCCTCAGTGCAGACTGTAAGTGAAAAGTCAACAGAATTCTTACCTGCGACTGCTGAGCCATATTTAGACAGAAGAATGGCAGCATAGTTGATAAATGCAGCGGGATGGTTTTGATCTTTCAGGACTAATTCTTGAAAACATTTTGCTGAAAGTTCCAGATTTCGACTGCAAGATTAATTAATTATAAACGTTTTCACCAAAAGAAAAGATCAATAGAAAAGGGAAAACATTACAGAAATAATATCCATAGAGCAAATCACGAGTGACAATCTCAACCTTTGAAGATAGGCAATTCCAAGGTTTCCAAGACAATCGTAGTTGTTGGGGTCAATGGCCAACAAGGACGACAAAACTGAAATAGCACTCTGCAGATTGATTACGAACCGTGTCAACAATCAAACGTGAAAATCATGACTGCAAAACAAAGACAACAGACACTTTTGTAGCTGCACCTGCAGACAACCAGACTTAAGAAGCATCACGCCCAATGTGTTCCAAACAGCTGCTTGTCTAATATCTGATTGCATTGATTCTTTCAACTTAGAAAGAACTTCCTCGAGCTCATCAGCTTCTAGTTCTTGGCCCACACCATTATCAGCAGAATTTTCGAGCAGAATACACTATACAGTTGATGAAACATTCTAAGGTAATTAGCAACCAATGGAATCCAAACTACCGAACCATTTGAACTAGAAAAACTGTGCACCAAGAGTGAAACAACCTGTGCATGGTGAATTTGAACCAACGAAAGCAACTCTGGCCTGGCTACCTCGGGCTCACACCCGAGCAAGATCTCTTCTGCCTTTTCATACGCCCAAACAGCCTTAAAACATTTACAGAAAACCAAGATCGGAACCAGAATTTTACATAAATCATTTAACCCCTCAAAAAAGGCAGAAGCGACCTTACCTTCTGAGGTTGCCCTAGCCTCTGGTACATAAGCCCGAGCATAAAATGAACGTGAGCATTTTTAGGCATCTTCCTCGCCACATGTACCAAAGCCTTTAAAGAAGGAAACCCAAACCAAAAAAAAAACCCTTAACAACAAAGCAATTGGACTGGGAATAGTAATAAACCAAACTCAGAAAAAATATAAAATGAAAGGGAGCCAACTGACAGTTTTGAGGCTGCTGACTTTCTCCTCACGAGAAGAAGTAGGCCCTTGACCGGGCTGATCAGTATCGGCATCAGCTCCATAGTCAACAGAGACCTCTAGCTTACTGCCTCTCGAACGGCTTTTGCCCTGTTTGTTCGATTTTTTACCTTCAACTTCCAGGGCATCGCCCGCGTTTGAGCTAATTAAAGTATTTCGATTAACAAATAATTTCAGCGAAAACAAAAATTATATTTTTTAAAAGAAAAACAATAATTAAATCGAGAAAAGGGAGAAGCACCTGGGGGGTTCGTGGACGGCGGTGTCGTTCCCGTCCGTTTCCGAAGGCTTGGCGTTAAGGTCAGCCAAAACGACGACCTTTTGAGGCTGATGCAGCCTCGTCCTCGAGCTTTCCTCCATTGGACTGTCTAGCGTTTCGAGTTCCTATTTTATGGATATTATGACGCCGCCGGCCGCCGGCTTGGCTGGCACGTTTCCGTTACTCAGGCTTCGGAGACCTTTCGAAAAGGGCCGGCGTAGACCCTCGGTTCTTTTTGCTCGTTTAATTAATTATCATCTGTTGACTGCTGAATGCACCGGTGCTCGTAATAATAGACACGGACAAAGTTTTATAAATTTTAAGAATTTTACGTTTTTTTGTTTTTTTTTTTTAACAATCATTATATAATAAAAATATATAATTACTATTAAATACAAATACATAATAATTTTTTTAAAAAATAACATATAACTTGTTGAATTGATCACGTGTTTTTCTCAAAATTTTTCTTACATTGTTACATAGTTAAATCTATTTTCCAATGTTTAAAAATGAGTTATATAATGAAAATAATTTTAAAAATTTTATACAGAAAATGATATAAGATAAGAGGAAGAAAAATAATATATAATGAATTTAATAAATGTTAATAAAAATTAATAGAAATAAATTAATAATTTTATGAATCATATAAAAAAAAAGCAATAGTTTTTTTTTTTTTTTTCAAAATTGAAAAGGACGAGGTTGATGAATGAGAAAAGAAATTAATAACTGTTCTCTCTCCTAACGTTCAGACATTTCTCCTCTACGAAACATAATTTTAGAGCCTGTGGGCATGAATTTGGACGGAACTAGAAGTACATATAATATAATTAATAATGTAATGCATAGATTTCAACTAAAGTCAACTTCTCCAATCCGCTGCAATAGGACAGAGGCGACTGGCTTTGGATTTCCTCTGTTGGCCTGTCCGCTAAGAAACATCCAGAAATGATGCTGCCGTCCCTTTTCCCGATCACATGTCCTGAACAGCCGACAGCAGCCGCCTTGACTGTCTTTGTTAACAGAGGCTCAACAACTGGGCTGTTAGCTCCCTGCCCTGCAGCCGAAACGTTCATGTTTTAGAATAAACATATCGCTGCAACTCAGGAGCGATATTACGCACTCTCAGGGGCCATGTCTTATTCTTCCCTTTGTTCCTAACTTTCAATAAACCCATTTTGCTGTTGACGATGCCAAGTATGGCCCTCCCGTCTTCCTGCTTTTACATTTAGTATCGCTATGGGCTTTTCCTTGGGAAAATAAGACTTCTTACATCCTCCCTCACGCTTCTTTTTTGGTCCATTAGTTTTCATTTTCTTTCAACGGGGCATCCTCTCCACGATTATATTATAAATCGCCACGCACGGGATTCGGGTAATGGTACCAGTTGAAAAATGTAAACTCCCTTGTCGACCACAATTCATGCCAACAACCATTTGTGAGCTTAAAATTTTAAAGCTAGCTTAGCAGATGATTGAATAGAAATCTTGTTTCTTTTTCCTCTTATAAGAGTCAAAAGTGACTTCGGAACTGTTTTTTCTAGAATATATTCTGCATGCAAAGAGTAACATGCGACTGAGTTGAGCGACGTTATCATATACCCCTGATCTATCAAAAAGGTAACTCGCAGAGTTCCTCATTCAAGAATGAGCACCTGGTCAGAACAACGGAGTTCCTCACTTTCTTTTACACTTGAATATTGCGACGGTAGACGGCTCACTTTCCTACTATACCATGTTTGGCCTCTGTGGCAGCAGAAGATTATAGAACTTGTCATGTAGGAAGAAATCCTTTCCCTTGCTGTCAACAGCCTTTTTCCATCCACACCATCCACCATTTACAATTTTCTTGTGCTCATCATTGCCAGTGTAATGCGGATCAAGTATTAGAAATGCACAATCTCCGGTACCTTCATTGTAATCAATGCCCAAAAGGGTATATGCCAGGACACCACCACCTGCATTGTACAAAGAGACCGTTGAATTTTCCAGTTTCTCCCTCTTCTCTGGGTTGATACAATTCTAAGGTGACTTGTAGGCAAGCCCCAAACCCCCAACATTACCAAGTGATTATTTATGCAATATTAGTACCATGTTAATCTGATTCATGATGGATTTGAAGAAGCAGTGTTTAAAACAGCAATTGGACAATAATAATAATAAGACGTATCCACATACCAATCATAATAGGTGTTCCTTGATTTTCAAAGTGCAGGGCCAGCTCTCTGCATTTTTCAGGAAGTTCAGCTCCTGACATAACATTTATGACTTTGCAACTCACCTGTTATAATAGCAACATATACTGTAAATCACATCAATTGACATCCACATTTTACCTGTTATTTTAAGCATACCGAGCACGGTGATATGTCAACTTAAAATTGGATACTTACCCCAAGAAGTTTATCCAAAACAAAGCTTAACTCAATGGCACCTATCCATTCACGTGATCCAATAAAGGAATGATCTTTATCACCAATCTCAACAAGTGTTTGCTGTATTTCCCTGAAGAAAGTTCTTGCTATCTAAGAACATAACACGAGAGAACATAACACGAGATTTGATGCCACAAGGATGGCCCCATGTTCCAGGTGGTGAAACTACATACCTATGAGAAGGAACATCAATAGATGTGTAGTGCTGGAGTCTGAACCACGACATGATAGTCTGCAAGGAACGGTAAGCACAACCCCAGCCCTAACAAGGTATGGATGGGAGTTAGAATTACAGGCACAGAAGCAAAAAATTCAAAAAGCAACAGCATGGTCTGAATTGAATCAAACAACAAAAAGCTCAGCTCCACAAAGTAGACAAAATATTAAAATAAGAATTCCTTGATGGAGAGAGAAAGGTTCTCATTACTGAATCATCAAAGCCATCCTGAAGATAATGATAATATTCATAAGAACCTTGAACCAGAGAGATGATGCCCCCTGAGACTGCATGAAGATTAAAACTCAGTGAACATAGTCTTAGAGAGCTGTCAGACACCACCAAATAACGAATAACTGAGAGCAACTAACCCCCACTACTAGGTATGCCATTATGTACATCTTTCAGCAAAGGAGTGCCTGATGTTACCACAGAAAACAGCAAGTTAGTGCACACTATATGCATGAATGAATGAGATGTCAGAGATGGAGATGACAAGATAGATGTCTGCCTTGGCCACTGCAATAGGCTTTTATATTTGAAGCTGAACAATTACCTTTTCTCTTTGAGTTGTTTCCCAAATTATCCTTTGCTGTAGAGAAATTCAGAGCATTAGCAATTCTTAGGAGGGGACGATCAAAAGGTAATCCCAGCCTCAGGTGCAAAGATCTTCTAACATCGACTGCATAAAGCAAAATTCTACTTAATAAGACAATAACTTCAGTATGTGCTAACAGCCAATAAATCCCAAACATCACAAACTAGCTGTGCACTTTCTGCCTTGATTCTTCTCCATATATATATCCATAAACCAAAGCAAACAACCCTATTCTCAATCAACAGACAACACTATGACTGGTCTAACAAATATGCTGACAACTATGAAGGTTTTCATGACTCGCTACCTAAGCTGGTAGCAGGCCTCTTTGTTAGCACATTCATCTAGATGGCTTGGTTAGAAAAACAAAAGAAGAAGAAAAAAGTGTTCCCATATTTGCTTCAGTAACTAGGTTGCCATTTCAGAGTTCTGACATTCAAGGCATGCCAATTTGAAAATGGGAAAGGCAGAAGACTTTGTATTGGTTAATAGAGCTAAGTTTTGCAGCTCTCCAAGAATCAATCCATTGTAAGCCCAAATTTTCATACTTTGCCCACTTATAATAAGCACATGCTACCTTATACCTGACAGAAGAAAAGTTCCGGTTTCACGCTTACCTTGTTTCAATTCTGTCTCCCCATAGTTGAGTTCATATGTGACATTTATTGGATGCAACAGCCCAGGCGGATTAAAGTAGTATGTGCGTAACTACAATGACAAGCACAACCACAACTAAGTATCCAGAAAGATAAGCTCTAGTGAAAATAAGTGAAATCAAAGGGTAAACTTATTTTGCTCCATTAATACATCAATTAATTCTCACAAGAAAAATGGTGAAATAACACATTAATTAATAACATAAAGTGCTTTATCCCTTATTATAACCAAACTTAACACACAGTCATTTTACCTGAGGGTGTTGTGTTAAAAGGTTTGGTAAAATTGCTTTGCTCATTGATTTTAACTGGTCAACTAACCCAGGGATGATCAATCTGGAAACTGCATACATCAGTGGAACATCTTTGGCTGCATAACAGATAACTTCCAGCTCAAAACCCACAATCAAAAGTCTCACTTCCTCCAAAGCTGCATCACAAAATTATGTTCCATTAAAATGGATACAGACATGAGGTCTACTGCAAAACTCTATAAATCACTATTTTGACCCTGAAGCCAATACCTGGAACATACTCTGCAATCGGTGCTGTGAATGTTTTAGACTTTTCTGATCTATTAAGCATAACTCTTACTTGGATTATATCTGCATTCTAAGCAGAAAGAATTTTTAACAATAATTGAATGCTCTAGCCATTCCTGATAGTTAATGATGAAACTGTTGTAAGATAAAAACATCACCATTGTAGCTCATGCATTTCACCACAAAAAGAACTAATCCACAACTATGGGAAGAGGGAGGGGGGTCAATACCTCTGCAGATATTGCTGCTGGATCCGTTACCCCCTTTGAGCAGAATTGTGCACATCTCAAAGCTCTTAGATTGGAATTTTGAGCAGCTTTTTCACCCACAAGCTTTATATTGCATATATCTGTGTTAAAATCCAATTCTCTACCACGGATAATGGCAGTGTGAACCGGCTCTGAAGAGGCTACATTTAACATTTCCATGATGTATGTGGCCCGTGGGTCAGTGAACTTGGCAACAACTGCTTCAGTTGCACGCAAGAGTATACTCTGTGCATCTGAGAGGCAATAATAGGACCTATGTTATACAGTGCCAAATTTTCTGAATAGGTCAAATGTATATATCACTTGTTAGTAATTAACTGATGGATTATAAATTCAAAATAAGGCCCAGACAGAACTAAACAGACGTCAAAGGACATTTCCAATCAAGTAGCAAGTAATGTGGAAAGCCACATTTTACTCAACCACACAGCCTTAAATCCTAATTGGTAGAACTTCCTCAGCGAGCCTCATGCCATGTCCACTTATCTCCAACAATCATGTGCCATGTTGTCCTCTCCACCGCCATAGACTACAATCTTACCAGCCTCCCTCCCACATAACATTGGCTACTTGCTAGGTCATTCTGTGGTTCTCATTGCACATGGAAGTGGCCAATTTTTCTTCACCAACTGGCAATTTGAATGACTTGACTACCCACTTGCATTTTCTTCTTATTTTTCTTCTTTTTTTTTTTTCTTTTTTTGTTTTAATAAAATTCCCACTCACATCTATCATATACTGATCTTTAATAAATACCGAATCACATGAACATGCTACGAGTCGCCGCGTACAGTCCAACACCATCAGCACGTGAAAAGTTAAGACACACAAAATGAATACCCAAATTCAAACAAAGAAGATTAACACAAGCAAGTAAACGAACACAGCCAGTAGACCTACCAGACGGATTCTTCACTGGAATATAGACCGGAAACTTAATCGGCAGCTCACATCGGAGCAGACAACCTCTCTCCCAAATGTACTTCTCAGGTTGATCTTCATAGACAACAGAAGTAATGGACTGGACGCTCGTTGATTTTTCACTTCTTGAAACAAAGAACCGAATGCCACCAATACTTGAATCCGCAACCGCCCCAACCATTTCTTCATCTCCAGAATTTCCTCCATCACAAAGTAACTTTCTCAATTGGCGACCAGCGTTCACAGCCTTCCGAGCAGTTTCTTCGGGATCAGAGCTTCCAACAAGTAATGCTCCAATAACATCAAATCCTTTCAGTAACAGCTTTCGAATGTCCTCTGCGAATTTAACAATTTTTTTTTTCAGTGTTCTTCCGAACAACTTAATAACAGAGTTTAGTGAAGAGCTCGTCAAAAGATGTCTCAAGTGCATTTTCTCGGGAAACAAACAGGAAATTTTACCTGATTCTTTGGTGTAGTCTGGGGTGGAAGAACTGTCCGAGGTGTGGATGCATCGGAAGGTGGAGACGATAGTGAAACGCGGGAAGAAAGGGGATCCGATAAGCCATTGGAGCTCCGTTTCGTTTCGGGTCATTACCAGCTTAGGGCACAACACTCTCAGGACGACGCTATCGGTCGGTTCTTCCATTCCCATGGCTTGATGGATTTTACCTGCAAGAGCTGCTCTCTCTTTTATTCTTTTTCACTCGTGTCCGGATCCAAGAATCGGGTTTCCTTCGTCTTAAAGGGCATCAACGACACGTCGGCTATTTCCTTAGTTTACCCCGGCAAAAACTGATCCGAGTCCATGTTACGTGGCACCGTCGGTCCGATTTTTAACTTTACCACGTAATGTGAGTAGACAAATTATTGTAACAGCATGGGTAAAAACAGTTACGGTTTGAATTGTAATCAGAAGGGCTGGGCTTGGGGCCGAGCTGTGCGCGGCTAGCCATGAGGCCTGGCAGTTCGACTTCTGCTGGTTCGATTTCGAGACGACCAAAGTCCAAAGCCGGCCTGGGAGAGGTCCTTGACTTCAAGCTCGCGGCCGACGGAGGTTTTGGATATGACGAGGGAGTTGCAGCTCGTTACTGTCTGCAGTGGTCAGGGCTTTAGAGGGCTCCGAAACAGCCGAACAGGACATACACAAACATTGTACGGCGGAGGATCAAGGGAACATTTATGCCAACAGACTCTAAAGTGTGAATGATATATTATAATTTAATATATTTTTATACACAAAAATTCATACATTTTATGCAAAACAAAAATCCATTTAAATAAAATTTAAATTATTATATGAGATCTCAAAATATAAATTACGTAAATAAATTAATTTCATTTGATTTGAAATTTAAGATATAAATTGTGTGAATAAATCAGATTTATTTGAATTTAAAATTTTATAATTAAATATAAAAATAAGAATATTTAAATGTATAATTATTTGATTAATAAATTGTTAATATTGTATTAAAAATTAATTTATATAAAAAAATTAAAATTATTAAGTAATATTTAAGATATATATTATATATTATAATTTAATAATCTAGAGTAGAGTAGAAATATCTAGATAGTAAATGATAGAGGGATGGCACGATGTCGTTTTAGATGGGATATCAGCGGTAGAGTCGGTGGGATATTTGGTCAAAAGCCCTAGCAAAATTGTCGGCTTCTTTGTGTCAAGTCCCGGTTGTCGTCCATGGTAAATCAGCCACCTGGACCGGACCCATTCCAAATATGTCAATTGCTGGGCTTTCCTTTCTACTGTGGGATGTGGGCAGTAATGTAGATCTTGAACAAGAATCCAAGTCTCTTTGCCTTTACCATTGCAACTTAATTAAAATTAAATTGGTATTAACAGCGGCTAAATTTTTCAAAAATAAAAATAAAAATGCATAACCAAACCCAATTGGATTAATTGAGTAATTATGTGAACATAACCAAGACACTAAACATGCTCTAAAAAAATAATAATAAAATTAAAATTAAATTAAAAAGAAAAAACAAAAACAAGACACTAAACTTATCTTTTACGGACAAAACAAGGTGACTGGGGATAGGGTTTGAAGAAATCCTGGCCGTGAAGTTGAAAACAATAAAAATTTTTAATTTGACTCATTTAAATAGTAAGTTAAATTCATTTCATATACAATATGAGAAAAAAATAGAAAATTTTAAGTAAAATCTAATTAAAAACAAAGAAAAAGATGTATAGTTATATATATATATATAAAAAAAAAGTGATGGACCGAAAAACGTAGCCCATCTCCAATTTAAGGAGATTATTATTACTACATCTCTCTTGCACACCGTATTTGATTTTCCTTCTGGCATGTCAACGAGATTGTCAAATCTCTCAACAGCTAAAGGAAAAGAGAGGACTGCATCTAATCACGGCGCCGGTTTGACCTCAACTCCCAGACAAGTACCAAACCTGATTGATCGAAGCGAGAGTAATCTCATGAGCCCAGGTAAAAGCTTGGACCGCCAAATGTTGAAATCATGTCTGGCATATGAAAAGTGTTAAACCCTTGAATGAGAATCACACCCACGTCACATGAAGGTGGCTAATGATCGTGTGCACACGCTTAATCCATTATTGCCTGCCATACGCATGGCATGCCACTCATTACGGACAACCCCATCTGATTATACCTCTAATGCGCAGGGTTAACTCGCCCACTGCAACGCCTCCTTGTGCACTCTGGTTGGGCGCCCAGGTCGACTCAGCCCGGTCCAATTTGAAAGAAGGTGAAAAAAGTTGGTTTAAATTTGATTTTTCCGTTTTTAATTTGATTGCCAGAATTATACGGAGAGCATAATTGAAGGCGATAAAAGTTATTTTATTGTAATATTAAATTACAAATTTGAGTAATAGAAATACATTTTTTTTAAAAATAAAAAATAAAAAATATACGCATGATTTTCTGCAATACGAAACAAAGCAACAGAGATAATTTAAAAGTAATCGGGCCCCAAAATGATAGGCATATGTACCGTGTTGTTGGCAGGTTATGTGGCAGCTCGGATTCAATGATCAAAACCTTGAGGGAGACCGAAGGCATACGAGACACGACGTCCCGTTCTTTTATGGGGCTCGAAGTTGATGAAATTTGGTTCTCATGTCTACTATATTGTCCACAAACATTTTCTTCATCACATTTCCACCCAAACAACGTTTTCTTTTCTTTTTTTTTTTTTTTCTTTCTTTCTTTGGTAAATTAACTTCAATTAAAAATTAGATTTGAAATCTTTAATCGTAAAAACAAATATAGCACTAATAACTTTCAACCCTAGAACGAACCAAGTAATGTTTTTGGTTAAGCCTGTAATGGAAAGTTTCGATGGGTGAACGTTGGGCCACTCCTTGTCTCAAATTCAATGTGATGTTATTGTTGGAGTGGCAATATGATGTTTATGCGTACTCGTTTTTTTATGTTCAAACCACTTTAATTAAGCGGCGTGGTAAAACTATAAGGCAAGAGAACGACATTCACTATTGCACATCTTGCGGGGTCTTTCCTGGTTTTTCGTTCACATCACATTACACTCCGGTTCATTGGGTGGAGAAATACAATCATTGAGGATTTGTTTTATTGGCCCGTTTTCCCTTTTTTTTTTTGTTTTTTGTTTTTATGGAATAAGATGTTATTCTCAAAATTTAAGTTATGAAGAAAGGGCACCACGTGTTTGGTGTACGAGAGAAGTTGCCGAGTTGCTTTCTTAACAAAGTCCTGTAATTAAGAAAATAATGCATGGACCAACTAGCAGGCCCGTGGGGACTAAATGCCTCGACAAAGCCCCTCAAGTTTGCCTTTGTCCCATTTCCATTTGATTCCTGTCCACGTTTTACATATTAACGAGTTTTACTAGATCCCGGGGCTCTTCTCAGCCTCCAAATCCACAATCAACCGCCGAGATTTGCATATTAACGAGTTTTAATTTATCGGTAGTTGAGAGCTCTAAAATTTTTGAATTTGAGATATAATTAGAATCGAATTAATTTAAAAAAAAATCATATAAAAGAAGGAATTGATCAAAATCAACCCCATGTGCGGACGTAGCTCTCACTTCGGTTTCGAGGATCGTGCATTTGTTTGTTAATTTGTGATGCAATCGCGAGCCGACGAGTTTAATGAATGGAGGATTAAGAGAGTCGGGCTCGGAATCAATCCTCTTGCTTAGGTGAAACTGCGGCGAGTATTGCGGTCGGGAAAATTTTATTATTTTCTGTATAAATTTAATAGCCTTTTTTTTTTTTTAGAATAAATCACAGAGTGTAATAGTCTTTTATTATTGTTGAAGAAAAGAAGCTGCGGAATCGAAGGGAGTAAGAATTGGGCCCACCAAGACCTAGGAAACCATTGAGGTTTGATTTGGTGGACAAAAGCATGTGCTGTTGTCACGAGGACTTTAGTTCTCACTTGGAATCAATTAATTCAAACTTGTGTCGTTACAAAATTCATGAAATTGCTAACGAAATCAAAGTTGCTGGACTTTGTTTTTTCTCGTTTTAGGCCCCAATCGTACCTGCTTATGTAACATATATATATATATATATATATTCTTCTGGGTATATCCGAATAGGATTTTGTTTTTTAATACAATTTTTTAATCGATAAAAAGTTGGACGAAAAGCCCAAATCATGAGAATATTTTTATAATAGAATTGCCTTGATATCAGACTCCAAGAACCAAATTATCTTCTTTTTTTTTTTTTTAATGAAGGAAAATCAAAGTCTCTTCTTTTCGGATGTATGAAGTGGTTATAGATACAACCAACTACTTGTTTGATTATGGCTAACTGCAACTAGACAAACTGATGGTGGGGAAAAGAGTTGACAAGAAATGTTAGATGCTGTCCACTTCCAGTCGCACATATGGATCGTTGATAAATAACTGAGACGTGAAATAAATGTCATTTGAAATTTTGCAACGTTCGCCCGCTCATAATCTAAAATGTTGAAATGGATTCATGCGACGGTATTCTTTATCTCCATTGGCAACCAAGTTGAGCAAATGCGCATGGAACCATTGAAATCCAAGAAGTTATTCTGCGGCTAAAAAGCTGTACCCACGAGATGTGCTTTTGCTCTAGCGAATGGCAAGGTGCCTTTTTCTTACTCCTATCAATGTCTAATGTCCGGAAATCTTGTGTGGCTATCAGCAAATAATGCTAACAAATGTCTTGAGTAAAATAACAAATAACATCATGATCGCGGAAACACCTCGCATCAAGGATAAGCGACAGGCAAAAAAATACAAAAAGGCAACGGCAGATTTACCCCACTTAAATTGGAAGTTGGTCATAATTGTTGTTGATTTCTATGTTTGTCCCAACCAACATTCTTATTTTGCTTATACTTTACTTTTTAAAAAAAAAAAAAAAACTTTTTTGGGGGGTCTCCGCGTCTTTTGGTTTGTCCCACTGTCAGAAATTTCTAGCTCCGCCACCGCAAAAATGGAGAAGTTCTTTCAAAACCATACGCCAATGTTAGCGTGGAAGTTTTTCCAATTAGTTGACCACCTCGATTCTTGTTTCTTTTGGCCTCATGTCAAAGCTATCCGTTTCACGTTCGCGTATGTAAACAAGGAACGAATTTCACAGCTTGCACAACTCATGGATTTGACTTGTCTATTGTATTGTCAATTTGGCACACTCTATAAGTGATTGTACCATCGAAGCCAGTGGAAATTCCGGTCTGGCAATTTAGCAATAATAAATCTACCTTTTTTTTTTTTTTTTTGAAAATCCATTGTTGTTATGAGAACTTTTTATTTTTTTGGTATGTGGGAACTTAGCCTTCATGTTCGTTAAGTTCAAATAACAATCTGTAACTAAACATGGATAATACAATATACGACTTATACTAAAAGTTGAAAATTGTTGGTTTAATATTAACTGGTAAAAGTCGTTGTGTTTGATGAGAATTTGGTAGGAATTTTTGACTGGCTAGCTACTAAAGCAAACTCCTGCCACAATCTTCAACTGTGAGCCCGTGAAGTTGCTATCAAACCAAAGTTAGTTTACCCTTAATTTTTGTTTTTCGTTTTCTTGATCCTAGACGATGGTTACTTTTGTAGACCTTCAGTCATTCAAAGCAGCAGACACTATAATTTTACTTTTATTTCTTCGGCTGTTTTTTGACTGTCTTTCTGGCTCAATTTAGGCCTTGCTTGATTAACGGCCCAAACTACCCATATCGAGGAATCCAGCAAAACCGGAAATCACGAAGCACACCTATGACCCACATGTTTAGTTTAATCACGCCCATTTAGCCCGGTTTTTAATTCTTTATATATACGCCCCTTGCTCCGTTCATATTTCTCACAACATTTCCCTCACTTGCATTCAAGAAAAGAGTACACAATATGGCTAGCACCTGTCTCCTCTTGCTTCTCTTTTCTCTGCTAGCCCCAACCCTCATTGCCTCTTCCCCACTTCAGGACACAGAACTTGTAGTACAAGAAGTAAAACGGTAAATGGCTTCACCCATTCTACATGCATAACATGGTCGCCAGTCGGCACTGACTCTAGTGCCACGGTTGCTGTTAAATAGGTCTTATCGTTATAAATGTGCTACATTTTCTTGCGCAGGGCTGTTAATGCTTCTAGGAGGAAACTGAGCTTTCTGTCTTGCGGGACTGGCAACCCCATGGACGATTGCTGGCGGTGTGACCCCAATTGGGAGCAGAACCGCCAGCGGCTTGCTGATTGCGCAATTGGGTTCGGGAAGAATGCCATTGGTGGAAGAGATGGCAGAATTTATGTGGTCACGGACTCCGGCGATGATGACCCTGTGACTCCTAAGCCGGGGACTCTCAGACATGCCGTCATTCAAGACGAGCCCTTGTGGATCATTTTTGCTCGGGACATGACGATTCGATTGAAGGAGGAATTGATCATGAACTCGTTTAAGACGATTGACGGTAGAGGGGCTAGCGTCCATATCGCTGGCGGTCCATGCATTACTATACAATTCGTCACCAACATTATTATACACGGACTTCACATACACGATTGCAAGCCGGGAGGCAATGCTAACGTGAGGGACTCCCCGCGGCACTATGGCTGGAGGACCATATCCGATGGTGATGGAGTCTCCATCTTCGGTGGAAGCCACGTGTGGGTGGACCATTGCTCCTTGTCAAATTGCAACGACGGGCTCATAGATGCCATTTATGGGTCCACGGCCATCACTATTTCAAACAATTACATGACCCATCATAATAAAGTGATGCTGCTCGGTCACAGCGATTCCTACATTCAAGACAAGAACATGCAAGTCACCATAGCCTTCAATCACTTTGGAGAAGAGCTTGTCCAGAGAATGCCTAGGTAAAATCAAACATGTAATATCGACCAACTAACTAAATAATAATTAAATCCTTACCAGTTATCTAGGTGGTCTCCTATCATAATCATTATTGTTAAAATTAATCTCAAATTAATTATGCATTCACTGTTTCAGGTGCCGGCATGGGTATTTTCATGTAGTCAACAACGACTACACCCATTGGGAAATGTATGCCATTGGAGGGAGCGCAGAACCAACAATCAATAGCCAAGGCAATAGATTTGTTGCACCAGACAACAGATTCAGCAAAGAGGTCATGAGGGGCCCCCTTCACTTATCTAACCCAACTAACTAACTCTTTTGATGAAACCAATGCTGATCCAGAATAACCTTGACTAGCCATTTAACTGACTTGTTTTTTTTTTTGTTGTTCGTTTTTACGGCAGGTAACAAAACATGAAGATGCACCAGAGAGTGAGTGGAAGAACTGGAATTGGAGGTCAGAAGGAGACCTAATGGTGAACGGTGCATTCTTCACAGCATCGGGGGCAGGGGCCTCCTCAAGCTATTCAAAGGCTTCAAGCTTGAGCGCAAGGCCATCTTCACTTGTCGGTTCGTTAACGATAGGAGCAGGTGCACTTAACTGCAAGAAAGGTGCACGTTGCTGATTGTGACCCATTGAACCACTCCTTTTAAAGTGATTCAGGTAATATTATTGGACCATATGTATTTACTAGGTAGAAAAGGTGGGCAGATAAGGGAAGTTAAAAACAAGAAAGAAGCAAGGTGATCATCGAGAAGTAAAGAAGTCTACTTCAAGGTCTAGTTTTTCTCTTTTGGCTTTAATTATTACCTTCCCTCTATATTTTTATTCTTTTCTACTCAATTATTCCCTGGCGTTGTCCCTTTCTTTTTACGTTTTCCTCCTTTTTGTAACTCAACTTTTGGTGGTCACAACCTCGGCCTGTTACTCTTAGACCCACTTGGGATTCCTTTTTTCGGTAATCTTGATGGGCCAAGGGAAAGCATGTGCAGAAGTGTTGATATAGCACTAGATAATTTTTCTAAATTCTGATGCTCTCTCTCTCTCTCTCTCTCTCACACACACACACCCACCCACCCACCCACCCACACACACCCACACAAAAAAAAGAAAGTTCCAACCACCATGTCATGTATACTTCACAAGATCAAGGACGCAAAAAGATACACAAGAAGTAGAAAAGTGAAGACAGAAGAAAGTTCCAGCCACCATATATAACCGGCGGAATTAATACAAGTTCCTTATGAGTATGAAAGTTCAACGGCCAAAAATCACTTGGGTGCATGCCAGAGGAAAAGTATGAGGGATAAAATAAGGAAGCTATAATAAACGAAAAGCTCAGTAAAATCAGCAATATCGTGCTTCCTAATTTTCGACCTCGTACACCTCAAACCACTTTAATTGCAATATTATTCGGTCCATTTTTGACTTTTTTACAATTTATCTCTGAGACTTTCACCGATGAGATTTAACGCCAAAATTCTGCACAAACCACCCCGAGAAAGAAACCCTCTTCATAAAGGTCTAATCCAATATGGGACCACCTGGGGTCCATTGGGCGGGAGGATAAAAAGTGCGAAGCACATGCAATGCAATGCCACGAAACTTCTTTTGATAGGGTTAGCCACTTCCCCTGGACTAAAATCTCCTTTTCAAGCACACCTTTGTCAAAGTTGCACCATTTTTCCAGCAAGATCCGTACCTTTATTTACAGCCATCAAAGAGCCACCCATATCTTCTAGCATCGCACATGCAAACTGAGTTGGGACTTTAATGACGCATCCCCTCCAGCGGCTATACTTCATTATTCCATTCAACTCCCCAAAGTAATGGGCTAAACCGCTAGCGCAAGTACTGGCTTTAGAATTTTGCTACAGAGAGACTGTGAGAAGCCGACAAGTAAGTGGGTAGAAAACTTCATGCATGTAGCCCAGCCTGGGCCATTGTGCTGTCTGAAATTCATTGTCACTGTTCGGAGGGACCAGAATGGCTCCACGGAACTAATGACTTCTAGTTGGGCCTGACTTTGACCTACGGGATGGGCCCCCACAACTTCTTTCATTTGCTATTAGCAATGGAGTCGGGGACACAAAAAATTGTCATCTCTGCTGAAGTTTCCTGCCACCCACCCAATTAATATGGGATCATTTTTCCAGTGATCTTAGTTAACATACACATGCACTGGCAACTAGCAAAAAGCAATAATCCATGGAGGACAAAACCATTGTCCATTTTTCACATTGTAAATTGGCTATAAATGCATAACAATGTGGACGGATTTCAATCTGTGTAGAGAACGAACATGCCACATGACTATATGACGTGCCTGGTACATACACATCACTCTGTATAGAATGATCGACGAGCCACACGAGACAGTCGCCTGTAGATGGTAAAAACGATAGGCGGATGGCAATATGCGATGCACCGGATCTTTAACTCAAGCGCTTGAAGTTGGTCTCCAGCCATTTCGATTATTAAGTCAAAATAGCCGAAGGCTGGGAGTTCTTGGAAGATCGTGATCCTCGGCTGAAGCTCCTGATTCTCCGATTCATCGACATCAATGATTAGTTTAATCCATTTCTACTCTGTTTCCCCGTAACCATTAATTTATTTAATTCATTCACGTATATTATAATTATCAAGAATATAAACATCTATTTTTCAAATTTCAAGTTCAAATTTCAGATAACAGCGTAAGATAATGAAGCGGGCTAAGCTTTTTTTTTTTTTTGTGATTTTATTATTAGATTTAGATGCCAATTTGGGCGTAGGAAGAGACATACAGGGGCAAGTAGGCCCAATATTAGCATTTTAGAAATATAAACAGCATCTTGCGGACCATTGTAAGTGGACTCAACGATGTTTTAAGGCCTCCAAGTATGTGAATTCCACGAGGGGAACCGAATCATTCCAAAAGGAACGAGTATATTATGTCAATTCCATAAGTCGTCAATGTCAGGATCAAGGTCTAAAAACTGCACCAGCATTTTTTGTCTTTTTCATCGAGATGGACGGTGCTGTGCAAAAAAGAAATTAAAACTCCTCACCGCCAATTAAATTGATTATTACAAATTTTTCTCAGCGTGCCCGTCACAATTACGAAGGTTTAATCATATTCTCGTGGCGGGGACGGTGAAAACGGTGATTTATGAACGGGTGGCTGCAAGAGTAGGAGAAATGAGACGAGAAAAATAAAAGGAAAGTCAGAATGGGCGGCTTGACCTTGTCCTCGGCAACGTCGACACTTGGAAGGCAGTAGCAGTGGCGAATCCACAAAAAATTTTTTGGAGGGTTAATGTAGTGCCAAGTGGAGCCCCGCGCCCCCCCCCCCCCCAAAAAAAAAATATAGAGTATCAAGTGGACAAGAATGCACCAGATGAAAATTGGTAATCAGAACAAGGCTCTGTGCGGTTACGAGATCCTACTACGACGACGCACCATTGCGGAACAATGGACCTTAATTATTCTTACGTTTTTTTCCTAATTCCGCCCCCACCGTGCTCCCACCAACCAACCATCCAATCTTGTTCGATCTGACGGTGGTGGGCCAGAGGTCGCCGACAGATCGGCAGCTTTAGATCTTTTAAAAACCAGGCGAGATGCGTGGGATCTGAGCTAAGCCCAGCAGCAACACGGTATCAGATACCCTCTCGCGAGGACGAGGTGGACTGATGCCATGTGGCAACACTGAGACGCGTCGACTGGCTGCAACAACTGCGGGTGACATTTTCTAGGAGAGAACAATGGAAATGAGAAGGAGGTGACAAAGTCACGCTAAACTTGGACCCTTCCGCTCTCCAAAGGCCGTTTATAGACCCCAACGCCCTCCCTTTGGTAACTAGAGATAGAGATGAAAATCACCGCAGTGTTAAATAATTATATAAATATTTTTATAATTTTGTTAATTCAAAAATATTACATTATTAAACATTATTATTAGGACCACGTGGGCAAATTTGGGTGGCTATAACTAAACTCATAGATATTCCCACAAGTAATGCCCATTTCGTTAAAATGACGTACACAGGTATATCATCTTTTGACAACTTAAAGATCTGGTCCAAAACTTAAGATATGAACCATCGAAATCGACCGAGCTTTAATCATTGTTTGATTTATACTATATTCAAATCTATGGCATTTATTTATTTTTATTTTTTGCTATACTTCGTGGCCACTGTAATCACCACAAAACTGGCGCGTTGGGACGTCATTGTGGCAGCTGTCACAACACCAGGCAGAACAATTTGCACTTTCAAAAAGCTTTTGCGTGACGTGCCTTAATTGAAGATTTAAGGCGTCTTTACCCTATTTTCTTCCGATTTTCAGTTTTTGACTTTGAGTTCTATTTTCCTTCCATTAAAATATAAATTGCTGTTGAACGTACGCAACCTGTAGAAGCACGTGACGAATGGTTATCTTCTTTTGCTTCATTTTCAAATCGCTGGGCCCTTTCGGTAGCTGGCTGCCTATAAAGGTACAGATAAACCACCTCTAATTCGCTCTCTCGCACAAGTTCACGTTTCTCCCATGGAGGAAGCTCCCAACACAGCAACGACTCCATCGACGGCCATCTCCGGCAATCTGTACGGCTGCTCTCAGATCGCAGATCAAAATTCGGGTAATTCGCCTGATCCTGACATCCAAATCCTCACCTCCGGTGGCCTTCGCATCCCCGCTCACGGCAGCATTCTGGTACTCCCCAGTCTGCGCTCCACTCGCTCGTGTTTTCTGACCTTTTCGTGTAAAATCAAAGTTTCTCGTTACTGAAAGAGATCATGCTTCTGCTGTTAAGTTTGAGGAGTTCATTTTGCTTCCCTTTTGTTGCTTAATCTTTGTGCTGTTTGTATGCAATTAATTTTACATGCAGGCATCAGCATCGCCGGTGCTGGAAAATATCATAGACAGGCCACGCAAGCAACAGGGATCCGAGAGAGTCATTCCCATCCTCGGCGTTCCCTGCGACGCCGTTTCCGCGTTCCTTCGATTCCTCCACTCCTCAAGGTCAGTCTGATCGCAGCGGTCCATTTACGGAGATTTCTAATTCGATTCAAATTAAATTAATATTATATGTGAAAGAAAAAAAAAAGAAATTTAATTAAAGTGTAGTAAATAATTTAACTTATATATCGGACGGCTGGGAAATTCTGAATCCTAGTTGACGGCTGCTTGGCGCCCAAGGCTATTCTTGCATCTGGTGGAAGGAAACTCCGTAGATTTTACTGGTCGTTGGATAAATAAACTGACGGAAATGCCCCTGCTCGGTTCAGGTGCGGCGACGAGGAGTTGGAGAAGTTTGGGATCCACCTACTGGCCTTGTCCCACGTGTACCTGGTCCCACAGCTGAAGCAGAAATGCGTGAAGAACGTCGGTCAGCGGCTGACGATTGAGAACGTGGTGGACGTCCTCCAACTGGCAAGGCTCTGCGACGCACCTGATCTTTATCTCAAGTGCATGAGGCTGGTTTACCGCAATTTCAAGCCCGTGGAGAAAACTGAAGGCTGGAAGTTTCTGCAGGAACACGATCCTTGGCTCGTGCTAGAGATCCTCCAGTTCATCAATGAAGCTGAATCGGTAGGTTCTTTTTCTAAAAGATTTTTCAAGACCGCGTTTGATTAATAAATTGTAATTGCAACGAAGAAAGTTTTATAATCTGTTCACGTGCTCTGCAGAGGAAAAAGAAAACGAGGTGGCACAGAGAACAGCAGACGCTGTACATGGAGCTTGGCGAGGCAATGGAGTGCTTAGAACACATATGCACCGAAGGTTGCACGAGTGTTGGGCCATATGACGTGGGCCCAACAGAGAAAAGGAGGCCCTGCAGCAAGTTCTCCATGTGTCGGGTTCTCCAGCTTCTGATCAAGCACTTCGCTGCCTGTAAGAAGCGGGTCAATGGAGGATGCTCCCGTTGTAAGCGGATGTGGCAGCTTCTTAGGCTTCACTCCTCAATCTGTGACCAACCTGATTCTTGCAAAGTTCCCCTTTGCAGGTAATTCTTACTTAAAACACAATTAATCAAGATTGCAATGCAAATTTTTGTCGTTGTTTTTTAGTAAAATTGCGGGATTGGTATCCATTAATGATTTTTGGCAGCCCATGAATGGGGAATTTAGGACGGAAAACACCACACCACACAACACGACCCGATTCTAACTTTTCCTTGGATTTCAATTTCATTTGCTCTGTCTGGGATTGGAAAAAATTGTGGAGCCATGTTTTTCTTTTTGATCAGTTGCATCTACCCAATAGAAAAACGTGTCAAACTTCTTGAGTTAATGCCGCTTCGCACCAGTCCCTCATAAAGGGATCCGGAAAGAATCTTGTAATTGATTTTCTTCGGCTTAGAGCTGCATAGTATGCTCCTTGTGATACACCAGGTCATTTAGTTTTTAAGCTTATTGCATTTTATGTCCACTCATAATCAACATTTTAGTTGGTAGATATGTGGGCTTAGGAGTTTTTCCTTTGATTGCATTCTGTTTGTTTCCGGAAGCTCGAAAGTGGAGGGTTGGCTTGTCAACATCGCTTGATCTGTATCCCTTGATGTAACCCTACGTCTAAAATGGCCATTTTTTTTGTCCTGCTCAGCATTTCAACAACCAACTTGCTAGTTAGAGAAAAGGTAATTTGTACCAAGCTAACGACGCCGAGCAGAAGGTCCAAATCTGTGTGACAAGAAATATGATATTTTTTCGTTGGTTCTCTTGATCCTTATTCCATTTGGGTCAACTTTGTGTTAGACGCACCGTAACTGGGGTGGCCCAACTGGACCATTTATGCCAGGGAGTGCCTTGTAACTAAGGGATTCTCTGTACTTTGAGGATGCATTTTTAACGGGCAAATGCAAATGTGATGATTACAAATGAAATTTCTGTTTGCTAAATAACGAAAGGGGGACTCACTCACTTTCAACAATTCGTTTCTACAAAAAGTCCATATTTTGCTACAGGTTTCTTGCCACATTTCTTTCCAAAAAAAAAATTCACTGTGCTTTATCATTTCCACTGTTTCTTGTGCAGACAATTCAAATTGAAAATGCAGCAGGAGGAAAAGGGTGGTGACACTCTATGGACGTTGCTGGCGAGGAAGGTGGTGTCTGCTAGAGCCCTGTCTTCTTTATCTCTTCCCAAGAGGAAAAGAGAAGAGGAACCAAGGGACACAATACATGATCACGGGACTAGAAATTTCAGATTTTAGTACGTTGAATTTTAGTGCCGGGGAGGGTCTCCGTGAGGGGCCAATATAGTATATGAAAGCTTTGTTTTAGGCTTAGGCTTTAGTCCATTGCCATTCGTTTCTTTCCAGTGTGCATAAAGGCGTGGACATGCTGCTAATAGGTAATGCAAGTGACCTAGTCTGTTAATAGGCCTAGACTTTGGTCCTTTGCCATTCGTTTCTTTCCAGAGTGCATAAAGGCGTAGACAAGCTGTTAATAGGCAATGCAAGAGACCAGTCTATGTATGGGTTGTACATGGAACGATTGCTTGTAGCCTAAACTTTTTCCATTTATATAAGTTATTCGTTCTCTTGTAGTCTTCCTTTTGCGTCATTCGAACTACCCCTTGTAGCTGAAGCTGACAAGGTGAGTTTTAGCTTGATAAGAAACGTGTAATTTTAATTTATACATGTCAAAAACTATAGTGATTTTAATGTTAACGCATAGATATTAAGACCCAAATTCATTCTGACCCATAGAGCATATATGCTGGCATGTTTCGTGTCTTCTGTTGGATACTGCATGCCAGGAACTCAATCATATGTAACATCATTCTTCCTCCTAAGCTGTGATTTATTCACAGGCAATTGGCTGAAACATTTGTTCAGTCTCAAGCGGGAAAGAGGTGCACCAAGTAATTTCATCATCAAATCTGTAATTATCATGAACATTATTGTTGTTGTGATAATGATGAAACTTAACAACAGCATCAACAATATACTAGGAAACAGGTAATAGCCGAAACTGCTAGGGAATCCCGAGTCAATTGTCTATGAGGTTTGTCAGAGTTCGTCCTCTGGAGAAGATTTATGTCCTCCAGGATTGGATGAGTTCTTGACAGGATATGGGCCTCCACTACTACACCACACAGACCCTCTCTGTAGGAAATGCCGCGCTGCATCCTTGTGTAACCCTTCTCCCCATGCAAGACCTCAGGAATTCTTCACAATCCAGTACTTAGTTCCATTGAGAGTCATTCCGAAACCCACGATTGCAACTCCATGACTCAGCTATGTTCCACGGTCTCCAGTAAAGACGCCCTGCACACACGCAATCAAATGAAGAAAGGTTCCATTTGATCACGTTCGCTAGGATTTCCCCGTAAGTATATGTTAGTAATAGAAACGATCGTTCCATTTCACAAGTGGTGCCTAGGCAAGTCGGAGTGGCAGCTTACCTCTGAGTAGAACTGGAAATCAGAACCTCCGGCATCTATGGCCACAGAAACAGGTTGGTTTGCTACCGCTTTAAGGAACGCATCCTCATCGTTGGCAGGCACATTCTCATGCCCCTCAGTAGACACTGCAGGAGCATTCTCCTACGGAAGGAAAAATACAAAAAAATTAATGGAGCAAAAAAATTTGACTCTTATGCTGAGAAATTGAGCAGCGAGTTATCAAAGAGAAACGGCGAACTTTTGCAACATTACAAGCTCCATCTTCAGCTTGGTAAGGATAATTAGCCTCTGTTTTTTAATGAACTCAAATGCATAGTCCATTAGGCCTCCGTCACAACCTTGCTCTTCTGAGTCGTCACAATCCACCAACACTAACTCGGACAAAGACACCCGCTTGTTGGTCTTAATTTGATTAATGCCCTCCACTGTTACAATTGTTGAAAATGCCCGGCAGCTACCTATATCACATCGATAACAAAGTTCATTGAACTGCAAGCCGCCAAAGCAAGCTAAACAGCTAGAGTACAATTAAATATCAAAGTGAGAGAATTGAACCTTACCACATCGGCCTTGGTCCTTAACACCGGCTACAGCACCTTTCTTCCTCCAATCAACGGTGGGTGGCACCCTATCTACACTCTCGTACATGAAGCTCCCGTTTCCGCGGGGCACCCAAAGGAACATCCTGTGATGTTTAACTTTTGAGCCTGCATATTTGTTCCGGAATTCATGGTTAGTCATGTCTGCAAACTTGTCCAACTTCAATTTATAAGGCCCGTCCATCTTGTTACTGTCGTGAACTTGCATGACCTTTTCCTTGAAAACATTGAAGCGCTTGTGTTTCTCATCAAGACTCCTAGTTACAGTGTGGTGGCTCCCCCAACTCTCGTACAAATCCCACAAACTATCCTCGGAAGCCAAGTCCTTTTCATGGAAATCAAAGCTCTTGGCCTATCCCTACAACCAAATAAAAGGAGAGAACAAGAAGCAAAACCTTCTTCACTTCCATTAGCTGGGAGGAATACACAAAAGAGATGGGATATAATTAAGGACCCGGGACTGGTTTATACAGGAAAACAACAATAAAAACAGGGACCAATAAATGAAGAAGTTACAGGTTTTTTACGGGCACCAACGATATCTAATAATGAAAAAAGATAGAAGTAGAGGGGGTTTACAATGGAGAAGGAACTGTATGGATTGAGTTACTCATACAAGAAAGTCCTGGTTATACTAGTGATGCATTGTCATATACTTAGCAAGCAAACTGTGTTTGCTTCTTTGCAATAATAAAAGGATGCCTTAGGCAAACAGTGGCTCTCTTCGAACAATTTTAGGTGCAAAACAAGCAAGGAAACTCGTGGGGCAATTGGGCATTGGGGACACACACACACACACACACATATATATTTTGAAGGCTTACGAATGGGCTTTACATACTATAAGATAAGGGAGAAAAGATGGGTGATGGCAGTGTATAAGGGCTTTTAGCCATGCCCACGATATGTTCACAAGTTGGATATAAAGTTATTGTAATTGATTTTGGCTTTAAGCCTTCAAGTTAATCGAATAGACCTTAAAATGTCCTTTTTTTAGGGCGAGGGAAGAAGAAAATGTGACTGAATAAGCGTTAGTTAAAGAGAAAAGTGAAAGTAGTTTTACCGAGAGATGGTGTGTAATATGCAGTGGGTGCTCGTTATTCGCATATGTGACCGTCGAGATTGGTTTTGGAAAAATGAAAAGTTACGTAGTTATCAAACTAAAATTGGTTAATTAATTGATTGTGTAAATGTTTACACATATGCATGCATAGACAAAATGAAACGTTCATAGCATAACCCAAAAGTGAATTATTAATAATCATTAATACTAAAAAAAACAAAGAATTTAATTATCATCTTATGCTTAATATAGTAATACTAAAAATCCTTCTTAACAATATGTAAAAATCAATTTAATTTTTTATTATAATTTTAAATAATCAACAATAAATAAAGAGTTAGTATATTTTAATTTTAAGTAGTTACTTAAAAACAAAAATGACGAACCACTAAAATCTTCAAACTTCTCACGTTAAATTATTCGCCTGACTTTACCGCAAATTATCTAGTTACCATCCTTTTAAATTGCCCCCACGCAGGATCGAACTACGGACCTTCAGTTTACAAGACTGACGCTCTACCACTGAGCTATAGGGGCTGGACAAATGGCAAGTTTTCACTATTTTTATAAAACCATTTAAAGAAGACAAATTAATGTATCCCTCCAGGGCAGACATTCTGGAGATCGGAAGGAAGAGCGAGGGAGCCAAACGGCTTGAAATGGACGACGACGCGTTCGAACCTGTATGCATATTTGTAATCGCATTCATCGGAAACACCTGTGGTTGTTGATGCATACACGATGAAACAAACCTAATTCTCTTGAACTGTTTATTTATTTTATTTTATTTTTTATTTTTCGATTTTGGTGTAGGATTTAGTTCATGCCATTTTCAAGCAAGTGTGGACCAGAACAGCCCTCGGTTTGCACTCTCCTCTCTCTCTCTCTCTCTCTCTCTCTCTCTCTCTCTCTTCTTCATTCCAGGACTTTTCTCATTTGAGTTATTCAAAATCCGTCACCGTTTTAGGGCGCGACAAGAACGAAACCACCGATGCTGTCGACGGAGAGGTAAACTCTGTGTCAATCTCATTTCAAAACTCTTTTCCATATATATGTGTGTGTGTGTGTGTGTGTAGATATTACATTGAATTTCAATTAAACTCGCAGTGCATTTGAATTCATATTTGTTGTAGGTAGGAGTTGGAGCATCCAAGAAAAATCGTCCCACTTCCGGTAGCGCACATCCTTACTTTCATATTTATTTTGTCCTCTTTTTTTCAGTTTTTTTTTTTGCAATTTCGGTTCTTCCCACACAGAGGATTTGCTTGAGTGGTTACGGAGGGTTTGCAAATTTGATCGTGGGGGTTTTTAAAAAAAAAAAATTGATCTTGTTTTAAATGCAGCTAATTCAAATGCGCTGAAGCTGAGTTGTGAACTTCTCCGACTTTTTATCTCAGGTTAGATAGATGTTACTCTAAAAAAAAATGCAAACCATCTGGGTATGTTAATATTTACTGTAAAACGTTGTTCCAGAGGCTGTGCAGCGGGCTGCAACGATTGCGGAAGCGGAGGGAGGGAGTAAGATTGAAGCAACTCACTTGGAGAGGATACTTCCACAGTTACTTTTGGATTTTTGAGGTATTGATGATGAGCATGCAGATGTACCGGACTTTGATTAGACTGTTTGAATTCTGGGGATTAGGAATGGTGACTTTTATGAAACGATTTGCATTGGAACTATCACTTTCATGCAGAAATTTTACCAGCCAGCATCATTTGATTTCATTTCTCTTGTTTATTTGATCAATCTCTCAGCAAAGGAATTTGCACTGATGCTTGCAGTTTTTGCTATTCTTGTTGAAACAAGCAGAGAGGTGGGTATATATCAGCATGTACTGTTTTTCTCCCATCTTCATGAGTTTGAAATGCTCAGTGGTTTTTATTTTTGACTGATGGTGCTATTGCTTCTGCTTATTTAGCTAACCATGTCTGTCTTTCTCTATGTCTGATTGATGTTGGCTCAAATGAAATTAGCATGAACTTAGATGAGAAAGAAGGTGCCGAGTGCATAATTTTTTGTCTTTGAGACCTGCGCCTTTGACCAGCAAATCGTCACACAGGAAGGCAATGCTGCAATGGATATGTAGGTTGAATTTCTTCATGCAAGAGATTTTTGTACGGCATACATATTTATAGGATTCCCTTTTGAGTTGATTTTTTTTCTTAACAGGATTTTTTCTAATAAAAAATAACTGCTTGAAATTTTAGGTTTTTTATGCAGTGGATGGTACTTTGAAATTGATACTATTATTGGTCCATCTCATTGATTACTGAAAAGAGCTGCAGCAGTCAACAATTTACAGAATACAGAACTGGTAGGAACGTTTATAGGATTCAAGTCCAACTCTGAACATACTCTTACCTGTTAGCATTAGTGTACCCAACTCTGAATATCCGCTTATCTGCTAACTTTTGTGATTTTATTTCTATTTTGTCAGTTTTTTATATTTTGTATACCTCATCTCATCCCTTAGGGCCTGCAATGTGGAAGAAAAAGGTCAGCCATATATGGCTTTTATGCCTTTGGCTCTAGTTTTTCGGTTTGTCTATTGCCTATATCTCATCTTCTGGGATACTCAATGTGGAAGAAAAAAAGCAGCCACCAATCTTGATTTATTAGGCACTTTAGATTCTTGTTTGTAAACGATAAAATTCACAGAGAACTTGTCCTTATCTTTGTTGAAAAACCAAAATAGTTCCTTTTGACAGAGAATTGAACAAAGAAGTCGTGCTAGGCCTTAACATTAGGGGGACAAGTAGGGAAGTAAATAGTCTTCCACTTGTTATGATGTTTTCCATGCGTATAAACATTTCAAACGGATGAATCCTTGGACCAATTCTGCCATCACTTACCATGGTGAAAAAGTTGTGCAGCAAGAAAATTTTAATCATTTTATGCCTCCAACTTTCTTCAGTGCCCAGCAGGAAGTAAATTAAAGTTTTTTTTTATATTGAATTTACTGAATAAATAGGATAAAGATTGTTTAAAAAAATTGCAGCCTCATGATCTAAACCTGCTATGCTGATTTTCATGCTTGACATTTCCCTCTCATGCGTGGGAGTGTCTGATAGATGAAGATCTTCTGTTTCGAGGAGGGAGAAAGGGAGAAAATACAGAGTCTTGTTGAACTCTATTGGCTGCTTTAAGAAAATCTTCTTTAGTTTTTGGGTGAATATTACATAGCAATAACATAAAAGTTCATCTGTGGCAAAGATGTTCAGTGGCTGGTAAAATTCGAAATTGAGAAGCACATGGGATTAGTTGTGGCCATATTTATGGACGAGTACAATTTTGGACATAGAAAAGTTGCTATGGCAATAAGAGAAGATCTTTAAAACATTTCACTTCACACAATACTAATGATGATTACCAATTACACATAAGAAGATCTAATTGATCACAAGTTTCCTTTTGCTAGGATGGAGGCCAAAGACCGTTACAATATGGAGTCACCAGGATTTGAACCCGGAACCAACAAGTTCTAGCAAAGACTGTTCTGCAAGAACTAACTAATAATCAACTGATTAAGGATTCATTCTTTTCATATGCTTCATTATTCTTGTACCCAACATTGTCTTTTATAGTTAATTGAAAAAGCTGCAGCATTTGCTCACGGAAGCCATCCACCATCAACTCTCAATCAGTTGCTCGATGGGCTTAATCTGAGATAACATGCACCTGACATCTTTGCTGTTAGGCCTTTGTTTTGGGTCTTCTAGGGTGCAAAAGCAAGCGATTTTCAAAACCAGCAGCATTTGTTCCTCAGATCCATTACCCATCAACCTTGGATCAATCGCTTCACTAGGATTTTCTGACGTCATGATATTTCTCATCCACTTAACCAGACTCATCTCTCGAGTGTTTTGAAAGAATTCATCAGATGGAAGCATTCCCGTCACCAGAACCCCAAGCAACACACCGAAGCTGTATATGTCACACTTGTCTGTGAACTTGAAGGTCTGATGATACTCTGGTGCAATGTATCCGACAGTCCCTGCAACGTTAGAAGCTGTGATATGTGTGTCAGCATCCGCCATTGCTGTTGCAAATCCGAAATCAGCAATTCTTGCTTCCATGTCATCGTCAAGGAGTATATTTGCTGGCTTGATATCTCTATGAATAATGCAGGGACTGTGGCTCTTGTGAAGGTATTCAAGGCCTGCCGCTACTCCCGTTGCAATTCGGTGCCTTGCAGGCCAGTCCAATTCTCTAGTTCCTTGTGAAACCTGATTCAGCATGTCCTGCAAGCTGCCATTTTTCATGAATTCATAGACAAGAAAATGGCAATCAGCCTTGGATACATGTGCTAAGAGAGGAAGAAGGTTTCTGTGCCGAATGTGACCCACTGTTTTGATCTCTGATCGAATTTGTCTCATTTTCCTTTCCATATTCTTACTATCTTCGTCAGCCAATTCTGCCGCATCCTTTTGGGGTTGATCAATCTTTTTTATAGCAATCAATTTCCCTCCTGGCAACTCAGCTTTGTAAACCTCGCCACACCCACCTCTTCCAATGATTTCTAACGACGCAAGCCCATCATCTCTGTCTAGGAAGGCCAAATCCTCAGCGTTTTTGATAATCCTTGGACTGAAGATTGCAGGACCTAGATCCTTCCCTCCACCTCTTAAAGCAGCCAAGATTAGCCTAAACATCACCGCGAACACAAAGCCAGATATGGTCCCAGCCAGGGCTCCAGCAAGAAGTCCTAAGATCCATCCACCCATCTTCTTTTCGCTCTTTTTGTGTTTATGGCCTGCAACTGATGGGCCGGGAGCTTGAGCAATAGAAGAACTTGTGCTAGGAACTGGTGCAGCAGCAGAAGAAGCATTGCTTCCTCTAGTCGTATTCTCGGCCAAAATGTACCGTCTCGGGTATGATTCCGTTCTTCTTATAGCTGGCACAGATCCTTCAAGGAAACTATTTCCAGAGAAATCGACGTGTTGGAGATTACGAAATGAACGTATGGACTTCGGAATTTTCCCAGTGAAGAGATTGTTGGAAAGAGAGAGAGTTTCTAAGTTGGGAAAATGCTTCAAGAAACTTAAATTCCCATAGAACATGTTGGATGACAGATCAAGGACCCGAAGGCGAACAAGTGATGATAACTGAGAGGGAACTTCACCTGAAAACTGGTTGTTTCCAAGGTCCAGCACTTCCAGCTTCTTGCAGTTGACTATTTCGGGTGGGACATGGTCAACAAGTTGGTTGTTCGGAAGTGAAAGCTCTTTGAGCTCGGTGAGCCGTCCGACCACGGGAGACAAGAATCCGGTGAGCCGCTGGGATTTGAATATGAGTCTGGTGATTTTGAGTACGTAAGCGTTATTGCTAGAGATTCTCCTCTCACAAACCACACCTGGGGTGCTGCAAGGTGTGGCAGAGAGGCTTCGTTGACCATTGATGCCCAAGCGTTTCTGAATGATGGAGAAGGCTTGGTGGTCTGAATTGTCAAGACTCAATCTTGCATGGGTGAGGAGGAGCAGAGAGAGGAGGAAGAGGAGACGGAGGCGGTGTCTGTACTTGTTGGGGGAGAGAGCCATTTTGATGGTGGTTCCCGGCGGAGGAATGGTTGGAGGGAGCACACCGACGTTGAAATGGTCTCGGGGCTGGCTGGCGAAGGGTATTTCTTTGCTTTTTTTTATAACCAATCTGCGTGGAAAAATTCAACCATTTGGGGCCCCTTGGTAAGGTTCCTTTGATTTGTTTGTGCGGTATTAAACTTTTTTCTTTTTTATCCCTGCAACGAGTCGTCTACTTCGACAATTGGCCTTCTCCAGTCATACAGAATTTCTTACGAGGGTGAAAACTGATTTATATTATATATATAATATCAATCTTCTGATTCCATTACTGGGCTTGCAACCGAGTTTACAGCTAAAGACCCCAGGCTGAGATTCTGATGTGATCACCCAACTTAATCAAGGAAGTAACTTAATTAAGTAATTTTTTTTTTTTCTATCAAAAGCAATTGGGGTGCTTTGTAAAGTCACAGCATTAAATTTACCAACTTATCCAAACGACTAGTACCAGCATGGTGGCAGCCTATGGACGCTTCTCAGAAGTCTTCGGGTCAAGTCAACGGTGAAAGGCACCCTTTGCCCAGTCAAGTCAATAACATTAAAATAGGGGGCAAGAATGCTACAGGCAGCTTTCGGTGGTTGGATCGATTGCAATTTTTTCCGCTCTGGAAGTTGACAACATTGATTAAGAGCCCCCCACCAGCGTATTTCCATTGCCGTCTGCGACTGGCACTGGACTGGAATGTTTGCACCAGAGACTTGAGTTACCAACTTGGAAGACACGCTTTATAGACTATTATATGCCATGCTAAACACCGGTGGCATAGAAAATAAAGATAATCGGAAGCTAGTTTTCATATGCAGAAAGGGTCATCTACAGAGAGATCATTACTCTAATAAAAATAATCGTACCACGAACATGAAAATGCTACGCATGGACGACAAGCAGACGGGGTCATTTTCTTAGTCGATGATGTAATTATGTTATGGTTAGACCTGGTCAATTTCAAGAACGCCAGGCTCTTAATAAGTGGATGCCTAGCCATCTGGCCGTGAAATGGACGCCTCGAGTCATGGTCGGGCAATAATACAAGCAGATTGCTCTTTTTTCTTTGTTTTGGGGGGGGGGGGGATGGAATGGGCCTATATCGCTTATTATTGGACACTGGGTCGTGCTGAGAGAAGCACGAAGTAAATGAATAAGAATTGCTTGGTTACACAATAGTTGGGTTTTCTTGAACATGCGGCCAGAGCCACGAGCTGGTGATTGTCACTCTCCGGGTGTCATATGGTGAGTCCTTATGCCGTATGGCTTGTTGTCTGGACCCAAGATCTGGGCAGACGTACTGAATGGATTAAATAATAAAGGCCCAAGTACCCACGATATGAAAAAACCGAAGCAAAGTCCCTCCTGGCCACACGGGGCCCAAAGCAACCAAGACGACATCCCGCGACAACGCTAGAAGGTACAAAAATCGACTTAAAATCAAGAATTGCTGCCTTTTGATTTAGAGATTTTTTTCTTTTTTCCAAAATTTCTAGTCCAGTGCTACGTGAGATTCAAACTTAGGGAACACTTGGGGCTGTGGTTGTGGGAAATATGCTTGATATGTTATAGTTTTTTTTTTCTTTTTTTGTTTTTGGTGGACCTCATGTGGAGCTTAACAACACTCTTGTGACTTCGATGCTGATCGGTTAACTTGTGTTGTGTTGTGTTGCAATATTCTTTTTATGTGGAGGAAACATTTTTAGCATGCTAAGATGATTTTACTCTACAGGGACGGGGTATTTCACTGCACGTTTTGCGGTGATGGTCGGACCTGAGGGCCGTGCTGTTGGTGTGGAACATATTCCAGAGCGTGTTGCATCTTCGACGAAGAACATTGAGAAAAGTGCAGCAGCCCCATTATTGGAACAAGTTTCCCCTTCTGTGCATGTTGGTGGTATGTTCTGAAACCTGCAAATGGTTAATTCTCTTCGTAAGAGACAATGAGTGCTCTTCTCTTATCTTACTAGAATTGTGGACATGAGAACTTTGTTCCCAGTATATGTAAGTTAGCAGTTCATTCAGTCAATTTGCTTGCTAAAAGATATTCAAGTGCTCTGAGATGAGTTCTCATGGCAGATTATCAAATGTTAATTACTAACCTTTTAAAAAAAAAAAAAATTATGCTTATGGCTGTAGATGGAAGACGAGGTTGGCCTGAGTTTGCACCGTATGATGCTTACATATGTTGATCCCTGAGGCACTTCTGGACCAGTTGAAGCCTGGTGGCCCAATATCTGGGCTGTATTATAGAATGGATTCTTGAAGACAGGACCAAAATAAGAAAAAGAAGCGTGGAGCGAGTGTTGTTGAAGAAAGAAAGCCAGAAAAAAAAAAAAAAGAATGCCTTTGCCTCTATCTCCGACAGTGTTAGCGTATGATTGCCGCCACTGTGCCCCTCTTAAACGCCCCTTCCTCGGCAGCACCCACGACTCCTCTTTCCACCACCACCACCACCGTCCCCAGCTGCGCAGCCTTCCCTTTCTAACTCGCTCCACCACCCTCTCTTCTTTCAATCTCCCCAACAACCTCACTCGGCTCCTCATGGGCAAGTCTCTCTTCTTGAGGATGGAGGTAACGCTCCAACCCTCCGGACCCCTCCTCTGTCTCTGCCTTCCCATTTTTGTGTATTAAGGCTCTTTTGTTATGTCTTTAGTTATTTATTTATTTAAGTCTAATTGTATTCAAGTAGTTGGGTTTAGTTTCTGAATTGTTTTGTGCATCGCTCTAAAATTGAAAAGGTGGAATCTTTGATGACTAATGAAGAGTGTTGATTGGGGATGGTTTTCTAGAGGGTGTGAGTTTTTCAATTATCACGTGTTGGAGAGAGCTTTTAACAATCGTAACTTAAAAAGGGTTTGCATTGAATCAGGCATTTTCTCTGTATATCTTCAAGAGAAGAATTGTGGGTGATCTCCACTGTTTTGTACGATTTAAGTACGTAAACTGGTATTGGTAATTTCGGTTCATTGTGAATGCCGCATTTGTGGTAATTGATATTAAGTTGCGTTGCCTTTTCCATATTGTGGCCGCTGGGTTGAAGTTTCTGTAAATCTAGTGCTCTTTGGGTTGTTTGATGTGTGCATTTTCAGGGAAATTTACACCAAGTTGGGTAGACATATTTTGTTCTGCTGGCCACTTTAATAAAGGGTTTCAGCTTCACTGCCTTAGGCGGACAAACTGAGCGTACAGCCATTGCTAACATGGAGACCATGAACCGGAGTATACACTCTGAAGATTTTAGTTGCACCTTTCATAACTACGGTCAATGAAAATTTTCTCACTTTGCTTTGTAAAAGCTGGTGCTTCTGGCTGTGTATGGTTGGATGCAGTTTTTTTGGTAGTGGTAATTGTTGTTTAAACTTTGAAGAGTGAACTAATATTTTCACATCGGTAATAGTAATAAAGATCCTGACATGGTTCTTTTCCAATTTACTATTATTGTGGTCAGTCTTGTTACACTCAAGCTTTGTATGCTTTATTTGCATAAATTTTGAGTGGAGGTTGTTTTAAATTTACAGAGATACTGGAGTGGAAGCGGCATTAATAAGAATAAAGAGATGGTGAGGCATTTGGAAAATTATGGAGTTATCAAATCCAAAAAGGTGGCTGAAGTGATGGAAACTATTGATAGGGCTTTATTTGTTCCAGAAGGAACCCCAGCTTACGTTGATAGCCCTATATCCATAGGTTACAATGCCACAATTTCTGCACCACACATGCATGGACTGTGTCTTGAGCTGTTGGAGAAGAATTTGAAGCCTGGCATGCATGCACTAGATGTCGGTTCAGGTAAATTCTCTTCTTGTTGTCCCTAGCCATACTGCTTTCATAATTATTTTGATTGTTGAGGTGCTTAAACTGAAGAACTGAAAATCAACCAAACAATCAATTTGTTTGAAAAATGAAGGTGGTTGTTGTGAAATTTAGGCACTTCATGCCGACAGTCTGATTGTGGTTATGCATGTAGTATAATGCTCTTAAGCTGTTCAAATTGCTGTTGACTGTCCATTAATGAAAGTTGATGGGCTTGGCACTTATGGTTTGTTTCTCAAGCTTTATGTTCAACTGGGTACTATTGATCGCACCTAAACTCTTACTTAAACCTCTGGGATGGGCATGAGAACAAGGGGAGGGCCTTGGGTGGTGATTGTGGAAAATACACTTGATATGTTATAGTTTTTTGGCCATCATGTCGAGCTTAACAAATCTTGTTATTTTGATGCTAATTAGTTAACTTGTGTCATGTTACAATATTCTTGTTATGTAGAGAGAGAATTTTTAGCAACATTAGATGCTTTTTCTTGACAGGGACTGGGTATTTGACTGCATGTTTTGCGTTGATGGTTGAACCTGGGGGTTGTGCTGTGGGTGTAGAACATATTCCAGAGTTGGTTACATCTTCAATCAAGAACATTGAGAAAAGTGCAGCTGCTCCATTATTGGAACGAGGTTCCCTTTCAGTGCATGTTGGTGGTATGTTTTGAAAGCTGCGAATAGTTATTTCTTTTCATAAGAGACTACGAGTGCTGTTCTGTAGCTTATTAAAATTGTGGACATACTGCCTGGTGCCCACAAGCCATTTAGAACTTTGTTCCCAGTATGTGTGAGTGGGCAGTTCATTCAGTCAGTTTGCAAGAAAATTGACATTTAAGTGCTCTTAAATGGATTTGTTCTGTTTGATTGCCAACATTTTTGTTTATGCTTATGCTGTAGATGGAAGACAAGGTTGGCCTGAGTTTGCACTGTATGACGCCATACATGTTGGGGCAGCTGCACCTATAATGCCTCGGGCACTTATCGACCAGTTAAAGCCTGGTGGCCGGATGGTGATCCCGGTTGGTAACATATTTCAGGATCTGAAAGTTGTTGACAAGAAGCAGGATGGCTCCCTCGATGTCCAGACTGAAACTTCCGTTTGTTACGTCCCTTTAACAAGTCGAGATGCACAATTACAGGACTATTGATTGTAGTCTCAGTTTGCAAGAAAAATGTGTATATCCCATGCTTATGTTTAGAACTCAATGACTTGTTGAGCAATACAGTAAATGCGACTGCTCGGTAGGTGTGTCGGGTATCATCGTCTGTCCTTTGTAAGGTCTCTCTTCTTGAGTAGATTTGTATATAATAAAAGGTTTCGCCTTTTTCGTTTTTCCGTTAATCTTTATTCACTTCCTTGCATTTTAAGGCCTCGTATGAATCGCCTGTTTATCTTCAGGAGTGGCTTTTTTTCGTCTCCAGTGCTTGGGTCGAATTGAAATTATTTATCTCATCATCCTTGTGAGTTTCACTCTTGCTCAGATGTAGTCCACGTCTTATCTTATTGCTTGTCTCGTAACATTTCTTTCAATTCCATTTTCAATTTTTGGCGACAAAACATAGGCACTGATCGCGGCAATATTTGCAGCGGCTCAGTAGACGTGGGAAACTTGCCTAATTTGCCTTATTTCCTGTTCCGTTACTCGGGGTTATGCGAATGCCTTTGGACCTACCGGCCTTGCAGCTTCAAGTGGAGTTCGGTAGATACAATGACAGCAAAATGGAAAATAAAATAGTTGTATCGTAACTTATAATGCGGTGCCTACTCCACCAACAAATCTACAGGAATATCTCATTACAGTTTCTGTAACAATTTCATCATAAATAACTAAAATTTCCCAAAAACCTACCCTATAGAGGAAACTGGCAACTAAAAGGGAAAAATACCTCCAAGAACAGAAGAAAATTTAGAGATGAAAATGAACCACTGTTGGTGGAACCCATGTCTCAATCACGTTGTTTAAAACGATCGCCTTGGTCTTCCCTCAGCAGCATTCACTCTGATTGCCCTGCCATCAACATTCTGCAAACCCAGCCAGCCATCATACGTTATAAAGTAGAACCCAAAGGATGGTACTTTATGCTCCCAATAATGGACAAATGACTAGTAATAGAAATGGAACTAGAATAATTAAAGTTCGCTAAAATTTGGGTAGTCCTAATCATCTAAGTTTACACTACTAAAGGTTGGCATTTTTTGACCTGTAGACGTGAGTACATGAAAGTCACAGCATTGCTTTGTTGTTTAAAATAATTACTTGTGAGGTACCTGTCCATCAAGCGCAGCTATTGCATCATTCATCTCAGGCTCAGTAGACATGGTTACAAAGCCGAAACCACGTGAACGACCAGTATCCCTGTCATAAACAACTCGAGCATTCACCACCTTACCATGCTCGCTAAAAATTTGCTCCAGGTGACCATTGTCAACATCCCATGGCAGGTTGCCCACATAGATTCTATAACCAGTTTCAAACACTGGACGGGGGCGTTCTGGTGGCCTTGAACCCCTGGGAGCTGCCTTATTTACAGTCAGGAACCTTCCATCTAAATCCTGTTTGAATACAGAGAGAAATTGGCCCAACCTAGTAAAACAAAAAGCAAAATAGTCCAAACCAGTAGTGATATGACTGGGAAGGAGATTATTCATCTCTAATCTACTGACTTTGCCAGAGAGGAAGAGAAGAGCCAAAAGCATCCACAGTATATAGCCAAGACTTGCATGGAAAATAGACAAACTATCCACCAACTATGACAGAGAAATGAGACAACGAATTATCATGCTGAGACACTAACTATTAAGCTATAATCTTCCTGGACTTTCCATGATGAAGGTGAATTTATTGATGACAATTAGCAAGTGGATAAGATTTTAAGCAATCCCACAACTTAAAATTTAAAAACAGAACCAATTGATTTTAATTTGCAAAATTATAACTGTCCCTGTTCAGCTAAACAAAAGATCCTACCAGTAACCTTTTCAGTAACATTAGCTTAATAAAGATAATTAGTCCACACATTTATCAAAACTAGAGGTTCTAACTGATGACTTGCAACCAACTCAACCCTGAAGCAGTTAAAAGGAAATGAGCCAAAACCAGTTTAGCTCCAAATTGGTGATTAGCATATCTTCAATCGAGGTCAAGCAGTCCCAACTGTTAAATATAAATCAGTCATTATACATCATAGGAATGGCTGTGAGTGATCCTCTCAGCAAACTGCCATAAGACGAATTTTTGCTTTCCATCACATTTATCTGACCATTTAATACAGTCATATCCATTTTAAACACACTATCGCTTCTCTGCAACAAGACCATTTCCAGTTGCACCTTTTAAGCATCCTGTCAGGTGGGGCAATTAAAAAGGTATCTCCATCATCAAGGTGATGAATTTCACTGTCAGCAGATCCCACATGAAGAGCCATCTGCTCTCTTTCCACTTGTTTCTTGTACCACAACGCAACTGCCTAAGTTTGTTATTGAAGAATTTTGAGCTTAGGGTGAAGAAACATCCTACAAATACTGTTTAAATGGAAAGATTAAAAGAATGTTTGGCAGTTATATCTTCCAATTTCTGTAGCAAAAATATGCACAATAACATTAACCACTGAAGCTACATTGATAAAGCAACTATAATTCCTCTATTGCAGATATCCACTGCACCTGTCAGCATAAAATGATAGTTTCCCTTCTATTGTCACACGCAAATAGGGCTTGCAGAACAGAATAGCCGTCCTAATTACACCAATGTAACTTCTAGGAAGCCATCATATTTCATCCAGTACCCATTTATGTTATAGGAAGTTTTATTGAGTTCCAACATACAGAACCACAATTTCAGAAGAATTGAAATAATAGAAACTTACATAGCGGTGAAACATTTCGACAGCCTTCTCAGCTTCTTCCACAGCGCTCATTGTCACAAAACCAAAGCCACGACTTGTATCTGTTTCCCTGTTGTAAATAACCTGCAACCACAATGTTCGTATTAAAAAAGAAAAAAATTTAAAATTTAAAAAAAAAAAATCAGAACTTTGAACAAAAACCCACATGAGCAAACCTTCCTAAAATTCTCCGCAAATACAAACCTCAGCAATCTCAACAGTTCCAGCTTTCTCAAACAACTCAGCCAGATTCTGACTATCAACGTCATAAGGCAAGTTCCCGACAAAAACCTTGGCATCCTCCGGCGGAGGTTGCGGTTCAGGTTCCTCCTCCTCCCAACTCTCAACGTCTCCGCTGCCCCCTTCACCCCCAATTGCCTCCACGGCAGCGTCCTCCCCCTCGGGTGGCCCCCAGTCGGATGCGCTGGCTCCAGTATCCTCAGTTTCCCACGTGGGGTCTTCTTCTTCTTCTTCTTCTTGCTCCATTTCTGATTCTGGTATGGTAATAGTGCTGTCATTGTCTTCTTCCTGTTGGGCCCAATCCGAGGTCTGGGCTACATAGGGGACGATGCATGGGAAGTGGGTACTGGGTTTTAAACAGAGATGCGAGTATGAGAGGTGGAGCTTCATGGTGGGTCTGGTTGGAATCGAAAGACAAAGTTGCCGTGGCTTTGCAGAGAGAAAAGACGGGAAGGAGAGTAGACACGATTCTGCCATTGCCATTGACAGAAGAGGCTTGAAGGTAGGCGTGGCTGTGGCAGACATTCTCTGTGAGAGAGTGCAAGAGAGAAGGAGAGGTACGTAGGGTTTTAGGATAAGGGGTAGCCACAGACCCACGGGGTAAGAGAGCGAGAAGGAGATAGGGACCAAAAAAAAATAAATAAACATATTTTATTTACATTAATAAATATAAATGATAATGTAATGTGTGCAGCAGGCCGAAAACCTAGAATACGAAGAAAAAGAACCGGTGGATGGCATCAGATAGGCCTGCAACCTTGGGCTTTTTGAATAGTTCTTTGGGGGGCCTTTCTCTACACCACCCCACCTGAGCTCCTCACCATGTCCAATGGTGTTTCTGAAGTAGGTTTCCTTCTCCAACGTTAGTGATCAAATCTTCATTATGGTCACTAAAAAATATAACTTTTTGTATTGAATTAATTATTTTGATCTTTTTTTTTCACTCAATTTCACGGATAATTTAGTGACAGTATCACATTGTGTGGTTAAGTACTGTTTGTTAACAGTATCTAGCAGTAGTAGCATGTAACTATAATTAACAATAAAATGTTATTGACGTTAAAATTCTAGTAATTAGTAGGAGGTAAGAAGCATTTCCGTCAAAGATTATAATAATGAATTATTAAAAACGTTCCTCCGCAGCAAGAAAAAAAAAATCAAAATTTTTTAAAAACTTATAATAATAAATTTATAAAATTTACTAACAAAGACTTACTTCTTGTTAAGACATCTCTCTTATAATAAAAATTAAATTGAGCATAAAGTACTCCATTCTATCGAAAAATTATACCTTTTTTTGTGACTTTAACAAATATGTCATATATATATATAAAGAATTTCTATAGTAATAATTTCATAAATAATTTAAAAACGTGTGATCATAATAATTATTACTTCTTGTTAGAAGAGAGAGCCAATAAACAGAAAATAAAGTTATAATTACTATTCCACAATTTGAAAATAATGACTAGGATGAAGGAAAAAAAAAACAAAAAAGAAAGGGAAAAAATAGCTGATCTTGGAATTAGAGACTCGGGTTCGATTATACACTTCCATGAGGTCCTGTAAAATTAAGCATTAATCATTCCATAATTGATCTCCTCTATAATTGAAGTGGTCTACTTAATTATAACTAAAATCACTCCCTTAAACTTATGTGTGTGTATATATATATATATATATCTATAATTAACATTATCTAACTGATTTTAAAAATATTTTAACTTAAATACTCTAATTTAAATATAAAAATATTTAATAATTAATTAAAAATAATCTAAATACTTAAAAATTAAAAAAATAACTCTTTAAATAATTTATTTAATACTACTAATTAAATTAAAATAAAAATTATAATATAATTTATAAAAAATAAAAAATAAATTTTATAACTACTAAATTTTTAATGAAATTCTCTTTCAAAAATTATTATTTATCTTGTATATCTTAAAAACTCTTTTAAAAATTTAATTGAATCTCATAATCGAATATTTTTATATTTCAATATTATACTATATTATCAATAATTTTTTTAAAAAAATTTATCTTCTTTAGTGAATTTTAAAAATTTAATCAATATTAACTTTTATTATTTTCTTTTGGTACTTCCGTTTGGGTAAACCTACTTCTAATCAAACACTGATAACAAATTAAATGAGATTCCACTAGTTAATTTCTATTTTACTACTCACTTCAAGTCTGCTCACATTGGGTCAACGTTACATCTCCGGAAAATTAAAAAAGACAAAATCGGTGGGGTACCATCAACTTCAACTTCAGGACGTATGCCAACAAGCAGCATCTTTAAGCTACGGTGCATACAAAAGAGATGGCTTCGTGCTAGCTTATTTTTACGTCTAAGTCTTAGCCATTTGACGCCTACTCCATTAATAGAATCGGGTGGGAAAAGAAAAGGAAAGAAAACGGCATGGACTCGGGAAGAGTAGAGAACATGGACGTTTTGAATATTGAGGGAGGTGGAGAAGAGATGAAGCTGGAAAATTTTGACCACGACGTTACTTCTGCTCATACGGTTGGCCGCGGTAATCTTGCTTGATTTTTTTTTTTTCCCCTTATTTTTCCAAACAAATCAAGGGTAGACACTGTTCCAATGTTTCTTATCCATGTTCCTTTGAAACTCCATTCATTTTTATTACTTTATTGTTCTATGATGGCTTGAATCGAATGACATATATATATAACTGAACTTGCAGATTCGTGGCAGCAGGTTGGGTTCATGCTAGTGACAGGCTTCAACTGTGGGTACTTGCTGAGTTATTCAAGTCTCATAATGGTGCCTGTAGGTTGGACAGCGGGTATTATAATCCTGTTTGCGGTTGGGCTGTACACGGCTTATGCTAATTGGCTCTTAGCAGCTTTTCACTTCATTGATGGCAGGAGGTTCATCAGATACAGAGATCTAATGGAGTTTGTTTATGGTGAGCTAGAATTCTCTGGCTCATGCCAAAAATTCATACATATACGTATCTATATGTCTGTGAGATGACATAACTCTATTGATTGATCACTTGTTGTGACATCTGTAGGGAAATATTTCTATTACACAACCTGGTTTTTGCAATTCTTGACCCTCCTTCTTGTAAACACGGGGTTTATTCTCCTTGGAGGGAGAGCACTCAAGGTACTACTGGAGCTAGTAATTCTATTGCATTTCTTGGATATTGTTAACCCAATAAATGGACTCTTCCTGGGGTCTTTAAAAAAAAAAAATAAATAATAACTGGTTAAATTTTGCACAGGAAATGAATTTGGATTTTAGTGAATCTGCCTTGAGGCTGCAATACTTCATCATCATGACCGGATTAGCCTATTTCATATTTTCATTTTTGTGTCCAACAATGTCTGCAATGCGGATTTGGCTGGCAGCGTCTGCAATTCTCACCTGTGTTTATGTTACGGCCCTTTTGGTTGAGGTCGTTGATGATGGTATGCTCATAGCTTAATAGATTTTACACAATCTTATGCATGTTTCAGTGCCCTTTTTCGTTTCTTGAAATTGTCTATAAAACATTTTTTGCTTCCTTCAAAGGAAGAAAAAACATGAACAGAAACTACGACGTAAGTGGAAGCAAAGTGGACAAGGTCTTCAATGCTTTTACTGCAATTTCAGCCGTCATCTGCAGCAACACTGCAGGATTGCTGCCAGAAATGCAGGTATATTAACTATCAAGTTTGGTATTCTTAATTATATATATATAAAAAAAAAAAAAGTTAGAGCTAGGATTTAAAATGTGATTGATTATGAAAATTTTTTCTCATTGCATATGCAGTCAACTCTACGGCAGCCAGTTGTGAAGAATATGAGGAAAGCCTTGTGTTCCCAGTTCACGCTGGGGCTCTCATTGTATTACGGCGTGACCATAGTCGGCTATTGGGCTTATGGTACATCGGTTTCTTGGTACATTCCACAACAGATAACGGGACCCAAGTGCGTGAAGATTCTAATTAACAGCGTTGTCTTTCTGCAATCTGTAGTCTCCCAAAATGTAAGATCGAGCGTTACTCTCTAAATTTTTAGCACACGAATCATTTGAAGTCAATGCTTGTAACTGAGTCGTTGTCAAATATCCCACGATTTTTGTAGCACCAATCCACGAGGCCCTCGACACCAGGTTCCTCAACGTCAATGATAAGATGCACTCGAGAGCAAATATCAAACGCCTATTCCTCCTCCGAGCACTTTTCTATACAGGGATCACCTTCATCACTGCGGCCCTTCCTTTCATGGGCGACTTTGTAACCTTGATTGGATCATTCACGCTTGTAATTCTCACCTTTGTGTTCCCCAGCATGATCTTCATCAAGGTAATTATTATTATTATTATTATTATATTATTGTATATTGTTAAAGAAGACCAAAAAGCGCACTATAAATTCCGTAATTCATTATTTAAAAATAATGACGATAATTAAGCTATTCACTTTCAATATTCCTTCTGAATCAATTCCGCAGGTAAAGGGAAAGACAGCAAGAATAGAGCAGAAAATATGGCATTGGTTCAATACCATTGCCTTTTCACTGCTTGCAATAGCAACTACGATTTCTGCTGTCCGCTTAATTGTGAACGACGTAGAGCAATATAGTTTGTTTGCAGACACATGATCAGATCAGAAGATGTGAGCAATTCAGGGCGAAGTAATGTAGTCCAAGATTTCCTGGATCGAAGGAACTGTATTCTTAAGTATAATTAAAAATTATTGTATTATGTAATTTATTTAGACATCATATAAACAATTCGGAAATCCTTTCAACAGTAATAAAATGTTAAATTTGACATCAATGTTAAATTTTAACATGTTCTTTACACTCGGTATGGAGCCAAAAAAGAAGAAAACAGATAGAATGCCATCAAAGCCATGCACCCTCCCCCCACTATGCGTTACTTTGGTCACAATGTTATGCCAGTAATCACATTCTGACCCTCAAAATTAGCTAATCCGGATTGCTTTTACTTTTGGTTTATCAGAACCATGATTTGAACCCTAGATTTGAGACTTAAGTTTAACAATTTTGTTGTCAGGCAGTTACAGAAGGATCACTTTTAAAGCAAGCAATGCGACAACGATTGAGGGGTGGGAAAGTGACTCTTGGGATGGAAAATCAAAAGATGCGACAAACTGGCCAAGTCCAATGCTGGAAGATGCGCTCTTTGACGGGACGAATCCTGATTGAAGTGGCATCACAATCACACCATTGCCCTTCCATTATCAGCTGCCGTAACATGCGCAAAAGTTGGAAATAATTCACCCCTCAGCCTCAAAGGGATAAGATTTTGAAGGACATGGAAATTTTCAAGTAAAGTCGCCTGACATTAACGAGGAAAAAACACAAAAAGATTCGTGTGCTTGCGTGGACGTGAAGGTGCCATAGCCACCGGGGGGGCCTCACAAAATGCGGAACTGTACACTGATGCTCTCTTATTCGGACGGATATAATTGTCGGGCGTTGGCGTGGGCGTCGGCCTAAATAGACCCACATTCCGCGCGAGCAAGTCCACCGATGTGTTCGAGTTAACGTGACTAATAAAATTAAATGATAATAAATTTTTAATATGTTAAAAAATATATATAAGTATAATATGAAAAAAAATTAAAATTTCACATTAAAAAATATAATAATAAATAATGATATATAATTTTAAAAAAAATTATAAATTTAATATTTTAAATTTTAAATTAAAATATAATATTAATTATATAAATTTATGGTTGCTATGTGTACATATTTCCGTTTTAATTATTTTGGCAAGAAATTTCCAGAACCCACATAAAATGGAACTGATTCCCACGAGGGAAGTGGTCCAAACGAATTTAATAATGGTGAAGATAAAGACGAATGATTTTTTTTTTTTTGTTTTTTGGTTCTTTGCCCATAACTCTCTTTACCCTTTTTCACGGCGTCCATTTGCAATTAATTTACTTATAAGGACATAAGCTTCGGTGAAGCCCACACCACCCCCCCCCCCCAGCAGAAGATGATGTTTGAACTTTAATGACCTGTGACAGCAACTTCTGTGTCAAAATTCCGAAGTAATTCGCCTTAGCAAATTTTAGGGACCAATTTTCTACATGATTATTAATCGATGACACGAGACCGTACGCCCTAATCTGCAGCCTCGCACTATCCAACGGGTGTACGAACCGACTCCCGATAAAAAAAAAAAAAAATTTATATCATATAAATATAAATATTATATATTTTAATAAATTATTTTTTATAAAAAAATAATAATATTATAATAAATAATATTAAAATTAATTTAATTTTAATTTTAATATCTCTCTCACCGAATATCAATAAATTTAATAAAAAAATATAACAAATATATGACCCAATTTTTATATTATATAAAAAAATTTTAAATTATATAAATATTAATAAAATATATTTTAATAATTTTTTTTTTAAAAATAATAATTTCGTAACTCATACCATTCACATTATCTAAAATTCTACAAATAATATTACTTTTTTAATTTAATTAAATTAAAGTGCAGTGAGTTAATTATATATTATTTTTTATTAATTTATATTTAAAAGAACAACTAAATCTCGGAATTACGTCATGACTATCAATAAAAAATGGTAGCCATAAAAAAGGTGAAATTTCTTGCATACTGAAAAAAATGAAAGAAAAATGCAGATACCAACAGGCCTTTGATTGAATGGTATTAGGGTTTGTTTCTCACGACATTTGACAATAACTTCAATTCTGTCGTAGCTTCGACGCCGAAAAGACAAAAGGAGAGAGAGAGGCGCAACCAGCCTGAAAAGGAACCAGACCAAACGGCACTGTCCTCTGAGCATGCGCGTAGGAGATTATTTCAGTGTTTAGCACGAGCAAGAGAGCCAGGTTCTTAGAATCTTTAGATAGAAGAATTTTACGACCTTATAATCATACATAAAATTAACAATTTAGATCCCACTAAGACTTTTTTGAAAGAAAATCTTGATAATATTTCAATTTAAATTACAACATTAGTAACATTTGATTCTTATTTATTTTGTAATAGATTTTAAAAATTTTTAAAATTTGTATCCATTAATAATACTGAAAAATAAAAAAGATAGTATTTTTATTTATATTTAAATATAAATAAATAATTAAATACAAAAATATTGTGCTTACTAATAAATACATTATAAAAAAGATAATTTATTTTAAATATATATATATATATATATATATAATATTTAATTAAAAATTATATTACTTCATGTTAATTAATTTTTAGTTTTGATTTTATTCTTCTGATAAAATTTTACAATTAAACTATTCAATTTTACGATTTCATCTTTAACATCTCAAATAAATCCTAAATAGGATATCGATTTTTAATAACCTTGCAACAGAGAACATACAAGGAGATTTCTGGTTTTTTTTCTTCTTCCAAAATACGTGAAAGAGTGAAATTGAGCAGCCGAAGTTATTCCCATTAAACAATATGATATCTCTGTACGTACTTTTCCTGATTAATGCAAATGATCGAATGTTACCATTTGGCATATAATAATTAAGTTCGCTTTACGAGTTCATTAGCTCGTTTTGAATTCGATTAAGGTACCGGATTCCCTGTCCACGGTGGGATGCTGCGTACATTCAGTAAAGCTTTATCCTGGTGTGGATGGTGCTCCGGCAGATTGGGCATGACTGAAGATCTTGTCCACAGTCACAGCATGTCTGCAAATAAAAATAAATAAAGCTTAGTGTAGGCATGCATTCAGCATCCGCCGTGGCAGGGAGAGCATCAGCTTATTACCTGATGTCCACACCCGAAGGCCATATCCTTTGGACTGGTGAGGCATATGGGACAAGCCTAATACAGTCGTAACAAGTAAAACTTTCAACTCGGTAAATGCACCAAACTATGAAGTAGAGTCTTAAGACCAATTTAGCATGCATTCAACTGGAGAATGTAAGGGAGTACATGACTATCAGAAGCAGAAGTTGCAGGAAATGACGTATCAGCTGTATTTCTTGTCATAGAAGGTGCACTAGGACGGAAACTGCTTGAGTAAGATGGTTTATAGTTGCTGAATGAAGCCGCGCCATACTGAGGAGGGGGCAGAGGAATTCTGTCTATTGCCTTCCCTCTAGTAGCACTGATGAAGAAACGAAAGAAAAACAATTTAAGTCTAATTAGCATGAGGTTGCAATGGTGTAAGCCTTGTGAGCCTTAGAAAAGATAAATCAATTACCCCAATATGTTAAGCTCCAGTGTGGCTTTATACTGGGAAGGTATTTCCATCAAAGCTGCAAGTGCAAATTCCGTTTCTTTTCTAGATCTTTCTGCCCTTTTTGACATTATTTCTGTGAAGTTCACAAACTAGAAAATTTTCTTGTATTAGCATTGACCATAAACAAGGAACAATAACAGATTCCATAGGATAGTAATGATGGAACCATCTTGCCTGGAAATTATCAAAAGCTCGAGCAGGGATGTTATCGTCAAATTCTTTCATCATGTCCCATGGTCCATCTCCAACCCCAATTAGTATGATGGAGAGGGGGTACTCGCTGTAGGCTAACAAGCATGTTAGAAAGTATTTGGCCGTGATTGGCATGAATGTCACTAAGAATCCAAGCCCAAACAACGAACCTTGCTTTCTCAATTGCTTCAACAGTTCTCTTTTCCTGTGTGCTCAGTTGGCCATGCTCAGTATCGATACTTCTCGTCACCTGTGACAACATTTAGTTGAAGCAAATCACAACAGTAAATCATACTATTTTTATTTTCCACTACTGGTTACTAGTAGATATTGGAGTTCAGACAGAAATTTCTGAGTTGAGTCCATAACCACGAAAAAACTCACTTTGCTTTCTAAGTTTGGTTGCAATATTAACATAATTTCATCATCATTCAGGATCCCAACTACAGTTTATCTAATACGAAGGACAAGAAAAACCATGACAGCATTGCTCTGAAAAAACAAGAAGTTGTATCGATCTCAACTTTCAAGTGCCTGTTTATTTAGCAAAAGAATCCATCAATTAGTTATTTCATACAGCCCATAGAGAAAGTACCTGTCCATCTGCTATTATAAGTAGAACATGGTACTGGCCACCACTTTGTTCAACAATGGTAATTGCCATTTCAATGACGGGAGCAAAAGATGTCGGTCCTGTCACAAAGATACAGGAATGAGAAATCAATAAGCTATGGAAGAACTTGAGAAAAGAAAGACAAAAGTGTTCCAAGTTGCCACCTGCTAGTCGCAGATTAGGCACCAATTCTCTATATCTTTTTAACACTTCCTCGAAACCATCACAAAACCTCTCATCTGGATAAAAACTGAAAACTTCTTGATCATGTGTTGATGCTGCCAGATTATAGAACCACATAATATCAGTAATTAAGAGAATTAATTTTAAAAGGTTGACGCTACAGCTGTTCACAGATTACCATCTCCAAATCCAAAACAGGGAATTAAGTTATCTTCATCAAAGGAAGACAATGTTTTTCCAATAATAGATATTGCTTGTTCATAAGGATTTTGTTCATCTCCAATATGATGTAGGCTTCTTCGGTTGAATGATTTTGCACCTAATGTTGAAGTAGGACAAACAAGATCAGTGAAGAGGGGAAAAATAACGAGTAAAGAACAATAAGAGCTCGTATACACAGACAAGGTCTAACCAGTCCATTCATTGCTCTTTGTGAAATCAATGCTGACAATGAGATTAGAAGACTCCAACCCAGCATGTGCCAGTGCCTCAGTCACCTGTAAGGACAGATTGGAAGCAGCACAACCGCATTCGTTATTGGTAACAAGATGAGATAACCACTAGTGATAACTGATTAGAAACCTAACTGTTTAATGCTTTACAACAAGGCATATATTGGCTACACCAGATTCTTCCAAGGAAAAGTTTAAACATCACAATAAAAGGAGAAAATCATATCAAGAGGAAATCAACCAGCCTTTGAAATAATGGAATTTTAACTGTTTTTCCCAAGACCTGAAACCCAGAAAATATTTCTTCCTAATGAAGCAAAACTTCCAAGAATATTTTAGCAAGAGCACTCTAAATGCTTAGCAACCAAGGTTGGTTACGTTATTTCCTCTGCCGCTGCAACATCTGTTTTACCAGGAAACAAAAATGAAAAGTCACCTGCTCCAAGCTATTGAAGTCATCGTTTATCTTTGAATACTTCCTCTCCAGCCTCCTTGAATTTGTCGGTTGACTGGCATGACTATTGGGCGGCAGTCCATACTGCAGGTGTGGTATATATTCTTGAATAGGTTGATCATATGGGGACTGTGAATAGCTGTGATGACTCCATGAATATGAACTAGAAGGCTGTCTTGAGCTTGCTCGTTTTGAAAGCAACCCACCCATCAAGTGCAATTTTCAAAATGTTCTGCAACATCCAATGGATATAATCACAATTCACTAAATCATATAAGGAAAAGCAAGCAAATGTAATACTAGGCCAACCTAACTTCACCATTGAAAGTGTCCAGTTAATAAAACAGCCTGCTTTAGTTCTAATTGAGAGCAAACTAGAAGAATAAATGGTATGAAATTAGCGGCTGATTCATTGAAGGCAAAGCAAATTTCTTCTTTACAAACCCAAGCATAGCATTCAACGAAAAAATTTTGGTGTTGAGAAGAAATGTGTTGCTTAGGTCATGCAGCAAGGAAAGTAGTAGGAAGTTACGTTGAGCGGACTTCAAGCATTCCAAGTTGACTGCAGGCGCTAAAATTAACAGATAGTCTAACAATGAAGTTTTTTCTTGCTTAGAATTTCAGCGAAGACTTGCATAAAGGCAAATACACATCCAGAACTTGAAGTCAATTTCTCCTCATCCCATAATGGTAATGGTGCGGGAAATTAAAATTTATTTTAGAATATCACACTCAATAAATTAAACTAGTAGGTTGTAGCTCCAGTGGGTCTGACTAGTCTAATTCTTCAAAAGTCAAGGTCATTCTCGCTCTGCATCAGTTTATCACCGCCAAAACCCAAAACAAATATATAGCATTAGACGACTCTTTGCCTTCTTACTATGCAAGGAAGGCAGAGATCCACATCCAAAATTCTGAACCGATAAAGTCACAAAGCATCATACCTCTACATTTCTCCAAAAGCATTATTATAAATAAACTTAATTTGTCACTATCTCTGCCCAAAATTCACCCGCACTTTTACGGGAATGAGAATGTGTAAAGTCACAAACTTTTCCAGATTAAATAAATAAATAAATAAAAGACAGAAAACCCTTTAACAGCCCACATAACAGCCACTACAAATACCCGAAGACAAAATCTACAGAACAAGAAAAGAAACGAAAATCTCACACCGAACAGCATTAATGGTTACCAGGGAAAAAAAAAAAACAGAGAGAGAGAGAGAGAGAGAGAGACAAGAAAAAGCAGCCGTACCTTTTTACAAAGACCCCAGTCGCCTTGACACTTTCTTGTTCTTGATGGTGAAGACCAGAGATTGATATCAGTGAGCCAAATAAAAACTGGTCATTGGTTGTCTGATTGCAGGCAAAAGTGGACATGTTTCTCACTGGCACTGCAGCTGTCTGATTCCTGGAAGTTTCCTTCGCGGACACCCTTTTTTTTTTTTTGGCTTTTATCCTCGCGACACCCGGACTCCACTTGTCTCCACTTGTCTACGACGCTTTGTTTTGCGTATACATTCTTTACCAATTTCCATTGAAGTCTTCTTAATACCAACTTAGCAAAGAATACAGACTGTCGTACTTGAGAAGCCGAAAAGTTAAATACAACAACACGGGCTTTTGAGTCTGCACGTCAAACTTATGGCCGCATGATCGCAGTTAATAATTATATCTCTTTATAAACATGGATCCAGTAAATTTCCCTCTCAAATGCGTGATGTTAATCGCGGGAGATAAGTCAATTTAAAAAAAAAAATTAATAAATAAAAAATGAATTCATTTATGTATTTATTTATTGAACCTACTGCTTTATTTATTCAGACTGATATAAATAGGAAAAGAAAATCATTTTGTTGGTTGGTCTGCATAAAAGAGCTCATTGGATACGGATGAGGTTAGTCGTATGTTGTTATCTATTATTCTCCACTAAAAAGCTTCTATAAATTATATATCCGTCGTGCACCTTTTTGTGTTAACCAAAAAAAAAAAAAAACTAAAAATCACTCTTTTTTTTTTTTTTTTTTTATAATTAGAAAAGGACAAGCTTGTTGGTTTTTGGTTTGTGGTTTGTTACATTTGGAAGGAATGAGCGTGCGGTTGAGAATAATTCCGCGCGTTTTTTAATTTTTAAACAAAAGTAAATGAAGTATATTAATTTAATGAATTTTAAACTTGACATATTACAGTTTTTTTTTTTTGAATAGTACACGGAATAAAAAATATATAAATGATGAATTTTAGATGAAATACACTGAATTTTTCGGTTATTTCATATAGTGTTTATAACCGGGCAACTTCCGCATTGCCACTTGAAAGATTTTCTTTCACGTAATTTAAAGAACTCGCAAACGCACGTAGATAAATGTCAATTTCCGCAGTAGTGCCTTTGCTGATGCTGTGAGTGTCCATCTGATCGAGCAAGTTCTACAATTACAACTCAATAAGTTACAATCCATGGCTCTGGCCAAGATCGCATAAGCCGAACTATCTAGTAAAAATTTTCATCCATTCCCATTTTGACTCCCTAAAGTCTGTCTTTTAAATTTTTCTAATCCTTTACCGCACTGCAAGTCTTTCTTAAGTTTCCCCAACAATGAAAATATGGAACAGTCTGTGTTCCGATGACATAGCAAATAATATAGTGTGTTTGGAAGAGGTTGAACAATGGCACGACCATGGCAATGACAATGTCAGTGTCTTCTTTCTTTGGCACGCTTCTGTGATTGTCGACCCTTAATCTTCCATTTCTCATTTCCAGCTGGACGATTCTTGTCCTCAATCTCTCGCACCTTTCGCTTCCTGGATAGTGTTGGTAACACCAAAAATAAAACAATATCAGGAAAATGACAAAACCAATTTAGAAGAATCTATAAGCTTCTTATCGTGTAAGCAGGCGAGACATCAGTTTGTAGCAGCAAACATTTTTGCGGGATGTCATGCTATAACAGGACATTTGCATCAGGTAAGTAAAATGCAATAATCCATGTGTAATGCCACTGCTATATTACCCTTCTCCCTCCATCCCCGGCTCCAAAGAACAGGCCCATTATTTTCTTCGTTCATGACCCTTTAATTAAATTCATGGCACAATTGCAAACACATTTTCTCAACATAAATTACTCATCTTTATCGCAGAATATACAACAGCAGAATTTACTTCACTTGTAGTTATTAACTATGTTCCCCTTTGTGAGATCTAAAGATTGTATCTTTCACCTGTAAGCACTGAGAGCACGATCAGAAAGCAGCTCATCCGCAAGGGTTGCTCTCCTCTCCTTCTTTGTAAGCCTACCAGAGAAGAAATCTGTAGCCGACTCTATGACAGTGCCCACCTGATCATGTCAAAAGAACCAGCAGTTATAAAATGAAATAGTGCTTATATGGTAAAATGCTTAATGCCAAAAGACTTGCATACAGTGCCCTTGTTTTAATGGGTCAACACCAAAATACCTGGAAATACTTGGGCAATGTTTTTGACTTTGAATCCCCCTTCTTGTAGTGTCTCTTTGGATCAATAACACTCCTCAGCTGTAGAGAAAAGAGAAAGAAGAGAGGGAAGGGGGGGGGGGCAGAGCGACAAATGACATTAATCCATTCTTTCTAATAACATATAAAATTAGAGAATCTATTAAGTTGTGAGTGCACATGGGAAGAAACAACCGAATTAAGCCATGGACAGCACAGTAAGCCTTTTATCTCGATGATTGCATCAGATCAGTAAATACACATGCATACAATCATCCAGCTTATTATAACACACTGGCACAATAATCTGAAGACAATAATCGGATGAATAACTTAACTCCATGTTTAAGTATGGGTTTTTTGGCAGACCTGCTTTGAGGTGAATGAAAAGAGCAGATAGGGTAAATGTGAAACTCTAGAGTTCCAAAAGGCCAACAGAATAAACAATCTTTCACAAACTTCATGCATTTTCATTGCTGCATAACCCACACGGCATTACGAAAAAACACCAAAAATCACTACCCTTATATGTCCTAGTGGAAACAGCATAAGAAGAACAAAATTCCACCTTCAAGAGTTGAAGATCCTTTTTCAACTCAGGGGTAAGGGTTGGGGCAGGCATGTCAAACCTGTTTACAATTTCCAACAAAATACAAAGCTTCAACATTAAAGAACAGAAATAGAAACTTGAATTCAAACAAAAATTTGTTACTTTTCAAAAACAACAAGAAAAAGGGAAACCTGAAAGATGGAGCACCATACCAATCCTTCCCGAGGGTATCTCTGGCTTGCTTTCTGATTAACTTCTTCAATTTAGCAGGATCATTGGGTGGCACATATAGCCCATCAACAAGCTCTGAATTGGGTTTCCAAAGAGCGCTACATCCACTTTCATCTGAAAACTTCTGGTCATTGTTTATGGATGCACCCATTAAACCAGGCAGCTTTGGCTCCCATGAAAGACCAATCAAGGGCTTTGTCTCTGTCATTCTGATACAAAATTGATACTCTATATAAAATTGAAGCCGCACGTTGAAAGCACAACAATAGTGAAATCTTTTAGAACCCTGAAAAGAAAACGTGGAACAAAAAGGAATCATTACAAGACTTGTGGGGCTTATATGGGTTTATTTTTCCTCTTCTTTTTTGGGGTCTCAACTTTGGGGGCCATGACCATGAAAGAGAGACTAGGGTTTCTAGTTTTTTTCTAGCTGCAGCAACAACGGGTAGTGATCTTCAGAAGTAGGACAAGATTTGAGTCGGTTGTGAAGCCTCGTTTGGATTCTTTACCGGAAATACGAGAAGGGCTGTGTTTGTCCTAAAGGGAGGCCGGCAACAACGGAATTTGAGTTACTCATCGGGATTCTTTACTGGGTTTCTTCCATATATTCAGCTGGATTATGAATTTTGAAACCCAGAAGAACACGTACAGACTTCTCTTTTTGTGAAACCCGTACACCCCAATCGACCCAATTGTCAATTACCAATCTTTTTTATGTGTGTATGAACCACAGAGACAGTGTATGATAAAAATAAAAATAAAAATAAAAAATTAAAGTCGTAGGAAATCGACAAACCATCCAAATAATCCTAACCAGGAAACGAAACGAGAGAAAGGAAACAATTGACAGGAAAAGAAAAAGAAGAAGAAGAAGAAGAAGAAGAGTACCTGGTCTGCGGCGGCAAAGAATGACTAGCAGCACGTCTTTCCGGCAGCCTGAGGCCTTTCTGTCAAGTGAATGGTCGGCGATTTGAGACTGGTTCGGCTGTTTGAGGCCTTATTTCTGACCGCCGAGAATGAAACGCAGAACCACAACAAACGAAAAATATTCTCTCGGACCACGACGGGTTGATTGTACGAGAAATCTCGGAAGATCGACAGGTCGGATGACCCAGATATCTCGGCCAACGAGTCGGTCGGCCGAGGAATCTCGAAAAACCGACACGTCGGTTTTGGATATCTCTGGCAACCGACACTCCTTCACTGGGAAACAAACCGAGGGCCACACCGAATACGAGGATCATCAGTTCAAATTGAGCCAGTCATCGAAAATATTGGTCGCCCAACAAAACGAATAGGGAAGCAATTCAGAATTTACCCGGGAGTAATCTTGAGATGCTTGTTTACCATTTTACTGTCACGAGCTGGATCTTCAGCTTGGGTGGAGTCTCTGCAAATCAAGTCTGGATCAATTTCAGGCCAGCCATTTTCCATTCTCTGTGTTCAATTGCTTCACAATTATATTGTTTGGGACGAGCATTTATCGTCAAAGCAGGGTCTTAGAAGGTGGAAATGCAATGAACTGCAATCACCCTCACTTTAATATCCAACATGATCTTAAAGGGCAATTGCTTATCCCCTTGTACAATTTACATGGTGAACAATTTGGAGAGCAAATTTATTTATTTATTTATTCACGGTAAATATACAAGGATTATGTGAGTCTTAATACAACAATAAAATTATTTGAGAAAGGTTACGAAACCAGTCTCTCGGCATATCCAAGGAGTCGGATATATTGATATCGCTTGCTATGATTACGATCACAACGTCATTCTCATTGGAGGCGTGGTTTAGCAATGACGTGCAGAGGAACCGTTCTGTGCATCGAGATGCCAAAAGCTTCCGTATTATCGATGTCTTCAGCACTGATGCCTGGAGGAAGCTGCCAATCAAAGCTGTGGAGAAGTTGAGCCAAAGCAAGCTCGATAATTGCTGATGCGAACGTGATTCCTGGGCAGCTTCTTCTGCCAGCTCCAAAAGGTATCAGCTCAAAGTCCTGCCCCTTGTAGTCTATACTACTGCCCATAAATCTGTCTGGTTCAAATGTCTCGGGATTTTCCCATACAATTGGATCCCTCCCTATAGCCCAGACATTGACATAAATCCTTGATTTTGCTGGAATGTTGTAACCATCGATGATGACATCCTCGACTGATTCTCTTGGGACTGAAACTGGAGCGGGCGGATGAAACCGAAAGACCTCCTTGATGACTGATTTCATGTAGTCAAGCTGGTGAAGGTCACTCTCCTGCACATATCTCCTCTCTCCGACAACGCTCCTTACTTCGGCTTGTGCTTTTTCCATGAATTGGGGATTCATGATGAGCTCAGTCATTGCCCAATCAAGGGTAATGAAAATTGTATCTGTCCCAGCAGCGAACATGTCCTGCACAACATAAGCAGCCGGAGCCAAAAAGATGAATCAGATACATAATTCGTGGTAGAAGACACAGGTCAAGCTGTTTATAATACTGACCAAAATAATTGCTTTGATGTTATCCATGGTAAGAGGCATGTCTGCAGATCCATTTTTCTCTATATCGAGTAAAACGTCAACGAGGTCCTTGTACTCCTCTTTTCTTTCAGGATTCAGGTGTTCCTTTATTACATCGTCGAAAAACCGATCAAAGCGCATGCATGTGCTTTGGAGTTTCGATTTCAGGCCTGTTAAGTTGTTCAGGAACTCCATGGAAGGAAAATAGTCCCCAAGGCTAAATCCTCCAAGCAGATCCTGGAAATCATCAAGCATCTTTTGGAAGCCATGCCTATCATATTCCCCTCCTGAAAAATCTCTTCCAAGTGCCGCCCGGCAAACGACACAATTTGCATATAGTCCAATCATCTTGCTCAGATTTGTTGTTCCAGGGTAAGACTCTGATATCCGACTGACCATGCGAGCAACTTCTTCTTCTCTCATAAAGCTGTATGCTTGGACCCTTTTGGCACTGAGTAGCTCAAGAATGCAAATTTTCCTTATACTCTTCCAGTAAGCACCATAAGGAGAAAAGGCAATATCAGTACAATTATAGAATAGGCCTTTTGCAGAGAAGAGCCGAGGACGGCTAGCGAGAGCAAGATCGTGGGTTTTCAACACTTCTTTTGCCAATCTAGCTGATGAGACAACGACAGTTGGGACCTCGCCTAGCTGTAGAAATATGATCGGACCATAGTTCTCGGCTAGACGGTGGAGAGATAGGTGAGGCATGTTTCCAAGCTGGTGGAGGTTGCCAATGATTGGTAATTTTGGAGGGCTTGGTGGGAGATTCAGGTTTCGTTTTCTCGATTTGGTGTGCAAGAGTTGCTTCAGCACTATTGCTATTAAAATGGATGCTAAAAGAAAAGTTGATATCGAGCTTTCGTTCAGCCATTGAAGGAGCGCCATCGGAGTTTCCTGTTAACAGTCGATGGCATTCATGCTAGTAGCTTTTGTAGGAGCACCGGAAGAAAAGCCTAACCTTCTGCGCATACACATAACTTGGCTTGACTATGGGTTCTTTTAGTCTTCTGCGACTGTAATAATGGCACCATTTATTAATAAAAAAAAGTCCAATTGTTTTGTCTTTTTTAATATTCTCATCTCGTTCGTCTTGACTTTTCACGTGACTCCCGGTGACCAAAGATTCCGCAGGTTGACTGGCTGGTTGCCTGCATCGCTGCGTGTTGAGAAATCAGAACCGTCGTTTTCGCCTTATCCTTGCCTTGATTTTTCTCCAACCTAAACCCCTCCTTTTGTTCACGATATCAATCAGCAACTCCTCGCAGCCACCCCCGAGAAGACAAACTGTTGGGTGATGGGTGCCCTCTCGAGGCAACGTAGACCAAAAATGAAGACAAAAGGTATTAAAACCGAGACCTCCGATTTCGTGACAAATCCATGGGCCGAGGATTGAGAGCCTGATACGTAGAGACACATAGTCCATGAGCCTATAGTTCATGCCTACGTTTTCTGAACGTTCTAGTTGGAATCTAAACAGAAGCAAATCGTCGGGCTTCCGCGTTCTTTCTGAAGTCTCGGGCATGTAGGGATTTTCTTAGCCCCTTGCTTCGACTAACAAGAATAAAATTTAAATAGATAATCCAGTCGAGACCATGCTTTCTATCTAATTTCAAAAAACTAATTTACAAGAATGTATACAACAAAGAAAAGTGGGATAACGAGGTGCAAGAATAAAACTCAATATAAATTGCTTGCAATTGATAGACAGGCTTTGTAAAACGCACCTTTACGTCCTCCTAACATACACTGTCATTAATTAGCAATTGCTTTTGTAAGAACCAGAAATGCAAAATGGCAATCAGATTGGCAGCATCTTGATATTATGAAGTACATAATACTATTGCCACGAGATAACATCTCTAAGAAATGCTCCTTGTCCCTCTCAATCTCATCTCAACCATGCACAGTTTTAAGAATTAAAAAATGCTTTTGTATGGTGGGCGTGGGTCTTGTGTGGCCATTTGGGTTTCCCAATTTTTTTATCTTCTTAATCGTATAACCCGTCTCTTTCTCTAACGTTGCCAAAAAAAGAACGGCGATCTTTTGTTTAGGCTTGTTTGCAAAGACGAGATCATGTGTTTTCATGATCTCACAATCAGTCTCGGCTGACGGGACAAGGAGGGTTTTGTCAGTGCACTGCAATTCCACCATCCGGTACTGACTTCAACAAGTATCATTGGTACATATAGTTGCCACAGATTTAAGGAAAACATAGACAGAAGGTTTTCAGCTCAACCGCCCTCTTAGTGCCTTGATAGCAATGCACTGATTAGTGCATGCTAAGATCAAGAGTTCAGGGACTTATAGTTGAAATTTACTTGGTGTAGGCCAGAGTGGGTTTTTTTTTTTTTGGGGCGCTAAGAACTCGGAGTTGCAACAAGAAGAAGGAAGAGGGGGCACCTTTCTATGAATGGCGAGACCAGGACTCTCTCTCATGTCCAAATCATCCTCTTTATCTCCACCGGGCAAACTCCAGTCAAAATTGTTGACAAGAATTGGGGGGCTAAGAACTCGGAGTTGCAACAAGAAGAAGGAAGAGGAGGCGCCTTTCTGTGAATGGCGAGACCAGGACTTTCAGTCATGCCCAAATCATCCTCCTTAGCTCCACCGGCCAAACTCCATTCAAAATTGTTGACAAGATTTGCCAGGACCAGTTCAGTAGTTGGCGTAGAAAATGAGATTCCAGGGCGACCCCTGTTGGAAAGAAGTAACAGAGTTTAGATTGCTGGTTTTATATCAATATAAGTGTATGTACTTTAAGCTGATCTACAGAAAAAACTGCTGATATAGCTGTCTGCTTACTTGTTTGATAGCAATTGAGAAATACAAAGAAGGGAAACACAAAGAAATGAAAGGCACGTTGAGTGATAGTTCAAATTCAAGCTTTTTTGAATCTATTCTTTAGTTTTCAGCCCTGGCAGCAAACTTTCACACTACAATCAAGTACATTTTCAAAAATTTCATAATTTGAATTTAAACCTAATGTCATAGATTTAAATTTAAAATATTTCAAATTTAAAATAAATACATCATTATATCATAAAATTAAATTCAAAATTTACTGGAGAAATCCACAAGGTAGTTGCATAACTGCCATAATTGTCATGGCTTCCAGCTCCTATGATTGCCTCTAGTTTGGCGGGAAAAGTTGGTTGATTAGATTTTGGAGGTTAGCTGATATGGCAATGCAGGAGCACCATCTTCTTCACTCCTCCTTGGTGGTGCTGCTTTGCATACAGAGTTTCTGCCTTAGTTCAACAAGTCTGTCTTTACTTAACCCTTTGGTCAGAATATCTGCAAGTTGGTCTTGGGAGCAACAATACTTTACTTCAATCTGGTGTCTTTCCTGCATTTCTCTTACAAAATGAAGCTTTATGTTAAAGTATTTGGTCCTCCCAAGCATCACAGGGTTTCTTGAGATTGCAATTGCTGCTTTGTTATCACAATAGATGACAGCAGGCTCCTTTTGTTCCAAGTTGAGGTTAGCCATCACATTTCTAATCCATATGACTTGGTTCACAGCTGAGGCAGCTGCAATATACTCTGTTTCAGCTGTGGATTGAGCCACAGTGGGCTGTTTCTTCGAGCTCCAACAAAATACAGAAGAACCAAGAGGGAAAACATACCCTGAGGTGTTTTTCATGTCTTCAACTGAGCCAGCCCAATCACTATCAGAATATCCTTGCAATTTTCCATCTGTTGTGTGATTAAACATTAATCCAAGCTCAACTGTGCCTTTAATATACTTTAATACTCTTTTGGCAGCCTTATGATGCAATATAGAGGGATTCTGCATAAATCTGGACAACAGGCTTACTATGAACATAATATCTGGTCTAGAGGCTGAAAGGTAAAACAAGCATCTAATCAAACTTCTGTATTCATGTGCATCTGCCCTTGGTAATCCATCTTGCTTTTGTAACTTCACCTCATACATAAATGGAGTTGAGACTTCCTTAGAATCCTGCATTTGAAACTTCTGCAACATATGTCTTGCATATTTGGCTTGAGTGACTAGGATACCATCCTGAGATTGGTAAATTTGCAAGCCTAGGAAGTAGTTCATCCTTCCTAGGTCAGTCATCTCAAATTGCTTCTTTAATTTGACTTTGACTTGTTGGACAAGATTGTAACTATCTCCTATGATCATGAGATCATCTACATAGAGAGAAATGTATGTTTTGTGTGTTGCATTTATTTTCACATAGAGAGTTGGCTCTGATGTACTTCTGCTGAAGCCAAGCTTAACCAGATGAGTATGAATTTTGCTATACCAAGCTCTAGGGGCTTGTTTCAACCCATAAAGAGCCTTTCTAAGCAAACACACCTTATCTTCTTATCCTGAAACAACAAAACCCGGTGGTTGTTCAAGAAAGATTTCCTCCTGGAGTTCACCATTGAAAAAGACAGATTTGACATCCATTTGATGCATAACCCACTGATTATGTGCTGCAATAGTTAAGAGAAGCTTGATGGTGTCCAACCTTGCCACAGAAGCAAAAGTCTCAAGGTAGTCCACTCCAACTTGCTGTGTAAAGCTGTAGCCACCAACCTAGCCTTGAATTTGTGCAAGCTGCCTTCTGGATTCACCTTTACTCTATAAATCCACTTAGCTCCGATAACTTTTCTGTCTTTTGGCCTTGGAACCAAAATCCAGGTGTTATTCTTCTCAAGGGCTCGAAGCTCCTCCTGTATTGCAGCTTTCCAGCCAGGTAGACTTGCTGTCTCATCATAACTTGCAGGTTCTAAGAGTGCTTCATTGCATCTCTCATACACATCAGAGAGAGATCTGGTGCCTCTAACTGGTAAATTATCAACATTCTCTCCTTTTAAAAATTCATGTTCCTGATGTGTAGGCTGCATCTGTTGATTGGTTGTACCATGCTCGTTTGATTCAACCATTGCCTTCTGCCAATTCCATCTCAATGATTCATCAAACTTTAAGTCTCTACTTACAGAGACTTTATTAGTGATAGGGTTGTATACCCTATATGTATATGCTGTGTTGGTATAACCAACAAATACAACTATTTTCGCTCTTGGATCCAGCTTGCTCCTTTTTGCATGAGGCACATGAATGTAACATAAGCAACCAAACACTTTGAGGTGTGCTAGAGAAGGCTTGATACCAAACCAGCATTCGAATGATGTGGAATTTGTCAAAACCTTTGTAGGTTGCCTGTTTAGCAAATACACTGAGGTGGTTGCTGCCTTTGACCAAAAGGTTTTAGGAAAACCTTTCTCTGTCAACAAGCATCTGGTCATGGCAGTTATGGTCCTGTTCTTCCTCTCACTCACCCCATTTTGTTGAGGTGTATAAGGAGCTGTGTACTGTTGTTGGATTCCAGCATCTCTACAAATTTGTTTAAATGATTCTGAAATGTACTCTGAGCCATTATCTGACCTAATGGCCTTAATTTGTGAGCCTGACTGTTTCTGAACCCATGTTTTATACTGGAGGAAGATACTTGATACCTTAATTTTCAATTTAAGAAAAAAGATCCAGGTAAATCTGGTTAGGTCATCTATAAAGATGACATAATATCTGCTTCCTCTTAGCGATTCATGATCCGTTGGATCACAAAGATCACTATGAACAAGTTGCAATTTCTCCTTTGCTCGAGATTGTGCTACTAGGAATGGTAGTCTGGTCCGTTTGCCAAGCTGACAAGTTTCACAAGTGGAATTGTATTTTGCAATCTTTGGCATATCATGCACCAAGCCTTTACTTTGCATTTTCTTAAGGCTAGTAAAGTTAATGTGGCCTAGCCTTTTGTGCCAAGTGAGTGTCTCTTGTGTTTCAGCAGTCATCACATGATGTTGTGTCTAGTCTCCCTCCAACTGGAAAGTTTTGCCACACATAGGCACCTTAGTTAAAAGGGTACCTTTGGCATTTAAGATGATACAGGCTCTATCTTTAAAGACTAAATTGTATCCTTTTTCCAAAAGTTGACCTACACTAAGTAAGTTACAACTTAAGGTAGGTACATACAGAACATCATGTATGAATTTAATACCTTTGCTGGTATAAATGGATGCATAGCCTTTTCCTTCTACTTGGATCAATTCACCATTCCCAATTTTCACTTTGGCTGTATAGGATCTATCAAATTTCTTGAATAGTTGTAAATTAGGTGACATGTGATTTGTACAACCACTGTCAACAAGCCATGTGCAACTCCTTTCATGAGAAAAGTTGGTTACTGCTGCAAAATAATTGCTCTTCCAAAATCTGCTTTCCATCTATTACTTGTGCTTGCTGAGATTTTTGTGGTTGCTGTTGTTGCTTTCCTCTGTGCCAGCAGATCCTTTATGCATGCCCTTTTTTGTTGCATATTTTGCACACCAAATCAGGCCTTTTCGAGCAGTTTTTGGAAGGATGATTTGTTTTCCTACAGTGATCATAAGGTGGGTACTACTTTCTGCCTTCAGGCTTGGTAGGCTCCTCTGACTTTTTGTCCTGCTTCCCTTATTGCTTCCTCTTGCCTTGGGGCTTTCCCTGATGCTTCATAGGAAAAGCTCCCTCAATGCTTTCCTCCTGTCTTAAGACCCTTCTTTGCTCCTGAGCTTGAAGAGAATTGAGTAACTCTGGTAAACTTATAGAAGCAAGGTCTTTTGAGTCTTCCAGAGAGGAAATCTTTGCTTCAAACCTCTCTGGAATGCTCACCAAGACCTTTTACATAATACTTCTATCTGGAAAGTCTTCTCCTAAGAGCCTGATTTGATTAACAATTTTCAGAAGCTTATCTGAATATTCCTTTATGGTTTCTGACTCCTTCATCTTCAGGAGTTCAAACTCTCTTCGAAGATTAAGAAGTTGCATGTTTCTGGTCTTCTTATTGCCAGAAAACTCCTCCTTCAACCTATTTCATGCATCCTTAGTAGTTTCACAGGTCATAATTCTATTGAAAATGGTCTCTATGACAGCTAAATGAATGTATGTCAAGGCTTTATAGTTCTTGGCTGTCAGCTTACTGTGTTGTTTTAGTTGTGCAAAGGATGGATTTTCAAGCAAGGAAGGTGGTTCAATCCCTTTTTCAGTGGCTTCCCACAAATCATAGGCTCTAAGGTAGGCTTTCATCATTACAGTCCACTGAGGATAGTTTTTCCCAGTGAATTTTGGAGGAGGTAGTGGAGAGAAGTTAGAGGAGGCCATATAGAGGATCGTAATAATATTAGTTTGTTTGTCAATTGCTTTGGTTAGGTTTATAGGATACAATCAGCTCTGATACCAGTTATTGGAATTTGTTGAAGAGAAAAGAAGGAACAGAGTTTAGATTGCTGGTTTCATATTAGTATAAGTGTATGTATTTTAAGTTGATGTGTAAAAGAAACTGTTGGTGCAGCTATCTGCTTACTTGTTTGATAGCAATTGAGAAATACAAAGAAGGGAAACACAGAGAAATGAAAGGCACGTTGAGTGATAGTTCAAATTCAAGCTTTTTTGAATCTATTCTTTAGTTTTCAACCCTTCTTACATATGACAGTAAACTTTCACACTACAATTAAGTAAATTTTTAAAAATTTCATAATTTAAATTTAAATCTAATGTTATAAATTTAAATTTAAAATATTTTAAATTTAAAATAAACATATCATTATATTATAAAATTAAATTCAAAAATTGTTGGAGGAATCCATAAGGTGGTTGTATAACTGTCATAATTGTCATGACTTTCAGCTCCTATGACTGCCTTTGATTTGGCGGGAAAAGTTGGTTGATTAGATTTTGGAGGTCAGCTGATATGGCAATGCAGTAGCACATCTCCTCCGGCCCCCTCCAAATGGGATTAACTCAAAGTCTTGGCCTTTGAAATCTACACAGCAGTTCAAGAATCTCTCAGCCCTTGACTCCTCAGGTTGGTCCCACACTGCACGGTCTCTTCGAATTGCCCAAACGTTGGTAATTGCCATTGTGCCAGCGGCTATGTCATAGCCATTTATTTTGACATCTTGGGATGCTTTCCTTGGAACAATCAGAAGTGGAGGATATAAACGAAGAGTCTCTTTGATCACTGCCTTCAAGTACTCCGTCTACTCTAAGTCGCTTTCTTTTATTTCCAGCTGGCCACCGGTGATTTTCTTGAGCTCATCCCGCACTTGTTTCATAGCTCTGGAATTCCTTCTGAGCTCTGACATTGCCCATTCTAGTACTGTGTATGTCGTATGCGTTCCACCAGAAAACGTATCCTTCAAGTGATAATTATCGTGCTATTTTCTTCCCATCACAAGCCTGTTCGTCAAAGTTGTTCATTCAGGGAAAAATTTCCAAAAACTTTGAATTAGATATTGGGGAGTAGAAAGGAGATATTGAAGATATCTCGGCCAACGAGTCGGCGGCCGAGGAATCTCGTAAAACCGACACGTCGGTTTTGGATACTCCTTCACAGGGAAACAAACCGAGGGCCACCGAATAGGAGGATCCTCAGCTCTGTTGTTAAATTGAGCCAGTCATCGAAAATATTGGTCACCCAACAGGACGAAAAAGGAAGCAATTCAGAATTACCCGGAGTAATCTTCAGACGCTTGTTTACCATTTTACTGTCACGAGCTGGATCTTCAGCTTGGGTGAAGTCTCTGCAAATCAAGTTTGGATAAATTTCAGGCTAGCCATTTTCCATTCTCCGTGTTCAGTTGCTCCACAATTATATTGTGTGGGACGAGCATTTATCGTTAAAGCAGGGTCTTAGAAGGTGGGAATGCAATGAACTACAATCACCCTCACTTTTATATCCATCATGATCTTAAAAGGGCAATTCTTTATCCAACACGATCTTTGAGAGCAATTGCTTATCCCCTTGTACAATTCACAGAGCAAATTTATTCATTTATTTATTTATATTTTAACGGTAGATATACAAGGATTAAGTGAGTCTTAATACGACAATAAAATTATTTAAGAAAGGTTATAAAACCAGTCTCTCGGCATATCCAAGGAGTCGGATATATTGATACCGCTTGCTATGATTATAATCACCACGTCATTCTCACTGAAAGCGTGGTTTAGCAATGACGTGCAGAGGAACCGTCCTGTGCATCGAGATGCCAAAAGCTTCCGTATTATCGATGTCTTCAGCTCCGATGCCTGGGGGAAGCTGCCAATCAAAGCTGTGGAGAAGTTGAGCCAAAGCAAGCTCGATAATTGCTGATGCGAACGTAATTGCTGGGCAGCTTCTTCTGCCAGCGCCAAAAGGTATCAGCTCATAGTCCTGCCCCTTGTAGTCTATGCTACTGCCCATAAATCTTTCTGGTTCAAATGTCTCGGGATTTTTCCATACCATTGGATCCCTCCCTATTGCCCAGACATTGACATAAATCCTTGATTTAGCTGGAATGTTGTAACCATCGATGATGACATCCTCGACTGATTCTCTTGGGACTGAAACTGGAACGGGGGGATGAAATCGAAAGACCTCCTTGATGACTGATTTCGTGTAGTCAAGCTGGTGAAGGTCACTCTCCTGCACATATCTCCTCTCTCCAACAACGCTCCTTACTTCGGCTTGTGCTTTTTCCATGCATTGGGGATTCATGATGAGCTCAGTCATTGCCCAATCAAGTGTAATGAAAGTTGTATCTGTCCCAGCAGCAAACATGTCCTGCACAACATAAGCAGCCGGAGCCAAAAAGATGAATCAGATGCATAATTCGTGGTAGAAGACACAGATGAAGCTGTTTATAATACTGACCAAGATGATTGCTTTGATGTTATCCATGGTAAGAGGCATGTCTGCAGATCCATTTTTCTCTATATCGAGTAAAACGTCAACGAGGTCCTTGTGCTCCTCTTTTCTTTCAGGATTCAGGTGTTCCCTTATTACATCGTCGAAAAACCGATCAAAGCGCATGAATGTGCTTTGGAGTTTCGATTTCAGGCCTGTTAAGTTGTTCAGGAACTCCATGGAAGGAAAATAGTCCCCAAGGCTAAATCCTCCAAGCAGATCTTGATAATCATCAAGCATCTTTTTGAAGCCATGCCTATCATATTCCCCTCCTGAAAAATCTCTTCCAAGTGCCACCCGGCAAACGACACAATTTGCGTATAGTCCAATCATCTTGCTCAGATTTGTTGTTCCAGGATAAGACTCCGATATCCGACTGACCATGCGAGCAACTTCTTCTTCTCTCACAAAGCTGTATGTTTGGACCCTTTTGGCACTGAGTAGCTCAAGAATGCAAATTTTCCTTATACTCCTCCAGTAAGCACCATAAGGAGAAAAGACTATATCAGTACAATTATAGAATAGGCCTTTTGCAGAGAAGAGCCGAGGACGGCTAGCGAGAGCAAGATCGTGGGTTTTCAACACTTCTTTTGCCAATCTAGCTGATGAGACAACGACAGTTGGGACCTCGCCTAGCTGTAGAAATATGATCGGACCATACTTCTCGGCTAGACGGTGGAGAGATAGGTGAGGCATGTTTCCAAGCTGGTGGAGGTTGCCAATGATTGGTAATTTTGGAGGGCTTGGTGGGAGATTCAGGTTTCGTTTTCTCGATTTGGTGTGCAAGAGTTGCTTCAGCACTATTGCTATTAAAATGGATGCTAAAAGAAAAGTTGATATCGAGCTTTCGTCCAGCCATTGAAGGAGCGCCATCGGAGTTTCCTGTTAACAGTCGATGGCATTCATGCTAGTAGCTTCTGTAGGAGCACCGGAAGAAAAGCCTAACCTTCTGCGCATACACATAACTTGGCTTGACTATGGGTTCTTTTAGTCTTCTGCGACTGTAATAATGGCATCATTTAATAATAAAAAAAAGTCCAATTGTTTTGTCTTTTTTAAAATTCTCATCTCGTTCGTCTTGACTTTTCACGTGACTCCCGGTGACCAAAGATTCCGCAGGTTGACTGGCTGGTTGCCTGCATCGCTGCGTGTTGAGAAATCAGAACCGTCCTTTTCGCCTTATCCTTGCCTTGATTTTTCTCTAACCTAAACCCCTCCTTTTGTTCACGATATCGATCAGCAACTCCTCACAGCCACCCCCGGAGAAGACAAACTGTTGTGTGATGGGTGCCCTCTCGAGGCAACGTAGACCAAAAATGAAGACAAAAGGTATTAAAACCGAGACCTCCGAGGATTGAGAGCCTAATACGTGGAGGCACATAGTCCATGAGCCTATAGTTCATGCCTACGTTTTCTGGACGTTCTAGTTGGAATCTAAACAGAAGCAAATCGTCGGGCTTCCGCGTTCGTTCTGAAATCTTGGGCATGGAGGGATTTTCGTACCCCCTTGCTTCGACTAACAGAAAGAAAATTTAAATAGAAAATCTTGTCGAGGCCATGCATTCTATCTAATTTCAGGAAACTAGTTTACAAGATTGTAAAAAACAAAGAAAATTGGGATAACAAGGTGCAAAGATATAACTTAATATAAACTGCTTGCAACTGATAAGGAGGCTTTATAAAACGCACCTTTACGTCCTCCTAACATACAATGTTATTAATTAGCAATGCTTTTGTAAGAACCAGAAGTGTAAGATGGCAATCATATGGCAGCATCTTGATATTATGAAGTAAATGATACTATTGCAGCCAGCTAACATCTCTAAGAAATGCTCCTTGCGCCTTTCAATCTCATCTCTACCATACACGGATTTAAAGATTAAAATAGTTGTTTGTGTGATGGGTGTGGGTCATCTGTGGTCGCTTGGGTTTCCCAATTTTTTTAATCTTCTTAATCGTATAACCCGTCTCTTTCTCTAACGTTGCCAAAAAAAAAAGGCCAGATCATGTGTTTTCATGATCTCACAATCAGTCTCGTCTGACGAGACAAGAAGAAAGGTTTCGTCAATGCATTCAATTCCACCGTCCGGTCCTGACTTCAACAAGTATTGTTGGCATACATAGTTGCCACAGATTTGAGGAAAACATAGGCAGAAGGTTTTCAGATCAACCGCCCTCTTAGTGCCTTGATGGCAATGCACTGAATGGTGCATGCTAAGATCAAGAGTTCAGGGGCTTATAGTTGAAATTTACTTGGTGTAGGCCAGAGTGAGTTTTTTTTTTTTTTTTTATTGGGCTATGAACCCGGAGTTGCAACAAGAAGGAGGAAGAAGGGGCACCTTTCTGTGAATGGCGAGACCAGGACTTTCAGTCATGTGCAAATCATCCTCTTTAGCTCCACCGGCCAAACTCCAGTCAAAATTGTTGACAATATTTGCCAGGACCAGTACAGTAATTGGCGGAGAAAATGAGATTCCAGGGCAACCCCTCCGATCCCCTCCAAATGGGATTAACTCAAAGTCTTGGCCTTTGAAATCTACACAACATTTCAAGAATCTCTCAGGCCTTAACTCCTCAGGGTCTCTTCGAATTGCCCAGACGTTGGTAATTGCCATTGTGCCAGCTGCTATGTCATACCCATTTATTTTGACATCTTGGGATGATTTCCTTGGAACAATCAGAAGTGGAGGATATAAACGAAGAGTCTCTTTGATCACCGCCTTCAAGTACTCCGTCTACTCTAAGTCGCTTTCTTTTATTTCCAGCTTGCCACCGGTGATTTTCTTGAGCCCATCCCGCACTTGTTTATGAAGATCTAGTGGTGCTCTCTTTTTTTAGAATCAAAATGAGGTTTTCTTACGGTAACAGCTAGCTCTCCTTTGTCAACTCCATAAGTTTGATTTAGAAATTCAAATTTAAATAATATAATTACTATATATAATTATTTATAATTTTAATTTTTAAATTATAAATATTAAAAATTTGTATATTAATTTCAAATTTTATATTTTAAAAACTTCTTATATAACGAGTAGTTAGAGTAATAGAAAGAGCAGAGAGAGTATCTCTGATATTCAACTTTCCTTATACTCCCTTCTCATGCCATTTTAGTTAGTCAATGGAAAACTTGTTTTATTAGCAAGTCATTATTCTCTACACACCAAAAACACAACAAAATTATCAACCAAATTACAGCAAACATTAACCAATAGTGGTATCAGAGCTGCAAGATCCTTAGTGACCAGTGAAGTGAGTGCAAAAACTTTCCAAGCAACTGTGTGAGAAAAGCTCCTTAAATACTTAAAAGATTGATTCATGGTCTCAGTTGGTTTTTCTCCTTTGCCACCACCTAAGTTCATTGGTAACAATTATACCCAGTGGAGTATAACGATGAAAGTTTACTTAAGGGCTTTTGACCTTTGGAAAGCAACGAAAAATGACACAGTATCTACTCCTCTCCTTACAAACCCAACTCTTGTTCAGCTGAAACATCACAGTGAATGAGAGTGAACAAGAGTCTAAACAGTATAAAACCCTCACATACATCCACACAGTAGTCATTGAGCTAATTTTCAATAGAATCATGGCCTGTGACACTACAAAACAAGCATGAAACAGGTTAAAGGATGAGTATAGAGGTAGTCAAAAGACTAGAACCATGCAACTGTTGAACTTGAGAAGGAAGTTTGAGTTTCTGAAAATGAAAGAAACAGAAACCATCAAAGACTACAATGATAAGCTGCTCAAAGTGGTTAACCAGATCTGAGTGCTTGGCGAAGACTTGCCAGACAAGAATGTGGTTCAAAAGGTTTTTGTGAGTATTCTAGAGTGATTTGAAGCAAAAATTTCCTCTCTGGAAGACTCCAGAGATCTTACCATCATTTGCTTTAGTGAATTAATTAGTGCACTTCAAGTTCAGGAGCAAAGAAGGCTCTTGAGGTAAGAAGACACAATTGAAGGTGCCTTGCAGGTCACTTACCACCAGAGAAACCAAGGCAGAAGAAAATCTAATGGCAAATAGCTGAAGAAGTCTAGTGAAGCTGGCAAATCTGTAAGAAAAAGGCAGTAAGCTCCCTATGAGCATTGCAGAAAGACAAATCATTTGTTTAAATCATGTTGGAAAAGACCTGATATAATCTGCAAAGTATGTGGTAAGAAGGGACACTCGGAAAGAATTTGCTGGTATAGAGGCAAGCAATCTTAGCACTAACAAACAAGACAACAAATCACACTGGAGGCACAACCTACAGATGGGGTTCAATCCATAGATGAGCAGTTATTTATGGCAACATCTAACACTAGCCCGACTGATCTTGGAACCTGGTTAGTTGACAGTGGATACACAAACCACATGTCTCCTAACCTTAAGGTGTTTGATACCTTGGACAAATCCTTCAAATCAAAAGTAAGGATTGACAATGGTCAGTTATTGCATGTGCATGGGAAAGGGGCAGCCATTGTGCATATAGCCTCAGGTATCAAAGTCATTACAGATGTTTTGTTTGTTCCACACATTCATCATAATCTGTTGAGTGTTGGTCAACTCATAAAAAATGGTTTTTCCTTGTTGTTCAAAGACCGTGCATGTGTTATTTGTGATTCAAAGGGTATCAAACTGATCACAGTTCCCATGATTGGTAAAAGCTTTCATTTAAACACCAACAAAATGGATCATTTTTCTCTGTCTGCAACCACTAACAAAGCAATTCTTTGGCATAGAATACTTGGTCATTTCCATCATGCAAGGATTCAGACATTGAAAAACAAACAACTGGCCTCTGCTATAATAGAGCTGGATCAGGCTGATAGGCCTTGCAATGTATGCCAACTAAGCAAACAGAGCAGACTTCCTTTTCATTCAAATCAAAGCCATAAAGTTCAAAAGTAGTTGTAGTTAGTTCATTCAGACTTGTATGGACCAATGCAGACTTGTTCCTTGAATAACAGCAGGTATTGCATCACATTTATATATGATTTCTCAAGATATTACTGGATTTATTTTCTGAAATCCAAATCAGATGTAGCAGCCACCTTTCAAAGATTTAAAGTATGGATAAAGAAACAGACAGACTATGTAATCCAAGTCATTAGATTTGATAATGGCTCTGAATATACATCAACTGCGTTTAAATCAATTTGTACTGCCGCAGGGATTCAATAACAATTTATAGCACTATACTCACCTCAACAAAATGGAGTGAGTGAAAGGAAGAACAGGACAATTATTGAAATGACTAGATGTCTTCTGGCTGAAAAACATCTCCCTAAAACCTTCTGGGCAGAAGGTGCAGCAACAGCTGTCTACCTTCTAAGGCCTTGTCAAATGTCACACCATATCAGGTATGGTACAACTGAGAATCTTTGGCTACATTTGTTATGTTCATATGGCTGAGCCTAAAAGGAGTAAGTTGGATCATAAAGTCTCAGTAACAGTGTTTATTGGCTATACTGATACAGTTAGTAACTATAGAGTCTATGATATTGCTACACATAAGGTTTCTATTAGTAGAAACCTTACATTTGATGAGGAAGCAGGATGGAACTGGCAAGACTGCATTGTTGAGCATGCTACCAGTCAAAGCTGCATCAATTCACAATTTCCAAACTCAAAATCCAACAGTGTGGTTGATAACGTAGATGATCCTCTAGTCAGAGGTACAAGGTTACTAACAGATGTTTACCACAGAAGTTATGTGGCTGAGCTATATCCTAACAGTTTTTAAGAAGCATCACAACATGCAGCCTGGAAAGTTACAATGGAGGAGGAGTTAAGGTCCATTCATAAAAATCAAATATGGACCTTGGTTCCTAAACCTGCAGACAAAAAGATCATTGTTGTGAAATGGATATACAAGACCAAATACAATGCAGATAGAACTGTTAACAAACTGAAGACCAGACTTGTAACAAAGGGCTTCACTCAGCAGGTCGAAGTAGATTATGGTGATACCTTTGCCCCAGTGGTAAGGCTTGATACCATAAAATTGCTGCTCAACAAAACTGGCTTGTACACCATTTAAATGTCAAGTTTGCATTCCTAAATGGTAAACTTTAGGAATTGGTTTGTGTCAATCAACTTAAAGGATTTGTCAAACTAGGAGAAGAAGACAAAGTTTATCTCCTAAAAAAGGCCTTGTATGGACCAAAACAAGCTTCTAGAGCTTGATACTCAAAAATTCATGAATACCTAACAAATGTAAGATTCTTCAGAAGTTGCAATGATGCCACACTATATGTGAATAGAGATGAAAGACAGTTTCTCTATGTTTCAGTGTATGTTGATGATTTAATGGTTGTTGGAAATTCTTCAAACCTCATATCTCAGCTTAAAAGTACCATGGAGAAGAGGTTTAACATGTCAGACCTTGGCAGCTTAAGTTACTTCCTGGGATTAGAAGTATAGCAGTCTGAAAGTGGCATCCTAATACATCAAACAAAATATGCATATCAAATGTTGCAGAAATTTTTGCAAGAGTTCTCATACCCTTTTACCATCTGGAACCAAATTTGCCAAGATGGATGAATCTCCAAAGTCATATGAGACTCGATTCAAAAGTCTTATTGGATGTCTTCTATACTTATCTGCCACTAGACCAGACATCATGTTTCCAGTCAGCTTAATGTCTAAATTCATGCATTCGCCACATGAAACTCATTTCAAAGCTGCCAAAAAGATCTTGAGATACATCAAAGGAACTACAGAATTAGGAGTAATGTTTAGAAAGAATGCAGCAAGCCAGTTGGTTAGCTTCTCTGACAGTGATTGAGCAGGATCACCCTCAGATATGAGAAATACATCTAGTTCTACATTTTCCTTTGGATCTGGTGTTTTCAATTGGAGCTCCAAGAAACAGCATATAGTGACACAATCTACAACTAAGGCTGAATACATTGTAGTAGCCACAATAGTTAACCATGCAATTTGGATTAAAAAAGTCTGTATTGATCTCAAACTCAACCAAACAGAACCTACTCCTATCTTCTGTGACAATCAATCTGCCATTGCAATCTCCAACAATCCTGTATAGCATGGGAGAACAAAACATTTCAATGTTAAGTTACATTTTGTAAGAGAGGCATAAGAAGCTAATGAAGTCAGTTGATATATTGCAATACCAAAGACCATGTAGCAGATATCCTAACCAAGAACCTATCTAAATCCAGGTTTGAAAACTTAAGGACTGTCATTGGTCTGCAAAATAGAAGCAACAAAGAGGAGTAAAGATCTAATGGTGCTCCCTTTTTGTAGAATCAAAATGAGGCAGCAAGTTTTCCTACATCAGCAACAAGCTCTCCTCTGTCAAGCTTTAGAAATTTGATTTAAAAATTCAAATTCAAGTGACATAATTACTATATGTAATCATTTGTAATTTGAACTTTTAAGTTATAAATATTAAGAACTTGACATATGTATCAATTTCAAATTTTGTATTTTGAAAACTTTTCTTATACAATGAGGAGTTAGATCAATGGAAAGAGTAGAGAGAGTATCCCTTGATATTCAATTTTTCTTGTACTCCTTCATCATGCCATCTTGGTTAGTCACTGAAAAACTTGTTTTATTAGCAAGTTACTATTCTCTGCACACCAAAAACACAATAAAATTATCAACCAAATTGCAGCAAACATTAGCCAACAGTTTCATAGCTCTGGGGTTCCTTCTGAGCTTTAATATTGCCCATTCTAGTACTGTGTATGTCGTATCTGTTCCGCCAGAAAACGTATCCTTCAAGTGATAACTATCGTGCCATTTTCTTCCCATCACAAGCCTGTTCGTCAAAGTTGTTCATTCAGGGAAAAAATTCGAAAAACTTTGAATTAGATATTGAGGAGTACATAGGAGATAACCCCAATTAAATTTAAAGATTAAAGCTTGGTGATTGTTCGTCGATCCAGATTCCCTTTTTTATTTTCTTGTGCTGTTTCTTTCTTCAGGGCCTCAAAAGAAAATGTATGCATTTATGGGGTATGCATGTCTGTCCATTTTTCTCCAGATCAAAATTTTCGTAGAGATGTGCCACACTTGCACACACCACAAACTCAAAACAGAAAAAGGGGACAAGGAGATAATTAAAGAGGGAGAGAAAGATACATATACCAAGACCACAGCTTTGATGCTATCTCTAGCAATGGGAACTTTTGGCCTGTTTGAGAAAACAAGATCATTGGTTTTCATGATCTCTTGTGCAGTATCACGTTTCGAGACAATAAGAGCAGGCAAGCTTCCGAATTGCGGCAGCATCAGAGGACCATAGCTCTGAGCTAATGATCGCAAGTAACGATGGGGTTACAGACCCAATTGGTGAAGATTTCCGAGGATTGGGAACTCTGGTGGTGAAGTTGGTTGATTTTTTGGTTTAGGTGGAGCCAAGAACCATTTTATGAGGAAGACAGAGAAGCATAGGAAGGGCAGAATATAGACCAGGAATTGCATCATTGTTACTTTGCTTGACGGTCCAGCTTCTATACGTCGAATTGTACCTATCAGGGAAAGTACGTGAGACAAGCTTCCCAAGAGAGAAACGAGAGGCCAAAAAACTCCTTTTTCTAATGTAAGCAATAGCTTAAAGAACGTCTTTCAAGTTCTAGTAACTTTGTTCTTACTTCTAAATTTTTCGGCCTCTTGAAAAGAAAAAGAAAAGAAAAGAAAAAAACCGTAACATCAGTAAAGAATAGTGTGACAGTTATGGGATATTGTTGGAAAATTGACTCCAAATTAGAAGCCACCACTTACCATGGTTACCTCATTTGATAACTTTTTGAGGATAAAACTTTGATCCATGCAAAATTCTTGTCCACATCGTTTCCTATTCTTCCTCGTGCAGCAGAAACATCACATAAAGTAGGAAAAAAAAATCCAAACATATGTGATATGTTACATTCAGCAATCAACAGTATTAGTGAATTTGAAATGAAAGAATTAGGTACACAATCGAGAAAATTTTTGGCATGAAAGTCCACAACAATCGAATCACCAAAATTTTTTATTTGTGAACAATTTGGAACGCACATACTGAAATAGTGGAGAAAATGGTATGGGTTCCATACAGTAATACAGTGGAGAGTTTCAAGTATATTATGATATGTACTCGTCTTTCCAAATAATCCTAACAAGGAAACGAAACGAGAGAAAGGAAAGAACAGGGAAGAAAAGAATAATAAGAAGAAGAAGAGTACCTGGTCTGCAGCAGCAGAGAATGACTAGCAGCACGTCTTTCCTGAGGCCTTTTTGTCAAGTAAATGGTCGGCGATTTGAGACTGGTTCGGCCGTTTGGAGGCTTTATTTCTGACCGCCTACGGGGAAAGGCAGAATCATAACAAACGAAACATATTCTCTCGGACCCCGACGGATTGATCGTATGAGAAATCTCGGAAGATCGACAGGTCGGATGATCCGGATATCTCGGCCAACGAGTCGGTCGGCCGAGGAATCTCGTAAAACCGACACGTCGGTTTTGGATACTCCTTCACAGGGAAACAAACCGAGGGCCACCGAATACGAGGATCCTCAGCTCTGTTGTTAAATTGAGCCAGTCATCGAAAATATTGGTCACCCAACAGGACGAAAAGGAAGCAATTCAGAATTACCCAGGAGTAATCTTCAGACGCTTGTTTACCATTTTACTGTCACGAGCTGGATCTTCAGCTTGGGTGGAGTCTCTGCAAATCAAGTTTGGATCAATTTAAGGCTAGCCATTTTCCATTCTTCGTGTTCACTTGCTCCACAATTATATTGTGTGGGACGAGCATTTATCGTCAAAGCAAGGCCTTGGAAGGTGGAAATGCAATGAACTACTATCACCCTCACTTTAATATCCAACATGATCTTAATGGGCAATTATTCATCCAATATGATCTTTGAGAGCAATTGCTCATCCTCTTCTACAATTTACATAGTGAACAATTTGGAGAGCAAATTTGTTTATTTATTTATTCATTTTCTTAACGATAAATATACAAGGATTAAGAGAGTCTTAATACTTAAGCTAGCAAAGCAGCTCACAATGGTGCTGCAAGATTGCATTTACTACCAATGGATTGAATGCTAAGTTACTATATTGCATGACAAGAGATAAGACTCCTCTGCTACATGCTGTTCTTTTGTTTTTTTGAATTATCTGCTTTAGCAATTGCTTAATGACGTGGCAAGTGATCTCTAAAAGCATTTTTTAGACTCAAGATATTGAACTTAGGCATTAGTTAAGTCATTTTGTTTCAAATTTTAAATTTAATATAAAAGTTGGATTAAATCATTTTTTTAGAATCCTAAAGTTTTAATTTGAATTATTTTGAATATAATTTAAATTTGTAATGATGTTTACATTTGAATCTTCATATACAATAAAGATTAGAAAGCTAATGGACTAATTTTGTGTTTCCATTAAACAGAAAAGGTGTTCTACTTCTCTGCCTTATCTTCTCCCTCATTCTGCAACTTTAGTTTGTAGGGTTCTGCCATATTAACCTTCTGTTTTCTGGTAAAACTTCACTTGGTATCAAAACAAAAACAATCAATAGGAGGACCTGTAGAGTGTGAGTTAAGAAAGAAAAGAAAACCTACAGAAAGCAAAAGTACTTGAGAGAGATCCTACCAAAAATCAGCACAAACCAACTATGGCATCTTCAAGTTGTTCACCCCTATCTCCATCAAAATTTAATAGAGACAATTATATATAGTGGTCCATCATGATGAAGGCATATCTCAGAGCATTTGACTTATAGGAGGTTACTGAAACAGGAGCACAACCTAATCCTCTTTCTCTTAATCCGACCATGGCTCAGGTCAAACATCATAGTGAGTAAGTTTCAAGGCAATATAAAGTCTTAACTTGCATTCATTCAGCTGTGGCAAAAAGCATCTTTAATAGGAACATGACTTGTGACACTACTAAAGATGCATAGGAAAGGTTGAAAAAGGAGTTTAGTGGCAACTTGAAAACCAGAAACATACTGCTACTGAACCACAGAAGGGAGTTTAAGTTATTGTGGATGAAGGAATCTGAGAATGTCAAAGAATACAGTGACAGCTTACTTGAGATTGTGAATCAAATAAAGCTCTTAAGTGATGACTTTCTAGATAAATTTGTTATTCAAAAGGTTCTGGTTAGCATCTCAGAAAGGTTTGAAGCAAAGATCTCATCCTTAGAGGATTCTAGAGACTTGAATACCATATCCTTAGTAAAGTTGATAAATACATTGTAGGCTAAGGAGTAAAGGAGACTTATGAGATAAGAAGATGTTAATAATGGTGCCTTGTAAGCCAAGCAACAACAAAAAAAACAACCAAAGAAGAAGCAAGGAAAAAAGACTGGAAACCAGGCAGGAGGGAAGAAATAGTATGCACCCTATGAACACTATAGTAGGACAAATTATCTCTCAAAATTTTGTTGGAGGAGACCTGACATTGTGTGTAACTTCTACAAGAAGAATGAGCACTCAAAAAGGATTTGCAAAAAGAAATCCAACCAGTTATAACAAGATCAACTTGATAAGTCAGAGGCTCAAGTGGCTGACAATGACTAACCACTAGAAGAACAGTTGTTTGTTACAGGTAGTATCTCTTCTGATTTAGCTTAGTTGGTAGACAGTGGATGCATAAACCACATGTCCCTAGACCTTGATGTTTTCAAATCCTTGGATCATTCCTATACTTCTAAAGTGAAGATAGGAAATGGTCAATTTCTCCAAGTCAAAGGGAAAGGCATAATAGAGATCAACACGATAGTAAGTACAAAATTACTCTTTGATGTATTGTTTGTCCCTGATATTAATCAAAACCTTTTAAGTGTTGGTCAACTACTTGAGAGATGATGTATTTTTACCTTCACAGATAAAAAGTGTGTAATCTATGGTCCCAATAGCAATGTTATTGCCTTTGTTCCCATGAAAGGGAAAAGTTTCCATTTGTGTTGGCCAATAACTCTCCATGAGGGTTAATTTGCCTTTACTGATGAGTCAATTTCATGGCATAAAAGACTTGGACATTTCCATTACTCTGACATTTAAACATTAGCCGAGAATGCCCTTACCATTAATATTCCTAATGACTTATGTGATATGTGTCAATATGACAAGCATACTAGACTACCCTTTACTACAAGCAAATCATAGAAAGCCAAGGAGAAACTCTAACTAATCCATACTGACTTATATGGGCCCATGAGCTCACCATCCTTGGATGGGAACATATATTTTATCATCTTCATATATGATTTTACTAGATTTTGCTGGGTTTATTTATTAAAGCACAAAACTAAAGTTTCCTTAATCTTTAAAAGGTTTAAGACTTGGATTGAAAATCAGTCAAGTCTCAAACTGAAAGTCATCAGATCTGATAATAACTTTGAGTTCACTTCAAAGACCTTCAAACCATATGTACTAGTGTTGGGATCCAATAACAATTTACTACTTCATATACTCTATAACAAAATGGAGTAAGTGAAAGGAAAAACAGGAGCATCATGTCAATGGTCAGATGTATATTGACAAAAAAGAAGCTTCCCAAAAGCTTTTATGCAAAAGTTATGACAACCTCAGTTTATCTTCTGAACATATTACCTAGTAGAGCTCTTGTTGATCAAACACCTTTTGAGGCTTGATTTCAACACAAGCCCTCCTTGCAACATCTCAAGATCTTTGGTTGCTTATACTTTATACATATACCTGACCATAAGAGGGGTAAGCTGGATTTAAGAGCTGCTGCTGTAATTTTTATTGGATATTGTAAGATATCTTGCAATTATAAGGTGTATGTCATTCATTATGCCAAAGTCTTGATCTCCAAACATATTAAATTTAGTGAGAATCAGCATTAGAACTGGGACAAGGCTGAAATTAAGTCAACTCAAATTCTTCCTAAGGAACCTCTAAGCAATTTAGGTCCAGAAAGTGAAGTCTCAGATAGGGATAATAAGGATTTCCCAATTCGAGGAACCAGAAGGCTCTCTAATCTTTATGAAAGAGCTTATCAATTTATCTCAGAACCTACTGATCATGAGGAAACCTTAACTAATCCTAATTGGAAAAAAGCTATGATGGAGGAACTGCAGGAAATTGAAAGAAATAAGACATAGACTTTGGTCTCTAAACCAAAAGGAAAATTTGTCATTGGATTAAAATGGATCTTCAAAGTCAAAAGTCATTCTAATAGTAAAATCAATAAACTCAAGGCAAGATTGGTAGTTAAAGGATACTCACCGCAATTGGGAGTGGATTATTGCGAAACCTTTGCACCAGTAACTAGAATGGACACCATCAAGTTGCTTATAGCTGTTGCAACACAAAAGGATTTCCTGATACACCATCTTGATATGAAATCTGCTTTCCTTAATAGTGTGCTATAAAAAGAAATTCTAGTGGAGCAGTCTTTTGGATTCATTAAGCCTGGATAAGAAAACATGGTTTACTTGTTGAGAAAGGCTTTGTATGGCTTAAAGTAGGCTCCAAGGGCCTGGTATAACAGAATCAATGAGTATCAACTAGAACTTGGCTTCAACAGGAGCCAATCTGAACCTACCTTATACATCAAGTCACAACAGGGTCAAGTTGTGTATGTCTCACTCTAGGTTAATGACTCGTTGATCATTAGCAGTTGTCCTAAACTAGTTATGAAACTAGTTTTTGATATGACAGACCTAAGAGTTATATCCTACTTCCTTGGTCTGGAATTATAGCAATCAAAGTGTGAAATTTTTCTGTGTCAAACCAAATATGTCAAGGAGATCCTTAAAAAGTTTATATACATGATTGTAGAAGTATAGCAACACCTTGGACAGTTGGTAAAAGACTTCAAAAGGATGATGAAGTTAGGAAAATTGATGCTTCAAAATACAGAAGTTTATTGGATGCTTATTGTATCTCTCTGTCACACAGTCAGACATCATGTATGCTGCAAGTCTTCTCTTCATATTCATGCACTCACCAAGTGAACTTCACTACAAAGCTACAAAAAGGGTCCTGAGGTATATTCAAGGAACATTAGATCTTGGGATCGTGTATTCTAACTCATTAGAATTGAAGTTAGTTGCTTATACAGATAGTGATTGGGTTAGTTCTCTAGAAGACATGAGAAGTACTTCAAGGTATGCATTTACTCTTGGAGGTGGCTTCTTTTACTGGAACTCAAAGAAGTAGTCCATAGTAGCTTAATCAACCGCTAAGATTGAATACATTACAGTTACTTCAGTGGTCAACCAAGCCATTTGGCTCAGGAAGTTGCCACTTGACCTGGAGTTGAAGCAATTTGGTGCAACTCCAATTTACTATGATAATCAATTCTAAATTGCAATTTCAAAAAATCCTGTTCTTCGTAGGAAAACCAAACACTTCAAAATCAGATTACATTTTATCAAAGAAGTATAGGAAAGCAATAAAGTGGAATTGATTTATTGCAGTACTACTGAACAACTTGCTGATATATTTACCATGTGCTTACCAAAGTAGAAATTTGAAACCTTAAGGAGGAAACTTGGGCTGCAATCCTATGGCACCAAGGAGGAGAATTGAAGCTGGCGAAGCAGCTCACCATGGTGTTGTAAGATTGCATTTACTGTCATTGGATTAGATGTCAAGTTATTGGATTGCATGGTAAGACACGTGATAAGACTCCTCAGCTACATGTTCTTTTATCCTTTCAAATTATCTACTTCATCAATTGCTTAATGACATGGTAAGTAATCTCTAGAAGTATTTTTTGCACTCAAACTATTGAACTTAGGTATTAGGTAAGTCCTTTTATTTCAAATTTCAAATTTGATATAAAAGTTAGGTTATATTATTTTTTTAAAATTATAAAATTTTAATTTGAATTATTTTGAATATAATTTAAATTTCTAATGATATTTACTTTCAAATCTTCATATATAATGAAGATTAGAAAGCTAATTGACTAGTTTTGTATTTCCGTTAAACAGAAAAAGTGTTATGCTTCTCTGTCTTATTTCTCCCTCATTTTACAATTTTAATTTGCAAGATAACTTTCTGTCTTATGATAAAACTTCAAATACAACAATAAATTTATTTGAGAAAGGTTATAAAACCAGTCCCTCGGCATATCCAAGAAGTCGGATATATTGATATCCCCTGCTATGATTATTATCACAACGTCATTCTCATTGGAAGCGTGGTTTAGCAATGACGTGCAGAGGAACCTTCCTGTGCATCGTGATGCCAAAAGCTTCCGTATTATCGATGTCTTCAGCTCTGATGCCAGGGGGAAGCTGCCAATCAAAGCTGTGGAGAAGTTGAGCCAAAGCAAGCTCGATAATTGCTGATGCGAACGTGATTCCTGGGCAGCTTCTTCTGCCAGCGCCAAAGGGTATCAGCTCATAGTCCTGCCCCTTGTAGTCTATGCTACTGCCCATAAATCTTTCTGGTGCAAATGTCTCGGGATTTTCCCATACGATTGGATCCCTCCCTATTGCCCTGACATTGACATAAATCCTTGATTTTGCTGGAATGTTGTAACCATCGATGATGACATCCTCGACTGATTCTCTTGGGACTGAAACTGGAACCGGGGGATGAAATCGAAAGACCTCCTTGATGACTGATTTCATGTAGTCAAGCTGGTGAAGGTCACTCTCCTGCACATATCTTCTCTCTCCAATAACGCTCCTTACTTCTGCTTGTGCTTTTTCCATGAATTGGGGATTCATGATGAGCTCAGTCATTGCCCAATCAAGGGTAATGAAAGTTGTACCTGTCCCAGCAAACATGTCCTGCACAACATAAGCAGCCGGAGCCAAAAAGATGAATCAGACACATAATTCGTAGCAGAAGACACAGATGAAGCTGTTTATAATACTGACCAAGATGATTGCTTTGATGTTATCCATGGTAAGAGGCATGTCTGCAGATCCATTTTTCTCTATATCGAGTAAAACGTCAACGAGGTCCTTGTGCTCCTCTTTTCTTTCAGGATCCCGGTGTTCCCTTATTACATCGTCGAAAAACCGATCAAAGCGCATGCATGTGCTTTGGAGTTTCGATTTCAGGCCTGTTAAGTTGTTCAGGAACTCCATGGAAGGAAAATAGTCCCCAAGGCTAAATCCTCCAAGCAGATCCTGGAAATCATCAACCATCTTTTGGAAGCCATGTCTATCATATTCCCCTCCTGAAAAATCTCTTCCTAGTGCCGCCCGGCAAACGACACAATTTGCGTATAGTCCAATCATCTTGCTCAGATTTGTTGTTCCAGGATAAGACTCTGATATCCGACTGACCATGCGAGCAACTTCTTCTTCTCTCACAAAGCTGTATGTTTGGACCCTTTTGGCACTGAGTAGCTCAAGAATGCAAATTTTCCTTATACTCCTCCAGTAAGCACCATAAGGAGAAAAGGCAATATCAGTACAATTATAGAATAGGCCTTTTGCAGAGAAGAGCCGAGGACGGCTAGCCAGAGCAAGATCGTGGGTTTTCAACACTTCTTTTGCCAATCTAGCTGATGAGACAACGACAGTTGGGACCTCACCTAGCTGTAGAAATATGATTGGACCATATTTCTCGGCTAGACGGTGGAGAGATAGGTAAGGCATGTTTCCAAGCTGGTGGAGGTTGCCAATGATTGGTAATTTTGGAGGGCTTGGTGGGAGATTCAGGTTTTTTTTTCTCGACTTGGTGTGCAAGAGTTGCTTCAGCACTATTGCTACTAAAATGGATGCTAAAAGAAAAGTTGATATCGAGCTTTCGTTCAGCCATTGAAGGAGCGCCATCGGAGTTTCCCGTTAACAGTCAATGGCATTCATGCTGGTAGCTTTTGTGGGAGCGCCGAAAGAAAAGCCAAACCTCTTGCGCATACCCATAGCTTGGCTTGACTCGTGCGCCAGCCTGTCTGGGACATCTTGTACGGATACTTTTAGTTTTCTACGGCTGTATTATTGGCAATGGCACCATTTTGTAATAAACAAAGTCCAATTGTTGTCTTTTTTAATATTCTGATCTCGACTTCTTGCATGTCTCCCTACAACTAAAGATTCCCGCAGGTTAACTGGCTGGTTGCCTGCATCGCGATGTGTGGAGAAACCAGAACTCGTCCTTTTCGCCTTTTCCTTGCTTTGACTTTTCTCCAACCTAGACCCCTCATCTTTGACGTAATTGATTTCCAAGGATTGTGAACCCTGGTGGTGAAGTTGGTTGATTTTTTGGTTTAGGTGGAGTCAAGAACCATTTTATGAGGAAGATTGAGAAGCATGGGAAGGGAAGAACATAGACCAGGAATTGCATCATTGTTACTTTGTTTGACGGTCCAGCTTCCATCCGTGCACCCTTTGTACTCGCTGCTGAACGTGAACTGGTACCTACCAGGGAAAGTAGGTGAGACTAGCTTCCAAAGAGAGAAACAAGAGGCCAAAAAACTCCCTTTTCTAATGGAAGAAATAGCTTATTTCTTAATTTTTCGGCCTCTTGAAAAAAAAAAACCATAATAACATCAAAGAAAAGCGTGACAGTTATGGGATATTGTTGGAAAATTGACTCCAAATTAGAAGCCAATACCTACATGGTTACCTCGTTTGATACGTTTTTGAGCATAAAACTTTGATCCATGGAAAATTCTTGTTCACGTCGTTTAGTATTCTTCCTCGTGCAGCAGAAACATCACGTAAAGGGCAAAAAAAAAAAAATCGAAACATGTGTGATATGTTACATTCAGAAATCAATCGTATTAGTGAATTTGAAATGAAAGAATTAGGTACCATCAAGAAATTTTTTGGCATGAAAGTTCATAAAAATCGAATCACCAAAATTTTTTATTCGTGAACAATTTGGAATGCACATACTGAAATAGTGGAGAAAATGGTATGAGTTCCATACAGTAATACAGTCGAGGCTTTCATGTATATTATGATATGCACTCGTCTTGATCCATCATGAATGTTAGATCGAAATTTACGAAGAATTCTAGTAAAGCTCGTCGATTCAGATTATGGCCCAAGTTATTTCAATTCCCAAATCATCTATGTTCCAGGTATATCGGTTTTCGAATTGTTTCGAGTTGGATATTTTGGGTTTGTAAAGATTTTGCTTTAACCCTTTTTTTTTTTCATCTAATAGTATGACACAAAAGTTAGTTGTTTATTTTTAACTATTGCATTTTAATATTACTATAAAAAATAATGATTTAGTCCAAATTTGAATAATCTAAAATCTGAAGAATAATTTCAAAAAACAAGATGTCATAATACACATTTTAGGTTCTATCTCACAATAATGTTACAAATTTAATGACTCGGGAATACATCTAAATTTTTTAGTAGTTGATGTACATGCACAAACAAGCTATATGCCATGATACTGATATTTGGTGATGAGCTATTCTATTTTGGCCATTCTACTTGCGGGGGGAGAATGCAGCGAGGGAGGGGAGCACGCAGACGAAGAGATCCTGTGGACTGTTGGAATATTAAGTTTTTTTTATTTTTTATTTTTTTGGTCTGTTGCTTTTATATGATAGCAATTGTATAATTGATGAACTTATGTCTGTGAACATTGCCTTTGCCGTCAGGGGAAAGCAAATTTCTATCTGTCTGGCAATTTCCATGGGAATGTTCTCCGGTTTGTGTTTTATGGCTAATTAAGAAATAAGAAAGTCGCGTAAATTGCCTGGCTTCTCCACTCGCGGTACTTACACTGTTTACATTACCGGACATTCTTTGGATCAGCAGTTATCAAATGCTGCGGAAAACGATGGAAAACGCAAGGAATTGTGAACACGTTTATTAATCATCTAGAGGTTTACAACAAAACCGTGCAGATTATTCGATAATTAAAAGCCAATTCAGAAGATCATTGTTCGTCAAACAATAGGAATCCAGTAAAGCAGGATTTTCTTTATGCGGTCAGCTTGTCTGTACAGGGCGATAATAGTTTAGCAGATTACAAGTTGGCTAATGCCATACGCATGCTAGCTAATCGGTCAGCGTGCAAAAAAACATCCATGTCTTAAATATTTTTTTAGACGGTGTTAAAAATCAAAATCTTAAATATTAATTAATTATAATTTTTTTTTTTTTATAGTTGAAATTGTACCTCGCAGCCAAGTTGCCAGTTGAATAATGAAAAAAGCCTACATAATTCCCCAACAATGATGGAAACTACTCGACCTCAAAGCGGGCTAAATCGGGAGTGCACGAATGAGCTTTCCGTAGATGGCATCATGGTACCGAAGCCCAATGGAAGACGAAGTCTGACGTGGGCCTCAGAACAAACTTCTTGTTGGCATGTCTTGTGGGTCATAAACCATTGCCCGTTTACCCTGATCAAAAGTTCTTACCATTTGAAATTCGGCTACACAATTCAGCCCGTTCGGAAGCTCTAAACTCATTCTCGATCCAAATCGGAAAGTGGGCTTTAGACCTCTTTCTATGTCTGGCAAGGCTGATGTGGTTGACTCCCTGCGACTGACAGAAAGTAGGATTGCAGGACAGGATTGTAGCGGAATGTAACATTGTTCACCGTTTAACGTAGAAAATAAATTTGGGCAATGACAATTTTCACGTGATGGTCCCCTTTTATTTCACTTCTTGGTCCTCAACGTAAGGAACTTAAGTGGGAGAACGGAGAATATTACATTAATTCGGCTAGTCATTCACCTGGAATGCGCCAATACGGGCTCAGCTTTGGCGAATGCTTTATCGAGCACGTGCCCAACACGGACGCATCTTGAACATGTGTCGGACAAGAAGCTGACAGATCAATCCTTATTAATTTTTAGGATCTTTTACAAGAAAGAAAATATAACATATGGCAATATAATGTAGAAATTATTCAACCATTGAAAGCCTAGAGTTGTGCATTGGTAGCCCACACATCTCAAGACAACCCCAATTCAGAATTTGAGTTAATTTTACAAGAGCTAAACCTGGGGAATTGTTCTACATCATTAAGCTCACTTTAGAAATGACGAGGAGTTGCAAGGACAATAAGAGGGAGTTTTTTATGGACTGCTAAACCAGGAGCTTCCGCTACATCCAAGTCCTCTGACTTTTTCCCATCAGGCAGTGCCCAATCAAACTTATGCAGAAGATTTGCCAGTGCAATCTCCATTGTGGCAGTAGCAAAGGTATATCCAGGACAGCCCCTCCTTCCCGCACCAAATGGAATGAACTGGAAGTCATGTCCTTTGAAGTCAATTAAACTCTCCGAGAACCTCTCTGGCCTGAACTCCTCTGGTTCTTCCCAGGTAGCAGGATCCCTTCCTATTGCCCAACCATTGATGAGCACTGTTGTTTTGGCTGAAACGTCATAACCTTGTACTTTCACATCTTGCCTTGATTCTCTTGGAAGAAGTAATGGGAGCGAAGGATGTAATCGAAGAGATTCCTTGATAACTGCTTTCAAATACTGGGCTTTCTCTATGTCATCTTCGGTTATGTGCAGTTTGTTCCCGCTTATCCTTCTAATTTCCTCCTGTACTTTCTTCAGGACGTGTGGGTGCCTTAGCGTCTCTGCCATTGTCCATTCCAAGGCAGTGTATGTAGTATCCGTCCCAGCAGCAAACATATCCTACAGTGAAAATATGAAGATTTGTTAGCCTAGATGTTTGCACGATAGAATGGTGCTGGTGCGATAGGAAGGTTATACCAACGAAACAATTTGAAAATGGAACCAAGCTGATAAATATTAATCCTTTTTTTTTTTCATAGAGACTAACATTTAAATCTCATATTTCAAAATAAAAATTCAGGTAATTCTACTACTAGAAGTGACAACATCAATCCTATTTGCAAGAAGAAAGAAACCTTAAGCTAATTAGTACATGTAAAATCATGTAGAGAGCGATATGAATTAGATCATTTTCCTTACAAGAATAAGGGCTTTTATGCTGTCCATGGGTATCTCATCTGCACTATTTTTCTTAATGTCAAATAGCACATCAACGAAGTCCATTTCGTCTTCCTTTGGGCCAACCCTGTTGCTTGCCATGTGATCATCTATAACTTCATCAAAAAATTGATCAAGTTCTTTGAAGAGCTTCTCCACTCTATCATTCAAACCAGTAAAATAATTAATCCAACCGAGCCATGGAATAAATTCAGCTATGTCAAAAGTACCCATCAAAGCTCCAAGCTCCTCAAATAGTTTCTTGAACTTAGTCCCGCCTTCTCCGTTGCCTTCACCATACTTCCTGCCAAAAGCAGCCCTGCATATAACATCATTCGTTAGCGAAACAAACAGTTTGCTTAGATCGACCGGTAATGAATTTGCACAACTCTGCTCAATCTTTTTGACTAGTGAAGCTGTCTCTTCTTCTCTTATGGATTGAAACGACCGAACCCTTTTCGTGCTAAGAAGTTGCAACACGCATATGCTCCTCATTTGCCTCCAGTACTCGCCGTAGGGGGCCAAGGACAAGTCCTTGCAATCATAGAGAAGTCTTCTTGAGATTCTCGGCGTAGGTCTACTCGAAAAGACGATATCATGGGTCTTCATGATTTCTCGGGCGGCATCAGCTGATGAGACCACGAGGATTGGTGAGCTGCCAAAGTGCAAGAGCATGACTGGACCATGGCGTTTAGCCAAGGATTGGAGAGACCTGTGTGGATAGAGGCCTACCTGGGGTAGATTCCCCAAGACTGGAAGCCCTGGCGGTGAAGGTGGCAAGCTTTTGTGGCTTCTTGTAGTAGAAAAGAAGCGCCATTTTGTGACAAAGACGACGAAGACGAGGGAGAGGATCGGCAAGGGAGTTAGCATAGTTTCTGGTACGCCCAACATTTCCCTTTACAGTATTGATTTATGCGATATTGGCCTTCCCGGTTTTTTTTTTTGACTTCTACAGCCAGCGGTGTGTTCCTCCCATATATTCCCATGCGTCTGTGGGATATATATGTATATATATAGCGCTGGAATGTTATAGCTATTGGCTATTGGGCATTTGGCCTAACATTCAATGGAGTAATTTAAGTATCATTTGACTTTATTTGATGTCTTGTCACTTTTTTTTTGAAAAAAGAGTAAATAATATACGAGTTATACGATTTATAAATATAATATTTTAAAATTTTATATTAAAAATAAGATTAAATTTATAAATATATTATTTTTTAAATTTTTATTTGAATTTTTCTGAGCAATCGCGTTTTTCTAACAAAAATATGTTAATAACATTATTAGTATTGTCAGGAAATCACCAGCACTTTTTTCTTTTTTCCATTTAAAGCAAGCGATGTTATTTCATAGCAAAAAGGATAATAACTTCAAACAAAGTGCACCTACAAAGCTTGATAGTAAGTAAGTTTAAGTGCGGGGATTTGAATTTTGTATGGTATCATCTTCTTTTATTAAGAGATAAAAAGAATTAGATATTACATAAAATTCAAGTTTAGTATCATTTGTACCTATGAAAAAAATCCCGTGAAGTTATATAAAGGGTGTTAACTCAAGATATGAATGAGTGACCTCGCCGAAATCCATAGTAGTAATGACTGACATCCAAATGATGTTAAAAATGTACAAAGTGCACTTCATATTTTAGGATCTAACATAAATAACTCGAGCCCACACTCAAAAGCTCGGCTTTCAGCGTTGTTCAGGAAGTGCTATGGTTGACTAAAATGTACTTGGTCTCGTTAATAGAATTATGGACATTTTGCTCCGGCAGAGTAATTTTATTCATCATTGATTTAATGCATTCTTCAATGAAATTAACTGATAATTACAAGTTTATAGCCACTTTCCTAATTAAACCACTTGAACCGAGAAAATCTGACACATATGGAGAAAATAATAGAACTAGTTGGGCTCCCACAGACACGTTACCTAAAAGAGAAAAAAAAAATAATACACGCAACTTTCTTACCTGTAAGTATGCCAGTGGACAAACCGTGATTATCTGTTTAGCGATTATACAAGTCATTTTATTTGGTTTCTAGCATTTGTCACCAGGAGTGAATTGATAATGGATGTAGCCAATGGAGGAGGATAGAAAATTATTAAACATAATTATATTCATATTTAATTTAATGTGCGTAATTCATAAGTCAACTTTATTTATTATTATTTTTTCATTATGTCGTTTTCATGGGACATCTTAGAGATTACCAATTTAGAATTTTATTTTGGAGGTTTGGGGTGTGAGATTTATAAAAAAAAAAGAAAAGAAAAAAGAAAAACATAGTTATTTTTATTATATAGTTTATAATTTGATGAGACTCTTAATAGATTAAATTTTTCCCCCCGTCTGTTCTAGGTGTCCAATAAAAGTTTGTAAGAAGGTGGTGAGCAGGTTTTTAAACAACAAAGGAGCATAAAAATTCCTGTGCAGATTTCCTTGCAAAATTGGGAGCGGATGGTTCGAATGGCGAGGTTTTGTTTACTCATCTTCCGTTGGGCTTGACATTGCTGCTAGATGGTGATTCGCTTGGTGCTGTTTCCTTTCGTTCTTAGTTTTTTCCTTCTATGGTCTTCTCCTTTGCACAAAAAAAAAAAAAAAAGAAAGAAAAAAACCCATAATAAATGCGGTTATTCCTCGATGCTTATTTAATTTGGGTTGTAGATTCCCATAAACATGTTTTTTCTTGGTTTTGGTCAAGAGGGAGAGTACAAAGAGGCATTTGTTAATTCCTTCGCAATTTCTTGGAGAAAACAAGAACTAATGGAGTTTTGAAAAGAGACAAGAGAACTGGAAGCAAACAAGTGGAATTGAGAAAAAAAAAACAAACGGATCGCCAGCGATAGGAAAGAGTCTGCAAGCCGTCCTATGTTACCCGGCTTGTTGCTTCTTTGGTGGCAACGACATGGCATGACAGACATGTTCGTTAACCACAAGCCAAGTTCCATTTTGCAACAAGACCCCAGGAAAAGGTTCTCCGTTGACAAAAAAAAAAAAAGAAGAGGGTTCTTAGCGATTTGCGTATGTTCTTTAATTCCACACAAATCCGAAAGCTTACGTTGCTTGACTCTGACATTGAAATTCACGTATCAAGCGAATTCTAGATATTTAAACCACACTAAATTCATGTTAATATTACATATTTTTAGTATGTGCTAGCCAGGTCTGTTTAGTTTTGGAGAATACCCCATATTGAAAAGTATGGAAGAAGAGAATAGCAGCTTTGTACCCCGGAATGCATGGACATGAGATTTAAGCTGGACCAGATGTATCGTTCTTCAAACCCCCACTCCCTTTTTTTTTACGAGTGTTGAACATGAGAATACAGAGCGTCCGACACCTAAAGGACATGCCTTAGATATACAGAGATTTAATGAGTATTATTGTATTATATATATAATAAAGATATAATTTATTTATAATTATCATATGCCTCGATGAAATTTTGCTATATTGGCCATTTTGGTTCCCGTGTCTGCGTCTAATATCGTCCTGTTCCGTTTGACATGTCTCCGTCTCTTCCCCGTCTCCCTCCGCTGTTATGTGCAGCCACACGCACCTCTCTCGCCAGTCTCTTCCCTCTTCTTTCACTTTCCATTAACTTCTCTCTCCCTCTTTCCGTCTCACACAACTAACATGCACGCATAATTATATAGATTTATTGTGTGTGTATTCATGATTTAATTTATTTCAAGTGATCAATAAGCGAGATTTATAGTGTCATTTGTAAAAATGGTCTCGTTTATGGGCCAAGGGGTCGGCGGTTTGGGCTGAAACCGCGACGGGGTTTAGTTTTGTATGACGGGCTGAGCCACTCTCTTTTTGGTTTTGGTCTTAGCTCAAATATTTTCTACCTCTGGGCTTCTAGTTTTGTTTCATGGGCTTTAGTTTCTAGTCTGGCCCGAAGACTTAAGATTTAACCTGATTGAGCCCAATGATTGGGCTTTTGGGCCTGGCGAAGGGTGTGGGAAGCTGGGCTTGACCGGGTTCGTTTACATAAATTGAGTTGAAAATTTTTTTTAGCCGATTTTGTGCCAAGAAGACGCTGAGATATAGACCCACCTCACTTTTCACTCGAATTATAGGTGTTGCAAACGTGTATACATCCATGCTTTAAAAATCAGATTGGACCGGCTAATTTGTGGTCCAGTTCAATTTTTTGCTTTTTAAATTAGTTAAATCAAAAATTAATAAATAGATGAATTTACTCAAAAAAAAATCACTAAATTAGACCTATATATATTTTTGATGAATAAAATGATAACGAAATTAAAAAGTTCCTTAAAACAATGTTGTTTTCTTATTATTACATAAATATTTTCATATAAATGTATAATTATTATGTATATATTAATTTTTCATTTATTTAATATTAAATATTAATTTTATACGATTCAATCTCGATTAAACTGTGAATCGATGCAATGGCAAGTTACATTAAATCCGTTAGTTTCATTTTCGTTAGATTCTAAAAAAGAGAATGAAGGGACAAAATTAACCCTTTGCAGAATTTTTAGAAATACCAGAGGTTCCATTCTGCACAGGACAATACGAAGACAAAACCTAGGTGGTAATGCCGCAGTTGTCTCGGAACCCCAGAGTAATGACACGAGCGCAGGATGGGCTCAGGAAGATTGCGGGTGGGAAGCTGGAAATAACGGAAGGCGACCCAGAGAAGACGGGGCCCTGGCAAATCCTGTCAGCTATTTTGATTGAGCGCATCAAAAAAAAAAAAGCTGGTATACAAAAGAATTTGTAGTCAGAAAGTTTACTCAGAAAATATTCTAAAGGTGAGTTTTATTAAATAAATAATATATATATATATATATATATATATATAGATAGATTTTATATAATTAATAAAATTGTAATGTCAGGATGATTGAGAGTAAGATTTAAATGATTAATGGGATTGTAAAACTTTAAAAATAGAATACTATTAAATGAATGCAATTTAAGGTATCAGCTTTCCTTCTCTGGATCTTGGATCTATTAATATTACGTTCGTTTTTTATCTTCTTTTTGTTTGATCTGTCGGAACTTTGCTTAGATCTAGGCGTTTAATCGGCGTTGTAACGAATAATCGTTTTCTAAACCCGTGGATACGTGGTCCAGGAACGAGAATTCCTGTTTTTTGATGATCTGTAAACCTTATTTCCTTTAATTTTGTGTTTTAGATTGCAGTCATAAGTGCCGAATTTGTCAAAATCATATATTGGGGTTTTGATTATATTTTGATATTAATTTGTTTGGGAATATGTGAGTCATGATCCTTTCTCGAGGATTTCTGTTTACTTTGATTGGGATTTTTTTTTTTTTTTAAATCTGCATTAAATGAAGAAAAAGAAATTGACTGCTATTTAAGCAGTTTTTAATGGCTTAATAGAATCGATATTGGGATTGTTTTTAAGTGAAAAAGATGTAGGGGAAATTTTTTCTCCTCACGAATTCACTTACTGTGTTCCTGCTTCATTGGTCTGAATATCTTTCCTCCTCTTGATATTTACTAGGCACATGTTAGCGGGATCATTTTCTATGATCTGTGCTATGTGATTTGTTTTTGCAATGTTTCTGTGATGGATGAGCTTTGGCAAGTATTGGGGGGACTCCCAACAATATGAAAGTATTGGGGTGAAAAATGTTTTGCATAATTTCATCGGTGGTACATAAATGGTGGCAGTGTGTAGGCTCAGGTAGGAATATTTTGTGGACAAGATGTTGGGAATGTATCAAGCTACACATCTTCAGGAGCTATCTCGGAACATACTACCCCTAGTTCTCTATTTGTAAAAGGAGTGGCTCAAAATGGTTCTCCCCCGTGGCAGGAAGTTGAAAAGGATGGCCATTACATGTTTGTGCTTGGAGAAAATTTAACTTCTTGCTGTAATTACACTTTAGCATCCATATCTTCTAGACAAACAATAGGTCGCAAGTATTTCACTGAGGGAACTTTTAAGCTTATTTCACTGATGATGAATAAAGCAGGCTTGTCCTATCTGGAGATTAATCACCTATTTTAATTTTGTGATAAAATGCCTTTTGTCAATGTTCTAGCCTAATTTTCCAATACAGTTGGTTCTGTTGCCCTTTATTTTTATATCCCAGTTTTTCTGCAACCTTTTGAAAATCTCGAGGTCTTATTGTATGGTCATGGATTTTCTGTCCCAATCAGACACAACTAGTCTAGCTGTTGTTTTATTATAATAGAGTGTTGACTGAGTTATTTTATTCTCTTTTCCTTTCTTTCCAATATTTGCAGATAAGATTCACAACAAAATGGGAGAAGGTATAAAGAGTCATGATAAATTGCAGGCCTCATGTTTGTAGATTGCTGTTCATTCATCTGATGCCATCTCTTTACTATTTGCTTGTGTGCAGGAACCTTTGGTCAGGTACTGGAGTGCTGGGATAGAGAGAAGAAGGAAATGGTAGCAATCAAAATAGTTTGTGGCATCAAGAAGTACTGTGAAGCAGCTATGATAGAAATTGAGGTCCTACAACAGCTCAGTTAACATGATAGAGGTGGCAAACACCGGGTACACCTTACCATTCTCACTTTATTTTTACATTACTGGCATTGTTGCCTTGTTCCTAAACCTTGTGTCAATGGTTAAATGGGTTTATTCCTTGCAGCTGTGTGCAAATACGGAACTGGTTTGACTATCGTAACCATATCTGTATTGTAAGTATATGATGAGTTTGTAATAGATCAATTTCCCCAATTTGCAAATAATTTGGGGGTTAAGACTTTTGGGTGAATGTAAATGGTTTCAACTGGTATTTGAGAAGCTTGGACCAAGCTTTTACGATTTTCTTCGCAAAAACAATTATCACTCATTTCCAATCGATCTTGTCCATGAGATTGGCAGACAACTGTTGGAATGTGTAGCATGTGTGTAGTAATTGCTTACATTGCTGATAACAGCATTTTTTTTTTTTCTTTTCTGTTTAAAGCTTGATATGACTTAACACTTTTGAGGGTTCACTGGCTTTTGTTAGGATACATTCATTTATTCCGTGTGCTTATGATTAAATTGTGCAGTTATGCATGACTTGCGGCTGATCTATACTGACTTGAGGCCTGAGAACATACTCCTAGTTTATCCTGACTATGTTAAGGTTCCTGACTACAAGGTATTTTATTGGTGATTCTTTTTTCATTTGTTTGTACTCTTTCTATTTTTAACAATATTTCACTTATTAGGAGTGCTGCTATTGTTATTTTGCCATGCAGAATTCCTTGCAATCTCCAAGGGATAACTCAAACTTTAGAAGGGTCCCAAAATCAAGTGCAATCAAAGTGATTGATTTTGGTAGCACCACACGTGAGCGGCAAGATCTGAACTACATTGTATCAACAAGACATTACCGTGCACCAGAGGTCATTCTTGGTAAGAGTTGAATTTTTTCTGGTCTGTAATTTGGTATCTTTTGGTAAGGGCGAGCCTTGGTGTATTGATAAGGTTACTTTATCGTGATGGTTCAATTTGCTAAAATGCCCTCCCTGGAAAAATGGGTATATATAGCCCTTCCCCTGACATTACAGCGTGGGAATCTTAAAGTTACAAGCCAATGAATATCAAAATGCTCTTTAATTTGATATCTTTTTTCAATATGCTTATTTTTTATCCTTCTTTAAATCTTCTAGGACTTGGTTGGAGCTACCCTTGTGATGTATGGAACGAGAACGTGGAGCACCTTGCCATGATGGAACGAGTGTTTGGTCCGTTGCCGCAGCATATGCTGAAGAAAGTGGAGTAATTAGATATTTGCTTTTTGTTTATGTAATTATCATGTAAGATTATAACTTTGCTTTAACTCAAAGCTGGTGCTCAGCCGCCATGCAGAGAAGTGCATAAGAAGGGGTAGACTGGACTGGCCAGAAGGTGCGACGTCAAGAGAAAGTATCAAAGCTGTTTTGAAGTTGCCTCGACTTCAGGTGGGAGATGCGCACACACGTCTGGCTTGGAAAGGATGTTTTTATGTCATTCTTAATAGTAATTTGTATTTTTTTTCTTCCTATTTCTTCCACTTTCCCATAGAATCTGGTAATGCAACACGTGGACCACTCAGCTGGAGATCTTATACATCTATTACAAGAACTACTCAGGTACGATCCTTCAGGCAGGCTAACAGCTGCGGAGGCTCTTGGGCATCCTCTTTTCTCAAGAGACCGGCTTAGGAGGTCACACGCGACCAGTAACGTGGGGTTGCAGCCTTACGCCTCTTACGGGGTGGCTGTATGTATTGGCGGTATAAGACAATCTTAATGTACATTGTCTGTGAAAATAGCCCGCTCCCGAAATTTCCACGTTCCAACAACGTTATCAACGCACTGATTGAGTGTAGATCCAATCGCTCTAAACCTACTCGTGCCGTCGATCCTGTTAAACCCGAATGCTAATGTACACCAAGGAAAAAAGAGAAGTGTAAGGCGCGATTCATGATTTATATATTTATTTTTCTTTTGGGCCATGTCTTACTTTAGATAATGAAGTCAAATCTATGACTTGATACCTCTGGATTATATGTCGGACGATTGATTTGGCATTGTGGAGTGACTAGAATCAGCTGTTTCTAACTTTATCAACACATTTTTATAATATGTGTGTGTCTGTGTCTGTGTCTCTGGCTGTCTGTGTCTGGGTCTGCGTGTCTGTGTGTGTACTGTCTAAGATTTTTATATTGAAGGGTTTTCTTCACGATATACATATTTTGACTGGATTGTCAGTTGAAAATCTCAAATGCCTTGTCCGGTTGTCAATTTCATATAACACGGGGGCAAATTTTTAGGGTGATTTAATAAAGATGGGGCTAGCTTATACTGTAAACCTTTGGCAATTATCGGAGTTAATGATTTGAGTGTATAATTGAAGGCGGATCTTTCTGCAAGTGGCGCTGGATGAAATAATTAAAAATCTAGTTTAAAAGTATCCAGCACAGCTATTACATCACAATTCGGATCCAGTTGAATCTGGGTGGATGTACCTCAAGGGAGGTATAAAAGGCTACCCCCGGATGGGTATTTGTCTAAATAGAGCAACGGAAATGGCATCGCTACCAAATTTGCAGCAACTTGGGCACGAATTACATATGGCGGTATCGTCCAATCCGCTTTTTTTCTCCACTCTCTTTGTGTCTGTCCTCTTCCTTTTAAGTAAACTTCTTGTTAACAAAGGCAGCAAACTCGACTTGCCTTCATCCCCAAGAAAGCTGCCAATAATAGGCCATCTTCATCTGTTAGGCAAACTGCCTCACCGTTCTCTCCAAGCTGTCTCAGAGAAGTATGGCCCTCTAATGTTGTTGTACTTGGGGCAGACTCCAACACTTGTGGTTTCATCAGCTGAGACAGCAATGGAAGTGCTCAAGACCCACGATGATGTTTTCTCAAACAGACCTCAGACCACAGCTGCAAAAATCTTCCTCTATGGATGCACTGATATTGGTTTCTCTCCTGCAGGGGATTTCCACAGACAAGTTAAAAAAATCTGTGTCCGTGATCTTCTATGCCTCAAAAGGGTGCAGTCATTTCAGTTTATTAGAGAAGAAGAAGTTAAAGCTTTGATTGATAAACTTCGTTGTGCATGTGATGGTGGAGCCTCTGTTAATCTAAGCCAGATGCTGCTTGCTATTGCAAACAACATCATTTCTAGGTGTGTTCTTGGTCAGAAGGCAGAAGAAGAAGGTGGGAAGAGCAAGTTTGGAGAGCTCTCAAAAAGGATGATGATGCAATTTATGGCTTTTAGTTTTGGTGATATGTTTCCTGCCCTGGGATGGATGGATAATCTCACCGGCCTTAATGGCTCGTTGAAAGCAACTTTCAGAGAGTTGGATGCTTTTCTTGATCAGGTGATTGAAGAGCATAGGACTGTGGACAGTGATGATCACCTGTTTGGTAGACTAGACTTGGTGCACACAATCCTCCAACTTCAAAAGAAAGGCATGCTTGATGTTGAGCTTACTGAAGACAATATCAAGGCAATTTTAATGGTATGCTTTTTCTCTCTTGTAGTGCTAGGCCCTTTTAGAAATTTTTCTTGGCTTTTAAAAGGTTAAATTTTTCCATGATGCAAAACTTCAGGACATGTTTGTTGGAGGAACCGATACAACTGCAGCAACAATGGAGTGGATGATGGCGGAGCTGACAAAACATAACAAAGTGCTGAGGAAAGCCCAAGAAGAGGTAAGAAGAGTTGTAGGAGGGAAATCAAAAGTGGAACCACATGATATCGATCAGATGAACTTCTTGAAATGCATCGTCAAAGAGACGCTTCGATTGCATCCTCCTGCTCCTCTTCTGGTTCCTAGACAGACAACAGCAAGTGTTCGATTGAGAGGCTATACCATTCCTCCCAAAACGACGGTGCTTGTCAATGCACTGGCCATTCAAACGGATCCTAAAGTGTGGGACGGCCCAGAACAGTTTATTCCAGAGAGGTTTGAGAAAGAAAAAGTTGATTTTAGACGCCGGGATTTCGATTTTTTGGCTTTTGGTGGGGGCAGAAGGGGTTGCCCTGGGATATCATTTGGGGTTGCTGCCATAGAATTTGTGATTGCCAATCTCCTGTACTGGTTTGACTGGAAGTTGCCTGGTGGTGAATCTCCAGAAGATTTGGACATGAACGAGGCTTATGGGCTAACTGTTTCTAAGAAGGTTCCTCTTCATCTTGTGCCAGCATTGTACTCTCCCTGATTGTTTCAGGCATACGTGCCTCCTGTTGCTGTTCCATGTTTCTTCCGTTAAGCCCTGCACTCTTCTCGATCAATGCAATGGTCTGGCATGACTCATGTGGGCTTTTTTCCTGTTGTCTTGTGTAGTTTTACGTTATGTTAGATGTTTTTTCTTTTATCAAATGCGTGAAGGTCTGTATTTCAGAAGATGCTGGACTCCAATTCTCTGAAATGGGAAACCTTAGACTGTTTGGAATGTAGCCTATTTCGTCTTTTTATTTTTGTCAAATGAAAGTGTCTCTCCGCGTGCCCGCCTAGACTTTAACGATGCTTATCTACCACAATAATTCATTGGCTGTTGTATATAAAATGGATTCGCAATCTGCGATAAAATCTTTTTCGCACAAGTTGACAATAAAATAATGGACTTCGATACACAATTAGACAAAAGTCACGTGGTACAATTAATCTAAAATATTAATTTTTTAATTAAAAATTTAAATTTTTTGTTTAAAAATATTTTAAATGTAAGGAGGATAATAAAATCTGTAATAAATACAACAAAATATACAAAAAGTATAAAATTTATTTTTGATAAATTTATTATATATATTATTGTTTTCATTATACATTATATCATTCTCGTTTGTATATTACATATATTTCAAAAGAAATATTTTTTATAAAAGAAATTCAAAACGGAAATTCTACAATATCACAATAATTCATTGGCTGTTGTATATAAAATGGATTCGCAATCTGCGATAAAATCTTTTTCGCACAAGTTGACAATAAAATAATGGACTTCGATACACAATTAGACAAAAGTCACGTGGTACAATTAATCTAAAATATTAATTTTTTAATTAAAAATTTAAATTTTTTGTTTAAAAATATTTTAAATGTAAGGAGGATAATAAAATCTGTAATAAATACAACAAAATATACAAAAAGTATAAAATTTATTTTTGATAAATTTATTATATATATTATTGTTTTCATTATACATTATATCATTCTCGTTTGTATATTACATATATTTCAAAAGAAATATTTTTTATAAAAGAAATTCAAAACGGAAATTCTACAATATCACAATAATTCATTGGCTGTTGTATATAAAATGGATTCGCAATCTGCGATAAAATCTTTTTCGCACAAGTTGACAATAAAATAATGGACTTCGATACACAATTAGACAAAAGTCACGTGGTACAATTAATCTAAAATATTAATTTTTTAATTAAAAATTTAAATTTTTTGTTTAAAAATATTTTAAATGTAAGGAGGATAATAAAATCTGTAATAAATACAACAAAATATACAAAAAGTATAAAATTTATTTTTGATAAATTTATTATATATATTATTGTTTTCATTATACATTATATCATTCTCGTTTGTATATTACATATATTTCAAAAGAAATATTTTTTATAAAAGAAATTCAAAACGGAAATTCTACAATATCACATTATTTTTTATCTCGCTCTGGACAATTGTTCTATGACCATGAATGTTTACCCCAAAGCAATTGCAGGCGCAAATAGTTGGCAGATTTGCAGGTGCATGTTTTCCGGAATATTAAATTGTGGGCCGGAGACATTAATTTTGTACTTCTTCGCCACAACCCCGACGCTGCTGGGGGATATTAATTTAGAACCGAAAATTTGATGCAGGACAACATTGGGATTATCACAATCATCGTGACCCTTAATCGTATATCCATGATTTTCACTATGATTATATATCGAAAGGAAAAAAATTAAGACCAACTGTGATGATAGTATAATACTCGGAATTGCACTGTTCCGATTTCAACCCATACTAAGTAGCATTTCCTATTAGTTTATGAATCCGAGATATAACAACGTATCTGCGGCAACCTTAATTAATTGGCCCTTTGCACATGAATGAATATTAAAGAACCAAGAAATCTGATCTGCATTTCAAGCTTCAAGATTGTGGCAGCATTGAACGGAGCTGCAACAATGATGCGTGTGACTGGCCTTTTTCATTTTTTGGTTTCTTCATTTCTTTAATCCCAACTTAGCTGCCATTGCAACTGTTTATATCAGTTAAATATTTGAATGACGGGCAGTATCTGCGCAACATCATGCCTTACATCAACAGGTGCATTTTCGGGAATGTACAATTGACACAAGCACTGGTTTTAGCAGTTACATATGGAGTGAACTGATGTCTTGGTCTGGATGAGACCAGTGATTTTTCTGCTTCAACCCTGGAAAAAGTTGCATTAGGAAAGCCATGCCCTGTCACTTTCCGATTCTGCCTTTCTCCCTCTCGTCTTTTCTGTATTTGCTTAACCTTTTCAAAGGGAAGAAACTAAATTTGCCTCCATCCCCACCAAAGCTACCACTGATCGGAAACCTTCACCAGATAGGGACACTCCCACATCGCTCTTTCCAGACACTTTCTGCAAAGTATGGACCTTTAATGCTCTTCTATTTTGGGAAGGCTCCGGCTCTCATCGTGTCATCTGCAGAGGCAGCTGCACAGATCATAAAGACTCGTGGCATTGCATTCTCGGGGAGGCCTCCAATGATGGCTGCAGATATTCTAGCCTATGGTTCCAGCGATGTTGCGTTCTGTCCCTATGGACATTACTGGAAACAAGTGAGGAAGATTTGTGTTAACGAACTTTTGAGCCAGAAACAGGTGCAAGCATTTCAATTTGTAAGAGAAGAAGTGGTAGCAGATATGGTTGAGAAGATTCGGCTTTCGTGTCTCAATGGTGCTGCAATTGATCTGAGTGATTTGCTTCTCTCTGTCTCGAACGACACGATATCTAGATCCGCCCTTGGTCGAGTATATGAAACAGAAGGTGGTGATAAGTATCTGGGAAAATTGACAAGGAGAGTAGTGGACCTTATAGGAGGTTTCTGCCTTAAAGATTTTTTCCCCTCACTGAGATGGATAGATGTTGTAACAGGGCTGGTTGCTAGATTGAATGGTACATTTAAAGAATTAGACGAGTTTTTTGATCAAGTGATTGAAGAGCACGAAAAAGATCTGGGGCGTGAAAATGACAAACATAACAAGAAAGATCTTGTTGATATTCTCCTCCATCTCCAAAAAGATGGCCTACCGGGCATGGATTTGACTCGGGACAACCTTAAAGCAATCCTGTTGGTAAGATCGCATTAACATTTCTCTCCTTTTCTCCGCCTGTTCCTTGCCTGCTTTTTTTTTTTTTTCTTTTTTTGTTGCTTAATTAGCAGGTTGTTGTTTTCATTAATGGCAGGACATGTTTGTTGCGGGAACTGATAGTACAACTGCGGCCATGGAATGGACCATGGCAGAACTCGTCAAGAATCCAGGTATAATGAAGAGAGTCCAAGAAGAGATAAGGGGAGTGGTAGGAGAGAAAACAAAGATTTGTGAGGCTGATATCAGTCAGATGAGGTACCTAAGAAATATTTTGAAAGAGACCTTCAGGTTACACGCTCCCTTTCAGATCGTGCGAGAAACATCTACAAATGTTAAGCTGGAAGGGTATGATATTCCTCCAAAAACTAGAGTGTTTATTAATGCATGGGCAATTCAAAGTGACCCCAAAGTGTGGTACAGCCCTGAAGAATTTATACCTGACAGATTTGCTAACACTTATGTGGATTTTAAAGGTCAACATGGCAACTTTATACCTTTCGGTGGTGGGAGAAGGATGTGCCCTGGTATTTCATTTGCAGTTGCAGAAATTGAATTTGTGTTGGCCAATCTATTGTATTGGTTTGAGTGCCAGTCCGGAAAACTTGGACATGGATGAAGTCAATTCACTAGCTATTCGTAGGAAAAGACACCTTCTCCTTGTCCCAGAAATGCGCTGTCTTTTGTTAGGAATTAGTTGCTGTGTGCTATTTGCTTATATGGGCCTCAGCTTTTCTTGTATCAATAACAAGACCTTGTGGACAAAGCTCTCTCCAAGATTTTTACTTTAATTTCATTAAATAAATTAAATGCAAGACATGTTCATTGGAGGAACCGACACTTCTTCAGCAAGGCCACCGCAATTTTGTCAAGGAGCCTGGCATAAATGAGGAAAACCCAAGAAGAGGCAAAAGGACTGGTAGCAGAGAAAGCAAGATTCTGTAAGACTGATGTCAATCAGATGGGCTGCTCGAGAACCCAGACTGGCCCGGCTGGCACGAGGCACACTGCCTCTTGCCCATCATCCCGCAAGTGATTGAGCCCCTCCTACTGAGACCCAAAAAATAAAAGAAGAAAACAGATCGCCTGCTCAAAACTTCTTTTCAAAGAGACCTCCAGTCTAAACAGAAAGACTTGGATATATATATACCCTTCAAAACCAGAAAGCTTTCGCATACATGGGCCGGCCATCCAAAGGGCCCCCAGAATATGGGGCAGGCCCTGATGATTTTGTGCCGCCGAGATTTGCTATAATTTCAGTCGATTTTAAGGGCCAACACAGCCAGTTAATTCCACCAGGTCGCGGGGTTGGGGGGGTGGGAGATGGATTTGTACAGGAACCGGCCCGGGTCAGGTCTAGACACAAGGCACACGCAAAAGTGCTAAGAGTTTCTTTTTTACTTTTTTTTTCCCCCCTCCTTTTATTTAGTAAAGAAGTGCGAGAGTGTCCCAGCCAAAAGCTGTTGAATTATGAGCCATCCTAATCTAAGCACAACTAAGGGAGTTCTTAATCGCAGTGTCAGAATCAGAAAGCGAAAATTTTATGTGGGCTATCCTCGGGCAGAATACAAGGGGTTGGTCTACTAATCATATTTCTATGCACCTTTATCTAGTCCAAAATTGCCTGGAATTGTTTATTGTTTTGGCAGCATATGGAAGAAATTGTTGGAAGGAACGTCCTTGACATTATCACGGAAACCATCGTTATTAGATGCAGGACCAATTAACTTGGGCGAGGAATGAGTTCCTTAGGAAAAAATAATTTATATGAAAATAAATTTTGGTAAAAATCTCTCTAATTTAAGATGTAGTATTTGCTATTATAACTCATTTTCTAAATAGATTTTCCCTTAAGATGGAGCCCTGGCTACAACCACAGGCGTTCCTTAAGCGACGAGTTCAGAGATCCTGATGGTCTGATTGCGTAGTCTCACCATAGGTAGGTCATAAGAAGATGAGCAAATGAATGGCAGCCAGATGGGACCTGGGCGGCCGTGACACAGACGACGGTGGCTTGGAAATTACGCAAGGGTCTTGACCACTTTTTAATGTCATGAGGCGCATGAAAGGTTAGCGCAATGAGCCAACAAAAGCAAACGGCAGGAGTCATGCAAACGTCATCAAAGTCAAAGTCTCCCCCGTGGCTGCTGCGTGTGCTAGCAGGTGCCCAATTTCTGCGAAGCGGCTGCTCGAACTGTCCCGAGTTCTTACATCCTCTTTCCATTAGAAGAAGGGGACAAAAAAGGAGCTTCAGCGTGTAACCCCGATTTAATTAATATTAACATATCATCAATAATTAAAATCTGAGAATCGAGCGAAAACAATTACTTTGTCATTTACCTAATGTTAATACCCATGCACTTCTTCCGGTAGAGGGGGAACTTCTCGCGAACAAGCTTTGTGCTCGTACGTGAGTGGGTGTGCTTTAAGATATTGTGGCCCTGCCTTGCGTTTATTGTGACCGCGCGTTTAGACAATTCCTCGTCTGCCTTACAACGTTGTCTCTCTCTCTCTCTCTCTCTCCCTCCGTTTCCTTCCATGGAGGCCTCAGCTGCCATGTCCATGAAAACTTCGACTTCTTGTTCGTCTTCAGCAAACTATGCATCACTTTTCTCTATCTCCTCGAACCCCAACACCAAAAGCAGGCGTGGTTTTGGCTATAACAGAACCAATCAATTTGCAAAGCCCTTGTCTTTGAGGTCCATCAAGTGCATCCAGTCTCGGCCGGCGCCTGATTCAAAACCGCCCACTTCATCGTCTCCCTTTTCTTGCTCTGCCGCAACCTTCTCCCCCTCACCCACCACTGAGCTCCTTCCCACCAAGCTCCACCATTTAATAACCGAATTTCAGTCCCTACCGCAGAGTATCGACCGCGTTAAGAGGCTTATTCACTACGCCACGCTTCTTCCTCCGTTTACGCAATCTTCCCGGGTCGACTCCAACCGCGTCATGGGTTGCACCGCCCGCGTCTGGCTCGACGCCCGGCTGGACCAATGCGGAAAGATGAGGTTTTGGGCGGATAGCGACTCGGAGATCACCCGCGGGTTCGCAGCGTGTTTGATTTGGGTGCTCGACGGGGCGGCGCCGGAGGAGGTTTTGAGGGTGAAGACCGAGGATTTGGCGCCGCTCAACGTGGGGTTGCCCGGCGCCGAGAGGTCGAGGGTGAACACGTGGCATAACGTGTTGTTGAGTATGCAGAAGAGGGCCAAGAAGCTGGTGGCGGAGCGGGAAGGGAAGGTGCCTTTGGAGCCGTTTCCTTCGCTGGTTGTTTCCTCCAATGGGGTTCATGCGAAGGGCAGCTACGCTGAGGCTCAGGTTAGGTATCAAGGCTTCTAATTTTCCTTATCTCATTATGAAAAACGAGGAAAGAAATGATTTTTTTTTTTGAAAGAATATTGCGGTTAAGGAACTGATTTTTTTTTTTAGAATTTTCTAAATGTTTGATTGACTTATTTATCAACGAATTCTCTCCCTTTATTAAAATCCTAAGTATCTTTTTAGTACAATTGCAGGCAAGATACTTGTTCCCGGAGGAATCGAAGGTTCAGGAACTTGTCAATGAATTGAAGGAGAAGCAAATTGGTGTTGTTGCTCACTTTTATATGGACCCTGAAGTTCAAGGCGTCTTGACTGCTGCACAAAAATACTGGCCTCACATTCATATATCTGATTCACTAGTCATGGCAGATAGTGCTGTCAAGATGGCCAAAGCTGGATGCAAATTCATAACTGTTCTCGGTGTCGATTTTATGTCAGAAAATGTTCGCGCAATCCTTGATCAGGCTGGATTTGGAGAGGTTTGTCTTTGTTGATACTTTTGTTTTCTTGAGGTACTGCTGCGTATGATGTTAGATGTCAATGATTAACTAGAGAGAATGATTGGCTGAAAACTGCATCTGGAAAAAGGAAAAGAACCTGTTCACAAGATCCAAATATCCGTGCTACTTAGATGATAAACTTCTTCTTCTTTGTCTATACAAGTTCTGTGCTATTAGGGGTCTAGTATCTAAAAATTTTCTGTAATGGCCTGTTCAGATTTTGGAAGACAGGTTAAACCTATGTTGTGCTGTTTTCATTTCTCTCATAGATGAGCTGAAGTTTGTTGTATGTTGGTGGTGTTATGTATTGTTGAGGCATTTTTATAATTTTGATCACTCAAATGCAGGTTGGTGTCTATAGGATGTCAAATGAGCGCATTGGTTGCTCTTTGGCTGATGCTGCTTCTACTCCTGCTTACAGAAGTTATCTTGAGAGAGCTTCTGGATCCCTCCCATCGTTGCATGTTGTCTATATAAATACCTCTCTTGAGACCAAAGCTTATGCTCATGAACTTGTGCCTACCATCACCTGTACTTCTTCAAATGTTGTCCAAACTATCTTACAGGTTAGCAGAACTTCATGAATCTTTTTACCTTCTGCATTTGACAATTTTCAGATTAAAATATTGTGGTTTAAAGTAATCAATCACAGGTTGCTTCCCTTTTTTTCCTCCTCCTTGTTCTTCATTTTTCTCCTGTTTCCCTCATTCTCTCCATCAACAGGCTTTTGCCGAAATTCCAGATTTGAACATATGGTATGGGCCAGATTCATACATGGGTGCAAATATTGCAAAATTGTTCCAGCAAATGACTATGATGACTGATGCAGAGATTTCTGAGATACATCCCAGACATAATACAGAATCAATTAGATCTTTTCTACTTCGCCTGCACTATTATCAGGTGATCTCTCATTTTGAATGTTTGTTGGGGGAAAGATGCTAGGTTATCTGCTGCATAATTTGTATGGTATACCTAAATTTTATAGTAGTGATCAAGCTATCTACTAATGCATCTGCTGGATCCGGAGTGTCTTTCACTTGCCCAATGATTATTGTTTCCCTTAGTTTATAGATTGGCATTAAGGGGATGTAATTTTGCAAGCAAAGATTTGCTAGGCCACCCAACTGTTGGTACCGTGAGTGTGTTTTTGCCAAAGTATTTACAAGCAACACTACCTGTTGATGGCAATGTATCATATCTCAAATTTGTGTTTGTTTCAACTTTTCTTCACATTCGTGGCACACCCACACAGAGACAGAGAGAGATGGATGTGATTAATTTGGCACTTCATGGCAAGACTCAACAAAGGTGAGAAAAATTATACAAATGGAATATGGAAGGGCGACAGTAATGCTTCTCAGAATGTGATGGTTTCCTTCCTCTCCCCACCCCCCAAGCTTCGGCCACTTGGGCAAAGAAATGCTTCTTAGAATTTATTTGAGACATCAATGCTGCCCCTACCAGGGGTCATCTACATTTTTTTTTAAAGTGCCATTTTGTGCATTGTCTAAGCTGCAGCCAGCAAAGAGATTTTTCTCCAAAATTTGCTCTTGTATTTGTTCACTAATGCCCCATTACTACCCTTTTTCTGGTTTTTCTGATTATTTATGGCTTCTGTATCAGGATGGAACATGCATTGTTCATCATCTTTTTGGACATGAAGTTGTTGAGAAGATCAATGAAATGTATTGTGATGCTTTTTTAACTGCTCATCTTGAGGTCCCTGGGGAAATGTTTTCCTTGGCCATGGATGCAAAGAGAAGAGGAATGGGGGTAGTTGGTTCCACCCAAAACATATTGGATTTTATAAAGCAAAGGGTCAAAGAGGCATTGGATCGAAAAGTCGATGATCACCTCCAGTTTGTCTTAGGAACAGAATCCGGAATGGTCACTTCAATAGTTGCAGCAGTTCAGCATATGTTATGTTCTACAGAGTCACCCAAGGGAGCACAAGTTAAAGTTGAAATTGTTTTCCCTGTCTCCTCAGATTCAATATCGAGGCCATCAGAAAAATCATCTTTGGGCATAAATTCAGTGACAGTGGGTGATGTAATATTACCAATTATACCCGGAGTTGCCAGTGGGGAGGGATGTTCTATTCATGGCGGCTGTGCATCTTGCCCATACATGAAGGTTAGTATTATATTGCTACTTGTTAACTACAATCAGATCTGCCTGTCCAGCCTGTTGTCCACCTCAATGAAATCCATTTGTAATAATTTATCCAAATGTTTTATTTGTCATTTGAATTGGTCACCTCTACTTTTATTTAACTTGATTTCAGAAATTTCTAGCATTCAGTTTCCTGATTAGATCCTGTAAGTACTTCTAGCTAACATTGGCAGGAGGGGAACTGTTCTTAGCTCTCTATTCTTGTGCTTCAAATTTTCCAATTTTCATCAAGAGATAGGCTCCTCAATTATTCTTTTTATGGTGATCTGCTAGATGAACTCTCTCAACTCTCTTCTAAAAGTTTGCCACCACCTTCCGGGTGAGAAAAATGCCATAACGGCGTATGAAGCTGCACGATTTAAATTGTGGACTCCCAATGGGAAATCAATTGCAGATGTCGGGTGTGAACCTATATTACACATGAGACACTTCCAGGTTACCTTCCAGGAGCCTCCAATCTTCTCTTGTTTTATCAATGGGAGGCATTGCTGTATCTTGGATTCACCATTTTTTGTTTTTCTTTCAGGCCACAAAACAACTGCCAGAGAAGCTTGTTGATCAAGTTCTCCATCCTAATGGCAATGGCAAGTCAGTATCACAATAATGATATAGTCTGCCTCCTGGAGGGGGAGGCACAGTAATTTACTATAGAGGAAGTCCAGTGCAGGACGCAAAGGAGGTTTAAAAAAACACCGAGTCTGTGATACAAACCGGAAAGTCGTAATATTTTACCCTCTTTTCATACAAAGATCCTCTCTTGCTTTCTTTCATTATCTGTTTTTACTTGCTTTGACTTAACTTATAGTTTACTAGTGTTTTAGCTTCACGGCAAAAAGAACGAACTTTCAGTTTTATACTTGCGAGTATGGTAGCTCGTATTCCAGTAGATTAGTGCTGTTTCGGCCGTAGACCTTGTTGACTCGACTGGGACCCACAGTTGGGACCTAACCTGACTGATTAATGGGCCCTCGACCTGCGGGATTGCGCCTAGCTGAGAAAACGAAAATTGGCTTGAGCATGTCGTCTCGTGGACAGGCAGGCGCCATGGCTGAGCTAAACAAATTTCCAAAGCTCCTCTAAAAAGTCGGTACGAGACTGAAGGTGTTGTCTGATCTGGGATTTCAAGCAAATTTATCGTTAGCTACAACCCACGCCAAATGTGTCAACTTTTTTTCGAGTCTCTGGTCTGTGTATTGTATCTTCTGAGTTGATTTAAAGGATTTTGTACTGTGGGCCTGACAATTTTCTTAAGAAATCCTTTGGTGTTCGGTATGCTAATGTTCCTGATTGTCATTCATGCCTTGGCGTTCTCCGGTATGATCCCCATGGCTTGGGTGTACTGTAAGGGGCAATTGAAGCTTGGAAATACCAACGAAAGCATAATTTTGAGATGAATTTTGGGGATTTCGTAGATGGGTTATGCCCCGAGGACCAGTAGTGCCGTGGAGAAACTGGTCAACGAATTCGAGAAATTCAATGGCCCCGTTTATCACGCGATTGGTAATAAGTAAAATTAGTAGCATATTGTTATCCTTTTCTCTCTTTCACGCTGGCGTAACAGAGATACTTCTGCGATATTATAAATTGTAAGTCGATTAGATGGCTTGGAGGTAATCTTCGTCAGACTGCACCATACCGATATCCATTGATGTTGATTTACTGCTCAATATTAGAAGTCAACGGATCTCTTCTGTCCTTTTTTGTTTGCCTTATTTTGCTGACTTGAGAAGATACCTCGTAATTAAAAGATTGAGCTGACAACATTCTTGCGTATGACCGTAGTAGCTACGATAGAGCACTTATACGCTATCAGTAAGAAGCAAAGGCAACCTTCAGGCAAGGCCCTGTGTGTAAGCAGTATACAAAGATAGGACGACGACAGAACCTAAACATTACATGCCACTTACTGGTCTATATCACAAACACCCCCCAACCCCCGATGTGTATTTTCACTTGCCCTGATTGCGCTTTGCTTTTCTCTTGTCATTGAGGAAGAAACCAAGCAAGGTCACGATGGAGAAAGCACTGAAGCAAGCAGAGGCAATATCTAGCGGCACGTGGCGGCCACTGATTGCCTGGACCTCGAAAAGGTTGGTGGCCTTGTGAGCATCCGTGGTTTGACCGTAAGCCACCTCCTGATCCTGGGAGTCGTACGCAAAGGCGCGTACAAAATACGTGGCTGTGGGCACGTCACGCTCTACGGTCCACTCATAGGTCTGGACGCTTTTGTCGACCAAGTTGTAAGGCCTGGCAACGATCTTGAACTGACAAGTCTTGTCCTTGGCCAGGTTGTCCTGGGTTTTTCTCCACGCGCGGTCCACTTGGCTAATGGGCGCGTAGCACAGCTTGACCTTGATTGTCCTGTAGCTGGAGTCGGTTCCAGCCGAGAGGGTCTGGTTCAGCCCCCATGTTAGATTGATTCTGTCCACACCAGCTTTCAGCACTGCAAATTAAATATTTTCATTTTCCATGTTCTATTTAATTAATCCGCCCAAAAATCTCATAGAACTCGAAAAAATTACAAGATTTGACTTGAAATGGAGACTAAAAATCGAATCTTTCTAACATTAGCACCTAAAAGGAGGAAATGATAAGCCAAAGCCAAGTACGAATTTGGTGGAGAGCAGGATGGTTTAGAGCAGAGAAGCCATATTAAAAAGCTTCTGGGCACACTTTAATTCTAGTAAGAAGTGGAAACCCAAGAACAAGAAGGAGAAGAATGAAACTATTGGTTATGTTACCTTGTCCCGGTTTTGGTGAAGCAGTGACCAAAAGGGTTTGTTTCAAAGAAGAGAAGAGGACGTTTCCATAACAGGAAGATACTAAGAAAGAGAGGAGAACTGAAGCCAAATGAAGACCACGTGCTGCTGCCATTGCTTGCTTCTGTTACCCGAAAGCCAAGAAGTAAGAGAAGAAAGCAGCTGCAAACAAATACCTTCGTTGACGATACTTGTTATTTCGATAGGAAAGTGATGCTGAGGCCTGGCATTTATAGGAGGCCGAGAAAGAAGGAAAAACAATAAAAAATAAAAAAAAAAGAACGCAAGTGGGAAGGGAAAAGTCAAATGCTTATTTAACAGCTCCTGAAATATTGAAGGGGAGATTAACAGCCCCAAATCCACTTCTTTTAAAAAAGGATTACGAGTGGTTGAATATGATGGACATGTCCCCTAAGCATAACGAAAGGGTAGGGTCATAAGAACCCCACTAGTCGTGGGCTTGGTTTGGGGTCGATGCCTCTGGAATTTTGAGAGCCTGGAGGGGTGGCCGGGGGCGTTTTAGTTTCCGTTATTGTTTGATTTGACTTTTTTTGGCTTTAAATATGATGTTAATTCAGAACCAGATGCGTGGAATACCAAACATCATATTACTTCAAGTAGTAGACTAATATGTGGCATTTTTTTTAATATATTAGTTGAAATTTAAGTTTTTTTTACTGCAGCCAACTTCATAACAATGAAAAATTATTATTGATTTGTATAATATTAAATTTGAAATTGATTAAGAGTGAATTTAAGTATAAGAGAAATTCATTTGAATAAATTTATTTAAAGAGGTTAAATAAAGATAATAATAAATAATCTTACTTTTAACTTATATATATGACTCTCTCTCTCTCTCTCTCTCTCTCTCTCTCTCTCTCACACACACACATATATATTATTTTATTTTTTGGTTAAGAAAATGCTCCTATTAATTGAATCATAAATTCTCTCAATAGTTTTAAAATGCTGAAGTTACAAGTGTGGGTTGAGAGTAGTGTGCCACGTAAAAAAGGAGCGAAGGAGCAAACAACCACGCATTAAACTTGAAATCTCTCTATGTAATTTTAATCACTTGCCTTAACCACAGGCACAGGATTGAAAGCATTGTCCTTTCCTGAGGACCAATACAGAAAAGGTGGTACGGAAGCAGATACATCATCGTCGCAATTATTTTATTAGTATACCAATTATGGTTGCTAATTTCACTTGATTTTCGATTTTGGTGGATCATTAGCTGTTTGGACAGTCCACAGAACTTCTGATTTTAGGTAAATATCAGTTAACACGAGCCACCATAGATCAAAATCCTGACTTACTTTGATGTAGAAGTAGATATGTTTCACGTGTGACAAGATTGTTGTCTAAATACTAGTAAAGTCTTCTGCCTCTCTCAAAGTGCTTTTCCCTTGTATGGCCGGCCGTGGCCAGCAGCAGACAACAGTCCAACGAAGTTTCCTGACGGCTATTGTAATTAGTTGCAGTGTATCTTTTAATTCCGGGAATATACATTGCCAAAAGGGAGATAAATAAGGTTGCCTGTTGTCCCCGTCAATGCGTTTAACAGACCTTACAAATGGATTGCCCGAGGGAAAATGACAATCCTTGCCACTAAATCAAAAGCTGGCCGACAATATTTTGATGGTGCTTTGTAGAAAGTCTGATATTTTCAATGCACGTCTCAATAGCTGTCTCATTATTTATCCACAAAAAGATTAAAAAGAGTCACGCACAATTTACATTCCTCATTTCTGGTTTTCCGCAAAACCAGAATTTTTTTTGTGTCTCTTTTTCCCCTGAGCCACGATGGATATGAGAGTTAACCGGGAATCCTCAAGGGAAAGCAAACGGTCTGTACCACTGCAGAAGAAGATAGTAGAGTCTAGAAGAAGCAAAATAACAACTGATCAACGCGTACCTGACCTCACCGATTTCATGAATGACATGTTCTTCGGGACGGTGAACTCGGACAAGAAAGCGTATAACATGATAGGCAATCCTATTGTTATGGAGGATGAAGACGATAGCTTTGATCAGAGCACGAGGAGCAACAGCAGCAGGATGACTCAAGAGTGGCTGGAGGAGGCCAGACGCATGGTGGCCTCTTCCCCTGTAAGAGGTGACTCGCCTTCCAGGCCCCTCGGTGGTGCACCTAGGTTTGCAGCAGCAGCAACTGCCGTTCCTGGCAGGCTCTCGACGTCTTCGATTGACAGAAGAGATCCTCTCTCCAGGTCTGCCAGAAGGTATGTGATCGATGATTGCAGGCTTTCAGGAACTGCTATTTCGAACTCTGAACATGACTAGACCTGAACAATTATTGTAATTCTGTCTCTACAGGCACAGAGCACTGGACGGGTTCAGCGAAGAGATACTAATAAAATCAGTGAATAACCGCAATAAATCGCTAGACAACACGGTTAGCTCTCCCTCAGAGCCTTTTCCTGTGTCTAAGGTCCAGAATTGGTTCTCCAGCGTCTTAAACCCCTCCGACTCGGCCTCCGCACCTGACCCCACAGGCCCCCACCAATTCAGCGAGGTTCACTCCCCGTCCTACGATCCAACAGCTCCACCTCTGCCACCTAGACTGTCAACCCACCGCAAGTCTCGTTTCCAAGCCGAGTCCCCTGCATCCACCCCTCAGACCATCTCAGTTCTGCCACGCAGAAGTTTCAGGTCATCTACATTGCCAGATAATCAGCCGCTCTCTCCACCAAAAAATCTGATTGAGTCGGCTCATCGTCGGTCCATATCCAAGTCGACATGTTCCATGGAGAAACTTTCGCCCAAGACTCGTGGAAATGTGGGGGACAAGGATGGAGAGGGAGAAAGAAACCTCAGTCTTAGTCGGTTCCTTAAGGAACAGAGAAACAAGATTCAGAAGTTGATGCATGGCGAGGTTCATTCAAAGGCCAAAATCATCCTTCCTGGTCCTTCGAACAGTTAAGTGCATTTTGCACAAATGAATGCTTAGCTGGTATCACTTTTAACATGATAAATTAATACAAGAACAGTATAGATTTTTATGGTCCATGAATCGGATGATTATTTGAGCCTGTCATGTTTTTACATTAATTTGTAACTCAAATTCCTTGTAATGTGAGGGGCCAATTCCATGTGGATGCAGGTACGAGTTCAATGGTTGCTGCAATATGCTATGCATGGTGGTTGGACAATAATTTCATGAAGAACAAAGGAGAGGGCGATGGAGAAGGGTATGTTGTGGCGCCTGTGATGAATATAAGGAGAACGAAGATGTGGAAACAAAGGCAAGCGGCTTGGCTATTCCACCACGTTGGCCTCGATGCAACCTCATTGCTCTTTGCCGATGAGGTGCTTCAACGTTGATTTCAATTTCCAATTTGACAGTCTAAATTTTTGCCATGAGCAGAATGCATGTCATTAAATGTTTCTAGTAATGCCGCCTTTGATGACAATTCTGTCGTAGTGAGTGCACTTCAGCACTGTAATATAATTCAGACACCTTGAATAGAAATTACAAGGGAGAGGCAGTGTAGTTCTTTCTGTTTATTGTTACTTATGCTCTTCTGGCAATGCAAATAGTTATAGAAAATTGATGACTCTTAGCTGCCAATCGAGGACAGGTCAACTTGGAGAGTCTGGTGATGGCTGGGCAACTAGACATCCTTGTGGTTGGGCAAGACATTCTTAGAACTAATGGAAAGGTCAGTGCATGATGATTGAAGATAATATAGACCAGGAATCTAAGTTAATGATTTTTATTACATGATTAGTTCTCGATGCCCAATTTGATGCCTTTGATTCTCTGAGTAGGTTGGATCCCAGTGCACTATCCTTACAGATAATTACTGTGAAGATGCCTATGATATGCTTCAAATCCCAGAGCTGAAAAAGCTTCTGGTAATCACGTGAATCATCACGAAAGAAAAACATGGTCTAGTACAATTACTTGGAACTAGCTTTTCTGGGTTATGGCTCTAAAAGCCTTTCCTGTCACAGCTCGCAGGCATCCTGTTAGATACGCAGAACCTGAGTGGACCTACCAAGCCTACTACAAGAGATGCAGAAGCAGTTCGGTTACTTCTAGTTGGCTGTACTCCAAATTGTCAGAATGCCATGTTTGATCAATGTATCCTTTTTATAATTCCAACATGATTGGTCAAATTTAATATTCTGATATCTTCTTGTTTATTGATTTAACCTTTTTTTTTTTTTTTTGGTTTTTTGGGGGCTGTCCTTGCAGTGATTCAAGATCAAAGAGACAATTCCTTCTTTGAAGCTTTGCGGCGCAACTATGGAAGGCCTCCAACCGAGAGTAAGCTATCTTGTATTTGACGAAAATGATGCAAACATTAGGTGACATTGGTTCAAAGGTCATGTGTTGTGATTAATCTAGGATAAATTATTGTAGTTTGATTAGTTCAGTCTGAGGATAAATTGTTGGATTCCAATGAGACATAAACAACCAATTAGGTGACTGATCAGTCAATCATTGCCTGGTATCTGACCTTTTATTTCCCCAAACATTCCTGTGCTTTTGAACCACTAATTTGCACTTACAGAAACTGTGCACTCTTTATTTCGTCCGGGGATTGCAGATGGTCGAGATACTGCAGCACATACGGAGAGCAGGGGAACAGAAAGGAAGTCAACTTCCACCACTCCACATGAAACAACCATAAACAATTCTGATGGAAGAAATGCAAGAACCAAAAGGGATGCATCAAGATCAGGCAAGCCTAAACATTTTTTCATTTGACCTTGGCCAATCTCACAAACTTTCCAATAAGGCAAGCTAAACCATCTTAATCTTGCATTGCAGCAAAACAAAATACAGAATCAGCTCCTAAGCCGGCACCCGAGCAAGCGGCCCCTGATCCCCCTCGGGGAAAGAATAAGTTCTTCCTGGCAAAGCTGTTTGGTTGGGGTTCAAAATGAAGAGACAATGGCCACATTCTTTTGTCTATGATAGATTTTTATGATCAACCGAAACAGCCAAACAGAAAATGCTTAATGGAAATGGTCAAATTGTCGCACATGTTATGCCTATTGTGTAATTATTATTATTTAATCAGACAACGATAAGGTACCAATATAAGTCTTCTCTATTTTCCATGTCGTCTATAGCTAGGCATTTATACGATACCAATCTTCTTCTGTTAAACAATTGTTTTTGTTTGTCTGTTCGCCTATTTGCCATAATACAATACCTTTTCATTTAGATGATGCTCCAGCAATTAGTTCGTTGTTATTAGCAGTACCCTCCTTGGATATTTGTGAGAAGATAGGCAGCCAAGTAGATGAGCTTTGTTTGCTGATAAATAATGTAGGAATTGAGCTAGACAGTGGAAGAGGGGATTACATAATAGACTTCAGGATTTGCTCTTTTTATGACAATATTATTTCTGTGCACAGCTGTTTCCAGCAAGTAACCCATAAACAAAAAGGGAAAAAAATTTATTTCTTGAAGCCTCAGCTTTCCAAAGAAAGCCAAGCAATTTGTTCTACTACATTTATGTTGGCTAAATAGTAAAATGGGGTTAAAATCCATTTTGGGACAACAAAGATCAGTCATTTTACTAAGTATTTAAGAAGGCCAAACCTGGGGTTTGTGATATTATCTGTCTTGTCCAATTATGCCCACTTGATCAACCCCAGCTGTAACTAACATCCAACTCTCTATGGGGCCCTACTTCCTTTCTCAACCCCTATCACCTGTCCTCCTCCCTGCTCCCTACCCAATCAGCATCCTCATTCTGCTGGCTTCGCCCTCCAAAACATGGAGACAGAAGACCCCATTTTTTGCTCTACAACCATATTCTTCTCCTGGGTTGATGATAATAATATTGGTATAATATGCCATGCCACTATGTTCTTTCATTCAACTTTCCAGGCATAGATAAACAAGCAAAAATCAGATGACCCACCTGCATTAATCCCTTCCATTGAACTTGATCTTCCCATCTGAGAAGACAATGGTGTGGATGCGGATGGAGAGTATGGTGGTGATAAGGATGACATTGAGAATGACAAAAGAGATGTGGGTGTCATTATTGGCTTAAAAATAAACAAAGCATGCCTTAAACCAGGACTAAATAGCCAGTCATGGACATCCCAGTATACTTCTATCCTTAGTTTGTGGAGATTTATAGACTCGTTACCTCTAAACTTCCATTGAAGATGCTTCACAAGAATGGCCAAATGCCCATCTATCCTTATCTCCATTTCTGGCTCTGTTCCAATGGTGGACTGGGAATTGTTCGCACTCGTACTAGTGTTTCTATTCCTGCACTCAATTGATATATAATGAAGTTTCCCTTTCTCATGGAACTTGACTCTAGCACAAAACTTCTTCTTGCCAAATATATGTTCCTTCCTTGAAATTAAAATGGCATCAACAAGAGCAGGCCTACACCTGGTTTTCCTGTACGCCTCTTTCTTTAGATCGCCAACAAGTAGTACAACTTCCCCGTCACAAACAACAGCTACATAGTAATCAGATGTAGGCTCAGTTTCACCGTTAAATTTTGAAAGCTTGAGGTCCCAGAAGATATCCACAGCTTTATTATCCACTATAAAGCACTTGGATCCTTGTTTCCCCCAAAAATACCAAGGCTTCAGCACCACTTTGCAGGTGTACTGGCTCTCTCCTTCAGGACCTTCTATGGAAACTGATAAAGCATGGACCAACAGATTCTTGCACCATGTTATTGTGATCAAACGGCAACGATCAGCAATCTTTGTACGATAAACAGACACGAACATACTTTGTCCTGACCTGGTTACAGTGGCAGGATCATCAGTTAGCTTCTCACCTGATGTAAAGCAAGCGGGAATTCCGATTGGGTTGTCTCGCATGGTTAACTTGAAAATTTGATCACTTTCAATGAACTATTAGTGGGGTTGGCTCGATTTTGAACAAGGAGACCAAATACAAGTGATCCAGCAAGATGATTTTGGGTGAGTTGGAGAAAAATGAATTGATGGTGGAGAGCAATCTTACTGATCACAAAATGTATTGAGTCGTAGATGCTGCCAGAGGTTGTTCTTGGCAGCATCAATGAAAATTAAAGTAATAATAATAATAATAATAATTTTATGGTGGCAAATAGATGACAGTCAATGAGGGGGAGTGAAGGAGGAAATTCCTTTATATTCACCTTTGCTTCTATGACTTGGATCTTGCAATTGATAAAGTTGTCCTCTTTTCCCTTGTCTTATTGACTTCTTTGTCCTTTTATAATCTTTTCTTCGCGTTTTCTTTTTAACAGAGGACAACTTTTCTGAATCCAAAGTGGTTTATGTCACTTTATACACCAGCTCCAAAAGTACTCATTCCCATGCAAGGTTAAAAGCGCAGAAGGGCTTTTTTTTTCTTCACCAGAATTGAAGTATAGATTTCTACGTACACAAGACAGGTAGATCAAGTCCTTGGAAGCATGACAGCTCGTGTTGGAGGGTGAAATACGACCAGTCAAAATTTGGAAAGTTGAAAGATCAATTAGTTAGTTTCGCAATGTGGGTCTTGCATATTTTTTTAACAATTGAAAAGAGGTTAAAAAATTGTTTGATTTGTGAGTGGTTGAACTTTTTAACTTTCTGGTGTGGCAGAGGAATCTAGGGGGTGGCGCTTCCGGTAGTAGCAGAAAGGTCGTGGAACCTAAGGTTATATTTGCAGATGCTACCAACTGCACCGTGGCTTCAGGACAAGAGGGTTTTTACAGCCCATCAAGCAGCAAGCCTTTAAAGGCTTTGACAGGGAGTAATGGCAGTCCTATCACTAAGCGGTTTTGAGTGACGTCTGCTGGAAAAGGTCAAAATGGCCAATGGGGGCAAAAAAAAAAGCTTGCCTTGGTTGTTGATTGATGTATAAGGTTTGGTTTTTGAACATGTCACGACATGTTTATTAAACTTATTGAGGACATAATTTAATTACATTCATACTTGTATTGTTCACGGAATTTGAGTAATAACAAATGGTTGGCAATTTCACAAAGCATCTTCTGCTCCGATAGATTAATGAATTTGAAAACTAAATAAATGTGTCACAGAGAAGAATCCTTCAATAATCAAGTGTACTCAATCATTAAACATGATGGTGGTAGTACATAAGTCAACATACCCTTGCAAGAAGGTGCGACATGAGTTGAGGTTTTCTTCTGCTTTGTTAATAAGTTCCTTTTTTTCTTTTCTTTTTTTTTTTTTTTACAAAATTATTAGTGTGACATGAGCTTTTTTGGCACGTTATTGAGACGGGTTATGCGACAATATGCATCCAACAATAATAATCATGCATTCAACGGGTGTAAATTTGCAATTAACTAACTTTTAAAGTAATATACCGATAATAAATTTTAAATATTTAATAAATTATGCAAATAATAATGATAATAAATAAATAAATAAATAAAAATATATACGTAAAAACTATATATATACATTCACTTTTTTTAATAATAAAATAAAAACTACAAAATAATAATGATAATAATAATGCGACTATCAAACTTGTTAATGTCAAAAAGTTTAATATGACACGATAAGCAATTGCAGTTTCGATCTTGGGTTTGAAAATCTTTGGTCTGAATCAGCGGTTTGAAATGGAGTTACCGCATCGAAGTTTCAACTCTTCCGTTCATTTCACCTGCTTGCTTCTTGTTCTCTGGTGCCTTCAGTACGTTACACGTGCTTTCGTCTTGTGTTTGGAATGCTTTTTCATGTTTGTTTTTCTGGGTTGTGGCCCAAATTCAATTAGAGCTGTTGGTGGGTCCAATGTTCACGGCTGTTGGCTATGTTTTTGAATTAATTGATTAAAAACTTTGGATGTTGTTGAATTAATTCGTTGAGAACTTCATGAAAGGGTAATTTATTTTCTTTTCTTTTTCTTTTTCTTTTTTTTTTTTAATTGGCTCCAACTAGAATTCGAACTCAGCACTTACACGTAATAGAGGATGAGGAAAGTTTATTACTTTGGTAATGGGGATGTGAGGCAAGGAGACTTTTTCTTTCTTTTCTTTTCTTTTTTTTTTCTTGAGCTATGGAAGTGAATTTTTGGGCCTTCTTTTTGCAGTCTGAATCTTGTTCCGACACGGAGTTGTTGACACTGTCCAGTGGAATTGGCAGAAATCCTGTGCATTATTCTTTGCAGTGGGAAGCATCAAGTTGTTTTCCTACCAGGAGCATGACAACGGTGGGAAGTTCTGTTGAATCAGTTGCCCAGGATTCTTTGGCAGCCATCAGTGGTTTAACTCCTTGCATCAAATTTTAGAAACTCAATAAAACTGCCAGGCACATAATGCAGCCAGGTGTCTTTTTGTCTCTCATTTTTTGTAATTGATTACCGATACAGTTAATTGAACCCCTATTCTTCACTGCAATGAATGGATGTATCATATGCCACAGATTCTTGACAAGGAAGCAGTGGAAGAAGTGAGGTCACAGAGGGAGATACCTGATATAAAGCCTGGCTATATTGTGGAGCTCAGAGTGGTAAGGAATTTTTTGGCCGAGGGAACATAGTTGTTACTGGTTTGTTGATTGCAGAGAAAGAATGCAGGGGCTTGTGTTTCTTAAAGTTGACCATTTTATTGGTTCATGTTTTATCCTTTTGTTTGAGCAGGAAGTGTGTGAGAATAAACAAAGTGTGTCCATCATGAGGTGCATTGTTATAGCAAGACGTAATGCTGGTCTAAATACTACATTTAGATTGAGGAGGATAGTGAAAAATGGAATTGGAGTCGAGTCCGTCTTCCCACTGTAAGTGTTGTTGGTACCATTTCATTATTTTTTTTTTTTTGACCATGTGGAAGTGATTGTAGTTCCCTTGCCATGCATCAGTTTCCATTTGCCGCCTCAATCTGGAATCCATGCTCTTCTCTCTAACTATTTGTTTTTTGTTCCTATTGCCCACAGTTTCTTTCTTCTGGTGTCGACCGGAAGTTGCTATACTCAGTAATTTATGTATCTGATTCCAAAATTCTAGGTCATCCTTCTCTTCAAATAAGGAAATGTAAGATATTGATGCACTAAATTGATGAAACGAGAAAAACAATGTGCATGAAATTTCTCAGTTTCTGCTCTTGGACCTAATCAAGCAGGAATTATGCTCTTATTTTCTGTATGATGACCAAATAATCTGGTGACTATAGCAGGTACTCTCCTAACATAAAGGAGATAAAAGTGCTGGACAAGAAGAAGGTGAGGAGGGCTAAGCTTGACTAGCTGAGAGACAAGATGAATGCACTCAAGAAAAGTTAGTTTGCAAGAAAATGGTGTGGTGATCCATTATTGAATCCAGTACAAAGATGGTAGGGTCTGGTCAGGCCATTTTATGAGAAAAATCTAGCACTCATTTATGGTGTTTGTTTTTTTTTTTTTTTGGGTCCTATATTATTTAGGTTGATTTTTTATGTATTGGAGTATGGGTTACAACTTTTTGGCATGCACGGCGAGACTGCAACAAGTGTTAGTTTTGGGACTACATCCATCCTTGATGGGGTTTCTGAGCATAAGTCTGACTCTTGGTTCGTCTAAAGGTTAAATGACTAAAACAACTTGGCGCTAACAGAGGCAGGCCTTATGAGCGGCCACAATGTATCATGGGAACCACAAAAGAAAACGCCTTACCTCATCTCACCTATGGGAGCCATAATAATTTAGGTGACGGTGAACCTTCCCACACTCAGGACATCGACTCAAAAATACAATTTTTTTTTTTTTTTGTACATACCGAAAACAGCCTGAATTGTGGGCTTGGCTGACAATTATGCATCAAGGTATAGCTATTTGTTGTTGCTTACAGACAAATTTGCTTCAAAATGCAATGTGTTCGATGTGGTAATAAGCATTTCGTAGGAAGAAAATGGACTCAAAAGCAACCATCATAATAAGCTTTCGGACCCTTAGTGTGGCCCAGGATGCAATTGGACATCGGCTCCTACCCACATGGTCCTCATTAAACTTTTCCAAAAATCACCCACGAGACCCAAACCCCAACGAAGTCTGAAGACAGAAGTGGATAGAATAGAACAGCTCATGAGAGCCCCTCTTGGGCTTCTCCTACTCAAAACACCATCTTTAAGATAGCAGCACAAGCCCTTTTCTCTTTCCTCCTCTAACTTGCTCTCTCTCTCTCTCTCTCTCTCCCTGCTCGTCCCTCTCTCTTTCTCTTCACCTCTCACCCATCAAATTCTTGTATCTCGCAATGGCAATTTCAGCTTCGGCCACAGTTCACACCTCTTCCAAGCTGCTTTACCCACATTCCTCCCCGTCCACAGCCACCACTTTCTCCTTGTCTCCGTCCAATTTTCATACTAAAACAACCAAACTAACCCCAAAAACCCTTCTTTCCTCATCTTTGGTTAACCCCTTTATCGTCACTACCACCCCCTCCTCCTCTTCCTCCGCCGCTAGACGCCGAGGCTCTTTCACGGTACGTGCCGCCAGAGGGAAATTCGAGAGGAAGAAACCCCACGTAAACATCGGCACAATCGGCCACGTCGACCATGGCAAGACCACCCTCACTGCCGCCCTCACCATGGCCTTAGCCTCCATGGGCAATAGTGCCCCGAAGAAGTACGACGAAATCGACGCGGCCCCAGAGGAGCGCGCCCGTGGAATCACCATCAACACCGCCACCGTCGAGTACGAGACAGAGTCCCGTCATTACGCCCACGTGGACTGCCCCGGCCACGCCGATTATGTCAAGAACATGATCACTGGTGCTGCCCAGATGGACGGCGCTATCCTTGTCGTCTCCGGCGCCGATGGCCCCATGCCCCAGACCAAAGAACATATCTTGCTGGCTAAACAAAGTGGGTGTCCCAAACATGGTCGTTTTCTTGAACAAGCAGGACCAGGTCGATGACGAGGAGCTCTTGCAATTGGTAGAATTGGAGGTGCGTGAGTTACTTTCTTCTTATGAGTTTCCTGGTGATGATATACCAATCATTTCTGGCTCTGCCCTTTTGGCCTTGGAGGCTTTAATGGCAAATCCTGCAATCAAGCGAGGGGAGAATCAATGGGTTGATAAAATTTATGAACTTATGGATTCTGTTGATAGTTACATTCCAATCCCACAGCGCCAGACTGAATTGCCATTCTTGCTTGCTGTTGAAGACGTTTTTTCAATCACTGGTCGTGGAACCGTGGCCACTGGGAGGGTTGAGAGAGGGACTATTAAAGTGGGAAATACTGTTGATATTGTGGGGTTAAGTGAAACTAGGAACACTACTGTGACCGGAGTAGAAATGTTTCAAAAGACTTTGGATGAGGCTATGGCTGGAGATAATGTGGGGTTGTTGTTGAGAGGTGTCCAAAAGGTTGATATTCAGAGAGGCATGGTTTTGGCTAAACCTGGGACGATTACACCACACACAAAATTTGAGGCTATTGTGTATGTGTTGAAGAAGGAAGAGGGCGGTAGGCATTCACCATTTTTTGCTGGGTACAGGCCTCAGTTCTACATGAGGACCACTGATGTGACTGGCAAGGTGGCTTCGATTATGAATGACAAGGACGAGGAATCAAAGATGGTTATGCCTGGGGATCGTGTTAAGATGGTTGTGGAGCTTATTATGCCTGTTGCTTGTGAACAAGGTATGAGATTTGCTATCAGAGAAGGAGGAAAGACTGTTGGAGCTGGCGTAATTCAGTCCATTATTCAGTAAATACTGTGGAAGAAAGAGCTCTTGGCTTTTTGGTTAATGCCAAACTACATATCCTGAGACATATGCAAGTAGTTTGACCATTAAAGCAAATATTTTCTCATCTAATGTGTCATATAAGTTGCAGTTTTTTTCTTCCTTTTAGCTTTTTCTCTTGTGTTTAGCCTAGTTGGACAATAATTCTTGCATAATTTGATGCGGCTTCTTTATTCTCTCATGCTTTGACTTATTAGTCTTTTTGATTGATGAAGTTTTTAACTTTTAGTGTATTTTCTTTATATGCTTAAAATGTCATTGCCAAGTGAATGTTTGTTGCCCCTGCGCTGTTTTGGACACTTAAAGCCGTATATCTATGTGTTTGAGGTACTTTAAAGTTGTGAGAGAAACGTGCAGTTCCCTGGACCCTGCGAATCTTTTGCAATTGATGCTATTAATTTATACCGTTGGAGTAGACTCTTGCATTTTAGATTTTCTTGTCATCATCGTCAAGGAGAAGTTCTCCTGGTAAATTGTTTAGTTGGTCATTTTGGATGTGTTTTGCAGTTCTTTCTAGGCCTTTTCCCGGCATCATATGCTCCACAACGAAAGAGCCCGGGAGTCCGTTCAAATTGAAATAGTGTGCCTTATTATCAGTGCACTGTGGCTATATACTAGGAAAAAAAAAAAACACAAAATAAACCTTGCCTATTTAGATTATTATAGACACATATCCTTTTGCATCTTGGATGCATTTGTATGGGAGACCAGTCAGTGATTTAATACTATTAGACATGGCCAAGTCAATGCAACTGTGAAAGTCTCCTATGCCTAAATGCAACCCAGCTGGTGCTTTTCCTTGTCGTTGACACAAAGCAAGAATTGCTTCGGCCTTGTAATGTATGCTTGGTGATAACGCAGCTGTACATTGGAAGTCTAAACCGAGACAGTGGCACTCTGGCTAGTAAATTACACCGCTTGCAGGTACAAAGGTTTTACATCTAGAGAAGTTCTATTGCTTTTAAGCGTTGCATGATCCCTCAGCATAATTACGTACTGACATGACCAAAGCCCATCTTGTGTTACTGATTTCTCTAGTTAAGGAATTTTGGGATGCATACAAATTTTTTGTGAAAAATAAAGAAAGAATGGCACCATACGATAGAGATTGACCACACGGCAAATATGCAAGCAAAATTATTTTTCTTCGCTATAAACCTGGGACTCGGCCATTGCTGCCATGTTCTTCACCTAATAGGGCTTACTAAGAACGTTTGAGGAAAATTTGACAATCACTTGGTCATCATTTCTACTCGAGACACTGAAACGAGTGGCTGCACCGTAAGTGGGTGTTCTGAATTCCTCTTTGTTCGGCGATGAACGAGGACAATTAACTCCATGGTAAACATAACTAAATACATGGTAGGCTTTGAGCTGTTGGAAATTGAAGCGCCATGAAAGGAAGATACGACTTAGTATAGATGGTGGTACAGTTCTTGTTTCTACTCAGCACTCATTACACGATGCTGCCTTTTCGTAAGTAGGCTATATAAATATGTACAGACCTCATAAACACATACAATGCTTGATCACTGACTTCCTAGCATACCTCGTCCACTCAAGGAATCTTTTCCTAGATCGTCTAACATGGAAATGGTTGTTTGCAAAGATCATGCACCTGTAATAAGAACCTGGCATCAATGGATATGGCGTTACTGCTCAGTGGTGAATGACGAGGGATGCAGTCTTTGCTTTGCATCTTCTAGTTAGATTCAACTCCAGGATGCACAAGCAAGGTTCTAGAGGATCGTGGAGGCAATCAACTGCTGAACAAATGCCACTCTCTGCCTTCTCTCTTCATTGGCTAGCTCATTACTTCCACCGAGTAAAGAAATCTCGGTGCTGCACACAGGAGAAGTAATTAGTCAAGCTCCCTTCCCAGGTCTGCTGATAAATTTAAGCATATACCTTTTGCACATCCTCATCAATCATTGCATTCACGTTCCCCATTAATTCAAATTGCTTTCTTAGTGCTGAAAAAGAGAAATGTTTTGATCTTGGTCTGACATGATGTTCTTCTGCTCTAACCAAAATTGCTGGACTGCTCTTCGCCAGAGCAGATTGTACATATTTGGATACTGACCTTAGAGCACCTTGTTGAGACCAATAGAATTTGGTAGATGAAGCATTCTGTTGTTATATGTAGCCAGTAAAATTTCTATCCTTAAGGTAAAGGGAATTTTAAATGCCAACATTTCTTGATATCTGATCCATTATCCTCTGTACACTGGCATTGGAAATAATTTTTGTAATGTTTATGAAACATTGAAAGAAGTCATGCCATAGAATGAGTATACCTTTTTGAATGAGAGTTGGTGGAGGAACTTTTGTTGGAAGATTCAACTTGCTGGCTTCCATTATCATCAGAAAGGGATACACTGCTTAGAAATGATGAGAGGAACAGATCAGATGCAGATTCAAGTGCATTTGCCCTCCCATTTGTTGATGACCCAAGAAATGAGCTCAGTTCCTTGCCAAGCATAGCTGAACTGCCAACCCAGAGGCCTGATTTTTGAGTTCTCTTTTTGTGCTGCAAATCACCAATCATGAAGAATGATGCACAAACATATTCTATATCCTATATTATAGGCAACTAACAAGATTAAGACTAAGGCTTAGTTGGTTTTTGTATACGTGAAGATTGAAAACAGGTGCACAATACCTTCAACGAGCTTGAATGCTGCACCATAAAATGTGCTGTAACATTTTTTCCCAGATTTGCTGCACAAAGTGGACAAACCTGAAACAACGATATTTAAGCGGCCCAAGTTTTGCTGGGAAGCACAATGAATCACATTGGCACATCTACAATCATGGCTTTTCTTTTTATATTCTTAATTGTTCAGGCTGAATTCTAAGGTTCACTTATCAGTTATGTGTATGTTTACAACGTTAGCTTCAGAAGAATCACAAGCAGCAGCAATAAAAGAAAATTATACCTTTTCTTGTTGCTTTATATATATATATATATATATTGTTGTGTGTGTATCATCAGATAAAGACCAGTACGTACTGCATTTTTCAAGTCAAAACAGTGTTCATCCTCCAGATGGCTGCAGAGAACATGAATATCAATGTCTACATAGCAGAATGGGCATGGAAAGCAAGCTTTCTTGTCATCATCTCCATCTGAATCATCTATTGCCAAATGATGATCTGCTGAAACATTGAAGAGAGTGGGAAAGAAAAAAAAAAAAATTCAAAAGAAAGAAAGAGAGGAGAGACAGAAAGAGAGAGAGATTTGTAAACTGCATGACATGCAAAAAATCTAGCTTTTGCAATCAGTTACAAACACATTTGTTAAAGAGTGCACCATGAATTTGAAAGCAAGAGGAATATCCAGCATTAAATACCAAGCCACCAATTCAACAGTAAGGACAAAACAATCGCTGGGGAAAGAAATTGCTGGGGAAAGCACCCCAGTGTGGGGGAAAGGAGACAGCAAAATTGATGAAAACAACTGCTTTGTTACAATAGTCTTGTATGCCCACTTGAGAGTATTCCAGCCCGCAAACTACAATCATTCAAGAGAAGTGCAGAATAATAGATACTCCCAGTTCATCAGTTTTGGATGATATTCAAAGACATTCTATTATCAGCACTAACCTCAGTATATTAGTTCACATACACAATCACTGTAACATTGAAGACTACAACTTGAAGGTTTTGACTCAAATCTCACAACTATTCCTCAGAATTAGCAATATTTGCATCATTCTGAAGTTCGAGTATTCCTCACAGGAAAACTAATCGTTCATACATGATCTTTTCCTACCCGCTACTTCCCAAAATTAATCATTTTGGAAATAATAATAATAATAATAACTAAGCTCATCAACAAAAAACATAAAATTTTCATGGATTTCTCACCTTCACCAGAACTATTTTCACAAATTGATTTCTCATCATTGAATGCATCTCCATATACATCCTTGCTACTAAAATCGAAGCCATTAGCCTTAGGCTTTGTCTGGCTTTCCCGTCTATTTCTCAGTGCACATGAAACATATGGCCTAGTTGAAAGGTTTGAATTTGACCTTGAAAAATTAAATTTCTCGTTTGATATCCGTGCTTTGAGTTCTTCCAAAGGCTTTTGGAGGTTGGAGATATCCCAAAGAAGATCATCAAGCTCATTATCCTCAGAATTCCGCTCTTCAGTTTGGGCTTTAGCGTCTTCAGTGTAATTTGTCATATCGATTGGGCGCTTTGATAATTGATCAGCCCCAACACAGCTAATTTCATATTCTTCATCTTCTCTATTCAAATATAAATAAATCTACCTACTGTGATTTTATATATCCTCTTGGAAAAAACCTACTTTACTTAAATATGGTAATAAACCTCTCTACGGGCCAGTAATAATAAGTTTACAAGATTGGCCAAAGAAAAAAGACTAAAGGGTTAAAGGGTACATAGTCAAAGGGATTTCCTCATTCTCAATCATAGATTCCTCTCCAAATTAAGGCATCAAGATATGTTATTCCAGTAAAAGACTCTCGCCCCTAAAGACATCACTCTGGAAAAAAAAAAAAAAAAAGAACTTTTCCAAAACCATCTCCTAAAATTTCTCAAACAAGAACGTTAATTGTGCAAGGTGATTAACCAAAACAACTCCAATTATACTTAACACTAAAGATTTAGTAGAGAGAAAAGAAAAAAAAGTGGGGAGCCTTCGACATTCAAAGTGGACAAAGGTTCACTGGAACTATGCGACCCAGCTTACATAACCTCTCAAAGAGGCAGTTACTTGCGAGAAACATCAAAAAAGAAAACTAAAAATAAAAACAAAAACAGAACAAAGCATTCTGTAGAGAGGGAAAATGCTGAAAGCAAGTACCAGAGCAGTGTCTGGAAGCTTGGACAGCAGAGAGGTGCTTGCCAGAGTGGATTCTCGACGCCCAAAAGTCGAAGTCCATGCCTTCCGGCGATCCCAGTCAGCAACTTCCGGGGAGAAAAGTCGGCTTCCGGCGGTACTTCGGTGATGGGTATGGTCACCGGTGAAGTGTGGTGCTGCCTCGCTTTGCTTCGCCCATTTAATGCGGTATGACAAGGTGGAAAGCTCTTCCGTCGAACAAAAGCGACGACGCTGATGTTTGACACGTGGCAATTTATGGAAATTCTTTTTTTTTTTTTTGGTATTCTCAAGAATAAAATGGCAAAAAATGGAACTATGTATTAGTCAGGTCGTCAAAGGCGTCTACTCAGCATAAGGGTTTGGTTGTTTTTGTGTTTGTTTGATTGTGAGAACTTATATTTCATTGTTTATTAAAAGTTTTTCTTTTTAATTTTTATACTTTGAACCACAATAAAACATTGTCTATGCTAGTCTTTTTCTTAATTATTAACAAAAGAAAATTCTCAATTATTAAGGAAATCACTTATCGCATATTAGTTTTCTTTTTTTTTTGTGCAAAACCAACATAAGTTGTAATTATTACCAGCCCATTTGCTTGTGGGATAGGGCAAGTGTACATGTGGATATTGTAGATGAATTTTCTTTTAAGATTTTCCATAAAATAAATTTTTTTTTTTTAAATTCACCCTCCATGATAACCCCACCCACTAAAATTAACAACTAAAATCTCATCATATCAACTGAAATTTGAAAGCTTGAAAAAAAAAAAAAGCAAATGCAAATGAATTAGCATAGTTAACATCGTTCATTTAAAATAAGGTACAAATAATGTTAAAGTGAAACTGACATTATATATTTCGTGTACTTTATTTACGAGTCCCCGTTTGTGGCCCATTTCAATTCAATGGTCAGTCACCGCTTGTAGCCCACCAGGTCATGGTAGCATTGGATAGTTAGGTCAATTAAGAATCAGTCCGATAAGATGGATTTAAAAATAATTAATTTTTTATATTATAATATATATATATATAATAAAAATTAATTATACTTACTTAAATTTATTATTTTTAAATCCACCAAAATTTTTTCCATTAAGAACTTAACCAATAACCACGACCGCCCACCGCCTCTCAAATTGCAGCGATTGTATGTTCTGATCTTCTAATTTTTTCATACGAATAAAACCCAAATCGGGCACGCAGGATTTTGTTGTCAAGTCAAGCGGACTATACCGGTGGACTAAGAAAGTCATAAATATAGTAATTATATCCAAATTTTTTTTTTTTTTAAAAGATTGAATCTAACCAAGAAATTATATAAAAGACAAGACAGGGAAAAAAGAAAAAATGGAAATTAAGATGGAAACTTGAAAAGTCTTGGACAAGACCTAGCGGAGAAAGGGGGCATGAACCAACGAGAAGCTTGTTTATTTTTTGTGAAGACTGGCAAGGGTGGCAAGAGCCGCCGAAGTGCACGGAATCTGCACTGGGGAAGGTTGCATTGGGCCCAAGAAAGCAGCACTCCGAAGTCTCAAACCAAGGCCACATGCGTTGGCCGATAAAAGACCAGCTGGCTGGCGCAAGTGGTGGTGGTGGTGGTGGTGGTGGTGGGGCAAGCCGACTAGCTCACAATATAAAAAGAAAAATCCACGTGCGTCCAATGGCGGCATTGGAAAGACCAAAGCCCCACGAGTTCGTTTTTTTCCCTGGAGACTAAAAGGCATGTCATCATGCAAATTGATGTTGAATTGTGGGCTCCCCCTCCGGGGCACGATGTTGTATCATTTGAGCTACACAATGCCTAAGTGAGGTGCTGAATTCTCTCTCTTTGTCAGCAGTGAGTCGCCATGCACTTTTTTCTTCTGCTTGATCATAATAATAATAATAATAATAATAAGTATTTCAAAATTAAACTTTTAAATGCACGAGGTCGAAGTGGTGGTGGGCATGCACGTTCCTATTATTGCTAGTCTCAACTGATACAAGAACTGACCTAAAGATACCTTCAGAGAAAAACACACACACACACACACACACACACACACACAAAAGTACAACTGCAAGCGGATCAGAGCATGCTTGGTGTAATTGGCCCAAGTTTGCCATTCTCGGGCTCAGGGCCTCTTGCTCTGCTTGGTCTAGTACAAATGAGACTCTTTTTTTTTTTCTCTATTTAATATCTTTAATTATAATTTGAATTCGAAATCTTTAATTTGAATACTGAATTTAGTACCAACGAATTACTATAGCTCATTGGTTCATAAATGAGACTTTTACTGCTGGACCAAGGTACATGTAACAAATTATAACAAATCATCCCTTTTAATTTTGCATTATCATTTTTTTTTACCATCTTTAAGATTTTAATGTTATTTATTTTCTTTAGTAATTATTTTTTTCTATTCATTTTGGTTTTAAACAGAAAAATATTTAAAAGGTAAAATTGTTTCAAATCAACAATATATATATATATATATATAGATAACATATTGTTTCATTTTGTTGTGACAGGTACGATCGCAAGGCATGCTCTATACAATATAACATATTATAGACTATAGGCATCGACAAGTAATTGCACTTGAAATTAAAGATGCAGAAAACCAGGTGGATGAGCCTATTTGAACCATTACCATGATGATACCATGACATAAACTGGAATCATTGCATATCTCCTAATTAAAAAAAGGTTCACCGGCACTTCTCCAGTGGCACTTCTTCTCTTCATTGCTTTAGCGCTCATTAGTCATAATTACCAATTGTTGAATATAGTATATAGACAACTAATGCCATATACTACACGCGAGAGAGATCTGGATTTTTGAAAGGCAGCATAAAAGAGGGTGATGATAAACTACAACCTAAGTCAAGGCTATTTTGCTTAAAATTTGAATCAGTTGGCTATGAGAATGGTCAAAGGGATGTTCTACACAAAAGTAGCAAAAGCTGGACAAAGCTGCCGATGTCTTACGACTAAAATCAACAAAATGACAACAGGTTGAAGGTAACAATATTTTGAAGCCCCTTCCTTGTGAGGCATATATATGCTTCACGTTAATTAACGAGAAGGTAAGGGAAAGCAGAAGTAACTCAAAAACCAACATAGAACTAATTGAAGTATAACGTGAAATGTATTTCACGAAAGAAAAGAAAAGAAAGGAAAAGGCATGAGGGACAGCGCCATCTTGGGCCAGGAGCGCAGGACCCGAAAGAAGGTCATTGCATCTGAAGGGCCCCATTTCAGCTCCGAAAGCAAGTCCAAAATGGCTTTTACACGAGTTTAAATAATGTGACCAAAAATATATATATATTATTATTACAATTAAAAATATTATAAAAATGTAATCTTTTTAATAAATTAAAAAAATATATAAATACATTAATCATTTTATTTATAAATTAAAATTATTTATTATTATTTTTAATTAAAATTTTGATTATTAAATTTAAATATATCTTTTAATTTTAATATTAATTAATTTAAAATTTAATATTAAGTATTTAACATCAATTTTTATTTAGAAGTATATAATAATAAAAATATTTAAACACGTATTAATATTTGAAAGACAACGGAATATAGATGTATCCAAAATGTAATTAATACATTAATCGCTAATTTTTTTTATTAAAATTTTTAAATACCATTTTATACCCTAGGGTTTTGGCAATCACGCCTTTATTTTCCATTACTGCAACCCAGCAATCCCCTGTTCTTTCATTCTCGCCATCAATCAAGTCATAATCTTCTGTAGTAAAGCAGCCATGAATGGAGCAAGAACAAGCCTCAAATTCCTCAGACTCTCCAACCATCTTCTCTCTACCTGGACTTCAACAACTCGGCAAGTCTTCATTCAGGTGACCCACTTCTCTTGCTTTTCCCCCTGTCCTCTCACCAATCAGACCCATTTTGCTCCTTCTTTCTCCCCTTCTTTCGATACCTATCAAAGGCTACAGTTTTCTTCGAAACCCAATTCAGTTCTAGAGCTTCTGCTCGCCAATGATTGGTCCACTGAGTTACAGAACGAGTTAGAAGAGTTGAACCCAACATTGACATACGAGACAGTCATTTATGTTTTGAAGAAATTGGATAAAGACGCAGAAAAGGCTTGGTGTTTCTTTAATTGGGTTTCGGAGACAGATGGGTTTAGAGCAAGTTCTCCCCTTTATAGCTTGTTGCTTAGGATATTAATAAAGAAGGATTCGATGAAGAAGTTTTGGATCAGTTTAAGGAAAATGAAAGAGCAAGGGTTTTATATTGATGAGGAAACTTATACAACGATTTTGGGTATTTTTAGAAAGGAAAAGATGGAGAATGATGCAATTGCTTTTACACATTTTTTTGAAAGAATGGTTAAGGAGAATGGTATCGATAGTGCAGTGAAGAATGTTGTAAGTATTGTTTTGGAAAGAGAGTGGAGTGATGAGGTTGAGAGAGAATTGAAGGCCATGGGAATTTTGCTCACGGATAATTTTGTGATTAGGGTATTGAAGGAGCTTAGAAACAAACCCCTGAAAGCTTCAAGCTTTTTTCATTGGGTTGGCAAATGTGAAGGTTATGAACATAATACTGTTACATATAATGTGATTGCAAGGGTTCTGGTAAGGGATGATTCAGTTGTCGAGTTTTGGAGTGTTGTTGAAGAGATGAAAAATGCTGGTCATGAGATGGATATTGACACTTACATAAAGATTTCGAGGCAGTTTCAGAAGAACAAGTCCATGGAGAATGCTGTAAAGCTGTATGAATTTATGATGGATGGCCCATTCAAGCCCTCAGTTCAAGACTGTAACATACTCTTACGGAGCATCTCAGCAAGTGGAAGCCCTGATTTAAATTTGGTTTTTAGGGTTGCAAACAAATTTGAGGCAACAGGGAGTTCCCTTCCTAAGGCTGTCTATGATGGGATACATAGGTCCTTAACAAGTGCAGGGGAGTTTGATAAAGCAGAGCAGATTATGAAAGAAATGAGAAATGCAGGATATGAGCCTGACAACATTGCATACAGTCAATTGGTATTCGGGCTCTGTAAAGCAGGGAAATTGGAAGAAGCACGTAATGTTCTTGATGGCATGGAAGCAAGTGGTTGTATTCCAGATATCAAGACTTGGACCATTTTGATACAAGGGCATTGTACTGCTAACAAATTTGAAGAGGCATTAATATGTTTTGCAAAGATGGTAGAGAAAAATTACAATGCTGATGCTGATCTGGTGGCTACATTAATAGATGGTTTCCTCAGTCAAAAAAGGATAGAAGGCGCCTATACATTTCTCGTGGAGATGATAAAACATTTTCAGTTAAGACCTTGGCAAGCCACATATAAACTTCTTATTGAAAAGCTGTTAGAAGTAAGGAAATTTGAAGAAGCAATAAACCTTCTTCAGTTAATGAAGAAACACGAGTACCCCCCTTTTGCCGAGCCATTTGTTAAGTATATATCAAAGTGTGGGACTGTTGATGATGCTGCAGAACTTTTGAAGGCACTATCTGTGAAGGAATATCCATCAATTACAGCTTACCTTCATGTTTTCAAATGCTTCTTCCAGGAAGGAAGACATTCTGAGGCCAAAGATCTATTGTACAGATCCCCTTATCACATACGAAAGCATAAGGAAATTTGCAGGCTGTTTGGCCCCGCAGAGAGCGGTGAACCTACTGGTTGAGGCTAGGTTCCTCTTTTTGTTGTTTTGTGTCTGATGTATTGTTTCCCACTTAAATCTTATCTTGTGTAAAGTTCCAAGCACCAACATAAGATTTTGAGGGGCGTATCACTAATAGCATTTTTTATTTTTTTTTGTCTTACTTTGAATCAAGGTTCTTGTGAGATAGCAATTATAAGGTTCGAATTTAGGAAGTTTAATTTTCCGAGACACCATAGCATTTCTTCTGACTGCAACTGTTGTTAGGTGTTCTATTCTAACCGTAACTTAAGGATTAGGTGGCTAGCCCGTTTAAATGGATGCTCTTGATTTAGTTCAGCCAAAAAGTTCCATTTGAGGATGCTAACTTCCTTCTCGGTTTGTACTTTTAATGTTGCTGGCTAGCCGAAGTAACAATCCACTAGTGTACAACTGAAATAGCTTAGAGAGGCCTGGCTCGGGGGCGAGGGTTGGCGGGAAATGGAATTTTGGTGAGATTGATGCATGTCGGATATCAGTATATACGTTATGTATATTTTTAATTTTTGATATATAAATATAATTAATAATAAAAATTATAAATATATATTTAATAATTTTAATAATATAATAGAAATGTTAAGACTCAATTAATTGACTCGATTTATATAATAAAATTTATGTACTTTTACTATAAATACAATATTTGGCCGTAAATCAGAAGTACTTTTTTGCAAGGATATATTTCACCGATGAATTATAGAGAATAAAGAAGAGGGAAATTACAAGCCCAAGAACTACTCTGTAACACAGTCGTTCGTTGTTATTTCATTATGATCCGTTCTGTTCTTTCCATTTTCCCTTTTTAGACCAATCGAGGAAAAAGCTGAACGCATTGTTCTCTTGGCTTGCAATTGCAAGTATTCTTTAGTCACTGTAGAAATTTCGGGAGTTCAGTCTGCCCCATTTATCCCAAGGCCTTTTTGGCTTCACTTTTGTTATCTGGGTACCCAATAAGAGATGGATGGCATCAGCAAGTCAAAATGCCGGCTCGAAAAGCATCAAGGCCATATGGTCACAGGGTCGATGCTTATGCAATGCTTGCTAGGATTTGCATGATCTGAAGCCGCCTCAATCTCCAACTGACAAGGCTGCTTTATTTCCTTGGGCCCATTGTCAAAAATGTCGGTTAACATTTTTGGATAAAGATATGTTTTATTTTTTATTTTTAATTTGAGTCTACAAAACAAACCAGGATTAGGCCATTGGGAGCACCTTGTGCGCGGAGAACTCTTTTTTCTTTGACTAGTTGCTGGGACCTTTTATTCTGTGATGTCTGCATAAACAAGCGTTCTCGAAGAGAAAATCAGAAAATAGGATTTGACCCTTTTCGAGACACCTTTTCTTAAGGCAACCGTATCTATTTTTCTCTCCTCATCATTCCTTTACAAAATGTTATCATGTTTCTTTAAAAAAGAAAGGATTACCACACCTTGATTTACGCCTTTAAATACAGACACAAGCTTTGCGTTCAACCACAGTTAAAATCCGTTCATCTAGCATCTCTTGCAAATAGCAAAGCACCAGTGAGATAGAGACCAGAGTATCCGTCAGAAATGAAGAAGTCATTCCAGGATCACGTTATTGGAATTCCAATCCACTCGGCTGCTTGCAGAGTTGGGAGGTCACCAGTGGGGTACCTACCTGAACCAGATAAGCAGTCTCACTTTTCCTATCCTGCAAAAGGTTATCCTTCAATAAGACAAGGTAAAACAGACCCTTTCTCGAGATCCATAAGAACCATGTTACTGTGAGCGAGTTTCAACAATGGGATATTTTCAACATGACAGGTAAAGCCAACTCAGTACTTGCAAGGATGAACAAGTTGGGGAAGAAAGCAGACGCTTTTGCCAATGGTTTCTGGGAGCATGGTAAGTACCTTTATGATTTTATCTAAGAATGGAATCATCCAAGCCCAAGTTTAATTGCTTTGTTTCATAATGTCTCAGAAACCTTGGTTGTTTGAGAGGACAGGGTTGACATTGATACGAAGGAAAATAAGCTCCCTTAGGCAGCTGGTCTAATGAAACAAATTGGATTGCAATTGGAATTTACTTGTCTTCTTAACAAGAAGTTCGACTCATAAGAGTGTGCGGCATGTCTCAATATCAACCTCAAATGAATACTAAATTTTCTCTTTCATGTTGAACCTGCAGTGAGACTTGGACCAAAGATCACTGAAACTGTGAAGGGGAAATTAAGTTTGGGGGCCAAAATTCTCCAGTCTGGAGGAGTAGATAAAATTTTCAAGCGGTTATTCAATGTGAGTGAAGATGAGAAATTGTTGAAGGCTTCCCAATGCTATTTGTCAACCACAGCAGGTCCTATTGCAGGCCTCATGTTTGTCTCCACCAAGAAAGTTGCCTTCTGCAGTGAAAGATCAATTAAACTCCTTTCTCCAAATGGAAAATCAATTAGAGTACATTACAAGGTAACTTTTGGGTACATTTCTGCTTCATCCCTTTCTGTCTATTTCCGTGGTCCGATTTCGAGCATTTTGTGACCGTAGGCCACCTATAAATGTGCAGGTCTTGATTTCAAACAGGAAGATAAAGAGAGTTAACGAGAGTGAGAATGAGAAGAACCCATCACAGAAATATTTGGAAATAGTAACGGTGGACAATTTCGACTTCTGGTTTATGGGTTTCCTAAATTACCAAAAAAGTTTCAAGTACCTTCATCAGGCAATCTCACAAAGCTGAGACGAAGTGACAGTCACTTGTCAGTAACTTCTGAAGCCCTCTGCTTTACCAAAATATGTACAAAATGTGAAGAGAAACTATAATGTAAATTGTTCAAAAATATAACCCCATTGATATTTCAACCATTGTTCACTCTCGGATAAAGATGATCATATTCTTCTCTAAACTTTTTTTTTTTTCCTCTTAAAAATGATGGACAGCAAAAACTCATGCCCATCAGTTCATTTAATAATCATTGAGCAGATAATATGAATCACCTTGCGTATACAATATAGCAACCAAGCAATAAAACCTTTGCTTAAACAAAGTCTTATGTTTTTCCTCCCTAGAGGACCTGCGACCTTGGATTGCCTTGTTGTGAATGTGCTTGATTTAATACTTATTTCTATGATTTTAGCGAGCAACCTTTGCTTTGGCCTTTTCCAAGTAATCTGTACGAGCTTTGTTGCAATTGTGATCTTAGAAGCCTTCTGTTCTCTTTATGTCTTTTTTTATTCCTTTTTTTTGAGGGGGGGGGGGACATGTTTGACCGTGCCGGATACGTGCCAAATGGAAGAGCAACACTCCTATTTCCAACGAAAACGCCTCAAGTGGAAAACTTGTGTAAGTTTTAATGTCGCACAGGCACAGCCCCACTTGCAGTTTGTTTATACTATATTTCTATCAATTATTCTGGTCCCAATGGATTAAAACTTTCACGTAGTTTCGTTCTTCAAGGGCCCAAACCTCTTGCCACCAAGGTAATAACAGAGACAATTTTGCAGAAGCAGACAAATTATCATTATCCAGCCTGTCCTAGTGTCCATAATTTTGTGGGCGGAAACAAGACTAAAAAAGGGAAAAAAAAATGAAAAGAGAAAAGAACGACATTGAACCCAACAGCTCTTATCTCCCGCTGCGGTAGCAATGTGAGGCTTCAGTTTAACCAGGTCTGCATGGCCCTTTTCATACCTTCATGGGGAAGACAACATAAAGCATGAAGAAGAGGTCCGAGCATGAAGATGTACAAGAAGAGCTTGAAATCCTCAAGGCTGTGGCACAGGCATGGAATAGTCACTCAGGCAGTGGTTGGCCCACCAGCGAATATGATGCCCGCCGGCAAAATTTCCAGAGTAAGCCTTCCCGATTCAAGCTCGAGGCAATGAACCAGTCATCTGCTTGCAGGGTTGGCAATGCAAATTGGGATTTCAAGCAATCACTGTGGGATTCATATGAAATTGTGACCGTGTCCAAAAAGTTAGAGAGAGGGCTTGAGTTGGATGGCCCTTTTTCTGTGTTATGTGATCATAACCGGGTTCATAGAAGGCGAAAAGAGAGTAAGAATAGCCTTAGGAATTTGTTTAATCGTGTGACTTCGAGGAGCTTCAACGAGGCCAATGTTCTTTGTGAAGAAGATACTCAATTTTGAAATATTTATGTGAGATTAATTTGTTCTTGCTATTGTTCCTATCAAATTTCTTTCTTAAGGTTTTCCAACGAAGAATGTTTGTCTTCCTGCATTTTATTCACTCAAACCTGGATTAAGGTCAAAGCTAGCCCTGCAGGTTCCATTCTATACCCTTCTGCTTTAATGGAAATGACACAGTATCCTTTCCTTTTTGGTCCATCTTCTTAACGGAGCATCCGATGTTCTAGCAACTATTTATAATATCTCGACGCTTTTATAATTTCTAGCATTAAATCGAAAAGGTTTCTGATCCTTGACGTGACATGGAGAATATAGCTAGATTCAGAATTCCATCTGGTCGAACCAAATTCTTGATTCTATCAAGTTGAACCGTCTGCTTCTAAAGTATGTTACAAAGGGTTATTACCAATTGCATTATTGTGGACTGTTCCTGTCACAGGAAGATCTCCTGCAATGAACTTCAAATATCAATCGCGTAGTGTCTTTAGCTTGGCGATTTTAGCAGCCCAGGAATCTGGTTAATTGAGATGACGCAGTACGCCAAATGGAATTATAGTAAGGAATAAGGTACAGTCCATATTACTGCGTCCATGATTCCCAGTGAATCAGCAAAAACGGTTCCTTCATTTAAATGCGACAGGTAGGTGTAAACTGTCTAATTTTATCATTGATTCGCAAACATTATCTACGAATGCATACGTTGTTAGGCAGGCTGGATATGCATTCAACGAATTCCGGGAGCTAACTTGACCCCAGAGTCTGCCTGCAAAATTCTTATGCATTGGTAAATGAAGAGAAAAGACTGAAAGCTGCTATGCAGGTAATTCTTAAAACCTAGTTTATAATAAAACCAAATGAGTCTGACTCCAATTTAATTTAGAATTAAAACCTTAGATATTGGAGAATTATCCGAGACTTATCGGAGAAAAAGAGAATCTGGCTTGATTGCTTGTGAATAAAATTGGGGTCTCTTTAATTTTGTGAATGACAATTAGATAAAAGAAATTTTAAGAAAAATAATTGAAAGAAAAAAAAAGACTAACAATTCCCACGAACTAGGCCTTGCCCATTTCAGAGAAAATCAGGAATCCCCTATTCATTGGTTTCTAATGTTGAAGTGTTCAGCTTCGGAAGGGTATAATCGTTCTGTGCAATTTAAGGGATTCTGTGCTCCAGCCCTTTTCTCGCCAGAATTCTGGTTTTGTTTTGTTTATTGTACTCGGGGTTCTGTCTTCAGGAAAATTGTGGAGATGTTCGTCATCTGTTATTTGAAAACGCGGGTGTCAGGAATTTAACATCTATGCAACTGCTATGTAAGCAAATAACAATTAGCATAAAAAATAAGTATGGTTAACGCGGCCGCCATACATTATATTTATATATTTATACGAGAGTTATAACGATGTGCATTAAAAAAAAAAAAAAAACCGACAGCAACTGCACAGTATTGAGCTCCAAGACGTAGATTGGAAATTCCTACTCCAAACACCTCCTTACATGAAGATCCATGTAATGCATCCACAATCAACATTAACATACGATAATATTCACATTGGATTCTTCCAACCAGTACCTCGTCTATTGCCCATAACCTGAGCAGAGTACTTCAGAGAATCCATAAAAAGACACCGAAAAGCTTAATCACATGTAGCAAGATTCCTATTTCGGCATCACGCCCTCCATTTATTGCTAATTATATATAGACAGCAGGGTATTAAAACCTTAAAAAAGGGTCTCCAATCTCCAACCAAGCCTTCTTTCCATTAAGCAGATCCATGACCACACGCTTGATGCTCCCATTGTTCTTCTTCAGCAACTTCCTGTTCGTTTCTTCGTCACAGAAGCCCTGGAGCCACAAACAGACTCTGTCATATAAACTGCAGGTCCCTGTGCTGATACAAATAAGATAAGAGACAACCAAAAGCTACTTCACGAACGAAACAGAAAAAATAAAGTGATGCAATCTATTAATGTGGCTAATGCCTAAAAAGAGCTTAAAATGTTCTAAAATGGCAAACATAAAATGCACTCCGAAGAGAGCTTACCATGTCATGCAATTCTTGAAGGATTGGATCCCGCTCACCAACACCACAGAGATCATCCAATGACTGCTCCAAGTTGTACTCATTCAACCTTAATATCTCCTTATTCAGATCAACCTGCTTGAAGCCCATCTCCTCAAGTTCCTTAAGCAGGTCATTCTCAACAGCATCCTTTACATCGAACCCCTTGGATGAATTGGTGGCATCCATAGCAGGTAATGCTTGGGAAGGCCCAGTAGGGACCACTTCAGACAAGTCTATAATTGGATAAGATGCAGATGAAGTGCTCTGTGGAGGAGCAGGAGCTGAAACATCATGGCCCACTAGCAAATTATCATCTATCGGGAAATTCAGCTCCTGATCCTTTTGAGCCTGTTCAACAAGCTCCATTTCAACAGGTTTGGACATTGATGTAGAAATGGGAGGCTCCAGAACACCAACGGTAGGTTCCAGAACACCCCCCGTAGGTTCCAGAATACCACAAGCAGGTTCCAGAATACCATCAGTAGGTTGAATATGTACAATTTCAGGGCCATTAGATCCACTGCAGTCAGGGGGTAAATTCAAGTTCAAACCTTGCAGGATACCACACAATGAATCTTTCAAGGAAGCATCCACCTGCAAAAATATAAATAAGCTGTCACAAGATGCTTCATAACATAGGCATGAACATACATAGAGAGAGAGAGAGAGAGAGAGAGAGAAAGAGAGAGAGAGAGGGAGGGAGAAACAAGGAAAAATCAATGATGCCACCACCTGAATTAAAACCCAGACACGTTGGCCAAATTTAGCACCTGATGGGGATGTCATCCTCCAGTATGAGAAATATCGACCAGGCAATTCAGGTGAAGTAAAGTCAACTGCAATGTCAAGTTCCCCGTCTACTGGCACACCTTCTGCAGGAATCTAGTGTGGATTTCAAGAGATCGACATAATGAAGAGGTGAGAAAAGAACCAAAAAAGAAAAAAAAAAAGGAAACAAGGAAAATACAACAAACATCAAAAAGTGCAAGAAAACCACTGAATATGACACAAAGAACTAATTCCACCTCTATATCAGCAGCATCAGCATGGCTGAAGCTATCTCCACCAATGCAAACAAGCTTTGACCCCTGAGGCCATGCAACACTGCCACTATTCCGCATCCGCCAAATCTTCGTAAAAGAAGTATTTGGAGCCATAATAGTATCATCCAATATATTCACATCCAAAATAAAACGACTGTCTAGCTTAGATCGAGCAGACCTCATTCCACAAGTTCTTGTCACATTTGATAGGGATGGTGGAACAGCCCAAATGTTCTGTGACTTTTCAGAGGAGAAAAGACGGAAAAAGAGAAAATTAGACATCAGTTAGAGAATTCAGGCAAACTGAGAAAATTATAATGCAAACACTGAAGTAATGAGAAGAAGTCTGGATACAGGATCATGTAACCCCTTGAGTGACCGCACTGGCCTGTCCATCTTAATGTAATCAGCTTCATTACCAATTTGAGTAAAGCAGATGCTGCAGAGATCATAATCCTCCTTTCTGTGTAAACCAAAAGAGAAACTCAATATTTCTACCTAAGACACCCTCTATAAGCCAAACATCAATAGAATTGATTATATTTCTTACACTTTGGACTTATACCACGGCCCAGTAATGGGATGAACGCCACAACCATCACATTGAATGCCCTTATGGAACACACCAACCATGGCATCATTCTGAGTGTTGCTTCTCTTAAATAGACCACCATAAGGTATTCTTTTGAGAGAACACTCATTATCCAGAGGCCTTCCAGGGAAGGGTGAAGGTATAGGTGCAGGTGCAGGGGACCTAAAGATGGATGTCCCAAAGCTGGATTCACCAGAACAAGCAGGTCTCTCCCTCAGATGACCACCATTCTGGTTTCTACTTCCATTTCCACCTCCATCAGCAGTGGCCACAGATACAGCAGGTCCAGAATTAACAGTTTTGCATCCGGATGGATTGGAATCAAAAGGAGGAACTTGATTCAAGTCAACAGGATCAGAAACAATTGTATCTGATGGATCCGTACCACTAGGGATATTTTCACTGTTGATACCATCACCACTTTTGCCAGTTGACTTTTGCTTTGACAAGATGTCTGGTATGCTGCCATCATTGGAAGCATTGGGAACTGTTGGCATTGTTGGAGGCTTTGGGATTTCTGAAGGCCCACATTGAATGTTTGAATCTGCACCAACTTGAGACTGGTGCCCTACACACAAGTAGGGTTGTGCTGTCTTTGAAACAAAGTCAACATGCTCAGCCAATACAGGACTGTAAGTTGCTGCTTTTGAAGCCAAGTCAAGAGAGAGCTTTGAAAGTGTTCCACGCAGTGGCTCTGGCACTGATCTCATAACATCAGCAACACCAGCAATCAAATTTGGTAGGGGATGCTGGACATGAGAAGATCTCATTGAGGTAGAACTGCCACTGGATCTGGCATAGGATTTCCCAAATTTGTTATTATTGAGCTGCACACCAATTCTCAAAAATTTAAGGCGTTGCCTCATTACATCATGCAGATCATCATCATCAACTAGCGTCACAACATCTCCATCTTCGTCAGTGTAGGTCAGAGTGAGATCAGCATCAAGAGGAAAGTTAAAAAGACCAAGGATCTTTGATCTCAGCCCATCAATGTCAAGATCCAGTTGTTCATTCTCATTAACACGAGCATTGAAACGCCTTAGGGTATCACCATATTTAACCTGTACCATCAAATTGGTGTATTGTCAATCAAATATGTAAACTTAAGAAAAGTGATAAATGTGGATAGATGCATATAAAAAAAAAAAAGAAAAGGTGCCCCTAACAGATAATTCATGGAGCTTTCTTTTAGGTGTGATTCATGTAACCTCAACATGTCAGCCAATTCATTCATAAAAGTCCTCACCACAACAATTGTTTGGGTATCTTGGCTTACAAGATCATAACAAAATTTAGTCTTTCTGGCAAAAAGTAGCATATCTTCCCCAAACAAAATGGAAAATATTTAACTGGAAGTTTGGATAAAAAAAAAAAGTCCCTTTCTAGAACTACAATCTGAAACAACTCAATCACCAAGTTATAAAGCAAATTTCAAACTTAACATATAGATGGACAATGCGACTGACATTTATTCGAGCCATCCCTAATGATAATCTCCAAAGGTTAAAGAATGAGAGGAATTCCATCTCATTAACAAAAGTTATGTACAATTGAGTATATGAGCCTAAACAGCAGCTGCAAGGATTGCCCCATCATACAAGCGTGTAACTTACAGACAAATCAAACCTCAAGTTAAAACCTTTAAAAGAAAAGAAAAAGAACATCTTTTCACGAACCTTATGGAACAGCATCAAACAAAACAAAAACCTAGAGAAAAAGAAACCAAACAATATTCACAGCACATCATAAGTTAGAAAAGAAACTATCAACTGAAAGCTCACAACTTTTGCAAGAATCTTCTCAACTAACAAGGTTTGAATCTATAAGGCAAGTATCCACATTACCAAAAACCTTTACCAATAATAAAGATCATTCATTCAGAATTTTACCATCCCTAAACCCTTTCCGTAAACGGAACCCCCCCCCCCCAAAATAAAAACAAAACAAAATATTAAAACCAATTTTCCACTCAAATCAATGGATCGGAACACAGCTAACTGTAAACAAGACAACAACGTTAAACCCTAAATCCCTTTTTCTCCCCTATTTTTTCCTCCACAACCAAACATCACAACACCCAAAATAAAAAAACGCACAAACAATAAAAGAAATTTCAATTAAAAAAAAAAAAGAATTCAAACCAAAAAAAGACAGGACCTTGATCACAAGAGTAGACTCCATAGCTCGCTGAAACAGAAGCCTATAAACCCAAACCCCAGAAGTCTTACAAAAAAAAAATCTGATCGGATTGGAAGTGTCTGGTGGAGAAAAAGAAACCGTTAAGATCGTAAAACACCAAATCGGAGAAGATCAACGTAAACAGATTTTGATTTCTCTCTCTCTCTCTCTCACACACACACACACACACTCACAGAGTCACGACCAACTCGCTCGCTCGCTCGCTCGCACTAGAAAGCCGCTTTTGGCGTGACTGATGGATCAAGAAGAAGAAATCGTGAAGTTTGAGTTGCTATTCATCTCACTCATCCTCTGGGATCTCTCAGCGGGTTCATTTATATGCTTAATACGGTGCGTATTGGCTTACTGGATACGTTAAAAGACTCCTAGCCTACTTGACTTGGCTAGTTTTCTTTTACCCGAAGCAAAAGCCAAACCTCCTTATCCTTTTTTCTTTAAAAAATACACACACACACACACACACATATATATACAAATTACATTAACATATTTTTACAGCTTAAAAAAAAATATATTAAAAGAAGAGAGAGAGGAGACCTGCTTGATTAAGGAGAGGTGAGATTTTTGACGTCATAAATATGGGTAGTAGACTAAGGGGGTTATTCTTAGCAAGACAGGAAAATAAAAATAAAAATTAAAAAAAAAAACAATATTTACTACTCACTCACCAATACATGCGAGTTAATATCATCAAAATCGATTAATTTGGATTAATCCATCTTATCCCATTTCCTAAACCTGGTTGACAGCTGTGAATGTCCTGGGTAACCAGGGTCCCCATCCGCCATGAACTCCTCCCCCCCCCCCGCCGGGGGGCTTTTACCCTAGTTACTGACTGAAAAATAAGGAAATGGAAAAAGGTTGGCTATCTGCCTTTGACAGAGATAACAAAATTTCAGTTCCTATTACATGGCACTGTTGTGAGATCTGAAGTGAAGCAATTGCAATTGAATCAGTCGGAAACCACCCCATCAAGCTCTCCAGATATAAATATTCCATCAAAAAGAAGTGAAGTCTCAAAGTAAAAGAATGAATCATGAAGTCATAGTTGTTGATCAAGAAAAGGGTCTCTGGGACTTCTTGGACTCATGTACCCAGAAACACTCTCAGTGACACCTGAAAAATAACTTTTCAACCAAGAGGTACTGCGTGTCAACCACCCAGTTTGTGATTCTTCCTCAACTCCAAGCATGCTCTTCCTTTCTTCCTCCACCAGAATGTCAAGCCACCTTTTGGCCATAAAGATCTTGACGGCTTCGACCCCTTCCTTCACAACTTCAATTGGTGGAATCACAAGAGGGTTTTGGTCTAAGTTGAGTTTGATTAAGTTATCCAGCCTGCCAAATGTGTCTGGCAGAGCACGAAGCTGGTTGTTGCCGAGATCAAGTTCCCTGAGGTTTGTCAAATCGCCAAAAGTTTCAGGGAGTTCCGTCAAGTCGCTGAAATTGTTGCTCAAGTTAAGGATCTCAAGATTTGTCAATCTCCCAATTGTAAGGGGAATAACGCGAAGCTCGTTGAAGTGAGCATCCAGCTGGCGCAGGCTTCTCATCTCACCAATAGAAGTAGGAAGGGAACGAATCTTGTTCAACTGCATCGAAAGCCTCTGAAGATTCACCATTTCATGCCCAATGTTGGTTGGCAAGTAAGTTAGCTGATTGAAGCTCAAATCCAACTCCACCAAAGACCTAAAAACCAAAACAAGACGGTGACTACACCAAATGTGATATTTGCTAGGAAGATGAGTATGTAACAGATTTGAGATACCTGCAATGACAAATGGTGTCAGGTAATCTTTCTAGCTTATTGCCGGAGACGTCTAGAATTTTCAAATTGTGTAGCAATCCAATTGAATCCGGAAGAGCTTCCAAGAGATTTGAGCCAAGATTGAGCTCCTCAAGATTTTCTAACCCAGCTATTGAATCAGGAATGGCCTACTTCCACACAGAGTTTGCTCAAATGTAAGGTAAAAACATAAACAATCCAGCTATAATGTGCTACTGCCAATCCATACCCGATGACATAACAAGATTCCCTTGTTTTGAACCATAAAAATTAAAAATACATCTTGTGAGCATAGTTTATATTTTGGCCAAGAAATCCAAGTCAAAAAATTAATCATCATAAGAACATCTCAAGCTCGGATGTGCCCGAGATAAGTACATCTTGTAAGCATAGTTTATATTTTTGTCCCAATATTTTTAGGTCAGCAAACTGTTAAACTTGAATCTGAATTATATTCCACCCAGGAGAATGCTAATCACTTAAAATAGTTTCTATCGAGATAAAGGCAAGCCATTGAAAATGAAAAGCGAAGCTAACCACAAGCTGATTATTGGAGAGACTAAGCACTCTCAATCCAATAATCTTCCCAAACGCCTCCGGCAACAGCCTCAGTCGCCGGTTCGACAAATCCACCTTCTCCAACCCCTTTCCGGTAGCTCTGTGCGGTATCTCCACAACCTCCTCATTCAGCTCCTCCCTCACGGGCAAATTCTCCTCCGCCTCGTCGCCCTTCTGGGCCTTCTCGTAAATCTCAACCAACCGCTTCTCCGCTTCCTTCAGCAGCTTCTCGTACGCCTCGTGCATCTCCTCCAACTGCAATATTGTCTTGTACAAGCTCCTCTCCTTCTCCGCCGCCTGCCGGCACTGCTGCTCCCTGTCAGCCAACTGCGACCGCCACTGAATCCTACCGACGTCTGCCGGCCGCGGGGACAGCACGACTTCCTCGAGCTGTTTGGAGAGGCCGGAGTCGATCTCTGAGAGTTTGGCTCTAGCTTTGTCGACTGTCTCGTGGTCGGGTCGGGGACCGATGGTTCGGAGAACGGACCGGGTCTGGGCCACGTCCGAGATGGCGTGGGTCATGGAGGCCAGGACTTTCGGGTCGCTCAGGTGGGGCATTTCGGGGAGGATTGGCGTTTGAGTGGAGGAAGAGGGGGCAAGTGGCGGCGGCTGTTCGCTGTCGAAGGTGGAGGAGTCGGTGGCAGAGGAGGGAATTTTGGGCGGGCCGAACGATGGGAGTCGGGCCATGACATAGGAGAGTATCGGAAACGAAGTCGGATTCGGATCCATTGGTGGGCAAAACGGAGAAGATAGAAAAATGAAGTTGAGGAAGTTAAAGTTATTTATGCTCTTTCTGTTCTTCGCCGCACCAGAGAGGAGAAAGAGTGGAGTCACGGTCACACTCTAACCTCAAGTTGCCACAGAGACATAACACACTGGAAAAAGATGGGGTTTTGCGTAGGTTTTTTTTTTTTTTTTGTCTTTAATAAATAAATAGAATAGAATATATATATATATATATATATATATATAATCACCGAAGAGTTCTTGATATACAAAATCGAAAAAAAAGGGGGGGGGTTAATTATCCGTTAAGACTCATCTTCTGTTTACACACTGATTACAAGACTATGTCTCAGAAAACTAACCACCGTCTAGTATGGGAAAACCAATGGACATGTTGTCTAGTTGTCAAGCCCCCACCGTCTTGTTAAAGCCCCCCTTGTATAAGTAAGCGTTACGTTCTATGCAAGTCTCAGCTTCATCAACCGCTAAATGATTAATTAATAATGATTGTGGTTGGATTAATCATCCACCCAATGTAAAGCCATTTGGCAATCTAACGTTGGCAATTCACTTGACATTCTCTTTTGGCCTGTTTTCAATATTCATGTGTTGTGTGCAGATGAATTTGACCTCAGCGAGCAAGCATCCCACTTCTTCTTCTTCTTCTTCTTCTTATTATTACTATTATTATTATTATTTGATGAATGGGAAATGGCTGGAATTAATTTGCTTAAAATAAAGGAAAACGACTAAATGTGAGCAGCGAGCACGTCAACCGTTTGATCACACACCCTTACTGTCAAGGGAGTCCGAAACAAAATAAAAGAATAAATAAATAGAGTCCATTTTCCGATCGTTTGCCAAAACACTCGTGAGAAAAATTGGGAGGTGCAATCATAGCCAAAGAACGGCTTCTCATCAGCTCTCCAAGTGGGGGGCACGCAGAGTATTTAATAAGGTGAATGACACTATTTTACATACAGACATCAATGCCTTGTGGCTACTTGTAGAGCTGCAAGCCAGGGTGAGGGGGCATTCGTAAACTCAGCCTTTGTCAAGCTTCATGCCGGAGTGTGAATTTGCAAAACTGATGTCATTCCAGGAAGGAAGATAAAACTGCAGGCTACTACTACCATGCGAACCACTATCATGCTGCTACATTAACCCCAAAAATCATGCTGCAATGCTCTCAAAACCTTGCCTTCTGCATTTCTTGAGCATCTTCATGCTCAACCTGATAAGAAAAAAAATAAATAAATGACAATATACAACGTTATACTACTTAGCTGCAACTACCAAAGATTTATCCCGTCATTTCCAGCTGCTAAAGAAAAAGAAGATGAGAGTATATGGTGTGCAAATTTTTCAGCAGTTGATTACAATGAGCTTCTCTTAGAAATATTTGCAGGGACAGATTATATCTTCATATTAACAACTAAATGCTGATCAACATATTAAGTAACAAACAACATCATCTCCAGTTCCCAGTGCAACAATGGGCCCCCTAAACGCTTTTGTTCAGACAGTGGATCATCCCTAATGAGTAAAACAACATTTCACTGACTATTTCTAAAGCAGTCTGTTCAGAAGACTTGGGAAATGAGTAGAGGCTGGAGTTGCTAGAAACTAACTAGTCTCTGACTTAAAGTGGATCAGAAAGAAAGGGAATATGACCATTCATGGATAAAATTATATACCGATACCATTGAAATTGGAATGAGATGCTAAGGAGTTTATACAAGGTATTTCAAATTCCACCAGTGTCACTGCTAACAAACTTTAAGTGTTTGTGCAATAGGGTTATATGATCCTTCACCCATCATGTCAACAGTCTCAAAACTTCCATCCACCATATTTTTACAACCTTCGGCACTTTAAATGTTATTTCTATCTATTTATGACAAATAAAGATATAACATACTTTTCCAATTTTAACTTGAAGACACTAACCTCAACTAGCACCTTTGCCTTCTTTTTCAACTTTCTATCATCCTTCTCCAGCTTCCCATTAGCAGATTCTGGCTCTCTTTTCAGCTTTTTGTGATCAACTGAATCTGTTTCAACATCATTCACAAGTGCATCATCTGCACAAAAAATATGCCAGTTACTAAACTCACATTTTGCACCTCACATACAAACATGCAAATTGGTTAGACTGGAAGCCTGTGAGCAACATATGGATGCCACAAAACAAACTATGCATGGGTATCTAGTACCAAAATTTGTTCAATCAAGCTGAGTCTTTCCACACCCACTTGAAAAGAACAAAAGAAATTGAGGGCCATCTTGTAATGACCCAAAGGAAAAGAGAAACTGCAATCAATGACCAAATAGATCAAGTCATCGAAGTAATTAGCTTTGGCCTTTGACATGTAAAATTCTATGATTTGTACAGAAGAATTCCACACAGGCAGTACAATTTCAATGACAAAAAGCAGGTACAGGCAGGAATATGCATGTACTTTGAGGAACAAATATGAACAGGCCATGTTCAGATACCCACTTCCCCCAACTCCAAACACAAACAAGAAAAAGAGCAATACATGCAAACTTTAGCAATACCCCTGGTGGACTCACCAATTACAAAATTATTAAAATCTTCTATATCATCTTCCTCTTCAAGCTCATCATAGCCTTCCACATACTCTATTTCAGGTTCCTGTCCATTAGCAAAATCCTCAGTTGACAACTAGAAAACCAGTTCATATCACATAAGTTGAAATGATTGCAGCCAAAAAAAAAACCTCCTCAAACTCATCTTCAGCAGTAGCTTTTTGTTCCTCCCCATCAAGAATTCTGATGAAGTCATCAACTGGAACATTACATATATCACCATAAACTCCTCTCTTGAGACGTTCAAGCAATTCTTTCTCAATACTCTGCAAATATTAGTTAGAGACATTATGAACCCACGACATATTTGAGATGAAAACAAAATATCAGGCTCTCATAACCTTATCCAAAGCTGCAGCTTTTTCAGCCTTTTCCTCCCTTCTAGCCTCTCTCTTTTTATCTTTTCTGGGAGTAGTCATTATCTTCTCCCTGTAAACATAAGTTAATGCCAAGTCAGCTTAAATGCATAAAAAGAGACCTGTCTTGTTAGAAGAACATGAACCTGAAGAGCAATTGACATGCACTCAAGCTAGGTGGGACAGCCACCAATACAAATAAAACAGCAAAATCCCCTGTAGTCCTCAAGTTAGAGTCAGTGGTGGCTCTGACTCTCAACACATTGACCACTCTTTCTATCCTTGTCAACAAAATACCCTCAGTCCTCCTATTCACCAGCAATGTTTTTATGTAAAAGGAGAAACGTATAATCTCCTCTTGGACAGTTATTCTCAATGTAACCTTGAAAGAAGCAAGTCAGAAACATTTAAGTTGATGTGACACTACTCCCACGTGGGATGGGAGAGAGGGGGAAATGGTTTGTGAGTTGGATAATAATAGAAAAGTTACAAATTGGATTCCTTTTGGGCTCTCATGGCCCAATTTGGTGCGGAAACCCATCATCCGTCTCACTACGACGAGACGATGCATGAGTTTGTCTGCATGTCATTGCAGTTGAGGACAACTAAGCTTCAATTACATGAACTATTCTACAGCAAGTAGAATAGTAACTCAATCAGGGAAAAGAACAAAGCTCTTGCAGATTCAGTACATTAAGGAAACTTTTAATTGTCCATAATAGTGAAGTCTTTCCAGGGCAACAAGTAAATTCTGTTGGATCAACAAATTTAAGAACATGAAATGGAACAAGAATAAAACACTTCAAAAAGGGCAGTTGTGAACCTGGTTTTCAAGGCAAGCTTCCTCATTCGAATACGCATCTGAGTCAGTTTGGTCAGACGCTGCTTTAGTTTGTGCACAAGAAGTTTTGGCCAATACATCTTCAAGTTCAAAAAATTAAGCAATAAAATGTCATTTCATTACACTTGTACCCTTAAAAATAAATACCCATAAAAGAGAAGGAATACCAGATGCTTGTCGATGACTTCGAGTGCCTTCATGTAATTTCTTGGCAACTTTACTCTTTCCCATAGCTTATTCGGCATATGAGCTCTCTCTATGGTTTTCATATACAAATAGAAGACACCTATTGCATGGTCCAAAAATGTTCAAAGGCACTCACTCGGATGTGAGATTATCCAAAGGTTGGCATAAGCTCGAAATAGATACTAAACTATGTGGCATTCTATTCAAAACCTTAAAAACACCAAAACATGGTAAAGAAAAAAAAGAACACAGAACAATAAAATCTCCCCCTTCTCTCATTTCCGACAAACAACAAAAACAAACAATGATACATAGGAATCGAAATACAAAGACAAACAACGTATGCATACCATCGTGGTCACGGATCGTTGCATAGCGGCTGTTAGCGAGGGGGCAGGAGCTACGATTGCAGACCCCAGTCACGTTATATGGGTTTCTACAAAAAATCCCAGTCTCGATTCTGCAATACCAGAAATTAACAAAAACCCAGTATTTATAATTCAACGAAAAGATCAAATGATTAATAAAAAAAAAATCTGAATCGAGCTTTTCAAGAGATAGAAAGTAAGAAAATTACTTGGACATGAAGCTGCAGTGATTGTGCCTAATAACCTGCCATATGACCTCGTCGTGCTGCATCTTTCTTCCGATTTCAAGATTTCGGAGCTAAAGCTGATATACGAAAGGTGACGAACTAAGGCAATGTTTGGTAAACTCTGTGCTTCTGAAGAGGGAGTTTAGGGTTTAGGGTTTATGCCTCCCACATTTGATAGAAGTTAGAAGTTATGCAGCGAAGAAGATTATTTTTGGCGGAAGTACGAATATACCCTTATAGGTCTCAGCAAAACCATATTCTGATTTATATAAAGTACCTCCACTTTTAGTCAGTCATTAAAGATTTGATTTTAGCAATTTGGTCATTTGATTTGGATTTAATGACTTTTTCCTCCATGTCAAGCTGGAGATTCATCCAGTTATTAAAGTGTCTTGTTAGAAAAATACTTCTGAAATTTCTTTGCAAATTATTCTTTTACAGTCATACAAAATTCCACAAAAAAAAAAGAAGAAAAAGATATTGTGGATGGAAATTTTTGAATTTCATCTTTATACCCCAATTTCAATATAATTACATTTCATTATTTTTTTTATTTATGAATCTTTAATTGTGCCTATTATGTCTATAGTTAAGTGTCTATGTATTATTTTCCTCTGATGGCTGATTGTCGTGTAAATCCAAGAAGACGCCTTTGTGCGCAGAGATGGAAAAGTGAAAATAGTGTAATTAACGTTGCAATAAATAGCTAACATGAACCCATAATTGAGAGGCTGCATATTTGTATATAAAAGAAACAGAAACCCAGCAAGCATGGACAACTGGACATGGTCCAACTCTGTTGCTACTTACTCATGCACTCTTTTCTACGCAAAGTAGGTCAAATGAAACTGTCTCTTGCTCAACAAGTTGGAATATTTCTTTAAATCTGCCACAGAATTGCTCAGTTATGTTTCGAGTGATTCTCTGCTGGAATTTGGTGCTTTTCAACCATGTGATCCCAACACAGACATCACACTTACAAGCGCTGTGAGCAAGGGCTGACTTCTCTACCTGATACCGAAAGTTGACCTGCAAGTGTAGAGAAAACAACAATGCTAAAGTCATGGATGCCTCGTTGTTGGGAGTTTAGCCGTTTCAAATGAGAGCAGCACAGTGTATAGTTGCATACATGGAAGTGATCACCAAATGGCACGTCGTGCAGCACCATGACTTCATTCACAGTCCACCCTCCATCATCCGCAATGGGAGACTTTTGTTGTGTGCAGGCAACTTCCCCCCCGAAGATTGAAACACGGCGGTCGAATTTGTAAGTGATGTGCCGTTCAAAAATGCCGGGCTTCACAGATTCCCACATGGTTGTTGCATAATTAAGACATCCAGATTTCTCCATAATCTTATGCTCCATCTTTCCTCCGCCAAAAATTTCCATAAGTGATTTCATCTGCACAATCGTCACAGCTTCAGCACCAATATGGCATATTCATCGTATTGCCTAACTATCATGTATGCACACATACGTAAAACAGACAGCAGCAGCACATCTCGCCTTCCAAGGACTGATGGACAGTAATGTGAAGAACCTGGAGCTGATGGACTTCACCTTTAGGGTCAAAGAAGAGGATGGACTAACAGCAATACTGTGAGTGAGGTGTATTTATGATCTTTTTTAGTAAGGCCCATATACCAGTTTTCTCAAGCCAGATCTACTATTATTCTCATTCTTTAAGCAGCAAACAGAAATCACGCGTAATCACATAACCCATGTCTACTTTTCATTGACACGTGTAATTCAACGAAATTGTAAGCGTAAGAGAACTCTCCCTGGAAAAAGATAAAATGGTTGCAAAAGAAATGGAGATGTCAGAGAAAAAGGCACAGGTGCTTACACTAACTGAGAGTTCAGCAGAGTAAATCTTGGACATTTTTACATCTTCAACATCAGATCCAGAGTCGTCAAGTATTATGGGTCTTCCTTCTGGATCCTGCTGCTGCTCTTCTGCAATTTGTGCTTTCTGCTCCAGAGTCAGTGTTCGCATTCTCCACAAGGCCATAATGGTTCTGTTGTCACAACATTATCAAGCATGCCATCTCTTATGATAGAAGGAAACTCTTGAGTCAACAGTGCCAAATAGAACGACTTTGTAAATCACTAATACCTGCTGGCAGCTCCAAAAGATGCAAATGATTGGAAATAGTATCTGAGCCTGCCTTCTTCATCTAGAGACTTCGCCCAGTGTCTTGCATCAAGTCCTTTACCCTTCCGCAGAACTATAACCAGCAAAGGACTACCCACAGATGACAGTGAAGGGGGAAGAGCTTGGATGACTTCAATGTTCTCCCAAAGAAAGAAAAATTTCGTTTTATGTCCAAACAAATTAGCATAAAACCCCACAATTCTAGCGGATAAAAAGAGCCTGCCCTGCAATGAAAAATTAAGTCTGTGTCATTTTACACATAAATTTAAGGGAAGTTCAGTCTACCATTTAAACATAAGATGAACTCATTTGTCACACACACACCAATTCAATGCCATTGGTGTACATAATAATCTATCATCACATGTACAATTATATTTCATATGGATAACAAGGCAAATGGCTTTAGTACAGCTAAATTCTGTTTCTCCGTTAATCACACTGGTTTCACAAATTTTGCACTTACGTTCCTGTTAAAGAATGGTTCACACAATTGGCATGTTCGATAATCAGTTCCATTGTGTGAGTGCAGATGCTAAGATTGAAACCTTAAGCAGCACCTGCAAAGGTATTTTTCTCTTCAGTTGGCATGTAAAGTCACTGATGAGAAATTCTTCTGGTGGCAACCCAAACACTTTCTGGAATGTCGAATTCCTACGAGGTGATTGCAAATTCAACTGCCCCAGGGAGAAAAATTGAATCAGGTGAACATGTCTACCAATAAATATCTATGATGGGTTAAAGGATTCAAGGTTCTGTCACGAAATCAGATACAACCATGCATCATCAGGAGCAAATAAACTACTAGCATTTCGGATGAAGGGATTAATAGTGTTTACCTTCTTACCAACTTCCCTTTCCATTTTTGTTAAATATTCCTTAATTGTATCAGCACCTTTGTTATTGTCCAGAAAGATTCTTGTGTGTAACTTTGACTGTAAAGGCAGGGCAAGCTTTCCCTCAAGGGAGACCCACATATCTGATAGTTCAGCCGATGTGTGTTTTAGAAAATTGATCTCAGCATGCCCAAGGGAGGTGGCCTGGTCAAAGGGACCGTCAAAATCAAAAACTTCCACATCTAGAACTGAGGGTGGTTCATCCGTGGCATCAAACTCAAGTATGTCTGCATTATGCATCTTTGATATAATAAGACATACATATAACAAAAACACATAGCAAAGAATTCACAGAAGATAAAGGCCTCACCATTCCATTGTGGACTAGTAGTTTGCAGTTTGACAGAGCTTGTTCTTGTTCTACCATTACATGTGAGAACCACATAGGGATCAGGAAACGCTGTTGAACCTAAGGATGCCAAATCGGTTCCTTCAATCAATGCCACAGTAAGAATCCACCCATCTCCTTTAGCTTTGATGCCATGATCACTTGCTGTTGCAAAGATAAACAAGTGAATCCCATAATAGAATTACAACAGGTATTATAAATACATGCAGATTTAGACGCTAAGTTACTAATGAGTAATAAAAGAAGTTTAAACATAAGATGCTTACCCCTGTGTAACCTAGCCTGTATGAAGTGTGACACCATGTTATAAACATGCTCCAACTGAATGAACAAAATTCCACAAGTGATAAGCTGTCCAAAACTGTCAGGCAAATCAAGTCCACCAAACTCCAACCCTTGGACTTTTCTGGGCTCACAGGACATAATATGCACAAAAACATACAAAACCATAAAAAAGGTGGAAACAACAGTGAAATTCCAAAAATAATTGGATGCCGATTCCTGTTCTGATTGGTGCCGTGCTTCCAAAGTTGCTAGCATCTGGTCCTTGTCTGATGAATCTGTAGAATCCAACACCTTAAAATTCTGAGCCAGTACATCAGAAAACTGCCCAAAGCTCTCCTTCAGTCCCTGCTGTGCTCCTCGTTCAATCATACCTTTCATCATTGTACTTTGACAGAAGTTGATGCCCCACGATATTGTGAGGTGTGAAGATTCTTCTCCTGAAGGTGGTTTTGGGCCGGGCACCATCTTGTACAGCAACTCAATGTTGAATATACTTCCACATGGTACATCTGGTGTGCTAACATTTACGTGAATAGCAAATTCCTGTCCATCCGCTCTCACATAAGTTTGTTCCTCTGTAGCTTTTGTTGCCTTAGTTAGTTTTGTAGCAGCATTTGTGTAAGTAGCGGTTCGTTTTATGTAAGCCATGTTATTGACTAGTTTCCAAGTCCAAGGGCCCTCTTCCAAATCTGTTGTTCCCCGCAGTTTTCCCAGGTCCTCTCTAAACTGTGAATCTGGCGCAAAAAGAAACTTGTTCAGATCGAGCGTTGGTACAACATATATCTGATCAAGAATAATGCCTCCCTGGAGGTTTTCTGGCACTTCTTGTTCATTGTCTCTCGATCTCATGATTTCAATAGCTTCTTCAAAGCTGCATCCAGATGGATGTTCCTCCATGCAATCCTCAAAATCGGATGATCTGCTGGCTATTCCCGAAGACTCATCAGTTCTTGAGGCTTCCTCATGTTTACCGAAAACTTTCTCTAAACGGCTTGTAATATTCTTCATTAAGTTCTTCCCATCTGCTATCTTCAAGGATGGAGCTTTGGAATTATATATACCATGTGATGATATAAAAGGGCCTTCAGATTCTTTAAGGTTCTCATTGTTGCCATTTGAATTTGGACAATGGAAGTGGGTGGTGGAAGAACTTTCGCCTTTTTTGTGCAAAGAAAGAGTAAGAAGAATTTTCCCTAAACACATATAAGAAGAAATCACGGTCTAAAATCAAAGCCTTGAAAAGCCTAACATTACAATTACAGAGGCAGTGTGTGCCCAATTTAAATTAACACATAAGCAATGGCTAAGGTAGAGGAACAGATTGTCAATCATGTATAGCAGCTGAACCTATAATTGGATTACTTTTTCTGTGTGCAATGGCAACTAAATCCAAATATACACATAAACCATAAACCTTTTTTCCCCTATCATCAAAAGCATGTTCTTGTCATCGCACACTGGAATGACCCTTGCTTCTTAAAGTTTAAATCAGTCTTACACTAAAACAAAATTATCAACATAAAATTCCACCTGTCCGGGAAACAATAAAACGCAGTATCATATCATGCCAACATCACAGTTTTACCTAACTTCAATATATTACATGGAATATAAGAAGATTTACCGGAATACATATTGATAAACTTGCCAGTTTTGGGCTGTTCAATGGAGAACCAAGTGGGCGGCAAGTTCTGCTTGTGTTCTGTTTCAACCGACCAAAGTGGAAACCAAACCCGACCCACCAAGTCTCTAGAGGCATTGAACAACCCAGAACCATCGTCATGGCTGTAAACAGACACGATCAACTCCTCTTCCCGGGGATCACGGACCTTAAAAACGAACTCTTCGTTCCAAAACGGGTTGGTGTTGTTTTTCAAAGTCTTAGTCTTGGACCCGTGCTTTCCAACACGTAGTTTCACGTATGTGTCCTTCACTGGCAAGTCTTTAGCTTGCAAAACATACACATACAGCCTCATGGGCACGCAAGTTCACTGCTTTAACTTTGTTGGGGCTTCAAAAATATGGGAAAGTTGTAGGCTTTGGAGATGGAAGAAAAAATTGGTGCGGTGTGCTCCTGGTTATGGGGGGGGGAATTGAGTATGAAGCCATTCGAGAGACGTGGACGGATGAGAAAAGGGACACGAGGGAATTGAAGAGACGACGGGAATATAGAACAAGCCCATTTGATGGAAAACTAGAGAGAGGAAGAGACAGTCAGAGTCGGTTGGTTTGCGTTTTGGGTAATGTGGTGTGGTGTTTCGTTGGCCTCTTGAAGACGGTTATCTTCAGCTTTTGTCGCTCTGGTTGCTTCTTGTTGGGTTGTTTATTACTTTCTGTTACTAGAGTCAATCTATTCCGTACTGTTTCGTTTTCGGAGGGTCCTTTCTTGTGTTTCCCATTGCCGCTTTCGCTGGACTCTTTATGGGAGTTCTATTCTCGTATTCTACAGTAAGGACCTCTTCTCGTGTCTACAAAGTACAGAACACACAAAGGATGACTTCTACACCAATCTCTTGGATCCCATGAGTGATAAGCTGTCCAAAGCTTTCCAACAAGCTCTTCTGGTCAGAACTTGAAGGTGAGGAAGGTTCCACCCTCACTTTCAATGCAATATTAGCCATGTATTGAGAGCTTTTTTTTTTTTTAAATTGTCTCCGACTAATATTCCAATTTCAACTCTAGAATTGTGAGTTATAGCTCCCGCTTCCAAATTCTTTTGCATGCATGCAGTATGGAAAATCAGAGAATTGCGTAGTCCTAATTTGAGTGCTCTGCATCCGCCCATGCTCACATGGAGAACATGGCCAAACCAATGTTTGACATGAACACCTGTTATTGCTTTTCCTAGCACATGCTTCGGGATTACTGATTATAAAAGGTTGCAGTTGCACGAAATCCAAGCATAGACCAGACCAGGCCAGACCACATTAGGTAGAAGAGTATGAGAAGACACAATGTTGGAGGCTACATTACGATTCCCCTGTTTGTTCGAAGGAAGGACAATAAGTTTGAGCTGACGGGACATTTTGAATCCAAAATACACTCAGTCATTTGTTTTAATCTACTTGAAAATATTGGTAACGTAGAGTCTTCAAATTTCTGTATAATTTCTCTTCCCTCATCGAGAAAGCAATACCAAAAAGAATCAACACAAAATTTATATTCAAATGGAATTTTCTTAGACAATAGCAACCAGGTTGAAAGCTGGAATCAGCACCGAATTCTCGTCTCACACATACAGAAGGCTGAAAACCATTCGATTTTCATTTTCCTTTTTCTCTTTTTGGCATTCCAAACCTCCAAGTTCACATGGAAAAGGGAAAAATAGAGAAAGTGCGGGTGGCAATGCTCCGTCTTCTCAGGCAGTTTCCTGCTCAAACTCTTCTCCTTCAGATTCCTCAGCATTATCAGCATCATCGTCGTCGGCATCATTGTCATAATCTTCTTTATCATTGTCAACAGTTGTTTTCCCAATCACAGCAATGTTGGTACTAGCCTTTCGAATTTCATTTAACTGCAAAAAGTCCAGTGCATAAAAGTTAAGACCCTTATGGGATGACAAGGTGCCAATGCACAACTGTTAAATCTTGCATATGATGTTCATATATGCAGACCCAAAATATAATTCCCATTGTAGCATAATTTGTGAAGCTATTTTAATTAAAGTTGGTGAGAAGAATAATTTCTGTGAACTACCAATGGGCTCTCAATCTGGCACAATAATACCTAGTATTCCTTCCATTGGATGGATCTAAGATAAATTCCAACTTCCTGAAATCAACAAATCACCTCTTAAGCTCCACACTTGCGCCTGTTTGGATTATTCTTTATCACATCAGCACTTAAACCTTAGGTACAGATTAATTATTTATTGGCTTTGTTAGCTCTCACGTAATTATAATTTTTGCTGATTTAAACATCAGATTGCTAATGTGATGCCGAGTTGAGACCTAACCCTTTTAGCCTCCCTGTTTTGCAAGCCTTAAATCCAATCCGTCTCAGTCGTCTAGACCCGGACCCTCCTCGATTCGGCTCAAGCTTTCAAACCCTGGCCTCCTCAAGTCAAGTTCCAGCTCGGTCATTGCGATTAAGTGTTATGACGTAATTAATATCATCCCATGTCTATGTCTCAAAAATATTACAAAACACATACAATTAGCTTCTACAACTACCCACAAATTGTTTCGCATTCTCACAAAATAATTCCAGTGAAAGATCGAAACTTTAAGACAAAAAGATGAAATAAAAAACAAAGACTTGCTTGGCAACTTTAGCAATCATTTAACGACACGAACCAGCATCGACATTTCGCAATCAAGAATAAGTGCTTTGCCGAGAAACACAATTAAGAATTAGGGGGGCAATCGAGGAATGTGTGTGTGTGTGTGTGAGGGAGAGAGACAGAGAGAGTTGAGCGAGCGAGCCACAGCGAGCGGGGGAATAAAAGAGAGTACTTTTTCTTCGAAATCGGACTCTTCCAAGGCGAGGACTAGCTCTTCGTTTTGGGGCTGAGGCCACTGCGAGGGAAGTGGACACGATGTCGGAATTGTCTTCGTACAACTTGGGTACTGCCTCACCAACGCCCCCGGATACTGCAACATTTCCACCCCTCCCTCCCTCCCTCCCTCTCTCTGTCTCCCCACTCTCCGACCTTCAACTTTTCAGTTCGCTCATCCTCTTCTTCTCCCCGTTTTTGGGTTACAGTTTTATCAAGGGACAAAAACAATACGGTCCCAAGTTGTTTAGTAGCGATGACTTTATATTTAGATTTTATTATACAGTCCAAATTTCACTCAACTTTATTGTAATTTCTTAAGTGAGCTAAAAATTTCCGATACATTGTAAAAAAAATATTTAATTTTAAATTTTAAATTATTAAATAAAGCCAAAACATCAAATGCATGTTTATAAGGTGGATTAAAAATGAAAAAGTAATAAGCTGAACAACACAGGATGGGGTTTCAAAGTGGTCGCAATGGTGTAGGCAAGCGGCCGAATCCAAAAGGTAAAATTGACTCGATACTTTTAAGTTATGACGTTTTTTTTTTTTTTTTTTGTGGGTAATCATGATGAATTTAAAATATCTAAGATTAGATTTGTTGTTGTTGTTGTTGTTGTTGTTGTTGTCAGCGGGGAGAGAACGGCTCTGCTCTTGGAACAAGGGCAGGATCGATCGTATCCACCAATGAGAAACGCCAATTCGTTGTCGGATTTACCTGAAACTAGAGTTTCCAAGTCTTCGCCGGGCAACTGACACCTCAATTCGACGGAGTATCTGCAGAATTCTCCAAGCTTCACCGTGAGCTCCGCTTTTCCAACACAATCAGAATCCACTCTGCACTCGGCCCACGACGACTAATGGACACGAACAAGAAAACGGAAACCCTGCAAAAGAAACAGGGCGATCGGCGGCCAGAACTCTGGTGAGTCTACCGACGTAACGGAGAAAGGCAAGGCAGAGGAGGCGAATTCGGCGCTGACGGCAGTTGGGGTGAGCCTCACGCGCAACCGGGGACATCCGTGGAAAGAAGACAGACAAAATTGTTAGAAACAGACAGGAAACATGCGTGTGTTGTGGGCAATCACACTTTGAAAGGAGCCATCCGACTCTGTGGTTTCTTTAATTATAATCATTAGCAGAAAGAAAAACCTATCAAAATTCATCGTCTAGATGACTACAAGGAAAAGAAGCATCAAAGAATTTGTTCTCGTGAGTATGCCACAGTTGACTAGAAAATTTATATGGTTAAGAAGATAAGACTTCGGCTTTCTTCTCTACAAATGAGCGAGATAGGATCTCTTTTTGAGCGCCGAGCCGAGTAACGCGGGCTTTTAATCTAAGTGGTGAAGGCATTGGAGGGGTGGAATGTTGTCGTAGTGCAGAGGGTTGGGCCCGATGTTGGCTGTTCCTTGGTCCGCCCGTCTCATGCATAGCGCTGATGATCCGTGTTGCCGGATTGAAGGTATGGGCGAGCTCGGTTCCTAAAGTGTTGGATTTTTGTTACTTGTTAGGAATATAATAGATGATGGCATTTAGGCAAGCAGTTCACAGATCGGGTAGTCTGAAACACTTGGCAACATTACAAGCTCAGAGCCCATTATTTTACACGCAGTTAGAGCAACTGCACGAGCATTAATAGATATTCAAGACTAGCATTACATTTAGGCAACAGTCTCTTGCGTCATTGTAGTTGATATTCGTGGTGAAACTAGAGTGTGAAGTTGAGTGAATGGAAATGAAAGTATGGCTTTTTTCCCTTGGCACCCATGTTAAGACCTTGGTTCTTCAGTCGACACATTGAGGCTACTGACTCTTTCATGGTTTCAGGTCCGCATACTAGGACTCCGATTTCATGTCCACCGATTTCAGTTGTAAGCTTGGAGAAGACATCTATTAACAACATGTAAGAATTTTCGAGAATTAGCTGGCTGCTGACGGAATGGACAGAGAGTAGGCAAAATGTATAGTAGCATTTACCTTGGAAGTTGGGCCTTCCTCCAAAATAGATATCATGTTCCTCAATAGGACTCCTTGTTTCCACTGAACTCGGTTGGTTAGCGTTGCGTTGCTTTCGGGAAACAGGAGGAATCTCTTTCTTGAGCTTTTTCCATCTCAAAATGATAACCAAAAGAGTGCCGCTTAGCATACTTATGATGAAAGAGCACAACAGCAGCAGATCAACAACTGAAGAGGGAGTCTTTTCCTTAGAGACCGTCTTTCCCAAGGGAACAGCCTTCTTCTCGGAGGCAACAGCATTTTTTCCTTTCGGAGCAAAGATGTGGTTCAAACCCATCAGACAAACAAGGAATACTATGGCAGATAATGCAGTCATGGTAGCAAGCACTATTGGACCTTCTAGTTTATGCACTGCATAATTTGTACATTTAGTATCAAAATCAACTGTTTGCACTAGAAATAAGTCGTTTAGCAATTGTCTCAGTGTTGCATCAGAGCCCTCTCCTTGTGTAACAAAAACTTTCAGCTTTAGGTTCAATTTTTCTGACGACTGATCCAAAATTAGAGAAGAAATTGAGTTCAATAGACAAATATCTTGACAACTCCTCACAACATAAACAAGTTGTACTCTTGCAGGAAATCTATGTTTCCTGCTGCTCTGGGAAAAAGCAATTTCCTTCAAAATGCTCAGAAATGGGGTTATCCCAATTCCGCCAGCAATCAGAAGTAGACTGTCATATCTGCAAAGGAATATTTAGTCAAAGTCAGTAAGCTGGTAATGATAAGAACAATTGTCTGCTCCACCAAATAGTTCGTTTCTTTGAGAAAAGAATAAGTTCACCTAAATTCTTAATGCTTATGTTCTTTTGCCCCACCTTAGAAATTCTAGAGAGGCAGGTCCATAAGGGCCTTCAATTGTTGCTGGTATGCAGCTCATACGATCAGCATTTGAATCTAGCTCCGCTCGTATCATTTCATACAAAGAACTTGTCCAACCTCCCTCGGATTTTACAATAATAGACATTGTGCGATCTTCAACTTTGGAGCTAGAAGTTATACTGAAGGGATGTCGTTGAAATTTGGACATTCTTGGTATCTTCATGTATATTGTACTTGTTGGGGTATACATCAAACCTGCGATTAATAGGAAAGAAACTCGGTGTAGAAAACTATACCGTCATAGTATCAGTTGAAATGATGGCTCAAAAGGCTAAAAAATTTACATGGATCCTTAGGCAGAATAACTTCTATAGCTTGGTTGGGATATACTCGTGCGGAAAGAATGCAGGTTTCTGGCCTTGATTGTATAATGCGAATTAACTTGTCGAGGCCAAAGAGAAATATTCCAGGAAGAACCATGTAGAAGTGTCGATCTCCAGCATGAAACAAGAAGAATAGCAAGAAAACTAAGTATAGATGGTGCGTATAGTAGAAGAATTCGAATCTCTTCCTTCTTATCCGAGGAAGTGAGGTGATCCAAATTACAATTCCCGTAACAAGAGCTAATTCTCCTGCTAGATATATCCGGCCCGTTCTCTGCCACTTCCAAATCTGTTGGTGACACGGGCATGGAACAGGAAGGGAATGATCAATAATGGAAGGAACAATGCAAAACATAACTGTTCAATTCTCAATGTAAATCGATACAAAATAATGTGCTACAATTTTCTCTCCAAAGCAGAAGGACAAAAACACCGGGAATTGCGATTACCTCATCTTGAATGTGGTGGCTGATGCCCCAGATGAACAAGGTGCTTGCACCATGAACAGTGGCAAAAAAAATCATGAAATTCCCTAGCCAGATATGGTATCTTGCAGAAGTTTCAAACTGGATACCAATTAACTGGAATAAGGCCAAGCCCCTTAAAATAGGCAGAAGAAGCAAAGCCAGGCAGGCTTCGGCTAGCAAACCGAACCTGGTTGCCACTCTTAGATACTTGAGTTGCCATCTGAGTTGTAGTTGAAATTATCATTGGGAATATATTAGCTACAAAATCAATCAACAACGGGGATATTTTGATAATCCATGATAGGTTAATTAGGATTAGCAGAACTCACAGGTTCAACGCCAGCGATTTTACCGACAATAACTTCTTCATGTCATTGGCGATGTGTGCATAGAATGTCCATGCCAAGAAAAGTATAAAAAGTAACACAGCCGCAATTTCTACGCTAGACAAGATCCCCGCGAAGCTTTTCACTAGCAGAGGATTTGAGAACCCAGTAATTGAACTCCTTGCTTTTCTGTCAATCCATATAGATCATAAAAACACAATTAATTATCCATTGCGAAATCATTATGGCATCATTGACAACACTATTACCTGCTTCTTATTGGCTCGCTGGATCGCAAGTTTGAGTAAATTAGTCCAATTATAGCCAGGGCAATTACTGGAAATGTGAAGGTGGTAAAGTTAAGACCTGCAGTGCAATCAGGACAGCTTAGCATTGACAGCAGTACTCCAAAGGAAGCCATGAATTGGTTTTAATTAAATTAATTAGCCGCTGGTCTGGTCAGGTTGGCAAACAGGTCTTGAAGAGAAATGTTTGGAAAAAGTGAATAAAGCAACTAGTGAACCTGTTCAGATGACATCCTCAAGTACGCACCATAATAGTTAAACACTGTAAGTGCAGCACTCTCTTCAGCTCCTTTCCATTTTCTTGTCCATAGCTTGGTGGGCTTGAGAAGCCAAAGAGAAACCCAACCAGCAAATGTTAAGACCATCAGCACTTTGAGAATGAGAAGAAACATTGTATTTGCCATGACGAACCTTCCAAGATACTGTTGCAAGGAAGTACTTTCCCTTTTATTTCACATTTCTTGGAAGATGTCCTCCTCTATATAAAATTTTTTAGCCCACAAGAAGATATCAGAGAGCCCCACCATTTTAAACTAAGTGCTCCATTGCTTACATTTCACAGCCACTTCCTAATAGTTGCAAGCGCACTTCTGATATATCGCAGCCTGAACAGCAATATGCGGAATGGATAGATGTCACATGAGATTTAAATTTTTCCACCATGACAACGATACCTTCCATTACTCAATAAATACAAAATGTTGTCAACTTGCTTTTGGTTGAATTAATTGTAATGGAAAGTGATTACATAACAACTTTATTTCACGCAGGTGATATCCATAGGATTTGATCTGCTTGCAGGATTTTTGAAAGAGGTCCCTTTTTGTTATCAATTGGCAACATTGGCCTTTCGTCTGGTTCATCTTTTATCTCTAGACAATTGTCCCTCTATCAGATCGTGGACTAATTGTCCACCCCGCCCCCCGGACTAACCTTCGTTTCTTTCATTTTGATACTCTGCTTCTCCTCAAATTCTAATTTTCCTGACAGGTCCAACTCTCTCACGACGGGTTTAGCAAGTCAATTTGAATCTACCTCCATGGTTCAAGGAATTAAATTGCAAGCATATCGATCCGCACCTGATCTTCCATGAAGTATTCTAGCTGTAAAATCAGCAAATGAGTAGTCAATACAATGCTGCAAATCAGCTGTGTAGGCCAACTTGAAAGAGAAATCAATCAAAGTGCGAGGTCCAATCGTCGAGAGAGGACCTGATGGGACATTGTGCCCATCTTGCTTGTTCCACGAGAGGCACTCGAGAATAAAAAGATAAGAATCCATCGGTTAACCGAGTGTGGCCGAGTATTATTGACGGGAAATGAAAAACATATTACATTTTAATATATATATATATATATTTATTAATTAATTAATTTTTTTTGGTGTGCTTATATCATGAATTTTTGAGAATTAAGCAAGCAAGACAATTAAACCTTAAACGGACCCCTCAACCCGAAACGAAAAGCCCAAAAGTTACAAAACCCAATTCCAGTGAGGCCGAGTGGGCCCAATTCTTGCACTCGTCCCCTGTAATAACGTAATACATAAAACGACCACCTCGTCCCAGACAGTTTTTAGCCCCTCCCTCCAACGGTTTTTACCCTTAGGGTTTTTTTTTTTTTTTTTAGTTGGTTATTATTTCATCAAAATTTTCGAAACAAGAATATAAAGAAGAAGCACATACCTATCTGCCAGTTTTGGCAGCGAAGATGAACCCGTACGATCACAGATACTCCGATCCCGAATCCTACCGTCACCGTCGCAGGTATTCTATTATATTAGCTTATGATTTCGTCTTCTTCTTCTTCTTTTTTAAATTTTGTTGAAAAAATTTTAGAGTTACTGTCGGTTTAATTAATGGGTGATATTTGTTGCTGTGTGTCAGTGACCTAATGGGGCCACCGCGTCCCGCGGGTCCTCCAGTGATGGGCGGCGGCCCCTATGACCGAGGTGGACCGGTGCCATACGGAGGTCCTCCGCTGCCGGCTTTTACAGGAAGGGGCGGACCTGGGCCGGTAGGTGGATATCCGCCCTTTGAGCCGCCTGTCGGCAGATTTGATGTGGGGAGAGGAGGTGGCGTTGGGTATGGAGGAAGAGGGTTCGGTGTAGATAGAAGACCCGACGGAGGCCGTGGAAGTGGAAGGGGAAGGGGTGGTGGAAGAGGGTTTTACGGTGGCCGGGGTGGTCGTGGCGGCGGAGGAAGAGGCGGTGGGCGTGGTGGGGGGAGTTCGAGAGGGGAATTGGATAATATTGCTCTTCCCAAACAGAATTTTGGGAATTTAGTGCCTTTTGAGAAGAACTTCTATGTTGAGAGTCCTTCGGTTCGGGCCATGTCAGAACACGGGGCTATGATGTTTCGAGCCCAAAAGGAGATCACCGTCGAAGGGCACGATGTGCCCAAGCCCATTCGGATGTTTCAAGAGGCCAACTTCCCTGGTAATGATGCTCTTGTGCGACATTTGCTCTGTCATTTATACCTAAACTAATTATCAGTACATTGTCTGACAGATTATTGCTTGGAGGTGATTGCTAATTTGGGTTTTGTTGAGCCAACCCCAATTCAGGCTCAAGGATGGCCAATGGCCCTAAAGGGTAGAGATTTAATTGGCATTGCTGAAACTGGCTCTGGCAAGACTTTGGCATACTTATTACCAGCTCTAGTGCATGTTAGAGCACAGCCTCAATTGGGTTTGTAGTGAAAACGATTTTTATTGGGCTCTTTTTAGTGTTATAACATCTATTCTGTGTTGCCAAGTTCTCGTCTTTCTCAATGCCTTAACATTTTCAGTGCATGGTGATGGTCCAATTGTGTTGGTGTTGGCACCCACAAGAGAATTGGCTGTTCAAATTCAAGAAGAAGCTGTAAAGTTTGGTTCACGTGCTAATATTAGGAGTACTTGTATATATGGGGGTGCACCTAAGGGCCCACAAATTCGTGATCTTAAAAAAGGTATTTCTAGTTCTTGTGAGTGGCTCAACATGCAAGTTTTGCAGCCCTGTACAAATTGAGCTATTGGATGGGTTAATGATCAAGAATTTTCCCTGTTTCAGGTGTGGAGATTATCATCGCTACCCCAGGTCGGTTGATAGATATGTTGGAAGCTCAGCACACAAACTTGAGACGAGTCACATACCTTGTTTTGGATGAGGCTGATAGAATGTTGGATATGGGATTTGAGCCTCAGATTAGGACAATAGTATCTCAAGTATGTTTCTTTCTTATAACTTCTGCATCTGATAGTGCTTCTAACCATTTCCAGAGTTTGAACAAAGTACATTTTAGCTTTTAGTATCGATAAGCACTTAACTGGAGCAAAATAATTTGTGTATTTGCCTCATGATCCTCTGGATGGCTTGAACATTTTAAGATTGTCACATGAGTATCCTGGAAACTCACTACTTTCTATTGGTTTCATCAACTCATAATTAGGTGATACAACCCTCTTAACTCATTAATGTTAACAATTGTAGGTCCAGGGACGCCATGTCTCACTCTAACAAGTGTACTTTTTCTTTAGTTGTTCTTTGAATAGCTTACAGAGGTAACAGTGTGTGGAGATTTTGTTGACGAAATTTTCATGTTGTTCAGTGGACTAGCTTATATTTATCCACTGAAGATATGAGTTGTAGTTATGCCCACCAGGAAACTATGGTGTATTGGATTAGAATTACAGAGTACTTCAGCACTGATCTTAGAGGTACATTTGTGTTACAGATCCGACCTGATAGACAGACATTATATTGGAGTGCCACATGGCCGAAGGAGGTTGAAACCCTAGCAAGGCGGTTTTTGCACAATCCCTACAAGGTATGAAGTCTATGCTTTGGACTTGTGCTTCTCTGCCATGCAACTTTCCGTGCCCTTATAACTGTTATGATTTATAGGTAATTATCGGGTCACCAAATCTAAAAGCAAACCAATCTATAAACCAAGTTGTTGAAGTTGTAACAGAGGGGGAGAAGTACAACAGGTTTGTCTTGATGACTTGCTTAGGCTGGCTGATGTTTACCATGTTAATATTGGTGCCTTACTATGCTTTTCCCATGCAGGCTGATTCAGTTGCTAAAAGAAGTGATGAATGGGAGTCGAATTCTAATATTTGTGGAGACAAAAAAAGGCTGTGATCAAGTTACAAGGCAGTTGCGAATGGATGGTTGGCCAGCTCTGTCTATACATGGTGATAAAAACCAGGCTGAAAGGGACTGGGTCCTGGCTGATTTCAAAACTGGCAGAAATCCTATAATGATTGCCACTGATGTTGCTGCTCGGGGTCTTGGTAGGATCACTGTGTGTTAGGAGTCTTAGGTCTATTCATTAGGTTTCGAAATTTGATGATAGACGAGTCAGCCGGCTGCTATCCAGTTTCCTGACAGTATAATTTGTGGTATGGGTGCAAAGGAAGGTGCCAATATGCAAGAAAACTCTTGACTTATTTTTAACTTAGAGGACTCACAAGTTGGATTAAGAGGCATATTCATTCCTCATGCTCCCTTAAAATACCTTCCATGGTTAACTCACATTGATGTTACAGCTTATGTTACTTGGACATGGAGCACTCTCTATGGATGTCTCTAGGCAGCAGGCTTTAGATTCATGTTGAGTGTTATCATCATCAGATGGATTTTGGATATTGCTTGAATTGTCTTAACATGCACAGCTCCTTGCTAAGGTGTCTAAGTAACATGGTTGAAGGGATTGCTGCCCATCCACGATTATGGAGCTGGTTTGTCTTGGCAGCCGGGTTGACTCACACATGCTTATAGAAGGATTGAATATTGAAATGGTGATGGCGAAGCTGCTCTTATCCCTGCAAGGCTAAGGTGGGCACATTTATCTGATGAATGTGTTATCTTGAATTTGATCATTCAGATCTTAGGATGCAGGGATAAGGTGGTGTTTTTATATCTCTAGGTCTGTAACCATGATGAATGATGCGTTATACCGACCAAAAGGCCTCACCAGTTTGTCCTGCCAATCTTAGTGGAGTCATGATCAATTTTTTATTTAGCTGATCTCATGGCAAGATTGGCTAGCTTGAATGCTTTTAGATGCAAAAGTTGACACGCTAGGTATTATCTTTCTGTTTGCTTGCTCAGCTTAGGTATAATCTTTGGATGAAAAGAGGGCTAATTTGAATGGTTTTTTGTTTTTTTCTTAAAAGCAGCCTAGTGTTATTCATATTGAAACATTAAAGTTAATTGTTTTGGTTCTTTTTTTTTTTTTTCTGGGGTTATAGATGTGAAGGACATAAAATGTGTGGTCAACTACGATTTTCCTTCCAGCTTGGAGGATTACGTCCACAGGATTGGCCGAACTGGTCGTGCAGGAGCTAGAGGAACTGCTTTTACCTTTTTCACGCAGGCAAATACAAAGTTTGCCAGGGAACTCATCAAGATCCTGCAAGAAGCGGGCCAGATTGTGCCTCCTACATTATCCGCATTGGCTCGGTCAGCTGGTTCTTTTGGAGGTATATGTTCAGTTTTCGTTGTTGCTTTATTACATTGTAGTGTGGGCCATATCCAAAAACGACAAGCTTTCCTTCATATTGCCATTTGCAGGCACTGGGGGTGGCTTCCGTTCTAGAGGACACGGAGGCTTTGGCAGTCGATCATCAATTTCTGGATCTAATACCATTCCCCTTGGTGCAAAGAGGCCTTGGTAGTTGTTATCATATTGCAAAGACTGCAGGCTTCTGCAACAAACACGCCAGCGTAGCGTATAGAAGTTGCTATCAGTGTAGTTATTTATTTATTTATTATGAATTCTCTTTAACTCCAAACCACTGTATAAAGGTATTAGAAAATCAGGCATGCAGTTGGTATATTGGCAATTGATAGATAAAGTGATCGCCATCAGCCTATTTGATGATTGATGTGTGCTTTTGCCAATGCCAGTCCGTGCATTTGCTTATTATGCCAATGAAGCCAAACAACTGTTTATGTAGCTGTGTTCTTTTATTGTAACTTTTATGTGATTTTGATTAATTTCATCTTCTTTGTCAGCGTAGATTTTCTTTATTATAATTTCACCGTAAAATGTGGTTAATTTGTTTATGAAATATAGTAAATCATGGATTAACTATAATTATAGATATTAATTAATAAAGATGCTTATTTTATAAGCCTATTGAAGGAACCTTGTGCAACCCAAAGAGGGAAGACAAATTTGTGCCCAGCTTAACAATTAGTCTTAGGTTATTATAGTTGAATTTTATTGTTGTGGTTGGTAAATTGATAGAAATTGACTGAGAGTAAATATAATTAATTATTTGTAATATATATATATATATATATTTTAAAAAATAAAAATATTTATAATAAAATAAAAAATAGTTATAGAAGTAATTTTTTTGTAATTAAATTATAATTATTTTATATAATAAAAATTATTATTTTAAAAAATTATTAAATTATAGTGTAATTTTTGTATTTTATCATTATATAAAGATATTATATTTGTGAAATAAATATTTAATTCAGATTTAAATTGTAGTATCAAATGTAAATTTTATTGTTCATCAAATATAAATTATATAATTTATCAAATATTAATAAAATTACATTTGAATTAGAATACAAATTTTAAATTACAATTACAAGCCTAAACACACTCTTAATTGGTTTAGCTGAGCTGGTTGGGTTAGGAGAAAACCCTCTTTTTCTATGGGACAAGAAACGAAAAACCTGGAGACTCGTTTAAGAAAGGCGCATTATGGGCTTTTACTACTATATGCCCAATAGGCAGTGAAACCCAAGTATGTGTAAAAGAATCATAACAATTCACTCAATTTTTTCAACTTTTGTTTTCCCTTTATGCTTTTAACAATTGTTAAGTTGATGAAATTCACCGTCAAAGTTTTTCTTTTTTTTTTTTTTTTTTTTGTGTGGCTAGATTTGGTCTTTCAGGGGCTGCTGCCCCATCACTGTTGTCTCACCGCTTGCTTGAGGATGTGGGTGGACGATCATGAAATAAAGAAATAGGGAAGACCCACAAGACCCTTCTAACTAAGGCCCAATTTCTTTCTGGGAAAGACCCAAGCTCGGTCCTAGAGCTTGTCTATTTAAAAAATATGGGAAAAAAAAAAAAAAGAGACAAGTTTTCCATTAAATATTTGAGCCGAGCCAGGCCTAATACAAATCATAAAACTCATTTCTAGCCCAACTTGAAACTTCAAGGCCATAGAATGGGATAGATCAAAGCTAAAAAAGAAAATGGAAAAAAGACCCAAATCCACAAAACAATGGATGGGGCCAGATTGACAGTAGGCACATAGTTCAAATGGTAACTGTCAAAAACCTTACCGGCATCATCATTCTCGACCCTCCAATTCCGTACGTTTGATCAGAAACAAATCTTATATTGTCTGTCCTTTTTCTTAATTTAGTTGTAATGTGTCGTGGGTTACAATCAATATTGGGGTCTGCAAGAATGAAACGATATTGGGTATAATCCTCATGTGTGCATACATATATAGATATGTATATTCTAGTCTCACCTAACTTCATTAAACCATTTTGCTGAGTAGACATTCTCGGTTGACTGAATCTGAAAGCGATTTCCTTAAGACTCGTCTCAATGTTGAAGAAACAATCATGAATCACGTAATTACAAGTTTCTTTGCTCAAAATTACGAAAGAGGCAATCAAATGGAACATGGAAAACACTCCGTTAGACTTTTGTCATTTAGGTAACTTACCTTTGATGAGAAGCTAAAAGAAAACTTTGGACTTAAGGAAGTAACAACTGTAATGTTCTTTCTTTCCATGTAAATTAAAGGGTCTTTGCTGTTTCAATTGTTTAATGTCATGATTACCGTTAAGTCCAACAGCAAGTTCTGCTGACATTCCATCATCATTTTCAGGGGACCTCAGTATTTTATGGGTAAGCTAATTGCTTTTGAGTATATATCAGATCCAATTTGAATTCTTTTCCATGCCATTCGTAACAACAATTCATGAAGCAAAGATGCTTGTACGTAACAAAAGTTCTTTTAGAAGCAATCTTTTGGAACGAACTTATGAGTTCATTTATTCCTCTCGATCGCTATTGCAGTTAGACATACAAGCACCTGTAATTAATCTTAGTCCAACACTTTTTTAAGTGATGATTTGGAATGCCAAAAACAAAAAAGAAAAGAAACAGTGAAGATAATATGTTTAAATATTCTTTTGGGTCGAGAAATATTCCATTTCAGGAGCATTGCCTTTGCCCTACTGAATTACATGCACGTACATCGCCAAGGTCCTCTGGGAGGGTATATTTCCGAGCAATTAAAAAAAAAAAAAAATCACTACCAGTGTTCTCAGGGGAGATGCTGAATAGTTAAATTCTTGAACTTTTAGTTCGGAGGCCTCTAATTTAAATTTAATATTATATAAAAGCAGAGAAGATTCATGGGATGGCCAATGCCTACCTCAGTTGCATGATAATCTATGAACCAATAATTCGTTAAAAAAAAAAAAAAAAAAAAACAGAAAGCAAAATTACTGTGCGTTGTGTCGGCTGTGGGATGGTAATTTCCACCCATAACATACGACCCGTGTCAAGGAATCTGCTTTCATGTAACATTTTGGAATTTTACTTCTTACCGTCTGGTCTGTTTAAAGGACTTTCAGTGACAATCGCTTTCTTTCTTTTCGTAAGCCTTTCAATGTATCGTTCCAAACGCACAGTCACTACTTTTTTTTTTTTTTTTTTTTTTTGAGGAACGTATAATTAAGGGTCATCCTTGAACAAAACACAATGTGGAGTTCTAGTCAAACCCAATTTGGTTTTTTTTTTTTTTTCTTTTTGTTTTTTTCTTTTTCTCCGTAGAGATTGAGTCAAAGATTCTGTCTCCAAAAAATCCAGAGTTGCCAGCAGGACGTGCAATCATAAAAATACTTTGTGCTTCATCGAACCACATTATAGAAGATTTTATGTATAAAGCAGGATACAATCATCATTTTCCTCCCCCTTTCCTTGTCGGTATAGTTTCGCCACGGGATGTTTCGGCGATCTATCATTATCTAAAGCACTCTCTGTCTCACTCCGATATTATTACTTTGGCATTTAAACCCCCCCCCCCACCATCTTCTTTTTTTTTTTTTTTTTGACTAAATCCTGTTTATTAACTTGTTTTACTAATTAAACTAATCGCTAAAGTAATACCGACATACTTTGCATCGTTATACGGCAAGTAGACAGAGAATAAATAAAACAGGAAGCTGTTGAAACAAAGATTCCTAACTTTTATCTACTTTCTAGTCCTAGTTGCCGGTTTCAGTTTAATTCATTGTTAATTACCAAGAATTTCCTCCCCTTTTTTCCTTTAATATTAATAATGGCATTGTTTGACTTGCTGTGGCTTCTGCTTATACATATTCTAGGGAAGATGGTGATTGTGTGGGCGACAGAACATCATGTTTGTGATAGCGTGTCTGGTAGGAGATTTGCTTTTGATAGATATTATGTTCCGGTGGCATTAGTATTACAGATCAAATTTGATATATTGTATCCCCCTCGACTAAAGATAGACACTAGGATGGACAAAATAGGGTTATAACAATACTAGATTTCTTCTTTGTATATTATAAAACAGATTATTTTCATGTTAGGATAATTGAGGTATATAAAATTTCAATTTGATTGTAAAAACATTATATAATTTATAATATTTATAATTTTTTGTTTTGATTATAAATTTAAATTTTTAAGCTGGATGAGAAGCTTTCTGATAAGTAATGATGGAGTTAAAAATTTTGCTCTCGGAATTGGACTACCAAAACCGTGCCGACATTTCTGCCCAAGACTTTTACTGCAACCTCAGGTATATTATATTGCCACCGCCACTCTTTCAAGAGACTTTATTCAGAATTATAACTAATGGGGTCAAGGACTCAAGGATGTCAAAACCACTGGCCTCAAATGTTTGACTTAAGAAAGGAAAGAAAAAAAATCATAGAAGGCTATCGCCAACTGTCGCATTCCTTCTCTTGGTAAAGGCAGGAACCTTTTCGTGTTGAAACAAACAACAATGGAAGTGAGTTGTCTGGTATAGTAAGTAAGCACTTAGCATTTTCCCCTGAAACTGAGTTGAATTGAGAAAGACCCAATTTCTCTTGTATTTTACCTTTGCAATAATCAATTCAGAGCCATCAGAATGAGAGCTCTTGGGATTGATAGCTTGAAAAGTTTGGCTCAAACTGAAGAGATAGCAAATGAAGTACACTATTGTTCAGTAACTATTAAGTTGGTCCCAAGAACATTGCTCCAAAATTTACTGGGGCAGAGACCTTTTTTCTTCTTTTTTTTTTCCCTTTACACTGTCTCGGGTACAGAGATTTCCTGTTAGCCTTGACCCACCCCAACTCTGTGATGTAATCAATGATGGTACCGTCATTTTTGCTCCCTGTCCCTCAAGGAATCTTGATCTTTTTGTTTGTCTAAATTTCTTGGTCATTCTTTGTGAAAAGTTTCGTGAAAGGAACGGTAAGGGTAATTTTTTCTTGGATTGCACAGTGTTAAAGTCTCCGGTACAAAAATTCAGATGTAAAAAAGGTACATTAAGTCTGGTGTCACTCAGAAATGCATGGTTGAAAGGAATGGCGAGGAATGTAGACACTTGGTCCACTATTTCCCACTCTTGCATTCACAGATAGCACGTAGGTCATGCAAAAACTTCTTTCTGTTGAACGCTGACGATATATAAATTGTTGTTTTCACTCCTGTATTAGCTCCGGTATTATATTCACATCCGTAAAAGCACTGGAATCAAAGATATGCATGATGGAAACGCTGTCGAATGACTCTCGTAAATCCCACCATTTTTTTGGATTAAAATTCGATACTTCTAAATAAAAATTAAAATTTTTAATCAGTGGATGCTTATGAAGGACAATGAACCTCTTTCTTTAGTTGACCTCGCTTTTCTCTCTCTCTCTCTCTCTCTCTCTCTCTCTCTCTCTCTGTGCTGTCCAATAATGGAGAGCACAGCCAGCCAATATTGGCCTTTTGGAGGGACTCACCAATGTTTGGAGGGGTCCTGGAATAGCAGCTGGATCATATGCCAGGATATCAGCATCTTTTAATCGATATCCGACAACCAGCAGCCTAGATAATCTTCTTATATTATAACTCTGCCAGCGCTTCCAAACATCACAATCCAATCCTACCCCACCTTTCTGATCATATGGGCATTCAATTCCTAAATGTTTACTATTTTACGTCTAAAATAATGATGGTGAATATTCAACTTGTTCTGCTGGTTAAATTTGGAACCAGAAAAGATAATGCAAGCGTGAAAATAGATTTATAACTCGAAATGATATTATTGACAAGAGTTGGAAGCCAGCCCCAAAATTAGTTTTCACTCTTGGAATTGTAAGTACTTTATCCAACTGTTCAAAATTCAGGAAACAAATACCCAAAAGGAAAAGAGGAAAAAAAAAAAAAGAAATGGAAATTACAGAGTAAAAAGAAAAATACAAATCAGAACCCAAGGAAAGATCAGCTTAGTGTTTTTCTCCTTTTCTTTTCTTTTTTCTCCTGAAAATGGTCAATAATGAAACACAATAAAATAAAATAAAATAAAACCTCAAACTTTCCTGTACTGATTAACATCATGTTTGTGTTCGGAGAGAGAGACAAAGAAGGATAGAAATATGGGGGCTAAAAGGATGGATTTACATTTCATATCTGGTGAAAGACATCAAAGTTTGCTGCTGTTGGGTCTTCTGACAGCGACGTCAAGGGATAGGTACTGAAATCTGCCGAATTGTGGATGTGAAGTTGCTCTCCTTGCCATGGACTTGGCTTTAATTCTTCTGTCTTGATGATTCCATTGACCTGAAAGTGAAACATCGAGTCTAACCTGTGATTGGCATCCCAAGACAAAGTGGCATTCTCCACCGTATTGTTCATTTGATATCCTGCGTAATTGCTGATGTTTGAGCTGTTATTGGAACTTTCCTTTGCCTCATTCAAGAACATGGAACTCATTCTTGAACCCGAATTATCAGAAAAATCTGTCCCACTCATGTTTCCATGATCAAAACTTGTTAAACTTGGCATTGAGGTGAATGCAAAGTTTGAACCTGTTTCAATCTGGTTTTGATCAAAGGACCTGATAGTTGGCTGGGATAGACTTGCCAGACTTGAGCTGTATCCAGACGGCTCGACACCTGTTGGGAATTCGAAGTAGAGTAAGGGATCATAAGCTTGCTTGTTGACGAATTGAACTCTTGAAGCTTCCGTTAATCCACTGCTATAGGAAGTTGCGTCGTTACCAAAAAATGTCAGCTCTGGGTCATTGAAGTTTGATAGGATTGGCAATCCTTTGGACTCTGATAACTGCGGACATACTTCATCTGTACAATTCTGCTCCTTTTTCACTTCAGCTTCGCTCAGCGGCTTGTGAGTTGTTGGATCAATACCTTGCTTCATAAGCTTCTTCTTCAAACAGGAGTTCCAGAAGTTCTTAATCTCATTATCTGTTCTTCCTGGTAATTGTGCTGCAATTTGAGCCCACCTGCAATCTCAAATTCAAAATATTTAAATACCCATTTTCATTTGCATCCCAGAGATTTTTTAATCGAAATATAACAGAATACCTGTTTCCCAAAACTTCATGTAGACTCATTATAAGTTCCTCCTCCTGCTGTGAAAACATTCCTCTCTTAAGGTCAGGCCTCAAGTAGTTTATCCATCTCAATCTGCAGCTTTTTCCACACCTTTGCAAGCCTACAAGAATCAAACATACTTAATTAAAACTTCTCCAACACAAAGACTGAAGCTTAACGGAATTAATCAAACAAAAATTGTCAAGTTGAAAATTTTCTTTTACCAGCAAGCTTGGGAACAGAGCTCCAGCAACCGACACCAAATCTAGTGATGTAATTGTACAGTTTCTCATCTTCTTCAGGTGACCATAAACCTTTTCTCAACTTCTGCTTTACACAACAGGAATGCCGTCCCATTTTCATTCAAAAAGAATGGTGACGACCGGTGATAATCAATGGAAATTTAAAGTGGATCCACTGAGAAGAACACTGAAAATTGCATATAAGTCTATGTTTGTATGAGTGGAAAAGACCAAGAAATGTTTCTGATGATTTAAAGGGAACAGGAAGACTAAACCATACTTAGGATTCAAGTTATAGAGAGAGAGAGAGAGAGAGAGAGAGAGAGAGAGGGAGGGAGGGAGGGGGGGCTGAGGAAGGTGAAGCAATCAAGTGGGTTTTACGCAAATCTGGTACTTCTTTTTTGCATTGGGCTCTGGATTGGTTTTTAAGGCATCTCCTTCTCTAGAAATGTTTTGAAAAAACTGATTTAATCGAGACCGAGTCTATAAATGTCTATGTACCTATGAGTAACAATACAGTTACATACGTGTGCACTGTGACATTAATACTATTAATGAGGGTGCCTTGTCTGTTAAACCTTGTTAAGTGTGTGGTCTCTGGGTTTTAATCATGCATTGTAACCAAGGTATTTCTTTTTGGCCTTCTGATTTTTGACGCTGAAAACTCTGTCTGCGTCTAACGTTGCGTTCATTGTTGCGGGTTCTAAGCTGGGATAAAAGAGAAGGGTTGTGATTTGCTGTCGACCAACACGAAACTAACCAACCCCATATTATTTGATTTTCGGAGTTGAAGCTCTCAGTTTACAGGTTCCCCTCCCCCTCCTTATTCCCATAATACAAAAGGGAAAAGAATCATCTTAAGAATATAAGATATCACTCAAAGCAAATAAAGCTAATTAGGGGGGAAAAATCACACATGGGTCACTTTCTTTCCAGAGGAATTACTCGAAGGATTGTATGTTGGATTTACCAGTCCTCAATTTTTATCTTTCTCTACCTTTCTTATCACAAATGTTGCGTAGGAAGAGAAACATTCATGCAAGAAATTTCCGTACAAGAGGTTTTTAAAAAAAAAAAAAAATTAAATAATTTTCATTTTATCCTTTTGCTTGCCATTTACTATATGTTTGAAGCCATATGTACTAGTATGTAATAGTATTGTACATTTGTACTTACAATAAAAGTTCATGGCTCAAAGAATCAGCCTGTAAACATCTTGACTGTGGGCTCTGTTTAATACAAAATAATATTTTGAATTCTTTTTTTTTTAATTTTAATTTTTTCCACTCAAAATTACTTGATATAAAACAAAAATAATAAAATATATAATTACAAATAAAAAAATGTAGACGTTATTGAAAATTTTTATAATTTATTATATATTTTGTCATTCTAATTATACATTTACTAAGTTTTTATAAAAAAATTGAAATTTTTTAAAATTAAAAAAAACTTAAAATATTAGATTTTTATTAATTAAAATTCGTATTTAAACTGTTTTGAAATGAAATAATAAAATCTTTGTATTTAATATTTTTAGTTTCATTATAAATAAAGACAGCCAATGCCAGAGCAACATTCAGTGTGGGCTTCATAGACATTTTACATTTGACTCTTGAAAGAAGGAGTAACTAAGATTCAATATAAAATTAGACATGCAGTTAAAACTATATATATATATATATATATATATATATATATATATTAATAAATAAAAAAAGGCAAGAAAAAATAGAAAACGAATTTTTTCTTCTCCTGTTTTATTCCTCCTGAAGATCCATTAATAGTAAGTGTCGTTCATATAAGAAAATGTTTCCTTTTAACGATGCTTCACATGAAAAAACCAAAAAAGCAGAATAACCTACATACTGCCCCAAGGATCTATGCAACAGGGGTTTGAACTGCAGATGTGTGTAACGTGTTGCAATACTGTTTCCAAATGTCGTTTCTTTAAGCTTGCTAGATATATATTTGCAATAATAACCCCCACACGCACGTGCATAAAAAATGTTGTTAATTCATAACAATATGCAATGGGAAAAACAAACTTATTCGAGAATTTAGCTTGGTTAGGCTTTGAATATTAAGTCTACTCTGATTTTGCTCAAGACACCATGGAAGCAACCTTCGAGTTCTAGCAAATGACAACCTCCTTCTCTGTTTTTTCTTTCCTTTTTCCCTATTGGAAGGAAGAGGGTTGAGCATGGGGACAATGAACACTAATGAAACCGAAAATTTAGGATGGATTTATTAACAGTACCTACTGCCATTATGGATGATCAATAGAAGATTTGGTGCAAAGAAAAACACCTACTCATGCAACTACCTCCCTTTCTCTTAACTCATCACCCGAATTCAGCGGACGTGTTTATGACTTTGGCCATTGTTCATAATCGAGCTCTTACGACTAGAGTTGAATTTAGACCCGCATATATCCCAATTGTCCTGACTTAAACTACAAACTAGATTAGACAGCTTGCCGATATAGATCATCTACTCTCATTGAACTAGATTTATGTTGAGACGGATACCATATGGCCTACCATTTTATGGCCGGATTCATGAATAGATAACGGGTCATGGTTACAAAAAAAAAAAACAACAAAAAGGACAGAAAAGACGCAAATCACTAATTATTAAATATTTACGAAAGGCAAGTTGACTTGTCCCTCTACTTTCCGTCTACAAGGGGTTGGACATTTTAACAGTTTTCATACTGTAAATTAATTTTCTCATCATAATAATTGAAGTAATCGATGTTCAACATATCAATTTTATGTTTTCTTGCTATTGTTACGACATTTATTTCTTTTTTCACTTAATATACGGTTCATTGAAAGATTCTTTTTATCAATTTTTATAACTTTCAGAATAGATATTAAGAGGTTTACTAAACTCTTCAGAAAATTGAGAGAGAAATTTGTTAAAGTTAATTGATGGATTTACCAAAAACTGGCTAATAGCTGTACACAATGATTTAACGCCGAGTTGGGGGCACCGTGTGTATAATCCAGCTTAGTGCCCACGAGTGGAATGAATCTTCAATGATTGGAGGCCATAGACGGACATCTCCACGACCGACATTTCCACATACGACGATATATATGCAAAATAGTCTTTTTCTCTTTCATTTCTATTTTCCATGAAACATCATATGATATGAACCCATGTTCCTCTGCGCCAATGTTAACTTGTCTATGGTTCCTCGATTAAATATGCTTCATCGACAAAGATGATAGAGACCAGTACCAATCCGACGGTCAGGACATAAGATTTTTGAATAATCATAAACGAAAATCAATTATTTTAACTGATTAATAAATTATATGGGCCATGAAGATCTCGGCTCACACGTGAAAAATAACCTGTCGGGACATCATCTCCTATACCTTTTTTTTTTCCAACCCTCAACTATTAATTGTAGACTTCAAAAAATTTTAAAAAAAAAAAGTTCATTAACGTCTGGTCAAAACCAAAACTTCATAGAATATTTTGAACTAATCAAATCAATCCTAACTTAAAATTATTAATTACATATGTCCAATACGTACCATTATATTTAAAATAATTAATGTGACTATTCTTCAATAATGATTTGTATATTATGACATATATGTTGAAATTAATTCTTATTTGTCATAAATTAGAGATTAATATTCTAATAGAATTTAGATAATTAAATTTTATTTGTTATATTTTTTGTATTAAATTAAAAATGAATAATATTATTATTATCTAATTTATAAGAATTTAAATATCTCAATTTATTTTGTAGTTGGTAAATAGATTTTATATTTATATTATGTATATAGTTCTTTTATTAAGTGTACAACATTTTATTAGATTAAATAAAAAAAAAGAATTATCTTATAATTTTCTAATAATGGTATCAGAGTTATCAAATTCTAAAAATGGTATCAGAGCCACCACCGGGTGTCGCCAGCCACCATCAAGTGTTACCAACCACCGTCAAAGAATTTTTCGGAATCAACAAGTTTATATAATTATTTTGGTAATTATACTAGAACGAGTATTTTGATTCAGATTGAAAGAAAACGTATAAATTTCATCGAAATCGCTACAATGTAATTGGAATCACCATAGGAATTAGTAGAGTCACAAAAGTCGTCGGACTATCAATTTTTGTCAGTAGAATCACCGCCACCGTCACTAAAGCATCGTCGCCGACCACCATGCGCCACTGCACATGCCACTAAAGTTGTCGTCTGCCTTGTCCAAAGCTGCCCCCCATACCGTCGGACACTGCTAACCTTAAATCCAACCTCCATACGCCTAGCAAGTCGTTGGAATGTCAACGATTTGAAGAAATCCAACGGTTAACCCGCCGATCTTCACCACAGGACTCACCTTTTTCGATTGCTGTTGCAGTACTGGACCATCATTGTTCAACTCCCCAACCACCGATCTACCTCCTCTACCCAGTGATACATCAGTATATCACTGGTTGTCGTCGAAGTCAACATCGGTGGTGAAAAGGAGAAGTAGAAGAAAATTCGACTTAGAATTACAAATAACAAAAGTTTGGAGTCATAATTGCAAATAACAGACGTTGGGGTCCAAATCAAAAACTAATAAACATCAAGAAAAGTTAGAGGATCACATCACAAATAAGAAAAATTTAGGGACTAGATTTAAAAGACAAAAGTTGGGGGTTAGGTCATAAAAAAAGAAAGAAAAGAAAAAGAAGGAGACAACAATAAAATAGTCAACAAAACAAAGAACTTAAAAAAAAATTCAGAAGTTGAATTAAAATATAAGATTATAAAGTATTGAGTTAGTAAAATATATAAAAGTTGATTTAAATATAAGAATTTGTGAAGTTGAAAGTTGAAAGAAAATTCAAAATTAAAAATTTAATGAATTGAAAGGTAAAAATAATTTAATTTAATTTTCTATATGAAATGAAAAATAAAAAGTTAAGGTATTTAAATAATAGTACTCTACAAATAATACATATAACGTGTCGTAAAAAAATAAATTTTTAGACCTTAAAAGGTCATATGCTACAAGTTTTTCAAGAATTCAAAAATTAAGTAAAAGCAGTCACAGTTAGTCAAACAAATTTTTGATAATCTTATTGATATTATTAATGAAAAATTAAAGAATAATGCATTAGAGATTTGGAAAATTATATTAAGTTAAATCAAATAATATGGATGATTGTATAATCGAATTAAAATTAAAAGAAAATATTAAAATTAATTCAAATTTGTTATAAATTAAAAATTAGTATTTAAATAGAATTTAAATAATTAAATTTCATTTATTATAACCTTTTTATTAAATTAAGAATATATATTATTATTATTTAATATAGAAAAATTTAAATATTTCAATTTATTATGTGATTGATGATTATGATTTTATATTTATATTAAGTGTGTATATTTCTCTTATTAAATGTGTGAAGTTTTATCAAATTAATAAAAAAATATAAAAAATTTTAAGTAAAATTTAAATAAATGATAAAATTATAAATTTAATATTATATTTTAATTTAAAATATTAATTTTATTTGTCATTATTACTAATAAATTATTTATATTTCTCTTTTTTTATTAATAATAAAATTTTATAATAATATAATTTATACTTAAAATTTTAATATTAATTTACATTTATATAATCTCTAAGAAAAATTCAAGTTTTATTACAATGGATTGAAAAATTTTTGAAAAAATTAGTTTAGACATTTTTTATTTGTCCTTTATTATTATTTTTTAAACTATACTATAATTCTCTTGTAAAACTCTACACTGACTTTTCAAGTCAAAGCAAGAAATATTTCAATTTCAATCACAATTCCAGTTGGTTCATCAATCTTGAGTCACAATATCCACTTGGACCCATTTAATCTGAGGTGGCATGACGAGCAATGGGACTTGGACCGTCGATTGTACCCAAATACACTGATATACTCCCAAATTCTAAGGTCGTTTCAGTCAAATCAGAGCGTGAGCCATCATCAACCTGTCTTTGCGAGAGCCATTCCATCATTGCCATGTGGCGCAAGACTGACAGTCCGCGTATGACAACCTCATCCGCTGAAGCCGCTAGCCTCGACAAACATTTCGGACATGTCCACGTCGGCCGACACCGGTGGCTTTTATTTTATTTTATTTTTTTGTGGGAGCCCTTCACACCAGCGGGTCGGAGCCACACGTGTGCAGCTTGCTATCATCACCGTAATCCTGCCGACACGAGTCTGGCTTGGCCTTGCTCGGTCTACTCCACGTCAATTCTCTATATATGTATCCATAGAATAAAAAAAAGTGAGTTGACAAGAGAGAAAAAAGTAAAAAATAAAAAATAAATTATTTTTAACTTTCAAGTGTTTGTTCACGTTAAGCCATATTTAAAAATTAGATGGGAAGGGTCATTCAGACGTTACAGCTAACCGACTATAGATTTTGTTTTTTTTTTTTTTAACAGAGAAGATATTAGGTTTAAGAAACTAATTTGGTGAATTTAAAATTAATAAATTTAAGTAAATATAATTTATTTGTATATTATATATAAAATATTAATATAATATAAAATAATAAATCTATAATATAAAAATTAATTATGTTTAATTAAATATATTATTTTTGAGAGTCTCTAAATTTTCTTCTTCTTCTTTTTTTTTTTTAATGTTTCATCTGATATCAAATTAACATATGTTATGTATCTTGCAACTCAAGCTTTTGTTTTCAAGTTGGGCATTGATTATGTAAATTAGTGATGGATTTGTCAATTTAACGGCAAGGGAAGTGGCAAAAAAACCAACTGGAATGCAGCAACTCATCATTGTACCATTAATTGAGAGGACAACAAATAACTAATTAATCAAGTCCTGCCCATTCAATAGCTTGTGACAATAGCAATAATTTCATTATTGTATTTTTTTTTTTCTTTTTGTAACTTTACTGCATGTTCATCCAACAAAAACTTATCTTATCTTTGTAGCTGGTTTTCCCTCTCCACTGAGTCCTTGTCATGTAAGAATAAAAAAAAAACAAAAAAAGGATACGATCGATGTTTAAGTTTAACTGCTCAATATTTTATCGTTAGATTGTAGTAAGGAAATGTAGGCTCGCGTCGTCAATGCCAAGTAAAGGAATAAAAGAGGGGGGGGGGCCCTAAAATCGATCGATCGGCAACAGAGATTAGTTCATGTACTTGATCGTCGATGCTTTTAGTTTAACCAAGTCAACTTCACATATTCTCCAAGTCACTCAAATGTTTTAAAGAGAAATCATTTCTATATGAATTTTAAATAGTAACAACTCCCTGGTAATCATTACTCCCAAGCATTACTATAATTTAGTTTTTTCTTTTTTTGGTTAATTTTCATTTTGAGATAAAATTTTAGGCTAGGTTAGTATAAAGGAAATACGAATTAATCTCAAACCTAATTCATAAGAGACATCCAACCCCACATCCGGCCATTTTGCGAATAGGCAAAGCTCGAGATGGACTGGTAGACCCCCAAGTCATGAACAAGGTTGACTAATGGAACTAAGTTGCGGAGGTGAAAAATAGAAAAGTCCGATTGCTTTCCTGACAGTAAAAACGAGTTTACGGGTGCGGAATTCAGTTTGCTCAAAGGACTGATTTAAGCTCTAGCATAAAAAATGAAATTCATTCAAATTGGGCCAGTCTAAACTCAACCCATCTGATACAGTACTAGTGCACGTCAGTTTTTTCAACAGCTTTTAGCCACCATTAGTTTTCGCGGAGCATATTTTTCATAGAGTAGATTGAGCCAAACTATAATGATTTCTGTCACCCATGCAACAAATATTAATTCGGTATGGACTTGAACTACACAGATCACACGCTTGAGCTCCCACGAAGGCTACATTCTGATCACTTTGTTAAACTATCGTATATCAATGTGATGGCTAGGCGTGGAAGCTTATGTATCTCTCCCAGTATTTTCCAACAAAGGCTTGGTCCTTTCAGGCTGTCTCGATCAACCAACAATAAAGCTTCCTTTTCAAGAGATGATCATGATCACAAAATGATAGTGAAAGTAAAGCTTTGGAAGACCATTTCTTTCCCTTCATCCTTCCCCCCGAATGATTAGGTCCTTCGACCCGGGTGTGAACTTTTTTGCCTTGTCTCCATAAAAAAAGAAAACAATATTTCTTTGTCCCTCGAAATAATTGCTCGTTGGACCGCCGAAGGCATGCAAGTTACATGCTACCAACATTCTACAACAGTATTTCAATGCTGAAGACATTGACATGGGAAGCCTTCAAATCATCAGCCTAGCTAGCTAGTTTGCAAATTGGCTCCGGTGCTCTTTACCTTATAATTAAATCGAAATTCGAGCTCCAAGACTTAATTGTAAAGAGATAATTCTTTGCAATTTTTTTTGGCCAATGTTTGTAAATTTTCAAATTTCTTTGCAATTTTTTTTGGCCAATGTTTGTAAATTTTCAAATATCAATATGAATGACTTGCCTTAACTATAGTCTGAGGATATAGAATTTTTTTTTGGTTCACCGGGATGGTAAAAGATGTAGACTTATAAAAACTTATATATATATATATGTAACATTATTTTCTACTATCAATAATAATAAAATGTCATTATTTTAGTGTTTAACATAAATTTTTGGTCATTAACTTGTGCCAACACCTTTAATTAATTTAGGTGTACAATTTTCAAGATTCCTTCGTCCCTTGACTCCAACCGCGCACCCAATCCACTACCTTTGCTAAGTCAAAAGATGTAATTAGGGTGCCTGGAGAAGAAAAAACCCTTCCATGTCCAGTCACAAAGCTAAGAGATAAACCCGATAATTATACTTTCGTGTCCCCAATTGACATCAAAATTTGTGATTTGACACCAATAAAACATCTTTAACTTTTCTTTTTCCATTTTGGTCCACATATAATGTGCTATACTCGTTGTCCAATTTACTTTTGCAGAGTACAAATGGATCGAAGAGTGACGGTACAATCTAACACAAATAATTGCCGATCCAGTTTGCCTTTTATTTCGGGTTACGTGACATGCCTTGGTTGTAATGTAAGACGTGACAATTTACTTTTTTATTGCACGATATACATACAGGCCGACAAATGCAGCTTTGCCGAGATTTTCTCTTGGTGCTGATCATTTTGCATTATGACTTAATTGAAGACGTAAAAGCACAAGTCTTTCTCTATTTTTTTTTTTTTAGGCTGCATATAAGACGAGCTTGGACGTGGCCCTGCCATCCCCGTTTATTTATATTGGTAAGTCAATTTAAGCAACGATTTTTTTTTTTTAATCTCACATTGACAACTGTGCGCAATACCATTAGCAGGTTTGGCGTTTTTTTCTTCTACTTAGAATTCGGTTGCTTTCTTAGGACGCAAGGTACCTTAAGCTATTGAAGAAGCACTAAAGAGATCGATTAATACGCACAATGATCACTTTGATTTCTTTACTTATTGGTATCTTAAAATAATAAGTTTTGGCAACGACCGTTTCCTTTTTTGTATGTTTTCTCGTTTCTTTTCTTTTCTTTTTTTTTTTCTTGCAAGTAGTCCGTTCGCTAATTCTATGCCTTAAAAAAGTTCGGCAATATTCTCAATAAGACATTCTAGAACATAAATATTAATACGTAAAAGAAGTCGCACGAATAAATGTTTGGAAAAAAAAAAATATCGAAAACAGTAGAACTTTTTTTTTTTTTTTGGTTGTCTTAATTTACGATCTGATTAACCTCTTAACGAACAAAACCAAAAACCGAGTGAGGTAACCCGGATTGACCGTGCTAAAATTCGTGGAAATGGTTGAAGCCGTCGATGGGAAATTAAAGTCAACTGTAGAGAATCATGGGTCATTCAAGAATTCAAGTGCCCCTTAACATCTGGCTTTGAACTTTGAGTCGAATTTCCTCGTTGGATAGTTGGAGATCCAGTTTCTAGTTCAGCCTTTGAAGTACTAAGAAGGGGACTGCGGGTGTCTGTGATTATGGGCTTTCAATATTTGTCGAAGCGTAAAGGGACTGGTCCAATTCCGCTATTGTCGGAGCAAAATTGACGGCTTTCCACTTGGTGACAACAATAGCTCCGCCGGTGAGGCCTTTTAACGGACTTCAGTGTTTTAGGCCATAGGGACAACAAAGTGGGCTGCGGAATTGATGTTAGCAATAAGAAGGATTTGTGCGTTTGTTGAATCTTTGACAAGATATTTAATAAAATGAAATGTATATTATTAGAGTTTGTTATTATTAAAAAGGCAATCATTCTTGACAAAACTACGAAATACTACCTCTATTTCTTCGTTTGTTCACCAAATGAAAACTTATTTCCATGTTTTAGCTATTTTGCTTCCTCCTATTGTACCCCTCGGTCCCGTGGCCATTCTCGGGTTCGAGTTAAGGGCAGTATTTGTACGTGTGCTTTCAGTCAATGCCTGTTATAAGCAAATACTTTATATTTTTCATGCCTGGTCCCTTAATTGCCTGAGCTGCATAGCGGTGGTAACCAGGGTGTTCATTCTGCAACTCACTATTTGTCTGAATAGACTATTCTCTGGTTTTGGGTCTATGTAAAACATACTGTACCAGATCATTTGGTTGTTTATTATCAGCAGGAATCTCAACATATTCTGTGCTGAAACACCTTTATGGCAATAATAAGCAGCGCAGAGAAGACACGATACATGGACAAATAACACTAGCAGTCAGGAACACGCAGAACTCGAGTAAACAATCACATCGTGATTGCTAACCTCGTAATTTATATCTGAAAAAACGCACAATGAACTAAGGGTAAGGGCCTTTGTGAAAGACGGAGGTAAGGCCGTCGGAAATGACTTCTTTTTGAGATATAAGGGTAAAGATGTGTACTTTTGATCTTTTCCAAGATTTCACGGTGCACAAGAACTAAGTTCCCTGCATTTGTTCTCCAGACGTCACTGGCTGCACGCCTGACATTTGACTTGGTACGGACATAGGAGAGAACCTTACCTTCGGGATGTGCCTGATTTTGTAATTTTCCTCTCCGCCATCAGGTTTCAGCCCTTCAGCATGATCGTCGAGCAAAGGCAACAAATCCAGTTGCTTTAGCGATGTGACAAACTGCAAACCTTCTGGGAGCATCCTTAAATGCAAGCAATTATGCATGTGGAGCTATTGTAAGCTTGGTAGTGCTCCCTCTTCGATCTCTGTCCACTCCTCGAGAACACGAGAAGCAATACTGAGAACCTGAAGTTTGGAAAATCCTCCAGCCTTGCAAAATTCTTTCCCTAACTGCCTTGCCTCGTAATCATGCCACAAGGTTAGATCTTTCAGATTGGGTAGCAGCTGAAGAACCAGTGTTGGGCTTTCTGATAGCCGCGAGAAACATAGGCTTATCTTTGTAAGGCTTTCCATTGAGCCAAGCCAGTATGATATCCTTTCTAGGCGCCCTTCTGGGAGAAGTTGCTTGAGAAGTGGGGGAGGAGAGAATGATTCCGGGACGAAAAGGCATTCCTTATCGAAACTGCATTTTGCTTCTGGAGATAAGCTACGCAGACAGTGCATCTTCGTGATTGAGGCATATAGCTCATTGGCATTTTCTTCGGCAACATCCATCACTCCCAGTCTGCTGGGCAGAGTCAGTTTTCCCAATTCTTCTGCAATCCCATCGCCAGGATGCACACCGGTGAGGGTCAGCAGGTTTCTGAGTCTGCCTATTTTCTCTGGCAGCTTCATGCCACTAATACCCATGTTCTTGAACATTTTGAGATGCCTTAGTCTAACAACATTTAGGATCTCAGGAGAAACTGCAGTTAAATACCCGCACCATCTGATATCTAATGTCTAAAGGGCTTGTAACTTACCAAGTTTTGGTGAAAGCTCCTTTATGTCATTGTGTTTCAAACCGAGATATGCCAGGTGAATCAGGTCTCCCACTTCATCTGGTAAGCTCTTGATGCCGCCATCTTCTAGATCTAGCACCCGTAAAATTTTTTTCCCTGTAAAATTCAGCCAATTATCTTCGTAGGTTTCTTGTTTTCCAAACAAGAATAAAGCTCGAGGATGACGACTGTTCAAGTTTTGTGCGATCTTCGCGAGGTTGGATGTTAAAATGCAACATGCTTTATGGGCGATAGTAGACTCTGAATTGGCAAGAGGGTTTATGAAATTTTCTTTAAGGAGCATGCGGTAAGGAGAAGAAACACTCAGTTGAGTTCCATGACTCCGGTGCCCTTCCTTCACTTCAAGCATTCCTTGGCTAACAAGTTCGTTAACATTTTCTTCTGCTGTCTCCTCCAATAATTGTCCAGCCTTTTCTTGTACCAGCCCTTCAGCTACCAACAGCCTAATCAATTTCCCCTTGGGGATCCAGTAATCATCAGGGAAGATGGAGCAATATTTCAAACAAGATTGAAGGTAATATGGCTAGCTAACATATCTTGATCTGAATAGAACACAAGAAGATGAATCCAATGTCTGATCTCTCGGCGAATATAGCACTGTTGCCCCTTCCTTTTCATGGGATTGTGCCTTGCCGTCTTCCTCCTCGCCTTCTACTCCTTTGCCTGCAGAGGTGCTGGCTTCTACCTGACCTTCCTCCTTTACAAAAGATCGGTCCTTGTTATGTTCTTTTACTCCATCCTCTCTTCTAGTAATGATCAATTTGTGGAGCTGTTCCATTCTGGAGGCCGTATCAATTAGGTGAGATTCAGTGTTCTGCACTAGACTCCCAAAGCTCTCAGTCAATACCACCCTGTCAGTCTCATTTTGCTGAACCATCTGGATGTTAGAACTCATCAACATGATCCTCCCAGTCATGAATTAAGTCCGTTACTTCGGTGGTCCAACCACGAAAATTAGCATCTTCTTCCGTACTGCTTGTGTCCCCAAGAAACCCGCCAATCTTCTGCAGTTGACTTTTTATTCTTTCTATTTGATCTTCAAGCCTGGAAAAGATGTCAATACGTTGAAGGAGCAGAGAATCCAATCCCTGTAGAAAGAATCCAAGGCGTTGCCTCTGCCATATGTATTCAACCGATTGATTTTCTCAGACGATATGAGATGTGCTATGGAATGTATAGTTAAGGTCAACCACTTTGTCTTCTCCGTGGCCTACCCGCTGGACTAGTTTACAACGATTGAAAACTGAAAGATGACGGCTGCCTGTATCTTATCTTGACTTTGCTCCCAAGGCATGCTGGCTTACGAAAAAGATTTATAAAATTGATTTTCGAAAATGTTGAATTGATTGAAAGGGAGTATAACAATAAAATTATTTTTATTAAGAGTCGGAGGCTGCAGATTTATAAATAAAATAAAATTACATACATTACATTTCAAGTATAAATAATATAATTTTAAATATTGGTATATTTAATTATTTTTAATAATAAAATATAAAATTTATATAAACTTAAACTATTTAATTTTAATAACTAATTTTTAAAATATAATTATCTTAAAATTCATATCAATTGATATCAAACTTATCTACATCGATATTAGAGGGTTCTCAATTTAGGCCCTATTATCTCGATAGCTCTAGTTATCACAAAACAAAAACAAAAGAAAAAAAGAACACATCCAAGACGTCGAAATTATAAAATACGAAATATCCACCGTTGATGTTCAATGATGAGAATACCCTTGGTCTCCGCACAAGCAGAGGGAGAATTGCAAAGAAACGGAGAGAACAGAGCAGGAATTTGAAAGTGCAAAGAAAGAAGATGGCGAGAGAATGACCAGGTCTCTGTCTCCATGAAGAGGAATGCGATCGCTTCTTCAACTACCCAAGTCTCCTTTCATCGTGTCCTAGCCCCAGGCCTATGGTTTCCAGGTGCAAGACGAAGGACCCATTTTGGCATTTGGGTCTCTCTGCCTCTTCGGTGGTGGCTTCCCTGCAACTGATAAATGATCCCAACAGTTACCATGGAGGCGGGAATGCCCTCATTCATTGTTCATTATCTCTTTCCCGGGGAAAATCTACGTGGGTATTTCTTATCTGTTAATTTTGTATTGTTGTTGACCTACATTGAACCCGTATGATTTTTGTTTGAGGCTTGTTGTGGTTATTTGGAATGTTTCATGGTTTTTCTTCTTGAGATTTAGGGGTTCTGTTGGAGATTTTCGAAATGGGTTTTAATGGTCTGACCAGTTGTTCTATGAATTGGCGACAGGAAGAACACTACATTTGCCAGCTGCTTATCTCCTGGCCACAAGTTCCATGTCTTGAAAAATGCCTTGCTAGAGGTTGCAGAGTCGTTTTTCTCCTGAACCATCCCCACTTCCTTCATTTTACCAACGTGATCGGCTTGTTATATATTACATCAAAAGAATGTTTAATGATAGGGTAAAACTAGGGATACGAGCCAATTATATGATATATAGCTACATTACATGACCTCGTGCCGACCCAATCACAGTCGTGGGCTGCATCCGGACAGCCCAGAAAGCAGGAGCAGATGCAGTGGACCAAGGAAAAAGCCTTATATACCCGTACCATTTGCATTGAATAGCATGCAATTTATGTATAATGATTAATGAATCATTTGGTCAAAAATGCTATTAAACTTTTTTCAGTTGTAGAATAGTAAAATGGTGACCTTAATTGCACACCGACCCATTTCCCTACAGAGTACGATAAATGCCAAAGAACCAGTGAGTGTTTTCACAACGTAAAAATTACAATATATGCGATCACAATAAGCCTATTACTCTAGTGATGGAGCATAATTGAAAACTGGTTCATCATCCAACAAACTTTGGCTCTTTGGATGTATGTGGTGGCGAGATGCGCAGTGTTTTCTGCGTAAAATGTAAAGTAACCTGTCTATCTCCCATTTTACAAAAAAAAAAAAAAAAACTTGGGTCTATGGTGGTCAATGGTCATGAGAGTCATAATATATCCGAGCAGCTACTCATCAACTACTCTAGCTATATAGGTTTAGGTACTCCTCTGTTATTTTTATCAGAGACGCCTTGCGTTATACATTTTCGGGATAGCCTAACTCAAAGTCTACCCCTTGTAAGGCATTAGTGCACGTATTAATGCATATCACACATCTTTCACCAGTGCTCCCATGATTGGCCTACACATGTGGACTGAAAAATCCTTCTACTATTAAGGAGAGGAGAGGAGAGGAGAGGAGAGGAGAGGAGAGAAATGGACGCCTATCAGGACAGGGGGACCAACGATACTGGATGGGAAGTGAAAGCGACCAACAACATTGGTTGGGGGGAGTCATGACAACATGTATCCTAATTATATTCCTTCTTTATCTATATCCTATCCTTATATGTACACTTTCTCTATTTGTTTGTTTGTACGTCGCAAAACATTAGCAACTTTATTAGCTAGTTAGCCACTCAACCTATGCAGTCTATCGTAAATGAAGTCCATTTGCTAGCACCATTATTGTCCAATTGTTGATTAATTAGTTCTTTTCAAGTAATTATTTCCTTGTGGCTTCGTAACTACGCAAATTAATTACCCAGTTGATTATATCATCAAAGCAAAGCAAAATAAAGAAATTACTTGAATTGAACACCTAATCAAAAATTTTCCATGGTATATAAAGCCGTCCTTAGATATAATTTTACCCAATTAACAAGAGCCATCATAACCTAGAAGAGCCAGTCATGACACTAGGGGGACCTAACCTTTGAATTCCTTTGAATTTCTATAGAAGTTCATTGGCATTTTTCATTCATGTCACAATCATGTTGTCATTTCCATGGCTTCTATGCTCTTATATATACTATCGGAGAACAATTTGTGATCTGACCCCCACACAAATTGAACAATTACTGTATCTCATCTATTTGCCTTGCAGTTGCAACCTTTTCAGATTATTATTGAGTTTCAAGTGTGCGTGTGTGTAGAATGAAAATAAAGCTTGCAAAGGTCGAACGTTTGTTTTTTTGCGAAAAAAAAAAAAACAAAAAACACATGAAGCTAAAATTGGCATTTTTTAATTTTCGGCTCCACTAATGTATTCCAGTGTGAAGGATATCTGGGTCAGAAATTAGCTTTGATAGCTGAGAGGTCTATTGTCTGTCGACATCAACATGTTTTCGTTTCTATTCTCCCACCACCACAACCACCATCCCCCCCCCCCAAAAAAAAGAAAAAAAAAGATAACTGTCCATTGGATTAACAGCTTAGTGGTTATACAAGGCCGTCGGTGCCTCATTCTTCCAAGCAAATTAAACTACAACAAATAATCACCATTTTTTGTAGTGCCCTGTTATTCCTTATCAGCCATTAACACTTTGATTATTTCGTAGAAGGAAAAAAAATTTTCCACTGTAATATATTCTCTCAGCTCATAACTGTTAGTTTTAATTTCTTAACTAGATATTTCAAGTCTAAAATATAACTAAAAATATGAGAAGAAATTTATACTAAAGAAGGCCATCTACTATTGTGTAGTTTACATCTTAACAAATATTAAAAAGAAAAAAAACAAAAACAAAAATTGTTCTTGTAAATTCTAACAATGCATAAAATTAAAGAAAAAATAAACTCTAATAACCCTAGTTAGGAATAAATATTTCCCTTATTACACATCTTTGATCAGTGCCCAAACTTAAAGGGTCTTTATCAATAAAATTATAATTAAGATGAAGATATACATGTGATAAGTGAGATTTAAACTCCATGTATATTACTAAAATTATGTTTTATAATACACTCTCCAAAAGTTAATTATCGTTCATAGTGTAGATTTTATAAAAGTAGATGAAATATAAAATGATAATAGATTAAATTTGTTCATAAACCTCAAAAATTTCCATTTGAAATTGAACACACAATGCATGACCGTGGTAATAATACTAAGTAAATGACCTATACAATGAATTGGCTCGTTTTTTAATGTCGAAGTTTACCTCATATAAAGCCTCTTCCTAATGGAAGTTTAGACAAAATTATAAGTTGTTTGTAATTATATATACTTAGCAATCCTGCTAGAGATTGTAATGTTACCTTTATAATTTCTAACTTTTTAATTATCCAAGTAAACTTATAATCTCAAGCATAATCTCCACCCATATGCTTTATATTTAATTAAAAGTATATTATTATGTGATTTTTTTTAAGTATATAATAAGTAACTTTTTAATTATTACATAAATATTTGAATTATTATGAATTATATTATTTTTTAAAAAATATATCCAATATAAATTCTTTAATTTAAACTTTCTATGAAATAATGAAATTTGTATAATTTTATAATAAGATCAATATCTCACAAAAACAAGATTTGTTTTTACTCCCATTTTTTTTTATGCTCAAACAAATAACAAGATTTCCTTTTGGATGAAATAACATATTCAAGTAGAATTTTTCTTACTCTTGATTACCCACTTCTTTTAGCAAACTATATATCATTAAAATTATAATTAACTTTGTTTAATTGTCTACAAATTAATAAATTATGCAAGACAAAACTATAATATTTAATTGTATGAGTAGATAATTTTAGAACTATATTAAAACATTTTACAAGGTCAAAATTTCTAAAATACACAAATTATATAATTTGAATTTCAAACCACGCAAGCTCACACGTAAATTTTGACAGCTACATACAACAATTATAATTTCCAACCATGAAGATTTAGTCATTGAGCCAATTTATAATTAACATAATACTGTCTTTTCTCCTCAACTTCACCAGAAAGCCAAAGCTTATTTTATCAAATGGGTTATGGGTGTTGCCACGATAGCTATAACATTTATTACATTTAATATGTTATTTTTAAATAACTTAAAATTTAAATTATTAACATTTGGATTAAAATAATGTAGTAGTTAATATGGTGAAAGGAAAAAACATAAGTAATTAACTTATAAATTATATAAAAAATAACTTATTAGGTTAATTAAAAAATTTATCTAAAATTTGAATTAACATGACCTGAAATAATTTAAAATTTTAAAAATCTAAAAATTGATTAATTTAAAATTTAAAATATTGAAAAGTCAAAATCAATTCTATTGGCTATGTCATGGATGTGATATGAGTAGAAAATTACAAAGGTCTTTTTTCCTCAAGATAGTTAATACCTGAAGTCAGAGTGCTTATGATTTATTGCTTCATCTAATCAACTACATAAATGCCTTGTTGTTCTTTTATTTTTGTGTTTGTTTTACCCCATTACTATTTTTACTGAAGTGAGCATGTTGGAATCGAAAAGAGCTATTTTCTAAGTACTCTTAGTTTGTCATTTAATTGTTTGTCTTGAATAATATAAAAATGTAGAATCAATTTGCACAGTGAACGGGAAAGAGACATTTGATCCAATGAAAAATGGGGGACATCCCCATATACAGATATTATTATTAGATGCTGGGACATCATTCATTCAGCTTTATAGCGACCTCCCATTTGTTACCTTTGTCTTTTTGCTTCCATTTCCTTCTCCATCCACTAAATGCACTTTGCCTTCCTCCTCCTACACTCTACTGCCTTTTTTTTACTGAATCTGCAACTCTCTCTCTCTCTCTCTCTCTCTCTCTCTCTCTCTCTCCCTGATTTAGGGTTTCCTCTCTAATGAGAACTCGTCTCTCAAAAATCTGGGAAGCTGGTCCTTTTATTGGCTAAGGCCAAATTACTTTGGAAAGGAAACAAAGAACATCTAGCTCTTGAAACAGCACCTCAAAGGGGGAAAAAAAGGTATACTTCACTTTTTATTCATCTGATCAAAGGAACCTAGATCACAAGCAGGTAAACATATGTGGTTTCTTTATTACTCCTACTATTCTAACAATTTCTCTTCGGGTTTTGTTGTTTTTGAGTAAGGCAAAGGCTAGCTAAGAGACACTACAACCACCCTTGGGCTAAAAGCCTCTGATTTAGGGCTTCTCTATGTTCATCTACAATAACACATATAAATAGGCAATTATGGGAGAACTGCACTGTACAGATCCCAAGTTTAACCAAATTTAAAGGAAAGTTGGTCAATAGAATAATTGAAAATGAATGTTCATGCAAGATGTGCAACTGAATTATTTAGTTTGGAGTCTGAATATCAGTTGGAGAGAGAGAGAGAGAGAGAGAGAGAGAGAGAGAGAGAGAGAGAGATAAAGCTAAATAGAAAAGACAAACTCTGATATCATGGAGACATGCAGAAGGTCTTGTGAGGGTAACGTGCAAGGATCAATTTGTTTTTCAGAATTTTAGTAAGGCTGGGGCATGAATGGAAAATGAAATAAGGCAAGTAAAAAAAAAAGAAAGACAGAAAGACTGGAATGGCAATTTAATTAGCAAACACCTGCGATTGACAAAAATCCAGTAATTAAATGGCCATTTTTTGACAAGTGGAAGTAAATTTTATTATAAGCTAAGACATACAAGAACGTGTATAAAGTAATTCTTTAGTCTACTAATTTGTTTCCAGATTTCTGTGGGAATACATGTGTAGATAAAAAAATAAAAAAAAAATCAGAGGGTTTTGTGTGTGTGTGTGTGTGTGTGTGTTTTACAGGGACAGGCGTACATCTCCATGTATGGATTTCAGATGTTTTTCAAAATAATCTATGAAACTTAAGAAATTCAAGAAACATTATTATAGATTGCTTCCGCCATATTCACTGAGCAGAATTATATACCCTTTCCAGCCCAGAATATTTTTTTGATGGATTCAACAAGAAACTAGAAGAAAACTAGTCAACAATTGACAATAGTAGAGCAAAAGAACACACAAGAGAGTCATAAAAAAACTGCAAGAAAAAAACTTAAGGAAAATCACGGAAAAATATTTATCAGATATGTGTTTACTTTGTTTGTAGAAAAAATGGCTTCATCCAGCTCTTACAATTCACCCTGTGCTGCCTGCAAGTTCCTCAGGAGGAAATGCATGCCAGGTTGCATTTTTGCCCCTTATTTTCCTCCAGAGGAACCACAAAAATTCGCCAATGTCCACAAGATCTTTGGGGCAAGCAATGTGACAAAGCTCCTCAATGAGCTCCTCCCTCACCAGAGAGAGGATGCCGTGAACTCCCTGGCCTATGAAGCCGAGGCACGAGTAAGGGACCCTGTCTATGGCTGTGTTGGTGCCATCTCCTTCCTCCAGAGACAGGTTCAAAGGCTGCAGAAGGAACTCGATGCAGCCAATGCTGATCTGATTCGATATGCCTGCAATGAAATTCCAAATGCAACTGCACTGCCTCCACCATCAGGTTTAAGTCCAACTCATCAGCAACCCATGGCTCCTCGCCAAAGGCCGGTTGATCAATTCAACAGAAGGATAGGTAATGAAGGCGGTTTCTATCAATCTCCTCTTGGTCTGCCTCTTCCTTACAGTGCTCTTCCTTGGAATGAAAACCCATCAGGAAATATCAACGGAGGAAGGGGAGGAGGTGGCGATATGTGATGTGAATTGACTACTGAGTATTGAGAAAACAACTCTTAATGTAGGGTTTCAACATTCAACTTTGATGCCACTCCCAAGGCAGGACCTGCAAGAAACTCTCTTGGTATGGTATTATAAGGTTTCTAGCTATTTCTAGCCTCACATGGGGCTATTTGGCTACAACCGTTTTAATTTAAGTTATACTTGCTTGGTAATGGTCGGTTTGGAAATTATACGTACTGCTTAAACCTAAACCTTAAATATTCTATTAGCATGTCATTTGTGACCTAATAATGAATAAGGCAACGTGTGGCTAAGCTAGCTTGAAGCTTTTTCTGGGTTTTCCTTTTTTGGGTCAGACTTTTATTGTGTTATTAATTACTGCAACTCTTCGGCATGTGCATGTGCAGTTTCCAATTGTGTTTTATTGTTTATGATTAAGAATAAATGATGTATCATAAATTAGGTTTAAAGGGGATTCTCTATAGCTAAGTCTACGGTTTAGTCGTGCTTTACACACTATATATTCTTGCCTTCCTTTCTTCTCAAGGACCACTAGCTCTGCAAATTTTATTTTATTTTATCCTGCTACAGTTAGTGCGTAGAATTCTATTAACACAATGAAACAATATAATATGTGGATGTAAATTGTTCTTATCAAAGGTGTATATTCACCCTTTGCACCACCATTGATTGCATATTTTTAAATATTTTAATGCATAATCATGGATAAAGATAAAACACATATGTACTAATTGTGCAATGTGGACTCGAATGTGTCAAGTTGATGGTGTAATAGAATTTCTTTTCTTTTTCTTTTTCCTTTTTTTTTTTTGTGTCTATATAAGAAGTCAGATATTTCTTTTTCTTAACTTTTGACTCTCCATTAATCGTTCAAAAAAGTTTCCAGCATTTAGCTAAAATCTCATATCGAAATTAAAGAAAGGGCCTAGGCACGTGCTACATGGCGTGAAGAAGTCGGCTTTATTGACTGATTTATCTATTTATTTATTTTGGGGTTGAGAATACATATATGTAAAAGACTAAAACAGTATGTGTGCATAAGACACTGTTTTTTGTTTCCATTGGATCCGATTCATAAAAGGCAGTTGTTGTTTCCCATGTAAGGTTTTCCAGCTTTTGACACACTATCACAAGCCTCCTTACTGTTCTTAAACCCAACTTTTTCTCAGACACAACAGTAGACTACTAGTGTGTAGTGCCTGAGACAAAAGCCATGCCACTGTTGATTTCCACTGACCCTGGTCATTTCTCTGCTCATGCTCATCTCTGGCTTCATTTTTCTGCATTGGTTTTGCGGGTAACAATGGTATCATAATGTTCACGGAATCACCAAATGGGGGTTTAATAAAATCAAAAAGATGAAACCCAGAAAAGTTTAGGGTTAGGGTTTCAAATTGCTCTTAGAAATTGGACCCAGCAATGGTCGATGATCAGCTGCAAAATTCCTGCTTCTCCCAAACAAAAACAGAAAACTAACAATTATTCTTTTGGAGATCCAATAAATATTTTGCCAAACTTCAAGCTATAGCACTACTGTGCTACCGGTATTGCCGTATATGTTTGCGTGCATTTCGAATACTTCATATACATACACATACATCTATAGAGAGAGAAGAGGAGAGGTGGAACTTGTTTTTTCCTTTTGGGTCTGCGTGAGAGACGACTTTTGAATTTCCTTAGTTTCTTCGACTGTCTAGTGCTTTCCACATTTCTCTCTGATCTCTCTCCTTATCTATCCTATCCGTATGCTTGCCTGCGCATGTGTTACTGCGATTGTAAAGGTTAGTACAAAAGCCTCATCACACGACCATCTCTTCAGTTTCTGCTTCACTTTTTGTCAGTCTCTCTCTCTCTTCCAAAACTCATGCACAGTATGCATGTGTTATCTTTTGCTGTGGCACGTACGTATAAGCAGTAACACTCCCATGAAAGCACAGACTCTCTCTCTCTCTCTCTCTCTCTCTCTCTCACCACCAAACGCGCCCCCACAAGCACACTGGAATGTCAGAGACGACCAGTCAGACGATGTAAGACTGTCGTTTTTTTTGGGGGGGGGAGGGTTGATCAAGAAAATTTCCTTTGTGGGGGGCCCCGTGGGGGGGGGGAGGGCCAAGCTTATTGTCCAGCAATTGATCGCCTATTTCTCGAGATTGTCAAATTCTCACCTTTATTATTCTTGGAATTTTGGGAGAACCAAATCTAATCTATGACATCCTGATTTCTCCGCCGTGCAAAATTCCTTCAAGCATTATCTTCACATTGCATCAAAAAAGGTACGCTACAGTATATATGGTATGTATCATTGTGTGTGCTAGCGTATACTTTTTTTTTTTAATGAATAATTATTTATTATTATGACATGTACACACACGACAAGATGTATTATATGTGGTCTAGAGTGGAGGGACGAGCCATCCTAGTGAGAGCAGCATAGCAGGATTTTTTTTTAGATGAATACTACCATTGTTGGGCCCTTTTAAACTGTTAAGAATGCACGGCAGTTATGGTGACTCAGAATTTCAGAATCCGTCAAACCCATCAATCTTTCTCTCTGCAAGCACCAAAGACGTGAGAAAGAAGCAAAGCCATGTATGTGAGCAGGTGAAAAATGACAGTTCTTTTAGATCGGACGAGAAAACCGAACAGGAGCTGCGGTTCCCATCTATTCTTTACCGAAAAGAAAAAAATTCATTGTGTGCTTCGCTTTCTTTCTTCTCGGCGGAACTGCCATTTGGGTCATTAAGGGAGGACTGTTGGGACTCCTTTGGGTCTTTGTGGGCTGGATATACAAGTCTGTGATGCTCAATGGTCCTGATCAGAAGAGAAAGCACTAAACCTTCGGATCTGCTTCATGCAGTGCATTTATTAGTTCCCTCACAATTAACCAATGCATGATGATGTGCGTTAGACATATGGTGTTTGAATATGTTTAATCACTTTCTTTTTTATTCTAGAGTCCGTAAATATTCGATTTTAAGTTGAGTTCTATTCAATTTTTTTTTTTAATGGAATCCTACTTATCTCTCTCTGTCTTTTTTTTTTTTTTCACATTTGAGATTCAATTAACTTGATTTCCTCGAAAAAAAAAAAGTCAAATTAGAAAATCTCTAGTGTATAGGTAGGAATTGAGACCGTTTATTTTAAATACTTGCCACATTAACAGATTTACTAACAATGAGTAATAGGTACTTACAATCGTATTCAATGACGCGACATATAATCTGAAAAAAAAAATAATATTTCTTCTTTTTATTTTTGTTCATTTCTAACGCAATTCACAGATGTGTTTGTTCCATTCTTGGTTTGGAAAGTAGTATCCTTCAAGATTTTTATAGTTCTGATTCTTGGACGGATTAACATTTTTTTTTTATTTTTATTAATGAGCATGGGCCTGAGAGCCTCATATTCAATATTCTATATTTCTGCGGTTTAATAACAAAGTACACAAATTCTATGTTCAGGTGACATTGCTTTGATTCTTTTTCATCTAATGAGTTTTAATACAAGGTGTGAAGGAGCTTGCATTTTGTTCACACAATATATAAGCTCTTTTTTTTGGGGGGGGGGGGGTGGTTAGAATATAAGCTCAATTATTTAGGAATTAAGCATGGTTAGCCCCCTAATTTATAGTATGCCTTGGACATATACCCATGCACGCAGTCACCTATACGGTAGGGCTTATCGTGCCACATGCACGAGTTTCAAGTAAAAAAGGGTTAGTTATGTGAGTAATTTACACTTCACATGCTCATAAACTGTTTATCTTTTTGCAAATTAATACAAAATTATTTCTCTTGTCAGATTGCACTAATGATGATTGTCATCTGCTTTGAGCATAAATTAAAACAAGATTAATGGTTAAAGCAATGTTCTGTTCAACGGCAAAAGCAGCTAATTGTGATGGGAACAAAGGTCCAATGAACAGTTTTAGTGTTGCTTTATCCTGTGTCAAAGACATTCTAAAGTCTTTACTAATTACAAGACCCCGCGAATTTTCTTTAAGACCAACAAGGCCACAACATCTGAGATACGCCACACTGGCACTATCGGCTCTCGCTTTCTAATTAAATCAGTCCAAATGCAGACTGCCGAAAGGCCTCCCCTCACCAGGGTTTCCAACTAGAATCATCATACAACAATATGAAGATCTCAGTTTCATATGTGAAGATTCAGAAAATCTGCATAGGCATATGCAGAGGATAATGTATATTGTTCCCCACGTATTATTCTCGTGTGGCATCGGCTCCTCCCCTGGGAGAGGGATCCGATACCCTCCATTCTAATCATATGCACAAAAGTGTGTTACTTTGGAATATATGGACAAGCTTTGATTTTATGAAACTGACAATTTTCAAGGGAATCTGCCATTGCTAATGGATCAGTTTCATCGTTTAATACTATATATATAACCATCTTTTTTGAGCGGCCTTTTTTACCTCTTTTTTTTTTTTTGTTTTTTGGTTCCTTTGTTTTTAGAGTTGATGAATGGGAGTGAAGACCCAAAATGCAAGAGTAATAATACAAGTCATACGCCCAGGACGCATCAGGTACAGGTTCAGAGGTCCCGCGTGAATTTCTGAATCGATGTAAATTCTCCTTCTCGAACTTCTACGCTCGATCGATGTAGACCAAATTGAAGAAATGGTCTACTTGGAAAACAACGTCATCCGGCTCGGTCCATCCGAACAAAAAAAGACAAAAACACTTTTACATGTGGCCCAAATGGCTCATGAATCCATCTATCGTCCGCTTTTGCAAGGCCCATAAATCGGAATTTGAGAGGCCTTTCGGTTTCTCTGTTATGATCCAGCTTTTTCATGACTTTCAAGTCTGAGACAAAGATGGTTCAACACAACCTACTAGTGGAAGAAGAACAACAGAAGCACAATATACTTGTTGTCTCAGCAATCAGCATTGGCCCCATTTAAGGCAGCTATATATACTAGGCTCAGTTTAAGACTCGGAACTCTAAACCTTGATGATCCCTGAAATTAAATAATTAAAAGGTTAGAAATATAAAAATAAATAAATACGTGTGATAATAAATATGTAATTATAATTATAATTACAGTCATAAAAAAATAGTCTTTATGTTTAATAATCAATAATTATAATTGAATATTATTAACTCATTATCAATTTATTATATCTATTTATTCGTATCCGTGTAACAAAATACAAGGACAGGCCCGGAGAAAACAAATTCTCTGGAAAAATGAAAATTCACTTTTTTTTTTGGATCGGCCCCCAACTTTAAACAACATGTTTCCGAAAGGACACACTGTCCATGCAAGATGCTTCTTCCCCACCAGTTGCCACATGTGTTGCTCCACTTACAGGTGCCCATCTCTCCAGCTCCTTGAATAACACTCCACCTCCTCTGCATCTCATCATCCCTTCTTTCTCCACATTGTTACCATCGCTTAAAAACCTGCCATCCCCATCCATGGCGGAGAGCCAGCAGCAACCTCCACCGTCCTATCAAGAGCCGCAGCACGGAGAAGGCATCCTCGCCGAAAAGGGTCCTTCAACTTCTCAGGTTCTGGCCTTTGTAACCCTTTTACCACTAGGAAGCTTACTACTTTTCCTTGCAGGCAGCACTTTGGTTGTTACCCTCATTGGGCTCGCCGCCACAACTCCTCTGTTTGTGATTTGTAACCCGGCTTCGGTCCCTGCAGCTATTGTCCTCGGTCTGGCCGTGATTGGTTTCTTAGCATCCGGCGCTTTTGAGATCACTGCCCTTTCTTCTTTGTCGTGGATGCTCAACTATCTCCGCAGACTGCGCCGTGCCATGCCGGCGCAACAAGTGGAGCATGCAAAGCGGCGGGTCAAATGGGACAGACTTCGAGGTCAAGAAGGAAAACAAGAGGGCGGCAGGAGTTAAAAGATTTGAGGTCACTCACATGCTCATTTGGGCCCTGGCCAGGCTTGGTTTGCTTTATCCTGTTCTGTTTCTGTACGTGTATGGTCAATCACTAAACGTGTGCGTTTCTTTTATGTGCTGGAAGGTCGAAAGGGTCTTCGTTGTTTTTTATTTAATTCAAATAAAGTTTACTACTTAATTCTTAGTACCTTGTCTATTTGAATCCTTTTGATGGTTAGTTGAAGGCCTCTGTACTTTTGTTTCTGGTCAAATAAAGTCGACTTATTCTTAGTTTAACCCATTTCTTCCATTGTTGATCTGTTCGAGTATCAGACGTGAGAACCTCAAACTCTCTAGTCTCTTATAGAGTGTTTTTAATACCTCCGAGTGAAAGTGATAAATGTGTATTCATTACACGGACACGGACACGGACACCAATTTTCTTTCGCTAAATGGTTACTAATATGTTGGGGTTGCGGGAGTGTGCTGCATATCCCTTGTTTGTCAGAACTCGATTTTAGGTTATGCGGAGAGTTTGGACTGAACGTCGTTTAGGATGTTTGGGGTTGACATTGTATACAAACGGGCATTTAGTTCATTGGGTTCCTTGAGGTCCAGTCTAATAGTAATTTTTATTTCCATCGTGTGCTGTCCAAAAGAAACGACAGAATGGACGGGGGTGGTGCACAAGGATTTCTAAAACCGATTGAAACCAGATGAACAGTAAAATAATATAATTTTATTTAAAATTCTAAACTATTAAATTTATAATATAATATAATATAATTATAGAAATATGATTCTTGTTTCTTCTTGATTCTAGTTGACTTTATTAAATAAATATTTGCAAATTCGTCTCACATATGGATTCATCCGTCGTATATATAATCAAATATTTAATTATTAAGTGTTGAGAGATAATACCATTTTACAAAAAAAAAAAAAAGGTCATGTTCTCGGAAGTGTGGGCCTCGTTTCAGCCCATGCTCAAAGGGCCACCAACTTGGAGCCCGATGACAACTTCTCCGTTAAGGACGGCCCAAAGCATTATAGCATTCGACGGGGTGCTTTTGTTGTAATACTGTAACACTTTCCCGATATTCATTTCTTCTCAACTTTTTCGAATCAATGTGCAGTCATTCCCAAACAGCTCACGAAGTTGAACTTCAGTGGAAAATACCAGCGGCTTGTTGTTTCACCCTGGGAAAATTTGAGCGGCTTTTGTTTAGCATACAGCAAAGGCTGCAATTGTAAGGGCTTAATAATACCTTTTCGTGGTTCAGCTATACATTGTTCTGGCTCCGTTCACCGTTTGCTTCCACATCTAAATGAAGTAGAGAATCCGAATCTAAGGTACCTTGTTACATTCTAAGCTGTAAATTGGAAAGGCTGTGCTCTAAGTGACATTTTTCTTAATTAGAGGAGCATTAGACATAGTACCGATGGCGGCACCGTAGATGCATTCTTTTGCTGTTGGAAAGTGTTGAAGTTTGCCAAGCTCAGGTTTACCTTGTATGCGATCAATGGAAGATATTATCATGCGTCCATTAAAACCTCGGGAACTCATCTCAACGTGCCATTGATGGATTCAACAGGACTTGGGAGCGCTCTTTGAATTTGAGACACCCCCAGGTCGATATACCAATGCCCTTCGGTGTGCCCTGCATGGTCCTCAGGATTTCGTCGTCACTGGGGACTGGGGGCTTCTTCGAGTGCCCTCTTTGGAAGGGTTATCCTTAGCCCAAAGACGTATTTAATAACTAAAAACCTTTTTGACTTCAATATGAATTATATAGTCGAGGGAAATCGTGCTTCATTACTTCTTCTGAGCTTCCAAAAGCTTTCCAGCGTCTCAAAGGGTAACCAACACTAGTAGTCTCATCTATTTACATTGGCTCTCTTAAGCTGATTTTGGACAATCTCTCAATGAATAGATTGATGTTCTCGTCTCTATCCAGGATGCTTATTCTCACATATTCGGGGCCAACTCCAAAATGTTTGCCACTCCTAGACAATATCTTGTGCTGTCGGAGAAAACCTTCACAGTCCTCAATAGGTTTTTCACATTTCAGCCATGCAAAAGCTGCCCAGAAAGACCGTGCATGTATTTAAGTGCCCGTTCATGAAGTTTTCATATAACAAAGCTGTAAATAATGGAATCATCCCGTCTAACTCATATGTACCTGGTAGAGGCTCAAAGGACCTGCCAGAAAACGTGCAGAGTCCAGGGGAGAACTCAGGTAAGCTGAAGAGACCACTTTGTTGCACTGCTGCCCTCAATAGCCTCCACCGCTCAGCCATTTGGCGGTAACCAAATTCAAAGAGGGACAATTTTATGCTCGTGGGAAGTTCGCAGCTGTCAGAGACAACTTCTAATACTTTAGCTGCTCGCAGCTGTGAATCCTTTGACACGCCTATTGTGCTGAGTTCTATGAATTTGGTCATCTTCTTCGCTATCTCCCGGTCCTTAACAAGAGCCCAGCTACAAGGTGCAAAATCAAAATTAGAAATATCAAATGGTTTCAACAATTATAATGTGTTTTTATCTGCAAGTTCATCTCAAACCAACAAGTATCTGGGCAAATAGCTCCCATATGATAATTACAATTGAATGGCTTACCCAATTCGCATCCCAGCATGTCCTGTGCTTTTTGAGACAGTGAACAGCATAATCTCATGATCAGCAGGAGAGGTTATGGGTGTATATTGAGGCCAATAATAAGCTAAGTCATGAACCAATATCCCTCTACTTCTGTTGACGACAGCCTGCCTGGAATAACCGTCAGGATTATTAGGAGAGGTAACAAGTTCAATATATGGTCCCTCTTTATTGAAACTCTGTGCATCTCCAGCCCATTTGTAGAGTCCGGACTTTAGGCAGTCAGTGATAGCTGGATAAGACTGCAGGAAATCAACTAAGTTATTATCATACAAACAATCATAACCGTCTGGGCCTAGCCTATTGGCATTTCCATTGAGATCAAAATTTTTTAACAGTTAAGGCTTACTGTTATATCCATCAACGGTCTACATATAATGCCTTAAGGTACAACTCAAAGCAGGAATAGGCTTTTAGATACAAACTTAAGTCTTCTAAGGATTTGGCAGAAAGTAGTTTTGATAGGCGACAAGATCAAAGGAACTTTTTAACAATAAAGTTTCCTGATGTAACACTAGACTTTTCAACTAAAATCTTGCATAACATGGACCGACATTTGCATTAACTTTGATCTTTAATATTTCACCATAAGGTCCCGACCAAACATGTGCTAGCATCTATTAACCGACAAACAGCATGAGCACATGATACAGTTCATCAAGACATCAAACAATGTTATTTCAGATAAGATGTAGTCAATAAGAAAGGGTGATTGACTTAAGATTACGCAACATCCTATTAGATATTATGGATCTGGAAGTATAATGGACATATACAAGAATTATGATCTAGAAGGTGAGACTGTAAAAGTCATCAAATGCACAATGAATATATGGGATATAAAATAGTCAAAGAGGTCAATATTCTAGCCCTAGTGCAGAGAACTCCAAAAGGCATTTAACTACATCAACAGAGAAACTGAGGCACACAAAATGTCCAGGTGAATCTCTACTTATCCTGAAATAGAACTCACAGAATAGTAGGGTGCAGCAGATACAACGCCGATGGGTTCCTCTGCATCTTGCGGGGAGAGTGCATACAATACAGCTTGATATAGCTGCGTGGAACCCGTCCCAACAACAATGTAGCGATCCTTGGTGACAGCATTGCCGACAATCTTGTGCAGTCTAACAATTTGCCGGGAAAAATCAGGCTCCAGGAACCAGCAAAGGTTGCTAATATCAGAGAAATAACTCACTGATTGCCAACCAGGAATCACAAGAGTGGACTTGTCCCCTACTTGCTGCCAATAGCCCTCATACATGGTAGGATCCCCACTGCACTTTGCAGCACTCACAAAGTTAGAGGTTTAAATGTGATAGTTCGGCTATCATATCAACGCAAAATCATATCTTAAACAGTAAGATTCACGAAACCACCAAATAGTAGAAACAAAGAGCAAATAAGTGTTTATTCTACTGGCAAGTGGTTAACACACTGCACACTGTGATAAGAGGTATACATGTTTATCCCGCGAGGCCAAATGCTTATTTCCCGAATTCAAACGTGCCCGAATCCAATGGGGCGTTGATTTTGAGGACCCCACTTGAGGGTCCATGTGAGACCACCATAATCAACGCCCTATAATGTTTCGGGATGCCAAAATAGCAACTGCTCTTGTTTTAAAAAGTTGGCAAGGGAATGGTTTGCAGATTCCAACCTCAGCTTTTCCTCCCCACCACTGCACTACACTTCCAAGAACAAAAGAGGGAAAAAGTTCTGCAGTGGGATTCCAAAGTAGAGTGAGCGGCAGGTATGGGAAGGCAGCAGTGGTAGGTCGCTTTCTGAGAAGATGAATGATTAGATCATTTATATGCATGGCCACGCATCATATCATATATATATATATATATATATATATATATAATATTCGTGTGTGATGCGCTGAGCAAAGGTCTAGTTTTGATTGGTATAGAAATCTATGAAGGACCCACAAAATGGTAGATCCGGAAAACCCCCACACCTTCCCCATTATGACCCAAAAAGCTTGTGCAAAAGTATTACACAAGGAAAAAGTCCTCGGATCTAAGACGCACAAACATGTGCACACAAAAACTCTCCCCAGATCTTCCCAAGGGCCCAAAAGCAGAGGCAGCATGCACCGGGCACAGACGACCCACATGCAACCGACAAACAAGAATCTCACCCCCACCCCCCAGCTGCCTTCTGGTGCCCTGTGCTAACATGCACCCCGGCTTTCTCCAATTTTACAATTTTTTTTCTTTAATTCTCGGGCAGTTTCAAAGTCCGGAAGGCCAAAAAATAAGGCCCCAAAAAGCCCCCAAATCCAACATCCGCCATAGCATCTCCATAATACCACCGATGACGTGTCTTTGTCAACAGTGGCAAATTAAGCAATGACATCAACACCACACTGTAATGGAAAAATCCAATGAATTTAATGACAACAAAAAGAAAAAACTGAAGTTTACTCTGGGTTTGTTTGTTTTTTATTGTTTTTTTTTGGGGGGGTTTCCTCAATTTCGACCCGGAAAAATGATAATTAGAATAACAAGAATAGGCATTGTCTCACAAAAATGTCAATTTTGCCGAGACAATACCAAACTCCACCGACCAGAGCCACTCGTACAACTTAACAACTGATGCACCAGGAAAGCTGAGAGAGGTCGGTGTTACATATTATAATAACGTCCTTTACGCGAAGGGACATGACACCTAACCAAAAGGACAAACAAAGCCCAAAAAAGAACAAGAAAAGTAACGAAAACAAACAGAGTTAGTCAAGGACTCACTGGTCGAGATTTATGACTCGCTCTGGGTCCGCCCCAGTGCAGAGCCTCGTCGAAGAAGAAGAAGGAGCTGCACACATAGAGGGTGTGCTGGGCCATGCTGGTGGTGGGATAGCTGAACCCCAATCGACATCTTTTGCCGCTTCATTCATAAAAGCAAACCTGTGGTGACCAAGAAGGTCGCAACTTTTATAGACAGAATTCAGAATCAGGCTTATATTCAGAGCCAGAGACAGCGCCAGCCAGGACCTTGGCGATATAACAGCACTCAAGAACCCAGCCATTTCTCTTACAAAACCTGAACAAAATGTAGAAAACTGAAACGAACGGAACAAAGAAACTGGGACTGCCCCAGTTTCAGTGGGGATGGTGAGAGCACGAAGGGTTGTGGAGATTATAAAGCAGAAATCTGAGAACAAGAACAAAAAGAATCCAGTGACAAATGGATGGCAGATAGATGAAACGGTTACAACAACTATAGGTTTCTGTGCAAACAAGCAGAAATTTGAAATCTTATACAGAAGAAAAGTAGGATGATTTCGGATGGTTTTGAGAGACTTTTGGCTGGACTCCAAAGACCCTTTATTGAAACCAACAGCTTTATTTACCTGTCAGATTCCATGGCCTCCAGAGCATTCCTAATGCATGAAAATTCATGAGCTTTTTACTAGAACCCACCCAAGCTTGGTTCCTTTTCAATGCTCAAAATTAAGATAAACATCAACCCAAAAAAAAAAAAAACACTTTTGAAAATAGATAAATAAGAAATTAGTCTTCTTGAGAGATTAGCTTTTTCGAGGTTATCCTCCCCCATAAATTAAAAATGGTAGTACATTTACTTTGATATATTTAATTACTTAAATTAAAAAGTTATAAATCTGAAATGACAGTTAAAAAAAATTAATAATTATGTGTCCAATAAATTAAAATTTTTGATTAATATATTTAATTAATTGAATTAAAAGATCCTAAATTTAATACGACAGTTAAAAAATTTTAATAATTATGAAAAAATAAAAAAGTAATAAAAAATTAAAAGACTATTAAATCTCTTAAATTAAAGAGTTCTTGTCGAGGAATTACATTTAAAAAAAGAAAAAAAAAACACCATATTCGTGGGTTCGTGATAAAAGGAAAATGAAAACAAAAGAATCAAATCAACCGAGATTTCCAACACAGAAACACTGGCCCCCCCCCCTTTTTTTTTTTTGTTGGGTTTTATTTTGGACTAACCAAACGTAAGAAACAGAGAACAGAGGAACCCAGAAATGGCGTGTATAGGAATTGGGTTGCTAAAATTCGCTGGGATGACTAAAAAGATTTAATTTTTCTCGAGAATCCAGGAATCCGGATGAGATTTTTCTCGGAAAGTTGCAGAGATCTCGAAGAACGACTCACATTTGCGTTTTTCTCTGAGTATACGAAAAGATTCACGTGTATAGTTATTTTCTTTTGAGGTATATACCATCTTAGAAGTCCGAGCAGAGGTTAAAAGGCTGCTGCTGCGCTCACCCCTCGGGCTCTGTTTCGCTTTTCTTTTCTTCTCTCTTTTTTCTTTCTCCCAAAAAACGTTTTAGGCCCCACCCTTTTCTTCTTTAAATCTTTTTAATCTTTTACTTTTCAGATTTGGTTTGTGACTTTTAAGAAAGTAAGGCAAAAGAAGGCCAGTGTTTCTGACGGTGACTTCTTTTTTATTTATAAAAAATTTATTAAATTATGAATTATATAATATTATACTTATTTTATTTTTATAAATCATACATATAAATATAAAATTAGATTTCGAGAATTTGAATATAAAAATTTCAAATCTTAAGAGGTGGTTGAAAGAATTCGTTTTGATTCTCTATTCCTTCCGAGTATTATACAATTCTTACCCCCCCCCCTTTTTTTGGTTTTTTCCCCTACCATTTTGGCAAGACCGTGCGCACAAAATATTTCAGAATCTCGGAGTGACCCTCTCCCTGATGGTCGCACGTCTTTCATCCATTTACACTTTTCCTGTTTCCCAAACTCGATTCCGTCCATAATGTTTGCTCGAATGGCTGCCAATTCCTGTTAGATTCTCGGGAGCTAGCAAGTATAAAATAGGAGTCAAATTAAGCAAAATGGCCATAAATCCCCTTTAATCATACTCGTCACAACAACCTATGATATCAGCTGGAAACACAATGGGGGCTAGTTTAACATTGTAGAGTAGAGTAATAATTAGAATCAAGCCTTAAAGCCTCCGGATTACGGTAGGTCACAAAAATGGCAATCATTCTTGGACCCCAAAAGCTACGAGCAATCAAACAAAACAGAATTATAACGAAAGGGATCGAACAACCAAAATTCATTCTGTACACTGACTATGCTGGACCTCTTGCTTTATATTCAGGGTCCACAGAATATGCACTCTCGGATTAAGAAGCACCGGAGCATTCAATCCCTTGTGGGGGTGGGGAGGGGGAGGGGGAGGGGGACCTTATTTATTGTTCCTGAGAGCTCAGTCATGGTAATCTTTTCAATTTTCATACATCAACCCAAAATAAATTTGAAGGAGCCAAAAGAATCCCAAAAAAGTCAGAATGGTCCTCCATCTACGAAAGCTTGAATCTGCACTCATTAAAAACCTAGTCCGTTTTCTTGCTCAAGTTGCATACCAGCCAATCACGAATTTCTTTTTCGTCAAAATTAAAATTCATATATTTGTAGAGCTTAACAGAGAAAAATATATGTATAACTACTTATTATCTAAAGAAAAATTAAACAACAATATTTAACAAGTAACATAATAATAATTTAATAATATTTCACTTAATTTTATAAATAATTTATATTATCTTATATATTACTATTTAGTAATATTCTATGGTTTATTATTTTGACGGTTTATGGGTTTTTTTTTTTTTTTTTTAAATTATGGTACGAGACGGTATAAGTAAACTGAATATACAGCATATTACTCGGTTTGCGCCATCCTGACGTGGCGTGCTGTACCGAAGACTTGAAGTCAATAATCTGCGGAAAGCATTTCCATTTAATAAAGGCTCTCTTATTTTCCATTTATTTTTAGGTGCCGTTTAAATGACGGTATTGGGAGTTTCGGGACACTTTGTCAAAAGTGTCATTTAAATGCAATACCTTTCTGTATGCCAGACAGCTTCAAGTAATAAAATTTTCCATAACCTCTGGGATTAATATTTTTATTTTTAAGATAATTGACGTTAAAAAGACTGTATCTTTCACTCCAATTCCATTGCATTAAATGCTTATCCCTCTGCCAACTATCACAGTTCTCGTGCCAAAAACAACTCGAACATGACGAATTCGAAGACCACTCGTTTCGAAGTGGACTTGAATTGAACCCACTGGACTCGGCTGTTTTAACGCCTCTAGACACACGCTGCAATGCTACAGCACCCCCCCCCCCCAAAAAAAAAGAAAATGAGACTTTGGTTTGATACCCGGATTCGTTGGAAGACTTAAATTATATATCCAACAATTGGCATTTGTGATGTGGTGGGAGCTTATGTTCTTTTTCTTTCTTTTTTTTTTTTTTTTTTACAAAAAAAAGAGTATATTTTGAATATAATAATTATTACATCTTTCTTATGAAAAAAATTTTATCATTTAAATATTATCAAATTTAAATATATATATATATATATATATATATATATTTTATACTTGACTTCAATGTTAACAAGTTTGAAACTCTAACATTAAGTATCAAACTAAGTACATTAATTTTTCTATAATGAACATCAATCCAATGACTCAAATATAAATCAATACAAAGAAAAATACGCTGAATTATTAACTAAAGTGTTACTTGGAAATCGTGGGAGCTTATGGTCTCAAAACATAAGAAATGACAGCAAAGAAGGTGATGCATTGCCATCACTTAAGGTAGAGATTCAATGGAATTCAAGACAATTTAAGCGAGAAATTGTGCAGTGGGCTTTAAAGATCATACGTAGAAACGAATCCTTGAAAAGGAAACACGGGAATAACAAAGAGAAGCATTATTCTTCTGCCTTTTCTGTTGATTGGAAAATGCATCATTAGGCATAAGATGAGCTTCTCCCATATCCCCCTTTTAACCGACCATTCTAATGCTAGACCTGTTTGATAATGAAAAAAGATGATGAATACATAGGTTCCATAACTACCAAATCTATTTACTGTAAACGGAAACCCCATTTCATGTCAATGCTTGACGTGTCTAATTTGCATAGCAGCCAAAAAGAGACGTGGCAAAAGCCTTTCAATTGGAAAAAGTAGATGAACACATACGGCTAGTTGACTGTACAATGCAGATGTTATACACAAAGATGAGCATTTGAAAATTGAAAACCTGTACCACCCCTAGGCAGCAACCACCGACACTTGTGACGTTGAGGTTACTCTCTGTTCATTATATTATCCAGCACCGTATTCAGGTCCACCGTCTGTCCATTGTCCGTCAGTTTTTTCATTGTTGCTCTCACCAAGTCCCTCCGAAACCCCATAGCAACAACCTTGTCAACAACATCATCAACTGAGACACCGTTTCCACTCCCACTGGAGTCTGATTCATTATCCACAATAGAGGCAGTTGGAATAGCACGAGGTATTATCCGAGCAGTGGGCAATTTTACATTACTGCTTCCATCCCTTGATCCTGGAGGAGATGACAGGGATCCCAAATGTTTTGTAGCTGAAATGCTATGGTGATTAGGAGAAGCATCAGAATGAAAGTGATCAGTTGCATAAACTGGCCCCGGCAGTTGTGGTCCTTGTGCTTGTGAAGACAAAGAAGTAGGCTCTGAATAACACCTCCATGACGGCAGATCAGGGACTTTGTGCATATTATCTGTGATTGATTGTTGGGAAGCATACGACCAACCAGGTGGCCGAGAGACTTGTAGGCTGCTGTGGCTTGAAATAAAAGTGTTTCCTCCAGAATGATGATTCAATTGACCATATCCTGTGGGATTAACTGCAGTTGAAGTTGGGGTTACAGGAGGCATATGGCTTAACAATGAGTTTGGAGGAAGATGAGGTGGCGATAGGTAGTGTTGATGAGTACAAGGTGATGGCTGTGACTGCCGAAATGGCGGCACATAGTATAGCTGATGCGTAGCTTCAGAAGTTTGAACTGGCACTGGGTTGTAAGATTCTTGCTTTGGAAGAGAGGGAATCATGCTCTGAGGTAAGTGGCTAGAAACTGGTGTAGGAGTGGGAATATTATTCACTGCAGGTATGGCAGGGGTCGTTGTTGTTTGAGGTGCTGTCTCAAGATGATACTGCAGAGGTGGATTCATGATGTTAGACGAGATGGCAAGAGGTTTTGGACAAGAAACTGGAATTAGAAGTGGTTGTAAGGGTTGCTGGGGGCCAGATGATGAAGATCCTACACCAGACCTTGCTTGATCAGTGCTGCTTTGCTTTGCCGATTGTGGATCTTTCTTGCACGATAGAAGCTTTGCCAGCCGCAGCTTCACCTCTGCTATCTCCTTTTTATCTCTCAAATCATTGATATCAACCTGGACCTGTGGGAAACCATTCACAACCCGTATGTACCATACCGGAGAGTCATCAGTAGAAAGAAAGCACTATTTGTGCATCACAAGTATAAATTCTAAAGACTATCAGCATCTCAAATAAACTGGGCCTTCTACAACTTTGGTAAGGCAATGTTTTAGAATCCAATAAATTTAGGACAGCAACAACCAATTTCTAGTCTTGGTGTTGGATGCATCCCCTCAATATTGAGCAGCTGAAAAACAAGCAGGCCAAACTGTCAAAAGTAAATGCTTACAAGCAATAAAAATGGTCTGGATATATCATAGTTGGCAGTAACAACTCATATTTGTCAGAGAAAATAAAGATACACCGTGGAACCGAAAGGTAGCAAGGAAAAAGGAAAAATGAACAAGCATAAAAACTGTTGCTGAAGTTAGCAATGAGCAATGAGATACAAGCCAAATACCTAAACCCTCCAATTCCTTCTGTCCCATCTAAAGTACAAAGTGCAGGTACTGGCAGGACTAATGTACTTCAACCTCAAAAATCAACTAAACTATCTCACATTGAATAGCTAAAATATCACAGACATAACACTGAATAAAAGTCCCAACCAATTGGGTAGGTTTACAGCACTAAAATAAGGAAAGTATGATATCAGGTATCTGAACAACCTAGTATATCCAAAATGGTGGCAGCATGCTGTAATCGTACAGCAAGATATCCAGTCCACAAACCTAAAATAACTCAAAATCTATCCACCACATTCACTCAGTTGTCTTCTTATAACAACTCTGAAAACCCCAATTTCACCTGCTGTATACCTGTTCCTGTAATCCCAACCAAGGATAGAGCAATTTTCACCAATGTTCTAAAAAATTCAAGCAATAAATACCACTTTAAAAGTACCAGATCTGGCCTTCAGCTCCATCTCCTCAATTTTGCTTCACACTAATATGCCACAAAAACGTAAGGAAATATCATCAAATCTGCCCATCAATCTGCATTCTTTTACGAGCCTCAACGAGAAGATATCCATGCCATGTATTCTATCCAGAGAAACTCATATCCATTTCAATGATTCTGCCCTTCTTGTTTTTCATCACCATCTCTCCTCCTTCCCTGCTCCCCTCTCCTCCAACCCCAGCCAAAGAAAAGGGTAAAGAAAAACCCTCACAATCTTCACTCCATTACACTAAATGAAATATTATGACTTGAGAATGAACATTAATCAAAATATGAAGAGTTTGAAACTACCTCCATAAGAATACTTTCTAACTCCCTCTGCTTTCTCTCTGTTTTCCCATGATAAAACTCAATCACATCCTTCAAGTCATCAAAAGTACTTTCTAGCTGAAGCGTTCGACTTTCCATCTGCGATAATCGTGCACTGAGACCCTTGATTGACTGTAGCAAGATGTTAGTATGTTCCTTCATCTTTCTGTCAATTTCTGAAACCAAAGTCACTCGGTTCCCGCTTGTGAAATTTGAGGAATCGTTGTGATCCATACAGCTCCAACCCTGCAAGCCATTATCCAAGCAACATTTCATGCGTCTAGGATTACCAATGTGACAGATACTGGCAAGTAAATATTTTCCGGAGGAATGGCCCAAATAGTTGCATCTGGTAATGAGCAATTTATGCGGAGCTGAAGTAGGAATTGTTATTTATAAGTTTATCAGTAACCAAAAACCCCAACTTCAGCTAGCAATAAAACAAAATTAAAAACCAAATAAACTAATCTCAAAGCCAAAAATAACATAAAGATTTGATCTTTCGCAGGAATTTCCAATAACAGAAACACAGCTGACGATCCACACGAGTGTTCGTTTTTCCTCCTTCCCTCTAAAAATATGCATTTTGTTCTTCAAGACTTCGACAAGCTGTCCGAATTTCTTACGTTTTCCAACATCTTCTCGGTTAACAAACAAGACAACGCATAGGAGAAGTGAGTGAAAAGGTAACCACAAACACACAAGAAGAAGGGAAAGGATAGAGGAAAAAGAGAAAAGATGATACCCTGGGATGGGTCCCACGGAAGTCTTTGTTGCTAGACGGAGCGGGATGAATCCGAAGTAAATCGAAACTATAATCTCCGCCGCGGCCGCCACCACCGTGGTCGTCCTCGTCGTCGTCCTCGTCGTCGTCGAAAATGGATGGTTGGGACTCGGAAAGTCGGGTGATTTCCTTATCCCAGAACTTGGACGAGTTCATCCTCTTCAGTTCAATATCCCTGTTCCCCTCACTTGGTACGACAGGCAACAATGATTTTGAGAAATTTGTAAGTGTATTTCCCTTTTTTTTCTTTTGCCTTTGGATTATTATCAGTTATTATTATTATTATTCTATAATAATGTCCTCCACGTTTGATCGTTCCAGTTGGCGGTGCCTTCCACTGGCCCACACAGACAGAATATACCCCAATTGGGCAGTAAATACAATTACATATCAAACACAAAATTATTCTATCAGAGAGAGAAACAAAAATTTAAAAAAAAAAAATTAAAAAAAAAACGGATCAACCACAATTATTAATTATAATTAATAGTTACAAATCAATAGAATATTGCAATACAATTTGGTTAAATTAGTTGTATAAAATTCAAGATTTTTAAGGGTTATTGTCACTTTCATTATAATTCTAAATTATTAAGGGGAATTAGTATTGGACATCTGTGAGTGCTTTCTAAGGTAGGGGATAAAAGCAGCTGCTGGTAGCCATATTGCTTGACTGAATTTGCATTTCAGACCCCGTTGATTTAAAGGGCAAATCAAAATTTCTGAAGGAAATGGAACACTTCCAAAATATGTATTCAATTTCTGACAATCCGGAAGAATTAGGCCATGGGACTTGAATTGTGACCATAGAATCATCGTCATCATCGCAGAACATCTTCATTTCTCCACTTCCCTTCATTCCAACTCTCACTCCACCCCCATTCTCGTAGCCCTCCATCCACAGACTGAATTGCACCCCCAGAGTTGCGCATATTCACCAACCCAATCGGAGAAAAGTGGACAAGGTTTCTTTGGCGAGACTTGAATGGGAGAAATTGTGAGTAGCCCATGATTGAATGGCTCTAGAGAAATCTCTGAGACCTCTGTGAACTTCACGAGCTTCGTTTTACTTTCCCAGGACATATAGACAGCAAACGTGTCCACTCCTGCAATGGAAATTGGGCTCTTTCCCTTCTTCCGTTCAACATCACTGACACTTGCCAGACATTTCACCCTGCTTGAAAACTTGGCGTGGCCTTTGTTCCTCCGGGCTATGAAGCACCACCCTCCTCCTTGACAATTATAGAGCCCGAGAACTCCTGTATACCGTTGCAAGAAATGACAAAAAAATTCAGGACAAGTAAGAAAATATTCATATAGTTTTGAGAAGAGTATAATTAAAGTTTCTTACTTTGTTAAGTTTCCGTATCTCGAGCGTTGTTTTCCCATCATGTAAAGGGTCGTCAAACCAGCAATCTCTGGTAGGCAGTGTAAAACTTTGGCAACGTAAAATAGATCCATCAGGCAGAACCAGGCGCTTTTTCCTGACGCATTCACTTATGTAAATTGGTCCTCCGGGCATTGCCCGGGAGGCAGCATGGAATCCAACAAGAGGGTGGCTGGTTTGGAACATGTCCCAATCTGGGTGTATGAAAATTGTCATCCAACACAATGCACCATGCGACGCCCTTGTAACCAGAACATCCCATTTGGGTCTCCTGCAGGGTCGGCACCCAAAAATAATCTCCTGAAAAGATTCGCGTCATCATGTAATTCAATTGTACATATCAAGTCAAATGTCAATTCATTGCTGCCGTTAATGCCAGCTTTTCTTTGTTTCTTCCCTAATTATGTGAAGATGGCCACCAACGCGTCCAAGAGATATGGCCTCTGTTCCAAGGAACATGAAGTCACTGCCTTGCTGCTCGCTGGCAATAACACCGTTTCCTTTGAAATGCTTCCTCATAGAAGCTGTCAGTGCTTTGCAATACACTTGAGAAGCCTCAACTTGCCCACCACAGTCCTCGGACACCAACTCTAACAGCTAGTCAATTTCGTCGCGCGGGGAAAAGTTTAAAAAGTAGCATAATTTATGATGAAAAGAGGAGTTAAAAAAAGCATTAATATAAAATAAAAAATGTATCGGAACTTGCACGAATTACATCAATCTTGACTCCATCAATCCCCACTGATTCAAGGTGAGAATGTGAAGTCCCTCGTACAAACTACAAGCCAGCCTTGGTGGGATTCCATATTTCAGTATGTTGTTGATGGCCAGGTCATCCATTGACTTCAGCAGACCCTTAGACAACAAGGGTTTAACAGCATTAGACTCGGGCATACCCGGTGCATTTGGTCTAATCCCACCCCATTATCCAAGAAATGCATGCCAAACATAACTAGTGCCCTAAACTCCTCTTTAAGGTCCCTGATAAAGGCGCCCATGACTTTCAATGGCACCTTGGAGCTCTGGCAGTCTCTGAACTTGCAATTCACTTCAAACGTTTTAAGCCTAGGACTCTCTTTGGAGCTCAATTCCTCTGAATCTAAAAATGAAACCATTCGGTCCATGTCTTCTATATCAGAATTGGGCTCTTGGTCATCATGGCATATAGATTGCCAACCATGCTCAATAAGGACCCAGCCTGGAGGGCAACCTCACTCCACTAGGCCCTTGACTCCTTCTCTAACCCCTAAAGAGTCCACAGCACGGTAGAATGCATCTCTTGTGCACCAACCAAACCTGTCAATAATACTTGGTGGGGTTTTCCCCTCAAGAAGTCTAAACGTGCCTAAATGAACCCAAACCACTTCGACTGCATTCCTGACAAGCCTGTATGGGTCATGACCAACATGCAAATACAAACAACTCCTGAACATGGAATGACGCACACGTGTGGTCCACTTTCCACACGAATGTCTATGTTGTCATCAATTCCAGCCTGAAGTGAAGACCTACCTAAAGGGTCCTTCCAATGAGTGGAAGAAGGAGTACATAAGGTCGCTCATTGTCATTTTTGCTCAAAATCATCATCTGGGTCTCAGTTTTCCACATCTTTTCCACTGTGGCCAATCCAGTGGGTGGTCCACCCGACTTTGAACCTGAATATGCTTATGAACTTTATGCCATCGAGCCCACCTATGGGTGCTGCGTGCCAGCTCCCTAGGCTCATCCGCGTCAAACCCCACAGAGCAGCCTACCGAGGTTGAAGGCGTGACAGTAATGTTTTTGGGGACATTTGTGAGAATTGGATGCCCATTAGCAAGAAAATTTGATCTTTCTAGTGTCATTGGCCACGGTAGCTCCACAATCAACCAGCCCCATTGAAGGCAAGGCATCTTTCCTTAAAGGTTGGTACCATTAGTGAGAAATTATTGAATGTTTTGATGGCTAGTTTAGAGAGACAAATATATGGGAAAGACGCAATTAAATTCTAAAGGATAGTCGGTGTCGGTTCGGTGACCCGGCCACATTTCTCATTCTAACCCGAACCGAAAAGGTTGGGAAGCAGTACTATGTACCAGGAGAAGCAAATGTGTTTTCTTTATTTTCGAAAATGATTTCCACAAAAGAAAAATAAATAAATAAATAAATATATATATATATATAGTAAAAAATATTAAACAAATATACGCCAGTCCTTTTACAGTCCGCAGAGAGACCAGCGGGAGCCACGTGGACATCTCGGCCGTAAAACGTGGCTTTGTGCACGGGGATTCCTTTTTGGCAATTCGCCTGACAACCGCCGACCGACGGAGAGACAGAACACGGTTCTCCTTGGGACGGAACACATGTCGCCGTAGCTCTCCTTTTTCTACGTTGTTTTTCTCGTTTTATTGTTTTTCTTCCAAATTTTTTTTATTTTTTTTCTTTTTCGGAAGCTGTGGAGTGCGGATAAAATACGCTGGCATTTCTTTACAATGTATATTTTATCTATTTATTTACATTTGTCATTCTTAACAAGCTTATAAATTCATTTCTTTTTTTTTTATTAAAATACCAATCGGACGATAAATTATATAATAAAATAAAATAATTTTTTTATTCTCAAAAATTATATATTAATTTTTTAAAATTAAAATTTAAAATCTGAATAATATAAATTTACGTTCATAATCACTGAATTGTCCCCTAAAGACATGATTACTTTTTTTTTAATTTATAAAAATTAGAGATTATATTTTAAATTTTGAATTAAAAATTCAGATAATTTTATTATTAAATTTTATAATTGGTTTACGCATATTGTCATAGGATTAGGCCCAATAATAAAAGTCTTGGGCCTCTTGGGTTTTTCTGTCAGGCAATTTACAGTTAGGTGGCCCAACATTATGGCAAAAACCGAAAAGCAAGAAAGAAGGAGAAGAAGGGCACAAAAATGGCAGGGGGCACAGAAGGAGAAGCCCAATGCGAGGAGACAGACGGGGGTGTAAGCTGTTATGTGTGGGATGAAACCACCCAGCTTTACTTCCATGCCAGGTCCCTTCTCTCTCTTTCTCTCAATCAGCAAATGTTCCGAAGGTTTATCTTCTCTAGGATCATAAGAAAACATGATGAAACTAATAGTGCTATAATGACTTGGCTTTGGCCAAACCTGATCTCATTGGTTTCCCTTTTGTTGTGCCAAAAATCGCTTCAGTAGCGGATTTTACCATGACCCAGTTGCTGGCTGGTACTACAGTAGTCGAGATGGATTTTATTACAAGTTTGAGAATGGAAGTTATGTGCTTTTGGAATCCGACAAGGTAGTGTTAACGTTTGGATTAGTTTGATTGTTGCCTTGCCTGCTTTGTTAGAATTCTGTTTTCTTGATGCCCCCCCTTTACATAATTCAATTGAAATACTTTCAATTCCAGTTTAATGAACGTGAACCTCGTGGTTGCTAGGGTGCCGTTCTTGATAATCCTGCTCAAGATCAGTCATTTACTCAAGACCATCGCGCAATCAATGAGAATATGTCTCCGCTGCTTTCTGATCAGTCTGATGCTCATCAATTCCCAGGAACTTTTGCTGATGAAATTCCTAGGGGTGAGCAATTTGAGCATGATGAATGTTGTTTTCTATTATGGCCTATATATATTTCTTATGACAAAAGATTCCCAGATATCTGTGGTATTTTGAGAAATCAGTATACTTTTTACACTTTATTTCACGGACTTTTAATTAAGTTTCCTGATACCATGTATATTGCAGTAGATATTGGTTGACAATTTCAATACAATACCTGATGAGTACCAGAAAGCATCTCTGTTTACTATCATAGCAACGTGCCTGATAAACCTTGTTCAGGCTTTCTTGTTTTTGAACGTGTGCCATTTGTTCAGCTTTGGAAAGCCTTCATGGGGATGCCTTTCTTTAGTGTTCTATGTTTCTTAATGAGTTAATTAGTGGTTATTTTTTATCAGGATCTACAGACTGTACCAGCAGTGACACAGCAACTGAAAACCTTCCTCCACCATCAGAGTGGTATGCTATGTCAGGGACTTGAAGCCTAGTTTTTCTGCATCAGATGCTGCTTGATTATGCATCTACTAACAATGATATATACTTTATCCAGGTTAGAAGAAACACTCATCAACCTTTATCTTTCTGGATACAACCAAGCATCTAATGTTGCTGAGGGTTCAATGATGTCTTTGGAAATGGATGGATCAGACAGCTGCAAGATCTCAGCTGATGGTTTGTGATGCCTTTTTTTTTTTCTTCAAAATTCTGTAGATCTTGATTGAAACTTGACCACTCTGAATGGAAAGCTAAAAGGTTTTTTTTTCTTTTTTTTGGGCTGTTGTTGTCAAGGTGCAGGAAATGATGATATTGACATGGTAGGAAAAGGTAAGATTGATCAGAACACAGAAGGCTATTGTAGCTTAATTGATCGGCCTGAGAGCACTGTAGATGAAGTTATTCCAGGTTACTTGCCTTCTTGATATTCATTTGATAAGGTTCTTAATGTACCATTTTTTTTTCCATGTCTTATCTCTTTGTGGTTACTTCCTTGTCTTGGCCTATAATTTGTTGAGCTGTTCAAAGTTTTACATAGATCTTGTCATCTTGGTGAGTACATCTAGTAACTATTGTTGTTGAAAATTTAATTGCCTCCTTCAGAATCTTTGCATGAAAGAAACAATTGCGCAAGTTCTCTGTTTCACTTTGAAAGGAACATCTTGGTGATCTTGTTTCACCAGTTGAATTTTTTGAGTTGATGGAGACTGATTTTGGATCTGATCAGTATCTTATGGAAGTTCTTCTGCAGCTTCAAGGGACGAAGAAAACTGGCGAGCTCAGTATGGTCAAGTAGTTCAACCTGCAGAAGGGCCAGTGCCAAATATTCTTTCTCTTGACCTGTGGGACTGGGAAATGCTTACAGATTGTAGAAAGGATGGAAAAGGTCAGGTTGCTAGGCTGGTTGGACGGCTTGTGAAACGGTCTGCGAAGCTACATCCTTCCTTGCCTTCTAGTGGTGGTCTCCTTAGAACTGCTGCAGTATGTGAAGCACATCTTGACTTGGTACGAGTTAAAACAGGTTTGATGTTACCTCATTTTGTAGACAGCACGATGATCCTTGTGTGTCATGTGCCATGTTGACCTTTGCTTATAAACTCACTGTAATAAATGAGACATTTTGACATGATTATATACAGTTTCCAATTGACTTTTTTTGTATGCTGTGATGATTGTAAACTTAGGCAGGTTAAATTTCTTCTTGACACAGGACAAGTGTATAGGTTGCGTAATCCCAGTGCAAGACACTTGGCCTCTTTGTTGACATATGATTCTTCCAACCCAACGAAAGATTGGGGTTTTCCTGAGCTATCTATTATTACAGAAGGTGTCCCTATAATGGAATCCAGTGGGACAAGCGATCTAAGTTCATCTGTTGGATACCATATGTTGCCCAATAACCTCTGCACATCTAAAAAGGTAACTTGTGCTAACATAGGTGTTTGGATTTATTTATCCAAAAAAAAAAAATGAAAGGAAATAGGTGTTTAAATTTGATTGTTATGTATTTTCCATACTCTGTGACTCATTATTCTCTAATATCTAATGCATAACACAATTTTACACTGTCGAGGCTCAAGTGGAAAATTTTCTGAGCTCCATTTCTAGGTGATACGTAATTGGTTCTGTAGAATTATTTTGTGATTCCAGATATGCATAGAACCAAGCATGACAGCCATGAATTTAGACAGAATCCAGTCGTCTTTAACTTGCACCTGAAGTTGATGGCGTTTAGAGTTCACTTTAGGTGGCAAGTTCTGGAAATTCAACTTGGAGAATAGTGCGGTGGTGACAATGGCCGCTGTTAATTTCTGGAAGTTGACACCATTATCGTCACTACATTGCCTTAAATTTTAAAGTTTAAGAATGTCATGTCATCTACATGAAAAGTTTTGTTTTTCTGAGATTAAGTGAATTGTATGTCTTTTGCTTCCCTGCCAGCCAACAAGCCATGGATACAGAGATAGAGCTGCAGAGAGAAGAGCCTTGCATGGTGGTTTTGGTTTGGGCCCTGGTCAGAAGAGTTTGTCACTTGGTGATGTTGGTGACTCATCTTCTTATCTTCCCACTTCTACGGAGGAAGCTGCAGCTGAAGCTTTGAATATGTCATTTGGCAGTGGCAGTTATGCAAGGAAAATTCTCGAAAGCATGGGCTGGAAGGAGGTTCATTCCCTTTACTTAAATGACCTAATAATCTGTGCCATCTTCGGTGATGAAAAAATCAAATTTAAGGTTTCAAAACTTTAAATTCAGCTTTCATATAATCACTTGGATCAATGAAATTGATATGTTAAATATTAAGAGGAAGAAGAAAAAAAAAAGCCCTGTGATGGGGTTTACTCGCTGAAAGAGAAGGTTTGAGCTCAGACTGCTAAATATTTTCATCTTTTCATGTTTTTGGGGCCATGAATTGGATGCATAAGACCCCCCTCAAATATAATGCTGGTTAAAGCTCGGAGCCATAAATGGTTCCCTCTTTATGGTAACTTAATTACAATTTGTGCAGGGAGAGGGTTTAGGTAATAGCACTAAGGGCTTGGTGGAACCAATGGTAGCGGTTGGAAACATTGGCAATGCTGGTTTGGGGTGGCCGCAAGGTAGAAAGAAGCATCACTATTAGCTGTCTGTTCTCTGTGAAAGTTTTGCCATGCTGTATGCTGCACTTTCCAAGTGTGTTAAGCTCCACTAAAGCGTAAATCCAAGTCATTTTCTTCCCCCCAATATTCCATGAGTTGGGCGATCGTTGGCTCTCATATGGGATGTGGGAACAGTATCAAGATCAGAACCATATCTGGTCATATTCCCAGAACTAATGATTTAGAATTTGAAATTTAGTCTTTCAAGCGTGTTTATCTTTTTTTCATGCGCTTGCGTTGTAAGGCTGCATTCGGCATTCAGCGTTAAAAACAATTCAATTGCAAAGAAATGAGTTACAGAACTACTTTTTGTTTTTTTTTTGTTTTTTGGTGGTACATTTACCTTTCTTCTTTTCAGTGTATTCATTTCCAATGAAGTGTTGCAGTAACCATGGTAGATTGAGAAGTAGAAAATGACGTGAAGAAAAATGAAATGAGATATGTGTTTACAGGCCGAATTTCAGAATATAATAAAAATAAAACCGTTGTTCCCAACCGGGGGTTAGGTCTAACTCCAAGACATTTTCACATGCTCATTTCGCTTAAATATGCTCTGTTTAATCGACAATGTACAAACAGCGTGGGACGAGAAAATCTGATAACGTTCTACAAAATTGTTCAAGTTTAGCTGATAACAGTTTCCTTTTTCATTAACACCACTCCCTGGCCAATTGCTTTATTAGGAGATGGTTCAGTTTTGCTCTCCTCAACTAAGCTTTTCTGCTGAAGTTCAGTCTTCAGTCTCTTAATCTCATGTTCTTTTTGTTTCAGCTTGTCTTGCAAGATACGCACCTGCAACAAAAGATTTGAATGTGTGCATTACACAATCTGAAACCAAATTGAATAAATGTAACTTCCCATTCCCCCCCCCCAAAAAAAAAAGAAAAAACTTCTATCAATAGAGTACAGATGCAAAAAATGCACGGCCAGATTCCTAAAACTGAAGCCCAAGTAATAATGATAATAAGAAAATAAAGATTGAGATGACAACCGTTTCATTAGATTTCTCCACATTGTTTGTTAGATCCTCCAGATGTTTGTACAGTCCTGTACCATAGAGAATTAAACTGGTGCAATGCATTTACATAAATCCATAGCGTAAAACACGAGATTTGTTACGCATAAAATTAAAGATATCAACAGTGATGTTTAACAAGTAAAAACCAAAATCTGTGACAATTCAACCATGAAACAGATTATTAGCATGCAGAAAACAAGAAAAAGAAATGCAAGTAAGTCTCAAAAGATACTTGCCTACAGTGACAATAAACTCAAGAACAGTAATAATCTGTGTTATTGATATGAGATAAAAAGGCTAAAGAAGCTTTCAAGATTCCATTTTCGCGTAATTTGTGGCACTATGTACTGAAAAAGCCAATTTTGGTGCAAGCAAGTTACAGGGTATGGTGAATCAATGTACTGAATTTAATTCTATGCTTATGAAAGAAGCCTCATTGCACAAAATTGCACAAACTTAAAAAGGAAACTTCTTGGCATGCCTGCACCACAAGGCATTCATTAACTTCTGCACTTTCATAAATAAGTTTTCCAGGTATGGTTGATAATTCTGACAGATTTGGTCATACAACAAGAATTAGCCAATAAACAGCAATAGGAAAACACTTGGAAGCAAACAATCACAACGCAATAGGAAATAGGGTACTCAATTTCTTCAATGGGAATGGCTAGCCAGCATTTAATGCCGCATTTCTGTGGGTTAAAAAAATAATAAGTGAGTTCCAAAACATAAAAAATGGATACACACTACACAATAGAAACTGGAAGAAAGATATAAAGGAATTGTACATGGCTTATAGAAAAAAAATTGTGAATCTAACTAGAAAAACAGAAAGCAAATAATTAGGATGATAAGCAGTGACAATCACGAAGAACAGATGATACATAGTCGTCATGAGCCTCTGATAAAAGGGGTGGGGAAAAGTAGGGCTCTGTAAAGCCAGTGGGAAGAAAAGTGAACAGGTGAGAATAAAAATAATTCACTATCAACTAACAGCAAGCTCAGGAGAAAAAAAGCGTTGCGCACATATGGTACAAATGGTACTGCATGCAGCAGAAATTTCCTTTGACACAATCTCTAGTCTTCCACACATTACAATATAAACTGACCTTCAAATTGACTTCTCAGTTCTGCAATTTGTGATTTTTGCAATGCAAGTTTCATTACCAATTCATGCATCTGCAGACCAAACATCAAAGGAAGAATTTAGATCTTTACATGAAATATAGGAGATAAGAATGAACAATGAAATATGTTCAGTGGCCAAAATGCAATGTTGTGTAATTGACACCATGTCATCAATAGCACCAGTCATATTCAGCCATATAAAGGCCTCCATCCATCTCAAATTCTGCCCACATTTAGATGTTATGGCCCAACAAATGATTATCCTCAAACCCTCCTCCACCCTTGCACATGCACCAAAAGTATACTTTTCTCATAAATGAAAAGCAAATGCATTAGCATGAAGAGGTTATACAGAAAACACAAGAGGAGGCGAAGCAAGCACAAAAAGGTGAGCACAATGGGTACCTTTCCTTCAGCAGCTTGATTTCCAATCTCCTCATTTTCTTCTTGCAGAGTCCTACATTTTGCCATCAGCATTTTCCCCATCTTACTTTGTGGAGTAAAATTGACAGCAGCAATATTATCCTGCAGCTCCTTCACCTTTTTGTCCTTCTCCTCAACCAGATTCTATCATGACAGCAAGGAAACAACAAAAAATTATCCAAAAGCTCTATGTAACATGTCTCTTATCCACTACCATCAATCTCTTCACCAAGTTCTTTCTACAAGTCTACATTCTCTCTGTTTCATCCATTTCTTTCTCATTTTCACACATTTCTTTCTCCTCATAAAAAGAGGTGTGCACAAGACTCCCACACTGTGAGGTCTAAAAAAGAATCAAATGTACACATCCTTATTCTTGTTTTCGCAAAGAAGTTGTTTCTGCAACTCAAATGTGTAACATTTAGGTTACAATGGAGTAACCTTACCGTTACACAAAGGCTTGTCCCTCAAAGCCTCAAAGTAATTTTCTTGCCAAAGAGTACTTTCTCCTCCATATTCATGTTTCTTTCTGAAATGAATTTAAAATTCTAAAAGAAAATGTGCACATGTAAAGCCACAACCTACACATTACACAGCCAGAACTTCAGTTGTTGGGATATGTTATGCCATGCAGCCACATCTCATTGGAAATATTTTCTCCAGTGCAATTATGTCAGATCCACCAATACTATAAGGTCCCCAATATATGAGTAACAAGCCAATAAAATTATAGCTTGACAAAAGGAAAATTAAGTGCAAACCTTCAAACGAGCAAATTCTTCATGTATTGCTGGATCCAAGAGCAGCCTCCTTGCCTGTCAGATAGATCAAAAGGTAAAGCAGCAATCAGCAAAAGGGAAAGATGTATTTTTTAACCATGACTGTCTTTCTAATAGAACCATCAGTATCTCCTGAAAATAGTAAAGACAAGGGCCTGCAGCCCCAATACAGAATTCTCATAAATATATTTCCAAAAATTGAGAGCAATACATTTGAAGCACCATATAGAACATATGATGGAAATTTCAGAATGAGTAGCAATCATATTTGTTTGCTCCATTTTCTAATGATAAAAGCAACATTAATTTTTCAGGTTCTTCAAACACCAATGTACCAGTAGAAGGAACAGACAAAAAAAGAAAAATTCCAAGAGACAGTATACCATAAAAATTCACATAAATGAACCTCATTCACATGGTACTGTTCATCCAGTTTTCCTCCATGCTACATTAACACTTTTTTTTCCTAAGAGTTATTACCTCCAGTAAATGCTTCCTGGAACATTACATTTCATTCAAAACAGAAGAGTCTAAACCATACCTGTATTGATGGAGGCTTGAGTTGTGATTTTAGATCCCGGACTGCAGACTGGAAAATTATATGTGAACACAACATCAAACAGGGATGATAAAGAACTATGAAAAAGAAATGACAAGGTCAATAAAGAAATAGTACCAAACCTTTAAAGGGAAAACTTAAGAATAACCTACAGCTGCCAAAGCTATAACAAGGACCTGGTGTCATCTACCATCTATTCCTCTCTCCCAAATTACAATCTCAATTTCTAATTTTCTATTAAAAACCTCATGTATAGAAAAACCATTTTTTTAGCTTGATATTACCCATGGCATGTCTACCAATCTAACTCGACAACCAATGAATTACAGAAACTAATATAGTTTTTCCGTTGTCAATTCCAAGTCAGAAGAGAACTGAAGCAAGGAAAATTTCACAACAGGAGACAGAAAATACAATTTATTCTACTGCCGGCAACTTCATGTCAAGAAAATATTTCAGCTATAAGTCTACTGCTCCAACACCAAAGCAAACAATAGTGTTGGTTTTGCACATGTTAAGGACAGTAAAAAGCTATTCTAAGTTCGGATTCCAAGATAAGATATCTGGTCTTATGCTTATTTGTTTGCTATAACCATTGTGAGCATGTTGCTTCCATAACTCATTCATAAAAATGTAAAAGAGATTGCTTCCAGAGACAAATAAATTGTAATGAGATGCAGCTCCCAATCTAACAGCAAACAAGTGCACTTATATAGACAGAGAGAGTTGCACCTTCAGCTCCGCTATCTCCTGCTCTCGTTTGGCAAATGTTACAATAAAAGCAGCCTCCTTTTTCTTTGCTTTCTCTAGCTGGTAGTAAGAAGAAAACAAAATATGAAATCCTGGAATATTAATAATGATTTATTTTGACACTAAAGAAGACAATGTGGATAAACTGACCTGTTCTTTAAATGACTCCTCACAGGATCTCAGTGTCTGAAGATAGTTGATCACTAGTCTAGGTTCTGCAAAAACTTAATAGAAATTAATATGTAACAAGAAACCCAACGTCTAGACTGAAGCCATTCTTTGTTCTCGCATGATACACAACATTCAAAAATCTAATACAAGGCTAACCAGGAGATGGCCCAGATGATATGAAGGACTTGTTCCCAAATGCAGCATGCCACTTCTGAATATCAGATTTTGCAGCTTCAAGCTCTGTCTGAAACAAAAATCATCATAGTTAACCATAATTCTACCACAAGCTTCTTTAGGAAATTTCATGGAATCTTATATCATTCGTGTAAAAGCTGGAGAGAAATTTGTAGGCCTAGATGTCTAACTAACATACAAGACTTCAACAAAATTGGTGTTCATACAGCTTCAAATGTTAGAATACTAGGAGATGACTTAGATAAGAGTTAAATATAAGTCAACTACACAAAATTTGAATAATCAGAGGGATTTATTTAACATACTATATATATAGAGAGAGAGAGAGCTATGCTAAGAAATGTAGATCATATTCCCCACAACCCCCCTACCAAGATTGCATTGTTGCAGTTTTCAGAAAGATGACTTGAAGGTATTTGCAAAGAATTGATAGCATCTACATACAAAGTTTATACACGGTAAAAAGAACCCAGTGCTTCATACATGGAGAAAATAAGAAAGCAGAGAGATGCATACGTACTTGACATGTTGCAAGGGCACTTTTACAATTGTCAAGACTGCCAAAGAAAATCCCTTAATTAGGTAAAAGGCTCTAAATGCATGTGCACCTAGACTGAAAAACTTGTTCCAGAATGCTGGTACCTCTCACGAAGAGATAAAATCATTGCAGTTTCTTCAACCTTCGTATTTCCCTGAAACAAGAGCAAACAGAATTTAATTCCTCAACCACTGTGAACATTGTGGAATCCCTTGACACTACCCATTACCCAATCAGGTAAAAAGGCACAAGAGACGTTGATTCACGACCCACAAAAGATTGTGATATTCACCACAACAGAAATTTGGGCATGTGAATGATATAGTAAATTGAATTAGCAACGATCCCAAATTCATGCACCACAGTCATTCCCCCCTCCCCCCCCCCCCGACAACCATTTTGGTGGAAGTTACCCAACTCACCAGAACTCCACAGGTTACACAAATCCTCTAAATAAAAACATAAAAGATTATTCCTTACATTACATTCCCAAAAAGATACCTTTTTAGGTCCGAAGATGTCATCTTCATCGTCCTCAATGTCTCCAAAGTTTCTCTTACCACCTAAATTTCAACCATCCCAAAAAGGAACCCAAAAAATACAAAGAAGGAAAACAATCAGAATCACCGCACTTGCAAATTCAGGGTCTTGGCGTTTCAGATACCGAAAAATTGGTGAATTGAAGCAAACCTGAACGCCTGAAATTATGATTCCCGGAAAAATCACCCCCGAAATCATCATCCTGTTACATATTTCCCAAACCAAAATTCTTATTCAAAACCCCACACAAACACACACACACACACACACACACAACAATTCCACACACACACACACACACACACACACACACACGTGTGTGCGTGTGCGGTAAAAAATGAGATTAACGGAGGGAGGACATACGTCGTCGAGCTGGTTATGAGAGGCCATAGGAGGGGACAAAAATTATAAATAAATAAAAAAAAAAAGAAAAAGAAACAAAGAAAGAACGAAAACCCTAAAATTCAAATTTTCGAGCGGCCTCCGGTATTTCTCTTTTGAGTTTTGAGTGCTTGGCTGCGATGCGGAGAGGAGCACGGAATCGGCCGTGGCCGCAGGTGAAGAAGCGAGAATATCATTGGTCGGCCGGGTCCACATTTGGGCCCCACTTGACGTGTCAATGTTTGGGCGGGCGAAGGACTGACAGTAAACTCAACGCAACAACGCATGGCGGTGCACTGGTCAATTGAAAAGTGAACAGAACAGAATACGATCAATATGGACTCACTTATGGGCCACCGTTGGCCCAACTTGTGTATAGGCCCAAATAGCCCATGAAGAAATTTTAAAAGTCGGAAGTTTCAAACTACAAACTCTCAAATTGGCAGTTGGGCAAAACTAAGGCACGGTGGATCAGGTCACCTCTTGCCCCTTTTTTCTTTTTTATTTTTTTTAAATTTTAACAATAAAAATGGAAATTATTATAAAAATATTAATTATTGTACTTATGATACAAACAAAAAATTATTTATTAATACTTATATTTGATTTTACTCACTATTCAAATAGTGATAATTTCAAACAAATTTTCCTTATATATAATTACAACACATAGAATTTAAAACTTATTAATACACTTATTTATAAAATTTTATTTATTTAGGGACAGTGGTATCTCAAAAATTTAAATTTGGATTAATAAAAATAAAGATACACAAAATTTATTACCAAATTTCTAAGTCAGAATGGTGTCTTGTCCTATTGTTTAACTACCGACAAGGAAACATATATAATAATGCATCATTTTTCGTTTGAAACTAGAGTTTGCAAAAGCTCCAAGGTTCCGTGGGCCAGGGACAAGCATGTGAGAGCACTCTGGCTGGTACCCTGAACGGTTGTCTATTTCTTTTTTTTTTTTTCTTGATAATGTTATCGACAACTATAATTCATCTATAACTCATTTATAAGGAAGGGGAATGGAGAAATCAAAATGTATATTTTTGTCTTCTCCCTTAGTATAAAATTGATAGATCAACGATTTTAAGTTAGTGATCTTTCATTTTTTTTCTTTTTCTCACATAATCAATGTGTGTTGAATAAGTATAATTTGTATAGGAAACGATTGTAACATTTGCAGCAAGTAATCAAGAAGAATACTACTTTTACGCAGCAAATAACTAAAATTTTTAAATTACATGTTTAGGTTTAATAATCAATCACATATTAAACTTGAATACATTTTCTCGTATAAAAACGCTATGATTTGAATTGTAACACTATCGAAATAAAAGTCTAATCAACACACAAACCAAGAAATGACTACTTATGACAAATTATGGCGACCTTATCTCCAAATCTTTCCAATACACGGACCTAAAACAAAGGAAAAAGTATGGCAATCTATCTAGTTGTTGATTTAATGTTTGATTATTGATATAGATCATCATGTTAATGATACACGAGACTCGTCTAAATGGTCCATGGCTAAGCCATACAAAATAGCGGACGTTCCCTGCAACGCCGTGATTGGCTCGTGCATGGGGGGCCCCTTCCCTGTGGGGTCGTTTCTTGCTTGAACCGATGACACGTGGGGCTAGAGCACAAATTTAAAATGGCAAGCAGATTTTAATTGGGTAATTGAGTTGAATTCTAGAGTCCGAACTTCTGATGGATGGCAAAAGCAAGGTAGGGTTGCCATCAGGAGCGATGGTCGGTATAGATTAGAATAATGTCGGGAATGGGATGTGGATTTAGCACTGATGACCAATGAATCCATTCAGGTGGAAATATATAGTGTCAGCTAAAGAAAAGAAAAGAAGATGTAATAGAAAATAAAAAGGTGGGTTTTGAGATTGGAAATTAGTGTTAATTAGGCCTAGTTCATGCACAAGAAGCTAGACCCGCTTTTAGGTTTTGAATCAGGGAGATTAACTACTTTCTGTTTCAAACGAGTTTAAAAGTCCTTTAATGGCTAGCAAAAGTGGATTTTTCCAATCAACTTTTGATTGCCTGTTATTACACTTTCTTGTGGGCATGCCATGAATGAGATGAAAAGAACCCCACATCAGGCAAGATCACACGCGAAACTACAACACAAGTGCTTCACTAACTAGAGGCCAATTGATGGGAAATGCTGGCAAGTTGGGGAACCAAAGTGTCCCCAGTGCATGGCCACTTGGCGTCTCCATTGTTGAGTAGTCAACCTCAATGCGCTCTTTCAGTCCATCATTCCCCCAACAGCGGCTATCATTTTTCCACAAAGTGAAGGATTGAAAATATTGGCCGTGGAGGCCGAAAAGGAGACGTGAGAGACACGGTGCCACTAGGGATAAAGGACTTCTGTCCGCAAATTCTCACTTCATTTTCTTCCACCCCTTTTGTTTTATTTCTCTATAAAGCACTATTATTTACGGACACCGAATTTTTTTTTTTTTTAATACGTTTGGTGACGGGGATCCACAAAAATACAAGAATCTTTAATTATACGAATATAAGACTATAAATGTATAACTTTACAATCATAATTGCACATTTTATAAATTTGCGTACGAATCAAATATCAACTTCCTCCTAATTTCTCTCTTCTTAATAATATTACCGTGCGTGTAATTATCACTGGATTTTCAGGATGTACACGTGTGACTGTCACATGCACACATTCATGTTGTTGTTAGCCCTTTTTTCCTTCTTTTGAGTGGAGTAATAAGTCTCAATTAATGCTTGGGTAAAAAGCCAAATGATGGTTTACAGCCCAAGTAGTCAGCAATCCCACCCACGGTTTAGACATTTAATTTCCCAGGAACCACCCGCTGATACAATGCATTTAGTTGATTAGTTCGTTGACTAATCGCAAAAGGCCTCACTAATAATAATGGGTCGGTTTGCTCCCTTGGGAAAGCGAGTAACCGAGGCATTCAGGTCAAATAACAGTAACAGCAGCAATATTCTCCTATACATGCATTTGGGTGTGTGTGTTTGTGTGTGTCTCTCTCTCTCTCTGCACAAATTGGCATGCATTAGAGCAATACTCTTCATTACCATTTAATTAAACTCTTACAATATGTTTAGAGACAGTAAAAAAAAAAAAAAGGGGTAATATAATGGAATAAAATTAATCTTCTTAAGAAATAATCTATAGTCATTCATTTCATTATGTCATATTTCCTTTTTATTACAATCTAATGATGTCATTGTATGTGCATGTGTGTGTGTGTGTGTGTGTGTGTAAGCCTAAAACACATCTCAACTCTATCCACAACAATATTGGGTACAAAACTTCTAATCTAGTAATTGGGTTTTCGTCTCCATGAAACCTTTTTTTTTCTTTTTTTTTTATGCAAACATGCCTTCTGTTCTCTCAAGTCTCTTACACTAGGCAAACATGAACAATAATGTGTTCTCTAGTTTGGAAATTGAAAGACAACGTTTTCTTAAGAGATTAACGCGTAACAACAGAATCTAATTGTGGCCACGTCACGTTCCACCGACCACATCAATCGAAAACATATACATAGAAGACTAAAGAATATATAATTCGCATAAGTGTCAACGAACTCAGTGTCTTTGTTTTTTTTTTTTTTTTTTTTTTGTGTTTCCTCCGCTTGAACGAACTGTCTTCCTTTGATCCGCACATGTTTCTGTAGAAAAATTGGAGTCCAGATGGTAAAAATCCCCGAAATATAGCCCTTCATACAAATGGAGCCACCAATTAGAGGGCAGACAGTAAAAGTAAATAGTCAGCGATTAAGAGGAGGAACAAAATCAGTGCTGTACTTCTGCAATCACAATGTCTGCCAGCTATTGTGAGATAAAAAATTTAAATTAAAAAAAAAAAAGAAAAGGCAAAGGCTTAATCACAAAGCTTAGATCTGCTAGTCTGCGGACTAACCTCAGTAAGTGGACTCAGCCAATCACTTTGCTAATGGTATAATGGACTTCTAACATCCTCACATGTGTAAATATAATTCGCCATGATCATCAGAAAAAAAAAACAAAAAAAAAAAGAAAATAGAACACTATTAGATGGACGTGGTCAACTTAAATCATATTACATTGTTGTGACTTTTAGCTGTACATCTATAGTATTCATCGTTAAGACTAAAAACGTGTGATCAATATATCATTATAGTATAATGTGTGGGTCTACACCTGTGATGTGTTTACTGAAATCCTAATATTGTGATAACCATAAAACTTTTAGTTCTTCAAATGGGTACACATGTATGTCTGCTATATATATCTTTTGTGGTCTCTACTCTCTAGGCCAAAACTGTTTCTCTTGCTGGCTAAGATTCTAAGTAGCACCCCCATGAAGGGAACACTGAAGTACTTAGCTGGCATTGCAGGCCCCAGTGGCTATGGCTCCAATTCAACTGCCGAGCAAGTTACTGAAGATTGTGCTTGCTTAATCCCTCCTTATTTCACTGCCATCATCACCGGTTAGTTTCCGAACCATCTCTAACTACTATGACAAGTGTAATGTAAACATGTCATCGTCTTGCCACCTTTCACTGGTCATGTCGCAAGGAAGATAGGTTTTGTGTTTCAAGAATTCGATGTAACTAGTTTGTAAGTATGTTCTCTTGCTGCAATTTTCTCCCTTTTGAGAGGTTTTATGTCTTCCCTTTACCTTTCTTTCTTTGTTTCTCTTTCTAGTCCCCCCACTTTTTCGTATTGTTCTTTCCTCCAAGGAAAGTGCTCCTACGAGAAAAATGATGGTTTCAGCCTCTGTTTATTTCTTTATGGATCTAAAAATGATTCAAAATCACCAATGGTCTCCACTTTTTTGATGTCACAAAGACACTAATTAACCCTTTTTTTTTTGTTTCTGTTTTTGCGTTTGCTTTTGTTAACATATAATTCTGAGGGATTGTTCTAAGCAATATGTGTGTGTGTGTGTGTGTGTGTGTGTGTGCATATTTATTCACAAGGCCTTTTGGGTTGTTCTGCCTACAATCAGTACACCCTTGAGGGATGCTTATTCAATTCGTGACCCTTTTTGGTTTGTAATAAGATACGGTGGTTTGTCTCATCTGGTTATAGTATAATCTCATTGGTTCACACTAGATCACCCATTGATCTCATGGTTTATATGCTGTCCTTAATAATAATTGTAGAAAGTTCTTCACATGGGTATATTTGCATTTGTTTATTTCGAAAATGAAACGGGTATTACATTCTAATCAACTACATAGCAATTTAAGCAATCCCTTTAATTTATTACGTGGTCTGATTAAAAATGAGTGATTAGTTATAATTTTTTTGATTAATTTGAAGGGGCTACCTCGGGCATAGGATTTGAAACTGCTAGAGTTCTAGCTAAGAGAGGTGCGAGATTGGTGATGCCGGCAAGGAACTTGAAGAAGGCAAATGAAGTGAAGGAAATGATTCAAAACGAGAGCCCATATGCAGAGATAATAATATTGGAGACTGATCTAAGCTCACTGGCTTCTGTCAATAGATTTTGTTCTGATTTTCTCGCTCTTAGGCTACCCCTTAACATCCTCATGTGAGTTGCTTTTATAGGCTGTCAGTATATTACAGATCCCAGTTGATTCATTTCTTTTTCTTCACCGTGCAAAGTTGATTTTGATTTGAATAAAAAGAAACACGTTTTTTGTTTAGCAGAAATAATGCAGGAATATTCTCTCAAAACTTGGAATTTTCTGAAGATAAAATTGAGATGACATTCGTTACCAATTACTTAGGTACGTATTTTTATATTCTGCTCCCTTTTTTTTTTTTTTTTTTTTTGGTCTTTCATTTCTTTTGCCAGTTTGAGGGATACGTGTGTGAACTTCGTTCTCTCTTTTTCTCCTCCATTCGCAAAAAAATCCAGGGGAAAAGTCGTGATTTTTCGTGAGAATATAATAAAGAAGACAAGACAGCTACCTGTAGGCTTATAGTTTTCGTTTTGCCTTACTCCACAACTCAATTGTATCGGTGCTATATATAGCAAGGCAAAACCGACAGCACAAACCCACCACCGACGCCCACCAGGTGGGTTCAGACGATAAGGTTCAAAGAGAGGGGCCGGCAATACTTTCAAGAGATACTAAAAATGATTACAAACATGAATTTCTTTGTAAGGGGAAAAAGGGATTACAAATTTAAATTCACAATTCAAAAGTCCTCCTCTAGTCTATTAAATGGACCATGAGAAAACAGTTTGCTGCAAGTGCCAAAAATCAAAACATTTTTTACGGTGGACAAATGGGGGATGTTGCAGGACATTGGTTGCTGACAGAACTGCTACAAGAGAAAATGATAGAAACAGCAGAAAGGACAGGCATCCAAGGAAGAATAATAAATCTTTCTTCTGTAATTCACAGCTGGGTGAGCAGAGATGCCTTTTGCTTCAATCAAATGCTAAGTCCAAGCAGGTAAGGTTACTTCTCTCCATTTCGCTCAACTTCAAGCTTTAGCTAATTTTGTAATAGCTATCAATAACCCTTTACGATTACCCAACTGATGGGGAGGTCTATGATTTCTGATATTTCCTACCAAAAATCTAAGCCTTAAACTCAGCCACTTTCTTGCTTTTAATTTGCAGTTACAATGGCACGCGTGCATACGCTCAATCCAAATTAGCCAACATCTTGCATGTCAAGGAAATGGCCAGACGGCTCAAGGTAATATTTTTCATAACCCCTTTTGTTTGAGGGTTTTTTTTTTTTTTTTTGTCTTTTTATGGAAACCAAGCGAAGAACATATGAAACGAAAAATAATGACAAAGAAAGATGGGGTGAAAAAGGGTCCTGTGACGATGATAATTCTGTTGTCTGACAAAATGTGGCAATTTTGCAGGCAAGGAATGCAAGAGTAAGTATCAATGCAGTACACCCAGGCATTGTAAAGACTGGAATAATTAGAGCTCATAAGGGTTTTATTACAGGTACTAATATAAGATCATGTTTCCTAATTTCATCTTCAGTTCTTCACATTCCCATTTGGAATGCTAGCATCCAAGCATTTGTGCCAAGAGAATTACTAACTGAAAAATCTCTTTCCTCAGATTCTCTGTACTTTGTTGCTTCCAAGTTACTGAAGTCTGCATCTCAGGTTTGTCCACATTTCCCTCGTCACTTCTCTTGGCCAAGACATTCACGTTAAATCAGTAGAAAAAGGGACAGGACATATTTAGTTAGTATTAATTTGACCAGCAGCTCCTGCGGTGCATGAAATACGTCTCCTCTGCAGGGTGCATCGACCACATGTTACGTTGCATTGAACCCGCAAACGGAAGGTGTGAGTGGAAAATACTTTGTAGACTGTAATGAGAGCAACTGTTCAGCTCTAGCCGGTGATGAATCTGAGGCACAAAAACTTTGGAACATGACCCGTGCACTGATCCACAGAAGATTGAATCTACCACCGACTTAACGTGTAGCATTCGAAAATGGAATGGTACATATTTAGGAGCCATTTATATAGCTTCTGAAAATTGACGGGCTTAGTTATCATAAGAGCTATATATTTAATAAAGGGTATGTTACAATTCTCGCGCATTATGCATAATAACAATTGTAAAAAAATAAGAAATGCCATTGCGCTCTCTCCCTCTTCTCACAAAGCCTTATTGGTCCTAGAACTCTTCCATATTTGCGGTAAAGGATCATCGATCATGACTTAATGAAATGTAAGCATTTTTCAGTTGCCTCTGCTGCAGGGATGGGAGCAACGGGCACCATGCTAAATATCGCTCTATTGGACTGTATTGAAATAATATTACAAATCAGCAATGAGATTAACTCGAGGGGAGTTCTAAAATTATCATGTTAGATCCCTTACATTTCACGCGTCAATTTTTTTGGTCCATATCCGTCAAAAGTCATACTTTACAGCAGCACAATACACATAAACTAAAGACTACCGCATGATAGGCAGGCATGTCAAGTGGATGTGAAATATTTGGTCTACTGCAGCTCCCCCAACACCTTTCACCAAAACTTCTGCTATGCATAAATCAAGCCTTTCCTTACATGCCAATAGTCGAGCAAACAACCAGGACCGACTACCCAAGTAATGCACACACCGCATGCTGACCAGAGGCAAGCATTTTTTGCCATCTTCATTGCCTTGCCTGTCATATATTTCAATGTCTTATATGAGAAAATCTGCACACATTGACCTCTTATAACGCTAAAGGAAGCACTCTAGGAGAAATGTAGATCTGTGTCATCCCAAAATAACATCCTTATTCAAGCATGAAAACAGAGCAAGACCGCCATAAGGATGCAGTGAAAACAATGTGACAAATTCATGTATTTGAAACAAAATTTAGGCCTGTAAAATCTGCGGACTCACTTTACAATCTGCAGAGGAAGTCACAGAGTTGGTGAGAAGATCAAAATGTAAAAGAGGAAGAGTGGCTACCAAACATTGGTTCCCAGTTCTCACATGTCTAACTGCTCATAAAGCTTAGAATTTAAGTTGTGAGAACCAATTCTGGGCATGATGCAGGTGTTATCGCACTACTGTAAGTCAAAAATATGAATTTCCTACAAAAACTTCTAATCCATTCTCTTGCTAGTTTACTGGGTAGGGATAGGCATGCTCTGCAAAAAAAATTTTCCTCTTCACTACTTTCTACACATACGAACAAAAGATGACCACAAGCAAGTGCCAATAAAATGATAATACCTTAAAACGAGGGGACCTACGAGGAGAGGAAAGAATTCCTTGTTTAATCCCTCTTCTATGATTAACTTTTTTGGGATGTACTTTGACTTCGCCCTCTGGATTCTCATCTATTATCACTGGAGATTCACCTGTGTCTATTGAACCTGACAAAACTGGAGGAGACAAAGACATGGAAGATTCCCCTCCTCCATGGTTAACTTTTGTGGAGTATACCTTGACTTCACCCTTTGGATGCTTGTCTATTGTCTCCGGAGATTCACTTCTGTCTGTTGAAACTGACAAAACCGGAGCAGACAAAGATATGGAAGATTCTTGATGAAAACTTGTCAATTGAGACAAAACTCCTGCATTCCAAGATCAATATAAGTAATACTTTCAAGAATCTGGATTTGCATGTAAACAGACAGACAGAATCCCATTCATATAAACTGCTCTACGTTTCCCTGGTTTTTCAGAAAAGCAAGCCAATATCTAATATCTAAGTCATGTCACATAATCTTTACTTGGCTAGGTCATGGAAAAATATAAGGAAAGGTTGACATCCTCTAGAGGGTGTCATCTACATCTTCCAGGCATACAATATGCCAGTTAAAGTTTTTTTTTTTTTTTTTTTTTGTAGTTCTCTACCAAGTGATGCAGCTGCTTTAAACTTTTCCCTCATTGTTCTGACAAATTTGAATAAGCCGTTGGTTCTATTCAACTCGATGATCAGATCTTTGGTGTCACTCAAGGATAGATCACAAGCCAATACTGAAAAAAAAAGAGAGAAAAATGGAAGTTAGACAAATATAACAAGAATAATCAGCATTGACATGAAAAATATGCAAATATTACTTACCCGTATATGTATCATTTTCATGACGAACAGTGAAAGAGTACTCCTCATGTGGATTTTTCACATTGATGTTGTTGAATGTGAATTTTACGCCTAGAGAAATATAGAGCTTTTAAAGAGATATTTTACTTAAAGGAACATAACAGCATTCATTATCCATTAGATTACCATGTCCGCCTTCAATTTGGAAACCAAGAACTCTGTTATACCATAATATTGCCTCTTCAATTTCTTGTCTAAGTTCATTTTCCTCTTTTCCTTTTCCTTCAAATGCTGCCAAAACTGTAAATAATAGCAAAAGAAATTAAAGGAAGACAGCAATGAATAATCCACAAATTCACCAAACATTTTATATGTTCAAAGAATTTAAAGAGAACTTTCAATCAGAATATAAATTGCATTCCATTTTTGTTTGACGATTGAAAGAAGCATACATATGAAACAGAACAACATACCATTGCTTGAGAAAGACCTGCTACACATATACATGCAGGTGTGAGTAAAATTGATTCTTGCATGAAGTAGAAAATTTGGTGGACCAACTCAAGTCTTGCAGACATCAAAATATCAGTCTTCCAATCAAGTCTGTTTAAGTATAGACAATGATGCCTAATAACTCCATACAGGTAAGAAGCAGAAAATTGCATCAACACCTGCCAAGTGGAGTCCATTCTAATATCTATCCAGCTCAGTTCTCAAAGTTCTGTAATATCCCAAAATTCAATTGCGATGGCTACGAAAATCTCAACTTTTAGTTTCCAAACCCAATTACAAGTTTGGGGCTTGAAGACCAATCCAACAACTCTTGAAAAGCTTGCCAATGAAATCAGGGTACAAATAAGTGATGACCAAATGAACCACCGAAAGAAAATTACCTGAAGCCTGCTGAGACAGAGTTGCTGCATACTCATCCCTCCTAGCCCTCTCGAGTTGCAAAGTTCGTTTAAGCTCCTCTATTCTAGCCCTTGTAGCAGATATGGAATCCCTTGTTGCCATCTGCTTTGCCTCATTACGAGTCTTCACTATACGAGTACAGAAATGAAGAGCGTGCTTTGGCACTTTTAGACTATTTCATTCAAAATGGTGGCTTTCTACGGCATAAAAAATAATATTAAAATAAAAATCAACCCCCCCCCCCAAAAAAAAAAACAGAGAGAGATTTTAACAATTACAGGTGAATTTTAGAAATCCAAGAATGCCAACAATATAATTCCCTCAATTTGAAACTAAAATTTGATTCTTGAATACATGAGAGTGGCAAAAGACAAGTAAACCTGCTAGCACTTTAACAAACTCATCTTCAGCTTCTCTCAGTCTACCTTTCATCTTCCCTAACATTACTGCAAAAGCCAAAGCCATAGAATTAAACAATTTCAAAGCTGCAAACATACATTGTTATACCAAAAAAAAAAAAACAATTACAAAACCAAAAATAATAAAAAGCAAACCCTAATCCTAGTTCGCTCCCCCCGCCACCACCTAAAAAAAAAAAAAACCCTAATTGCAGAACAAGTAAGCGAGCAAATGCTCCAAAAAAAAAAAAGCCTACTCTAGCTCGAATTACTTCGAGAGAGAGAGAGATAGAGAGGGAGAGAGAGAGAGAGAGAGGTGGAAAAATGTGGCAGTACTACTAACTCCGGTTTTGGACGGTTTCTTGGGCGCCGGCCTTGATGGAGTCCAGGGATTTGCAATACGACGACGCGATGGAGTCCATTCTGTGAATTTCGATCGGCACCTCTCTGTCACATATCCCTCGCACCCTCTCCATTCTCTCCCGTACAGATTCCTCTCCTCTGCTTTGCATTTCAGTATGCCCACCACCACCACCCCCCCCCACTGAAATTGTGTGTGCGTGTGTGCGCGTGACTCTGGTTTTTCAATTTGCACCCAGACTTCCTGCTTGTTTTATCCCGCCATTTCGTTTTCGGACGTCTGCTTCTTTTTCTCCCCTTTCTTTATTTATTTACTTTCAATGAACTCTTTTTTTTTTTTTTTTATTCCAAACCTGTACAGAAACCGTCAAAGGTTCAGGACTCTCTTTCTCCTGCCAACGAAGTAAAATTTTGTGAGTATAAGCTTAAAATTATGTTTTAATAAAAAAATTAAAAAAATTATAATTTTTAATATAATTTATTAGACTACTGGTGGTAACGGTGATATGTTACTATATTATATAATTATGTATTATTATCTTGTTCATCAAATACAAAAAATAAATAAATAAATAAAAGGTGCAGTGGCCCTTTTGAGGAGGCCCGTGGGGTGTTAAGCTGCGGAATGTGCACAAAGAGACGAACTAGCCTGGGGGAATGGTTCACAGTTGACTCGGGCTTCCATTCTCTGACCGAGCCCAACACTCCTTCGAGATGTAGTCAGGGTAGTCTGGCTCGTGGGTAGTAGACCTTGTTTTATGTTTTTTTGGGCTCACGCCTTCCAGAAAAACAAGGCTGCGTGGACCAGTCGAATGTTGATTGGCTGGACATCGTTTTTAAATGTACAATCTTAATTATGGTTAGGGCTAAGCTCCTCAAATTCAATCTTAAAAATAGTTGAAATATTATATGTGAGCAGCAACCTTTTTTTTTTATTTTTTATTTTTTATTTTTTAATACTGCAACTTCAACTTCAACTTAAGACATTCAGTCTGACTTTTGGGATAAGGCTCATAAGCTTTGACAATGGCTGAGAATTCCCAGAAACAAATAAAAATTTTCAAGCTAAAAACTGGTGTGTGAGATCTGACTAATTTCTTTAATTATTCCTTTCTTTGTTGTCATCAATGGCAGCGAATCCCTGCTCTTCTGCTATTGACTTCCCCGGCTTCAATAGCCATTCTTTTGACACTTCCGAGGTCCAACCTGTGGCTATCGTAAAAGTCAATGATCTAGATCCAAATGGGTTGCTTATTAATTACTCATCTCCTCATCTTTCACATAGGATTGTGTGAGGTAGCTTTCGTTGGAGAGAGAGTTAAAAACACTCGTTGGAAGTACCACTCGGTGCATATTTGTACATCTTGATATCTGACGTCTGAGCAAACAATCTGGCAAATGATCTATCCAATGATTACAACTCTGGTTGTTCTTATTTATTTATTGATTTATATAATTAAGATGTTTGCCTTCGAGTTCAATCATGCATCACAACCACATTAGGTTTGCTTTGGCATCAAACAATATTTAGAAAGTAACGATGCATCCATCGTTCATTCCCATAAAGCCTACCTTTTGTCCCGCACCTGTTTAACAATGGAAGGAAACCTTTTCCTTTCCATTGGAGTTTTGGTGATTTCATGTTTTAAAATTTAACCATTGACCTCTATTATGCCAAAAAAGGAATACAAAAAACTTTTTTTTTTTTAATTCCTTATCTATCTATATATAATAATAGTAATAATAATAGTAACAATACTTAAAATAATGATATAATAATAACAAAAATTATGTATTAATTATATTTATTTAGTCTCATAAATTAATAAAATTAAATATAAAAAATTATTATATTATTTTCTATATATTGCTAACTAATAGTACTATATATATATATGGTCATAAAATCCCCTAATGACACAAGAATTGTCAAATGCCATTGAGACCACTTAGAGTTTTTTTTTTTTTATGTATAATTAATTTCAACTAAAATTTAAATTTAAAATTTTTAATTTTAAAAATAATTTCAATGCCAATTAATAATAACGCATTGGTTTAAGGCCAGAGTTGCAGATGAATAAACTCTCCCAACGATGCTTTACTCGACGGGAAAAAAAAAAAAGATTGCTTTAAAGCTTAGAGTGCTATAACGAAAGGCAAACAAAAGAAAGTATATTCCAGGTCTTCTTCCATCTGGAACTCTTTTCAAAGCGGAAGAAAGAGGGCATTGGCCTAAAGAATAGAGAAGAACATTTCAAGAAACGAGAAACTGCTACAAGAAATTAACACTATCCTGATCCTGGCCGGAAGCGAAAGAACAAAGTAAATTAACACACGCATAACATAAAAGAGAGGGCAGCACACCAAAGCAAAAGAATAGATAAATGTTTCTAATGTATTATAATTCAATCAGCGCATATCCTCAATAGTTAATAATCTCCCCCGAAAAAAGGCAATTATTTACGCTATTGGGATGCTTATACGAGGGATATTTTGTGTACCATCCAATTAACTCACACGCCTAGTATAATGGATGGGCCAAGCTTAGCAAAGGGGTCTTGGTCTAAAGACTCCCATGGCTGACGACCAGCCCTTTACTATGGAACCTTCTTTTCGTTTGGATTGAAAATTCTGAAATTGGGCCAATTATTGCTCAAAAGTGAGCAATGAACCTAACAGTTTGCTTTGCCTGTTTAACAAGGAAAATGCTTGACATGCTACGAATCCAGGAGCATCATTTATTGATATTTAGAATCTGGAGTTATAAGCTCTTCGGCCGGAGTAGTGTAACTCGAATTATGATACTCGAAGTTACTGTACAAACTTCTAGTTTTTATGTCCAGATTTTCCAAGCCTCTAATGAGTCTTGTCTTAACAATGGGGCAATATTGTCTTCTTTTTCTTTTTCTTTTTTTTTTTTTAAAAAAAATTATGAGAAGACCACTGACTTTCATCAGTATATTCTGGACCTATGATAATTTTGTTACTTAATCCATAAACTGCTTAAACTACGAACTAAAACACAAGCAGCAATGCCTTAACCATTCATCAAATGAGCCAACTTGGGCTTTAATTTCCAATGATTGTTGCTCCGTACCCAAAAGAAGGTCCATCCTCGGAGCATGGTCCCATTTCATGGGCATACATTTATACACGGACACATGTTTCAGTGTTTTCAGAAAACGCACCCAACGAAAGGGAGGGTGAGGGTCAAATAATTGATCACCTGTGTGGACCAATAATTGGAGAAGGCAAGAGCTCGAAGATTAAATATTAGCCGCACGTACGGATGGCCAGTAATTTTTATACAATGAAATTGCACGATCTTGGAGATTGCTTTTCTATAATTGAATCACGAAATCAATTGCACTTAATTATGGTGGGCAACAGGATGTCCCATAAACATATAATGTTTGGTTTATCATCTAGTAATGGCCTAACTTAGAAGGAGATTTTTTTTTTCTTCTGTTAATTAATTCTAATTAAAATTCAAAATACTTAGTATTTAAGATGATTTTAGTATTAATAAATTAAAATTTATTGTTTATGAAAAAAAGGGTCTTAATCTCAGTGTTTAACAATGCAAATTAAGAATACTTTGGAAAAAAATAATGTGCACTAATGGCTGGTGAGTGACATCAAGCATGATCTTCCGGAGTGGTATTCCCCCTACTCGGCCGGCCACTCCACTCTGCGTCAGCCAGTACCCAACCAAATGACAAAAGCCAACAGGATTGAACCCTGAAAAGCAAAACGAATTTCATTTATAACATTAAAAGAAATCAAAGAACTTTGAGAGCCCCAAGAAAAAAGGGAAAATAAAAGGAAAAAAACAAAAGATGCATCCATCAGGACGGCGTGCCCCCGCGAATGCATCATTAAGATGGTCCCGAAAAGGATTTCATCTGACCCCAAAAAAAGAAAAGGATTTCATCTGACCCCAAAAAAAGAAAAGGATTTAATCTCAATCAATTCACAAGATGATCCAACGATACTCTTATTTTGCAGACAAGAGAAAGGATATGCCAACGAAATCTTGACAAAATCACTCGTACCGAGTGTGACATGAAAATCGGAAAAGTTATTATGGAGGAAAAGGGGATTACCTTATTATTATCGTTTTTTTTTTAAAAAAAAAATTATCATGTGAATAAAGTAGTTTCAAAAGAATATTCTCCCACAATTAAGTAAAGAGCAGCCATCGAAATCGTTTTTAAAACTAAAAATTTTGGGTATAAGTCTGAGTCGAAACTAATTAACAAAAAAACAGGAAAAAAAAAGAAAAAAAAAAACCTTTCATGGCTTTCTTGAACTCTTGCTTTTAATAAGTTGGACGTGTTTAAGTATGAAGTGGGGATGATCGGCCAGGATGTACAACGACGTGCATGATGTGCTAGCAGGACGTGAAAGAAAATGACCAGCCATTCACTACTGGGTTGCGTCCTGCCGAACTCTCTAGCCTGTAGCAAAAAAGCAAGCACTTGTGGAATTGTCTCGGTGTACAAGTTCGTACATGTAAGTAAATCCCACCGATGACCCGAAGAAGTTTGGCTTCTATCCTTTTCCCGGAAAAAATAAAAAAGTTATCTACTAAAAATTCGGCATTTTGGGATGTGAATAACTTTTTTATTTGATGATTGAAATGAATTTGTAAGGCTAATTAACTCTCCAAATAGATGCTAGTCGACTTGTTCTTACATACACAGAACTGAATCCCAAGTACTGTGGTATGGTATTCAATAGAGACAGTTTTCAAGCTTAGAATGTCCTGACCCCTCACATCCGGGTCTGGAACTTCGTCGGATTAGCCATCTCCTAATAGGCGAATTACAAGATGGGTTATCCTATTTTCCCAATTACTCAATTTAATCCGAAAGAATATGCCAACAGTCTCAAACTTGTAAATCGTAATAAAATAACCTTATCATTAAATCAAACTCTGTCATTCCTCTTCATCAAAACATGTTAAACTTAGAACCTATAGTGCTTATTGCTTAGATTGCGCTTACTACTGACCTGCCATAAACATGTTCTACTTTTACCGCATGACCAATTAAATTTTCTAAGAAAACCTACGAACCACAAAAAATGTATTAGCCGGACAATCTAGTCTTCTTGTTCGGGTAACATTGGGAATATCTTGTTAGGTTATGGGAATATGTAGCTCCAGGAATCGTAATACCGTTAATGATGGAAGAGAAGGAGAAGAAGAAGAAGCAAAGATATGAAGCCGGTGGTAAATGTAGCAGAGGAATGGGTACTCTGTAACTTTTGATGGGCTGTGTTTGTCTCTTCCACTGTCTTTCCCACGGACGAAAGAATACTTCGCTGTCACAAAAAAGGACTGTCCTACACGGTGGACGGTTTGGCCTTTTTCGGCTCTTTCATGTGCGGTGATGGGGTAGCCCCCCATCAAGTTATTTATGTATATATATTATATATTTATTAAATTTAACACAATTTAATGAATTATAATTTAATGTAAATATTTTTTTGGTAAATATAAAAGTAAAATAATAATAATAATTTATTCGATATTTTATAATAAATCAATGATTTTAACGTAAACAAATAGAATAGTTTTTGATTAGTTTTAAATTCTAACTTTATATTTAAGTATTTTTATTGGTAAGAGATTTTGATATAGAATTTCAAAATAAAAAAAAAAATTAAAGAGAGGAACTCTGGTTTGAGTCAGTGTTGGGTGACCGTACAGATTAGATCAATCCGAACCAAAGATCTATTTGTGTTTTTTTTTTCAAAAATTTATCCAATTTAAGGTTTAGTTCACTGATCCGACGGACTGGGTTTAATAATTGACGAGGTAAGTGTTTGGGTGGTTGGGCTTAGTAGTTTCTACAAGACCAAAAAAAACACCATGAAAATATTAGGTTCATGTTTAGTGTTAAGACTTCGACACTTAAATTGATAAATGACTTTTGATAAAAGATAAGTAACCACTTAAAAAGCAAGTAACAGAAAGATGAATTATAGGTACGTGGGTAAACTGCCGGTGGCTAGGCAACAAAGGCAGCAGAGTTGGAGGTGAGCAATACTCCTGCAGGTATACCCGCCAGGGATGGTGGTACCTTCAGAGTTGCACCGATCTGGGTGTTGCTGCAGAGACGTGTTCCGGTCTTGGAACCTTTGGGAACTTGGCTTGCAGGGTGACCTCAAGCCGAGAAGGGAGACATTGGGCTTGAGAGGGGGCCTCGGCCATGTCAGTGGATCCTCATCAATAACAATACATTTGGCGCTTAGATTCCCAATAGAACCATTTGCATACACGGGTATATCCTATTCTATACATATAATGCCATAAGTAAACCTAAACCAAATAACGTTCACAACATAGCCTTGTTGTCACAACGACATCACGTGATGGCTCGATGCGTTTCTGATAAAAACCTTAAAATGGGTTTTATTTAAGGGAAGGGATATGATTTTGTGGGCAGGGGCGAAGCATTAATTATTATTTTATTATTTTTTAGCAAGTTTCAGCATAATCGGCGCTATAGATGTGGTTCGGCCTCTAGACTATTCAAACTTGAACTTGTATTTGATAGTTACCCAATTGTTACAAAACTACATGGGATCTGACATACACAATGAGCATCATTCCAGGCATTAGATCCATAGGACAACTGGACCATGGCCATAGATCGCATTTAAATTTCATTGTACTATTGTTTGTTCTGCTTTAGATCTGGATCTCAACTCGTTTTCAGTCTCTACTTGCAGAAAATCGTTCAAGTTCCGAAGCCTGCACAGGTTACAACTGCCTGTAACAATACGAATTTGTGTCAGTTCCTGTCATAAAAAACAAGAAAAAAGAAGCAGTTGCCGTGGACGAATTCAAGCAATTGCTCTAACGACATCGAAGTTGATCAATCTTTTTCACGCCGGTAAAAGTTCCCATTTGGGCAGAGATTGACATTTATTCCAGGGATTATTCCCAAAGTTAAAACGTTAATTCAAAGAATGAATGGGTTTTGGTTCCAGGGAACTAATCCAACTTTACATAAGAGAAAAGACGAGAGAGACATCTCAAACCTGACTGGGCAAGTAGGAAGCAACCGTCACTTTATGTGTTTGTCATTCTAATATATTGGCCGTATCAAATTGTTTTGTTGTGGACAAAAAAAAAAAAAAGAAAATATAAAAAGCTCACATTGAGGAGAAACTAAAAAGTTGTGTGCAAGCAGCAAGGCCACATCAAAAGATAAAAAGCTTACCCTCTTCCCCACCCGTACAAATTAAAAAACGGTTATACCCTCTTCCCCCACCTCCCCACCTCGCATTCACCATAAACAATTGTAGAAAATGCCCATCTAAAATTCCATTTCTCTCTGCAGAAACATCATGGCCTAGCTGTTTCTTGGATCCGGAGATTCTGGGTTTCTTTCAATTTGTTTATCCCCTGTCATCAATTTGAAAAAAATAAAAAAAAACAAACTGAAAAAGAGAAACTAGAAAGAAAAAACATATAGCCCAACAAGACATGATATGGGTGCTACCATTGTACCTCCCTAGGCTCAAACTTTCCTTTCTGCTCTCTCCTTGGAGTTTGTAGCATAGCTGTAATGCCTGTAAATCCATGGACCCTCTTATCCTTCTTAATCCTTTTTTCTACCCTTCCTTTTGCAGCTTTTGCCGTTAACCAACAGGGCGAAGCTCTTCTGTCATGGAAAAGAAGCCTGAAAGGATTGCCCGAGGCCTTAACTAATTGGGACGCCAACAATGAAACCCCATGCAGGTGGTTTGGTATCACTTGCAACTACAACAACGAAGTTGTGACATTGGATTTGAGGCACGTAGCTTTGTTTGGACAAGTTCCCTCCAACTTCACCTCATTGTTGTCCTTGAACAAGCTTGTCTTAACCGGGACCAACTCGACTGGTTCAATCCCAAAAGAACTCGGTGTTCTTCCCCAATTGACTTGCTTGGACTTGAGTGGCAATGCCTTAACCGGAGAAATCCCAGGTGAGATTTGCAACTCGATGAAGCTTGAAGAACTTTATCTCAACTCAAATCAACTCAGGGGCTCAATTCCGATAGAAATTGGAAACCTCACAAGCTTGAGATGGCTAATCCTCTATGACAATCAACTCAGCGGAAGCATACCCAACACTATAGGCAAGTTAAAAAATCTTCAAGTGATCAGGGCCGGAGGCAACAAGAACCTTGAAGGCTCTGTCCCCTATGAGATCGGCAACTGCACCAACTTGGTCATCTTAGGCCTAGCAGAAACAAGCATCTCAGGATTCCTCCCTTCAAGCCTAGGCTTCCTTGAGAAACTCCATACTCTCGCAATCTACACTGCCCTCCTCTCCGGCCAAATCCCTCCTGAGCTTGGCCACTGCACGGAGCTCCGAAACATCTACCTGTACGAGAACTCCCTCACCGGCTCCATTCCAATAACATTGGGCAAACTCCGGAATCTCAAAAACCTGTTGCTCTGGCAAAACAAACTGGTGGGCATTATCCCTCGAGAGCTAGGAAACTGCAAACAAATGGTGGTCATCGACGCATCAATGAATTCGTTGACAGGAAGTATCCCTTCATCGTTTGGCAATCTGACGGAGCTCGAGGAACTCCAGCTGAGCGTCAATCAAATCGCCGGCGAGATCCCACCGCAGCTTGGCAACTGCCAGAAGATCACTCACTTGGAGCTGGACAACAATCAGATCACGGGTTCCATTCCATTCGAATTGGGCAACTTACCCAATCTGACTCTGCTGTTCCTGTGGCAGAACCAGCTGGAAGGCAATGTCCCTGCTTCCATTGCCAACTGTCAGAATTTGGAGGCTGTAGATTTGTCCCAAAACGGATTGATTGGACCCATACCCAAAGGAATTTTCCAGCTCAAGAAACTGAATAAGCTCTTGCTTCTCTCCAACAATTTATCCGGCGAAATACCTCCCGAGGTCGGTAACTGCTCGTCCTTGATTCGGTTCAGGGCGAACAACAACAAGCTCACCGGTTCAATTCCACCTCAAATTGGTTACTTGATGAACTTGAATTTCTTGGATCTCGGGTCGAACCGGATCTCCGGAGTCATACCGGAGGAAATATCCGGTTGCCGGAATCTATCTTTCTTGGATTTGCATTCGAATTCTATTTCCGGTAACTTGCCGCAAAGTCTCCGCCGGCTTGTTTCTCTTCAATTCGTTGACTTCTCCGATAATGTAATTGAGGGCACGTTAAGTCCTAGCCTTGGCTCACTGAGTTCACTCAACAAGCTCGTTATGGCGAAGAACCGGTTCTCTGGTCCAATTCCGAGTCAACTCGGTTCCTGTTCCAAGCTACAGCTACTGGATCTCAGCAGCAACCGGTTCTCGGGGAATATTCCTTCCAGTGTGGGTGAGATTCCATCTTTGGAAATCGCTCTGAATCTGAGTTGGAACCAGCTCGCCGGCGAGATTCCGACGGAGTTCACTGCATTAGACAAGCTCGGAATCCTAGATCTTTCTCACAATCATCTGACCGGCGATCTTCAATATCTCGCCGACTTGCAAAATCTCGTCGTTCTCAATGTTTCCCACAATAATTTCTCCGGGCGCGTGCCGGACACTCCCTTCTTCTCGAAGCTCCCCGCCAGCGTCCTCTCCGGCAATCCTGCCCTTTGCCTCTACGGAAACCATTGTGGCGGAGATGGTGAAAACCACGCAAAGCTCTCGACGGCGGTGCGCGTGACTATGGTGGTGCTTTTGTCCGCCGCGTGCGTGCTTCTCCTGGCGGCGCTCTATATTATCCTCGGCAGCCAAAAGCGAGGCCGTGGGACCGGCGAGTACGATCTCGACGGGGACACTGACGTGGAAATGGGCCCACCATGGGAAGTGACACTTTACCAGAAACTCGACTTGTCAATTGCTGACGTGGCGAAGTCCTTGACAGCTGGCAACGTCATAGGACGAGGGCGAACCGGCGTCGTCTACAGGGTCTCCATTCCGTCCGGTTTAGCGCTGGCTGTCAAGAGGTTCAAGTCGGCAGAGAAAGTCTCCGCAGCCGCATTCTCATCCGAGATAGCCACGCTGGCGAGAATCCGGCACCGAAACATCGTCCGATTAATCGGGTGGGCAGCGAATCGGAAAACGAAACTACTGTTTTACGATTACATGGCTAACGGTACATTGGGGGCAGTGTTGCACGAGGGAAATGGAGGGTTTGTGGAGTGGGAGACGAGGTTCAAGATAGCGTTGGGGGTAGCAGAGGGGTTGGCGTACTTGCACCACGATTGCGTGCCGGCGATTTTACACCGAGACGTGAAATCGCACAATATACTGCTCGGAGACCGGCACGAGCCGTGTTTGGCCGATTTCGGGTTAGCTAGGCTGGTTGAAGATAGGCACAGCTCATTCTCGGCCAACCCTCAGTTTGCGGGGTCGTATGGCTACATGGCCCCAGGCGAGTTTTCTACCTTTGCTCTCTTATCATCGTTTCTTATTGGCTTTTTATTCGGTAAGCAAGAGGAATTGAAGTTGTACGGAAGTAAAGTTCTGGATTTCTGAGTCTTTTAACAGAACTAATTAACCGAAAGTTGCTCTAACGAAATGATTAGTATTGGCTCTCTTATAATGTACTGTGGCAATGTCATCTCTTTCATGCTGTACCAAAGTTTTATGATTGAATTTCAATTGCGCTTGCAGAGTATGCGTGTGTGCTGAAGATTACAGAAAAGAGTGATGTGTACAGCTACGGAGTGGTTCTTTTAGAGATCATAACCAGAAGGAAACCGGCTGATCCATCATTCTCAGAAGGCCAACATGTAATCCAATGGGTAAGGGACCACCTAAAGAGCAAAAAGGACCCGGTCGAAGTGATTGATCCCAAGCTACAGGGCAATCCAGATACCCAAATACAGGAAATGCTTCAAGCTCTCGGAATTTCGCTCCTTTGCACGAGCAATCGCGCGGAAGATCGCCCGACAATGAAAGATGTGGCAGCATTATTGAGGGAAATCCGGCAGGAGCCCACTATAGGAAGCGACGCCCACAAGCCGTCCGGAAAATCGTTGTCGAAAACGACCGAAGCTACATTATATTCGTCGTCGACGTCGGTGACCCCGGCTCAGTTGTTACTGCTTAGAGGGTCTTCGAATAACTCTATCGCCTATTCTTCTTCCTCGGCAAGTTATGTTTCTAGACACCAATAACACGGATTCCACGCCTAATGCTCGAAGATGTTCTTGAGTAGATGTAGACGAAGACGATGCATAAACGACCACGCTTGCTTTAATAGCTAGTTACAATGTGGTGATTAGATAGAATTTATATTTATTAGCAATTCAACCTTACAGTTAGACTTGTCTCCAGTGGATGGATGGGGGTTATGCACTTGATTTCAATTTTCCTCGTATACAGAAAGGGTCGACGTGACGGGGAAGGGCCGTATGGATTAGATTTTTCTAGTTGGATGCCATTCACCAAATACCACAATTTTAAAAAATTGAATTTAAGATTATGGTAATCATTTATGCTTACCTGATAATTATTCCGTTCTTTTCTTGGATGGATGGGTATATGCATCGTGATGACTTTGATGGGGATGATCTCTCTTTCCTCGGCTACGATACCATGAAAGCTATGGAGACAAGGTTCGAGTGGTCATGGGGAGTCGCACGGACAATGATTGGGACACGTACTGTAGACACCCCTCGTCTCTCTTCCTCTTCCTTTACCAGAGGATAAGGAGCCCCCGAGGAAGGAAAATAATAAAAAAAAAAAAAAGAGAGGAAAAACAACGAAAGAAAGAGATAGCAATAAGGATTTGCTTGATTTTCTGCAACTGTCAATATTCAAGGTTCCCACCACGTGACAACGGGACAAGTATACGTATTAACAATCAGGGAAGAAGTTAAACTGCTAGGAAAAAAAGAACCAGCACCCATAGTTTGAAGTTTGAACATGCATACGCTTATAAAATGGTGAATGTGACTTATCATCCTCATAAACCCCAACCCAAATAACTTTGAATAACCAAGGTAGTGAAGTTGGCTTGGACACACAAGTGTCCGCCTGAAGCAAAGCACCCAAGCTTAGAAGGAGGGAGGGCATTGATTTTGGGTTCAAGCCGACATCATTGGTTTTGACACTCAATTTGGGAGTTTGTAGGATTTAAAATTCCTCCTAACAAATACTAATATAGCAGTTTTTACCAAGTAGAATCCCTATGGTCCCAAAATAAAAAAAAATAAAAAAAAGGTTAAATAGAATCCATAGCCACTAGTTTTCATAAAAAAATTAAAAAAAAATCGTTTTCATATAACTTTATACATTACCCGTAGGACAAAAAATTAAGAAAAGGCAAAACAAAAAACAGCTCCTCTGTACAAACTGTCTTTAGATTGAGCGAGTTCCTGGGGTCCAGCCCATGTGCGCGGGAGTGTATCCCACGTGACTCGATAATAGCACGTGGGTTGGAGGCACGAACCTATTGTCGTACGGGTCATTTTGGGCCCTCCTTCTCGGTGAATTTGGGCCACCCAATCTCTCGAAACAAAAAGCCTACAGACCCACCCAACAATATAGGCCTAAAGCCCTAAAGCCCTAAATCCCGCTCTTTTTAACGGCTAGACGGCATCGTTTCACAGGATTCTACCCCTCACACATCCAGTCGCACGCGCACCGTGTCTCTCTCAAGGTCTCGCTCGCTAGGCAGCCATATCATCATCTATCTCCCCAAGTCCCCGGAAACAGACGGAGGCCAGAAGTCCACAGCAGAGAGAAACGAACCGCGAGCTCTGACGGGAAAACATGAAAAAGAGCCACCGATATTCTTACGAATGTCTCTGCGTGCGTGTCACGATCTGAGCCGCCCGTTCTTTCCTTCCGTCAATCTGACAAGAACCCTTGCGAAACTCCAAATTCTCGGCCCACAATTGTATTTCGGACCCGAACCTGTTTCGCAAGGTAAACTGCCACCTGTTCTTAGTTAAGGTTGCAATATTTACACTCTCTCTTTCCATTTTCTCGGTTATGTTTGGTTCCGGCGAACAGGAAATGGAAAGAAAAAAGAAGAAGAAAATTATATTACCATAATGCAACTTTTTGCAACTGCTTCACTTTTTTGCAATTCATGTTGTTGGGTTTACATTTTTGTGTGCACTAATTTCCTTTTTTTCTTATTATTGCTATTATTTTAAAAAAAAAAAATGTTTGATGTCAGCAGCTAGTTTTGGATGTGAGGGATAAGCTTGAAAGAGATTATAGCATTCTTCCATTGGGAAAAAATGGCAGAGATGATGAAGACATGATACTATGGTTCCTATGGGACCGGAAGTTTAATGTCGATGAAGCTGTTTCCATATTGACCAAATCTATTCTATCCTCAATTGGGGCATTTCTGTTCTTTTTTTTTTTGTTTATCGTGTTCAAGAAAAATTCCGAATTTGTTACTGCTGAAACGAACGTGAAAGCTGTCAAATTTTGTGATTTTTATACGAACTGATTATAAATGGCGTCGAGAATTTGGAGTATCTGAACTGTGTGAAGAGTTGGTGAGGAGTATGGCAGAAACCGGGAAGGCCTATGTGCATGACTCTCTTGATGTCTATGGTAGGCTCGTGCTTGTATTGGTGGCATCGACGCACTTTCCTAATGTAAGCTTGTATATGTAGACAGACCTTTCTCTCATATTATCTGGATGCTGTTTAATTTGGTCAATGATCTCATGAATGGGCAGTGTAGATGATGGCCTCTGCAACCGTAGGAGAAAGAACATATTTTGCATTTATGTTGAAGCATTATGATCTCGTAGTACTCCAGATATTTTCTCCTTTGCTTGATTTGTATGGTGCATCCCAAATTTTGGACCTTATGGATGGAGAGATAAAGCTGGAAATTAAAAGATAGCGGGCAATGCTTTGTTGGTTAATCTTTTATGGGGATGTCTTGTTTTTTAATATCTTGGGTGACATCACTATTGCTTCGGCTAACTTTATTACTGGTTAAACAGATATCAGCGCATTTTGTTGATTCAAGTTTGCAGTTCATACCATTTGAAATTGTTATGGCACTCTTGCAAGTTATGGTTGAACTTCGAAACTCATTTTTACTATAACCATGCCATATTGACTCTGGATGCATTTTTCGAGCAGCTTTTGCATGCAACTGAAACAAGTTAAATCTGCCATTATTCATTTGATTTTCGTTTGGGGTTTAATCAAGACTGTAAGATGATTGCAGGTCCGTGATCCCACTGAGAATAAGAAGATGTGTGTGTTTCTAGTTGAGAAGGCATTGACTAAGCTTCCAGCTGGGAAAGAACTCGATTTGAAACCCACTTGAAATTTATCACTTTCTGTTTGCTGTTGCAGTTTTTCCAACTTTCCTTCCTCCGTTTTCTTCACTAACTAATTTATATATCTCTGCAGGGAAGATTTTATTCAGCGGAGAGTGTCAGAAATGATTATTTTACAGAAGAATCGATGCCGGCAACGTTTAGAGATTGAGGACATTCTCCATCCTTCCATGTGAATTTGATGGTTTACACAGGTTGGATAGTCATAAAATCTATCCAAGCTCTATAAAAGCAAAGCAAATTTAAGTGCACAAAGCTCATGTTCATCTCTCACATCGAATTACCAATACTTAGCACAATAGCCATTTTGCAAGGTCACTAATGTCGAATCAATCAATGGAAGGATGCTCAATCTTGGCAACATGGGTCGTGTATGCGGGAATTACTGAGTCCATGGTGGAGATTAGTAGGAACTTCAGATGAACTTATCAGTGATTGACAGGTCCAGGTTGTACCCCGGCTCCAGCTCTTCCGAGAATGCAGTCTCAAGATTGCCCCATTTTGTGCTTCCATGTCTACTGAATTAACATTGCAGCTGCCAGCCTCACCATACCACGACGCACTTGGCAGATTTCAAAAGTAAAACAAAAATCAACTTCACAAAGTTCTACAGGCCTATTACATCTTACTTGAGCTTGTCCACCAATGATTTGTATCTACTTTATTATTGAAAAAAAAAAAAAACCTAGTTACCTGAAAACAAAACTCATGTACACGTGAAAGAATATCATATAAAAGGAAAAGTAGAGGTAGCATCTCAAGTTGTTATTGCTAAAAATAATGTTATACGAGATTAAATATTTATAGGACTCCAACAGCTTGTTAATATAACTGCAGTATAGCAGGATGGTAGATATTGATGTGGTATGTATATATCTAAAACGTAAGATTTTATATTCAATGTTATGAAAGTATTAAATATTTATATGTCTCTAAAGTTTTTCTCTTTTTTTTTTTAATGGTGATCATTCCATAATTATTGAAAAATTAGATTATTGTTTTTAATTTCTTATTTTTTGAGTACAGACGAAAATTCAATCCTGAAAAAACTAATCCGAAAAATAAAGCGTTGGTTCCAAATTTAACTGGTTGTGAGTGAACAAACAAAAAACTGGGGACAAATCTGTAAGTTGCTCTCATGGTGCGAAGGAACGTGCTAATTACGGAGTAATTTAAACTGAATTGTTTTCCTTGTCGAGGCAGGAAACAAGACAGAACAGAAAAGAGATACACGCAACGCAGACTGAGGAATCATTACGGAGATGGAGACACCAAGGTGCTATTACTATAGTATTGTACTGTTGAGTTTGCTGCTTTGGCTGGCTACGGGCAGCGCCGCCGAATCGCCGCAATACGCGGTGGTGCACACGGAGTCGGATTTCGAGATCAGGCTGTACAGGGAGTCTACGTGGATGTCCGCCGAGTCTAATGAAGTCTCCTTCCAGAAGGCCACCGTGTTTGGCTTTCACAGGTTAACTTTTGTCCCTCTTTAGGATTCCAGCAAGCTATTCATGCGCGTCTGTTGAGTTTGGTTCGGGTTGATTTTTGGAAACCCAGTTTCTAATTGTCTTAGTTTTGGTTCAATTTTTTAATTTGATGATCTTGAATAGCTGGAAGTGAGTGTTTGGTTGATCAGTAAGTGGAAGAAACTTCAGAAGTGAAATCAGGATGCTGTGTTGTGGAATACCCTTAGTTTGTTTAGGCTATTTGGATTGATTACAAGGTGGTCTTGAGGGGGAATCCCTCCTAAGCAAACTGCGGCTCCCAAACATGGAATGGAATCCCTTTCAATGCATTTTGTTTTTTAATAATTGGAACTCCAAATTTTGATATGGTATTTCTATGGTCCCTGCCTAGGTTGTTCCAGTACATCCAAGGTGCCAATCTGAACTATTCGAGGATTCCAATGACAGCTCCTGTTGTTACTAGCATTGTTCCGGGCGCGGGACCTTTTAGCTCATCATCCTATTTTGTTCGATTCTACTTGCCTACAAAATTCCAAGCCGACCCTCCAGTTCCCCTCCCTGAACTGCACCTGAAACCTTATGTATGGGGCAGCCACCATATTGCTGTGAGAAAGTTCTCCGGTTATGCAACCGACTATGACATTGTTAAAGAAGCTAAAAAGCTTGCTGTCAGCTTGAGCACGTCTCCGTGGGCTAACTCGACAATTGCTGACACCAATAATGCCTACTCCATTGCTCAGTATGATTCTCTATTCCATTTCATCGGCCGTGTTAATGAAGTATGGGCAGATATTACTCCCTCCGGAGTAGATGGCTACCAAGCCAGCAGAGTAGCTGCATACTGAAGTGTCGTGGAAAAGAGCAAACGTTTGATTTATGCTTGTAAGAAGTACCGGACTATTGATAAATCACAGTAATTACTACCCTATCCTTTCTATATTTCTATGTACTCTCTACTTCTGTGTACATTTCATGAAGTTGATGTATTGAAGTGTTGTCCTATGTCCTATATAATTCTCAGCTCGTATGTTCATACGGAAGATCTTCACGGAATCATTGTAGTTTTCATGTTTTACTGGCCCTTGTGGGCTCGATTTATGAGCATAACAACATCCGGGCAAACGCATGAAGCCCCGCAGAGGTCCTTTTCTGAAGTTGTTCTGGGGCTTGCTAATGACAGATATTCCTAGCAGCAACGCGAGTTTTTATATTGACAATCTCAGCCGACTTCCAATCTAGAGTTTCGTGTACGAGTCCCCAAAATAAGAGCTGATTAACAACATCAATATGCGGCTAGTTACTGCCCAGTATTTGCCTATTTATCAATACAAGTACAAATCATCTCGATAACAAAGTCAATCGTGGCACCAATCATTCTAATCTACAACTAAGAACTACGAATATCGGTTTAACTGTTTTTCATAGCAACGTAGCTTATGGCGACGATGTTTCAGTGTGAGAAGTTGAAAATTTTTCATAGCAGCTAGTAGCTCTACAAGAAAATTGTAGTCTTCCCTCCTGGAGAAATTTGTAGAACCTTCAGCAAATGCAGGCTGAATTCGAAATTAATTGTAATTAGGGCGGCCTGTTAGTTTAAACTTTAAAAATTATATTTATTTCTTCGTACTAAAATCTTTATCCCAAATGGCATGTACGGATGGTGGTTGCGTTTTCTTGATTGACCCCCTTTGGTACATTCTCTATGGTGCCAACTATTCCAACAATTATTTTATTTTTTTTATAAAAAAATATAAAATCTATTTTAACTATTTTTAAAACTAATTAAAATAATTCAACACATAATATAAAATTTTAAAAATAAAAAATAATTAATATTTTCTATAATAAATCATTTAAAAAAAAGTCAAAATAAAAGGTGATATTTGAGTTTAGTTGAAGGTTGGGGGGGGGGGACTTGAAATTTTCCATAATAATAAATCAATATTTGGAGGGCTCTCTCAGACTGTGCGATCTGGAAGTCCTTCTCTTCGTTTTACTTTTACCGGATCGTGCACGGATCTCTCTCTCTCTCTCTCTCTCTCTCTCTCTCTCTCTCTGTCCTTTCTCTCTGTTTTAACTTTCTTTCTTCGTGTCCTTTGAAAATCCGTGAGAGCTAACGATCGCCTTCTCCTCGAGCTTTTTCCCCTCTCTAGGGTTTCCAAGAAACTTGCACAAAAAAAGAAAAAAAAAACATGATTTTCTCGTCTCAGGCAAGCGATTTTCTACGAATCTTTTTAACTTTATTTTTGTTCAATTGATTTATTCTGGCTCTGTTTGTTTCCCAGGAAAATTGGGGAGAGAGAGGAATTGTTTTTCGCTAACTGCTGGTTCAGCCATTTAGGGTTTTGCGTAACGTTTTTAATGATATGGTTGGTGATTATTTTGGCTTGTGCATTGTCTGGAGATGTTTGATCTTCTTGAAAAATAGTGGAAAACGCTACTTATGTGATTTTGGGTCTTTCGATTCTCAATTTTTTTTTTTTTGATGGGGTTCTAATTATTCTTCTCGTGAGGTGTTAATTCAAATGGTTTGTTTTTGCATGGTTTTATGTTATTGGAAGAACAAAACTGTAGCCTGTTTTCGCGTGTATGATTCTCTGGAAATACACGTAATGCATTAAGTAGAAACACCGGGCATTAGGGAAACTAGAAAGGGCTTAAGCCTAAGTGGATATTTGTCTATGTTTTTTCACGAGTTTGTGCTGAAAATTTATACTTGTTGCATGTCATTATGCCTGGTATATGGGAATATTCGATGGTTCATCTGTTGTTGAAAACTAAGAAATTTTTTTTCTTGCATTTGTTATTTTCCTTTAATGTATTTTGGATTTTCATTTTGCTTATTTTAATTACTGTAATTCATCATATTGATGGAACTTCATTGGTTGTTTGATGTTTCTAGGTTGCTCATAAGTTCTTTGCATGACCTGGCTGTACTAACCAAATTATGACATCAAGCATCTTGGCTGGGGAACGAAAGTATGAGTTTTATATCTTTCTTCGTGATTTCTATACCTTTTTGGGCAGTTGTACTTTTTTTCTTTGGAAGCGGTACTTAGTGAGCAGATTGCAAATTCTTCTTTTTTTGATTGGTAAATTTGGATTTTCTCTGTAGTGTAAGAATGCTAGTAATCACGCCTCTCCTCTAAAGATGATATCCCAAATTTTGGATACCCTTTGTGCAAGGACTCCTCCCTCTATTTGTGTCTGCATGTGCGCATGCTTGTGTGCATAAATGGGTTCATTTTAAATCATAATTTCCTAGGATTTTGTTAATTTAAGAATTTGCACTACCTTAGAATTTAGCATTTTTATTAGTTAAACAAGGAGGACAAAAAGCCTTTATTTTCCCCTTAATTTAAAGAATTGAAGTTTAAAATTAGCCATTTATGCTATTGATTTTTGGCTAGTACACATTTTTCAAATACTGGGTGGATGTGCCCTTTCAGGAAACTAATTTAAGTGAAAATGCCCTTGCGGTGATTACAGTGGGAACTCCATTTGATGGTTGTTCGCAAGAAATGGGACTGATTATTATATATTCAAATTTTATAGCAGAAATTTTGATTAGATTATGGTACATTGCCTTTGTTGAAGTTTCATGTTCATTGAATTCCAGTAGTAGTATGTGCTAATTTTTCATTGACCGTGTCAGCATTTGTACTAGATTTAGCCTATGTTTGTTCGGGGCATCTGATGAATTGTGCCTGTCAATGTGTGGGTTTGTGTGTATTTACCCTCTTGCATGTGGTGTTGATATATTTGCTGAATGAAATGGGATTGCTTCAAACAAAAAAAAAAAGATTATGAGAAGCTTGAGCATGTCCATGATGGCATGGCTATGTATCTCATGGCCCATGGTATCAGCCCCATCTACTGGTTTATTCATTTTGTACTTGTTCAGCTGTACATTCATGGTGTGCCTTGTTTTATGGGATTTGAAATTTTTCCATGAGATAAATTTGAATATCTGTATCTAGTACTTATGCATGAATACAAACATACCTAAAATGTTTTGAAATTGCAGTTACCTGGCATTTTAGTCTGCAAATTCTGATAATTTATATTTCTTAATGATTGATGCAGATGGATTTCAGCAAGAAGAGGTGGGATGACTGTTTTGGGAAAAGTTGCTGTGCCAAAACCCATAAACTTGCCGAGCCAAAGGTGTGCAGTTTGCAGCTGAATGAACTTTGCTTTATATGATGAGGCTCTTTGTTTTTCTTAACTCAAATTTAACATTTCTTCTCTGTTTTCTCAAGGTTAGAAAATCATGGTTTGGATCCAAATGTTGAAATTGTTCCCAAGTAAGTTATTAAGCTACAAATCTGGGCTACCTAATGTCTTTGGTTTCTCTTCTGCCATGATTCTTTCTTTACTCTTATAATATGTCTTATCTGATTTTAGTGTGATTGCTTTATTTGAACTGACTGTTCCTTCTTTTGACAGGGGAACCTATAGCTGGGGAAGTAGGTCATCTTCTTTCACATCAAATGCACAGGGTTCTTCCACTCTTTGTCCAAATACTGATGGTGGTACTGCATCACCAAGCCTTCTCAGTGGTCGTCCTTTGTCTGGTGGAAGTGGCACTCAGCCATCAACTGCGGGTAGTGACAGGACACATGAACCTGTTGCTAATGCTTGGGGCTCACCTTCAAGGCCATCATCAGCTTCTGGAGCATTGACATCAAATGACACATCGCATAAGTTATTGCGTCCTCGCAGTGCAGAAACAAGACCTGGTAGTTCACAGTTATCACGTTTTGCTGAACCTTTGTCAGATAATTCTGTAGCATGGGGTGAAACTGGAACCACAGAAAAATTGGTATGGTTTACTATACGCGAGTTCACTGTTTCAGTGACGATGCATTTGTAATGATTGCTTTAAGATGAATTTCTTTGTTCTTGGTTACACATTTGTAGCAGACATACTTTTATTTGGTTTGAAGTAGCTATGGCTGGGTTTATTTGCTTCTACCTACATCCTGACATTCTGGTTCTTTGCTCTTGAGGTGATGCTTGACCACACCTGTCAGCACTGATCAATTTTATCTTCATTGTTTAGTTCTTTGATTCTTTCCAAAATATGGTAGGCAGAAAAAATTTTATACTAATGCTGTCATGTTGAATGGATCTATGGTACTCGCCTGTAGTAGATTGTAAAGTCTTTGTGATTGTAATATGAAATGTGTATATGCACCTCATCCTTAATTTATCTTTACAAATTTTTTGTAAGCTTCAGATTGTGATTAATGTTTTTAATGCTTTTGTGTAACATGGCATATGTGGGTGGGTGGGGTAAGGGTGCAGGGTTGGACTTTGCTCTTCTCTGCTATTAGGCCTTAGCAAAAAATTACCCTTAACAGTTCTTATTAACATGAAGTGAAATTGAGAATTCTAACTTATTATGCACCAAAAGAAATGAAAAGAAGAATGATGATCGACATGTTTTCCCATATTTGAATTCCAGGCTTGTCATGATTAAATGTGGTTGCTAGTTTGATTAGTCTTTTTAGTTTAAATGGAAAGTCTTCTATGTTCATCTGTTTCAGCATTGTAACACATTTAGCAACAATGCCAATTTATAGCATACAATGAACCAGACAAACATCTGTCATGTTTTTGGCAAAATGCATACTGCTGTGACCAGTTAACGATACATCTGTGTCTAGATAAATAGGGCAGGGCATCCAGTGCACGAGGCTCTCACATTTGTTGAGTCTAGAGAAGGGTGAGATGTACATGGCGTTACCTTTGATTTTGCAAAGAGGCTGTTTCTAAGACTTGAACCCATGACTGCTAGGTTTTAATGGAGTAACCTTTGTGTTATACCAATTCTCACTGTTCACATTTGTGTCTAGATGTTTATATTTATTTTACTTCCATCATCTTGCTTTTCAAATGTATAAAATATCCATTCTCATTCTTTAAGAATGAGCTTAATGTGACTGTTCAGGATTCCAGGTAGAGTGCATATTTCTAGTTGTGGCATGTATTTTCTGTTGTGATTGGCTTTTGGATGGGTTTCGGTCTCGATTGTTAGCGTGGATGGATTTTTACCTTTGCTGCTGGTTTTCTTTAATTGCATGTATACTTTCTGTTGTTTTTGGCACAGATGCATGTACACACAAATAGTAATGGTATTTATTTTTATTGCAGTTGGAATTTTATTATAAGCATGGCTTTCTGAGATGTTTCATCATAAATATCTGGGTGACATCACGATCCATTAAAATATTACTAACTAATCTTTTGTGTTTGGTAACTAATTTTAGATAGCTTTTAGAGCACTCCACAACTTAAAAGAAAGGTAAAAAGGTCTGGTTTAATCATTATGGTCAGCTCAACATGGTGTTTTGGGCTATACATTTAACTTTCATCCTATATGTGTAACCACACTTAAGCTAATTCAACATCAAATATATTTTTTGCTTTGCTGCCTTGAATTGTCTAATGTTTAAATTGAATTTCATGCATGCAGGGACTGACTTCCTCCAAAATTGACGGATTTTTCCTGACTTCTGGAGATTTTCCTACTCTTGGTTCAGAAAGAGAAACTTCTGGAAGAAACATAGATTCACTAGGTTTCATACTTGAATATTGCTTTATACTTTAATATTTGTGCATCATGCTTAAACATGAGCAATTTTTTTCTTTTTCCCTTTTTGGATATATTGACTCTGACTGGGTTTTGGACTTGACACCTCAGCCTTGAAAAAGACTCAAATACCACTGAGCCAAATCTAAGAGAAATTCTAGAGAATGTGTGCTACCCTGAAATTTTCTTTTCTTTCCTGAATAATAAGGAGAAAAATAAAATTGTGTCAAAAGAGAATTCCATTTTGGAGTCTTATCAACAATTTTCTTGTGTAGGGGGAGATCCTGTATTTTCTAAATCCTTGTGTGTGTGACTGAACTTTGGATTGGTACAGTGCGATTGGGTTCCTCTCATGTTAAGGTTTATATGACTTATCCTGTTAGGTGCATCTTGGCCGTTGATTTTGAAATTAAAGGTTGTGATTTAATGATGGAGTAGTCAGATTCAAATCTAGTTTTGCGCCACGGAGCAACAAGGCAACCAACAAGTTTTTGTTTAACTGTAAATAGCTCAGTTACTTTACAGGTGCAAAGATGTATTCCCTGCTGTTTATAGATTGGTACTGCCATGGTCTTTGTTTAACAAGGTAACTAAAAGTTCATGAAAATGTGGTGGTGCCATTTCGGCAAAGATTTCTTCAATGGATCCTACATTTCTTTGGCTTAGCAATGTTTGTTATGATTATACCTTGGAAGAAGTCTTTGTACCTTGATTCCTGCTCAATCTTTCAATACTTGATGAGGAACTTCTGTAAACATATTTTGTGCTTTATCTTGATTTTTTGATCAATTTCTCATTTGCAGAGCATGGTTCTCATAGTCGTCCTGGCTCGTCTTGCGGAGTGGTGGCAGGGAAAGAGGGGACCAGAAATTCTGTAGGTTCGTTTTAGCACTTGATTTCTATTTATAGTCAAAATGCTGGATTCCTTTGCAGTTATTAGCTTCTTCTCTTTTAAACAGTTGATCTAATAACCATTTCCCACAGAGTATACTAGTAGTTTTGTGGTCTATTATTTTTCAGGTGATGTTTCTGGAAATGCAAATACAGAAGTTGTACATGCTGATTCTTGGAGAAGAGGTAATCCCATCTATGGTCAAGATGGTGCCAAACCCAGTGCAGAGAAGTGGCAAGCTGACTTCCAACCATATGCCAATCCTGGTATCCCCCCCCAACATTATGATGCTTGGCATGGTCCTCCAGTGAAAAATTATCCAGGTGTGGCTTGGTATCAACAGCCTTCAGGTGGTCCTCCGTTTGGTCCACCAGCTGGCCCGGGTGGCTTTCCGATGGAACCATTTCCTTATTACCGGCCACAAGTTACCCCTGCTGCTCTTCTGAACCAACAATCAGTTCCTCCACTGAGAGCTGGGCCTCGAGGACCCCATCCAAAAAATGGAGACATGTACAGACCGCCTATTCATGATGCTTACATACACCTGGGTATGCCACTTAGGCCTGGCTTTTATCCTGGTCCTGCTCCTTATGAGGGGTATTATGGCCCTCCCATGGGTTACTGCAATACCAGTGAACGAGATATTCCATTGACTGGAATGGCTATGGGTCCTCCTGCTGCTTATAGGTATTCAGGTCAAACTTCTCCTGATCTAAGCAATCCTCAAGGTAGATCCAGCAGAAATGGCCCTGGCTCTAAATCAGTGGTCTCAGAAGAGGGGGAGTTTGGTCATCCTCAAGATTCTCAAGGACCATATAAAGTTCTTCTGAAGCATCGTGATGGTTGTGACAGAAAAGATGAACAGAAGTGGGATGAGCCCATGAGGTCTAATTCAAATCCTGGGAAGGGAGTCTATCCACAAAACTCTCTGTGTTCACGGGAGAATGGGTGCAGAGCAGATCACAAGGAGGACGAAGAGGTTGATAGAAGAAGAATGGCACATGGTGAAGAAGTTCTTGATGGAGTTGAAAATCAAGGAGGCATCCCTTTAAATGTGAAAGCATCAGAAAGGATTGGAATTTTCAAGTCATCTGATGATGTCTCAGTTATAAAATTTGAGCAGGGAGGTTCTGTTCTGCCAGAGGTTTCAAGAGCACCAAAAGATCCCAATTTGATTCAGAAAATTGAAGGTTTAAATGCAAAGGCACGGGCTTCGGATGGAAGGGCAGATTCTAAATCTATTTCTATTAGGGAAGAACAGAAGAATAAGCTACAAGCTTGTAATGCCAGAGTCATTCACTCCTCAAATGAAGCTGTTATGGGCTCTGGATCTCTTGAAGAAACTCACTTAAGTGGTATTATCAACGCTGCATCCCATGAAGACTATGCGCCTACTGGTGTTAGAAATTTTGAATCAACTACCTCTAGGTGGGTCTGTTACTCGCAACGTGCATATGTTATCTTTATCCTCTAAAAAAGAAAAAGGAAAAAAAAAAGAAAAGAACTAATATGCAGATTCTCAGGAAATCCATTCATGGCATCCGCGGTATGACTGATCATCGCAATAAAGGAAGATTTAGTGCACAAGAGACTGATGGGTGGTGGCGAAGATCTCATGACACCAACACTCCACGTGCAGTGTTGGCTTCTGATTTTGACACCTCTTCTGCAGTTCAAGGGCAAAAACATAATACAGAGATCACTGAAAAGTCTGGCTTATTTCCTCAGCAGAAGAATGATGGAGAATCCGTGCCACCTGTTACTGATCCAAGTGATAGTCAGGCACAAGTAGTACATCACTCTTCATTTAATCTTCATAGAATGTATGCCATAATTTTCACATTATACTTACTATTGTGCTTTTTAATCAGCGTGCTAAGATGAAAGAATTAGCCAAGCAACGACGCAAGCAACGAGAGAAAGAGGAGGAAGAACGGGCAAGAGATCAAAAGGCCAAGGCTCTTGCAAAACTGGAGGAGTTGAATAGGCGTACACAAGCAGGAGAAGGATCAACGGCGAAGCTGGAAGCTACTCCTATTGTTGCCCCTGAGGATAAGCAGGAAGAATTATCATCTCCAGCACAACCAACCATTGTTACTGGAAAATCCAAGGAAGCAAGCCCGGCTGTGGTTTCTAACACAAATGCTGTTGCACATGATAGTGAAGGCAGTGTCACTAGGCTTGAGAAATCTACCAGTTTGAACACTGAGTTGCAGTTGCAGATAGCAGAGACTTCCCACAAGGTGCCCGTACTGCTTGACCAATTGGAATTATTGCAACAGGAGCCTTTGCAACTGGATGTTAATAATGCAAATTCTAGTAACCCTAATAGTGCTCCACGTGTTAAGGGCATCAGTGCTTTTAGGCAAACGCCAAAGGGGTACAGACAAAAACAAAATAGTTCCTTGGAAAGTTATTCTACTGAGGAGCCGATTTTTTCCCCTATAGCTGAGGGATTGAAAGAACATGCCAATGCAGCAGCTAAGGCTCCTCTCTCCATTGAGAGTGTTGGCAAGGAGATTGCCCCTAACATTGAGTTAAGTTCACCCGCAAATTCAAGCGTCACAGTTGAGTTTTCCACACATCAGAAAAGGAAGGGTAAGAGTGGGAAGAATAAGCAGCCAGTAGAGGAGGCACTGCCAACAGTGGCTTCACCGTCATTGGCATCAAAAGATACAGTTGCTCTGGAAATCTTGATTGAAAGCAATGAATTGAACACCTCTGAACCTACATGGGATCCTACCTCAGCTCAATCGGGGACTAATTCAAAGGATGCAAACCGGTCTTCCGAGCAGCATTTATCATTTTCCAATGAAGAGGCCCAGAACAGAATAAATAACCAGTGGAAATCTCAGCATTCTCGTAGGTTACCAAGAAATTCACAGGCTAATAAATTAGCAGAGAAATTCCATAGTGGTGATGCTGTGGTCTGGGCTCCAGTGCGGTCACAGAATAAAACTGAGATTTCTGATGAAGCCAGTCCAAACTCTGCAGTGGAGACTGTTGGTCCATCAATAAAGAGTGATCATCCCGTGCAGAACAATCCAAGAAGTAAGAGGGCAGAAATGGAGAGATACATCCCAAAGCCTGTGGCTAAAGAAATGGCGCAGCAAGGAAATGGTCACCAATTAGTTGCTGCTCCAATTAGTCAGATTATGTCAGATCATAGTGAAAGAACCCAATCACGTTCTTTGGGCACTGAAAGCGCCCAAACCTCTGTGACATCTGTTGGAAAGGCCGTTTCAACTGTGGAATCCAGGAATGGGGATGGTAGGCATAATAAGTCCAGCAAAGAGCATGGATTGCAGCACCAGCAGAGTTCAGGGGAATCAATGGATTCTAACCTTAGCAGGAATTCTCAGAAAATGATTGAGCATCATCAATCCCAGAAAATGTCCACAAGATCAGTGAGAGAGCAATCGAAATATTCTGATGAATGGAATGCTTCCGATGGCTGGAGTGTTCCCGAAGACTCTGGTGCCGTAGTCACTATTCCTGTTGTGAAAGATCAGGGTGTGACAGCCAGAGGAAAGCGGCAACCATACAAGGGACACAAAAGTGCAGGCCGTAATCGTGATTCTGATGAGAAGAAAATTAGCAGTGGAGACATGGAAAAAATCCAATCTTCTGTCACTGAAACCCGTCAAGTGGAAGTACTTGCAACCTCAAAAGAAAATCGTGCTGCTAGGGAGCAGTTAACTTCTCATTGGCAACCTAAGTCACATCAATTTTCAGGCACTAATTGGCAGGGAAGCAGGCCATATGGTAGTCAGAATGTTAGTGATGAAATTGGTAGGGCTAATAAACCCACTCTCCAGACTTCTGTGTCAGTGCCGCTTCAAGCAGAAAAGGAAACTGCTGTAGTTAGGGACGAGGGGTGTCAGCATGATCAATCACTGTCTGACAAGAGCAATTTGAAAGAAGTTTTGAGTGGTGAGCATCTGGAGGCCAAGAAGGAAATGAACATGGATACACATAAAGGACTTCCTAGAAGCCCTGTGGAGCCATCTCCTCTGAATATGGACTTTCGAAATGAATTTGTCTCTTCTGGTTTCCGCAAAAGTGGAAACCAAAACAGCCGTTTTGAGCATGAATCTCAGCGTGATGGGAATGGATCAGGAAGAGATAACAAGCAACATAACTCGACTGTAAACCGGGGAAGGCAGAGACGAAATTCACATTTTGAATACCAACCTGTTGGTCCAAATAGTACTACTCGAGCAAACAACTTTGAACCTCCAAAAGATGTTTCTCATGATTCCAGTCCAAGATTCAGGGAAAGGGATCAGAGTCACTCAAAGCGTGGTGGGGTTGGCTTTCATGGGCGATAAAGTGGAAACGTATGAGTGGGTACCAGTTGTGACTGAAGGATGAGACTCAGAGATTGTGTTTTTGTTGTGCTAAAAACTGTGCCACTCAGCTTTGATCTCCAACGCATTCTATCTTAGCCAGTCGTGATCCTCCTCAACTGATACCACGTGCATTGAGCAAAACAGATGGTGTCAAGGCCTAGAAAAGAGAAAAATGAAAAGAAACAGAAGAGAAGTATTGAGGTGATTAAAGGTGCTTGAAAGTGATTGTTTTCTTATTTTTGGATGTATCGGGCCTAACAGTATAATTTGCTCACAGTATGGTTGCTGTGGAACTCTGGATATGCTGTGAGGGGTGTGTATCAGTGAGATCTTAATTCCTGAGCTCTGATAGAACATTCAGAAGAATGAAGTAGAGAGGAGTTTTCCGTTACCCCGCATTATTTTAATGCCAAATATGGTCGTTCGGCCTCCCGCCACTCCATGAGTAACCTCTTTGGTCTTTCCGCAGCTTCTATTGTAAACATTATATGCTTTCAATTTCTTGTGTTACGCGGCGTAAAAAGCGTCGAGTATGACCTTACAAACTTGAAGGAGAGTGCAGAATTCTATGTTGTCAATGTTGTGTCGAGCAGGAATGGAAAATGAAAAATCTGGGGACTCCGAGACAATTGCTACGCTCAGCTAGAAGTTGCTTGAAGGAACACCAAACAAAGCTGGTCATGACTTCTCTCTTGTTTCTCCGCTTTTCAAACTTCTCTCGAGTCTCGATGGGACACCAGCAAAATAATAATAATAATAAGTTACTGCCCAGCCGAGCGCGGCCCTCTCCAAATTTCCTTCGTTACGGCAACACCTCCCGTTCCTCAAAGTGGGTATGTAAGTATACAATATTAAAGAATTTAACCGCGATATAGTGAGAGACGCACTAGTACATATAATTTATTTAATAATTTATATATTATATTATTTATTTATTTTTAAATTCACTACTTCTTTTTATCAAATTACATTACATTAGAAAGTGTTCGTTGCATTACTCGTATTGTATTGTAACCAAATTTTTTCTTGAATTTTTGCCAAGTTTTTCCTAGTTTCTTATTATGCATCGTTGGTAAAAATAAACCAAAAACAGAGAAGTCGAGAAAAAGGAAAATGAAAGGGAAAGAAAAAGAAAAACTAAGAGAGCCACCGCTATAGCCTTTGTTCCAAATTATTATCATAATATGGTATCTACCGCAGAATAATAATAATAACAAAAAAAAAAAGAAATCTTTTCTTTCCAAAACCCGATTTATAAGTCGCCAACCCAAATTGTCTCTCTTTCTCACCGGTCTCTACTCATTCTATTTAGAGGAATTCAATTAGGGAGCAGAAAGATAAGAAAAGGGTTTTCTGTTTCTATAATTATCAGCCGGTTATATCTCAAAAAGATTGTGTCTTGGATAGGATAGGATTACCTCACGAATTCAAGTTGATAGGTTAGTGGAGAATGATCCTATGCCTTTCCTCATTTATATGGCTCCAATTGTTGAATTCGAGTTCCAGGACACGGTGTAGTCATTTCAATTTTTTATTTTATTTTATTTTTAAGATGGGTTTTCTTTTTAGCATTTTGGGTAATTGAAATTTGGTTTTCTGTTTGGTTTCCGAGAAGAATTGACGGAAAAAGGGGCATGATAGATGAGTGTCTTGAATTTTCGTCGAACATTTACAAAGTTGATGCAAAATTTATAGATGTTTATAGCTATGTTTGGCTGGACCCTCCGTTTGGACGCTGAGATAATTGAGGAAAAATATGGACGAGAAAGAGAGTCGAAAGTGTTTTGGGCTGTTAATTAAATTGGAAGAGCAATCTTAATTCAATCAATGTTAGTTTTTTTCTGCTTTCTATGAGTGTGATGAATGACAAAGGTTCCCATCTTTTTAGTTGTTTTGTTTTGGGTGTGGTTGGAGCGCTCTTTGTTGCCTTATCCTGGCGCCGTGGAATTGTTGCACTTTTTCAACTAGCTCAGGCTGGAAATTGTTAGCTGACCGAAATTTTCAATGAGAGCCATGCACACATACGTAAACATACACAAGTGTACACAAAAATTTTGGACATTTTTGGCACATCCGGTGTGTTTTGTTGAACTGGGCTGCAAGCATGTTTTATTGTGATTTACTCTATTCTCTTTTTCTTTGGTCCAAAATTCTTGTTTCTTTAATTTTTTTTTCTCAAATTTCGTTAACATCTGTGTGTTTACCATGTAGATTTTTGATTAACTAAACCTTGTTCAGTAAATGAGTCGGTGGATAAAGTGGAGAATATGGCATTTTGTGACCCATCAAGTGCAGCTAAATTATAAACACCTGAACCATCTTTATCTACACATCTGTATGCTGTATGGAATAGGATGCATTGCTTTAATCTAATTTTATTTTGACACATTATGCCCAAAATTATTTTGACAAGTGCAAGCTTTTTTAAGTTATATCCCGTGACTTCTTAGTTTGAGTTTTTGAATATCTAAGCTTTGAGGTTCTGCGTGTGTTCAAATTTCAGGGTTCCTATGCAACATTTCCATTGAGGCCAATCATATGGAGTAGGGGTTTCAAAGTGAAACAAAATCTAACAATGCTTCACATGGTTGGCAGTACCGATAGGCATTTCGTAGGAAAGAGTAATCTTCATTTAAGGCAAGCAATGTGCAACCGTCTTCTTGGCTATATAGATCATTTAGTTCTTGTATTTTAAATTCATTCTGATCTTCTGCCAGAATGGCCATATACTGAGGAATGATTATGAATCTTCCTTTAAAGGTTGTGCACAAAATGACGAATCAGGAAGCGGAGCAAATGGATCCAAAGTTTCCAAGAATTCTGTTAGACTTTCCAATGTACCAGAAGACAGTGGGGAGACTGTAGTGGAAACACCAAAGGTGAATGGCGTTCCAGTTCCCTCTAGATCTGAAGATGAGGGAATCACAGGATCTCCTGCCATTTACGGATTATTCAGGAAATGGTTGAACACGTTGCACACACATTCAACAAGTGAAGTGGATGAAATTTTGAAAGGACCGCCTGGAAGTGAAGAATTACCACAAACCCAAAATGACATGCTAAACAAAGAAAGAAGTGAGATTCTGAAGGCTATTTGGTGCTACTTTTTGAATCCGGATGCGATGATAAAGACAATGTTACTTTTGTTGTAAGTATAGTGGTTTCTGCCCTGTGTTATTCTCTGCCTCTGTTTTCCCTCTGCCTCACTGCATATTATGTATGAGTTGTTTGTCCATTGTTTTCTCTATTTCAAATTGGAAGGGCTGGATAAAAGATGTGAGACATTCTATAGATCTGTTGAGTACTGATACTGGGCAATTTGAGTTGTAGCAGTTGTTTCCATAGAAAGAAGAGATGAAGTTGAGAGAATTTGGCTATTATGGAGTGGAGAGTATGGCTTTAAACATGACTCACAGCATGCGGATATATCAGTAAGCTGATTCAACTACTTTGTTATGAGGGTTCTTTCCTTTGGAATTGGATAGCTTTCAAAACTAGAATTTGGATTGAAGCGTCTAATAGCAGCCTTGTGCTGCTATTTGACGGCCATTGTGGGGAAGTTGATCATTGATTGGAGTTATACTTGGCGCAACGGAAGCACTTGATATAAGAGTACTGCTGTCAATTGCTTTTCCTATCTTGCATTGTATTATTTCTATATGATTTACATCACGTTGTTAAACACAAAACAGCTGATGATTATTCGGTCTTCAAATTCTGCTAGTCTTACGTTCTATTTTTACCTAAATTTCTGCTGCTTCTAATTTATTTGCCGCTTTTGCAGCATCCCTCTGTACCTGGCGGTCAGTGCGCTTTGTGGGGCTGAAGTGTCAAAGGAGCCGACTCCTTTGTGGATGCTGGGACCCCTAGTTGTTGCTTTCTACGTCGAGGTGCTGCCGGGTTTATGGACTCTGTATGTCTTCACCTTTAGCCAGACAGTTAAAAGTAATCGTTGATTTCCCTACATAGGATTTTGTGGAATCCATATGGCTCTCTTATTGTTTGTCAGTCAGGTTATTAAAGAGGGCTAAACTGATTTGAAATCGGAAATAGTTGAATTACGGACCAAAGAGCAATACTTTTGAAGAGTTCCGATGTTTTGAGCTTGAGGCCTAGTCAACAAACTTCCTTCCAACCGCGCTATATCCCATGTAATCTATGTACACCTGCAAAGCCTTTTAATTTTCAACTTTCCCTGGACCAGACAGCAAACTCACTTAAACCCACTAACTGCTCCCGGAATGCTCTCCCTTTCCCATCCTGCACTCTTTTCAGAAACAACTCTCGACCGATTTGTATTTCGTGTAGAAAACAGTACACAGGCAGCCGTCCTGTTCGAGATGACTAGCACTCTTAAATCATGTAACTCCTAACAAGAAGCATATTAGTATCACATGCTGCAAGTTTGAACTCACTAGTTATTGTCAATGATCATGCTCAATTTTGGTTTTCATTTCAAAAGCCTGTACACTACACATTGACCTGTCAATGCGAACCCTCAGATCAATGGGTTAAAAATATTGGTATACGTGCGGCCAACACATCTGCCTGACTAGCCCCCAAACCCCCCTCCCCCATTTCGTGGATTGATACAACTGTTTGATCAATATCATGGAATTGTGAGCCATACAAGAAACATGATGGACATCAAGAAAAAGAACTGAAGCAAAGCCATAGAAAATTAAATAGCTTGCATATTTAGATCCTTTTCCTCCTTAATTGCATCCAAGGAAGCTAACTCGGCCATCAGCCTATCATACTCACGTTTTACTTCTCCCAGCTCACTTCTAAGCTGTGTCACCTGCATGAATAACAAAAGGTGAATTTCCATCAGTTCAGATAAGGTCATTAAAAATGTCTCCTGCAGTTGCAAGATTCGTAACTATTTCAAAACCACATGCAGACAACTGGCAGAAACCCGGAACTTGCCAGCTTCAATGAATAAATTGGCACAAGGACACTAGGAATTTCAGACTTGACAGACAAGTGACAGCGGAACTACCAATAGCTTTGCAAATTGAAGTACTCTCCACTTTTAACTAATTATGATTTAGGAGGTTATCTAGAATAACAGAATATGACACTAAACATGGTACAAACAGATGTGAATGACCTTCAAGAAAACAGTTGTCAGTGGCATATAAGTACCTTAAGATCAAGTTCTTCCTGTGACTTCTCATATTCCAAGAATCTGAATAAAACAAACACATTAATAAACCACAGTACAGAGCTTAATGCAACATAATTCATTCAATATTCAGCTGCACAGTGCATATGCTGTGTCCATATACTTCAACAACTTCACGATACTAATGAAGTACATCTCTGCAAACATGGCTACACTATCATAATAAGCAATTCAAATTGTTTAACGACTCATCCAAGTCTTTTGTTCAATCAAAATGCAATGACAATGTACTACCGCCTAAAATACTCACTTTGCACGGAGTTTCTTGTTTTCCTGCACCAAGTTTGCAGCCTCCTGATACTTCAACATACTTGCAGTAGTACTGATACGCTACCAAAGATACAGAAAAAATAAAATAAATTATATTGCGTGATAGAATACTATGCAGGCTGGTAGGCCAACAGGTGGTTAAACTAGGATGAAGGTATTAGTGAAAGGGTTCCTAATTCCAGAAAAAAATGGTTTGATTTAGAATGGACTATGAGAGAGAGAGAGAAGAACAAAAAGCAACCTTTCAGTTGACTAGTGCATCTTTTTTCTTGCATAGTAAATGAAAACCAATTTTCATAACATGAAATGTCATATATGAGCCTAATGATATTTTTCCAGTAATGATATTGTTCAACAAAGAAAATCAAGCTATCAAGCAACTATCAGGCTCCAGTGTGGTGGCAACTTCATGCGTGTGCAAATGCGTGAAGTAATTTTTATGTACAACTCGTGAAAAATGTAGTGTGCAAATCATCCTACTCTACAATCTTCTATGTTGTTTTACCAGACTGCTGGTTGGGTAATATGTTACCGACATTCTACTTCCATCATGGCAATGCAAATTGAAACAGAGAGCAAGTACAGAGCATTAGCCATCATGACATATATTTGTAATATACAGAATAGGCAAACACAAATTACGGGGAAGATGCTAAGAATTATGTGTATCTGCACACGATCAATATCTGAGTTTCAATAGACCTGTGTTTCCAAAATCTGCCCCAAAACAACTCCATTGGCCCCAATATGCACTTTACCCTTCAAACTTCCAGGTTCCACTGTATCATTATGCTCCTTTCTCTTCATACGTAATCCTGTGAAAGCACAACATTATATCAAATCAATTGAAAGCTCGATAATGGTAGCAAATAACCATTTATTCAAGCGCAATGCTATACCTAGCACAGATGATGCTGATGCACCAGCAACAGCAGAGGAGCTTTGATTCAAAATGACAGGCTTTGCTTTAACAAGAGATGAACTCCCTGAGGATTCAGGTGGTTGAGGCTTCTTTTTTACTTGGTACCCAATTAATCCACAATGAAAATCCCTGCCAAAGTTCAATGATTTACATCAATATGGTTTGACTAATATGCCAGGAAATGATTCCCCAGTTGTTAATGGATGTGCACATCAAAATATTAGAAAATGAATACTTCATACAACAGTGAACACTGATTATTGATACTTAATGCTGAAATAGCATTGCCATACAACAGTGAACACTGATTATCTATACTTGATGCTAAAAGAGATGATGCCATCATAATTATTACTATAACATCAATAACATATCAAGACTATAAACTATGTGCCAGTCAAAAGGGGCATTCTAAAATTATGAGTTGTCATCCCAAGTGGCAGGTAGTAATACCTATCGTAAATCAATCATTAAAAGCACATCTCTCTGCTCACTAAAAATCCCTTATAGCACTCAGCAGACAACCAAACTAAAAATAAAGATCCTAGCAATCTTTTCAAGTCTCCTGGTTTTAAGGGAAAACTCTAGTCAATAGGCACTAGGGGAAAAAATAGAGAGGAACGTATCCAAATTAATAAACTTTTAGTGGCAGCAATGTAAAGTTTTTACCAGTATTCCCATGTCATCTCCTTCAATCGAACTTCAAGTTTCTGAAAGAGGGAAGTTCTCTCAAAATCTTGTTTGTTATGAGTTGGCTGGACAAAATTTGCTTCCAGAATACCTAAGAGAAAAATGGTAGATGCTAGTGATGTACTTGATGCAATTCTGAAGAATAATTTACCTTAAATCTAACACATAAAGGAGAGTATTTTAAAATGATTCTCACCAACAATGCCTCTACCTCTACTGTCGGCATAGCTGACAACTGGCCAAAAGGGCTGTAGTTTAGCATAAAGAAACATAATGGATTTAAGTTCACTGCCACTATGAGATAAAAGGTAGCAAAATGACCATAATCCACTGAAGACAATTACAGAGGAATTACATTAAAATGGCAAGCATTGAATTGTTGAGGGCAATGAAGAAAAGCAGCAAGGTGAAATTGCCATTGCCAAACAAAAAGTAAAAAAAACAGAAAAAAAAAACACAGAGGTGCCATAAAATTATAATCACAACAGATGGTAAAATTTCTTAATGGTCAGATACAAACCAGTATCAGTCGGTTCTTGTGGTAAACATTGAAACCATGGACACATACATGTGGAGCTTCCTTTAAGAACCCAATTGTGGTTACAACTTGACCCTGCAAAATGAAACCAGAAAACACTAAAATTAAAATCATCAAGAAGTGAATCATGCCTATTTCTATAGAATAAGTGGATCCTTGGCAAACTGAGCACACCTCTATAGTTCCACCACTTTGAGGCCTATATAAGATGTACTCTTCAAATTTTAGATCATTGGCAAGATTATGGTGCTCAACAACTTGTCCACGCAATACTATTTTGAACGTTTCAGGTATTCGCAGGTACAGGATGGACAAATATGCCTACGGAGCATGAGAAAACCAGAGTTAGAGAATTTTGGCTTCTCCTATGTACTTGTCATGTGGTATGTGCAAGAAGTCTCTACAATAGACTTACACGGAGTGAATAACGTAATTGGTTAGCAATGTGCTGCTCATTTACCATACGCCAAGCAGCGACTGTCTCTACTTTTTTGATATCCCCACCAATACGAATATCCTAGAAACCCAACCATGAGAAACCAAAATTGTACCATTATCCATAATATAATATAATGGGCATGTTATATTTTATATATAGGTAAATATATTAAGAACAAAAAGGGAAATACAAAGAGAAAAGAAGCTTCAACCTGAGCGTCGGTATCAAAGTCCAGCTCCATCTTTCCATCATCATTTAACCACAAATTATAGATAATAACTTTTGTACCACATAATTTAATGTCATCAAACTGCATTAGGATTAGAACAAATAGAAATAAGCTTGGAACGAAAGTAGAACAGTGGGTGATCAACAGAGCAATATTGATGGCACCCTGTGTCTTGAATTCCCTAGCTTTTAGGGTATCAGGGCACAACTTGGACCATGGTTCTCAAGACCCACAAATCATTCCTTAACAGGTGGGAATATGGTATATTTATGACAAGCTTATTGGCTGCTTCCATCTAACCAGCCAGGCCTATAAACAGTTTAGCCAAACAATCACTTTTGATAAAAACAGAAGCTGAATCCCAAGTCAAATCAGATTCTCATTTGTGGAATATAATATCTTCCAAAACTGATGTAAATTATCTGGAAAATTTACGCAATGAAACAATTTTTAGGGGAATAATCAAAAAGTGATGGGGGAAAAACAAGAAGTTGGGCTCTCGTGCAATTGTCAATTATTGCTAGTGGACATAGTAAGGGACTGCGGCAGAGTATGGGTAGGTGGGTGCATAGGAATGTGCATAAACATCATGAAATAAATGTAAGAAGAAATACAAACCACCCTTATGAACTTGTACTATTTTATAGAGCAAAATTACTAAATTGACAATGTGAGATGATGCTAATCTGTGGATAACTATAATAACCAGATAAATTCAGCATTATGTTATTTGAATAAAGGGAAATTACCAACATACAGAGCCTCAATGTTTGGTAAAAAATATACTCAGGAGCAGAATTTTAGAAGGTAAAGGGAAAAAACAGTTTGATTCTTGGATAGTGTAAACTACATTTTCCTGAACATGTAAGAACCAAAATGATCGGTTTCATAAACCTTAAGGACAGAATTAATAATTATTGAATTTACTGTTGTACAGTGTATTAAGAATTTATCCCCAAATTAAATGTCTGAGCAGTGAAAAGTGATGTTTGGAAGGGGGCAAAAGAGGGACGCATAAAAGAGATGCTTACTTGCTTCAGAAGCTCTACTTCTGTTGAATATGGAGACCACTGCAACAGCATGGACAGATTTGACCTATAATGTTCTGAACCATACTGATGTGAAATTTCTAATTTTCCAGTTTTTGTATTAAACTCATAATCCACCTGCAATGAAACAAGCAATCAATGTGGACTACAGGAGTACAAATCAATAACACCAATCAAGAAAGGATTAAAGGTGCAAACAATATTCTACCAGTAAAAGATACCAAAAATAAGGTATGCAATCCTTCAATTTCTACCCCAAGGTCCTAGTGATTGTTAACATACAACTTATAACCTCATTGCTCCATTTTTTTTCCTATCCTTATAAGTCTTTTCATTCCTTATGAATGATCACATACTGTGGAGTGTTGCACCATTTCTTCCATTAGAATAGGCCGGAATCTCCTATTGGTGAGGCTTCTAGCATGTTTCCCATCTCATACACATGAAATACAGCATCCACATTTAGACTACATATCAACAAATTCCCTCACACAACGACAGGCAAGAATAAAAAGTCTTTTCATAAATTGCAAAGTAAGGTCACTGAATAATTAAACTCACCATTGGCACCAATATTCTGTCATAACCCATCTGTGTCAAAAATGTGTAGGACAGAAGACCGATGCTTTGAGTCACCACACTGCTATTTAATTGAAAAAAGAAAAAAATGAAAGAAGCTAGAAGCATGACTATATGGATTTAAATTAAAGAAAGAGACACATGTATTGTCTTCATCATTGCAAGTAATGCTTAAATGACATCTAGCATTTGAATGTCATGTCCATACAACTTTTCAACACCAAATTCTCAAAAGAGGGAAGAAATAGTTGAAATGGAGAAAGATATTAGGGGCGGCATTGAAGAATGATACAGAAATGATAATGGATTTAGAAAAGACACTATCCTTTTTCTCCTGTACACCATGTTCCTTGATACATGACAAACCACCTACACCAATTTCTCATCCATTTTTCAAAAAGAATAACAGGAACCGAGTTTGACATGAAAGAAGCACATGACAAGCACCTTTTTTCCTACTCTCTTTAAAGTGTTCCAAACCACTCAAAGGCATTTGCATTAATTCAGAGTGTATGGTAAAAAGAACAGTTAAGTGCAACTATTTGGTTGCTTGGTACTAAAGAAATGCAGGTTCAATTCTTAAGAACAGCCAAGGAGGACGGCCTCTACTACACTTTTGTGAACCACACAATGCCCCTATCTTTTGGCTATTGTAAAGGATTATAGGTGTGTTTAAGAGTCATCTCATTCCTCATATTAGCATCATTCTGGTCTCTGTCCTTAAGAGATGCAGCAAAAAATGCATCAAAATAGTCTTTCTTCTCATACTTGCGACTCCATAGAAGGCCGCTACATCCAAAATTTAAGGTTACCAATACACATAAATTTAGGTCCCAATTTCTTCTGTACCACAGATTTGCCTCAGAAATTTGATAATATTAGAGTGGAAATTCATTCACTAAATGTAAAAATAATTGATAACTGAAAATATTAAAATGCAAATGCACAAGTCAATCAAAGATTTCATTCTTCCAATCAAATTCAAACCTATCAACCCTGTGGCGAGTGAAGACAATGACATCTGCCCCGAGTCTCATGGTGCTGGTCTTGAAGCCATTACCATCTGAAAGATGTGCCTCAAAAAATAAAAATATGTAATAATAGAATCCATTTGATCTACAATATCCACGGCCAAGAATCATACATTGTCCAATTGACAATTTGGAATTTTTATCTGAAAATCCAAAACTCATACACCGCCTGATTGCTTCAGGATCCATTCCACCACCACTATCTGGTTACATAGGAACAGATTTTGGAAAAGCATGAGTTAGCTTGTTTCCATTTTTCTAGATATCTCTCACAAGTTAGACTACAAATTCACAATAACAACAAATATTTGTGACTTGTATATTACTGTACCTTGAATTAATAATGCTGGACTTCCATCTCTTGGATTTATTGTTTTATCCACATTGACAAAAGTGGCCTTATTTTCAATCTATTCAATACAATGGAGAATTAAATGAATAAAAGAAATGCAAGTCCAAAAATGAAGCAGGAAGCAGGCACTATATGATAACCTAGAATAGTTGTTCACCAAAAAATAAAAGACTGCATATACAACAAGAAATGGCCACCACAAAAGACCATTTTTATGCCTAAAATTGGCTGCAACAAAGTCTCATCTAGTAAATTTCAATCTTTATTCTCCATAAGATCATTGGTTACTAGCCCAGCAGTCAAATATTTATCTTGTAGTGTTAGTCAGTAGATTCTTAAAGCTCTAGGTTCCCTCTCCCCCTCATCTAAAACAACAGAATTATCAAATGCAAACATTTTAAGAAAGGCGAGGGGAAGGTAAAAAAAGAAAAGTGTATCTACACTCTATTAAACTAAAATGCAATTTCATTTCATAACTAAAAGTTTCTACAAATAATTAGAGAACAGACTGTGATCCAATAACCGAAAAAAAAAGTACACTTGGGGCCCCAGAATTTTATTTCAAGAACAGCTGTCACATTTTTTCCTAGTAACTAATTGACATAACTGTGGGAAATTATGGGAAAAGCTAGCCTGCATCTATTTGAATCTTTGACTTTTGATTATTTGACTTCCACAAACGAAAGCAAATAGTATGACATTAATAATAAAATTATATTCCGGCTTTGCTTAAGAAAAATTAGTTGGCATGGAAGAAGAAAATATTCATTCTTATTGGCATGTAACCAAGCATACTAGATTTTTGCATCCACAAAATCAAAAGCATAGAAATATATATATATATATATTTATCAAGCGAACTGACACAATCTACACATTTTTTTAAAGCTAAAAAAGGAAAAAAGAAGGGAAAAACTCCAATGAGACAAATAAATTTCAACAAATTCCATGTTTGAGAGGTCGCCCAACAAAGGACAAAAGAGAATTTTCACCGAACCCAAAATAAGCTAGCTGACTCAAACCTGTTTTTGAAACCATTGCTTATTCTCAAAGGAACTCAAAAACTTGAGTTGGGATACACAATAGCCATTGAGTAAAACACATATGCACCAATATGCCTGCAAGCTACAATTAAAAATTCCCAAAATAATTGCATAATGATAGCCATATTACCAGTCACTTGAAAGAATGACTACTTATAGAATTGAGTCAAAAATTACCTCATCAATAGCATTGTCAAGCAGTTCTGCAATGGCTGCAAACAGGAAAAGATAGTGACATACTCCATAATTTATAAAATATCTATCAAGTCCAAGAATTTGAACAAAAAAATTCATTATCAGGACATACCACCAAAGGCCCACTTATGTGATGTGGCATTTGAATGAAGAAACAACGGGTGGACATGAAGATAATTTTTGCCACCTATAATCCCAAAAAGTGAAGAAAAAGATAATTATAAGCAGCTGATTGAGCATTATTATGCTTTCTCCAACATAGATGCTTATGTCATGGAAACAAGTTGTTAACATGCAACTCAAAACTCAAAGCAGGAAAAGAAAAATATCCAGGAAGCCAGAGATACCGTGCAAAACACAAAAAAAAAGAAGAAGAAAAAACTAGAAAGTGTTGACCACCCAGGGTCAGCCCCACCAGTGAAGGACCAGACTTGGATGTGTGAGCTGAGCGCATATCCAGGTCAAACAAATCACCCCACCATTAAGCAAAAACTGCTAAGTGCAAGCATTTGTGTAGGGGTCACATCTGTGATGTTCTGCACTACAATTCACTTGACCTAGACTATGAAGGTTGGCAAGTCTCTGGAGAAATGGTCAGATTTTCAAGTCCAAATGCTTTTGTTATCAAATAAGAAAAAGGAAATAAAGCATTCGGCAGTCCACAAATTTGACAAATCCAAAATCCTCAAGATGGCACTCTAGCATGGAAAATAGCTGCATACTTTGTTGTGCTATCTTGGAAACAAGCCCATCATCATATTGCCCAGCCTTCCAAAATTGCCGACAAAGTGGTGCTGGACAGATGGTTGATCCTGAAGAAACACCAGTGTCATCCATTGGAGGCTGTCCTTGCTCCAATACACTAGAGCTACTTTGACCATTACTTAGGTCATTTGAGCTTCTACTTTCTTCAAAATCTCGTCTTGTAGTTAAGATCATCAGCTTCTGATGCTCGGCTAGCTGGGCTTTCTGGAAGTCTTTTCCTTGCTCTCCACAGCCAACAAAATCTGGGTCCAGTTTGATAGCTTTCATATTGACCTTTGAAGTTCATCACTACATAAATGCATAACATCTGTGAAGTTCAACTTGGGCACCATAAATTATAACTTGTGCCACTGTGGTAATCATGCTAAACAAAGAGAAGAGACATGGGATAACAAAGAAGACTATGCTCCTAAAATGGGGCAGAGAAAAGGAGGATATAAAAAGTTAAGAAACCAAATCTAGGCAATGATTTCTCCCTCTAATGCACCTGGCAACTGTCAGCTAAAGTGCACATTTGTAGCAGGTTAGTGTCTTTGAAGGTACATCCATCTTCTATGATCAATGTAAAACCAAATATTGGGCAATCTAGCACCATATTCTGCGATGCAACCACCAATTTCATGTTGTCAAGAGACCATCCACCCCAATAGATCAAGTTGTTGGGCAAGGCAATGTGTATTGAATATTAAATCGATCACGTCCCCTCATGCGCAAGCCCATTTGGCAGCGTAGTTTGAACTCTTCATAAAAGCTTTGATTATGGAGGAACCAAGGTGCCCAAAATGGGGATAAATTTGTGTAGGGTCCAAGTAACAAACTCATGGGCTTGACACTACGTCTCAACTCAAAAATTAAGGTATTACATTTATGGGTCATTCTTACTTATGTATCATTCATTTTTCTCTCCTTCCCAATTAACCACACATTCACACTTGATAGTGTATTAATAAACCAATCAATTCAAAAGCTTAAGTTATTGGATGAGATCCAAGAACACATCACTCATCAAATCCTAACAATGGCAAAGCAAGGCAGCAGTGAAAAAAGTTTGGGAGATATCAAAATAGTTTTTGGAGTTTCAACAGCTACAAATTGACAGCACAAGGATAGAAAATTATGAGGCTGACTGCAAGTGCTATTTTGTAACTCTGAGACATGTTTGCTGAAACTTGTGGTTGCATACTTGCATTTATCCTTTTTCACCCTTTCTCCATGTTTAGGGCCAAACTTTCTATCAAATTTTGTAGTAATTCCCATCCACACAGTTCAGTTCGTTTATAGTTCTGCTCCTTCCTAACTTTGCTCCTAGAACGTGAGACCAATTACTATCTCACAACCACAACCAGAAGTTCAAATGGAACATAAACAATCAATCATGAGGATTATCCTCACACAATTCCAACAACACAGTAGGCATGTATGATGATTCCCAAGTTTTTCCTACATATAAGTTCCCAAGATGCTCCTGTTCAACCATAAACCTCTGCAAACATATCCTAAAAAGCTCTTGGTGAAAAAGCAAAGGTTTTGAAATAACTATATCTGACAACCAATTGGCTTACAATAGAACATGGTGATGAACAAAGATTCATATCATCAATCCCAGATAAATTTGGGATTAGGCCTTACTTGAATTGATTAGGTAAGTTTGTTCATGTCAAATGTCACACCAATCCAAAATGAGAACCATTCAACCTAGACAAATATCAAGAACTTGTTCCTTTAGACAGTAATGACAATAACCGGGAGTAACAAGAACACCTTCAATGTATTATTTGCTCAAGTAAGTTTGTCCCTTTGAAATAAAACGTGCCTTGTGGATGCACAAAATGTTGAAGATCCGCACATGCAAGCTTCGTACCTTTTTGCAAACCAAATCTTCACTCTTCTTGAATGCCAAAACACCTCTACAAGGTTAACTATTCCAACAAAAGCTTGCTTGCCCAACAATCTCATATTCTTATTCCCTTGCATACGTTGAGGAATCCATTGTATGCAATCTCTTGTTGGTCCTCCCAGCATCTTACTAGTTAGGAACACAAAGCTTGCCACCGAAGAAGATCTTATGATGTGGACATCATAACTTTAGTAGAGACAAGATCTTTGCTTGTTAGTAGAGACATAACTTTACTTTCTAAACTAACCAGTTGGCATCTACACCCAGCAGTATTCCCCCTGTAAATGAATCTTTTATAGAACCAAATGCTTGACCTTAGCTTAATAATAATCATTATGATCAAGCGCTTGTCAACATCTTAGAAACATAACTAGTTAATATAGATACAATTTTATTTTATTAAATTGCATAGTGATCCATGTGAAATGAATCAACTAAGATGGTCCATTCCAGATTTAATCAATTGTGTAACATCATAGGTGCTCACTCTGTAGTGCTAACTTAATTGCTTTGGGGATCATTGAACCTTAAGTACAAATCAAAACAAGAGAGGGTCCAATTGTGAATTCTACATAGGAATACAAAATCCCTAGAACCACAACTAAAACATCTTAAAGTCTAGAACTATAAAACAATGAAACAATCAATTTGGGATTATATCATGATGATTAATGACAGCCCTCTTTCTTCTTCAAATATTGATGGAAAAATATTGAGAAAAAAAGTGTGATCTATACATGATTTTATTGATCTAAAGAAAACGTATGATCAAGATACTAGGCAAGTTTTTTGATGGGCAACAAATAGAAAGAGGATTCCAACATTTTTATCTATCTAGCAAAAGACATAAATGAAAGAGCAGTAACTCATTTGCAGACAGTTGGAAGTGAGACGTTAGACTTCTCAATCATGGTGGGTTTGCATCAAGGTCGACTCAAAGTCCTTTTCTATTTATGCTAGCTATGGATGTATGCAGGGTCATATTAAATATGATACCTATTGTACAAGTTATTTGCGGATAACATTGTCTTAACAAAGGTAGCCAATTAAAGCATCGAGATACCCTAAATCCAAGAATTTAAGGTATAGTCACATAAAAATAGAATATATATATATAGCAATTTTAGTGATGTTAAGAGAGTGGTAAGGCACAGTGCAGTAATGCCTCAATATGACTAATTTCATTATTTAAACTATTATTCAAAGGAAAGGAAATATAGAGAATATTTTTCATAGGACAGAGGCTGGATGGTTAAAATAAAAATGTGCTACTGAAGTTTTGTGCAAAAAAAAAATTTTTATTAAACTGGAGAGTAAATTCTATTAAATAGTATTTATACCAATGATGATGCACAATAAGTGTTGAATTGTCAAAAGACACATGTCAAAAATATGATGTACAAGAATGTGTAATTTCGATTTAAGATATATAAAGGTTGTGGTGTCTATTAATTTTGACATGTCCAATGGATACCTATTAATGTTTCAATTAATAGAAGATATCAAATTCAGGTAGATAACAAGAAGAGAAGAATATAAGCTAGTTTACTTAGAAATCTTTAATTAGGAAATATTTCAAGTAATTGTTTCACCCAAAATTTAATTTATAATAAAATAGAATGGTGAAAAAAATTCATATAGCCTACACTAATTAAATTTAGGGTTCATTTGTTTCTTGGAAAATAATTTATCTATAAAAAAGTATTTAGTAAGGAAAACTTTTATAAGAAAAATAAATTATTTTTCACTATTTGACTGTGTTGCTGAAAAATATTTTTCTAACTTTAATCATTGCAAAGCAAAACTAAAATGACAAAGTTGAGAGTTTTTATATAAATTAATTATTATTATAGATAAAAATGTAAAAAAATAAAAATAAAAATCTGCAACTAACTTTTCACAAGATAAAATAAATTTTGACAATAAATAATATAAAAAAGAAAATAAAGAAAAAAATTTACCATAACAGTGATAAAATTGACAATGATGATGAAATTGACTTGTGATCGACGACAACTAATAAGAGTAACAATAAAATTGGTTGGTAACTGTCGAAACTGACAATAACTCTCTTTCTCTCTAACACAAACTTTCTTTCCCTCACTTGTTTTGAGTGAAAATCATTTTTCATAATTTTTCAATGATTAGACTTTTTCAATTTGTCAAATATGAAAAATAAGAAAAAATTTTACAAAAAATATTTTATCCAAAACAAATGAACCCTAGAGATTAATATTTTGTTGTCGTGAAATCTCTTTCAAACAAACTAGTGTTGTTGCATGTCCCTACTACTGCAACTCCTATTTGTTTCATAGAAAACACATGCAAGATTGTGCACTTATTCTATGCAACTTCAAGTTAACCTGTACCACTAAACTACCTATGAGTGGTTACTAAATTCTAAATCTTAAAAATTATAAAATTGAATAAAAAAATTAAAAAAATAAATTAGGATTCACTCAAGCTACTTGAGTCAACTTCAATAAATTTGGATTTTCTTTATAAGTGGGTGATTAAAATTTAAAGATATAAGCTTACATGTATATACTCATTCTCATTGTCCATTTAAAATGAAGGTTCAATCCATCTCAATTGGCCCAAGCCTTAAGAGAGTATCTACACCATAAAAAGAAAAATTGAATTCAATCGCATTCCACTAAGTCACTACATTCGAAAAAAAAAAATTAACCTTAAAAACAGGGAGATCATCTGGTCAGGACTGCTGTGAGCTTAAGTTGAGGTCTGATGATGACACCGTAATTCGACCTTCTTATATGAGAAACTCCTATTTGAACAATGATAACTCGACATGTTCTCTTCTGCACTAAAGCGGAAGCAACATCAAACTTGAATCTAGTACCATACCTCAACCTTTTTTTTTTTCCAACTAGAAGGGGATAGATCTGGACAGATATTCGAACCCAGTTTGAACATGTGGTTATGGGTCTTCTTACCCCAAGTTACATCCTAAACAAACTCTAAGGATCTCTAGTAATTGGCTTTCATGGCACACCCTAATTGTTTGGATTTTAATAAATGAAAGCTACTAATCAAGTAACATAAAATTTATAAGAATAAAGAAAATTATGATACATATCCAAAAATTATATTTTATTATATGATTCACATCTCAATAAATTTTTTTTTTAAGCAAAGTTATCTATGGTAATTATAAGAAACCCAAGTGACAAAATGGGTTAAAGCATTTAATGACAAAGAAAAAGAAAATTTATTTAAAAAAAAAAAAACAGCGAAAAAGATATATGCAGAAGAATCATCAAATATAAGTAAAAGGAAAACAACCAAGAAGAAGAAAAACTCCCTAAAGAGAATGCAGTGGCCCTTACCTCCTCCACCAAAGGCATTGAGCAAAACCCAGGAAGCTTTTTCCCCTTTTCGCCAAAAAGATTGCAAGGCAAGGACACCAAGAGCCAATGTTCGAACGACTGCAAGGTTTGACCGATTACCCAACTCCTGAACTGCTCAAAAAATTCGAATCCCTCCTCAAGATCCACTCTAGAGGGCGCCAACCAGGATGCCAAGATTTCGCAACTTTCCTTCCGTCCTCAACACCCCTCCGTTGTCTACTCGGAATGGCCCCCAATAAGAACTTGCAATTTTGAAAAGCCAGATCTATCTCAATTTTATGAATTATAAGGGTATTTACCAAATAAATATGAAGCTAAAAGAGAGACCTAAAAGGTTGGTAACCACTCCCCGCCCCCTATAAAAGGTGGAAGAGGAGAGCAATAGACCATGGAAAATATGTATGGGGATTCTAAACCTGGTTGTTTTAATTTTTAATAAATTAAAAATTAATTATTATATTTTTAATTATTTTATATTTAATCTTAAAAATGCATCAATTTAATTTAATTTATCTTTAATTTGCCTTTTTAAAATCCCAATAATGTGTGTGTGCTCATTAAATTTTTAATATATTGTCAATCCCTTCCTTATTCAAGAAGAATGAATGTGTTTTATGTTGATCAAAACCTAATTTCACCTCCCTTTTTAGGAATTTTTTACGATTGGAAGTCATATATATACAATACTTGGAAGAACAAAAATTTTCAAACTATGGGTTAGAATTGAGAAATTGTAATAAATGTAGATCCAATCAACATATATATTATAGTATTAGATCAACTTAATATTTGAGTCTAATTATATCTATGGAAGAATTTATTTTTATTTATATATTATTTTAAAAAATAAAAAAATTAAAATTATTTTTTCTCTCCAAATATAATTTAGCCTAAGTTTGATTTTATATTTAATTAAATTTTAAAAAATAATTATTTAATTTAATTTAATTTTAAGAATTTTTTTGCTTTTAAAAAAATTAAAAGGAGAATTTGGGAATAATCCCTTTTTTTTTTCTTTTTATTAAATTTAAGAGCAATTCTTATTTTCCTTTTAAGAAATATTAGGTGAATTTAAAAATTTATTTTTCTTAACAAAAAAATTTAAGAGTAATTTTTTTACTTTATCTTTTATTTTTTTATTAAAAAATTTTATAATTATAAAAATTTAATTATAACTAAAATAAAATTTTATGAATCAATAAAAATTTTATTTGATTATTTATTTATAAATTTTTATTTTTATTATAATTATAAAATATTTTAATATATTTAATTTATAAAATTATAATAAATTGTTATCTGAGTGAAAGTTAAATTTTTCTTCAATTTTAATAATATATATTTACACACACATACATATTTTATTGATCAATGTCACATAACTATACTCATAAAAGTAGAGTTCAAATCTACAACTTCATACCTACTTAGACAAATTTAAAAGTTCTTTTAGAATTTGGAATACTAAGTACTGTATCACCATCCAAGATCCAACCAAAAGAAGATAAACCATAATTATCTGTGAGGGTTTTTTAAGGTTAGGACTCTTCACCTGACATTTGTCTTCAAACATAGAATTTGCACCAATATAAATAATCTACTCACACCGTCTTATGGCATCAGAACAATCTTAATAACTAAGAACTTTTTTAGAGTTGGACTATTTATTAGTCTTCACAAATAGAATCTGAACCAATGAACAATCACCGTGGCAAATTAATGTCATAAGGATTTAGTTTCACCTTGATCACCAACCTATCACAATCTTTTTGCTTTATCAAGATTTAAGACAAATAATGCAGGATACAAAGTCGAAAGTAGATAGTGTTTATATCAGAATAAAATGACTACAAAAAAAAAAAACAAAATTTAGTCAATCTCAATGAGTAAAAGAAAATTTTATTATAATTTAGTAATTAAAAATTTAAATTTTTATATTTAAAGTATTAGATCTTAATACTAAAAAATATATAAAATTTATAAAAATGAGAGAGTTAACTTTATTATATAATTTATTTTTTTTTATTAATAATTTGGTATTCTGCATGTCCCATGAAGGCAAAAGCCAATTGCTCCAACTCTTTTTGGGAAGGGTCTTGCTTTTGGATTCTAAGAAGCCGATATTGAGATGAACACGATCTACCAACATGACTATTTTTTACGATACAGCGCCGCAGGTTTACATGTAACGATTTAATGTAGATCCTCTTGCGTATCAGGTAGACGATTTGTTTCTCCTGTGACTGTGCGGCCAAGAGCTGGCTGTGGACAGTATCCATGTGCCAGCACAATGCGGAAGCAAGCAAAAAGCAACGCATGACACTTGCTTCGGCAGTCTTTGGCTCTATTATCTCACTGGGTGTCTCAGTTAATTACAAGCTGATAACTGTATGTAAAGTACGAGTGTGGGATACGGGTTGGCAATTCTTAAACATTGAGCTCGAGCAAGAACAATAAAGAAGAAACAAAGATGGCACCGCTTAACAAGGTCAGGGAGATGGCCACCTCCGCTCCTGTCGTTGTTTTCAGGTTTTATATTTGTCACGTTGACAATTTTCCAGTGTGCTGACTAATTATTAGTCGGTGTTATTTGGTTATGTTTTTTCTTTCCACCGTTCATTAGGATGTGTTTTACCGATAAAAGAAATGCTCAATCACATATATATATTGGTGTTTAAAGGTACAATACTGGGGATCGAGAATGTTGTCATATGTTTTGAGGAACAATCCTCAATATCTCTCTCAAAAAGCTCAATCAATTAATTAGAATTTAGAAGAATGGGGTTGCTTGCTTTGAACTTATTGCTTATGAATGTTAAGGTCACCAAAAAAAAAAAAAAAAAACAAAGAAGAGGAACTATGAAGGCCAACAGTTCAAAGTTTAAATTAATGTTTGATGCACGAGGAATTGGCCAATGTACTAAATCATTACCTACGTGTGCCCACTGCACATTTTCTCTGATGCGGCTTTTACTTTCTATGTTCGTTCTTGCAGCAAAGACTACTGTGGTTATTGCAACAGGGTCAAGCAGCTTTCTATTTCCCTCTTTTGCCTTTTTTCTTTGGGATGCTGCAGCTGTACTAAATGTTTTGACAAGCCAAGTCAACCCTTACAAATGTGTGATATGTCATCAGTTCTAATACCCAGCATTAGGTTTGGTTCTTGCTTTGCTGAGATACGGTGCCGCAAGTGTTCGTGCGTACAGCGTTTGTTGTGTGCCCGGATCCGAACTTCTGGACCAAAAGATGACAGTGCAACGCTAACAATTTGTACTTTAAATGCAGGTTTGATGGTATATTGGCTGTTATGCTTGTTACCTCGGACGTTACTTTTCTGTAGGATCTTGCATTTTTTATGAGTGCAATATTTAACGTGCATTATTCATGCTAGATAACTTCCAGAATCGTTTGGGGTTAGACAAATCAATAAATCGATTTGCAAATTAATTACATTAAAACTTGGAACAAATCTTCGCCAACCCATGAAGATTAATTAGAGGCTTGAATGAATTGTAAACCACAGATGTTAGGAACCATGGATGGTAAAGGACTAGAGGGAAACATAGATCTTTAATTCAATGGTGCTGAAGTATTCTTCAGAATTAAGTGTCTCCAGTTTGAGTTTCTGATATAAGTTGATATTTTTTTCATTTCTTGGTCTTATTGTCAATTGAATGTTATTGATGTTTTTGCGCTATAAACTACATAAACTATCAAGATTGGGCTGTCGATATACTCTTACAACAAGGTGAAGTAATGAAAGACATTCCTCTTCTGTTTTATTTCCATCAATTGGTCCAACTTGTATGGGTTGAAAAATATGGGCTACTTCTCACTTCAAATCTTTTGCTCGTCAAGTGCGACTTCAGGCAGCTTTGACCTCTGCAATTGCCAAGAAAGATGGATAGGAGGGGCACAGGTAATGATGTTCTTCCGTAACATGTAACAGAATGCTAACTCAAGTCTCACTTACATTGGAAACTTCAATCCAACACTCAAGCGTCTTGAGAGCTTTTCCTGATAATTGTGTCTCCCGAGCCATAGCTACTCCTTCGGCAAGAGTATTGGCATGACCACTTACCCAAAGAGCTGCTGCTGCGTTTAGGATCTGACAAATGATTCTTGCATTAAAATTTGATCCATAAGATTGTTCATGATTCATATAGACACATGCAAGGAAACAGGACAGCAAGCATGCGAGAGTCTCCTGGAAGCAAAAAAGTATCAAATGACTCACAAACGCATCAGCAATGGATCCTTTCTCTCCTGCTAATATGCGTCTCAATACATCTGCATTATAGGCCGGCCCTCCACCTCTCAAGTCGTCCAAAGTGCAACGAGGAATGTCAAACTCCACTGCCCAATTCGCAATCTCTTCTTATCAGCAATTTAATGATTGAACAACATTTGAATTTTTGGATTGATGAGCACAAAATCACAAAGAAGGGGGTGACAGGAGGCGCTAACCAAATTCATGAATTTAGCACTCCATTGTAGCTGATGCTTAGAATAATCTCTCAAGCATAAAGAGAGAAACATATAAAAAGGCTATGAGAGCATTCATATTACCTGGATCGAATGAGATTTTCTCAATCTTTTCTGCAGTAACATCCAAGACTATCCCTGGGCCTATATCAAGATAATTATGCGTACACAAGATCAGATGCAGAGGCAGAAAAAAAATTGGATAACATAAAACAGCTCTCAGAGAAAGCTCAAAACCTGACTATCAGTAACATAGGCATAGTTTGGCATACAGAAAAGACATGCATAGTTTGGAATACAGAAAAGACATCATACCAAGAGGACTCATTTCATCTAAGCCCTCTGAGTGAACAACCAGTGCTCTCCTCATACCAAACCGTTGCAGTGCTTTAGCCATTTTGAGCACCTATAAGGGAAGTATCAGAGTCAATACTTATCCTGGGGTAATTTATGGTTACATATGAAAAATTCCATGAATCATACACAAAGAAAACCATAATGCTTTTAACATTCAAAGAAATGCTTCAATGAAATTTTTGAAAACATACCAAGTCTTCTTTGAATACACCAACAACAGCATAAGGTACCCGTGCAGGATTCAACATAGGGCCCAGTATATTGAATACTGTTTTTACTTTTAGTTGTTTCCTCACAGGCCTAACAAGCTTCATCACCGGATGGTATTTTGTGGACATCATAAAACCAATTCCTGCTTCATTCACACACCTTAACACTCCCTGAATGAAAAATCAGAATATGAGTAAGTTGTAAATATGGGCTTATGCAGCCTCAGTAGAAATAGCAAGTGCCACAGATGAATAAGGTAAAGAAAAAGGCTCACATGGATTGCAAGGCACAGATAATTAGAACAGAACTCATGGCAACCGGATTATGTGACCCTATACCTATCCTACCACATTTAAAAAGCTCGAATGTGTCTCAGATCTATTAGTTGGAAGGAAGCAAATGCAGTTTACCATTGTGATCTGCAAGAAAGTGCATGAAGCTACTACAATAGCTGTTAACATGATAGAATAAATAACAGTGCTGTCATTTAATCTGTCTATTGATTATGGCATTTAACGCATGTTTCCAATACTATAAAAAGATTCCTTGAAGTCCATGTTTTCCCATTAAGTATACATCCAGCCTCAACTATATATTAATTGCCATTGTTAACAGTGAACTTAACCCTGGATCCAAGTCAATTACTAGCACTAGTGCCTCCAAAATGTCAGCTCTTCCACATGCAGAAGAATTGCCATTGTTGGCAGTGAACTTACCTCTGAATCCAAGTCAATTACTACCCCTAGTGCCTCCAAAACGTCAGCACTTCCACACGCAGAAGAACTTGAACGATTCCCTTGCTGCAAAGAAAGAAAGGGAGAGTCATAATAAACTCCAAAACATTCACTGCAAAACTACATGACATTTATTTACAGCGATACTGTGAATGGGGGACATTGACCTTGGCAATTTTTGCTCCACAAGCCGCGGCAAGAATAGATGCTCCCGTAGATATGTTCACCGTGTTAGCTCCATCACCACCCGTCCCGACAATATCAACAGCATCAATCAGCCCTTCAACCTTCCTGGCATGTCTGATCATCGCCTTCGCCAAGCCCACAATCTAATGGAAGAAGAAACTCAATAATCAAAATTTCCTTGCCTTTTTACAAGAAAATATCCCATAAATGTACATGGCCTTATCTTCAACTCAAAAGTCAAATTAGATTAATTTTACTGCAATCAAGAAAGTAATTACCACTGTAAAAAAGTAATAAAAGCCCTGAACTTTGTGTCCGTAACAACTACAAAAGTAACAGTGAGGCAACTTACTTCTTCAAAGGTCTCTCCTTTGGCTCTAAGCAAGACTAGAAAGGCACTGATCAGTGCCTCGTTTGGATCGCTCAGTAGAAAATTCAGAGATGCTTCGGCATCAGATTCCGTTAAATCCACTCGATTAATCAGAGATTCAATCAGCTATAAAAGCCCCCACCAAAAAATAAATTAAAAAAAAGAAAAAAAACCCAAAATTTCTCAAAATAAATTGGTACAGCCTAACAAAATGCTTGAGAAAAATGCCCAGAACTAGATCGTTAAATGCTGAGAATTGCCTCATTGAACGCAGGTACGGTCGGACTGTGATTTTCACAAACACTGGGTAGGGCTTTAATCCGAGTTGTACATCTGCTTCCGTTGCTCTGCTTCTTGAAGTGGGAAGTCGATGTTAAAGCACAGCTATTTTCGCTTCCAAGATTGAAAATTGAAAATAGCGGCGGCTGAGTTAGTGAAGGGGAAGAAATTACGAGCCGATGGGCCGGTAATAAAGAGAGAGCTGTTGCCATCACAACCAAAATCAAGATAACACCCAGAGCGAGATAGGGAGGGTGATTTTAAGCCGGTTCCTCCGTCTGGAGGCGAAAATGGCAAGATGGGGGATTTCATTTATTCGGTTCTTGGTCAACAGGGATGACCCCGACAGCTCGAAGCCACTTGTCAGACAATGGCTGCGCTCTGGCTAGACACGGACACTCTCCGGGCACGGCAAAAACCGATTCTTTCGCACATCAAGAGCTCCCCAGTGAAATCGTCTAAAGTTCAAGGGATTTTGGTGGGCTTCCCAACCACAGTTCGGTTTCTACGATTTGAAAATTACGATTAGATTTAGAATTTAAATTTTTTCCCTTTTTAGTGATATAGAGCTTTAGGTTTTTCTCGGCGCACCGCCGGCCACTTTTCCGAGTTTAAACCCTGCTTAATTTGGCAATAATTGCTTTCTGCCTTCGGGTACGTTTAAATTTAAAGACATTGTTTTTATTTATTTATTTCTCAAAATTGCTCTTCTAAATTAACACGATTCGTTAAAAAAAAAAAAAAAAAGGCCCAGGTTGGGAAGCTACATAAAACCCACGTAATCTGTGCAAAATCTACAGACATGATGATGGGTTAGTGATATGTGAATTATTTTTTATTTTTTCTTTTTAAACATGCTTTTAATTCTTGAATTCAAAATTTTAAAAGATTTTGTTATAAAAAATAGTTAAAATATTATTCCTTTATTTATTTATTTTTTAATTGTGAAGAATGAGGTTTTTTTCATTATTTTTCTAAATAAAATATTTTGAACGTGCCATGTCAATAATATTGCTAAAAATAAATTTAGTAATTAAAAATATATTTTTCAAAAAAATTAAAAAAATATTAATATCAATAATATTGCTAACGTGTCATGTCAATCAACGTTCTAAAAACCCACTTGACGCTTAACAAAAAAGCAGGTGGTGAACTTAACAAAAAAGTAAGGACGGGGGCATTTTTAAGTAACGGTATTAATGTAGGAGAGCAGTTTTGAAAAACTAAAAATTAAAAAGTTTCTAGGTCGAAAAGCATTGTAACATGGGAAAGCAATTATTGATTTCAGTTAGTTTAATTGTAATCTTAATTTTATTCCTAATGTTGTCATCACTATAGGACACAAAACAGAAGTGTGAAAATATTAAAATGATATTAGGTGTAATAAATTCAAATTTTAATTCTATTTGACATGAGATAAAAGTGTGAACAAAAATAACAAAAAGTAATATTTAGTTAAATTTTAAAAAAGTTACTAAAATCTATCGAAAGAAGAGAAATAATGAAAAGAGTTATATTTTTTATTATAGATATTTATTTATTTGATACTAAAATAGTTTAATTTATTTACAAATAAATTGATTATAATTAATATTTCTAATAAAAGATCTGTTGTCTTTAAAATTTAAAAAGGATACTTTGAAAAGAGTTTTTCCTTTATGATTAATGTTGTTAAAAAGGTTACTTCAAATTTTATAAAACAATATTAACACACTTTGATACTATTTGACACAGAATTGAGATAATATCAAATAAAATAAATACATACTTTAATATTAGGTGGAATGAAAGTGTGAACAAAATGATTGTAAAAATTAATATTTGATTGAACTTTTAATTTTTTTTTCAAAATTTATTAAAAAATAACCATTCTTAATTTACCTTTCTAATAATTTAATATTAATAGTATTAAATATCATCTCATTAATTAGTTTTATAATTTTAGAATTTGAAATATACAAGAATCATTTTATTTTAAATACAAATCAATTTTAACTAACTATTTCATAACATTTTTAATAAAAAAATATTCATTAAAGGAAGAAATATTATTCAATTTATCAGTTTCATAATTTTAGAATTTAAAATATGTAAACATTATTTTATTTTCTTTTAAACATCATTTCAATGAAAAATTTTCATTAAAGGAAAGAATATCTCTAAAATTAACAACTTATCTACAAGCAGATTGATTGCCATTAAAATTTCTAATACAAAATTTTATTGTTTTCATAATCATACGAGGATATTTAAAAACAAGTTTTCACTTCATGTTCGTTGTTATTGAAAAGTTTGCTGCGGACCATGTAAAATGACATCAACACACTCTGATACGACTTAATGGTATTAAGTGAAATAAATTTAAATTTTAATTCTACTTGAAATAAATAGTAAAACAAAAAAATAAATAAATTTAACATTTTATTGAACTTTAAAAATTTTTATAAAATTTACTAAAAAATATAACAATTTTAAATTTATTTGTTAATAATTTACAAAAAAAAATACTAGTATATTATTATAGTTTAATCTTTAAATTTACTTATATATTTATTTAAAATTATTTAATTAATTAAAAAATAAATTTATATATATGTAAAAATATATTTTAATTAAACAAAAAATACATAATTACAAATGAAAAAAATTAAATAATTCACATATTTTTTAAATAATTCAAATAAAATTTTTAATAAAAACCAAAATATTATAAAATAATAAAAAATAATATTCGTGAAGTATCTTCTATCGTTATAATTACCAACAAGGTTGTTGGATGTCACCGTTACCAATAATAACCTCATGACTTTCCATCTTAATTTCGTTGTCGTTGTCGTTGTCGCGTGTTGTCGTAACTAAGAACAAGGTAGTAATTTTGTGGTCAATCACATCGGGGTTGTCGGCAATATGGCCACAGATCGCCGCTGTCGCCGGCCAGTTCATCATCGATCTTCGTTATTGTTAGTAGCCTCTCCGCCAATAGTCGTCGAAACGGGTAGTTGATTGAAGAAAAGTAAATTGATAAATTAATCTTAATAAAAACATAAAAATTTTAATTGTAATGCAAAAAAAAAAAAAAAAACGATTTTGATATATATATTTGATAATAATTTTTATAAAATTATAAAATAATGTTTCTGTACGGTTCGATTAACCGTTTCGTTTGGTTTTTTACAGCCCCAGTGCGCAGCTTTCGTTTTTACGCGACACGGAGAAAAAGAAAATCGCCAGTCGTTTGTTTTTTTTACCGTCTCAAATGAAAAGTAAAAAATTGCTGCTCCCGCTAAACGACGTCGGAGTGCAAACTTATGCCCCGACTGCCCCCGCATCAGTGAGAGTTTGGGTGTAACTGCAATGGCGGGCGTGCCGTATGGCCTTCTGTTTGGTTCATGAGAAACCGAAGGAAAATTAACCATCTCGGTTAGGCGTTCTTTGTTCTCTCCGTCGATTGCAATGGAAGCCACTGAAAAGCCCGAAGAAGCACTCGCTAACGTAAGAGTTTCTATCTTACTCAATCTGTTGAATTCCAAGTCCCACTCTTCGTGGCTTTGGGATTTTTTAAATGTATTTTATTTTCCTTTTTTTTTTTTTTTCTTTTCTGTGTGCGGATTTTGTTATAATCGACTTAAAATTGTGATATATCGGTTGGAATTTCCTAAGGAACTCTGCCCTCCACTGCTTGGTTTTGATTGGAAATTTTTTTTCGTTTTTTCTTGTTCTTGTTCTTCTTATTCTTTTTCACTCTTTGTAGATCAAGGATAAGGATTTTCTAATGGTTCTCAACTGGAATTTCTTTGCTTGATTTCTAATAGAGCAGAGTAGAATAAACATGTTTGTTTGTGCTGATTTGGATAGAGTCAATGGCAAGTTTTTTGAGTTAAACAGCACTAGAAATTGGGAAGCTACCCAAGGTTAATTGGGAGCTGGGAATTCTGTATTCGAGTGAATATATAGTCGCCACGAATGTAATCTTAGTTACAGCTGGGTACTAGAGTAGAAACTTGTAATGAATTTATTGTCTAATGCTTCAATCAAAAATTGAACGTTTGCAATTGAGTCTCTTTTGCACGTACATCAGTATAAAAATGGGGATATCAATGTGATGGGTGGAGTTTAATTTTTCTTAGTCCTATCCATGGTCACAAAGTTCTGCATCCAGTCTTTTAAGATCTTGATTAACTTTATTTCATCCATGTCTGTTTCGTTGGCATTGCTATCTGTAAACTAATTCCTCCATGTTTTTCTGTTTTTCCTCTCAGGATAGTCCAAAATTGGCTGGAACTGTTGACTGGGGGACAGCGACTGTCATTGGGGTGTTTGCAGGCATGTTATATGGGGGTAGCAAGGAGGGAGCTGCATCAGTTGTAAGTTTGCATTCACAAACAGTGTATCTGTTTTGTTTCTCCCCCCTAAAGTTATTCTTAAAAATGGTTTACCATGGCAGCCATCCATTGTCATTGCTTTTTCATAAGAATAACAAGCAGGAAATATTTCCTTGTATTCTGATAAGTTTTTCAACTTTATTTTTTTATCTTGATTGTATGAGGATTAAGGGTCTCGTAGGGGTGCATATTGAAGAGCAATTGGTAGTTTCACGATGAAGAGTTTTAGGTGAAACACTAAGATGGTAAGAAGGATCAGTCTTATATTTGGTGTTATTATTAGGAAATGGAGAAGCTGGGGCGAAATTTCAATCTCCCTTTAGGATGCTATCCTCCACTTGTGTTGGAACTTGGGTTTGTTGTTGCCGGTCCCAAGGCTTGATAAAGGAGGAGGGTTGTGGATGGTTGGCAGCTAGTGTAAAACTATACAAATCCTTATGGCATGCCATGCATCTCTATTTCACAGTCAATCTTCTCTAATTTTTGTCTTTTGTATGATCTATTAAGCCTGGCTGTCTTCTGACCTGTTGTGCACCATTTCTTGCATTTGTTGGTATAAGCTTTTTCAGTTGCTACAATGTGTTTTTATTAACCCAAATGTATTAATCTGATGAGTAACTTGTCATGCTTTTAGAGCAAAGACGCAGAAGTGATGTTGAAGCTTGGGAGCACTCCAGACAAACGTGAACAGTATAGACTAATGAGAGATGCTATGGAGAAAAGGTTTATCAGAGTCACTCGTGGTTCAATAGTTGGCGGAGTGCGACTTGGGATGTTCACTGCTGCATTTTATGGTTTGCAAAATCTGCTGGCTGAGAAAAGGGGTGTGCATGATGTTTATAATGTCGTTGGAGCCGGTTCAGCTACTGCTGCAACTTTCGGTTTATTTTGTAATAATTCTTGCGTTACATCTCTGGGTATATTGGCTGACTGCTTTCAGATTTATCTAATTTTGTTTTTCTTACTTACATCTCTATATCAGTGCCTGGATCTTTTCGATGGCGTGCAAGAAATGTGATGCTGGGATCACTTCTGGGTGCAGCAGTCTGTTTCCCTCTTGGTAAAGAATCACTCCTTAATCTTTTCAGATTTTTGTTTTGCCTTGAGGATTTCTCTATATCATGTAGGTTCTATTGGTATTCAATCTCCTGACTTGAATCTTTAAAATGATTGTAGCTCATAAGAATTAAAAGACCCTAAATTTTTTAAGATTGCTATCCAAATTTCAGTAGCTTCATGATATCATTGCAACAGCACACGTTCCAAATGGAAAACAAAGTTGATTGAGATAGTGGAACTTCTTAAACAAATAAATGCACTGTAATAACAGGTTGGATTCACTTGAAACTAGTAGAGAAGGCAAATGAAGGAAATGCAGCTGTTTCTGCTGATTCAGTCCAAAGGGGTGGTGTTGGTGCTGCAATTGAGAGGCTTGAACAAAGCTTGAGTAAATGAAGTTTCTAATTTTGTGGGCATACCTCTTTACTTGCGATAGTGCTTTGGTGGGACTAAGAGAAGAAAGTTGGTCTAGCATAAACAACGATGGCTTTCGATTGTTATGATGCATAAATCCCGCATTTTTCTTATTTTTTGAACGGTTACTTTTTACAATGAATGATGCCTAAAGCTCATCAACTTTTGTAGGTTCTTCAAAGTTTTTTCGGGTTTTGATCATCCCGTCATGTTAAACTTAATTTTTCCTTTTTGAAGGCCATAAAGTTTATCTCGATTTATCTTTTTCAATGACGTGCAAATACCATACTCGGTGTTTATTCGATCTCGTCTTGAGAAATTAAACGAGAGACCAACCATGCAACTTGTGTCGGACGATCTATACTTGTTTTTCTGTTGCATCCCGAGTTCTTCAGTAGGAGCTCAACAGAAGGTGTGTGATGCCTTGATTCAATGGCTGTCATCAGGCCTAGAAGGTAGTGGACCTTTTGCATGTTGTTGGATCGCATCCAGTTGAACATTTTGGCTCCCCAGAAAATGTTTCGACCAAAGAGTAACATCCCTCATCATAGCCTTTAGGGCAGATGTCCTTTTAACGATTTACCCTTAATTTAACTTCCTACAGTATATCTAAGGCTTACATAACAGTCAAACAAAAGAATAAAATACAAATCAACGTGCCTAACATGAAATTGCCAGTTCATATGATAAAAGTCAATCACTGATTGACTAATCTATATGACAATAACAAAATTTCATCTTTGAAACCAACGTCAAAGAAAATTTTCAAGTTGCTATTCCGTGTCTGAGATATCCTTTAGTTTACCCAAAAATTTCCCGTCCCTTTTGGTGTAGCTTGTTTTCTCTCACCTGCTCGATCAATAGTGGTCGAAGAGGATGAACCAAACCCACATTTTTGGGATTTAAACTGGTGTTGCTGTTCTCCTTCTTCTAGCAGTCCAAATCTCGAGACCACGAGTGGCAAATAGTTCATTGAGCTATCTTTGCATGGAGTACAGTAATACCCGAGCTAAAAAAATCACTGTTCCTCCTTGCCTGCAGTGAAACGAAGAGATTAAAAGGCCCTGACGTTGTCACCTTGGATGTAGAATAGAACATAAGTCAGTTAAACTCACTGCCATTTTGGTTCAGTGAAGTGTTGGTTTGTTGCTTCTTTGCCATCCCTTTTACTGCTTCAGCTGTGATTCATGTATCGATATCAGCATGAATAGATAACTGAAAATATCTAATCTAGCAGTGGGAAAAACTACCGAGAACAATTAGTAAGTGGTACGTTAAATTTGCACCAGATGCCATAAAAGTACATTATTTTCTGTCCGTGCATGACTCTTAGAAACACGTGCACAGCTAAGTTAATGATATAAAGGACTCAAATCTTCCTCATTGAAGCATACCTTTGAATTTTCGTTTCTTTTTGGCTCTCCTCCTCTTCCTTTCCTCCTGGGTAAGTTCTGCATCCTCTTTGAAGTCACCTTTTCCAGAGAAGACTTCCTCAGGAGCCAGCATGGCTGCATCTGAAACCGCCAAAGGAGCAATCTGTCCATAGAAGATATCACCATGTTGTAAGTCAACTTTGTAATCAATTAGTTATATCTTAAGAGTGAGGAAAACCTGTTACCTCTTCCATTGCAAGAGCAGGCACATTTACTTGTACCGACATGTCCTCTATAACCTGGTCAAGACAAGGAGCAATGAATTAACCTAAAAGAATATATCATATCAATTTCCTCATGAAAAGCATCACTATTCTGAGCGTACAGGTTTTGGAGCAAAGTGGAAATGAGAAAGAGCATCCAACTTCAGGCACAGTTTCTTGAATAACATGCTTGCCTGGAAAAAAACAATAGGAAAGGTATGCAAAGCTGAGCATATTTATTTTATCAAACCAACAAATGCATAAGAAAGATAACACCAATGGAAATGGCACCCAACTGAACAAATGAAGATTTGCAATAGGGCATTATAATATGGCAATAAAGGGAGTAGAAAACAACAACAAAAGAAGGTACCTCCTTCTTTTGCTCATCTGAGAAAGATAAAGGTGCAGCAGCAGGATTAGTTTTCTGAACATATTCTTCCTGTGAATGATTAATTGATTTTCAGTATAATTATAGAAAGAAGGACCAAAGAATAAGTCAGCAATGAGCAATAATATTTAACCTTGTCCACATGATCACAAATTTAAAACAGAATGATCACCATTGACAAACCTCATAAACTTCAGCGAGACCCTTCTTGCTCTTAGTCTCATCCTGCAAATTAGAGTATTGCATAATTAATTCTGCACAATAACAAATATTACAATGGAATCAAGCAAACTAATTCACTGCTAGAGTGCTCACCAATTCCTTTAGTTCTCTTGGAGATTTAGAGGGCAAATTAGGAGCCCTTTGAATGTCATCAAATAGCCCCTAAAAACATCATGGCAAGATTGCTGCTTTTTTAAAATTGCAGAGTGAGAGTGACAATAAACAATATCAAATGAAATTTAGTGAAAAAAGAAGCAAAGCATAATGCAGAAGAAGAAAACTGATAATCTAAACATGGTTTGTAGATCACTGGTGTGATACAGTGGAATAGAAAAACTGAACTAAAGAGAGAGGTAAATTCGCCACCCCCCCAACCCCATCCCTTCCGCTGGGCACCGAAATTCATTAACAGAGCCTCCACCACTAATAATTATACTGATCCACAAAGTCCTACATATAAAACAAAGGAAATAAAATTTCCACCACAGCAGTTTTTTGTAGTTGGCAATGGATACATGCATTTTCCATCATAGACCCAAAAAAAAAACACAGAAAAGTAACCCTGCTGGCTTTCGATGTTGAAACAAAAAGAGGTGATCCCAAACATAGGAATCCCATAGCTCTTAAATAATCAATCAAAACATAGTCCACAACAAAATCAGTTATGTTTAACATATGAAAGGATGTCAAGGGTGACAGATCCAGAAGATGGTTAGATATATTTAAAATCAGAAGGATACCTCCGCAATTCGATTCTTAATCATATCTTCAAGTGATAGAGTAACCTCCTCTGTAATTACAGGAGCAGGCCTCACATTGTGCTCAAAATCTAAATCAACTTCCAATGCACTGTTCTTGGGCCTGCTTGCAGCAGTTACCTGTTGGCAAAGCCCATAACCATTGGATTAATACATAACAGATTCATATTCATAGATCATTGAGTGAGAATGTAGAGTTACAGAAGTTGCTTTCTGAAATATATAATGCATAGACAAACATTTTACCTCTCCCCGCATGGTCCAGACTTTTGGCTCCAAATTTGCTTTCTCCATACTCTCAATTTCAGATTGAAGCTTCTCAAGTTGTTTTTCGTGGGTCGAAAGGTCACCTTTGTTCTATTAAAGGGTAACATTCCAGATAATTATTTATATGACACCATAAACAAAATGAAATTGGTATAATGAAACTTCACATATAGAAACATAACAGACTACCTGAGTGGCCACAGTCTCATCATCATCTTCATTACCTGAGCTCGAGTCTTCTTTGGTCCCATCAAATAATTTGGACCTCTTTTCTGAGGCTGATTTCTTTTTAGGAATGAAGAAATCTTCATATCTGAGAACCAAAAGTGTGACAGCAAACCCAATTAAGATGGCTTGCAATTCTAATACAAAAATATATTTGCTCCAAAAATGAAAAGGTGAAAATTTGAATCTTATCAACTCCAAAACCACAAGAACAAACTCGATAATAAAATTGAAAATATCACAATAAGGCAGGATGACTTATACAGCAAAATCCGGACCTGGCATTTTCCAACTTGTCCGCATCTTCATCTTCGTCATCACCATCACTAAAATTCGCAAGCTGCATAAACAAAGCAAAGAATTTTATGAAAAAAGAGGATCAAGAGAACCCTGCAGATCCGACCATTGAGACATTGACTTCATAAGTCAGGCAACTATGCACAACAAGAAAAGCCTCTCAACAAAACTCAAATAAGTGATCAAAGAATCAGAAATAGTATATGAATATAAGTATAATAAATCACCTCATCATCTTCCTCTTCACCGTCCTCTTCTCCATCTCCCTCCTCATCCTCGTCCTCATCCTCCTCGGATTCTTCATCGTCATCAGAATAGTCTTGAACATTCGATTTCTTTTTCTTCCCATCCCTTTTATTCTTATTCTTGTTATCCAACCCATACTCCCTGGCTTCATCCTCTACCAAGTACTCCTCCAATTCCTTTATCTTCAAAAACCTATCCTCTATCCCACCTCCACCTATCTCCTCTTCCTTCTCTCTTTCCTCACCTTCACTCTCTTTGCCTTCGTCATCCTCCTCATCATCATCAAATCCATCCATATCCATATCCACATCCATATCATCACCACTATCATCGTCTTCTTCATCTTCCAGAACCTTCCTTCCCCCTTCTAGAACATTCCCAGTCTCATTCTCCATCTTCGGGAGTAATTTAATCTTAATTTCTTCGGGATTCTTTTCCCAGTGCTTAATCTGGCGACGGAGGCGAGCGAGGAGGGGATGCGACTGGAGGTCGATCTGCTGCCAAATCTGCTCGGCGTCAAACCCATCCACTAAGAGTTTCTCGAACGGAGACTTCGGGGCGTAGGGTTTGAGGACGGCGAAGAGATGCTGAGATGCCGCGCGAGCCGACTGGGCAAGCGACGGCGAAGGGGCTAACCATAGCGGAGGCTCCGTGGACTTCAGGCTGTGCAGAGCTTCGGAGCCTGCCTCGCTGGGATGCTCCATCGTCTGCGTTCTGTGGGCAATTGGATTCATTCACGTTTCGGGGTTTTAGGGTTTTAGGTTTTGCAAGGGATTACAGGGATGATTAATTTTTAAAAAATTAATTAATGAGAGATTGAGGACCAAACTGGAAATAGAAAGAAATACAGGTAGTTAATCCATATTATATATGAATTCAGGAAAGGAATTCAGGCGGAGCCGCTAAATTCTTGATTTTGCTTATTTGACATTTTACTAATTCGTTTTCTTTATTTTTTTGCTTGAAAATATTTTTTATTGGGTGCTTTAAGATTTTTAATTATTATTATTATTATCCCGTAAGTTGAGGTCAATAGTTAATTTTTTAATTTAATTCTTATTAAAAAATTAAACTAAAATGTGAAAGAAAAAAAAGTGCCACTGAGAAAAAAATAAAATAAAATAAAATAATATATATATATATATATATATATGTATAACTTAGTTAGAGGGAAGAACAAGTTAACATTTTAGATCATTTTTTTATATATGATATTTGTTTTATATTTGTATTTTATAAAATATTAAATAAATATTATTTTATAAATAAACATAAAAAATTGTCTCTTTTTTTAATCATAAAATATAAACAGTTTGAAATATTCATGTTTTTGTACGTTGATGCCACAGTCTATCAACAAACGTCTGGACAAACTAGGGAACTTGTGTTCCTTGTTTGAACACCTGTCTATCTCCCAAAAATCACCCCGCGTCAATGCCATTGCTGATATCTTAATGCTATTTCTGCTCTTCTCTTCCCTATTCGTTTATGCAACTTCTATGTCAGACAACTAAAATCTTCTTCAAGATGCTGAAGCTGGCTTGGCTACCATGACTTCCACTGCAGCTACCTCGGCCCTCTGTAGGACTCGGGAAACCATCTTGGAAACACAGTGTGCTTCAGCTTTACGATGAAAGCAAAGATACCGTAGCATGGAATATGCATCACTGCCACAGCAAAGTACCTTCAATTTCGAAGTGAGACAAAGACATGCATTGGCATTCGTTTTTCTGAACATAAATGGTCAGTGAAAATCACAAGAATTTTGATGAGCAAGAGTCTGTACCATAGAGGAGCGTAGGGGGACGACAAGTCAAGGAATGGATATGGCCACCTGTTTAGTCAGTAACAGATGTTATGGTCACAAAACAAGATGAAAACGTGATTATGTTTTGGGAGAGGAAACAGACGAGGGTTTTACCAAATTCTGACGGAAGCATGGATAATCCACTGGAATATAACATATACTATGGTCCACATGAAGAAATATGCAATCCGAAACCAAGGAAATAGCTGGAAGAAGAATCAACTTGAAGTTACAAGAAAATTCATGAGAAGGGGTGGAAGCAGCCTGTGATTGAAGCCAGAGAAGCTCACCAAGCAATTTAAAGCAGTATCCCCAAGTAGGAAGAGAGCATTGATAGTGTGCATTCCGACAACCAACTGCCATGGAAAAGCATGAGCACGCCGCTTAGAAAACAACAAAAGGAAGGAATTTAATAGCTGAATTGCACGTTCTTGTTCGTTGTTTTATTCTATCCAATACGCATGCGATATCGCTGATGGCTTGCGTGACAGAGCAATGCATAGGAAAATAACCTACTGTACAGCAATTCCTTAAGCAGAAGTGAAGTCCTAACTTTATACTCACAGCATTTAGGTGGTAATCTCTGATTGCCAGGAATGGAACAAGTATGAACCAAAAGACAGAATCTGTGAGCATAACAGCTCCTGCATTCATCTGTTCCCACAAAAAAGACATGTCAAAATCCTGCTTTATTCTCAATTAGAGGCTATATGCCCTGCAATTAACTAACCAATAATAGCAAAGGTACAGCAACTCCAGCACTGAGCAAGATTTTAGTTCACTATGTTCCCCCCATCCTAGGCTGATCATCCAACACTTAATTGAAAACTTCCAAAACCAACTTCAAAGATAGCTGCTCTGTATTTCTTAGAGCTAATCTGTTAATGAGGTAACCTGGTTCTTAATTTCTTATGCCCCGTTGTGAGGCTTCATTGTTCATTAACCATCTTAAAGAAATAAAGATCACTTCACTTCACTATTATGCCATGTTCGCACCCCCACCATTACATGCATTAGCACTGCTTCTATAGTACATTTCCCCTTTTCAAAAGGTAGAATGGATAAGGAATGCGGAGAGTTACGAAAAGCTGGTTAATGTAGAACCTACTCATGCGGCAAAAACTCAAAATTCTGGCTGCATCAATGATTTTCAGACAAGTTACCTGGAAAATAATTTGAAAAACGTAAGCCCATTTGCCTCCCTTTTGGCAAACATCATGTCTTTCTTGGAAGTCTGAGTTTGTTATCGCACTGGAAACATTGGAACTTTCTCCTACTGCAGGAGTTGCACACGCTCCTTTCTCTGCATCTGCCTCTATGCTATCAACCTTATCCCCACCAACTCTTTTGTAATACTGATAACATCCATGTGCGGAGAGTAGTGATCCAAGCTAAACATGAATATTGAGATCATTATGAGAATAGCAGCCAGAGATACAAAAAGTTGAGATTGCTTGGCAATCATACGAGTGATTATTGAAGGGCTCTTTGAAGGCAAAAAACATACCCCAAAATAAACAGCCACCGAAGCAACTGTCCACCTGTGTCCGACCAAGAAACGTCAATGATCAACAACAGGAAAGTAATCAATGAATAATCCCAACACAGATCAAAAAGTTAGCTAATTTTGCCACTTACTTGCATCATAACTTCTGTTTTTTTTTTTTTTTTGATGAATCACAGTTTCAATTATTCCCAAAAGCATTAGACAAACTAGAGAAAAGGGATAGCTTACTGGGTATAGTAGTAAAATATGCTGCCTCCATCCACAAAAACAGCAACAGCGAGCATCACCAAAAGCACAAGGAAAGCACAAACCCTGAAAATTAGCAACCAGACAGGGTGGATTCCTTTAAAGCATGGCCTCCAAGTTTCATCATCATACAAACAAGAATCTGTTTCCTCCTTGCTCTCTCCTGCTCTGCCACCGACCCCATTTCTGGGGCAATCTTCTTTTCGCAATATGAGAACTAATGCTATAATCATTGAGATTAAGACCCAAATGGCGCAGAGAAAGAATCTCCAGTTCAACCAGTAACTGGCAGTGGTCGTATTGGCAGTCATGACTGGATGCCAAGTATATTGGGAGGAACCTGATACAAAACTCATGCTGTCACTTCCACTTCTCTAACTGCCCAATTTAGTGTATGAATCCTTTCAAATTCTCATAGGAAGAGAGAAAATGAGGGATGAATTTGGAAAGCTAAGAGCTGAAGAAAGGTGAGAGACAATGAACAACAGAAAGACTAGAACAGTGCTAAAAATGGAGTTCACTTGAATGATTGGAAAATAAATTCTGCGAGAGAAAAGGTCAAATTTCTTCGCTGAAAGAGAAGCCAATACAAAAGAAAAAAAAACAAACATGAAATTTAGTAACAACAAAGGCTCACAGAAAAGTTAATGGAAATTTCCAACGGTAGCTGTGAGGTAAAAATTGCCTCAAGGAATAACATTTAACACACCCATGACTCTGCAAGGGAGTGAGAAAAGAGAATTTCTATGAAACTAAAGTTCCAATATACAACCAAAGCACACATTTTTGCAAAAGCCTTGAAGGCCTAACACAAATTATAGATACCAGATTGCCATTGAACAGCAAATGCTGGAAGTTTTAAGAAGAATTCCCTTTAAGTATAAGTGCCGACATATATATCAGCATCACAACAACAACGAGAGAGAGCCTTTGGCCCAATGGGAGTTCAAAATATTAAAATTCCATGTCGGTTTTGAACTAATGATGCGTAGGAAGCAATCAGAGATTCCAAACTTTAGGTGGGATCTTGGACACAAAGATAAAACGCAACTCCATTATATTAAATATTGGCAGAAAAATAAGCAGCTAAATTCCAAGGAAAGGAAAGGTTGATACTTACAAGGGAAAGCAAGACAAGGTGGTGGTGGTGGTGCAAAGAGCCTAAGAGGAAGGAGATGCTCTGCTTCTTTGCTTTGGATAGAAAACTATACAAAGAACCAAAGCAACACACACACGCCAAAAAAAAAAAATGAAGAAGTAGGGGAGAGAAAGGAAAGGAACGGGGGAGGAGGATTAATAGGTGGCATGCTTTGAGCATAAGCTTCCTTTTCTTTTTCTTTTTCTTTTTCTTTTTTTTTTGTTTCCCTATCTATGATCTCCAGAAACTGTTTGAAAATAGACAATAAGCCTTTGTTGTCCCTATCTCCTAATATCCATGCAAATAAATTGAACCAAAAAAAAAAAAAATCTCAAGACATGCAAGATTCTGCCTTGTTTTTTTTCTTGGGTTGCCAGCTTTTGTTGCGGTCTCTTATTAAACAATACATAAATTTTGAGACAGAAGAGCATCTGAAAAGCAAAGTCACCACCACACAACACAAGGATGTTGTGTTGGGATGCTTGAAGATTCCTTTTTTGGGGGGCATAACAGTAGTTGCGGTGTGTTGTGTGCTGCCATTGAAAACTGTTTTTCCTGTCTCTTTTTCTATATATATATATATATATATATATATATTTATATTTATATCGAGAAGGGATCATGCTGTACATTGTGGTTTGGATATACCCATTTTGTGAGTCAGATAGTAGCCACTGATGGGTTAAATGATTTATCAATCGAGTAAAGAAACCGCAGGTCACTTTTGGACGGGATTGTTTGCAGGCAATTGGTGGGCCGTAAATCATGGATGCATAGTGTCATCAGGGAATCAGACTGTTTAACTTTTTAGTTATCAGTTGAATGCAAAACCACGTGATTGAAGAGGCGGTCCCGGAAAATGGGGTCCATGGTGTGACGCCTTCGACTTGCTTGCGGCCAAAGAAGGCCAGCACTTATTCGAGGAAACAGGTCGCAGATGAAACACACAAGCAAGAAAACCGAAAGAAGCAAGACGCGTGTCATCCTTTGGTTGGTGGGTGGTCAAACTTTTGGTTATGTCAATCGTGGGAAGATTAGGCGCAGAGCCAAAGAAGCTTAAATTTTGACCCAAAAAAATAAAATAAAAAAAGAGCTTAAATGAAAGGAAAAAGCTATGGGTCGGTCTATTTTCGCTTTTTTCTTTTTCCGATTTAATGTATAATTTTAGTTCTTTTCTCTTGTTGTATCAATGACGAGGGGAAAAAAAAAAAAAGGAGGAAATCAAAGGGTAACTAAAAGTGAGGAGGAATGTTTGTTTTTCTTTTTCTTTTTTTGTTTTTTTGGTTGCAAAAAAGGGAATAGTTTTTGTCTTTACGTAAATGAATATTGAAAATAGTTAGGTGTTGAGAATTTTATATTTCAAAAATTAAAATATCACGAACCAATAACAAAAAGAGAACAAGACTGTAGCGTTACGGTCTGTTAAGGAATGAGAGGAGCCTCATTGGTCACTCTTTTATTTATTTATTTATTTTTTAAAGAAAAAACTTATTGGCCGCTCTTTTGGTGAGGACGAGAATAGCAAAACGCATGTACAGGGAGAATGCTTAGGCGACAAGACACTAAAGAAACTTTGACCATGTTTAAGGTTGCGCAATGGCCACCGTCACCGGGCCCAAAAACAAACATAACAACGATAGGCAAAAGGTTTAAGGAAATGTCTCGTATTCATAAGCTAATGCCGGTCATAAATTGCAAAAGAAAGGCAAAAGGGTGAGACAACAACAGATAATCAACTAAGAAAACCAAAATGAACCTATTCTCTAGCAATCAAGCCTATAATAACAATTAATATTGCGTGCACCCAGGCCGCTCGAGAGGGGATGTCACTATGCTATACATATTATATAGGTCCTGCTTCTTCTTTTTTTCAAGACTATAACAATAATGCAGAATCCGCCATTATATAAACTTCCTAGAAGAATCTAGAGGGAGCTTATGATTATAAAAAGGAATTAAGAAATCTAACAACTATATATGAAATATTATGTCTTGTGTAAAGATTCCAGGGAAAGTAGTTAAATGGTCACAATGTATGGCTTGTAAAGCGACTCTCGAAGGCACAACAGAACACTCAGTCATGTTTTATGAATGTGCAAACAACAAAATCTCAACATCAAGAACAAATTAAATTGAAGTATTACACTTTTAATGGATGTATATACTATCATATTAGTAAACAGAGAGATAGGGAGAGCGAGGAGGAGGAGAGATACAGACCTTTCACGTTGAGTCTTTTACTACTGATGGCGATGGGAGCGGAGATATCCATAGCTTGCTAGCTTCCGTCGCGTTCTGAGACAAACAAATGAAAAGAGGCAAAAAGAGGGCGGTGCTACATAAATAGGAAAAGCAATAGAATGAAGGTAGGGGGCAAGATGGGAAAAGGTTCACAACAAACAGGCTTTGAGGTTACTAATTAATCACGAAACGGGGGTGGTCGGTTTTACATGTTTTATGCGTGGACTGGCGTATAAGCAACAAGTGAGACCTGCGAACTCAACTGAAGAAGTGAGAATCTAACTTCATAACGATTATAAAAAAGGAGTGATGCCATAACGATTCACAGAGGCAGGCACGCACTATACTCATGCCGAATGGAGCAAGCTCAATCTCAAGGTTCATTTGGACATCGATGAGTAAGTTATCAAACCAGTCATTGATAATTTCCCGGGGATCGATTGACCAACGATCGTCAGGTCTAACTAATCTGCCAAAAGACCAATCACCGATTGAGTTCTAACGAGAAAAATATTTTGTCCCTTTAAAATTGAGAAGATATCCTCGTCAATCAGATTGGCATTCGATCAGACCTTCCAAGAGGAAAGATGCTAGGCATGAGCTTTTTTTTCCTACTTAAGAGGCGAGTTGCCCACTATTTGCTTCCCTTGAAAGTTGTTATAAATATGCACAATTTATGTATAATCAAAATTACGAATTTAACCAAAAAAAAAAAAAACTCAAAATAATAATTTATTGAAAATTTAAATTTTTTATAAAAAAATTATTTAAATTTAGTAATATTTAAATAATAAAATCTTTTATAAAAAAATTAAATAAAAATACCCACACACTTTTTTTAGTTAAAAAAATGAAAAACAAAATTGTAAAAAAAGCGAAACTATATAACATTTATCCACACGCACATGACAAAAAGTTGCAGCACTAATTTATTTCTCGAATCCTGCCTTTGTTTCAACTTTTTCTTGCAATTAGTGCAGGCTGTTTAGATACCACTTTATTACAGAAACGTGGGAATTATCTTACATTAAACGAATATTTGATGAGAAAATTAACTCCATGTGATCCAATGAGGGGATATTTTTACATTTGGACAATCGATATTCACTGATTGGCATTTTACTAAACCTTCAATTTGACAACGACAATATGCAACAGATACAGTTCCTTTGCCTCCCTTAGGTGATGCCAAATACTTCCATATTGTTGACGTCAAAAAATGTGGCTTCCATCATCTAGCGTTGAAAGAGCAAATGGCGCAATGGCAACGTTGAATGTCGACAAGCCAACTCTATCGATGTGTTTCATCTCAAAATCACCTTCCTGAAATTATACATGGCCAATAATCTATGCGCACCGTAAACAAGAAATGCTCCAAAAAGGCCAGGACTCATCATAGAGAATGAACAACTGAGAAAATAAATGATGAGACAGAAAAAAAAAAAAAAAAAAAACGTATGCATTAAAGATATGAGATCTTTCTCCCCAAGCAACGGTCATTGCTCATGAACCAGCATTTCAAACCAACTGTCTTGAGTAAAATAAGGTAGACAGTTTGCTAATACGGAGTACATTGGGCCCTTTGGATTTTTTATGCTTCAGGAAACTACCGAGGGAGCTTATGACATTATCCATGACCATGGATACAAGAGCATTTTAACTGCTGTTGATCTCTTGTTTCATAACTTAAAAACAGAGCAGTGGCCAAACAAAAACATGGGAAATGCATAATAACAAAATAAACACCTAATAGAAGGCTCTGTTAATACCACCACCTCACACATCTCCCCAAAAGGACTCAATTTATCGAAGTTTCTTGTTTCGAGGTATCAAAATCCCATCTTTGAGTCTCTAGCTAACATGTTCTGTTGCAACCCTAAGCACATACATTCTATTGAAAGCATTTCCAGGAATTGAAAATATTTGTTGCATTTAAATCTTCAGTTGAACAATTAGTAGACATCAGAATGATTTCAAATGGCAAGGGAAGAATAGAACAAAAAGACTCACCATTCTGCCAGTGGGAGTAGGCAGTGGACATGCTGAAGAGTATTCAAATCCTGTCTTGGGAAGTATAACTGGCTGTTCACCTATAACTCCAATGCCCCTGCAGTGTGAAAAATAATCAGAAAATAAATTTGGGAGTCGAGGAAACATAATTTGCGACTGATGCCTGTAAAACATAAAGATTAAGGCTTTGTTATTGTTGTTGTTGGTGCCTATAGAACAATGAAAAGATAGATTAAGATAGAAGCATAAAGAACGTCACAGAAATGAAGCCCTAATAAAAGAGAACTGAATTAACCAACCAAAAATTTTCAGTCTTTCCATTGCCATCAGTGATTATCCAATGCCTTCTAAGGAGTTGAACAGGGCGATCAGAATTATTTGTGATTCTTATTCTATATGCAAAGAAATACTGCCCCTTGGAAGGCTGACTTCGGGCCTCAATGTACACACTCCTAACTTGAACCCTGATACCCTGAGATACATAAATGATTGCAAATTCCCTTGTCAGTTCATTTGAATATCTGTATGTAAAACAGGTATTTTCATTGTATAGACAAGTTTTGATGACCTATTGCTCATCCTATCTACACAACAAAGCAGCAGGCTGAACATATAACCAATCGAGGAAAAAATTAGACAAACTCTCAAAACCTATCTAGTTACTTCTTTAGTTCAAATGTTCATCTGAAGCTATCTAGTTGCCGTCTTCATTTCAAACATAATTCCCACATTCAGGGAATTTCATTTGATGTTTTGAAAGTATCATCACCAAGTAAGAACTTCCAGCCAGGACACTAGCCATTGAAGATTGCTAGAAGGATATAATACGCTAAAGCTTAGTATCACATCACCTCTCCGTAAAACTACTATGCTAAGATGGACATACCAACGTTGTTGCATCACTTGAACATTTCAGGAGAGAGTGTGGTGCAATTTCCTCTAGCTCATCACGATATCTAGCAGCATCCTGGCCAAAAATTGCATGTAGAGAAAGATATCACAAATATGGTAGATGGAACAGCTTGCAAACAGACATAGAACACATGGAAGAACATGATTCTTGCAAAAAAGTTGTGCAAACCAGAAATTGTTAAGGTAACAACAGTTGAAGGCATGATGAGTATCTGGGATGTTCTCCAGATGGTAAAGTGAAAAGTACGGTGCTACTTAGAAGTTTGAATTAATGTGTTAGACATAGAACTTCCATTACTAGGACTATATGGAATGTCATAACTTTTTACTCTTTCTTACATCAATTTGTGTGTAAAACATCACAATCCGCTTGCTAGTATCATCTTCTAAGGTCAGAGATACAGTTCCCACCGAAAAAAAAAAAAAAAGGAAAAAAAAAGGAAGAAATAACTCATGTGAGGGCAGCAACAATCTGAGAATCTGTTGATCACTAACATGATTGTTCTGAGACAACAGTTTCAGCGCCTCATTCCCAGCGTTGATACTAATACGTCAGGAAACAATAGAAAAGGGGAATTCGAAATTCAGTAGCAAGTGTCCACATGTGAAGCATGAAGCCATGGGGACGATCAAAGGATGTTGTCATTGCACTCCATTCGTTATCAAACCATTTAATTCCATGCATCAAACACTGCTCAGTCAACAACCTAAAATCCCAAGGTAAACATCTTTCTAGAAACCGTATTGACCATAACCGGACGCCAACATGAAATGTCCAAACCTTAAGACGAGACAAACTATTTCCAACAGCTAAAAGGGAAACAGTAGTACCTCAAACCGCTCCTCGGTGATAGCCCGCTTCAGCAGTTTACGAAGTCGTAGAACTGGCTCCTCTTCCTCAAACGATTTCAATGAATCCCGAATTCTTGCAGCTTCCTCGTAGTCCTAACATTGTAACAACAGCCAACAGTTAACGCGCAATCAAAGAGAGAATTAACAAAAAAAAAGAAAAAGAGACAGAAGCAATATAAAACTTTTTTCTAGTTTCCAGAGCCAAACAGAAGATTGTTACAGATTCAACCCATGAAAACAACTTTCCAACTTGAGCCTAATCCAAGTAATTCTAAATTTGCTCTTACCACTATATTAACCATTGTTGATTTTTTTTTTCTTTTTTTTTTTAATCTTTTTTCAAAAGGAGGCGGCACTGAGGATTTGTAATATAAATAGAGAAATAAATAAATAAGACTAACCTCCGATTGAGCAGCAGCCTCCATTTGCTGCTTCAACAAAGCATACGTTTGGGTCCGAGACAAAAAAGAACTCGGACTAATACTGGAGCCCGAACTCGAACTTGTGCCCTCACCATTCCCGCTTCTCTCCGCAGCGCAGGCTACAATCCGTTGATTCCTCCCGAAACTCAGGCACCGCCTCTGCTCGAAACCGGAGCTCCGATCCAGAACATGTCTCCTCCTTGTACTAAAACTAAGATCCGTAAACACCTTGAAACTCAGCGAATGCATTTTCAAAAATTAAAAATTAAAAAAAAAATGATAATTATTCTCAGGAACTTCGCCTTTCCAAGAGGAAGAAAACGAATCTGAAATATCCCGTGACCGTTTACTTGAAATATTTGGAGGCTGCGACAGCGCGTGTTCGGCGCGTGACACGCGCGAATTTGGGTACCGGTAGCGAATTTAGTGGGGACGTTCGCGAAGCGACTGAAATAACCCTAGAAGTTTGCGGCTAAGGATGGAGGTGAGGAGGACAATAAGGTAATTTCCGATAAAACTTTCGCTATTTTTCGGGTTTCAGTGTCCGGGGCGGGCGTTTTCAGCAGATTGGGGAAGATTTTTGCTGCTTAGTGGACAAGAGAGGTTACACGTGGCGCATAACATTTCTGGTAGAGCTCAAAAGCAAAAGCAACACTAGCATGTTTCTGCGATTTACCAACGTGAATGAAACAAAGGAGACAACAAACGACACGTGGGGTGTGTAGGGCTGCGATTCCTTTGTTTTCTCTGTTTACATCTTATGCATGACCCTCCGAAAGAAAGTTGGAAGTTGAAAGTCCTCCGGAGGGCAGTTTTGAAGTGGTAAAAATTACTGAAAAAAAAAAAAGAACTAATGGTTAATTATATCGTTATTTTAATAGATTTATATTATATTATAATAATTATTAACTATAAAATTGTAATAATTATAATTATGTATCAAAATATATGTAATCAACGATTAAAATAATAAAATGTACTAGTCAAATGTAAAATGTCTAATTCATTACTTTATATACATTTTCATTTTAGTGTTTGTTAAAAGATACATAGACAACTCAATAAGTTTGATGTCATCCTCAGTCTAACTTAACTTGATTCCTCGAGACTTTGAGAAATAGAATTCGTTTAATTTTATGCATAAACTCATTTAACATCTAATGAATTGCAGCATTAATGTGAAATCATGGGATAAACACGGACGGTAATGTAAGTCCCGGATTTGCAGGCCCAATATAAAAAGGTTTACTAGTGAGAAATATAACCTCGCATAGCTTGGAAAGAACTATGGCCTGGGATTTGGTAAAGGCTTAAGCCCAGATGCACAGTGAGGAATCTCAATTTCTCAGCGACCCTAGCGAAAGATGATAATTAATTCACATTAGGTGAATGCTAAAAGGACAATGTATCAGAGATTGAACAAAAAAACATAAAAAAGAAAGGAACTAAGCACATAGATTATGATCATAGAAAACCACAAGCTTGTCCTTCATTGCCATTAGGATTGATATTGTCTTCGTTATTGCACCCCAACAAATGGGCCGAGTGCTTCATGCCATTTTTATTGCAATTACTGAAATAGAAATACTCGCATAAGAGCAAAATAAAAATCCATACACACGACACCTCGGGGGCGCGATGGATTCTTTTGAAGGGTAACTTAAAAGCACCGCGATCTTATATGCCCTGCTGTCTAAAAGATCTTTCAGGATCTTTTCCATCAATTTCCGAGTAGTCAGGGAAATCCAACCGCATTTCTTCAGCAGAAAGCCCCGCTTCACTGAACACTCTCACAACTTCTTGGTGAACCACAGCATTGCCTTCTGGTGTCAAGTGCAGCCCATCGCTGCCATTGACATGCATATTAGTATTTCCAATCAGCAAAATTCTACAAGTTCATTGACAGTTTCTCTACTTCAATAAAATAATTTCAGTTCACTGCTTCGATTGTGAACTTCTATATTGATAAGACCCAAATTGCATCCACAACACTTCACATATTAAATATTATTTTCTTATTTTTCATTTCTTACAATCCTTTTAAATCTGGTGTGAAGAAAATGCCAAGGAAAATGCCTCACTCAGTTTGACTGATTATTTCGGACAGTGATGAATTTTCTGAAACAGAGCTGTCAGACACAACAAACCTCAGAAATTTTTTCTGCCAGCCCTCTGTTTCCTGGATCTTCGACCACAGATCAATGGAGTGGATGCCCAAGTCTTTGGCTAACTCAACACATTGCCTTGCATAAACTCCTGCCATTTCATTTGTCCTCTCTGGAAATTTCATTGCTTTCTCACCATACATAGAACTGTGAACATGCTTAGAGGATTATTTCAGCATATTATTGTTATATTGACTTAGGAGACAGCAGAAGTCACAATTCATGAGTCCCGTCAATCATCTGCATTTTTGTCTTTTATGCGTATATGTCCAAGATGTCTACATCACTGAGAAGAAAGAAGGAAGTACCATACTTGGCATATTGCATCCGCCCTTCCTCGTCCACTGGGGGTGGAGTAATAAGCACGATCAACATAGTAGATGAGCGTCCCTGCAAAAAAGTTCAACGAGCTTTAGAAATGATTAGAATAGTTGGGAATCTGCCGATTCATAATCTGTAGCACACTCATCAGTTCATGACCGTGGTGCAAAATTAGGAGCTGGGAGCTAGGAATAGGCAAGTGCATATGTAAACAACACAGGAACACACCCTAGTATGGCAGTCTTCTCTTGAACATGTTGTGACAACATTTTAACTTGCCGCTACCCAAAATGAAAATGCCCAATGCTACAAAATCATTGAGACAATGGCAACAATGGAAAATGATGACAAGAAAAACAACAATGGTTAGGCTTTGCACATGTTACAAAATGGACAAGTCAAAGGTTGCCGTGGAAAGGAGACTTGATGGCAAGGCATTCGGTCCTTCCTTTCTTTTCCACTCAGTTCTCATTAATTGGAATCACAAATAGCTTGTCATGCTCATAATTGTATGGTTTCAATGAACTAGAATGATGCACTGGCATTAGAGACCAAATACAGTAGGTGCAGGCGCTAAAGTCTTCCAATTTCTGATATTAACAAAGCTTTCATTGCTTCCAAGAAGTGATCAAACCAAATTACCAAATTAGGATAGTGACATGAAAATCCAGATGAAGCATAACATTCAAGGAAACGACAAGCATACAAGATTCATGGAAATCAAAATAATAGGCGAATTTCCATCAAGCACGCATTAAAAAAAAGGCAAAAAGAAGGAAACTTTATGGACAAGACCTTCAAATGCTGAACAAATTTTTTCAGATTTTCCCTGTATTCTTCCAGAGGAACATGTTGCTCCTCATTGCTTCTCCCTATCAGAGCTGCATCATTAGCCCCGAAGAATATTGTAGTTGCAACTGGAAGCTTTACAGAGTCCTACCCATTGAAAGTTGCCAATAAGAAAAAACTAAAAAAAAAAAAGAAAAACTACTCATATTTTCAACTCAAAAAAGATGTTAAAAATGCAAAAAAAAAAAAAAAAAAAAACAATGAAAGACAAGTAGCCTGCCACGGTTGGGAAAATGTGATGCAATAAGAACAGAGCCCATCTAGTATTGTAACCGCTATAGCCACGAACTACCACATCAGCCTGCAATTTTTATAGATCAATGATAAGCCAAGCAATTATAATCGCAATTGGGTTGGTGGGTAACATTAGAAAACTAGCTTTAAAAACAAAAAAAAAGAAAAAGAAAAAGAAAGAAAGAAAGCAGATGTGGAAGAAAAAAGAGAGGGAAGAGGTGACCTTGCGAGAGTAAGTGTCAGTAAGAGAAGCACCCCAACCACCTGATCTAAACGATTGCTCCGTTATTGAATCCCCAAACAGGACGATCTGTGGCCTCATACTCTCTCTCTCTCTCTCTCCAATCCGACCAGGAGAGATAGGGAGCGATCGATCGGAGAGTTGCTTGTTCGTTGCGTCAACGCATGGTTTTGTATTCCTCTGTGGGATCAAACGACGCCGTCTTATTTGGGCCCTTAACTTGCTAGGGGGCCTTCTAACATCCCATCCTTCTAACATTTTGGTTTTGGGCTGGCGAGGTTGTAAAATGAATAGAGAGGAAAAATGAGTTCTAACTCATTCATTTTTGAAAGATTTTGAATTTAAATTTTAATTAGTATCACTTAAGTGAAAAAAAAATGAAATTTATTGGCTTCAAACTCAAATTTTTTGTACTGTGATGATTAATTGGTGATTATTTTTGTTTAATAATTTAAATTTCAGTTAATATTTAATAATTAAAATATTTTTTAAAAAAATTATCTCTACTCATTATAACATTTTTTAAATTTTATATAAACTAAGTCTGGTTAAGTTAGGAAGCAATTTTGATGCAAAAAACTATGATAAAAGTTTAAGGCTATTGAAAGCTACATTCAAAATATAATTCAAATCGTATTCCAATCAAATTGAGATTATGGGACCTTACGGGGTCTTAAAATGCAAACAACCTGGATGTTGCGTATGATGAGCCTTAGTGCTGATATAGGCAGGACTACGAAGCCTGAAAGGAATCCCCCCCACTGTTAAATTCAGGTACAAAAACCATTTAGTGCTCACAGAACAGACAAATAGCGGTACTAAAATTTTAGTGGCATTGAAAGATCAGTTACTTGAAATTTTCGTAATCAAGATCATCGGGAAACTCCGCGAGTGCTTCTACGAATGGAATATAAGAGCCAATCAGTAGTCAAATTGCTGAAGTTTGTGTACACATCGTTTTTCTCTTTTCAAATTCAGGTTCTTCGTCCAGCCCGCGGCATTAAGTAGTATTAAGAGCATTCTCAGAACACCGACAGGCAGCAAATTTATCGAGGCAGAAAGCGAACGAAAATTTAAATAAACCAAAATATGATTTGGAGACGTGCAATCAAATATATACTTTGATAAAGGAAATTACTTATTTTGCATAATTTATTTGCGAAATTTAATAACTAAGATATGATTTTTTTTTTTTTGTTGTTGTTCTCTTTGGTTAGTTTGATCTCTAACATCCCCAAGTAAAAATAAAAAAAAATAAAAAAAATGTCATCTACATTTTGTATGATATTCATGGGCCAAGAAGAACTTGGTTGAGCAATTTGCCAAGCAATCAGCCGCATAACCGTCTCAAAGGCTGCTTCAACAATGTTTTAACAACACTGAGTTAAAGGCTTTTAGAAAGAGCCCGAGACGGGAGTTTCGCCTGCGAATCATTCTCAAGATGGACCCCTTCTAAAATCCACGAGCCCATGCAGGATCCAAACCTTTTACCTCCGCCCGAAGCTCTGCCACGAGCACAATTTTCCAGTCATATTAGCCTGAGGCTCCTGACCAGAAAATCAAGGAAATCCCCAGAATATCCGTCATCTCAAAAATCACAATCGATTGGTTCCCCCCCCCCCCCATTCACGACGAGTTAAGTATATCGATGAACTAAATTGGCTTAAATAGAACTGAAAAAGAAATAGCTGACCAAAAAAATAAAATAATAATAAAATAAAATAAATAACAGCCGCTGATAAAGAATGGACGCGCAGCTGAGTCCCGGGCTGTTCGGCAATATTTTCTTTGGTGGAATAGCTGCCGGGGCAATATTTTCTTTGGTGGAATAGCTGCCGGGGCAACTTCTGTGAAGCCACATGCCAAACACCGCAAGTCTTCGGCTTTTTCCCTCTCAAACGCCCATTTACGACGACGTTTCAGCTCTGCGGCTTTAATCTTTCTTTGTCGGGTATAGAAATGCAGAGCTCGCCCTTCGCTCTCTCCCCGCCCCTCCCTGTCCTCCGGCCTCGAAAGCCGTTGGCCAACCCTAGCGTTGGTTTTAGATTCGATCCCGATGCCTCCACGGCTAATGTCGTTTTGCCCCGCCGATCTTGGTCATTTTCCTCACCTCCCTCCCGGCTCAGGCCGTGGAATCCTCTGCCTCCGCGGCAACCCGAGCGTCAAAATTTCGAGGCTCGGGCGACCGCCGTGCCGGAGAGTGCGGGTGAGGGCGAGAGGTCCGGCGGTCTCGGCAAGACTCTAGTGCTCGTACTGTTGTTCGGCCTCTGGTACCTTTTCAATATTTACTTCAACATCTACAACAAGCAGGTTCGGTTTGTTTGTTTTTCTTAATCTTTATTAATCATCGTGGGAACACGGAAGGTTGTGAAGAATTTGAGAGGATAATGGCGGTTTAGATATTGGAGTCTTATGTGAAGATTTCCGAGAAATGATCTCTCTAACTTGCTAAAAATTTGGGAGCTTCAGCAATGAATAGATGTTTTTTAAAGAATGGCTATACTAAAAAATAATAATAATAAAAAAATAAAAATCCAGTAATTGTTTGAATATTTTCACTTGACTGAATAAAATTAATGCATTAATTGCAACTCTTGACGAAGAGAATGGACCGTGATTTCCAATGCTCCTTTTTCACAGATTTTGAAGGCCAATCCGAACCCAATAACTGTCACTGTAGCTCAATTTGCTGTTGGGACAGTACTAGTTATTCTTATGTGGACCTTCAACCTCCATAAGAGGCCAAAGGTTACTGTTGCACAGGTATATGATATACTTTGAAGCTGCCTCGTTTCAATACGTGTGGTTACTAAGTTTCTAAATTGATTCTGACCATGACAGTTGTTTTGACAGCTTGCCGCTATTGTGCCACTGGCAGTGGTTCACACACTAGGCAACCTTTTTACCAATATGAGTCTTGGAAAAGTGAATGTTTCATTTACTCACACTATCAAAGCTATGGAACCCTTCTTCTCAGTTCTCCTCTCTGCTATGTTTCTTGGTGAGGTGGGCGTTTTTCTTTTTTTCTATTATTTTTTCTTCCCTTACTCTCACTTATTTTCTTCGCCTGGTTTTGCTTGATCCAAATGATACCCAATGATTTAGGGAAATCAGTTGTTTTTGTTTATGGCATGGTATGGAGGTGTTTTCTTTCATTTGAAGATTTTATATGGTTCTTATTGTTTTTGCTGCTGTAGATGCCAACTCTCTGGGTAGTTGGTTCCCTTTTACCAATTGTTGGCGGCGTGGCACTCGCATCTTTTACTGAGGCCTCTTTTAATTGGTACGAATTTCACCTGCAAGTCTATATAACTAACTCAAGTGCCTTCTAAAAGCAACTACTTGTGTATTCCCACCCTTCTTAGGATTTTGCAGGCATATACTGTTCTAATATATTCATTTGCAAGGCATGATCTAATTATTAACTCTTTGAAAAAGGGCTGGCTTCTGGACTGCAATGGCTTCCAATTTGTCAAACCAATCTCGCAATGTACTGAGCAAAAAAGTCATGGTCAAGAAAGAGGTAGTCTCTTCTTGTCCTGATTCATAACTTATTAATCATAACAGTATGCTCATGTGTTGGACTTCATCTTTTTTTGTGCATTTCTTTGTGGAAAAAAGAAATTTGGAAGTCAGTTGACTCATTTGCATTTATTTATTCTATCACATTCTGGTACTTGAATATGCTTTAATTGGTTTCAAGCTAGTGTCTGATTGGTTGATTTCATTATATTATATAACAGGAATCAATGGATAACATAACTCTTTTCTCAATCATAACAATAATGTCCTTGATATTGTTGGCCCCTGTGGCTCTCTTCATGGAAGGTGTCAAGTTTACTCCTGCGTATCTCCAATCCGTGGTGAGTTTTCTGTACGGCTAAAAGTTGCTGCTGATTTTGCTAGATTTTGGGTTTTATTTGAATGATAGGTTGGATCTAATATGATCATCTGTTGTTTGGTTGGCAGGGATTGAATGTCAAACAGGTGTACATTAGGTCTCTTCTTTCTGCGCTCTGCTTCCATGGCTATCAGCAGGTAAGAATTGCTGTTTTTTCAATTTTTTCTCCTTCTTGTCCCAAAAACTTCTGCATGGAGTTCTTGAAACTGCTCGTCTTTTTACCAATTTCTCAAGAATCTTTTGCAAACTGGTTTTTGTGCACTTATGTCATGGTATCTGTCTTTGTTATTTTAAAGTAGTCAGAAATATATTCTCAAAATTATGACATCCAGCATTACTGCCATTATGCTGTAGTTTAATATATAGATACGATTATATTACCCATATAAGTGTGCATTATTATAGTGAAATGTGCTGCTGTTTATAGCCTGTTAGTGAACTTTTACCATGTTTGCACTTTGCACTATATTTGTGCCCGTGATTTTGTTACCCAAAGTCTGCAGCATGTTGCTTAGGGATATGCTGTTCAACTTTTGAACTTGGAAAACATAGTCAAGGTTTTATTCTTTTTTATGATAACCAACGTTCCATAATTTGGCAATGATGTGGGCAAGGCTTCAGTTTGGGCAACGACTCATTTTCAACACAGTGCATTGAGTTCATACGAAGAATGGTTCTAATTCTCTTCAAACTTTTTACCATATATTCTTCTTTTCTTTCATGATCTTTTTTATTCTTTTTTTTAAATGTTTGCAATCCTTGCTCATGGCTGTGAAAGCATTTCATAATGCTGGGTTCTGTTCCTGCAGTAGCTTATTTATATGCGGCTGAAAGTTTTATTCTGTGTTCTCATTAAATTAAACATGTCCTCTAGCCAACAAAGTTGATGGCTTTACTTTTCTTCTTGTTAAAGATTGGAATGATTTTGGAAAGTTTACTTTTATGACGAAATTTTCATTCTCCAAACCATTATAGATAATCTATCTGCGTGTTACTTTTAAAGTCCAGCATTAACTCATAGAAGACATGATGACATGACCTAAAAATTCCAGAATGGAAGTGTGCCAAACTGTCTCTAACGTTAGCATGTGTTGTCTCCTATCAGATCCCAGTCTGTTAGATCCCTTGCCATCATTGTGTCTGATTTAAATTTGGATCAAACTTCGCAGGCCTCCTATATGATATTGCAGAGAGTATTATCCCCTGTTACCCACTCAGTGGGCAGTTGTGTGAAGCGTGTGGTGGTTATTGTGAGCTCTGTCCTCTTCTTCCAGACACCTGTGTCCCCTGTCAATTCTCTCGGTAAAATTACTCAATTCATTTGGAGAGAAAACGCGATAAGTCAACAACTTTGCTTGTTGCTTAGAAATATACATAGTTCTTATTTTTTACATTGATGTAGGCACTGGAATTGCTCTCGCTGGAGTATTCCTGTATTCAAGGGTGAAGCGCATTAAGCCCAAGCCGAAGACAGCTTGAAATTTGTGGCAAGATTTGGCCGTTTAATTTGGTCATTAGATTCTAGCCTCCACACTGTTGCCTCGGGAACTCGTTTGTGGATCAGGGCAGGAGACTGCATAGGCTCTATGGTCATCTTAGGGCTTAGTTTTTTTTTTTTTTTCTCATAAAAATTTTGAGAATTGATTCTTTCAATTCTTAGCAACGATTCGTTCACACTTGTGTAATCCCCTCAAAATCATAGACGATTAGATTTTTCACAACATGATGCTTTGCTAAATCTATCGAGCCTTCGATAGAGGCTGGAGGATAGTTTTCTCTTTATTGCTTTTGGACAGGGATTCTTGAGTCTCAGAGTTTTGGGTTAGGATTGTGACATAGATTGAAGAAATTGGAGGCACGGTAAAAGTTAATATTTTTTACTAAAAAAAGAAAATTCGAAAACTAACCCCTCATCGAGTAAAAAGCTATATCTTTCAAAAATTTCTTCTCAAAGTGTTCAATTTTGAATTTTTGATGTGCTCTAGAGTGCCCTCTAATTCTCGTCCTATTTTTTTGTTATTTAAAAAAAGGACAATGTCACGGATGATTTTTATTTATTTATTATAAAATTGTGAATTATATAATAAAAATATAATTTTTTATTTATATCAAATTTATAATTTTATACTTTTATTTTAGATTATAATTTGAAAATTTAAAAATAATTTTCTCAAAATTATAATTTAAAATTTTAATAATTATTTTTTAATAATTTATTAAAAAATTTATTAAATTAAGAGTTATATGGTATACATAATTTTTTTTTATGAATTTTATATTTTTTATTATAACTAAAACTTAAAATATTAATAATACAAATTTTTTAATTACTAAGGTCTTCTAAAAGAAGTAGCGATGGATAATGTCGAGTAAGAGTCGGCCATGTGTGCTTGTTTCGCGGGCCTATCCATTAAGAATTCGTGAGAAAGTAGAGCCAAGCCTCGGCAGGAACGAACCGACGGGGCTTTACCCACAACCCTTCTCGTACAACTTCTTCTTCCCATTGTAAAGCGATGGTATTAATTACAAAAGGTAAGGACGTAAAGAAAGTCAAAGTAAAAAACGCAAGTCGCATTATATGCAACGACATTACCTCAATTGATTAATGTTCTGTTTTTATTCAGACATTAATAATTACTAATTCAAGTATCCGTTTCCTGAACGAATGAATTCTGCTAACTGTGAAATGAATTTAAAAGGTGCTTTTTTAAGCCACCGAAAAAATTTTGTAAAGAACAAGCTTTATTAATATATCACAGTAAATCCTGTGCTCGTGCTCGACAGAAGACGATTAGATGGGATGTCATAGCCGTATATGACATTATTTCAACAGACATACATGCGTACCCAAAAAAAAAAAAACAGGCATACACATCAGATTCTCGTTATATTTATGAAAACTCGGGTTTACGAGAGTACTTCGAGCAAGTAAAATCAGGAATTTAAGGTGGCACTAAATGATAAGAGGTTTATGAAATAGAGAATATAATAAATCTCTTAAAAGACTAGAAAAAAAAAAAAGAAGAAGCTAATCAACTTTTAGTGATTTGAGGAATATATCTTTCCGTATTTGGTTTGTGCACATACGCACAGACTGACGTACACAAACAGAAAAGGAAAAAAAAAAAAAAACAAACAAAGAATTTATCTAGTTGAATTGGGTATTTTAGAAAACATTAAATTGTAGATGTACCGGTCTCATTTAATACATATTGCCATAAATTGTTATTGAACGTCCAGATTAATTACCTTTTCGTAAATTATTGCATCCTTGGTATGCGAAACTACAGACCTACGACTAGAGAGAAGAAGCTTCAATTACTTTTATTTTTTAACCGAAACAAAGTTCTTAACAATCCTATTATCCCGGAAACTTTGTCCTTTTGAATACCAATACATTACCATCAATTTAACCTGCCCCTAAAAGGTCTAATGCTACAAGTACCGATTCAATCTTACCTGAACTGCATATTCTTCAGATTTTAGACTCCAATTTGACATAAATTGTAATAGGGACATTGGGACTCTTGAAAACCTACTCCACGTATTGGTAACAACAATTAAATTACTCCTACCGATGAACTTTAGTTGAAAAACGTTTTTAAGAAGTGAAAGTCTTGAGTTTGTCAATTTTTATTCAAGACCAAATAGAGTATTAGGTATGTAGTAGAATTTTTCAAAATTGTTATTTGTCGATAAATTATTTAAAAAGTAGTTCATAGAAAAAATAGTTTTAATAATATTCGACTTAAATATCTTATTATAATAGGTAGAGATCTTGATTAATTGTTATAAAATAATATTATTTGATTTTATTTATTATTATTAATAATTAACAATTAATAATAATAATCTGTAATAAAACCAATTAGCAATACTTAAACAGGGTATTAGATACCACTAATACACATTCGAGGCTCGATTTTCGTCAACTTGGAAATCCACACACACACTAATAGGTGATTTGAACTCATACCTAACATAATCTTGGAATGGTGTGGAAAATAAATACTGAATCCAAATGACTGCAGCTAATGCTGTGTGACCATTATAAAAACAAACAAGAAAAAAGAAAAAAAGAAAAAAAGAAGGATGATATCTTGTTCTTTAAATGAAATAAAAGCTAAGATGGAACCAAAGCAAGGAAAAGAAATGCTCAGCATCTATTTATGAGTTAGCTGAAAACATGTGTCATGAATATAATCACCTCTTTAACCCACCCTCCTTTCTTTTCGATATCAATTAACGATTAGTACTACGTTCAGTAATTGAATATAATCTAGTAGGAAGTTACGGTTTTAGAAAATTTTAGCTTCTAAACTGATTTAACTAATAAAATCTCTTTGTATTGTTTTCAAGTAATTTAGAATTAAATATTGCCTAAATCTGAGATTGGGAGCTTATGAAAAAGAAAAGCTATCTTCCATTGCTTAACTCATGACTCATTAGGACCTCTAGAGGACGACAAGTTTTAAAAAGAAGAAAGAAAGAAAAAAAAATTATATCCCATCATTCATCGTAGTCAAACTATATGGAGACGGCCTATTAATAAGTTAAAATCACAAAAAAAAAAAACCCCTAAAGTATTATACTCATATATAAATAATAAATAAACGATAAACAGTGAGACATATTTCAGGAGGAAAAGCTTTGAGGCATTCTAAAATTTCGAGTAAATTCGACAAAAGGAAGCTATTAATATGTTTATAATGAAAATAGAATGTTAAATTGATTAAACTTAACCTCAAATATAGTTCACGTAAACTTCAGGGAGATTTTTGTAAACACCTCTCTCTGAGTAAGAAAGAGTACTTGATGGTTACTAAGTCACCTACCACGGACATATGCTGCTTTTGTATATATTTCGAGGGTTTAATTACATAAACGTAATAATTAATTTGACGCATTGTATTATCACGAAATATATCCAAATTATCGCATTTATGTAATTTTTACGATTTGCTCGACGGTGCGCACCAGTGGACTCAATGCCTCTAATTTTCGGGAAATTACTGCATGCCATACCAAATTCTATCACATAAAGAAGTGCACGAAGCACTCGCATACATAAGATTTATTGTCATCGTCTCAATGGAAAAACCGAGAACGTTAGTTCTGCAATCAAAAAAGCCCCGCAGATACATGACAAAGCCTTCCATACAAAAGTTCTCATTCACGACATTTCCATACTCGGTTGCTTTATTCTTATTATCAGTTTTCTCTGTCTGGCTGACTGTCTGTCGAGCCTCGACCTCTCTCAACTTCTCTCCTGAGCTTTGAATAATCCAGAAACCAACAAAAATTTTCTGGACCGACCCCTTTTCTCTGCAGACATTGTCTATGCCCCAATGTATATAAAAGATTCAAGGTTACTTCTATGGAGATTGATTGGTGGCTTGAGAGATCATCTCCACCAAGTCAAGATCCTTCTTCGCTTCACTATCCGCCAGTGGGCTCACACTATCATCCTCTGTAGCCAATGCCAGGGCATAGCTTGTCTCACCGTCAACAGTAGGAGCAGACGGCAGGTCATCGAGAAGAGACTGAAGGCAGCCATCTTGGAACAAATTCTCAAAAAAATCAAAATCAGGGACCTCATTGGAATCATACGTTGGAACCAGCCGATCATTATTGAAAGAGTCCAGGGCCGCCTCTGGTTGGCTTGGCGCTTTGATTGTTATTTCACCCACATTGGCATCAGTAGCAGAAGTTTTTTCTTTGTTCCTTCCAGTGCTCGGCTCCAAGTTTAAGCTGTTGATGTAGTTTTGCAGACGAGAGCCTCTGGACTGACTCGAACGACTTTTCCGACTTGAGTATTGCCTTCTTTTGGTTGCATTCCAGTGATTCTTGATTGAGTTCTCGGTCCTCCCTGGCAAGCTCTTTGCAATTTCTGCCCACTTGTTTCCTATCTGCTTATGGGCTTCTACTAGTATCTCGTCCTCTTGTTCACTCCATGTATCCTTCTGCACAACAAATGAAAAAGAGAACAATAAATAGATTTAGAAGAACTCCATAACATGCATTAAGAGTAAGAATCTATGCATGTGCCGAGACAAGGAATGCCATCTTGTGCATGATTTTCTTGTCTATTTGCCTTTTATGGTAGTCTGGAAAATTAGAAAGAGCCCGAACTTATAAAAACGGAAATGTTGGATGGGGGTGGATTGATGTGTAACAAACGTGGACCTACTTAGTTGCACTTTCAATGCATATCATAATGGGCGTAGGACCACCACAAATATGTAAAATAATAGTACAATATCAGCTTGCCTCTACTCTCCGCCGTTTAGCTCTTGTAAGAAATAAAACTGGGGCACATGTTCAGAAAGCAAACAAATTGCATAAACCGGCTATTGGTGACCTGATGCACCCATATCCTAATACGAAAGATTTATTACACTTCTGTAGCCTACAGATCAAAAAACATAGCAACACAGTGAAAATTGCATTGAATAACTAAGCAAATCAGCAAATCATCTCAAAAGCGGCATTCACAATTATGAGACATCAACTGATCCGAGAGAAATGGAATTTTACGTGAACCTTGATATCAGGCCGTAGATGGTTTTGCCATCTCTCTCTGCACTGTTTTCCAATCCTTCCATTTTGCTTTCCAATCTTTCTATTCAGCATCTGAGCAATAAGAGACCATTTTCTCTCTCCACACTGATCAACCAGCTGAATCAAAAACCTGTATATATAAAAAGTAATATTATGTATAACATCTCAATAAAACCAAGCAAGGAAAATAATCAAGACGTCAACATATTATCGATTAGCCAAATATACCTATCTTCTTTGGCTGTCCATTGGCCTTTCACTCCATTTTTCTTCTTACGATCTTTGTTAGTCTTTCTTGCAGATGAAGGCGGTGCGTTGTTGCAATTGATATTGAGTCTATTATAGTAATCGTAATTGTTACTAGCACTTATACCCGATACTTCATCTGGTATCAAAAGATCTATGGGTTTGGTTTCTTGAAAATTCAAACCAACTTGACCCGGAACCGAGCCCATAATAAAGTCGTTGGGATTTGTTTGAGGGAGGTTCAGGTACCCTCCTCCTGCGGACCCAGGATAAGCCTGAAAATTGTCCATGACCTGACCATAATTATTATAATTACTGCCTGCAAACGGCTTGCACTCATACTCATAGGAATTCATGTTCGCTGAGGACCCATACGAGAAAACATAAAAAGGATCGAAGTTGGACCCAGTTTGGACCCCCAAAATGGTGTTTGGAGACGAATCAGGAAAAGGAAACTGATGATTATTTTCAAGTAGATGAAAATCCTGAGAAAAGGCCTCTGCTGAAGGCACTAACTCGAAGGGATAACCATCCTGGCTAGCGAATGGTTTATACGGGTAGTTATCATCATCATCGTCATCATCGTCGTCGTCATCATCATCATACAAAAACAAAGGGTGAGAAACAGGATTCTCTCTCAAGAGATTGCCATCAAAACCAAGCTCCATGACAGAAATTCACAAGGAGAGGGAGGGAGAGAGAGAGAGAGAGAGAGAGTTTATGGGTTAATTGAATGGGGGTGAGGAGGTTTGGAATGACACGAAACTGCCTGCTGTGTACTCCGCTTATATAATAAGTAAGGGTTGGTTAGGTGACAAATGTAAGATTAATCTTAACCGTTGATTAATTCTGATCCAATGGCCGATGTTGCTTGTCCTAGCTTAAACTTAGTGACCCTACCAAGCTTTTCATGCTAATGCAGAATTTAATGAAGACAGGCCGGAACAGTCAAACTTTCAGACAGCTAAATTGGAAATGTGGTCTTGAAACGGGCTATGCATTGGCTCTTCCATTTCACATCTTGGCTACATCCTCGTTGCGAGTGAAAATATGCCACGTAATATGATTGGTACGGCCCTTTTGTAGTCGCTAGAGAGGCAGATTTCTGGAGGGCGCGGGAGGAGGGCATCGATTTGAAGCGATTCATTTGACCCTTCTACCCCGTTCAGATGGGCTAAATTCCAGGAATTGGCATTGCTGCACATTGTAGTGGAAATTGGAATGCCAGTGCATTATCACAAATTAGACTTGCTTGTAGTGGGTCAAAATGCACATATGCAAGTGCAATAACATTTTGTTCTACCCATTAGCTTTTGGGTTTTCTTTTTTTTTGGCTGTGTGCATCTTATTTTTGTACATTATAAATAATGTACTGTTGCATTTAAATTTTACAATTAATTTCTTCATTGCTTAAATTTAATACAAATAAATTTTGTAATTAAATCAAAAATTTGCAATCGAATAGTTGCCTAACTGGAAATAAATTTGGTTAAATAATATTCATAAACAAGCCTAATCTATCTCTGATTTGTAATTATAAAATTTGAATATGAATACTAACTCAAAAGTGATTAGAATCCAGATTCTCCATGGTCAACTCAATTTAAAAAGGTAATTTGACCGTTACAAACAGTATAATGATCATTTTTGCAGGTGGTTCGCGTCCAACACATGACCTTAATATTTAAACTAAACCGAAAATTCTACTCTGGAAATTTGGTGAATCGAAAATCAAACCAAAACTTTCAATTCGATTTGATTTTTGTAAATTGACTAACTAGTTGAAAATAACTCTAATAATGTTTTTCAAAAAACAAAAAAAAGGAATGTAAATGCATTCTTTTCAAAAAAGAAAAAATAAAGTCTACACTCATTAATTAATAAATGTAAAATAAATAGGTGGTTATGTAAATTACAAAAACAATTTAATAAAGTTTATTTTATGTGAATAGTCTTAATTAATAATTTTCTGTATTATTAACTAAAAAAACTAAAACAATATATGAACCAATATTGCAATTCACTTTAGTTAATTGCACTTTTTTAAGTTAAAAAGTTGTAACAAAATTAAAAAAATTCATTTTATGTTGGTTAAATTAATCAGTTAAAAATTTAACTTAGTTAATTTTAATTTCGATCTAGTATGATTTGATCGATAAATTAAATTTTTTGACTTTTTTAAAATACTCATAACTAAAATAGATGTTTTAAAAATATAAAATTTTCTTCTTTTATTATTAATTTTCTGTCTCCAATGTTACAAATAGAGTTATTAGTTGTTTCTAACTGAATTTCATTAAAAATTCAACCATTAACTTCCAAGCATTTTGTCTCTCTGCACATTGATTTCCAATTGAAGGAGCTGACCTTAAATAAAGTTGGGAGACTAACTAACAATACTCAACCAATGTTTTAATTTCATTAACTAAGGAATTTAGCTTAACATAGAGGTCAAGGTAACGCTTAACATTCCATTAGACTTAATGGCCTTGCTACAGATCAGGTGTTTTTTTATCCAATTAATGGTTTTCAATGTTCCAGGCATTAATGTGAATGAAACAAAGGAGATAACAAACGATACGGGGGTTGTGCCTTTGTTTTATCTGTTAGCTTACGTAATTAGGAGACTGAAACATGAGATTACATGTTATCTATGACCCTCCGAAAGAAAGTTGGAAGTTAAAAGTCCTCTTGAGGGAAATTTTAAGTGGTAAGAAATTGGGGAAAAGGGGAAGTATTAATAATTAATTATTTTGATAATGAGTTATTTTTAATAGACTTATATTCTATTATAATAATTGTTAAATATAAAATTGTAATATCTATAATTAACTATAATTATGTATCAAAATGCATGCAATCAACACTTAAAATAATACCATGTGTTTGCTAAATTTGAAATACCTAATTCGTTACATTTATACACCTTTTCATTTTAGTTTTTGTTAAGAGAAGCATAGACAACTCAATAAGTTTGATGTCATCCTCAGTACTCTAACTTGACTTGATTCCTCGCGAGTTGCGCATTGAAATGAGAAATTGAATTCGTTTAATTTTATGCATGAACTCATTTAACATCTAATGAATTGCAGCATTAATGTGAAATCATGGGATAATCACGGACCTGTAATGCAAACACCGGATTTGCACGCCCAGTATAAAAAGGTTTACTACTGAGAAATATAACCTCGCATAGCTTGGAAGAGCTATGGCCTGGAATTTGGTAAAGGCTAAAGCCCAGATGCACAGTGGGGAATCTCAAGTTCTCAGCAATCCCAGCGAAAAATGATAATTAATTCACTTTAGGTGAATGGTAGAAGGACAATGTACCAAAACTGAACAAAAAAACAAAAAAAAGAAAGGAAATAAGCACATAGATTATGATCATATAAAGCCACAAGCTTGCCCTTCATTGCCATTAGGATTGATATTGTCTTCGTCATTGCACCCCAACAAATGGGCTAAGTCCTTCACTCTATTTTTATTGCAATTACAGAAATAGAAATACTCGCATAAGAGCAAAACAAAAAATCAATACACGCGACACTTCGGGGGCGCGATGGATTCTTTTGAAGGGTAACTTGAAAGCACCGCGATCTTATAAGACCTGCTGTCTCAAAGATCTTTCAGGATCTTTTCCATCAATTTCCGAGTAGTCAGGGAAATCCAACCGCCTTTCTTCAGCAGAAAGCCCCGCTTCACGGAACACTCTTACAACTTCTTCGTGAACCACAGCATTGCCTTCTGGTGTCGAGTGCAGCCCATCGCTGCCATTGACATGCATATTAGTATTTCTAATCAGCAAAATTCTACAAGTTCATTGACAGTTTCTCTACTTCAATAAAATAATTTCAGTTCACTGCTTCAATTGTGAACTTCTATACTGATAAGACCCAAATTGCATCCACAACAATTCACTTATTAAATATTATTTTCTTATTTTTCCTTTCTTACAATCCTTTTAAATCTGGTGGGAAGAAAATACCTCACTCAATTTGACTGATTATTTCAGATGGTGATGAATTTTCTGAAACAGGGCTGTCAGACCCAACAAACCTCAGAAATTTTTTCTGCCAGCCCTCTGTTTCCTGCTTCTTTGACCACAGATCAATGGAGTGGATGCCCAAGTCCTTGGCTAACTTAACACATTGCCTTGCATAAACTCCTGCCATTTCATTTGTCCTCTCCGGAAATTTCATTGCTTCCTCACCATACATAGAACTGTGAACATGCTTCGAGGATTATTTCAGCATATTATTGTTATACTGACTTGGGAGACAGCAGAAGTCACAATTCATGAGTCCCGTCAATCATCTGCATTTGTGTCTTTTATGCGTATATGTCCGAGATGTCTACATCACTAAGAAGAAAGAAGTAACATACTTGGCATATTGCATCCGCCCTTCCTCGTCCACTGGGGGTGGAGTAATAAGCACGATCAACATAGTAGATGAGCGTCCCTGCAAAAAAGTTCAGCGAGCTTTAGAAATGATTAGAATAGTTGGGCGGATGCAATACAATAAAAAATATAATAATATCTCATTAAATATTAGTGTAATGATAAAATAATTAGTAAGCAAAAAAAATTAAAATTTTACATTAAATTAAAAAATATAAAAATTATAATTATATTATGAAAGTTCATCATATAATATAATTAATACTTAAGAAATAATAATCTAAAAGGTACTGCCAATACAATTTGATTTCTAATTATGGTAAAAAATATGAAAAATGAATGTTAATCACTCAACTATTTTGGCAGGAGTCTGAAAAGGAATCGCCAACTCTAAATCTAAGTACCTGAACTATGGAGCACTCACGGACAGACAGCGATACTAAAATCACAGTGACACCAAAAGACTAGCTGCCTGAAAATTTCATAATTAAGAGCTGGTATGAGAGCATGCAATAAGAGCCCAGAAAGAGAGACAAGGAAAGAGAATCATGAATCAATGTAAGAGAAAGTTAGATTTAATAAATTTTATAAGTTTTATGCATATTTTGGTATTTCATAAACTTTCATGCAACCATCACTTTTTTTGTAAAATAGGGTACGGCCATGGACTTCCCACTTTTACTTAGGCCTCGCAGCGGGAAACTCCGCGAGTGCTTCTACGAATGGAATACAAGAGCCAATCAGTAGTCAAATTGCTGAAGTTTGTGAACACATCGTTTTTCTCTTTTCAAATCCAGGTTCTTCGTCCAGCCCGTGGCATCAAGTATTATTAACAGCATTCTCAGAACACCGACAGGCAGCAAAATTATTGAGGCAGAAAGCGAAAGAAAATTTAAATAAACAAGATGGACAACTAAACAAATTGCACTTACAAGAAATGATCAAATCATTGATTGTCCGGTGTTATCAAATGCATACGGAAAGAGAAGGCAGCACCCACACCCACCTATTAATAGGTCTCCACCATTGTCATTCGCAGCAATTTGAAGCTAAGGACAATGTAAAAGAAAAAGTGAATGCACTCCTTTTGATAGCTATATATGTTCGAAAGGATTCCTGCTCACCGTCGGAGGACAACTAGCGGGAGCCTGATCATCCTGCGCCACTGTCATTACACTTGCTCCCTCGAAAGGACTCCTTGTCTTTGAAGAAGATGGGATGAGTCAAGAAAAGATTGCTCCTTCAAAGATTGAAGTGATGAGCTCTGCGCATAATAGAGACCATCAGAGAGATCGTCTTTTTTCGTTAACTCTGGAGTTTCAGCGCCAAAACTGAAACGGGTGTGGGGCTACAGATTAAAGATCGCTGATTCAAATCTTAAAAGTTAAAACCCAATACGGTGAACAAAAACGCGTAAAAATGGCGCATTCTGAAGGTTCCATTTCTATTACATGCATTTCTTAAAAATCTTGGAAGTTGGAGTAGAGCTTTGTTTGAATTCACCTTTTTTTTTTTTTTTGCAGAAATTGTCTCTTTCTTTAGAAGAACTGTATTCCACTTCTCATATGTTTCTGTGCTTTCACAACCAGCATACTAGAACTTGGATAATTAGGAGAGAAAAGCGGAAAGGAAAGATGGTATAGCCAATATCTCTTCATTATCACAGCTGTATTCTCTTCCCAGAATATTGGGATGTTACAGAACAATTAACAGCAGCAAACGTCGTTATGGTTAGAATTAGGACAAGGACTGCACAAGCACAGTCCTAGAACACAACATTTGGTTACCTAAACCACAGCTAAAGACCTCTCGAGTGCACTTACAACTAGACTTACCAGAATGACGGTTTCCACATCTTAGCACAAAGATGAGCCGCGAGTGCTTTGATCAAGGATAGATGGCCCAGGACTCTGGAGATTGCCTCATTTCAATTCCATTTCCAGTAAACCTGAGGCTATGATTCAACCTTATCTTGCTGACATGTGGGCAGTATGCCCTCTGTGGTGCCTGTGGGCTATGTGACAGTTTTATATCCCGTAATGATTCAGGAGTTGAAGTTGTTACTTTACTGCTCTGAGCAAGGCGGATCTCACCCTGGCTTCTTGTGATAATTTCATCCAGAATTTCCCCACCATCAATGCTTGTAGTTCTTGGTTCAGGATCCTGATCCTGTGATCAACATAAAGCATCCGAGATTGAAAGGCTCTAAAAGAATCAAAATCGTTGATTTGGGTTCCACTTATCAACTACTTTAGACAAACAAAAACTCATCTTTTGTTGCGATATGATCTATCAGAAGTCATAGCTAAAAAGATGAAAGGATTCAGATGACTTACTTCAAATTTCATGTTGTAAGATACAGCAGGAGCTTTCTCATATTCTGCAGCATCCAAGTCTCGAAGATGGGCTCCTTTAAAAAACTTAGAAAGAACATACTGTTGCACCGGAACAAGAAGCACGAGCAACAGTGGGAAACGAACCCAGCTATTGGGATCCATTTTATTCCAAAGCATGATTGAAAGTGGCAATTATTTTGAAGGGCACTGTTTCAACGAAGGTTGTGTGATTCTTCTCCAACAACACCCTGGAAGATATGAAAGTAATCATTACAACCGAAATATTTCCTTTATTGTCATTGTCATCTTCATAAGATCTTTGGTTGAGGGATTTGCATGGAATTGACAGAGTATAGGAGAGTTACACTAACAACAGGAGCAATGGTCAGTACAAGCAACTTACTTGTATCTTCGATTTGGAGGAGTAAAAAGCAACAATATGCTCTTCCAAAATTGATTTCCTGGCAAGCTTTCAATTGCCATAAATGCAAAGTAGCCCCAAAGAACTGAAGATGGGATCCTCTTCAACAGAGGCATAGCAGCAACACAACCACCAACCATCAATGCCTGAAGCAGATTGCTGAGACGTTGTTCTTTGACTTCAACTGTTAAGAGATCATCTATATCTTTATCAACACAAAAAACAGTCTCATTGACAGGGGCTTCAATGTAGCCAGCACTTGATGCCAGTTGGATTGTGGATTCTTTCAGCTCTTTTGGTCCCTGTATGAAGTAAATTAAGGAAAGAAGACAAAAAAGAAACACATGTTTGAAAACCCAAACTGATAGACGGGTTTTGTTACCAGGGCGGATGGCAATTGATAAACTAAAGGAGTCTGCATTTTGTGGTAGGCTTCTTGCATGCTTCGGTATAATTGACCCAAGTTCGAATTTTTACTCATGCTCTTTCGGGCTTTTGAGGCAAGCTTATTCCACAAAAGCTATTTGAAAGCAAATTAACAAAGATGGTTACGGTACAAGATTTTAAGAATGCGAAAGGACGCCACGAAATAGCAAGTAAACTTCCATTTACCAGGTAATAGAAAACAGTTTGAGCACAAGCAGCAAGCGAAGAATCTCAAGCATCAGAGATGCGATAAAAGATTAGATGCCCCATTTCCAAGAAGCATTAAGTTCTAGAATTAATAATGTGTTCATAATTCTGACCCTGCTCGAGCCAGCGATGCAAGAGTAAAGGCTAGTATATCTTCCTTCTGTCAGCTCCAGTCTTAGAATTTTAAGATCAATCCCCAGGTGTCACGGAATGGCATAAAATTAAACTTTAAAACCTTGAAGAATAACTATTACCTGATGTTTCAGGGTGGCTAAGTTTTTGGCACGCATTACCCCATTTGAAGGAGGGATGCGGATAAGACCACACGAGCTGACCTGATCAGGAAAAAGTCATCAAGAAAACTGAAAAGCTATGATTAATTCTGCTTTTTACAATACGGACCATATATTAACACAAGTATTGTTAGAATGGTCAACAAATAGAAGCAAGAGCTCACCAAAAAACCCGAAAAGTGGAAGGCAATAATGATATGAAGCTGGCTTCTTCAAATTGAACTCCTTTTGCGATGCAACCCTATGATCAAAGTACTAAGCATAGCAATCATTGTTAAGGGAATAAATGCCCCAACTATATATAAAAAGGAGGCACATCCACCATTTCCTGCATTGTCAAACAACTGTGAGAATCGTTCCACGCCTTACCGGCAATACAGCACAGATTAAGTGCTCTCTCAATGCTAGTCCAAGACTATTATTTGGGGAAGTTGCACTTCACCCGAATAACCGTCCAATTTGAGCATGCACCAGGAGACCAGGGACTTGGACTGAATAGGCGCCCCGGGATCCCTCTTGGGACATCTTTGACTGGAATGTATGATATGGCAGTCCATACAAAAGTCACGTTAATGGAACTCTCTTTTTTGAAAACAAAAAAAAAAAATAATTTTTTGAAAAATTTTGTATCATTATTTTGACGAGGGACTTTTAACCAAGTTTAACATTTGGTTTAAGAAATTAACATCTGAAGGTTAGATTAATTGTTTTTTTTCCGAAAAAATAATTACTATTTTTATATTATATAAAAATAAATAAAATATTATCTTTAAGTAAAATAATTTAATTATTTATAATTTTTGTAAAAAAGAAATAAAATTTTTATCATTAACTCAGTCGATTTATTAATTTAATTATTATCGTTATTTATATTAAATAATTTTTAAAAATATTTTTATTTAATTAAATAAAAAATTAAATTATTTTAAACTTTAGATCACAATCTATTAGTTTTGTCGTCTGATAGTTTAGATTTTTAAAACTTGATGTCCAACAAAGCAGGAGATGATTTTTTATTTTATTTTTTATTTTTTATTTTATTTTATTTTTTTGGGGGGGTCGATGGGAGAGGAATTATAAAACACCTTTCAATGCATGCCCAGCGAAAAAGGGGAAAGGCCCATTCACTCGTCCAAGTGGAGATTTTGAAGAGAGAGAAAAATCGTTGCCCTCTAGCACCAGAAGTTCGCCAAGCGCCCGCCGACGATGCTCCACCTCGCGTCGAAGAGAATTCTCGGACAGGCGGTGCCGCCACTCTCCGCCCGGTTCCTCACGCGCCTCTACCACGAGAACGTGATCGACCACTTCAACAACCCCCGCAACGTCGGCTCCTTCGAGAAGAACGATCCCGACGTAGGCACCGGCCTCGTAGGTGCCCCCGCCTGCGGTGACGTCATGAAGCTCCAAATCAAGGTCGACGAGAAGACGGGCGAGATCGTCGATGCTCGGTTCAAGACATTCGGTTGTGGATCTGCGATCGCTTCCTCTTCCGTTGGTGAGTCTGCTGCTAATTTTCTCTTCTTCTTTTCTTTTTTTTTTTTTTAATATCCTGTTTGGTCGTTCGTGAGACAGAAATTTTGACGGAAAAGTTGTAGTTTTTTCGGTTGATGTGACAAAAACTGTCTCAGTTTTAGGTTATTAAACTGTTCAAATTATTTTCGGAATTTATATCTAATTTTCTCTCGCATGTAGAGCTGGAAATTGCTTATGTTTATGATAATTATGAATTTAGATTTAACGTATCCCTTTGATTATTTTCATCTGTTAGTAGAGGGAGATAGTTGATAAGGTAATAGACATGAAATTCGAGGTGCCTTCTTTGAATCTGTATATGATTATTCTTTTAAGAATATTGTGGTTGAAGGGATTGTTGCATAACTCCTTGGTAAAAAATTTCTGTTCCCGTTGCTTCTTAATGGGACTTTTGCTCGGTTAAGGCTGTTATTCATGCTAATTTTTAGTTTTAGCAAGTAGATCTGTTGTTAAGTTCTGTCTTACCCATGCCTGATTTATGCTGTTTGATGTTTCTTCTTTTGTTTTATTGTCTGGGCATCCGATTGTTGAAGAGGACTAACTTTATTATTCATGGGTTTGGTTGTTTCAGCTTCTGAATGGGTGAAAGGCAAACAAATGGAAGAAGTGCTAACCATCAAGAACACGTTAGTCTATTCCTGGCCTTCTAATTTGTTACAACTGCTTGTTGGTGCATTGCTATACGACAGAACTTTGTAAACCTTTGTGATCACGATAGACTTATTTGAATGGAATTGAATGTTTGTGCTTTAAACTTATGCGGTGCGTGAGTCCTGGACTTTATCTGGTGGAAAATTCTACTCATTTTCATCCATTCTGGTATATGGGAAATGAATGATTGTGCTTTAGATTCATGTTGTGTCGATTCCAGTACCTTTCTTCTTTTGCTGCAAATTGTACTCGTTTTTTTAATCCATTCAGGTACATGGCTATTGTATACCTTTGATGGTGATCTCTTTTCTATAGATAACAGAAAGCAGAATTGGCAACGTAATTCATCTTACTAAATTCTTGTATAGGCTGGTCAATCTTCTGAACGGCCCTGGATGAGTTTCATGTCTTGTTCCGATTATTTTACATCATTTTCAATTGTGCTCAAGAAACACAGTTCGGACATTGCTCTCAGAGCTCAATGATGGTAAATTTTATAGACAAGTGTTCGGCTCTGTGTCACTTGGGAATGTGAAACTCTCAAAACTACTTCATTCAAGCATTGGGGGCACAACTACTAATTTGAGCCGGTATTCTTGCATGAATTATAAACATTACCTGGGAGGATCTGTATGTGTGAATAGACTAGTTGATTGCTCTGAGTCAGAGGAATATGTGTTCCTATGTCACCTTTGGCATTCTTCCATCTCCTTCAGATTTCTGATTCCCAAGGTTTTTAACATGTTGCAGGGAGATAGCAAAACATCTTTCTCTCCCACCAGTTAAGCTGCATTGCAGCATGCTTGCTGAGGACGCAATCAAGGCAGCTGTGAAGGATTACAAAGCAAAACGCGCAAAATCAAAAGAGGATTTTGCTCCTGCTGAAAAAGTTGCCGAAGCATGATCATGTTTGTGTATTCTATGATGATGAAAAATATCTCTAATGTAATTCTACAATAAAGGGTTTAACCTTGTCTGAGATATATCTTCGTGCATCTCAGTTTTCTTTGGGTTCTCTCTCAAGATGGTATACTATATCTGCATTTCTATTTGTAAATATGAGATGGTAGGCTTTAGAAGATGAGCAGCTTTTCATTTTTTCCCGTAGAATGGACTTATGTAGTTGGTTAGACTGCTAGAACTTAAAAATGAGACTATGTTGCCGAGGGAAAATTTTGCGCCGCGAGGCAGGTTAGGATCTTGCGAGTTGAGGTGGTAGATAGATGGTCCAGGTAGCGGGAGGTAACCTGATGGTACAGTTCTGGATGGTAATGTTGGATCTGTTTAGAATATGTAGCCATTTTAGGAGAAATTTTCTGGCTTTCAAGCAACACGAGGTGGGGAAGAAGTTTGCGTCCGGCTTTGGCCATATTTCCTTTGATGTGTAGCATGTGAGTCAACGATGGCTTAGTGCAATCTGATCGGTAAAAATGGTGTGTAGACAGTGGGACTAGTGCATTTGCACCCTCTTCTTCAAATGGTTAAAGAATTTAAGGGAGCGTCTGGTTTGGTCGTTGGGGGTCAGGAACTCCTGTACAATAATTATTAGCTCTAGAAAACTCAGCTTTTGTCGCTATCAATACGCTTAATAAGTTTCAAAAAGTGAAAATTGTTGGATTAATGAATGACAAGAAACTGACTTGTACCCTGTATTATACGTCTAGATACATGCACAATTTATATATCTCTTTCAACTGGGGAATTTCGAATAAAATATATTATTTAATATATTATTGGTCACGTGCATGCTCCACGCGATCCATTGCCGACTCGAGTAGGATTTTATATCGTTTTTGTGGGACTACAAAACTACGGAGTACAAGACAAGGAGAATGATAGAGACCGAAATGCTCACAAACAATTGTTCGGCTTTGAATTTTTACACTGGAATCATAGTCTTTGTTTTGCCAAAAAGGGAAGATCCTTCCCTCATATTCATCAATAAACAAACAATCTCCTAAGATCTCCATTGGATGACACCAACGTTGTCTTTTCTTGGTGACCTGTTAAATTTTTTCCTGTCTGCTCTTTAATTTTAACTCACCCAATCAGTACCCATCTGTTGAGTATTCCTTCTTCTTTTCGTTTTGCAAGCTTTAATTCTTTCCAAAGGACTATGTGGGGTACCATCTGGGTTTCGGTTGGTTTCTGTAGTCAATCTTTATGTCTTGGTGACACAACAAAATCCGGTGGAAGGATCATAGAGTATACGGTATTCAATAAAGGATCAAACTCAGTTTATGTTTGACATGAAAAGAAAATCATTTTTATGTGACATTTTTTTCCAAGAGCTAAAGGAAATAAAACGGCATGCTTTGAAGGGCAGCCATTTGCTTCGTTGTCGATATAAGTCTATCTAATTATTATAAATAAAAAATATTAAATATATATACTAGATTGATAAATATTGTTGGACATAGTGTATTTATATCAAATAGATAATATTTAGTATTATCAAAAAAGAAAAAGAAAAGAAAAAAAAAAAATATATATATATATATATATATATATATATATATAAAATAAAATTTTATGTCAAATTTATTAAGTATCAAATATTATAAATTATATTGTATTCTAATCATTATAAAATACACAATACGTATATTTTGTTACTTTTTTGCATTTATTTTTTGGTTCTGACCGCAGGCGACTTTGAGATAAGCGGAGTGAGAACACGAGCCATTTGTCTGTGTCCGTCTCTTCGCTTGCACGCCTCTCACTCTCCTGTGCTCGTGCTTTGTGGGCTGTTGCCTCATCTTTTGCCTGAATGCCTTCTCAGCCGAGTCTTTTTCATTTTTGCCGTTCTTAGTATCTCAATCTCTCTCTCTCTCTCTCTCCCCAAGAATCACTCTTGTTCTTCTTCAACTCGGCCGAGTCAGATCATAGCCATTGTGGGTCTGACATTGTAATGCAAATACCTTGGCTTTGTTTTCAGGTACTTGTCTTGCTTTTAATCCTTTGATTCTTCGTTTTTTTTTTTTATTATTTCATTTATGTTTATTGCCGGTTATGGAATGTTGCTTTTCTCTTTTTGGCTTGGCGATTTTATTCATCATTGAAACTCCCTTCTATTTTTTTTCATTTCCTTTGTTTGGGTGTTTATGGTAAGCTGCAGAAGTGATGTCCATATTGGTTAGCTGAGAAAAAGTGGAGATCTTGTCGTAGGAACGGAGAATCCGAAAACCCCATAAACCCTAGAAGCTCAAATACAAGATCATGGAGCCCTAGAATCTCAAATCCCAGCAACTAAGAATCTAGAATTGGCTTTTGGATCGTCTTTATTGTTTGGCTTAGATGAGGACTGTGCTGGGATAGACTCCTTGAAGGTTCCTGTAGGAAAAAATGGTAAAGGAGTTTTTATGAATAGTGAAGTCTTGGGGATTGGTGACGTAGAATTGGTGAGCAGAGTTGATGCTTTTTGAAGGGGATCTAAGGCTTAATAATAATACAATGGCGGGTGTTGAGGGGAACAATTCTTTGGGAAATGGCCTTACTTCTGAAGCAGTTAAGGATTTGGAGGGTTCTGTGAAGACAGCTGAGAACATCGATAGAAATGAGGAACTGAAGGAAGATGAACAGCTGGGATTTAATGGCGTTGATTCTGCTCAAAAGATAGAGATCTCTGGAGAAAAATTATCACTTTATGTGGATTTTTCAGGTTCCTTTGGCAAAGCCCGTTCGAGTAATGTGGATGACATGGATTATCCTGGCCTTGTTGGATCTCCGGTCACAACAGAGAAGAGCTCTGAGTTGAGAGAAAGGAAGAAAAGCAAGTATTTGTCATATCCTTATGTAAACTTGCACCACAAAGGCTTGCAAAATGAACCAGAAGAAGCTATGGATCTGAAAGTTTCTCAAGATTCAGAGGATATGAACACTGGTTCTGGTCAGTTTAGCTGGTCCCATTCCATCTCCAAATCTAGTGGCAAGAGGTTTCAGAAAAAGTGGTTCCGAAAAATCATGAGGGGGGACAATGTATTCTGTACCCCTGAGTTCATGGTGGCCCCTCCAGCTGATTTGCTTTCTGAACTCTGTTGTACAGCTGTAGATTGCCTGTATCCAAATGAGAACAAAAACTTTGATGTAATCGAGTGGTTCTTTTCAAGATTTAGAGTATCATTGTACCATGATGAGTCTATCTGTGAGATGTATTGCAAGAATGCGACTGGAAGCAATGCTGATGTGTTGCTTGGAAAAGATACTCTGGAGACAAATGAGGGGTTGGCAGATATTGAAGCAGAGCAGAAAATGCTGAATAAGAAGAAAAATAGAAGCCCTAGTGGATCAAAGACTAAGTCTCTTGCTGGTTTGTCAGATTTGGATGTAAACGTTGCTACAAATGACTTGATGGAAAATGATTTATACAAGACGAGCCCTTTGGCACCTAATGGAAAGCTTGGGCCGAAGAACAAAAGAAAGAAACATGATGAAACTCTGAGGAGTCTTCAGACCAACCAAACAGCTGGCATACCAGACTTAAATGACAATGATTCTATGCCTAATTCATTGTTAGAAAACTCTCTGGCTATGAGACATGTTTCCAGTGAAGGGAAAACTGATCCAAACAAGGGAAAGAAGAAGGCAGATTTACTGGAACTCCATGGGAGCAGTTCACAACCTGGCCCCCTGTTGGTAGATTCGCAGCTGATAGCTCCACTTTCAGTAACTGCTATTCCTGGAAAAAGGACCAGTGAGGGATTTCCTGCTGGTGTACCAAGTTCAAATGGGAACTCTGCCCATCCAGAGACATTAGCAAAGGATCCACAAATTGCTGGCCCTCTCTCAACTGAAGACAGTCCTAGGCCAAGGAAAAGGAAAAGAAAGGAGAGGTCAACCTCTGAGCAGACTACTTCCGCTGCATGCATGCCAGATTTAAATGGGAATACTGCCGAACCCAGCACATTTGCCAAACCTGAGAAAAAGAGAAGTAAAGGAGAAGCTACATTGGGGAGACCAAGAAAGAAACCTGCCCGAGTGATATCAGATATGAATCTGAATTATAACAGAGAGGAGATTAATGGAGAAGCTGGAGGGACTGCTCTTATCTTAACATTCGCTGCAGGAGCTTCAATGCCTTCCAAAGATATTCTTCTTGCAACATTCCAGAGGTTTGGGCCTTTGAAGGAGTCAGTAACTCGGTTTTTTAAAGATTCTGGTACTGCCCAAGTTGTTTTCATGAAGATTGCTGATGCTGGAGATGCAGTTAGGAGTCTAGAGAAGAGCAATCCTTTTGGTGCATCCCTCGTGGATTATCGACTCCATCATCTGTCAGCTGTTCCAGCCTTACAGTCTAAAGAGGGATTAGGATCCCCATCAAATCCTCATGGCTCCATTCCAAATATTGAGGCACCACCCATTGACTTCATAAGGCAGAATCTGGAGATGATGACAGTGATGCTGGAGAAGTCGGGAGATAAGTTATCACCTGAGACAAAGGCCAACTTGGAAAGCGAGATCAAAGGCCTTCTGAAGAAGGTGAGCTCCATGCCTAGTTCATCTTCGTCGTAATTGCAGCTGCACAACACAGAGGCTTCTACTCAGGTTGGTCAGTAGAGTTAAGAGAATAGGGAAATTTCTGTGCAGGTTGTTCTTGGAATCTCTCTTTGTCAGCTGTTGCTCTTTTGCAGTTTGCTCTCTGTCTCTCTCACTTTCGCATATTAATGTTGAAAACTGAGACAATGTAATAAATGGGAATGAGAGAGCACAAGCAGGGACCTCCAGCAGCTTTTATCTTCTCTTATCATTTCCTTTGCATCCTCCTGTTTGAGCAAAACGGGGAGCCTTCTCAACCAGTTCTCTGGCCTCCCCAAACCCAAACCAGTCAATCTGATTGGGCTTCACTGGGCCCAAAATGACACCACAGAAGCCGATGACTATTTCGGAATGACAACAGAGATATTTAGTTATTTATTTAGATTTGTTTCGTAAGACAGTATGTATGTGTGCATGCACATATATATACATACTTGCACGTCTAATGGAGAATATTACAGGAAGGAAAGCCACCTCTTATCTCCAAGACAAAGACACTTACTGGCTGTGTCAACCTTTGAATAAATAATTAATGATTTCTTTGTTAACTTTTCCCCTTAGTGAGGAGAAATAAAATAAATGGTCTCAGAACTCAAACCAACAAAGAAAGTAAAAAAAAAAAAAGAACTTTAAAAGCCTTAATCTTCTGTTCGACAGCATCACCAATAAATAGTGGACGCGCGGATCATTAAGAATCTGTAATCACATGTATAATAATTCTTAAGAATCTCTACTACAGGTGCTTATTCGTCAAAACGGTAGGCTCCTACATTTAAGAAAACCCCGTGTGCCAACTGCGGCCAGAAGTGACGAGACCCACGAAACTGTTGTCTGCTTTGCTTTTCCAAGTCTGTGGATTCATGGTCTCCTCTTGGAAGGATGAGAAGAGTAGCCGGTAAGTCGGGCGAGCAGTTTTGTCATGGGACGTGGTTTTCTTTTTCGGGGTCCAAGCCGCAACGTGCCATCCTTTCTTTGTTTTTCTTAATTTTCTTATTTTAACCAAGACTCCTAATTGTACTTTTTGAAAACAAAAAAAAAAATAAAATAAAATAACTTGACACTCAAAACATCCGGACATCTCCATTCTCCATGGCATCTGCTTGGAGCACATTCTTCATCTCCTGCGGAGAAAAAAAAAAAAAAAACACCCCACATGTGAGAATGTCTACAGTGAGACGCCTCTATTTATATAAATTTAAAAATTAAAAAAAAAAATTTTGGACCTCTGTAATTATTTCACTCCAGATGTAAAGTATGATCCGTGGCTCCCAACATCATAAAAGGGAATAATTAGTTTCTTAAGATCAAATTAAAAATCGGAAAATTATGCAATTTTTTTAACGTAAATAATAATAATAAAAAAAGTTAACATCACAATTAACTAGCTATTAAAACTAACACTGACTAGATCCTTTTCTAAGAGAGAAGCAAGAAACTGAGTCTAGAAATACGAATGGTGCAATGGAGGAGAGCCTGGATTGAGAATCTTGAGACTTACAGATATAACTAAAAACCTGAAGGAAGTTTACAGGATTAAGTGTGCGTGACACGACGAAACTAAACTAAATTTAAGTACTTTGCTTAACAGTAGATTAAAATAAAATAAAAAAGGATTAATCTGAACACATAAAAAAAGGGTGTAAAATTATGTTAAGAAAATATATTAAAAACATTTCATAGTTATCCTAAACCAGGTCAACTCCAATACTTTAACGACTGGATTATTTATTTGTTTTTTTTTTATTTTATTTTTTTTATTTTTAGCATCTGGAATTCGGAACTCCGAACACTTGGAAAGGGTAGCATGGTAAATTCATGCGATTTAAAAACGAATGGAGGGGAACCGCCTTTTTTAGCCCCTAATTCTAAATGGTACGAAGTCTTTACCTTAATGGAAAAGTTTTAAATTTAAATTTAAATTGTTGTTAATTAAATTTAAAAAATAAAATAAAATTACATGTTATAAGAACATAATGGTCAACAAAAGTAAGTATCAAAAAAGAATAATAAAGGCAAAAATATTAACAAAACAATAAGACAAAGTGAAAAGGAACGGAGGTCAAGAGGGGGGGGATAAAGAATAATAGAACGGGAAATGTTAAGAGAAAAAAAAATAATTATTATACAATTTAATATTCAATAATTTAAGAAAATTAAAAGTGAAAATAATGTCATATTAACTAAGTTAATATTTAACCCCTTTTTTTTTCTTTCTATTTTTCTTTATTCCATAACAATCTCTTGTAAGCTTTAACCCTTAAATCGCTAAACACTGGATGAAAAAAAAAATTAAATTAAATGTTACGAAAATATAAAGTCAAAACAAATAAAAATAAATCTTTAACTCAAAATAAAAATGATTAACATTGATTAGAGCGACCTAATCCTGTTTTTGCGCGTAGCCCTACTATTACATTAATTACATGGGCTGGAAACAGAAAAACAAGAGGCCGAAAACGGTCAGCGCCGCCCACCGACCTCCAACGTTAAAGAGGCGGTTCCGTTTGATTTTCACCTCCATCGGCGGACTGCACAATACGTATATATCTCTAACTATTAACTTCCTCTGCCTCCTCCCCAAGCAAACACCGCCACAAGCGTACATATTCACACTTGGTTGTAATTTTTCAGCGTCTCTGTTTATTCCTTGCTCACAAATCTTCTTTGGCATCGGAGGTTTTCTTCTTCCGCCTTCTTCTTCTCATTCAAATCTCGTTTTTTTTTTTTTTTTTATATTTACGCGTTCAACAAGTTCTCCTTAGCGTTTCTTGATCTGGGTTTTTCTTTTTCCACGTTATTCGTTGGCAAAATGGGTAAATTCGCTTCCGGGTAGCGTAGGTTTCTTGTCTTGCCAGCTTAAATTGTGCGGTCGATTTGTGGTCCCTTTCTGTCTTCAGCTTTCTTTTTTTTCTAAGAAATCTTATTCTATTTTTTTGATTGAATTTTTTTCTGGAATTTGTGGGCATTTTTTGTCCAGAGACTTTTTCTCCTTGTTTCTGTTTTTGGTTTGTATTCCATAAGCTTCAGACACTTTGATAATGGAGTACTACCCGATCCAAATCGGACAGGCTGATGAGATCACAGATGGGTTCAATGATTCGGTTTCTAACGAAACACCGAGTCACTCATTAGATACCCCTATTAACCAAGCCCCCAGCGTAAGCTCATGTTTAGAATCCAATCATGACCGAGTAGTAGTAATTTCCGACAGCGAAAGTTGCATCTCTGGTGCCTGTAATGGTCAGTTTCAAGAATTCGATGATGGGTTAGTGCGACTTTTTGAAGGGGACGGAGTCCATGATCTTATCAAAAGAAGGTTCCTTTCGTCTTTGGGCTTGCTTGGCAGGCAAACCAAAGTTGTCGCCATTCATAGAAATCCTTTTTCTGACGTGATGGGCCAGGCTAGAAAGCAATCGTTTCAGATTTTCGCCAAAGCAATCGAGAAGAAATGCGGTGGCAATGCCAATGTGAAGTATGCTTGGCATGGTGGGAACAATGACATAGGCCAGATTGTGAGGCATGGCTTTGACTTCCAGATGATTGATGATAACGGATTGTATGGTCACGGTGTATATCTCTCTCCAGATCATTCTCCTCTTGAATGGTAAGTAAATATTCCCCAATCGGAGGTCTTGTTTTAGTTTATTGGTCTTTTGCTTTTCCTTCATTTGTTAATGTTATTGTGTAAACAATATGTAAAACGAAAGTGTGTGCCTTCTGCAGTGCGAAGAACTTGAGTGTTGATAAAGATGGTCTATACCATTTGCTGTTGTGCCGTGTTATACTAGGGAAGGCAGAGGTTGTGCATCCTGGTTCCGAGCAGAGTCATCCGAGTTCTGAGGAGTTTGATACAGGAGTTGACAATTTGTCAGCTCCTAAGAAATATATAGTGTGGAGTACCCAATTGAACACTCATATTCTGCCCGAATTTGTTATAAGTTTCAGTGCTCCTTCTTCCTTGAAAGGTAGGGATCTCTGCTTTATGTTGTTTGACAACTATGTGGACTCATTTTAAGAAAAGCTTTTTATGATCCATTTGACCATTTGATTGTGCAGGATTCTTTAGAACTCGAGAATCCTCGAGGAAACCAACTTCTCCTTGGATGCCATTTCCAGCTCTTATTTCTTCACTTTCAAAGTTATTGCCCCCCAATACCGCTGCTTTGATTGCCAAGCAATATGGAGATCACAGAGTAAGTGTCACGCTTGCATATGTAGCTATTGGGTTAGAGCAGAGGATGTTTGGCCTGTACTTATCGTTGAACTTGTACTCTACAGGACAAGAAAATTTCAAGACAAGAATTGATACGTCGACTGAGACAAATAGCAGGGGATAAATTGTTGATTTCGGTGATCAAATCATCTGCGACCAAGGTATTGCACTCTTCGCTTTTGAGATGGTTTTCCTTATCATTCCTGGCATTGTAGAACTTCGAATTGATTTTGTATAGTACTGTTTTTCTCTGTTGCCTTTTGGGTTGATAAATTCTGCCTCACTCCTTTTTGACTATCAAGTTGTTCATTTGAACTGACAGTTGCCTTGAATGCTTAACACCATTTCGGCAATCAATTTTATGCTTCAAACGCTGTTGTATAATCTTTTTTTTTTTTTTTTAAATTTTTGGGTTGGGGATGGTTGTTTACTAGTACCAATTTCACATAGATCTGTTTCCTATATTTTTCAGCTGTGCAAAATTTGTCTCTTGGAGCCTTCGAATTGAACCACAGAAGAACTGAGTGAGGTTGTGAACTGTGGTGTCATTCAGTAATGGTACCCTGAAGGCTTTGTAGCTTTCCCCTTATGATCTGCAAATCATTGGTGCTGCCAACAATAAAATGGAGAACATTGGTGTCCACTCACTGCTGAATTTGGGTCCTTTAGGATGTCTTAATCATTGATTGACAATGGCTTTTATGAAATTGAATGTTCAACTTGGTGATGAACATAAAAATTTGTGGAATTAAAATTTCTCTATTCTCTTTTTTGGTTGTTTAGATGCTTATTTTACTGGTTTCTCTACTTAGAAGCTTTCTTACGATTATTTACTTCCCTGTATAAGTAGATGGTCTTCACTAGCTTACGGTAAGTAAAGAGCTTATCCAGGAGTTAAGCCTGCAATTACCGTAGAGTCCTGTCAGCAAAATTAGGTCTGCCACTCAGTCCAAGCCATAAAACAAAGTTAAGGAGAATTACGGAATAACTTTGATTAGGATTCTTCTTGGGTGTGCATTCACTAATCTTTCTCTGCTTGCAGAGGTCTTTGGGTATATTGTTGTCATACCTAATATGCTGTATGAGTGATGGCTACGCTCTTTTGGCCAATGATAGGAGGGAATTCAGTGTCCTTGTTTTACATATTTTACCTAATGCATAATTTTGTTTTTTTTCTTTTTCATGCTTCAAGTACTGAGTTACCTAATGGATTTTATTTAAGCTTCTTTCGGTAACTTTTAATTTATAGCTGCAAAAGTTATAAGCTGATTCAATGGTGCAAATTTTTTTGTTGACGTTCTTAAGCAGAGGAAGGCAACACGCGGCTTTACGGTTCAAAACGGAGTGGAGAATTGGCTGGATCACTGCAAGACTAGAGGCAATATGGATGAATTGATCATGTATCGATGAAGCATACCTAGCTCAGTGTTGCCAGTTGCCAGAACGGAAAAACAGATATAAACTAATGTCTTAGATTAAATGGTAGTGCAGTAGGTAGCTTCTTAGAGGATGGGGGATCATCCTTTTTCCTTTCTTCTTGTGTTTTTTTGTCTTTTTTGTGCTATCCCACGCTGAAACCACACAACGGGGAAGCATTTCACGGGCTTACATAGTGTGAAAGACTCGTGCACTGAAAAAAACCCGCTTGCACTGAAACCACACAATTGTAGTGCAAGTGGAAATGCTAGTCAGAAAGGAGCGAGTGAAGATCTAACTTGTGTACCCCGTGGTTGAGAATAAAGGGTTTGAGTTTTTTGATCCAAAAGGAGCAGCTCCTTTAAAAGGAAGAAAACGAGACTGTGGCAGGGGCTAAAGACGAGATTATTACACACCTGTCAGGTCTTGTTGAAGAATCAGTCGAATTTTATCTGGGGGGTATCCCTTTTTGGTTTTTTTATAAGCCCAGTGAGACAATTTCTTTGCATTATCCTGCCTCACAATGCAGCAGCTTTGTTTTTCTTGGGCCGCACATTTTCCTGAAGCCCATATGCAGTTCGCCATATTGCAAGACTGGGCTAACAGTAAAAAGTGAAATTCGCAGATGCGGCGGGGATGGATTTTCTCATCTTTCTATCAGGCCTTCCAGGTACAGAGCTAATGTTGCTAAATAAGAAGAAAAAAAAAAAAAAAAGGAGGACGGATCTCTGGACCTATTGTGAAAATAATAAATAATAATGAATACCACGGACTCTTATTTTCGTAGAAGGTCCACAACAAGGCGGTACCACGGAACAAGCAGTCATTTGGAAGTCCGTTTACTTGGAAGAAGTTAATGCTTTCCGGGTGGGACCTGTCATGTTAGTCTTCTCTTGCCCCATGAATTATATCTCGAGCTCCGCTGCATAGCACTAGCTAGCAATACTTGTGAAGAATATAATAGACATAGCGAGTGAGTAAAACAAAATTTTTATATATTTAATTGTATTTATTTATAAAATTAAGTTATTCTTTTATTACTCTTACATCTTTTCTTTCCTTTCCAGGGAAAAAGGCAATCAGATACGTAAGGCTATCATCATCGATTCATCATGCAGCCGCAGAAAGACTTAATTAAGATGCAAAGCATCATGCATATGCACCTTCCATAATAATGACATAAAATTTTGTAATCAGATTTTCTTTTGTCTAAAGGATATAAATATCCTCACACCCCTTCTCTAATCACTGTCGAAATTACTACCTTTGTGATGTACCCAAAAAGAAAATTTTCGAATTGATTTCAAACATGTGATCCAATATGTACCTTGGATATCATGTTACGTGGTATATACAAATATATGAGATGGAGCCAATGCCTATTCCAAAGTGAAACTTTCTACCGGCAACTGGCAGAGTTATTGACATAAAGGGAACCTCATCTGAGACGCGTCAGCAGCACCAATCATGCCATTAATTTCTCACAAGTTTTGGCAGCTGCTGGCTCAACAAAGCCCCAAGCACTGTGCTTATTCCAGCCTTCGTTTTCATCACCAGTCCCCGCACCTTGAACTAACACGCACTCGGCGTCAAACGCAAAGAGTATATAGAATGCCCCCGTGCTTTCCAAGCACACACTCTTTCAGCCAAAAATTAAAAAAATAAAAAAAATATATAAATAAATAGGTTATGTTGGTCTATTTCAAATCATTCAGCTGATTGTTTATATTTCTAGGAATTGAGAACACACCTAGAATGGTAGACTTAATTGAGGCTAAACACAGGACGTTAAGGTGATTGAGTGTTACTAGAATATTTTAGTGAGATAGTTTTAAAGCTAACACCACTCATTCCTAAAACAAATCTAAATTAAAGCATTCGCCACTCATCCGTAACACCAATCATTCATCTACTCTCTGCGTCGAATTCCCTTATCCATGTAATATAGAACTCTCTCTATATATATAACCTTGTTAAGATTTTTGAGCAATTGGCTAAAATCCAAGGGAGTGGACATAACGTCTCGAAGAATCGCTTGTGGTGTGGGACAGTGGGAGCGGCGTTGTGTTATGTTTCATGAAATTGCATGGCAGCATTCGAGCCACTGTGGGATTTGATCCCAGCGAGCGTGAGGCCTTAAAGCTCCTGTACAACTTGCAGCTTGGGAGGCAGTTGGGGGCCGGAAGGACATGGCGATGCATATATATCGCATTTCGCCCGCAACACTACAGTGATGACCACCCTCCAGCTTGGCCGTCACCACTAGGCTCTTGTTTTTATTATATTATCACATATATATCTATACAACAGATTAATGGGTTACCAATAATTATTCCAAAAAAAAAAAAAAGAGCCATTAAATGCCATTATATTCCGAGAGTTCTGTGCGTTTCTGTTTGTGTGGGTGTCCTTGTCCTACCCACAATGAACAATTGACATTGGTAATAATCAATCAGTCTTTGATCGAACGGAATTCATATGATCAATATAATTCCAAATAAAAAAAAGGGGGGGGGAGGGGGGGAAATTAACATGGACCACAAATTGAAATCCCTAGGGATTAGTGGATGTAGATTTTGACCTCAAGTTGCTAATGTAAGTGGCCATATAAGCCACTTGCAGTTGGTAGTTGTCAATGAATGTTGATGCGTATAGCTGCTTGCTCATTTTCTAATTCATAATCGACAGTGATGAGTGATAGATGCGTCATTTCCCTCTCGCCAAATCGCTGAATGAGAAGAAACATAGTAGGATTCTAAAATTTTTATAGTTTAAACTTATGGAAAGTTGGAAACCTATATTTTAAAAAAACAAATAATAATAATAATAAGCAATTCTTGTGGAAAACCTACAAATGCTCTCTTTATAGAGGCACGACAAGAAAACGATACCATTTCCATAATACAAATATAAAGGAAAAAAAAAATCCCATATTAATTTGTTACTATTTACATCTTATAATACTTGGATAAAAGATAAAAAGTACAGATAACTTAATTATAATTTTTAAATACTTTAAAGAGACATTGTAAGAATTAAGAAATCATGAGTTTGAATTCAAAGAAAGAAAAGAGAGAGAGAGAGAGAGAGAGTGAGAGAGAAGAGTTATTGGTTTTATATAGTTGACTGCCAAATGGGGCACCTTCTTGATGGAATTAAGAAGCTGTGATCTTCCACGAATAAAAGGAGAAGCGCCAAGCGCGTATGATTCCTTCTGACACTGCGAGTTTTTCGTGTGACAGAAGCAAAGAACCTTATGGAGCGAGAGAGGAACTCAAAATTATCAAAGGGAAATAAAAAAAATTTAAAGTATTTGTTAAAAATAAGCGAATGCGGATAACAAATAGTCACCCGTCGCACTGTCAGCCAGCTATATAAGTCAAGTCATAAAGGCTGGTGGACACGCACAGCTTTTATTTTTTTGGGGGGGCGGGGGGTGGGTTTTCCATTGATTCCAACCAAACACGCCCTCTCCATATCCAGGAGATCCTTTCAATTGAAAGTAGGGAGAGCGTGGAGGCAGGGAAGTGAGTGGAGTGGAAATGCAGGGAAGCCCAGTAATAGCCCATTCTCCAAGCTTTCCAAGCTTCAACTCTTACTCTTCTGAGAAGATCGCGGATATCGCTGCCAGAGTCGTCCAAGAACTTGCAAACGACTCTCTTCACGATGACGATGATGATTCTGATCTCCCCAATGTCTTCTCCTGGACCGCCGCCCGCGAGGGTTGCCCGGAGCGACGTTCCCGGTCTCTAAATGTAGAGGACAACAACAAAGACCAAAACGACGCCGAGGAGGAGGAGGAGAAGGAGAAGGAGGAAGATGAAGGTGAAAACGACGACGACGACGACGACGACGACGACGACTTCGAATTTGCTGTCGTTTGGAGAGAAACGGACTCGTCTCCAATCTCTGCCGATGAAATCTTCTTCAACGGTCAGATCAGGCCGGTTTATCCCTTGTTCAACACTGACTTGCTATCCAACGAAGAACGAGAGTTGTCAATCCCACACTTAACCGCCTCAAAACAAACGACGACGACGGCGGCGGCGGCGACGGCGACGGAGAGATCGATACGGTCATCGCTGGGGAAACTGTTCGACGAGGATCGAGGAGAAACTCCGACGACGACGACGACGACGACGACGACCTCGTCATGCTCCTCGTCGGAGGCGGACGAGCTCGACGGAGTGTCTCCCTCCACGTACTGCGTCTGGGCTCCGAGGAAGGCAGCTGAAGATAAGGATCAAAAGTGCAAGAAGAGCTATTCAACTGGATCCTCAAAGAGATGGAAGCTTCGAGACTTGGTGTTCCGGAGCAATAGCGACGGCAAGGAAACCTTCGTATTCTTGGCGACGCCGGGGAAGAAGAGCGCGAGATTATTGGGCGGTTACAGAGGGACGGAGAATAATAACAAGAAAGGGCAGGAAGGGAAGGGTGGGGATAAACGACGGTCGTTTTTGTCTTACAGGCCTGACCTAGCGGGCCTTTTCACCAATAATGTTACTGGGCTGAACAAGAACCTGCAACCGTTTTGATGTTTTAGAAGAAAGGTGCGTTTTCTTTTCTATCATACTCTTCTTCTGTTTTTTTTTTTTTTTAATTTCTTCCTTTTAATTGTGTTTGTGTGTGTGTGTGTGTGTGTGTGTGTGTGTAAATTAGCAGCTATTGATAATTAAGTTTGGGTTTTGTTTTTTCTTTGTTTGGCTCCGGTACATGTGAAAAGGAAATCGGATTGTGGGATTATGACTTTTCGCGCTGTGTAAAATGCAAATTCAGTATGTGAATTCTAGTTGGTCATTTTTCATTTTAGCAAGTATGTCCGTTGGTTGGCAGGGTTGTTATGGTGCAACTTTGAGAGGATCCTTGTCTAATACGTTAAACAATGGAAACTTGATTACTGATAAAAAGCCAAATAAATAAATAAAGTAGCCGATAGTCATACTGTAGGCAACCAAAAAAAAAAAAAAAATCATAACCACCATGAAAAATCAAAGGTTGCCGCCAATTAGGAGTTCTTGCCCTGCCTTCTCGGTCACGGTCTATTATGCCTTTTGGTCAGCTAGCAAGCATCCGGTCCCCATGTCAATCTCACCGCAACAGCTTCAACTAAAACGTTGGAAAATGTGTAATGTGGGAAAGAGGGAATATTTGTATACGACAGAATGAAAAGGTTTGTGCCAACTTATATTTTGTGGCCACAAGTTTTGTGAATTTAAATTAATATAAAAATATTATATATATATATATATATATATTATTTTTTTTGTGTTCATTTAAATTTATGGTTCTTTAAATTTTTTCTGTGCGAGGTAACCGATCTTAAGAGGTCTAAATATTTAATCGAAAACCTAAAATTGAGTCTGATCTGAAGAGTCTAAATGCTTAATTAAGATATTGTTTAAACCATCTATGCGGGCTTGAGCCTTTGGCCTATTAGATATTGTTCAATAATTCTAGTAATTAGGATTCAAATTTTGGGTCCAAGCAAACTGACTTAGAAAGTCAGACAATAAGGATTTTAAGGGGGGAGTTCATTGCGTGCTAATCGCTTCTTCTTCTATGCATAGACCCCATTAAGAAGAATTCGAAAATGGAAATATCAAAAAAGCGGCAGGAGGGCACCTGCCGCTTGACAGCCTTTTCTTGTTTTTCGCTTTTTTTTTTTTTGGGGGTCTGAGTTCACAACCTTTCTTTTACTTCTTTTGGAGCATAGATTGGCCAAAGGCTGCACCTGGCCATAGCAATCACAGGTCGCAGCTACAAAATATCTCTCTGAGTACCTAACCAAATCAGCATAGAGACCTATGCGCCATGACTTCCGCTGTTCCAAGTCACCCCACTTTGCAGTACCTCTTTATCTTTTGTTTGATAGTGATTCTATGGAGCTCGAATTTCTCATAATGTTCTTGCCTTACAGTCATGGAAATAATTCCAAAAGAAATTATGCAGTGACTGCAAAGATTATGCAAATTCTCATAATGTTTTTGCCTTAGAGTCATGATTTATGTCCTTCAAATTCACCTAACATTTTTTTTTACTTTTACATCTATATATATGTATATATATATATATATATATATATATATATATTAAAGTACTGGACATGCTGCAGAGTGGACCCAAGTCCCAATATATAGAGGATGGGACAGTGACATATTCTTTCTGAACAGTACATATGAAGGTTACGTTGATTTGGGTTGTCGGGCATCATGGTTATAGTCAACAATAACTTGAGGTCGCAGCCACCCAAAATTGAGCTCACAAAGCAGCACTGCTGGCACGCATTGAGCCACTCCCATTTGTCTCCATTTCTGCATCTTCTTGAGAAAACTATATTTTTAAGCTTTAATTGTCAATTTACAGGGATTTCTTGATTCTTAAATTTACATAAAGGAGTATTATTTGGTAAACTTGGCTCTTATTGTTACAGGAATGAAATTTCCTGCTTTTCTTATTCCAGATACACAATTTCCCCTCACCAAATTAATCACCTTTTGCTCCATCAAGCAGCCAAGGACTTGTAATGGAAGGGTGACCTCTCTCTCCTATTCCCTGCCTTCGTATTTGTATAACAAAAAACTACCCCCCCCACCCGAAGAAATACGTCTCTATCCAATTCTACAGACTAGAGGCATCGATCAAATTAGAACACTTCCTTTCGCCAGTCTCAGAGAGGGTCGCTTGACATCATGGTATGGACGAGATGTCAATCATGCAAGCAAAGGACTTCTACCAGATGACTTCTCCAAACTGGCAGCATGTTCTCGTGCCCACCAGTCTTAGTGTACGATTTCCTCAAGCGATGGTGAAGCCACCAATTCTGCCTGGTGCCCATCACACGTTAACTCCACAACCTTCAATATATCAAGATAGCTGATCCCGAAAAAAGAACGGGAAAATCATGGTTTCGTACGTCTAGAACTTGTATAAATACACACAATCACTCTTTTAATTAGTATTTTCCTCTAGAAGCATATTGGATCTCAAGAAAAGGTATTGCATACTTCTCGTTGATGAACATCTCTACAGCCCTTTCGTTAGCAGCACTGGGGACTCCTGTCATGGTGCCACCAGCGCATTCAGCAGCATAGGCAAGACCCATGGAGGGGCATTTTATGTTGTCAGGAGCTTTAAACGTCAGTGACCAAGCCTGCATCATTTATTTAAATTTTTAGATTAAAAAAGAAAATAAATAAAAATTCAATTCTATTGGAATGTTGGGTTTCCAAAATTATCATTGGCTCAGTGTGTAATGGCTGGACACTATTCGGATAAAACAATAGTTAGATGTTACACATGGGAAACAAAACAAAAGCACTTGCGCTTCTAATGATTCACATATCCAAATCCATGATCAAGACATGTCATTGTTTTCTTGATGCAAAGGCAAATGTTAAATCGATGCTTCCTCAACTATGAGGGAAGAAGCCTTTTCACGATGCATCAAATCACATAATCAGCTTACTTGATGAGGTTGAAATGCATGATAAATTGCAAACTAATAGCAGAAGTCATGATAATTTGATAACGATATTAGCCATGGAAACTATGTATACATATGTCCTTTTTATTTCTTAAAATTATCTTTTCTCGCCATGTCATTTTTTTTGGCAGGTTTCCTGTGTAAAACTGACAGCAGAAATTATCCCTCCATATTTAAACCTTTGGAGCAAACAGATATATCAAATCCTGGACCCGAACCATGGTATGAGAAGGGAAGGCTCCATTGTGAGGAGACCAAATGCCAAAAATAACCAAAAAAAAAAAAAAAAAGAAGCCCCTCGCAGAAAATTCCCATTAAGTGTTAACAAAAGAAAAAAGCTATTACTTGCAAACATCAAGGCGGGGCCAAGTTATTTCAGAACAGTAAATTCTATCTGGCCATGACATAGTGTATAGGATTGGCAAGCGCATATCGGGCCATCCCAACTGTGCAAGAAGAGATGTATCCTGCAAAGAAACAAGTGGAAAGACAAAGGATAAGACGTGCAATTTCCTAGACTCACAGCTAAGTCTAGATTTCAGTTACACTGCTCCTAGAAAGCACAGAAATCACTGCTCCTAGAAAGCGCAGAAATTCTAGTGAGCAGCACCAACAGGGCAGAGTTCAAAAAAGTCATCCACCTGTGTTTCAACCACTGAATGTATTATAGACTGCGGATAAATTACCATGTCAATATTATCATATTCAGCTCCAAACAAATAATGGGCCTCAATGACTTTTAAACACCGTTGAAGGAATAAAAAGCAAAAATTGCAAGTAATTTCAGTTGTACTAAGGGAGCAGACCAAATCCACATGGATGGTGAGAAGAGAGGGAGAGGACGACCTAAATTAACTTGGTAGTCTTTGCCTAGGAATGATAAAACTGAATTTTTTTTTGTACTTATACCCAAAACGGTGAACTTAACGATCTTTCGAACGATAAAACTCTACTTTTTTGTGCCTTACCCAAAGAAATGACTGGAACCAAACGTACCAGCAGCAAATTGATTCTTACATTATATGGTGCTTAGAGTATTGAATGAAACCACAATATAAGCAAACCTTATTGAAAAGGGTAGCCGAGTCCACTGGAATCTTTTTCCCCATATTCCTGCAAGGAACACACCAGTTGAAGATATTTTTCTTTTCTGAAGTATCCCTGCTCCTGGATAGACAATTTAACTTTTTCCCCTGGTTTCAGTTTTTTCTCCTGTTTGTAGTCACAGTATACATATCCAGTAGGTTTAAATGATCTTCTTACGGAAGTTTCCCTTTGTTCTTTGTTCAGGACAATTGTGGATGTAACATAGCTATGAAATTTTTCATTCGCTGCATTCATTTACAAATCATACTGAAATTGGATCTGAGATTTTCACATCCGATTATCCCTGTCACCCAATATCTTAATCTAGGCAAGCCACACAATAGTGGATGATGGATTGTAAAAATAATATAGGACAAAAGACTGAAGAAGATAAAAGTTTTAACTTCAAGCCTGCACAACCAACTATGCCTGTAACTACACCGACAGCATCCGGATGCCTAGCAGCCTAAAAATAAATGGTGGCAATTAACAGTGAGCAGTTCCAGACAGCAAAACTGAAGATCACGAATGCAACGATAGGCCACCTCATCAACCCCTTGCTCCCCATGGATAATCTCAGGCTTTTCATTAACATCAGCCAAAGCCTCTTTGAGTTCATCAACCAATGATTCATTCCTAACAGCAACTAGTTGAGGTTTGAATGTCTTCACCTGCATAAAACAATAAACATTTTTATCACATATTTTCCATCTATATCTAAGCCTTTCATCTCCAGAAAACGAAACAACTAGGCTTGTTCTAATAACCTACGCATCAGTTGCAATAGTTAAACAAAGGATAAAAAGATCATACTATACAGAGCAGTGCGAGTCACATATTTTAAACATTTGGTATGCAGAGGTCCACAAAAACAAGAACGAAAAAAATCAGAAAATTAAAGGATTGCAAGTATCACAGGCAATCATGAAACCCACTGCCTACCTGATCAGCAAGAAGGGTAACACTTGAAATTAATTCCTTGACATTTCCATTACCAATAATTTTAAAATTTTACCTTAAAATTGTTAGATTAAAAATAAATTTATAATAAAAATAAAAAAATATTATTTTAAATCATATATTTAATTTTATTTTTTATAATAAAATTTATTTTTACAATAAGAAATGGAAGGCAGTTCAATTCCCTCATGGGGACATTCCTAAGCGTTATCCAGGAGAGAGACCCTCGTTTCTTTCATTTGGGCAATGGCGACTTGTGCTTGTGATATGTTAGATTCGCAGTTGAAGATGATGGGACTCGATTCCTTGGCACTGTCACCCATTTAGGCAGAGGCAGTCTTGTGCTTCAAATGCCTTCCTCCCACAGCACCGCAAAATTAATCCGTCCGTCAATAGGCAACTATACGTATGTGTTACCTTACCCTCATTAACTTCTACAGAGCAGAAGTTGACATCGGAAGACTACTCAAACTACCAACATGAGAGGTGGCCCAGATGTGTTCGTAAGTGTAACGATGGCATGTGTACAGCTAGTACATGTGGGAGATGTGGAAGACCCTGAAGCAATTCAATGTTGTGAACGCAAGTGCTTGCGGTTTGGCGAAACTCTTTTTTTTTTTTCTTTCATTACCACTTATTGCCTTGGTATTCAAAGGCTGGCAGATCCCACTTTAATCTTACAATTATTTTGGCTATCATGACTGTTTACAAGAATAAATAAATAAAGTACAATTCAATCAAGAAATGGATGAAAGGTTAGCTCGAAGAAAAGGTAAGATGAAGAACCGGAGAAAAGGGATGGAGTATGCTTAACTTCCTTTAAACATTAAATTGTGACCACAGCGGATAGCTGTTTCTCAGCTATCATTTAATAGAAAGTTGAATGATTGGCTTGCATATTAGACTCGCGATAATAATTAAGTTGGGTATAAATTCCTACCTAATATTAGTTCATCAAACTCAAATACTGATATACATCAAAAGCAGCTCGCGGGGAATTCACAGATCATCCAACCAACAATTTGGAAAACACACACAAAAGATAAGACCCCCAAAAAGCCCAAAATAAATAGAGCTTCCGTCAAAATGATGTCCTACCTTGGTATGATTGAGAGCAGGAATTCTAGCAGTTCTTCATGAATTCTTAGAGGCAACAGCCCATGCTTCAAAAAAACCCCTTTGCAAAGTTAAGTTGGACATCTCATAATAAAATTCAAGCTGATATGGTGTTGGTTTCTTAATCACAGTATCAAGGCAATCTCTCTGCCGCTACAAGCCAATAGAAATAACATAAACAGTGTTATTCAAGATAAATAATCTCCAACAAACAGTGAAAATTCAAATTATACAATGGAATGCCTCCAGCAATTGTTCTGTCAACTCCCCTGTCCCCCAAACAAAGAATCTAACCAAAGCAATCAATCAAATACTCCTTTTTCTTCTTTGACTTTCATCACTTCCATTTTTTCTCTTTACCCGAAAAATATTCTGTATAATACATTAGATTCATTCTGAAGATTTACATGGAATTATTAAGATACCGTGATGTCATCCTTGTTTGAGCTATCGGGGTTGGCATCAAGGAGGTTCTCTAATGACCTGGCTTTTCTGCTCCGAACTCTGCCTGCTTCTTTCAATAACTCAGCCAACCTCCTCTTCTCATCATCCACGTCTGGATTTGCTGTCCCAAGCTTTTCTTCTCTTGTACTGACAACATATTCCAGGATTTCAATTGCATCATCCAACCTGTGTTGAGGTTAAAATGCATTAGAACCTCAAGATATAGTGCTCACCCTCAATTTAAAGGTCAAAAGATGAAGAGTATGTGCACACAGAAGCATGCACAGACAAGCAGACAACCATTTAAAATTTGCAATAGGATCATTCCTTTGGGCACAACATCAGCATGAAAGGGCGAGAATAAGTCAATTAAAAACATTTCTGTTGATTGAAAAAGAAACAGCACCTAACATAGCTTGGTGAAATGAGGAGCTTAAACAAAGTTGCAATATGATGCTTTGTGCAAGATTGAGTGTAAAATTTTCAAGGTTATATATAGAAGGTGCCATGGACAAAAGATGAAAAAATACAGATGGTGCACACCTGCCCATTGCATCATAAGTGCCAGCAAGATTGCTATAGACCCCAAGAGTGTCAGGGTGATATGGACCACACTCTTGTTCTAATATACCTTTCGCTTCTTCAAACAATTGTGCAGCCTCATTTATAGAATAACGCTGGACACATGTAAGACCCATTTGGTTGAGAGCAATGCCAAAAAAAGCAGACTTCTTCTCTCCACTCACCCGGAGCTTTGAAATTGCTTTCTGAAAGGAGTTGTAAGATTCAGAATAATTTCCAAGCATGTAGTAAATGACCCCCATCTGTGCTTCAATTCCAGCTATAGTGCTTTGCTGACCTGGGGCATCATTGGATATCTTTAGTGCCTTCCTCAACAACTTGATTGCCTGCTCAAGCTCATTCATTGACTCATAGATGGCAGAAACATCAGTGAAACCACTCGCAATCTCCTCTGGAGGAATTCCAGGCGCAGGCTGTTCGTAAATGCGAAGTGCATTCTCGCAGTATGACTTGGATTCTTTTAATTTCCCTGTTTTATTGTACAAATCAGCCAAGCGAACAAATACTGATGCAACAGATGGATGACTCTCTCCTTTTGCAGTTTTAAAGGCAGTGAGTGCCTTCTGATAGGCAAAAACAGCCTCATCATACCTAGTCAAAGATAAGTATGTGTCACCAATGCTACAATCAATAGAGGCCACCTCAGCTTCCTGGCCATTTGCCACCATGGCCATGCTGGCCAAAACAAGATGCTCTAGAGCAGTTTCATGATCCCCCTTTGTTTCGAATATAAGACCCATGAGTCTCCGATCTGCTGCCTCCTCGAGGGAAGCAGGTGAGCCATTCTCCCTATGAATGTCCAAAGCCATCTGACAAAACCTTTCAGCTTCATCAAACTGCAATGCTTGAACATGGGCTTCAGCCAAATATCTACAGGTCTCTCCCACTCTGGCGTCCACGTCTCCCAGAACTTGTTTCTGAACTTCCAATCCTGTTGTATAACACTTTGTTGAATTCTCAAGCTGACCCAGCATGGCAAAAGTATCACCCAGCTGCATATAACCTGCAAACTTGGCAAGGGCATGCTCTTGGCCTTCCTCAATAACTGGAATCTCAATTGAATGCTCAAGAATTGGAATTGCATCTGTATACTGGCCTATGCTGCAATATATTGCTGCTGTAACATGCAAAGACATGACCAATTCTAAGCTTGGTTTCCCATTTGCACAAATTTCAAAAGATTTAGATGCCCGTAGAGCTAAGTCAAGAGCTTTTTGGGGATTATCCCCGGAGGAAATCAAATCCCTGGCTTGTTTTAGCAAATACCGTCCGATATCAGGATTATCTAGCTCCGATTCAAGTGAACCCTCATTCTCATTCCGTAACTTTGAACCTCCCAATGGAGAATCCCTGCGCTTCTTTGTTGATGTGATTCCAGCATTTACCTTTTTCATTTTCTTATCATTCTGCTTATTAATAGGAGGTTTCTCTTGAGGACTTTTGCCCTTTGGACTCAAATTTGATGATGCTTCAGACTCCACTGGCAATCGAGCAGCCTTCTTGGGGGTGCTTGAAGAAATGGACCTGGTGCTTGTAGATTGGACCTTCTCTAATTTCTCTGACTTCTTACTCCCAGATGAACTTCCCTTCTTAGGAGAGGAATTACAACAAGGATCATCTTCTGGTTTTTCCACCTCTTCCTCTTCCATTATCTCAACCTCTCTCATCTGTCCACCCACAAGATGGTGCAACTCAGAATCAATCCTAGACTCTTCACCATCAGATCCAAAACTATGCCTGGACGGTGACCGATCAGAACTCTGCATGTCACACACATTCTCGTAAAGCTGCTCGATGGAGGTGTCTGCAGCCCCATCAGGAGCAATCTCATTAACGGCCACCCCATCAGCAGCAATAGCATGGCCTGCACTGTGAGGGCTTTGTGGACTCAATGTGCTCTTTGGAGACCTATTAGAAACTGAATTTTCCTTAATTGCCGCAGAATTTCCATTCGACTCATTCACTGTGCCCTCCTTATTAATTCCATCCATAACAATTCCGGGCATCTTCAAACCAACAAAGACTCTGTATTCCAATAAGTTATCTGCCATATAAATCATGCTCTATTATCGACCATGTTTAGCAGATCCAAGCACAGAAAACTATGAACAGAGTATCTAAATCCTAGACGAAGCGCATCAAGCAAAATACATAACTTGAATATCACAAAAGTCGGCTGAAAATCAAGGAAAAATGGCTATGACAATACCAAAAGTTCAACCTTTAACTTCGAAGCATATAGTCATCAAAGAAACTTTCCATGTTTGCCAAGAAATTAGAAAGAAAAACGAGACGAAACAACAAAAGGTCAAAGTGTTTCTTACATTAACTCCAAAAAAAGGGTAAAACAAACCCCATAAATGGACTCATAAAAAAAAGGGAACATAATGATAACAGAATTCAATTCAAGGCAATAGAATAACACCAACTCAGAATCAACATAGCGGACACAACAGAAAACCCAAAAAAAAAAAAGAAAGAAAGAAAAAGAAAAATACGTTCTACCAGTTAACCTCTCAAAAATAAGAAAGGCAATATAAGGTAAGGAGGGCAAGGAAAAAACAAAAAGAGATGAAAATAAGTTGAATACCTCAAAAAACATACATGAGGAAAGATTCTGAGATGATACGTTATCTGGGTCTCAAGCAAAAGATAAAGATTTGAGATATTCTCGTACAAATATAGGCACTAAAGATCTTTCCTTTGGTTTGTTTGTATAAATAAGCCGAGAAGCCCGGGAGGATACATATGCAACAAACAGGAGGGTTTTGTGAGAAGACGTTGGGGTAAATTGGGCAATTAGAAAAGCTAAAAGTGGAAGTTTAATAACAAAAGTTAAACAGTAGTAATGGTAATAATCAAGATAAAAAGAAAGAAAAAAAATTAGTTAACTTAATTTTAAAGAGAATAGAAATTTTAAAAAATAAAAATAAAATAACAAGCTAAAATCTTTTGTATTTTTATCTTTTAAAATAATTAATGAAAATTACTAAAAAATTTTATTTTTATTTACATTTCTCTAACTTATGCTACCCAGTCAATAGAGAAGAAAGATCAAAATGAGGTCTGGTCTTTACAGATGTGTGGAATGTCAGAAAGAAAGAAAGAGAGAGAGAGACAGAGAGAGAGAGGGCGGATTGGAGTTTCTCTCCCAACTAAACCTAATAAAGCGGGAGGCCTGCAACTGGCGATCTGCTTCTTGTCTGTTTGTACCCATTTCAACGATCTTGCCACGTGGCAAACTGGGTCATTTTCATTGAATTAAAAGGATATATATGTATATATATATATATGTGTGTGTGTGTGACCTCAATTAGTTTTTTATATTGACGAATATGCCCCCATGCTCTTTTTCTGACCAAGGAATTTGGGTGGAGCGTTAACATTATTTGCGGACACGAGGTCACCGTCAAGAAGCACCCTTGCCCTTCTCTGATGCTTTGGAGCTAAGCTGGCAAGGTGTGTGATGGATTACCCTTTCAAATCTCAATGCACGACTGTTGCTCTGGGGTTGTTTAATTTCCCTGATAAAATAAACGAGTTGGTGGGTTTGGATCACAGATTGGTTCAATATTATAAGATTGAAGCAGACGAGCTTATGTTTCAGAAAGCCAAAAAAAAAAAAAAGGGAAATATGTTAGAAAAGAAGCAGACAGGAAAATTTTGATTGCAAAGCAAAGTTCTTTTTTTGAGACTTAATTTACGCACCAAATCCTTTGCAAATTGAGAACCTGACTAGATTTGCTGATTTCATAGTCGAAAACCGCATTCAGTAACGTGCATGCGTGTGTATATAGTGAAATCCATGCAATATTAAACGGCGAATTACTTGCATATAAGTAATTGTTAATATATTGGCAAAAAGAGCATCGCTTGAGTTTGTAGGAACTCTTGGAATTGTTGTAACAATACCTTGTAGGGCCAGAGTGTTAAATAAAATAAACGACCGTTACGAGGTTTCGCAGGGGTCATTCCGCAGTGAATCCGAGAATTCTGAGGACTGGTACATTCACCCCTGTGTCGAGTATATATTCCAGACTTTGGACCCATTATTCACGAGTGTTCATTTATTGAAACGCATCGGTAGCACATGGAAGCCTAATAAGAATATATTAAAAAATTAATTCTAAATTTTTATAATTAAATTTTAAATTTTTTATATTCTTATTTAAATTTCATATCTTTTAACTTTATTCTAATTAACAAAAAAAATTATTAATTAACTAAATAAAAATTATTAATAATTTGATTACCTTTTTTTTAATTAAAAAAAAGCTTATTTGAAACAAATTTAAAAGATATATATGGTAAAAATTAATAAAATTCTAAAATTAATTAATTTATTTATTTTGGGTATATCCCAATACTAATATAAATAAAGTAGCCAGCTTGAATTTTTTGGCCATTTACGACGACCACTAAGATATGATGAAATCTCCGCTTTCGCTGAATTAATTTTCCCAGTTTGGTAAAGGAAACAAATTGTTATAAAGTAAAACAAATTGTTATATATATATATATCCTCAATCGTAAATAACATTCATGTTATAAAAGGTTTGGCTAGATTTACGAGAGTCCCTATAGCTTAGGCCGCCCTTCCTTAATATTCCACCTTTATCCGAGCTTATGACCGACAAGTGACAACGACGAGTACAAGATGATGCGAGGCAGGTGGATTTAAATCAGAGTCTTCCATGGGAGAATATCTCTAACGTGTTAGGAACCAATAATAGCTAAGGAAGAAAGTGTGATCATGGAGAATAACATTAGTTAGCTGTACTTGAGCTATAATACAGCAACTTGGCGGTTAGGCCGTCCCAGGACAATATATAGAAACTGAATACAGCATTTTCGTAAATTATATATTTGTAGGTGGGGGTGGGGGCGATTGATGACTTGACTGCAAATGTTCAAAGGCATTAAAAGATATATATTGCATATAATTCAAAACTATATATATATATATATATATATTATTGGCATGCTTACCTCCTCCAAAGTGGTTCTGAAAATTAATGCCCTGCGCGTTCACGGCCACCCATCTAGCCAGCTAGCGTCTCCCATCGGCCAGAGCCCCCCGCGGGAAAGTTCTCTTTCCAATTATTACTGGGACCATCTGGGCTTTTTATTGCCAGAGAAACGATCAAAAAAGTTGCCACAGAGCAACCCAACGAATTTGACAGCTGTGGGATTTGAACCCACGCCCTTTCGGACCAGAGCCTAAATCTGGCGCCTTAGACCACTCGGCCAAACTGTCGTTTTGGTTTAGTCGTTCTTAAACATTTAATACTAATAGTGACCATTCAAAGAATTAACCATCCGCAGCAGACACGATCACAGCATCTCTTACAATTTTCTTCTCCAATATTGCATTATAAAATTTTGAGGAAATCAGGTGCATACAGATAGGAGAAGTTGGTACACAAACATCTGATGCACCAGGTAGAGAGAGGAAGCGGACGTATATTCTCCTAATGTTAAGTGAACATGCATAACTAGACCAGTAGAAGATACGGTACATTCAGCACCAACCACCGGGCTCAATTCAAGATGATTTCCTAGGCTCTATAAGCAGCAGATTGGCTGCTCGGGATGCAGTTTGGAAAACATTGCATACTTTTTCCATTTGAGGGAGACCTGTCAGATACAAAAAATTCTGGATGCTGCTTGAAGGACTCCGAGTAACTTTCTAACCTTGCAACGATCTCGTCAAAATGGGGTCGCTTTTTTGGATTTCTTGACCAGCATCTGTTGATGAGATGATTGAATGCTCTTGGGGATCTGGCAGGCAATGGTGGCCTTGCATTCTGCACAGAACTTGGAAAATACGATATGTAAGAACTCATATGCATGATCAAAGACCATTATCCTAGGCGATCAACGGTGAAGGCATTCATTTTTTAATATTATTAAACAAAAAGAACAGTTTCCTGTCCTAGCCACCTTGCAGAGTCAAATTCAAGGAAGAAAGCACAACAAAGAGCATATCGAAGGCCTATTTACACTTTAAGAATGTAAGTGACATTTATACCTGTTCCTACATGATAAATCCTTGAAGGTTCAAAATTAGAAGTTCAATATGTTTTTTCTAGGCTAGTAGAAAGTCAGCCAGCCAGAACATCCTTTAATACACTTCTCCTTTCGATAAGCTATATTGCAGAGATCAGCATGAACAAGACAGTGGGGGCCACATGTAGTCACCATAATACAGTGACGGGCACCTGTGAGTTAATTTGTTCTCAAAGCTCAACAAGCATATGAGGAAGAAATAGGTCCACAGGCCAATCTAGAAGACTTAGAATTGACTGAACTCTAGGGAATACAGTAGGCAGTTGGTAGCAGTTGTAACCTTAGAACTCAGGTAGATGATGGCTGCAGTTAGTATGTTCCTTTGGTATAAATTGTGAAAACAAACCCCATATATTTCATATAAACAAAGATAGCATTAGGAACTGCCACCACGATATGACTATTTCAGAACACCAACACCAACTGCTATTCCATTGCTTTCATGTCTAGTATTTGCCGTGAATTTTCTAGACAACTGCTGCTTTTAAGCTTAGAAACCATGCAAAAGTGTGTTCATGTCAGATCCATCGTCATTGTGAAAGACCAGAGAATGTTCGGTCTATCATAGAGACCAGATACCACATCTGGTTGACACTGAATTCATTAACCAGGCCAAGTGTGCCCCACAGCCATGGCGATGATCAGCCTTGCCACAAACACCCCCACCTTCTTAATTAGTTCTCAATATCAGCATCTGTACTGGCACCATTAGTTTCACTGATACCATCTCATTGCAACTTGGAGCATGAGAAAGAAAAGAGGGTTTGACTAAAAGGTTTACAGTTGTTGCTAACCGAGCATAAAAAAAAGCCTGGAACATGAATGAATCTGGATGAGAAAGTGCACCAGTTGCACTGTGACCTTGAAACTAACCGCTTCAAGATGGAATCTTTGGCATGCAATTTGCTTTAACATCTCTGGGTTCTTCCTCTCCTCCTTTCACCTGCTGTCTGAATCAGCACACACAACAATTGGTTATATCACCCCTTTTTATGGATCAAACAATAATATCTAGCTCCACAACTTCTTGGGCAACACAATGCCTCTCTTCATATTCCCCTCTTCTTGCATATGGTCATCTTGAGACCAGAGGAAATAGTAATATCTTAGTCTTCCCTGTCATTAACTATGCTTGTCCATCTCACTTTCCATTCACATAAAGATAACAGATATAGCTCTCACATATATCTGGAGGACTCTTCTTGATTAAAAGCCAAGGAATCACCTGGATTTACTGTTGATGTTATTCCTATATTGATTTTTCATATAAATGAGTATGCAAAATTTGTTGACAAATCTTCTCCCTCAACTAACACTTACAGCCTGCAAAATCTTCTATATGAGAAATCATTGCCATCACAAAGCTCAAACCCAGGGGACTGGGTTTTCTCCCTTCCAGTTCTCACTTTTTAAGTGTTTATTCCACTTATATACTCCATAGGACTTTTTTTCCTTTTCCCTTTTTTTTTTTCTGACTATCCAATTGCCCTTTCAGGACCTGGCCTTTTATGCTTTCCTTATGATTGTTAAAATACAATACACTGCACAATTTTGTAAAACAAGAAAAGAAACAATGGATGTCCTACTAATTTAATAACCAGACTCAAAAGATTCAATACATTGCAGAGTCAATGTTTGATAAAACCAACACATCAAGTAAAGGAAAAGGTGAGATGAATTTACCTTCTGACAAACTGCAAAAGCAGCTTGTTCAGGGGTCATGTCATCAAATGGTGTCTGTGCAGTCAAAATTTCCCACAGGACTATGCCAAAACTGTAAACATCAACTTTCTTTGTGTGGCATTTTTCTTTGATCATTTCAGGAGCCATCCAACGATATGTCCCCACAAAACCCTTTGCGCTAAAACATTGAGATTCCAGACATGAGATGCCAAAATCAGCAACTTTTACAGACATGTCTTCCCCAAGCAGCAAATTTTCAGATTTGAGGTCCCTATGAAGTATTCCTTCAGAATGAAGATATTGCATCCCATGAGCAATGTCAAGGGCTAATTTTAGAACAAGTTCGAGTGGAACAGAATGTGGCTCTTGCTGGTGGAGATACTTTCTCAATGAACCCCCAGCCAAATACTCGGTAATTATACAAAAAACAGGGGGCTTTTTACAGGCTGCAACAAACTGGATCAAGAAAGTTATGAAAAAGAAAAGAACCAAGAATAAAAGTTCCAACTTTACATTATGGCCTTTGGTCAAAGATGCAGATAAGTGCAAGTCCATAGCATCCAAAATGTGACTAATGGCTACTAAACTATTCCAGAAATCTTCATTAGAATTTCCCATTTTTAAATCCATGGAACTTTCAATGCACACTCTCGTGCCTTATATGCAACCAGGGAGATAAGAATTAATCTGAAGCCCTTCTCAGGCACTTCTTATCCTTTTAGAACATTGGTAAAGACTCCAAACATGTCAGTGATATGCATCGAATGCAGGATATGCTAGCCTTTTGTTAATAAAACTATTTTAAGTGAACAGCGGCATTTGTCCCTAATATCAACCACTGAAAGGTCCTTTTAAGTTTATTCAGGTGCAGAAGAACTATACAGGATGATCGTGGCCAACAAGCATGCATGCCCAATCTTCCCACCATTACACAACCAAGGGCACCCACCCCCAAACCAAAACCTCATTTTATAAATCTACAAACATTTAGAAATAGAACAACCGATGGTGACATGACACAATATTTCATGTTAAGATTCATAGGTTCTTCCAAGTGGAGCACGTTTAATGCTACCGGCAGAGTTGTTAAACCTTCACTCATGACACAAAGGAAAAGTATAGCGGTAATAAGTAACGCACATGGGCTGAGTAGTTGTAGGCATCAATAAATGTTCTGTCAAATTTGTGCTACGAAGCCTGTCTTTGGAAGACGTCACCTTTTGAAATCACTTAAAGTTGGGAATGATATTTCTTATTATTAAGCAATGACAGAGGAAGTGCCAAACCGCAAATCTTAGCGTAATGTTTGTTTCATTTCAATAAAAGCTTTTCTACGACTCAATATCATTCCACATCTTTCTTAACAAGCTAGAACCATCACACAGGTAATCACCATCAAAATCCTTTTAAAACTGGTATATATAGTTTATTACAACTAACTACACAATCAAAATATATAGCACCAGATAGAGAGCATGCCGCCAAGAAGAATAGAGCTTACAGTGATGATATTAGGATGCTTTAACCGAAATAGCAATGCTACCTCTGAAGTGAACTGCTTCTCAAGCATGGCAACCAAGTTCTCATCTTCCTCAGGCTGGCTCATAAGCTTGATAGCAACATCTCTTTGCTTATATACTCCTCTATAAATCCTACTGTGCCTTCCTGATGCAAATTTGTTACCAATGAACAACTGGGACATATCTGCACTCCATTCTTCCTCTCCCTCTCCTTTAATTTCTGCCCCAGATGACACCAGATATTTTGACCACGAAACTGCTCTGTTGTATTCTCCAAGAGAAAGCTTCCTCTCTGGCCTGCCATTGTTGAAGATTTTCTTAAACAAGCGAAATTTCTTCATGGAGTCAGCGCAAGACATAACAATATCATCAAAACACAACCCTTTAGCCCCTTGAAACCTCTGTGCAGAAACCAGAAGCTACCGAATATAGAACAGAAACCTAAACAATGTGGGCAAGCTAGCTTAGGCACTGTTTGCCACGATTCAGGCACATTCCGAAGGTACTCATTGTTCATGTACTAAGCGTCTCAAAACTTCGCTAAAAAAGATTTCGTCCCAGGATGATCTAATCTACCATTGTCCAAATATGGAAGCAGAAACCGCTTCTTCACATAGAAACTTGAAAACTAGCAAGCTGTGCAGTAAGACCGAAAATCGAAAATCTGCTCTATTTTCATCCAAACCAAGGCGATTTTCCATGGAAAGGGGACTGAGCCGAGCAACCCTTTTGAAATCCCAGACCTTCACTTTAAAATCAGTCAAAAAGGGAAAAATACAACTCCAGAATCTTCCATTTTCAGCTCAGAAAGACACTGTTGTCGAGATTTTCGAAGCCTCGTGGTTTGCAGGGAAACAGCGTCACCACCAATGCTCGAGCATGCCAAAGGTTAAAGCTTTCGGCTTCAAGAAGAGGGACGGAGCTGGAAAGGAAGTTGTCGAAAAGCATGTGAGTTAATATCGTTTTTATCGCTGTTTCTGCTGTATCGCAGCGGAGGCCTAGTGCAAAGAGCTGGTGGCTCTCTCTCTCTCTCTGTGTTCCTGTTTGTGTACGTGTTTTTGTGTACGTGTGCGAGAGCACTCTTCTACTACGTGCGAAGATATACCTCTAGAGGAGACAAACGGAGTCTTGTGATGGTGACTGCTGTGCTTCCCATTCCGTCAATCTGCCCTTCCATGTCTCCCTAAATATTAGTTCGAGAGAGAGAGAGAGAGAGAGAGAGGGAGAGGGAGAGAGAGAGAGGGGAGGGAATGCGGGGCGTGGTAGATGCTGTCAGTGAGTCTCGGTGTTGTCAATGAGTAGGCCCCACCTACGGGGGAGGCGTAGGACAAAAGCCGGTATGGTATGGTCCTCTTCCGTATACGGTCTCTTCCCCCCCTTCGCAAATATCCATGTAAAAGGCTTTTCTTTTACCCACCCTTATTCAAAACTCCACATATATATATATATATATATATATATATATATATATATATATATATATATTTCCTAGTGGTACTATTCCTATTACTAAATATTTAACAGAGAGACGTGTTGGGTGGGTTGATGTAATAAATGCCAATGACCAAGGCCCACCCCATTTCCTGAACTCGCGGGACACGCTCCACCAACTCCAAAAGAGACTCTGATTAAAAATAAAAATAAAAAATAACTCCAAAAGGAGACCGGCCATTTGATCTCTGGGTTGGCATTTCCCCTGGAGGAGCCGGCGAATTTCGGGACAGACCTTGGAAATGGGTGCAGCATTTCAGCAGCAAGCCTAACAAGCCGGTATAAGAATCACATTCAATATGATTTGCATGCAACTAATATGGCGTTAAATGTTCATTCGTGTGTGGACGTTCAAGCAGCGTTGCTGTTAGACATTTGTAACCAAATTAATCCAAACCGAGCCAATTTGTAAGAAATAAATTTGCTCCTAAGGCAAACTAGATCTACAATGGGGGCTGTGACTGCTTCACACTTCTCCACGTTTTCTGACAGGTCCGTCTTAACCGATGTGGGGTGGTAATAATAAATATTTTAAGTGTTTGAGATGCATTATTTCTTGATTCAACTGTCAAATATAAGAATAGCGGATAATTTATATCATGCGATGAGATAAGAAACTCTTACGAATGACCAACAAATTTGCATTTTCTTATTGATGTTGGGCAGAAGCCCTTCCACGGGACGACGAAGTCAAATCTTGAATTCAGTAAGTTTAATGTTCCCATTTCGAGGCACAAAATAAGGGTTCGATTTTTTAAAAGGTACCCCATTTGCCTTATTAAAAGTGGCCGTACATTGCCATCAAAAAGGGCACCGCACCGTACATATGCAGCAACCATGTTAGGTGCGACCTCCATCACCGGTTAATTGATTACCAACCGAGTGTAAAACCGTAACAGAGGCTTGTTTGGATTCCGACTTCAAGTAAGAGGACAAAGCCTCCTGTTGACGAAATACTAGGGGTTTCACCTAACTTTGAGATAATTATTAATTTAAAATTTTAAGTGAAATATGGCATTTTAAGACACTACTTTACATAGAATCAATTGAAGTGTCTTTGCACTATTGGGTAGTTGGATTGGACCTAACATGTATCAAAAATGTATGTTAAAAATTAACCGTAAAGTACAAAATATTGATATGACTTTAAACCTAAATGTTTGAGCTGATATGAAATATAAAGGAAGCGTATTATGCGACGTCAAGATTTCAAAAAGTGGCTTTTTTTATTTTTTTCTTCGATTATTACTGGTAGTAAGTCCTTGCAATCGGCAATCAATTGGTTTTGCTTATAAAGGTAGAATGATTATTAGTATTTAAATGATGCAAATTGTTGGTGATTCAGGACAACTACAGCCTCGAGATTAGGTTGCGTATCATAATAATGGGTAAATTTTTATGAATTATTCGACTCTTACATTAAATCAGGAAGGAAGAAATTTTAAATTATATAAATATGAATATTATGAATTTTTTTAAATTATTTTAAAAAATAATAATAATAATATTAGAGTCAATTTTACTAAGACTTCGGTGTTTTTGGGCAAGGATTTCATATGGGTTGTGCCTTTTAGGAGAAAATAATGGCCTGGGACACTTAGCTGCGGTGGACGTGTGTACGAGTAGTGCTCCTGGAGGTTGAATCAAAACGTCTTATCCCGCAATCCTTCTTTCATGTGGACAATAATGCATTGTTAGGTTTCTGACCATGATAATGCTTCATTAGGTTTGGGTAAGCATCAGCGGACAAGTTCATGACACCTAGCACGTGGCAACAAGAGGAGCATTAACCCACGAGAAAGATCTCCGTGTATCGTTTGGTTAATTTTTTAATGATTAAGAATTTTAAAATTTTAGATCTTAATTTTATAAATAAAAAAATAAAATTTTTTAAAAATTTTATAAAAATAAAAAAGTTTTATTATATAATTTACAATTTAATAAATTTTTTAATTAAAAAAAATCATCACCGTGTTGATTTTATTGTTGATGGATTTGCCCCTGATCTGTCTAAATCGTTTGGCTAACATCTGATGATAGGGGTCAACCACCACAGGAATTTGAGTTAACCCCAAAAAAAAAAAGGGAAAGAAAAAATGATATATTAATGGGTCATGCAAGCATAATCAGTTGGTGGCAATGCACTAGAATGATAATGCAAAAAAGAAAAAAAAAAAAAAGGTGTGCTCTTTTTCTTTTGTGGTCACGGGGCCCAATGGGCCTCCTTGATAGGGGATCGATCCCTTCCAAAGTCAAAATTCTAGCAAAGCTAGCAATTGTGGAGTCTCGGCCATTCAAACCGCCTTCCTGACTGCTAACTACTGACCTGCTAACTACACTGACTGTTCAAAAGAGAAAAGAAAAAAAGGAAAAAAAAAAAAAACTCCTTGAAAGTTCTTGGACGCATACTTGAATGCCTGTAATGAATAGAGCTCTCTGTCAACGGTTCCACAATTTGACCCATCTTGAGTGTAAGAAATCTTGAGTTGCATTCCAAACTCAACCACCTGATCTGTGTCTGGCCGAATGGCCTGTGGGCTGTGACCCTGTGACCCTATGTTGTTTATATAATTTTCAACAATTTACCACGACCCAAAGAAAAGATTTCAACCACTCAAGGTTAATGTTGCTATTTAGTTAGTAATTCAATGCAAATTTTCCTACATTGATACAAATTTAAATATCTCTCACTAAGGCTTGCCTTAACATAAAAAAGTCTAAGATATCCACGAGACACATATGAAAATTTTAAATTTATTAATACTAAAATCAAATATAAAAATATTTACTTAAATTAAATATAAAAACATTTATTCATATTTAACACTAATCAAATGAGATTTTTTTTATGAGAGAAATTAAATAAAAATATCAATAAATTTTTTAATCTCAATTTATAAGTATAATAATTAATATATTAACAAGACTCTTTTTGTTTAGTTTAAAAAATAAAATAAAAATTTCAATATATATATATATATATATATATATATATATATGGACTCCACCTACTGAGTTGCCAAGCCAAGTGAACATAAAACCTTGATCATGATTCGATTGGACGGTTATCTGATTACCAGCAACGCTGACCAGCCTCCAGGGACTGGATGAAAGACACGCATGCTGGTTATTTTATTTCAGTTAATTTTTTTGAAGATAAGGGCTACGGGGCTTTGGATCGCGAGCCAATTCAGAAAGGCAAAAGGATCCACACAATGCAAGTAAATGCCAGAACAAGTATTTTCAAGATGCTCGCTGGAATGAATATACAAGTTCATGCACAACTTGCCGATTGGTAAGTTAAAAAAGTTCTAACGGGAACAGTTGCCATTGAGTCTGCATCTGTACAACGTGAAAAGTGATTTACAATTGCCATTTTCCTCCGGAACCTACTAACCGGAATTCGACACTGCTGGTTAGGTCAAGTTTAATCACGTTTACATAGGTTGTAACCAGCGATGAGGGAGCTGCCAGCAAAGGCTATAAAAGCCAGGAAGGCCATTGCAATAGAAGCGGTAACCATCTCTGTGAACTCATCTTTGCCCCAGTTAGATTGCCAGTTATCGACCTGAGTGGCTGCCGACGATGATGCTGATAACAGTAGATACGCCAGTGCCTGCCAAGTGAACCAACAAACCAAGTTTCCCTTTTAAGCACAGAAATGTCATGCTTACAAGAGGACCCCTCCTTTCCGGAACCTTACTCTCAACAGTTTTTCTATTAAGTTGCTCTTGAGTTTCAAACCTCCAATCTTCTTTTCGGTTACCTTCCCCAAGGGCAGCTAATAATAATACTACACCAGGGAACTAATCATACTAGAATTCCAACAAAATTCTAATCTGAATCGATATGGGCTCCCCACGAGCCACCGGCTTGTTTTACTTATTGGATTGTAAGCTAAAAACAAATAGCAATTCAAAATGATGCCTAAAGAAGGCACAGGACCGCAGTGAATACAACATATAAAGTACCAAAATTAGACAGCTTGCCTGATCCATGAAGAAATTAAAGTGACGACGGAGGTGGTGGCGGATGACACGTTTTCCGGCGACTAATTGGTAGCTGAGATCATAAACTTGAAAAACCGAATATGCAAATGCAATTACGTTCACCGACAAGCAATACCTGCAAGCACAGTCACGACAAGCAATTCCAATAAATGACTCCATGGGCAATTAGCTTTGATTTTTTGTTTTTCTTCCTTATTTTGATTTGGTAAGGGAAAAGAGGAACCTGTATTCCTTGTAACGGTCAAAGGAGTCGCCGCTCCATCCTTGTGTCTTGTCAGCGGCCATTACGGAGAAGGAAATCAAGCACAAAACCACTTCGCTTATTCTAAACCCCAACTCCACAATCTTCACCATTTCTTCTCTGTTCGATCTCCTCAACGTCGACGTCACTGTCCCAGTTTCCCCCTCTGGCCCTACCTTCCTCACCGCCGGCATCCCATCCTCCCTCACCGTTCTATTCACCACCGCTGCCGGAATACTATCAGGAGCAGCCGCCGCGTTCCCAGCCGGCGGAACGGGAGAAGTGAAAGGGAGTGACTGAGTGAATTTGTCGACGGCGACGAGGGCCTTGGAGTTGTCGACAGGAGGAGGAGGCGACGACGCCGGGTGCGGATTTCCCGGCGATTCCATGGGAGAGACGTAGGGAGGTGTCTCTGGCGGGTCGCCCTGGTCGGAGCGGAGCTGAGAGTGGGATCGGAGAGGGGAAAAAGGCAACTCGAGTTGATTCGGGGACTCGGAGTTCGACCAAGACGGGCGTCTCGTGTTTTTCGGGAGTTGAATTTTGGGCTTCGATTTCGTTTCCATGAGGCTACCGAAGGTATCGTTTCTGTTTGGCAGCTGAGAAAATCAGGAAAAATAGCGAGGGTCCATAAAACAAAAACCGAGAAGACGATCATTTGTAGTCAGCAGCAAAGAAGAGGAGAGACGGCTTTAACTTACTGTTACGTTCTGTGGGGACCACGGCTACGTGGCACGTAAAGGCGCTGCGAATTAAATGTTATTTTTTGAATTATATATTTTTTTTCGGTCCTTTAACTTTTTGTTTTTTGAAAAAAAAAAGGTAACGTTAAGGAACTTCTTGACGTTTTCTTCTTATTGAATTGAATATTAATAAAAAATTAAAATAGAGAGAAGAAAAAAAAACATATTCTAAAAATGTGTGTGCATGTCGAAAATACTAGAGGTGAACTCTTTAGAACTAAAAAGAATATATTACAAAATTAATTCTAAATATTTATAATTTAATTTTTCATTTTTTATATTTTTATTTAAATTTTATATTTATCATTTTAAAACAAAAAATAACTAAATTATTAATATTTTTTATTTAGTCAATATATAATTTTAAATTTTTTTTATAAAAAAACAATTTAAGAACAAATTTAAGGAATATATGATTAAAAAATGTATTTTTTTATATATTTCATTAATTAAATACACAAACAAAAAGCTTTATATGGTGGCAAAAAGTAGAGTTCTTTCTCTCCGCCTTTGGTTTATTTTATTTTATTTTATTTGTGGGTTGCAATCGTTCCTTAACAGCGAAAAAGATTCCTTAAAAATAAAGGAGGAGAAGAAAGCTCTTGCACCAACATCCACCTTTGAAAAAGGGGAACAATAAAGAAAAAGGCAAAAGCATCACTGTAATTGAAAGACAGGCATCGATGTAACAGTAAAGCTATCCAAGCTTAAATCTTGTTTCCAAGAAGACCCTCAAAAGGAAAACCAATTTAGACAGTGGGAGGAGGCGTGGAAGGAAAAACGCCCCCGAAAGGTAGCACAGAACAAAGCTAAAATACAATGGTAGGTAGGTCTCCCCCCCCCTCTCTCTCTCTCTCTCTCCCTCATCACCAAGTATTATTAAAGAAGATGGATAAAGCAGTCTCGATTGCTCATGATCTCTACCCGTAGCCATCTCAAATGCAGCCTAGTCTGGCAGTTTCAATCTGTTGAACAGCACCAGGAAACTTTGCTCCGGGATGACGTAAAGGAAGCCAAGATCTGCACCTTTGACGTACGGTCCAATGCCCTATTATGAAATCATGAAGAAGGGTCACATAGAAATGGAACACACCGTTAGCTTAGGCTGGTATTGGTGAAGACATTTCAGTATCGGTTAGAAAAGACATGGAACAAGTCTCGTGTTACCTTTCCATTGAGTTGTAGAAGTTCGCCATCAACCCATTGTGCATTCCGGAACCCAAATTCTGCAATCCTTCCTTGCCCTTTATAACCTGCAACCTGGATGAGAGAATTTACTCCACGGTGACCAAATTAATGCCAACATATTGAGATTCGAATAATTTATTATTATTATTATTATTACTATTTGGTACGTGGTGAGATTCAAATAATTGAACGAAGTTGACTCTAATTCTAAGCAACATATCTACTTGATACATCGGAGACATTCCTTGCATCTCTGAGAAGAAAAAAATACAACTTGCAAGATTTCGTACGCCAGGGAGTCAATATGACAAATTTGGCTAGTTTAAGTTTGCAATTGTTGTAATGTACACTACAAGGTCAAAACATAAATATCCAGCCCACAGTTCTCAGGGTGCCACTAATGATTCATCACATTTTTTGCAGAGCAACAAGTTCAGGTGTTGAAAGAGTTCCTTTCAGGAAAAGTGCTGAAATGTAGGACTGCATATAAAATATTCCTGCCAGAATGCCAATTTGTTGAAGTGGGCTTTAGTGCTTCACGTTCTACCTGATTTGGTAGAATTGAATGATTTTGGGAGCAATAGTGCATATGTTTTTCTTTGAAATAAGAAAGAGGTGTGAGGTTTTAGAGAATCACCATGGTGTAGCCCCAGATAAACTCAAAGCATCATGCCAAAATGAATGAATGATTACAACAAGAACAACACAAAGAAAGAAAAAAGGACAAGAACATAGGGACAAGAATTGTGAAGAAAACAGCATTCATAAGCCATCATGCAGCTACCTTGTGACAGATCATGTAAAAAGGAAGAACACTGGCAAAAAACAAAATTTGAGAGAGAGATCCATGTGCAAGAAAAGTACCACTCCTAATTCATCAGGATACATTCCACGATTGGAACTGCGATTCCCTTTCCCAATTTTGGCACGAAACGTCACCTAATAAATGGAAAACATTATATAGTGGGAATTTTAGACCATTTGCACACGAAAGTGTGGGACAATGGCACAAATACAAAATGCAAACCTGGCCAGCCGGAACATTAAGATCCCCAGTTAGCTTCACTGCCTCTACATACTCCAAGAACTCCACTTCTGAGGACTTTTCATCCACACCATTCCAGTGACCATATTTACGCCTCAATTGCACAACCTCAGTTCCATAAGGGCCGAATGCACCAACATATAGGCCTACACTTCAGCCAGAAAGTCAACTAAGCACAACATATTGCTTTCCCCCTTTTTTCTTGCCTACGTTAAGCACACACACACACACACACAAAAAAAAAGGATATCTAACTAATTTACCATCAAATGGATCCAAATTGCTATTAGTAGTGGTAATTCTACTAAAACTTGTGTACTCTGATAAGCTGTTTTGTTTCTGAGCCTGACTGACAGCAAGCTTGACAATTTCACGCAGATTTCTGGAAACCTAGGCAAGAAACAACATTTATCACCCTCTGAAAAAGGAAAAGATATTGTTGTGATAAAGATGCAGAGTCTGCACGAAAAGAAAGGGACAAGCAAAAATGTTTTCTTCATATTAAGATGTCTGGCATCCAATACTTCTCAAACAACCCAGTAAAAAATTCATGGAAATAAAATTCTCAATACTTGAAGATTATACAATTACATAATAAACAGGTTAGTCAATACCTTAATCATTAGCATGATTTCCACACATTTGCATGTGAAATTACAAGGCAGAATTAAGACTTTTTCATGGTACTGGTGGAGAATAACTACAGGTCAATTTGGCCTGATGCTCCAGAAAACAATTTTTATAACTAAAATTTCTAAGTGAGCATTTCATGGTCTAGATTGGAAGATAATAGGTGAATCCATCGCTAAAACATCAACTTCCTGAACTAGTGCATTAATTCTCACCTTTGAAGAAACTTTGTCAGTGCCCCAAAATGCCTTGGCAACTTCTGGAGGCATAAGTTCAGAAACACCTTTAGCAGCTATTGCTGCCACTTTCAATTTGGATGCTTTACTTTCTTTGCTGTCATAATCTAGACTTCTACCAGGAATGTGCAGTACAAAAGAATCTTTCTGCATATCTTTGATTTCAGCTGGACAACGTACATATTCTTCCTTGGTAGCATTATCTTCTCTACTATGTACAATCCCACCAATGAAAAGCTTCATATCCAAATCCATCCCATCTTCAGAGGAAACATTGCCACCTCCAAGAGCAACCCCTTCTGGCTGAATCTCTTCTAAATTACCAGTTTCATCTTCAGCATTCTCACTAGACCCTGCCTTCTCCTCATCTTCTTGCATCAACTGCTTCATGGAATCACTGTCCTCCATTGCTTCCCCTGTCATATTAATGTTCATGACTTTTACTTTCAAGCCAGGAATTTTGTCTTTTAGAAAATTTATCACGCTTTTTATCCCTTCCTCAGTTGCTCCCTCAATATTTATGCCCTTCTCCTGACTTGCATCTTCCTTGACTTCACTTCCCTGAACATTGACTATGGATGCATTTTCAACTTCAGAAGTGGATGGGCCTTTTGCAGATTTTGATGGTGAACCAGAAGAGTTTGATGAACTTCCTCTAGATCGCTGCAGGCATACTACCTGTTAACAGAAGCAATGCCAGAAAAATAAAAAATAGTAAAAAAGAAACCTAAAATTAAAAAAAATAATAATAATGAAATCCATTGAGTGATGCCAGGAGATTCAGAAACTAAGAGTGCTAAAACCAATATTAATACTCCAAGACATATATAAGTCTTAATGCACATGCGATCTAAAAGAGTAGATATACACAACCTTACCCTTAATTTTATAAAGTGGTTGTTTCCATCACTCAAACTTGCAATCTCCATGTTATAATGGAGTAGTCTTACTGTTACAGTGAAACTTGCCCTTCAATCCAAGACATAAATAATAATTCTAGTTGATTTTTACATTTAAAGTTCTCAAAAAAAAAAAAAGATCTTTAATTTTAAATATTAACACAACAATGTAGTTTAGGCCAGTGGTCAAATATTCAACTGCGCATAAAGCCAGCAAAGAAATGGCTTCTGTAGCAATTAAATGATAAATCATTGCATCCAATATCCCATGATTCTTTATATCCATGCAGGCCAATGTGGTCATAACTAGAACTGACCAAGTGAAATATCAAGTTCAACAGTTATGCATATGGTTGTACCAGAAGTTTAAGATTATAACAACCAAAGAATTAATCCATATTCCTCACCTGCATAACATATCTTTCATCTGCATCTTTGACAACAAAAATTTCAAACAAAGGAGTTCCAGGAGATGCTGTGACCAACTGCCTGCAGCAAAGAGTGCTCATCAGTACTTTCAAGTGAATCAAACATGAATAAAGCAACAACAGTCTACTTACCGTGGACTATAGCTCCTGCCAACAAATCTGCCCACACCTGGTGTTATTCGCACCAGTCTGCCAAAGGGATCATCAGAATTACCAGGGTAGCCTACCCACCAACCTACCTGTTAATAAAATATGGAAATTTTAGCTAGCACTTCAAAAATTTTAATTCTATATCCTGTGAGAGATGCAACAGGACAGACACTTGCAAACGGCAAATATTGTGAACACGAAAAAAATTCTCAAGCAACTTATAAGTAATTGGAAAACTGAAATTACTAAAGCCAATAGTCAGTAGAGGCTGCACCAATTACCAATCCACTTCCAGTATGTTTACACAATCTTGAAGCATCATGATATCGCTCTTCATTTATTGCATTCTGCAAATGAAAGGTAGATTAAGAACCAAAAGTTATGCCCATAGTTTCATACTTTAAAGGACAACCTAAGTCACATTCCACAATTTATGCAAACCCAAATAGTATTTTAATCATTCCCATGAGAACGATCAATGGTTGAAAAATCTAGACATCCATCTTGGAGGTCTTAAGTCCGAATCCTATGGACAGGGCTGAGGGATTTATTAGAAAGGAATTAGCTAGCCCTATTGTGTAGCTTACAACCCAATGAGCCTTCTAATGGAACCTAAAAATAAGGCATTCTAACCTTCAATTCAGAAATTACTTCGGCCACAGTATCTTTTGAAGTAGCTTCTTGAATAGCCCTTTTCAACTCAGCCGCTTCTAGGAAATCTTCCTTTTCAATTGCATCTTCAAGTTGAAACTGCGAACAACGGAAGTGTATTAGTTCAAAAGAACATGTAATATGCACACGATTGTTTGAAGCATAGGACTGTAACTCATCTTCAATTACAGGAAACTCATTTTTCTACATGGCAAGTCTGATTAAAGTGCATTGTCCACATATCATTGAAATCATTGACCATGCACCTTTGCTTAATATTAGAAAGAAACCTTTAGTCAATTTTAAAGGCTCTATGACGACCTGGAGGTCTTCAAAAACTTAATCATCAGATGAGCATACTGCATCAAAATGATTCTTTTATTAACCATAATGTGGGGATCCTAGGAATACAGACAAAATGAAAGGTATGTAGGAATTTTCTTCCGATTCTATAAAATCTTTTGTGGCATCAATTACAAGACAAAAGGTCCCAATTCAATACATTCACTATTAGATTGTTCCATCTATTTAAGAGTGACAGAAAGTAGTCAACTTCCACATAAGTGTGCAATGTTATAGCATCTAGAGTAACATCAAAATAGCATCCTTTACTGAAGGCAGAAAACATTTCACCATAGATAATTTCACTTTTTCCAAGAATTTTGATGACACAAAAAGGAAATGCATTCAACCCTCCTTGTGCCAGGGGAGGGGGGGATTCCGCAGAACAACATTGGGAGACACACTATACCTTTGTTGAAATTTCTGACTTACTAAAAATTTTGGTTCCCTTGCAATCTTTCTAGCGAAAAAGGTGTCATTTATAAGGCAAAATCATATGAAGTATGCATACAGGGAAACACCCCCAAGACGGAATAGAAAAACCCAGTCCAAAGACAGAGGAAAAGCAGAACCCACAACTATAACATGCTTCTACAATTCAACAAAATATTAGCAATTAAGAAGAGCATCAGAATTAGGAATAAAAAATCCCAATCAATCAATCACAATCAAAAAGAAAAACAAAACTATTATAACTGTGATACAAAAAAAAAGAAAAACATTAATTCTCAACACACTCATAACAGTAAAAACCCTCCATAAATTTATCAAGGGGTAATCTGATAAACACACAGAAAAGTAAAACTTGTTGGAGGTAAACAAAAAAAGAAAAAATGATGTACCTTAAGAACAGAGGCAAAACTTTCAGATTGTTCAACCTCAGAGAAGTGGCGGGTCCATCTACTCCAGTCCCACTCCAAAGAAAACCGTCCACATCCGTCAATATTGTCGTTGCTACTACATCGGCAGCAATACAAAACTGAGTTCTTGCGGTTCTTGTTATCTTTAAAGAAGGAAGGCCTGCTAATGATATTACTGTGAAGAATACCACAACCCCATTTGAAAACAAAACCCAAAGTGGTCGATTTCTTAGCTGAGAACTCTATAGAGTAGAAGGGTCTTAATTGACTCGTTGTAGCTACTGATTGCCCCGTGCCCCACACACTTGCCGCCACCACCATCTCTTTCTCTCTCTCTGCTATGTGTGAGTTAAGGGACTTCTTGACGGGAATTGAACAGGGAGTGTCAAGAGTTTTTGTTTCTGTTTCATGTTATCTTTTGACGATAGGCCCAGCTGAAGCGATTTCGTTAATTTATAAAAGTTATGGGATTTAATAATTATTATTTATTTTTAATTAATTAATATAATTATTTTTATTAATAATTTATCAAAATCATTTATCTAATATATATATCATATCCTAATTTTCTTATTTAAATAATTAAATATATCAAAAATTTTAATTTATTAAATATTAATTTTAACTAATATCATTGAATCAATTGTTATTTAATTATTTTGTTTTTAATCTTTAGTTTCCTATCATTTGTGATTAAAATGTTATTTTTGAATTTTTTATTTTTTATTTCATAATCCTACTAAAAAAAATAAATTCAATTTATACTCTCACCAAATAACAAAATATCACTAATTTTGCAACAGAAAAAGAATACTTTTGGATCTATTAATAAATAAAAAGAACCACTAAAATCTTTTAAAAGTCATAATCTCAACTATACATAAATTATGTATAAAGGTGAAAAAGAGTGATCATGTAGGTTAGATTTATAAAGTTGAAAAATATTTTTGTTTTCATCGTATAACAAAAGACTTGAAAGTGAAATTTATCTCTAGTTAATTAGAGGATAATGTTATTTAATGATATAATTAATTTGAAACTTATGTAAAAGTTTCAACTTAAATTAATTTCACTAAAGACCTTCTTCTATTCTTTAGGCCTTTAAAATATCACAATATTAATGGAGAGTTTATAAAAATCATTAAAGGTTAATTGTCATAGAGTATCAAAGTCATTTTAAATGATTTGTCAATCAAATTAAAGATTAGTTAGAAAAGTCTTTATCAAAGGGTTTATTCTTGACATCCATTATGAAGTCAAAGCTCACTAACCACGAACAATAATATTGGTTATCTTCTTAACTCACCTATAAAGGAGAAGTTGAGCATTCATCGCCTAATTATTAAATAAGTTAGCAAACCTATTAACAGTAACAATAACTCATCTTCTTCAATTTGTCTCATTAACGTTAGACGTATAACTTAGAAATAGTTGAAATAGCGAATAACAAGGGAATTATGTTGGCATTGTAACGAGAAATGACAAAAAAAGTAGTAATGTAAATAAGGGAAGTTTTTAATGATTGAATTAATTGAGGAAGCTATTAAGTTAAATGACAATCACACATATCTAGATCATGATAACATCTATATTGAATATACTATCCAGATCATAGTTTGTGCTTTAGCAGGATATTCTAATATGTAGCCATGAAAATTGGTGGATTACTCAAAAGATGACTAATGGTGGTACTAAATGATTTAAAGAGTATCAACAATTTTTTGGATAAAAAGATTACTAGAAAACTTGCTTTTTCAATTAATAACTACAACAAGTTTGCTATAAAGATTACAAATGAGAAAATTTTGACATGCCAAAGAAAATGCACAAAAGTAAAGCTCTTTTTATAAAGTCAGACCATTTATATTGATATCTTTTTATTACTTTTAGAAGATTATAAGATTATTTTTAGTATTGACTAGTTATGAATCTTAGGAAATATTACTCGAAAATTTTCCAAGTTAACAATAAAGTTTTTATTGAATGAGTACACAATAGAGTTACAAGGAAGGTGTAATGGAAAAATCATTATTGTCACAAGTCATAGGATAAAGTCCTACAAAATGTTAGACAATGGTTCTTTGTGCATTTATATAATGCAAAAGTGACAGAATTTTATCTTACAAAAGAGAAAAATGTTAATACATTATTGACTAAATTCTCTAATTTATTTATTAAGCCAATAAATCTTCCCTCAAGAAGAGTACATGATCATCATATTTTTTTATTGTCAGGGTATGTACTTATAATATTTGACTTTATTACTATCCATATTTTTAAAATGAAAAAATTGAGAAAATTGTGAAAGAAATATTGAAAGTTGGCATCATCAAGCCTAATGTTAGTCTTTACTCCTTTCATGTTCTCCTAATAAAAAAAAATGATCACAAAAGATGTGCATAGACTATCAAGTACTTAGCCATGTTACTATGAAAGATAAATATCGTATTCTTCTTATTGATAAACTACTATATGAGTTAAGAGATACCTAGCTATTCACTGAAGAGGATATTCAAAAGATAACTTTTAGGATACATAATGACTATTATGAGTTCTTAGTTATACTTTTTAAACTTACCAATGCTCTTTTAATATTTTAAAATTTAATAAATGATATATTCTAACTACAGTTGTTTAAGTTTATTTTAATATTTTTTTATGATATTTGGGTATACAATTGTTCTTTTGATACTCGTCTGTCACATTTATAAACTATGTTCACTATTCTATGTAAATATTTCTTATTTGTTAATAAGTCAAAATGTAGTTTTGTTAGTTAAAAAATGAAATATCTTAGTTATGTTGTTTCAAAGAAAATTGTGATAATTGAACCTTTTAAAGTTTAAACAATACTAAAATGGCCAATATTAAAAACAATAAGACATTATATGGCTTCTTAAGATTAACTGACTATTATTTCAAGTTCATCTGTGATTATAGGAAGATCGGTGCTAATTTAATAATTTTTTTTTTTAAAATCATTCAAATAAAGTAACAAAATGAAAGAAGTGTTTGTTTACTTCAAACATGTTATAACCAATATATTAGTTCTTACCTTACCTAATTTTAGTAAGGTATTTATTATTAAGTCTAATACTTTTGGTGTTAAAATAAGTGCAATGTTAATGAAAGAAGGTCATTTTATTATCTTTACTAATAAGGTTTTATTGTCAAAACATTTCAATATATCTGTCTTTAATAAAGAGATGTTAGTTATGGTTTATCTAGTTACAAAATGACACCTTTACTTGATTAGAAGACATTTTTAAATTTAGACTAATTACAAAAGTTTGAAATATTTAAATTATTCGGTATAATTATGAAATTGTTTATAAGAATGAAAATGAGAATTTGGTAATTGATGTTTTATCTCATATTCTGAAGCAAGTTAAGCTAACAGCAATCTTTATCTCTATTTGCAATACTTTTGAGTAAATTAGATAAAAGTGGTGAGATTATCTCGAAACATAAGAAATCATTAAGAAATAACATGAAGTTCCTAATTTGATTACTTATTATACTTAGAATTATACATTCAGGGATAGTGCTCGTTTCTAATTCTTGTTACAAGGAAACAATTTTATAGGAGTTTCATGCATCTTTGATTGCTAAACACTCGAGATTTCTTTATATATATTACATTTATCATTAATTTTATTGAAAGAGTATGAGAGTAAAGTAAAAAAGTTTGTAACTAATTATGATGTTTGTCACATTACAAGAGTGAGTTTATAACATATTCAAGTCTTCTTCAACCTTTATCTATTTAAAAAAAAAAAAAACTTAAACAAATATCTTTATAGACTTTATTAAGAGATTTCTATTTTTCTAATGTAAAGTTACTATTTTTGTTATCATAGATCATTTAATTAAATATATTCATTTTTGTGTTGTTAGTCATTTTTATACTGCAACTATCATTACTTGAGTTTTTGTTGAAAATATTGTAAAATTACATATGTTCTGAAATTTATTGTTAATGATTGAAATAATGTCTCTATTAGTAATGTATAAAAGGAGTTGTTTCGTTTATAAAGAATAATATGAACACTACTTATCACTCATAAATGGATGAATAGATTAAGGTAGTTAATAGGTACTTGGAGCACTAACTAACTACCTTTACTGCTCTGCGAATGACAAGCCAAATAACTAAGTGAAATGACTTCCTTAAGTTAAGTGGTGGTATAATACCACTTATCACTCTTTAATAAAGGTGTTCTTATTCGAAATTGTTTATGGTCTTGCCCCTTTACTTTTGCAAGGTATACAACTTGGTTTTCTCACATAGATTAAGTTGATAAAATCTTACCAAATAAAGACAAATTGCTTTGCATCATAAGCCCTTATAGAGCAATACATTAATAAACATCATATAAAGTTCTTGAACACATTAATCTTATTGCTTGTTGTCTTGATTTACCAACAAAGTCCAAAATACATTATATCTTTCATATTTCTTGCTTGAAAAAAAAAATAAAAAAGAGTGTGGTTACACAAAGTAAATTATCTAATATTACTTTTATTAGAGAGGTGAATGTTTAGCCAGAAGTAACTTTGGACCAATAGATCATTATGTATAAAAATTGAGTTGTTACTCAAATTCTTATTTAATAAACCAATATTTCTATTTAAGATATTATACAAAAATTTTATTATATTTTTATAGGATGAATTTTAGAATTTATTACTAACCAACCTTGAAAACAAAATTGCTTTAAAAAGGAGGGGAATGATGTAGTTTTTTTAATTTATAGAATTTATGTAATTAAATAATAATTATTATATTTTTTAATTAATAAATATAATTATTTTTGTATAAATAAATTATTAAATTAAACTTTTAAATTTATATATATAACAACCTAAATTTTTTCATTCAAATTAATTAAATATATTAAAATTTTAATTTATTAAAATAAATTCTCTCTATCATTAGAGCTAATATTCTCAAAAAACAATTCAATAATTATCTTTTATTTTTAGAAATTTTTTATTTTCCACCTTTAACTCTCTGACCATCAGCCTGACAAAATCCTACCAGATAAACTCGTCTTACAGATAGCTTTAATAAATAGAATATCCGCAACCCTACAGCCGGGTCTATGGGTTCCATTTTCATGAGTTAGGCGGCTGCTTCTTCATTTTTTTTATTATTTGTTATATATATATAATTATTTTATTTTATTTTTTTTCTGTCCTTACGTTGACTAAATTTGTACAAAATGCAGAATTGTCTTTTAAACACTGCCGAAATGAGTGGCAAAGAGACACTAATTAGGCCTAGTTTGATTGTCCATAAAAACAAAGTTCCTGAGAATTAACTTCCTTCACAAAATGTGAACCCTACACCCGAAAAAGATAAAAAAGAAATAAGTGGCTGAAGATTAATGAAAAAGCGTTGGCCCGTTTCGTCACCACATTAATTTGATTTTGATTTTTCGTGACTTGACAGGCTCCAAACATCAGTCTCTGCTCTCGTCATTGCTTATCCTAAACCACAAATTTACTCATTCCTGGACCAAACCGGTTGGATGAAGACTGGATCCCCATTTGCAGATATACCCCGTTAAAGCACATCGTCTTCAAGGTTGTTGAGAACATGTTTACCTGTTGACAAAACCATGTTGTGTAGAATTGTAATGAGCTCAACACATAAAACATCTGTATCAAGCTCAGTCGTGTTCATAGCAGATATTACACAGAATGAACAACTCATTAGTCCATCCATACAGAAACTGAACGAAGTCATTGTTTAAGCAGCTAAACCGTCCCACCATACCGCAGAATATGGGGAGGGACCGCCTGGGGGTAGTTAGAGAGATTTCCATTTACAAGATTGCAAATCTTCCTGTCATCATTACAGCTTGGGGAGTTGCTACAACAGTAAAGCATTTATAATGAACAAACATCACGTAAATTTTTTGCCCATTTAGCATTCACTAAATGAAGAATGCGAAAATGTCAGATCATTGATTTTTATCTCCACAATCTCCAATTGCTTAACTTCCAACGAGGACTTGTCTTTTCAGTGAGATCTTCAACCGATGCAATGGCCGCTAAAAATGCCATTTGCCCCATCTTAGCAAAGGTTAGATGTACAATTGTGAGATTCAAGACACAGATTATTGCTGCGGTGTTACGGGCTGGGGAACAAGGACATGGCCAGCTGAGGCTACAGGTTCTACACGAGTAAATTCCCTGGATGCCATGGTTACACGTCCATTCTCAGCAGTGTCCAAGCTAACGTCAGTGACACTCAGAGACCCCGCATTCTCTGTATGGACTGGCTGAAGCAAACCCCGCAATCTCAAGAAATAGCTCTGGCTCAGAGGTTGGGTTCTCAAATATTGAGATGTTACAACAGAGCGAGGAGACATCTCAGAGTCAGTATGAATATTGGATAAGGCACTAAGGTCAAGATTTGGGAAGACTAAGCAACGGCACCGTGGACATTTTACATTTAGTCTGAGCCACTCGTCAATACATTCTACATGAAAATTGTGCGCACAAGGCAGGCCACGAACCTGCATCATTACCAGAAAAAGAGCTTTAGTTCAAATGCACTTATTTATAACACTACATATAGTACTCTTAGATAATTGATGGCAAGCAGGTGCATTATGAGCCCGACCAGTTAAATTCTGTCTGCAAGGCTCTAAAATTCTAGAAAGCCAACCCGAAAGGCCTAAGTTCTATCGAATGGAGCCACTAAAGTTTCCAATAGCATGATCAAAGTTTTTGAAAATTATGATTGCCCTTGAGCTAAGGCCACACATGCCTTCGCATGGAGCCATATACTCAAGAACAAAGATGAAACAAATATGCAATTATATTACATACCTGTCATCAAATAAAGAAGAGAAGTTTTCTCTTAGAAATAGCAACAAGTCTTGAGCATGGGAAGTAATCATCAATGATAAAAATGAAAGCATCTAGACAAAACAGTAGCTATAGAGTAGTTGAAGTATATACCTCATTCCCCAAATGAAACTCTTCTAGGCAGATGGGGCACTCACTGCAATCAGTTGGAACAGCCTTTAGCCTGAACTTTGGCAGTTCCTGAATGAGTGCCTCTACAGCTTCTCTCTGCGGGAAAAGCAAAGAAATAAGTTACCCACCCAAAATATGGACTGGAAAGGCATGCTCATTTAACATTGGAAGATGAAAGGGGAGAACTCAAAATAAAGAATAAATGGCTGACCCAAAAACAATAGTGTGTGTGCACACACACAGAGAAACAGAGTTCATGCATTTTATTGCCAAGTGGTATAGAGCAACATAAACATACTCAGAAGATGATGGATTCCACAAATCCTAGCCCCTAATAACGAGTGCAACTTACCTGAGCAGGTGTGAAATAAAGTCCAGGATGATATGAAGCAGCATCTTCTACCATGCCTCTCATTTCTTGACCTGCAGCTTCAAATGCCCAATCTGGTACCCGAATCATATCAACCAAAACCTGGTTCACCATAGTTTTGCTAGTCAATTAGACCTCCAAATAATGGTACTACACTCCAGAACTCAAGATGCATTAAGTGCTACCATGTATTCTGAAACAGGAATCCCCTGCTGAGCATGTAAAAAGTGAGCCTGTCTTCGTGTGAGCCACTGTAAGAGAATGAGTTCAAACAACCCAGAAAGACAGTAGATTTAGAAAGCATCGACACAGCAATATTTATGGATCATTAGGATGGAAAATATAGAACTAGATCAAACTCAATGCTGATGAACTCTGCAACCAAAAACAGAAGCTAGCTTACCATTCTGACCAACATGCAGGCAATACAAATAAGCCCACAGTAGCTGAAAAGCAACCAAATGAGAAAACCCCATTTCTGTCCTTCTTTTGGCAACTGCGTAAGGGCCAATCAGTTTCAACATTAAATCCTTGCAGATAACAATGCTCAAAAAGAATCAGGAACAAGAGAGAAATTTTGGATAAAAAAAGACATACACAGTTTCTTGCACTCACAAACCATAGTGTACCAATTATGGTCCAAGCCCAAAGAAAAGGATATAGTAGCAGAGACATAATAGAAAGAACTACTACTCTTCCACAAAAACGGGCAAACCTCTGCTGCCACCCAAAGTCCCTAGAGCAATTAAATTAACAACAGACAAACAAATCAATCACACAAGAGTTATCTGCAAAAAAGTGCATTAAAAAAACTTCAGCAAGATTTCAAGCATAGATTGGCAAAAATAACATCATCGATCGTAAACAGGAACAAGCATTCAGAGAACTTCTATGAAATGCAAGATGTGATAAATTAGGACCTCTATCTAAGAATATCCTTTTCCAAATAAGTACGATGTGGGAGTCAATCTGTTTTAATTTCACGTAAAATTCTTGCTTGATATTCTCCCCAGAGTTTCCATTAAGAATATCATGCCAAATCAAAAAAGAACAAGACTTAAAGTAATGCGTATGGGATAGAAGATCTTACAAACCCATCCTAGAAGCAATTCCATTATCTATGAACATTAATAGGCGAAAAACAAACACAGTAGTGTAATCGACCTGCAACATAAAGATGAGGGTTGAGTCAAAAACAAGATATTAAGCAATCTATACAGGTTGCTCAAAGGCTGAATAGGGAAAGATACCCACCACGATCCACACGTGCAACGGGTATGAACAAAGATGATAACGCTTCCAATTGATCGCAACAATGATTCTATTGGTAAAATTTGTTAAAAGAATGCTCTAATAAAACTTATCTCTCAATTTGGTAAGCACAGAAAATGGGTAAAAAAAAACTGTGACTAAAGATTCAAACAAATGTACCCAACTAAAAAGAAAGAACATACAAGGAAGAGTCCAAAGAATATCAAAGAACAAGAAGAAGTCAAATATCCGCTAATCAAGATTCAAAGAAACAGACTAAACCCCATAAAAGATTCGAACTTCAACTTAAAAAAAAAAAAAAAAAAAAAAGTAAAAACACGATGAAAAAATGCAAGCAAATGTACCCAACTAAAAATAAAAAAGATACAAGGACCAAGAGTCCAAAGAATATCGAAGAACAACAGCAAGGCAAATTCTCACTAGTCAAGATTCGAAGAAACAGCCTAAAACCCATAAAAGATTCGAACTTTAACAGAAAAAAAAAAAACTAAAAGGACAATGAAAAAATCGGATACACGCTTGTTGCCAGCATCGACAAGAAGAACCCATCGTACCTGCAAAAAACCCCCCAAGTTCCTCAGTCATCACTCCCACCATCTTAAGCTCACAGAACACACACAAAATCGAGTGCAAAGAAATAGAACTCGAACCCACCACTTGAAATCGACACCTCTGGTGGCCATAACTCGAAAAAAACCCCAGGAAAATACTAAAATTGAATCCCCATTTCGCCACCTGTTTTACACTAGAGAGGGGGGGAGGATCGGGGGTTGCAAGAGTACGGAAGAGTTGACGGGAGTATATGTGCCGTTAGGTGACGGCGTTAAATGCCAGATCCTCCACTGCTACCCTTAGTTAACTAACGTTTTGGAACGGGGAGGGGAAAAGGATGGGGTTACGTATGGGTGTTGTTTTATGCTGTAATGTCCGACGTACGGAAAGCTAAGTGAATGCCACGTGTTGGCCATCGCTGGTGCTTTTGAAGTAGGTTTGCCTAACCATTGTATTTGCCTGAGTGGCCACATGACTTTTGAGGCGATCTTCCTCATCCTATTTTTTCTCAGAATTACATCATTTAAATAAAAGAAATAACAATAATAATAAAAAGTTTGCCTTTTTCAAGAAAAAAAGAAGTCATTTTCGATTGGAATCGAATACACTTAATTTTAAAAGAAAAACACAAAAATAAAAATAAGAGCTGTGTTACTCAAGTCAATACGATACAATTCTACTTGAACTGTGCAAATTAGCGATACTCTGATTTAATTTTATATTTTATTTAATAGACAACATAATTATAAATAAAGATAAATTTAATTTATTTAAATGTATAAATAATTTACTTATAAAAATATTTAAAATAATATTAAAACTTCATTAAAAAAATTAAAATAATAATAATATAATAATTACGTTTATTGTATAGCAATAATAATATATTTATACATTTAATTTATTATTTTATAATAAATATAGAGTCAAGTTACACAATTTTAAAATTAAATCGCTTTATATATATTTTAAGTGGTAGCTGATAATATTATTCTCTATGACAAAAGATCTTTCTCTCAATTTATTTCTCAAAATCATTTCATTTCATTTATATATTTCGTTTGGCCAATTAAAATTGCATGGAGAAAATGCATAAAAAGAATCATGAGCAATCAATGCGCTTTGAGTTCACAAAAACGCATTAAATGAAGTCAATCATTGTTATGTACATGAATGAAAACGGAAGTGCATTCAATGCGCAAGATTTCTAAGGAGAAATATTACCATTAATTAACCCTTAAATATTTAAAGATCTCCAACCACAATTATAAAAATAAAAAAAAAAACCTCCAACCACGCAAAGGCAGAGCCACCCAACTTGACTTTGGCCCTTCCCCTCTTTTCATGGCTAATTATTTTAAGTGATTATTACACTTAGTTTTTTTGTTAGTATAATAAATTTATAATTTCAAATCATATATATTTTAATTTTATTTTAACCTATATAGATTTTAATTTTATTATTACCTGTAATAATTGACTCTCGATGATTGCTAGTAGTGATATTTTTATGATAAAGAAAATATTTATAGACCCACTCCTCTGATCTTGATGTTTAAGCCTTTTCTTTTACATTTATTCTGTAGTTGGAGGTGGCATCTCTGTCCAATGCCATGGAAATTCACAGGCTCATTAGAACCCAAGCTCTTGCATTTTAACAACTTCTAAACAAGCAGGGTTAACTCCATAATTATCGAAATGCTTGTACTGCATTCACTAAATTAAGAATTTGATACAGATGCTGTCAAGTCCTCCAAGTGCCATTTGCTCGTACGTAGAACAGAAAATGGAAGAGATCATTATTTTGAATGCTGGCAAGGTGATCCCCCAGAATTTATTTACTGCCTCGACTTAGCCTGAATAACATTCCCAAAAGGATTAATGATTGCCAGACTTCTGATATTTGTGTCAAATTTGCATGAATATAAATAGATAGAGAGAGAATTGGGATCTCACTAACCCCACCTTTTTACAAATGTTGGCGGTAAAAGCCTTTGCAGATCTGGTTCTTAATGCATCCCACTAAACTGTTTGCAGTATCAATACCTACCATGTAAAGATTTATGCCAAGTTGAGCCGCCAATGATGAATTTATACACACAATAGACCAAAATAGCACTGAGACAGAGAGAGGGAACCTGCAAGATAAGCACCATCGATATATCCAAGGTACTTGTTGTGGGTATGTTCTCCTGTGAAATAAACTGGACCAACTGGATCCTGTACATGGAAAAAAGAAAAAAACAAATGCAAAGATGTCTATACCTGGCACGAGGTCAACTTAAAAACAAACTATTTTCAAGTTCAGAATAATGGGGCTTCATTGGTTTCATGTACATGGAAGCTGGAAAAAAAATTAAACTCGCTTATGCTCACCCCTAATTGATCATGCTTTTTCTGGTTGTAGTTAGCCGGCCAGTTGGAGTAGCTGCCCTTGAAGAACCTGTCCATTCCCCACCTAGGCACAAGAATGGCTGTTGGCTTTGGTATGCCGTTCCCGAACATCTTTCGTAGTATTTCCATAGCCTCTGCTTGGACTTCTTCATCTGTCAATTGCTCAACTCTTCTTGATTCTTCATAAGTTACGGTCACAAACAGAATATTTGATCCTGGATACTCATTTTCCAGGTGCTGGGAAATAAATCAAGGCATTAGGCAACTACGACAAGGGGCAGAACAAACAACCTGGAATAGGATTATTATGGACGGTACTTTGGTGCAATGATTTATTACCTGCCAAAATGGATAGTAGCCACGCCTTACATGGGTATAGATAAAGAACTCAGTTCCAGGACCAGTAGGCCAGAACTTGTAAGGGAATTTCATAAATATCTTTGTGTATATGGTCATGCTGAAATCAGATATGGCAACCCTTTTCCAAAGCTGATTCATATACAATGTAAGATTAGATGATACAGTCAAGAACATCATACTAAGAAAATTGTTATGACTGATTTCCCCTTCGAATGTGACAGAGAACTTAAAACAATGAACCAAGGAAAGAACTCACTGGTAACTTGGGCTTGAACTCAATAAGGTCACTTTGGAGGACTCCAACGCTCACAGTGACGATGGCATACTTGGCATTGTAAACAGAACCATCTTCAGTTTTGATTCTGACCCCACTCTTCGCGTAGATAATCTCCCTGACTACCTTATTGAGCTTGAGCCTAGGGTCGCTCTTCAAAGAGGAAAGTGACTGCTTGGCAACATACTGAGCCAGGATCTCGATCCCTCTTGGATCACAAACGAAGTTGTTTTCGTCACCATGGTCAACGAACTCATTGCGAGGGTAAGTGTGCTTCAAGCTTGTCACTCTCGGTGGCTCTCCGTCTTCAAATTCAGTGTGATAGTAGTCGATCACTTGCTCAAGTGGAGTCATGGGGGCCCTGTTCCAACTCAGTACTACTTCTGTGAATATTCTTCAATTTAAATAATTTGAAAAACTTTATACCAACAAAATTAATAATTCCCAGGTCATTACATCTTAATTAAACGCTGAGCTGACAAAATTGAGGTGTCAACATCGGTCTTCACTTTGGAAGATAAAATTCTTGAAAACTTGGCACAGTAATCATCCCTTTCATCAGCAGCTTTATCCACGGCATCCACCAATTTTTCTGGGTAAAGTCCACCTCTGTGAAAAGAGAAAGTGACACGCTAAAGGAGAAAAGTTTTTGGAATTCCTATATGTCAAAGGTTGCATGTATGGTCTTTAAAAAGGACAACACAGTAGTCATAATATATGACGATGACTAGTTACTTACTCTTGCTTGTATGTGTTTGCTGAGATATTCCCAAAGTCGTTGAGGTAGTATCTGAGCTTGACCTTTTTGGCTATGTCCATTATTGGATTAAAAACAGGACCGCCACTGAAAACCCAGTTAGCACCCTTCTCAACTGTGTGTCCACTGAACTCAGTTTTCATCATGCGTCCTCCTATTCTTGGGGTTGCTTCCAGTATCAAGAAATCACGAATTCCGGCATCATTCAGTGTCTTTGCTGCAGAGAGGCCTGGAATTGGAAAAAAAAACAAAAAACAAAAATCCAAGAAACCCGAATCTGAACGATCTCGAAATGGCACACAAAACATATGGCTAGAAACAAGAAAATGAGAATGTGTGAAGGTTTCACAAAAATGACAACCTGACATTCCAGCTCCTATGATGATGACGGTGGGCGACGGCGAAGCCGATGAGTTGACCGGAAACAAATGGAGCAGAAGAACAAACATGGTGGCTAAAAGCTTCTCCATTTTAGTGTAGTATATTGAGCAAAAATTTAACCGAAGTTGCTTTTTTCGCCAGATCCCTTGTATTTATGCTTGAAAACTAGCTGCTTCTACTGCTTGGTAGATGAGATTGAGGTTCTACAGTGTCCCCCGTTCATAAGCAAAGTGCTCTATCCGTTAAAAAACTAATATATTTCTATATGATTTAATTTAGATATCGCAGTATCTGTTATTAATTATTATATATTATAATAATATTAATTATTTATTATCATTATATTTTATATTTTATTATTTTATAAATTATTAAAATATAATTATTATAAATAATTTTTTAGCATATTTTTAATAATTATTATTTATTATTAAATTAATTAAAATATTTAATTATATATGTTATCTCATTATATAAAATATAAATATTTCATATACGCCATTTTTTTTTATTAATATGCTTTTATTAGAATATTAAATTATTACTTTATCCGCACATATAACTCGTGTGCCCCTTTTCTCTTTAAAATAAATGTTATTATTTCGTTGAAAAATATGCTTGGAAGGAATGATGACCAAACGAATCTTAACCGAATGCAGTGGCCTATAGCCAACGGTGCTTGGCAATGCCTACCTGGAAGCAGCTCAACCAAAACGGTTCCTTGCAATGCAAAAGCTTGTATGGCTCAAACCAACTCTCACGTCTGGCTTTATACTCCCAGACATGTCAAAAGAAATGTGCTTTTGGGTGATGGGCACCTTAGTTTGAGAATACTTCTTCTTTTTTTTTTTGAAATGCTTATAAATAAGAGCAATTTTTATTGTTACTTGAGAAATCCAGGCAATCAAGATCCTAAACAGTCATTTTTAATGTTCTGTTTCAAATCTCATGGATTGTGCAATACTTAATTACAACCCTTCCCTGTACTTGTTATCGTTATGAATCACTTTACGATTGGGGTGTTGTTGACAACAGTATTTCCATACCACGAGGATCTCGCCAACAATTTTTTATAATGCCACTAGGGATGTGCTTTTTTTTTTTTTGAGTATCACATGCACATTTGTAATTATTTAATATGAGTACACTGTATTCTTGGTGGTACTTTTTCGGCGTCATCTGCCTGTCTGCAGAGCATGTTACTTTATTGGTTTCTTCAACCAATCGGTGATCGGCATCCCTTGGCGTGATTGATGCGCACACATTACAGACAAAAGGAGTAAGAATTGATAAATATAAAATACGTAATCATCGATAAAATAAGTACGTCCGAATCCAGTAATATCTAACGTTCTACGATATTTGTCTCAATTAAAGAAAAGGGAGCTCTTAAAAATACCGAGGAGGACAAAGCGAATATTTGCAAAATCTTATCTCCAATCAATGGTCGCCCCCATAGAATATAATTATTTGGTTTCAAAGGGCACCCGCTGTTACTTGTCCGTTTATTAATTATTTTTATTAAACATATTTTTTACTTTATAAATAATCCAATTCATTAAGTGGAAGGCAACAGTGAAAGGAGAGGGTTAGACAGAAAGTCAAGGGCGCTAAAGGGCATCCCTGGAGGTGAGCACATGCTCGCATGGGGCCAAGTGATGGCATTTATGAATCGCACCGGATAAGCCCGCAGATGATTCAATCATATGCAGACCACTCTGGAAGACTTTGTCTGCATGCAAAAGAGGAAGCAGGGGATTTTTTATTGTCGTGGGAGTGGATGAGCCTCTCCTTCTTTCTTCAGAGCCTCTTTATCCTTTTTCAGACCCTTGTAATTGCTCCACCTTTGGCCTTGCTTTCACTTTCCAACCGACGCTCTGATGTACGTTTGAACATGCTTCAATTTTTTGGTACTTACGATAAGAGTATTAATTTAAGTATTAATCAGAATTGAGACTCAGAAAAATCTTAGAGGTTTTTTTTTTTTTTTTCCTCTTATGGTTTTAATACATTTAGAGTTTTGGTTTTACTGTATTTTCACTAAAAATTGAATTTTAGTTGACAAATAAAAAAATATTCTCCTTACCAATATATATATATATATAACTCGATTAAAACATACCTTTGAGATGTCCTATCAGAGAGAGACTCCAATAATAGTGTATCCGAGGTGAGAAAAGAGAAACGTGATAATTGGGAATTTAATATTACAGATTGCCTTTACTTTAAAATTGGGTGGGAATTATTGCTTCCAATGTAGGCCCATTGTGATCTCTATGCACCGACAAGTTTCCTTTGTGAGATGTTCTTTAATACGGCCAGAAATAAAGTTATAATTATATGATTTTATAGCTTTTTCTTGGTTCTGATGAAATAATGAGACGCGACGCAACACAAGTCCACGAGGGATGGTAATGCCTGCTATTCCCATTAAATGACGATAAAAGTTTCAAGTACTCGCAACATCTATAATTCGTGCAGTACTTCGCAAAAAATTTTTAAGCGCTCATTCAAATAATAATAATAATAATAATTAAAAATAATAATAAATCAAACTCTTGCATGCATTTTAACATTTTTTAAGCAAGCAGAAGTAAATTTAAGAAGAAAAAACGATTAGTTGACGTTGAAATTTTTGCCCTACTTAAATTCACTAAATTGTATATATTTAATCCACCGTGAAAGAGAGTTTAGGATGACGGGTGTATCATAACAATAACGATCTGGCTCTCATATTGTATAAAAAAATATTAAATTATATAAATATACACATTACATACTCTATTAAGTTATTTTAAAAAAAAATAATAGTTTTGTGACAATTATATCAAAATTAACCTGATTTTTACTTTTATTCTGGTATTTTCCATCAAATGATTTGTATGGAAAGAATAAGTAGGAAAAACCGTGATTGCGGGTTTGGTGTATCCTACCAAGTATTTTGTGTGGAATAAGTAGGTAGGAGAGACCTCTGATTCTGATTCCGCTGTTTCCCTACAAATATTTCATGTGAAAAGAGTAGGTAACTCTAGTGTTTCATACTAAATGTTTCATGTGAAATTTCACGTGGAAAGAGTAGGCAACTCTAGTGACTCATGTCAAGTGTTTCACATGAAAAGAATAGGTAAAAGAGGCCCCTCACTCCAGATCTGGTGTTTCTCACCAAGTTCTTCATATTGAATAAGTAGATTTGATTTCCAACAAAAATGTCAATAACTTAGATGGGAGAAAATGTGATGGACATATATTTCTGATGAGGACATGGTTGATCTTACGAGTAATAAGTTGGATAAAAAGTATCCACGTGACACTGGGACGCATGTAGGACTTCTTCCTTCTTCATGCCTTCTACGATTTACAAACATTGCCCAAGCCCTCTCTAAGTGCCAACAATTATCGAGGATCGAAATCTCGATTGCCAGCACTCAAATCTTTAATGAACAAATAAAAATTTAATTTGAAAGTTTCTTTCAATTCCATTTGCTTCGTATAAAAACGACCGAAAAACAAAACTACGTGAAATGCTCGGAATTACTAGATCGAGAATTCGAGGTAACTGTATTACGTGTCTACCAAGAAACAAATTAATCAGCAAATTGATTGGCAAATTACAGTCTCAAAGTTGACATTGGTTACCATCACTTCACCCCACCCTCCAAGAAATTGCCGTATTGCTTCAAGCAATGTCATATGGGCAAAGCCGAGATTAGACAATGTTTCGCAACTGGTGTTGGGAAATCTGAGCCAAGGTGTTGGATCCAGTCCATAGAGTACAGTGGTTACAATTATAGGTTCGACTGATTGCCCATTAAGACTAACTTGGGTGCGACTTTGGGTTTAGTTATTGGGCCAGCCGAGGGAGTGGTTAGGCTTAGTCAGGCCTGGTGTTCAGCAGAATGGAACGGAATCGGAGTGTTGAGCTGGTCTCGGTCCAATAAAATCAAGTATGCTCCACAAATTTTAGTAATAGAGTAAAACTCCTAATTTCAAGTATAGTATTTGATTCTTAATTTGTATAAATTAAAATAAATAAATAAAATATGCTTAAAAAATTTTAATTGTGCCAACAAATAGTCCTTTAAATTAGTAAATTACTACGCACTTAATTATTGCTAAGTCGCCTCATTAATGTCTCTGATTTCGCTCTGTTACGCTTCCTAAATTGCTTATGAGATGCCATTCATCTCGCAAAGCAAACACAGCTTTCGAGTCGAAAGCCCTCAAGAGTTAAAAAAAGCAGTTACTGTCCAAAGCAAGCATTGCGTCCACCCGATGGACGGCTGTGAAGAGAGGGAGGGAGGGATTTCGCTGCTTTGCTAGGGACCAATAGATTGGTAGGTCCAGTGGCTTTTGAAGGGCCATCAATCTATCTGATCATCGAGAGCATTTCTTGGGTTTCACTCAAAGCTGCTAATTTCAGGCATCATCCTCTTTGCCCGAGCTTTTGAATGCACAATCAGTTGCACATAGCACGCGCAGCGGCCAACTTCCCTAGTCACAGTGGCTAGGCGTCTTTTGCTGCAATGGAATCTTGCTGGTATTTCTTTATTGATGGTCACGCCTAACGCTTTTGTCTCCTTGAACTTTAGCGGGAATGAGAATAAACTTTAACGCCCGATTATTGTAATTGAACCAGACAAAAGAAAACTCGGGATTTTGCTTTAGATTTAATCAGGCAAAGAAGCTGAAGAAGCAAGTCTTAAGGGCCCGAGTAATTCAATCCACGGCTTCATTAAAATGTGTTTCATAGTTGGACAACGATATCAAATTTCAGGACTTTCATTTATAAAAAGGACCAGACACCGCCAAGGTCACAAAAACTAAACATTGAATAATTTTAACCAATCATCTTGTGCAATGCAACCACTTCTTCTTCAATCAGCCATAGTCCAAGTCATGTCGTTCTCAAAGATCCAGTGGCAAACTTCAATTAGCCCGGGTCCGGATCCAAGTGCTACGAAGGCGCTATGATCCCGGCTCCAAGCTGACGTGTCAAGGTGACAGATTGCAACCCCATGATTAATCTTTGCTTTGCTTTCAACATCAAGAATATCCACCCCGTAAACCCTGACTTTGGGCACTGAGTGGCAATAATACAGTAGGTACGGGTACAGGCTCTGGTGACACGACACGGATTTGGTCACACCCCCACCGTTGATGCCATTGACTGACCCGACCATGACGTTGCCCTTAGACCCATTAACGTTTTCGGTTGTCCTGACCGACACATTGTGGCCCAAGACCGAGACGGCGAAGTCGATCATGTCCTCGACCGAGCCAACGCATCGCTTTGTCTCGCCCGGGCTGGGAGCTCTCTCGCACTCAGCCAACGCGTTCACAATCACGCGCTCCATGGTTGAGTCCTCTGGCGCATGGAATATTTCCTTGAGCTCGGGAAGACGCGGGATTGAGAATGGTAATTTTGAGACAATGGACCTTGGCAAAAACGACCTTTTAGGCATTTTGTCAACAATGTCGGGCATCGCCATTACATTTCCTTCCTTCAACATAGATTCCCTGAAAAATTTGCCGGGCTCCACCCACCTGTTATTGGCAGAATTGCCCCTTCTACGTGTAGATGATTGAGTTAATTTAGTACTACTTGCTTTACTGTAACCAGAAAAGGAGACACCTTTATCAATATAGTCCTTGAATGATCGATCAGGACTATAAGTTTTGAATCCAACGGTGGTCATCCCCTTCGATCCCTTGCCGTATTCCTTGAAAGTATCGTTCCCAGGATTAAATGTCTTCCCATAATTTGTGAAACTCACTTTCCCTGCATTTGAATTCCTGGCATAAGATTGAAACGTATCTTGACCAACATTGGCTTCATTCCTGTAGCTTGAAAAGCTGTCAGTTCCAGAATGTCCACCAGCGCCATAACTCTTGAAATTGTTACGTGGGTTGTTACCTGAATTGCCATAAGTTGTGAAAGTATCAGTAGCCCCATTACCTAATTCACCATAACCTTTAAATGTAGAGTCAATTATGTTTGAATCTTGGCTGTATGTTCCAAACTCTGACGGGACCCCATTTCCTCTCTTGCCATAGCTAGTGAATGTCTCGGCGCCAGCATTTGTCTCAGCGCCGTAGCTTGAAAAAGAGCGCTTGTGGTTATTGCCGTCGGAGTCATAGGTGGTGAATCGGAGGCCTGGGACATTGACACGATGGTCATAGTTATTGAACTCGCCGGAGCCGCCACTTGCACCGGTGCCATAGTTACCAAATGTCGCATTGGCCACGTTTGCATCAGTTGCATAGTTTGTGAATCCTTCACTATGGCCAGATGAATCCCGGCTGTACTTAATGAAAAACTCCGCCACCGAGTTCAACCCATTGGAGTAGTTCTTGAATGAGTCGGTCCCGCCGCGTCTAGATTGGCCATAGTTTGAAAAGTGCTCGTTGGAATATGCAGCAAAGTTGGCATCTTGGTCATGTTTGGCCAATTTTGGTTTTGAGTCAAAGCAGCAGAACAAGTTGGCCAAGTAGCAGAAGGAGTCAAAGTGTGAGGAGAGTGAGTTTTGGGCTGCGAGTTTGGCGAGGAAGGCTGAGTCGACGGCGCTCAAAGGAGATGCTTTGGAGAGGAGAAATGGCGGCTTTGGGAGGCTGTTGGAGATGTGATTGTTCCAGAAACGAATTAGAGACGTTCTAGGTGAAAAGGGATTTGTTTGTTCTGCTGATTGGTCTTGTTTGGGCACAATATTACTTGTAGTTGCAAAGGAAACCTGCATTAATTAATGACAAAAAAACAAGATAATTGAATAACTAGACAGAAGAGTACATCCATGTCAAAACAGAATGGTCGTTGCCATTAATTTGAGGGGAAAGCGAACAAAATTATAAAATGAGTAAGAAAAATATGAGAGGGAAGGCAAAGACAAGAGGGGTCAACCTTGAAAGATGAGACATATGAGAAGAGCAACACGAAGAGGACGCCCAAATGAGTGAATTTTCCAGCCATTGGTTGCCGCATGCGTGCTTGCATAAGTGGCCGCTTGGATGTGGAAGCAGAGAGATGGAAAATGTATATATACTTCTTTGGCGACTATTAAAAAAAAAAAAAAAAGCATGTTATATAATTTTTGGAAAAAGAAGCTTTCTTTTTGACAAGTTTGCTCGACAAGGTTGGTCCCCTGTAATCTATTTGGAATTGGCAAAACGGTGCCCCCAGTAATCCCCAATTACCTTGGCAGAAGCATCACAGCAACTCGCTTCATAGTGACACAAGGAAAAGGGTGTAAAAGACAAGCTCAAGTTTCCAATTGATGAATGTCTAAAAAATCATCCGAATCGTGATAAAATATATGATTTAGCCTAACACTTTGTTTGGGCTGAATGAGAACCTAGGGAGAGAAAAAGGTGAAGAAAGAAAAGAAAAGAAAAGAAAATGTACCTTATTCGGAATGATTTTGATCTTAAGGTCAAAAGATTGGTAGTTCTTATTGTTATATGTGATGATGCTCACCGTAAAATTACCGGTTGTGTCAAACATTACCAAAATTATGTCAATGTTAATGTTATAAATATTGATATTGTTTTTGGATACCTTGATACTTAAGGCAAGAAAGCATAAGGACCTAGTAATCTTATTATTACGCTTCATACTGCGATCGAAAAAAAACATAAAAGACCAACCCCCAATCCAAAAAACAGAAGAACCACACTCAGTCCGTAACATGTAGCCGTAGACCTAGTCACATACCATGCTAAGACCTACAGCCTACATAAATTGTGTAAAAAAACAAAACAAAACAGCTTCATTATATGGATAGCAACTTAAAGTATTGTTTATATTGCATAACTCTAATTATTAAATACATATTTATAGTTGTTGTTATTAATTAGAATAATATATTAAAAAATTAAAATTGTACAATCAAATGATTATAACTCTGTGTGTGTGTGTGTGTGTGTGTGTGTGTAAGTCAAAGCTTATAAAATCTGTTAAATACTCCTCGTTTCAACTAACCTTTCCAAAAATGAAACAGAAATATTTGAGTGGGTGAAATTGTAGAATTACTCTTTCGGTCTAAGGACTGGCTATTGCTTACATCTCCGACGACGAAATGGCAATGTGCCTCGGGACAAGTCTGATATTAAGAGTTGGGAGAACTAAATTTATTGTGGGTTTTTAATAAGTTAAAATATAGTTTTTAATTTTTTTAAATATAATGTTAAATTTTTTATTTTTTTTCAATTCAATTACTATAAACAAACATTATAAATTTTTTAAAAATATAATTCTCTTAAAAAATAAATTAAATACTATATTTGATAATTAATATATGAAAATTATTATTATTACATATTTGTATACATTTATTATTTTTTAATAAAAGGTAAAGTATTAGAGGATGTATTTTAATCACCAATACATATTTTTACACATTGACTTCAATTCCATCACATTTAAAAAAAATTAATAAAAAATCTGAAATTATATTGAACAAATTAGAAAGGTTGATTTTATTTTTTAAAATTTTTTGACTTATCCCTAACAATAACTAAACGATAATTTATAGGGCTGAACAAGGAATGAAACCTGGAAAATCGTGGTCTATGTTATGGGCAGCAGTAGATCAAGATCATTTACTATTAGTTGTTCAGTGAGATTCTTGCCCCCCGGGACACCATAGGTTATGCCTGAGAAAAACAAGGATCAAAGTAGCGCAATGGTTGAGTAGATTCCTCATCTCCGCGAATCTCAAAACAGTAATTAGATACCTTAATTCATGAGATTATCGAAGACGCAAGAAAAAGACAAAAGCATATAAAGAAAAAACAATCGGTTAAAGAAAGTAAAGCTGTCAGTAGTAGTTAAAGTAGAAACAGCAAGACAAAACCTCAAAAGCGCAAATGCATCGTTTTTGGCAGCATGGACTTGACGTCCGATGTGGCCTACATCATTTGATTTGAATTGGATCGTCTGATATTACTGTGTATTTTAATTATGTCGTAACTCAGAAGGCCGTGGACCAACAAGTAAGCCTATGGTCTCTGCGTGGGACTTCCCCGAGGGTTTTCTCCCAAGTCCCAACAATTCAATCAACCTCAATGGTCTTTTGAATCCCTTCCCTCGCCAGAGTAGGATTTTGTCTGTGTGACATCGCCCAGATGATTAATTTACGGAAACTTCTATTTGCCAACGCCAGTAATGTTTTACAGAGTGAATGTCAGAGAAAAAAAACATACATTATGCCCCTAATCCAGTGCCATTTCACGGGGTCCACCTGCGACGAGGAGGATAGGTCCAAAGCATACTTCTTTTGTCTGCCACCAGTGTCCGAGTACGACTACAGGCCACTTTTTGAATTTTATTATTTTTTTATAATTGAATTTCTGCTTATATGAAAACTGAAAACAATTCCATCTTACGCAATTTTCCTCTTACTTCAAAGGAAAGAGAGAGTTCTCATTTTATGGAATTGGGTTTTTGCTCCAACATCAGTTTCATACCCTGTTAGAGAAAATTATAGCTGTCTGCAGTACAATCCGTAGCAGTCTGAAAAACAAAAAAAAAAACAAAAAAAAAAACATTATAAATCGTAAAGGCCCATCATTTTGAATTCATAGATGGCACATATGAGGCCCAAATCTGACCTTGAAAAAAGGCATCTTCGCTACGTATCAGCCAAAACGATTGATGATGCGGATAAAAAATCTATTTTATTAATTACTTTTATTAAACATTGTTTTTCTGTCTAGATGTTTCTGTCTTTTGCCCTCTCCGCGTCCACCGTCCACCTTTTGGGCACATGTGGTCCTTTCAACTGAGATACTTTGTTTTCAAGCGAGAAATCTGCATCGGCCACATGGGTATAAGCTGACAAAAACTTATAAGAGCAGTATTAGGCGGCCGAAAAACACATATAGGCACTAATATGTAAGTGACAAAAGAAAAGTAATATGATAATTTTATTATATTTGATTTATTTTATTTATAAAATTAATTAAAATATTATTAATTTATATTTTATTATTATTATCCTAGTATTTTAGAAATTTTTTTTCTTTCTTTTTGTCGCTTTTTAGGAAGACTTGAGCGTGAAGTTGAGTTTAACCCAAATCTCTTTTGTTTTCCAAACCGTGACAAGCACTCGTGTCCGTACCACCTATTGGACTTCTAATGTGAAATCAAGATAATTTCTCCGTGATTTATGGGAAATCAGCCCCATAAGTCAATTAGATTATATCGAGTCTCTGTTTGGGTTAAAACTAGAGACGGGTTTGTCTTTCTTTCTTTGTTTTTTTTTTTTCTAAAAATTACTATCTTTCCTAGGTTTCATATTTTTACGGTTGATTTTTTTTGGAAAATAAAAAAAAAAATTTCCTATAGCTTAGATTTTATTTTATTTAAAAAAAAAAAAAGGTGAATCACTTGGGTTGACGCGCTCCTCGGTTTACTGTTACAATATTTAACTAGAAAAGCCAATTAAATTTCTTTTTGCGACTTTTAGTGAAGTTAGCAAACGACGCTGAACTACAATTGGCACTGAGTATAACTAGAAAAATGCATCTCGGAATTAATTCCCTAACTACATGGGGGCCTATTTGAGTTAGAGAAATTACCGAATCCAAATTAATAATAAGATTTTGCTTTTTCATAAAATAATCGATACTGTTTTTCCAGATGTTCCTAATTTAGTAATTTCTTAATCTAGAACAGTTTATGGTACAGTTTCAAATTGGCATAACTATTCTCATTTCAAATGATAACAAAAAAAGAGAAAAAAAAACAAAATGTTTAGATAAATACAAATTAGTCACACATGATAAGACGTGTAGATTGGGGTCCTTTTAAATTTATGATAAATGTTAGAGGCTTCTGCAAAAGAGGGACAAGGGGGGGCCAACAAAAAGGGACGAGGGCACATCCAATTTAATGCATTTCACATCTCTCAGTCGTCCGTCTGAACTAAGAGCCACCAACGGACGATATGTTTCCGCTGTGGTCCCCTTTAAATTAAATCGGATCCATTTCTCTTTTAGCAACGGCAGCACTGAACCTGCCAAGGACAATTAATGCGGCGTTTGGCAGAGACCGCAGTAGGTTGTAATTTAGCCGTTTTGCTTTTGACATTGCCCGCCTGCCCCCTTGGTTACGTTTTATGGTAATTTGTCTCTGTGTTTTGTAATTTTACGGGAATCTTTTCTTGCGTGCATCAGCGTGCATACGTGTGCACACGTAAGATTTAATAATGCCTCTACATTCAGTTTCTCTTTTTATTCCTCGTCAATTTACGCTGTTTACAAATTTATTATATTAAACAACATATATATATTTTTATTATTATTTTAATTAAATTTCATTTAAAATTTCTCACGTGTAAAATTAAATTAATTATTACATTAATTTAACTAATTTCTTAAGTAAATTAAATTAAAAATTGCCTAAACTTTATTCTTCATATTTATCAAGTTGTCGTAGTTAGATACATGAAAATTTTGATGATAAAAATTTTGTTCCTTTTTTTTTTTGGTCAAATAATGTTTTCTCCTTAAATGTCAAGATTAATATTAACTTTTACCTAACAAAGTGTCTGCGCGTACACTCTAATGTTTAAAACGATGCCAATATGCTCGTTAAGTGTCTCAATATATGGACAGGACAGTTCACAATTATAGCGAATATTCCTCGTTCTGGACTTCACCACAAACACTAGACGGTGGGTTTGAAACAAAATCACCCAAGTTGGAAAAAAAAAAGTGGCCGGTGGCACCGCGGGCCTTTTTTTTTGTTTTTCTTGTTTTTTGGACAGGAAGAGTCTCGTTTGGATTAGTCAAGAGTCAACGTACAGAAACTCGCTTGGGTGTCTCTTGGAAACTTGAACGGCCACGCCTCTGGATCTGCGGACAGTGACTCGTAGGAAGTCACTGGCTAACACGTAATAGAGCAGCCCAGAACGGACGGACCATTAATATATATGTGTCTCTCCGGCCTCTGTCTAATTACCTGCCTCCTCCTATCCTTTGGCAAGTAGAATAGCCACAGCTGCTTCCTGTGTCATTCCCTCTCGTATACATCCTATACGTTAAACGAATTCAAGCCCTGCCCATTTCATGAAGATGGACGCAAATAACATTTTGAACTGAAGCCATATATTTGTGTTTATATATATATATATGTATATATATTCTGCTTCCTTTTTTGGGGTGGCCAATTTAATTAATTGGTGAAGGAAAACGTTAAGAGGAATTTATAGCAAAGGATGAAGAAGAGCAGGGGTGATTCATCATCCCCAAAACTTGACCGAAAAATGGCGGAGAGGGACCGCAGGAATCGCATGAAGGACTTATGCTTCAAGCTCTCTTCTCTTATTCCTCCCCATCGCTTCAAATCTTCTAACAAGGTACCGCTCTCTGTCCTTAGTTGGCTGTACCACAGTAGTTTAGTGATTTTTAATGATTTGCATTTCAGGAAATGTTATCACAACAAGCTCAACTTGACCGTGCTGTCTCCTACATAAAGCAACAGAAAGAGAGAATAGAGCAATTAAACAAGATAAAGGAAGAGGCAATGAGGGCAGCAAGAGGAACGGATGACAGGACTTCAGTTGACAGTATGCTGGTTGGCTTCAGAATGCCAATTGTTGAACTAAGGGACATGGAATCCACCATAGAAGTGGTGGTGGTTAGTGGATTGAACAAGAACTTCATGCTTTATGAAGTTATTAGCATTCTTCAGGAAGAAGGAGCAGACGTTGTGAGTGCTAGCTATGCAAACGTAGGTGACAAGATTGTACACACCATCCATGCTCAGGTGATATTAGTGAGTTAAATCGACTTAATTATATTATCCTTCGTGTATAGTTTTTAGCCCCATCAAGCTTGATGTGCAAATTAATTAATAAGTATACATTTCTGTGCAGGTTAGAATTTCCAGAGTTGGTGTAGAGACTACAAGGGTGTATCAGAGAATTCAGGAGCTCATTAATTGATTGATTCCGTAGTTCCTTCACCAAATGAAATGGATCTTGATGAAGAGGCTTATTGTGTGGAAGGATTTAGAATGTGATTTTCCTTCTTCTTGTTCTTGTTTTTTTTTTTTACTTCCACGAGTCTGAAAATGGTCACATAATATGCCGGTAGCTTGTAAAGATGTCTGTGATCTTGTGATATTGGTATGGGAAATGATAGCGGGATTGAGAAACAAGTCACAGCCGAGACGTAGGGTTCATAGCTGCGTCATGACGAGGTTATTTGTGAATAAAATAATTTTTTTTGGTAATTTTCTTAAATTAGGTAATGTAAAAAAATTATATAATATGCAAATAAATTAAATTATCTAGAGTTTTTGTGTATAATATTTTTACTATTTTTATATTTTATTAATCTTAATGTATATTTAAGTAATTTTTATAAAAAAAATAAATTATTATTTAAATTTAAATAATAATATCGCGATGCCATTCTGTATTAGGCCCAAGTCTATTTTATAATAATGCGACTCGTGTAGGACTTTCACGTGTTTGTTACTTGCCGGCACCAGCCTTTGCTGACTTGTCAAGCGGTGATCAGTCCGTGGACTCGTCGTTGATGCACGAGCAAAATCAATGTTTCGGACCATTTTAACTGCGCTAGTTAACTACAGACTGCGTAGTTTCAGAGAATGGTCGGAATTAATTAATGCACGTGCAGATATAATACATCTCAGATGCCAACTACTTTTTTATTTGATAATTTTTTATTACCGTATCTATAATTATTACCATGTGGGTAATTATGTCCTAATCATCATTTTCTGAATAATAGAGCGGATCTTGGTACTGCTGAGCCACATTTACACAGTTGACGTCCAAAATATTGGGGACCATATAATAGAGAAGGACATATTGTTCATATTAACCCAAAAATTCGGGTATGTTAAAATTAGTTTCAAATTTTTATAATTAAAATTTTAACTTTTTTTTGAATATCTTTATTTAAGTTATATATCTTTTATATTAATTTTAAATTAGTTATTTTTTAAAATATAATTGCATCATTAATATTTTTGTTTAATTAATATATATATTTTAATAATTTTGACTATTTTTTTATTTAAAATAATTTTTGTAAAAAATTGAAATTTAAATAAAAATATAAAAATATTTAACATCTAATTATAAAAATTTATAAAAAAATTGATTTTTTTTTTTTTTGGGCCCTCTCCCTCTTTTTGTTTGTTTTTTTTTTTTTTTTTGCCTTCGAAGTCCCAACCTTATATTTTTGTAGATAAGTGGGGAGAAAGCTTGAAGATCCAAGAAGCGGTCTCTGTCCTCTGCATGTAATACAAAGGGTCCAGTTAACGAGATCCAGACAAATTGGATCGTAGCAAGTCATTAGAAACATTGGTATTTTGAATCGTCTGAACAAAAATGACAGTCAACGACTCCCCCCAAGAATAGAAGAGGATGATGATAGATCTTTTCTTTTCCTTTTCTCTTTTTTTTTTTTTGGGTCCACTTTCCCGAACAGATACAGGAGAAGACAAAAAAAATTGAGCTGTGCATGCCCCGATCAATCCGTGAATCTTATTGAATGACGCAACCATTTTCTCTGTGTTAATGGTTTTCTCACACATGAAAAATATGCTGCGTACGACCAATGAATTATCTCTTGGTGGCCGGGAGCGGCTGCGCGGGGATGTTTTTCTTTTCAGAGCAGTTCTGAACTTTTGAACACAGTGAGCAATCTGATTTTGAGATTGAAACTAAAGAAGATGGCGTGTTAGAAAAAGAAAAATCTAGTACAGTCAATAGTTCAAGCTGTATGTACAGTTGCATGAACCTACAAGTTTATATCTGGGTCACTTGTCCAAATTTATCTCGTTATTAAAACTGGCCAAGCATAATAAAATTCATTTCATTAATTTAAAAAAAAAAAAAAGTTCCTTGTCCGTTTAAAAGACATTTCTAATCCACTCCCTGGTATTGGAAAGTGACTGCTCTCTCGCCTCCTGCAACGGGTCTATTCTCCTCCATCAACGAGTTGATCTGGAAGGATATTTATTCACATCCTCGACGCTCAAGCCTCCTCCTTCCATTGATTAACATGTTGATCTTCGTACGAGTCCTCTGCTTCCATACAGAAAGAAAAGACCGGGGATTGTTTTTTTCTTTTATCTCTTCAAGAGTGTATCAGACTTTTTTTTTTTTAAATTAAAATTAAAAAGAGGTGCTTCCCTAATCGTACTTGTAGGCTATAAATGAGGGTTATCTATTGTAATTTATATTTAATTTTTAAAAAAATTTATTATTTAAATATTATTACATTAAAATAAATTTCTCTTATACTTAATTTTAATATTAACGAATTTAAAATTTAATATTACTTAATTTAATCATAATTTTCATTATTAAGAAACAAAAAATAATATAAAAATTTAAATTAATATAAAAATAAATAATATTAAATTATTAATTAAACTATTATTTCAATTTAAAAAATATATTAAATAAAATATGAAGAATTTACATTCCACATTTCATTCAAACACACACATAAATAAAAAAAATAGGAAAGAGGCAAAAAAAAATTTATTTTACGCAAATATCTAGCATCCGTATGTCACATCCAAATCAATCCAATTGTCGGGCTATGGAAAGTGAAGTACACATCATGTATATATTCATTCGATAATGAAGAATAAAACCAAATAGCGTTTAGTAGCCTCATCTTTACGCTGGGATGAGGTGTCTGGAATTTCTAAATTTTTTTAAAATTTTAAAATAATTTTATAATTTTAATTTTCGTTTGATATTAATATTTTTTAGAATGAAATTTAATCAAATTATTAAATATAATATTTGACTTAACAAAATATAAATGAAAAAACAAAAAATACGTATTTGTCTATGTTCCCAATTATTCTATCTCTTTCTTCTCCTTTGGCTGCTTTCTCCACACAACAACAGTACAATTCCCAACAGAGTAGCAAATTCAAAAGAATCGTCTAAGTATCAATGGATTACATTTGGGTTATTTCGTGGAAAAAAATACAAAAAAGTCCTATTGGTAGAAAACTGTTAAAATATAATATATAGTTTATATTTTAAATATTATTTGATAATTTATATTTTTAAATAAAATAAAATTTTAATATAATATTATATTTTTATTATCAAATAATTATAAATTTAAATTTTATTATTTTTATATTTAATTATAAATTAAAATCGACCCAATTGGGCCTTTTTTATTGAATTTTTGAATAAGAGCGTGTTAAAATATAATATATATTAAATTTTACTTAACAATTATTTATATTTTTAAATAAAACAATTTTTTGTAAGATTTTTTTCGAATATTTTTTCAATTTCTTTCGTTTTTTCTTTTTTAAAAAAATTATTCTCATCGTTGTTAATAGAAAATTTAGAAAGTGCTTTTCTTTAATTTTTTTTCTTTTCTAAAAATTAGATTTAGATAAAAGAACAACAACAACAACAACAACAATAATAATCATCATAATCATAACAAAAATAATTTGGGGAGAGGAGGTGACGGAGAAGCATGCCCATATTTGGTTCCATGAGGTCCAAATCGAAGCGAAGAAGGACGAGGAATCCAACATCATGTTCATCGATTTTTTTCCAAGTCATGTTCTTCAACGATTTTTTTTCAGAAAAGACTAACAAGCACTGAAGGTTCTATGCCTTTTTTTTTTTTTTTTTCTTTCTTTCTTTCTTATATCTTAGAATCTTTTTATGATATTCCATCCGTCTACTTCCTAATTCTCATAATTGATTTTAATTTTTCTCGTATTTCTTTTAAAATTATCAACCCTGATCATCTTATGATTCTCCCCTTTTTTGGGACTAATTTTCTCTCTCTTCTCTTGTATAGGGATAGAGATTGGGGATTGGTCTTGAGAGAGAAAGAGACATTGTGTTTTGGGCTATGAGCCCTAGACACAGAATACAGAATCTGGTTTACTGTTGTTGTGTGAAAATAATAATAATAATAATAATAATAAACAAATTGAAATATCTCTCCACTTGCGATGCCACTGGCACGCACTGACGCACACACACGCCCGTCCTCTCTCTCTCTCTTTCTCACGCAACGCCATTCTCTCTTGGGCCGACCTGTGGCTTCCCAAATATCAATTTCAATCTCTTTCTGCATATCTTGAAATCATATATATTGGCAAGAAGGAGGAGGAGGAGGAGGAGGAGGAGGAGGAGGAGAAGAGGATGGGGGTGGTGACAATAGACGGATCGACGGTGGTGGCCTTCGTGAAGGACGAGGAACAATTCAAGAAGAGCGTGGACGAGGCGTTCGCCAGCCTCGACGCCAACAAGGACGGAGTTTTGTCCCGTTCGGAGCTCCGAAAGGCCTTGGAGGGCATGCGCCTGATCGAAACCCACTTCGGGGTCGACGTGGCCACTCCTCCGGAGCAGCTCACCCAGCTGTACGATTCCATCTTTGAGAAGTTCGACTGTGACAAGAGCGGGACCATCGATCTCGAAGAGTTCCGGTCGGAGATGAAGAAGATCTTGCTCGCTATCGCTGATGGCCTAGGTTCCTGTCCGATTCAGATGGCTATTGACGACGAGGTTGACCCCCAGCACACCGATTTCCTCAAGCAAGCCGCTGATCTCGAGGCCTCTAAGGTTTAATTATCGTTTTCCTTTTTTTTTTTTTCTCAATTTAATAAATAACTAAATAAATCCTCAATGGAGCCGGTCCATCGTTTCCGGCTGGACCATTCTGTGTGTGTGGTTTGTATTTTATTTTTATTTTTATTTTCTCGCCCCTACTAGACCAAAATGAACTGATGAATATTATAAATATAAGACTTTGATCTTGATGTTGTTTTATGTTTATAAATATGATTAGATTTTGATTTCCATTGAAACCCAGGTCTTAACTACCTTTACCTATCTACTGTTGCACCCCAGATAAAAATAAAATTAAAAAAATGAAAAAAAAATCAAAGATATTAGGCCCACGGCCATTTGAAGACTGGCCAAGAACAGATCGAATCAATTGGGCCGGCCCGGATGTAAAATTATGCCTAAAGTTCTTGCCATAAGAAGTTTAGATTGTTTTAAATTGGTTTTTTTTTTTTTTTGGAGATTAATTTTTTACTTTTTTAGATTTCATTAAAACTTGCACCATACAACTAGTAAACTTCAATCCCACGAATCATTTCTATCTCATTCAACAGATTTGAAGCTAGACATTCCATTTAAAAATTGGAATTCTTATTTATCAAATGTCTCGTGATAATTGGGCAATTAGAACTTCTGGTTTGGTGGTGAAATTAGACTTCTGACCGGTGATATTTTCGGATGTTACTGATGTTAATTTCTTTATTTCCCAACCCAAAACAAGTGTAATTCTCCTCAGTCATAAATTCCCCAACCTCATATCTCCATCTTGCCATTTAAACATGCTACGTATCCTATCCTATGAAACATCATAAGCTCCACTATACATCTGGTACATCATTGCTAATAAACGTCAATATCGGAGATAGATTAACTTAATTTGGAATATTATTACGTAGTAACATATATATAATAATAACAAAAAAAAATGTGACAGTAATTTTTATTAAATTAAATTAAATATAATTATTTTATATTTTGTATTGTTATTATATTAATTTTAAAATATTGTTATTTAATATTTGTTTTATATTTATTTTATCATAAGTAATTTGGTGAGTAGGAAAAGGGTTGCCGGACACAAAATCATAGAAGCGGTCAACGCCTTAAAGGTGACGAGACGAGGAGAGTAGGAAGGAAATAAATAAGTACTATACTATATGCTCCATATATAAATACTGTTGCGGAAAAGTAAGCAGGAAATAAAGTCCGAGGAAACACAAGAAAGAGCAGGTCGGGAGAAGGAGGCCGTTGCATGTGTCTGCATGGCCGATTTGCAGGTGGAAGAAGAGTAGAGAAAGATCAACACCACCGCTACACTCACACTCACACTCACACTCAACCTCCCTTAAAATTCAACACAATAATACCCATAATTTGTATGTACAGATATGTATCACACTCACAGACGCATATAATTAACACAGTCACCACGAACCCCCCATTTGTTTTGATTACCTTTTACACAACAACAAAACAGAGTTTATAGAAGCAGAAAGATCAAATCTTTCTCTTTTTCTTTCAATTCTCTTTCCCTGCGTTTCTTTTAAATGTTGCCCGGAAGAACAACGGGAGGTAAAGAGTATAACCCAATTCGATAGAAGGGTCAATTTGTTGTGGGGAGATGGAGAGCAGGGAGGTTGGGCGGTTGGAATCAAGGAAAGCTAGGATCTTTGTGGAGAAAGAAGTAAAAAAACAAAAAAAGGGAATAGTGAAGGAAAGTGGTGATGGGTTTGTGAGAGCAGATCAGATTGATCTCAAGAGTTTAGATGAGCAACTGGAAAGGCATCTCAGCAAGGTATGGACCATGGACAAGAACAAGAGGAACGATGATGATGGCAATGCTAATCTCACGGCTGCTGCTTCTGCCACCGCCCCCATCACCAACTCCGTCAAGAAAGAGAGGCAGGAGTGGGAGATCGAGCCGCCAAACTCATCATCAAGAGCGTCCTTGCACGTGGCACCTTCGGTACTCTCCACCGTGGCATCTATGATGGCCAGGATGTCGCCGGTCAGTCACCCCATTCCCGTTTTAGCCTCTCTCTCTCTCTCTCTCTCTCTCTCTCTCTAAATTTCTTTTAAGGCTTTTGACTTCGTAATAATTGTTACCCTTAATTTTTGTTTTTTTGGCATAATTTTTACTCTTCTCTCAGGTGTCAACCTGCTAAATTAAGCAATGGACTTATGATGACTGTTTTCAAGGTTTGTGTAGGTGGAATTGTTGAATACCCATTATATTATCTTTTTTTTTCTCTGTCTATTTTCTATTTTCTTTTTATTATTATTTTTATATATAATGACTGTGGATCTCTTAACTATTAGCTTTTTCATTTATACCTGTTGGTTCAAATCAGAGAGTTATAGTTGGATCTCTTGCAGTCTTGGGAAATTAAAGTTTCTTTTTTATTCTTTTATTCTTCATTCTTTTCTTGTGTCCATGTAATTGATTACCACTTAGGGGCTCAGGCAATGTGGAGAAGAGGGCATCTAGTTTGTACTGTTAATATTGTTGTTCTGATAATTTGGTGAAGGGGGTTGATGTCATGATATCCGTGATTGACCCTTGTAGAGTTGATGTTATGACATCTGTGATTCCTACACGAGGTTGGGTTGATATTGCCAGTTACAGCATTAACTGGATGGTGGTGGTTTTGTACATCCAAACTTTCATATGATCCCAGCTGTAGTTAGTGCCTTCCTGATAAAGAAAGAAAAGAAAAGCAATATATGGGTGTGGTTGCTGGAAATGCTGATAATTGTGACATCATTTGCGATAATAGTTTGTGGATATCTCTGTGTCTATCCTGAGCAGTTGAGCCTCATCAAGGAAGTGGTTTGACCTGGTTTCTACTAACAGTAGTTTTGTGCTTATTGATCCTCAGTTAAGCTGCTTGACTGGGGTGAAGAGGGCCACAGGTCTGAAGCTGAGATTGCTCCCTTGAGGGCGGCTTTTTCACAAGAAGTTACAGTTTGGCATAAGCTTGATCATCCCATTGTTACTAAGGTTGCTCTCTTATTTTGCAGTCTTGCAATTAGCTCATAATTGTTTCTTCAATGTTTGAACAATTGTGTGTTTTGGCTTCTAAGGGGGGGGGATTGTAAATGCTTGGACTTACTTGCTTTGGTTCTAAGCTGCATAAGTGGCTTCTTCATTGTTGTGTTTTTAATAAACTACAATGGTACAGGTCTCTTGGTAAATAGATATCTGATTCCGGTCTTTTTAATGCAGTTTGTAGGGGCGACAATGGTCTCTTCAGGGCTACAGATACAAGCTGAAAATGGTCAAATTTGCATGCCAAGTAATGTGTGTTTTGTTGTTGTTGAATATCTTGAAGGTGGTGCTCTGAAATCTTTCCTCATAAAGAACAGGAGGCGGAAGTTAGCTTTCAGAGTTGTTGTCCAGCTGGCTCTTGATCTTGCTAGAGGGCATGCCATATTTGCATCCGTGTTGTTCTTGATTAGTTTTCAAAATGGTATTACAGATTTACTTTTAGGATTGGTCCTTGCTACTCTGCGAACCCAAGCATTGAGAATGAATATTGACTCAAATTTGTAGGCCAAGTTACCTTCATTCCCAGAAGATTGTCCACAGGGATGTGAAAACAGAGAACATGCTATTGGACAAGAAATGCACTGTGAAAATTGCTGATTTTGGCGTTGCTCCTGTTGAGGCCTCAAATCCCAATGATATGACTGGGGAGACTGGAACACTTGGTTACATGGCTCCTGAGGTACCAAGTACTGTCCTTGATCCCTTCATATTTTCTGGAACAGGTTTTTTCTGAGTTTGTGTTGCAGCATCCAAAAATGGATTTGTTACATTTATGCTTTTATATACAGTAGTATACACAAAAACAGACAAGAAACAATGGATTGGGTGAATGAATAATGCCTATCTATTTGGGTTGGAAACAGGTTCTCAATGGCCATCTGTACAACAGAAAATGCGATGACTATAGTTTTGGCATTTGTTTATGGAAGATATATTGCTGCGACATGCCATACCCTGACCTTAGTTTCTCAGAAGTGACTTCAGCTGTAGTTTGCCAGGTACAATATATTACTTATCCTGTTATCCTGATTGTTTCTTCAGGCAGTGCTGCCTAAATTTTGGTTGGCGCTATGTAGAAGATTGATGTGCTAGGTTTCAAGTTCGTTAATTAATTATCCTTGTAGTGCCCTACAGAATTTGAGACCAGAAATACCAAGATGTTGCCCGAGCTCACCAGGAAATGTAATGAAGCGATGCTGGGATGCTAACCCTGATAAGCGTCCAGAGATGGATGAAGTGGTCCGCATGTTGGAGGCCACTGACACATCAGAAGGTGGGGGTATGATCCCTCCTGATCAACAAGGTGGTTGTCTTTGTTTCCGCCTGCACCGTGGGCCTTAATTGAACGGACAGACAGATGGGATAGGATTGGGCGGAGGTATGATGGTCTACTTTGTGTTTTAATGCCGGGGAAAAGTGTGGGAGGTTTTGGGGGCTGTAAAGGAGAAATGGAATGCTCGTGGGGAAGAACGGATGGGGTGGATATATATGGGGGAAAGCTGTAGGGCGTCTTACATCTCATTTATTGAGAGTGGTGTAAAGTTTTCTTTGGTTACCCTATTCTATGGCAGATTCTTTGGGGCTTCTAGGATATGTCTTCTCATGTCATTGCCAGTGTAGATATGGACCGGCATGGCTACCTCGTGTATGATCAACATTTCGTATGGCCATTAATGAATAGCTTATGCGGGCTTGGTGTGTTTATGGCGCTAATCTTGGTTTGATAGAAACGGCACTCGCACTTTTGTTTAAGGTCTAACACTAAGCGTCTTTCAGAGGTACCATCTTCTCAGTGCACTGAAAGAAGCAACACCAAATTGACACTGGCATCGGGATTTTGACATGTTTCAAAACGCTAATTTATATTATATTATTATAATTATTTAATATATTTTTATAGTATTTATCGTTAATTATAATTATATATTAAAGATATGCAGGTAATTATTATAATAATATAATTAGTGGGTCTGCGTGCAAATTGTATCACCCTTTGAATAATTGAGAACTCGTAAATTCACATCTTTGACAATTAAGGCCTTGCGTAACAAGTTATCCGATCCAAGTCTTCCGTTTACGTCCCTTGAAAGCAATACAGCAGATAAAAGGAATGCGAAAGGGGTACTTAAAATGCACCATGGAAGAGATGATAAGTGGGAGAATTTGAACGTTAAATTTCCTAAACGCCAGAAGAGAGTTGAACCTCCCGTAAGTCGGTTCCTTTACCGTCGATTTGGTCGTTGTCATCCCACCGTGTCGTCTTGTAGTATAGGGCATAAAGTACGAGCTGAGCAAACCCAGACAGCGCTCCCAAGGCATTGGGCAGCTATAAAATAAATAAATAAATAAATAAAAGTGTCCACCAAAAGAAAGAAGAAACTCGAGTTATTTAATGCTAAGATAAAAAATATGCATATAACTGATTTGGGTATTTGCGTTTAAAAAAAAAAAAAAAGTAGTTCTGTAAACAGCAAATATAATTAGATTGCAGTTGCTTACCAGAATATTGATATCGAATTGAAGGAGCGAATAAACCACCCAGATCACTCCATTGCTGAAGTTGGCAAGGGATAGGAAAAACGGCATGTACTTGACACTCTTTGTTCTGATCACCATTTTCTGCCAACAAGAAACGGCAAAGAACAAGGATTATTATTATTATTATAAAAAAATAGCAATTGAACAAGTTAATAACAATGTCATTATAAACTAAAGGATTGGTCAAGTGGTAAGAATCTCGGGGAACATTGAGAGGCATTGAGTTCAAAACCGCACAGCCTCACCACTTGAATTAATCTTAAGATCATCTCCGTCAGGATTATGTTTTATGTAATTGCAATCTATAAATAGATCGAGTCAAGCCAATGTGCGTACCATTACTGTCAATGGTGAAGTGTACATAATTATGTTGAGGATAATAGATAGTATTCCCACGAACACGGCCCTTCTTTTTGGGGTATGGAAGCAAAACATGGCTATGAAGACCACGAGAGCCATGAAGAGCGTTTCAATGAGGAGGGCAACGAGGACCTTTCTCTGGAGAAATATACGAAAAAATAAGAAATAAAAAATACCACCCGCCCAAAAATGGGAAAAAGAAAATTTTCGAAAACAATATTAGCTGCCGCAAAATTAAAAAGTGATTAGTGTAGGTTAAGTACAATGTATACAGGTTAAGTACAATGTATACAGGTACTTACTCTCTTTTTCCAGGGAGAGTATGTGAAGAAAATGCAGACATAGACCAGCTCCATGGCGAGGCCAATTGCATTGATTGTTAGGACGAGAATGTTGTCTTCTTTGACAAACGGCATGCCGTAGAAGGACCACATTGCACAGTTCAGCGCGGTCGCTACATAGGGATCGGGCTTGAAGTCTTCTACTGCCTTTTTTTTAATGATCTCGACGAACGTCGGTCTGCAAATCATGCCAAACGCCATTGTATTTTTGCCACTAATTTATAATCATAAAGATATTACAAGAAATGAATAGAAAAGATTAAATTAAACTTGAATTTCTTACATGGGGGATAGAAATAAGCAGAAGGAGATGATATTTCCTGGAGAAATTACAAAAAAAAAAAAAAAAATTAAATGACTATGCATATACTGAATAATGGATCAGAATGATGAAGAATTGACTGACCAATGATGCCTATAACGGTCCTAGCAACATGGGTGTCAGCCATCTTTTGCAACTTGTGATCAAAAGCTCCTGAAGAATTGTAATGTTGCTTCTTAGTTCTTATGTATTATATCAAACCAAGAAGTATAAATATTATGGACAGGCCAATAGTGTGTAATACAGCATCCATAGAGTGAAAATTAAGAAGGGAAATTGTTGAGTTTCACGTGAAAAGCTAGGCCAAACGCAATTAGCGATGCTGAATTGGGCTAAGGTTTTGTTTTTTTTTGGTTTTTTGGGTCACCTTCTTGTACCTCCCCTCCTCCATCTTATATCTCTCTTTGCATGCCTGGCAACTTATTACTTACCGCAACTGATGATACGGAAGGGTGTAATTTCTTATGGATATATTCTCTTTGACACCTTAATTCTCGATTGGTCGTGGATTGACCATCAAGATAAAGATCCATGTTTTTCGGATCCTACAGCCGCAATGCTGGTGGTATTACGTGTGGTTGCACACATATGTGCATACGTTTGTGTACGTGTGTGTGTGCAGTGTGCCCATTTTGTTTGACCCGTCGTATGAGCATGGTTCTCTTGTTTATAATGCTTAGTTACATAATTATCTGTTCTTTTTTCCCGTAAATCAAACCCTTTTTTCGAAATTTTTACTTTTTGTGCTCATTATGTACAGATGTTGGAGAAATCTAAACGGCTGCAAGCTTTTGAGAGACACTTTTGACAAGGGAATAAGTCTAATAAGTATGGTTTAAGCACGCTTAAAGTTGCGGGTCAAACAATTTCGCGGCTAGGAGGAGGGACATTTAATTGGGTTTGGATGGCCTAGCTGATTGATAGGACTATCCTCCAATGCAACATCTTGAGGCCCATTAGCTTAAACGTGAATTGGGCTTAAATATATTGAGCACAAATCTTAATCAACAATAAAATTATCCTATTATAATTTAAACGTCGCGTTTTTAAGTTGAGAAAATAATTTCTTATTGAAGCAAAGGTAATATATTTATATATATATATATATATATATATATATATATATATATATATATATATATATATGATTTTTTTGACGAACTCTACAATATAAGAGTTCATGTTGCATCTCAGCAAGCGTAGAGGTCCGCATAATTCAAGTCTATGGGGATGTTGCATGGCCCCTAACAATTCAAATAGAAGAAAATGCGAAGTAGTTGGTTTGTAATGTTGATTGGTCTGTATCGCATTTGAATGGGTATTATCGATTAATTTACCTGAATCTGTATTGGCCAAGGTCATTCATAACGTGTAGGCATGGGTGTTAGTCTCATCATTTCATGCCATTACCCACCTGGTAAGTCAGATGATACCATTATTGCGTGTTAATTTATATTTGACGTTTTCGCAATGCAACATATTAACACTGAATTTCCTTTACCACTTGCCTATTATTACTGTTCGGCTCTAGGCCTGTCTTACCTTTCCTTTCTGGGCCTCCTAAAATTTCTGTTCCTACATTTTCCCTTTCAAGTTTACTAATCAGAATAGAAACACAAGAAGCAACGCCATCAATATTATCTATTTAACTAAGGTGACCATTCGTTATCCTTAATAATTATGACTATCCTTTAGTTAATTTAGCTCTTTATATAGAATCATTCAAGTCAGTTTTTTTTTTTTCTTGTTATTTGTGATAGGCGATGCATAGATTCATTCTTTTAAGGAGCCTGATGATAAAAAAATGTTGAATTTCTTTCTAACAACTGTTTCCGTTGACTTCGCTCAAAGTTCATGAACATTTATATGATGTACTCTACGATCTACCATTGGTCAAATCCTACATATATTGACAAAACACTATACCCACTTTCAGTCTCTGTTTTTCTATCACACCTCCCAGACCTCAAAAGGACAAACTTCTAATTCTGGTATTTGCAGGTAATAAAATTATGTGGACAGAGATGGAGGTATATGTGATAATATTGGCAATAATAGTCTCTGTTTTCCTGTTGATTCATTTCTTTGTTGTCAAGAAGGCTTTTAGGCGAAGAGGTAACAACGGCGGCGTTGAAAATATGGTTCTAGGAATCGGCAGCGGCGGCCACGAGCCAAACAAGGAATTAAGCGAGGGGTTGAAGAAATTTCCTTGCTTTGATTACAAGGCAGCAGAGACAGAAGGGGCTACCGCCAGCCCTGAGGATTGTGTTGTTTGCTTAGACAACTTCAAGGTCGGCGATGCCTGCAGATTATTGCCAAACTGCAAACACAGCTTCCACGCTCAATGCATAGAGTCGTGGGTATTGAAGATTCCCTTGTGTCCAATCTGTCGAACCAGCGTTTATCCTCTAAAGAATGGCGTGATTCCCAGCGAAGAAAGTGGAGCTTCTGTTGGAGCCGCAGTCGAGGGTTGAGTCAACAAACATAAGGCGAGAAAATGGCTCTCTTCTTGAAGAGTAATAATCTACACTCTCAAATTTCCTTCCCTACTGTCTGAAATCCAGTTCCAGGATTCTGTCTCTGTTTGTTACGTTCATATCGTTTCCAGCAAATCGTACAATTTTGCACTTCAGCAACCTGTTAGGTAATAGACTGGTCATATCCCACGGATCATCACACAATCAACTGTAAACCTTTTCTTTTCTTCTTTTTCCTGATGGGATGTAACTACGTTTTTGTTTTCAATTTGTTTTACTGTCTTCTTGCTTGACAGACGTAATATTTTTCATTCCGCAGTTGCAGATTGTATCTTTTTCTGCCTTTTTTTTTTTTTTTGCCTAATTTGAAGCCGGTAGCAGACTACGGGCACGGGTAAATAATAGCCGTGCTTTACTAATGAAAACAGTCGGGACTGTCTAGCTATATAACGCTTGTAAAGCATCACTCAACGGTCCAAAGTGGGGTAGAAATTACACTCCGATGGGAAAAAGACCAGACAACAAGACGGAATTTCAGTCCCTGGGAACTGCCCCAACAGGCAGGTTCGCCGTGGAGCCGATCTTAGATGGGCTAAAACAATTTAAATTTCTCCAAAGAAAATAGTTATCAAAATGAGAAAATCCGAAACATCTAATCGCCCAATCTCGCGTAAAACCTGAACTTACGATTAATACTTAGCACAAGTATCAGTACAGGTCAAGGAACGCAAACCAGAACTGCTTGATATTTGTTTTAACTCCCGGAGGACAAACCTATTTTCCCAGCATTGGAGATGCAGTAAATTACTGGTGTCCAAGTCCAACAAGTTTCCAGAGACCTTATAGATACCAACCGGATCAACAAAGCAACCTCACCAGCTGGATCAGCAAAGCAACCTCCTATCCTGGATGCTAAAATTAATGCTGTCCTACAAATTCCCAAAGATCAACTCATCACTGCAAAACTGGAAACACCTCTCACCCTTCCTATTCTCATTATAGAATTTCATCACTCTAAGCAGAGGGCATCATTCCTAAACCCCAAATTTCCTTCACACCAAAAACCAGAGATTGCATGTAAGGTGCAGATCAATGGACACCTGGTTGAGTTCCCTAATAACAAACCCGATCCATCGCTGCCTCAGTCAGCAACCCCATCATGTTCAACCAAGACAACAGGGGCTCCTCCTCAATGTTGCATTGATGGCTCATTAAAAAAGCATCACCATTAGAGAGTGCTATATCACAAACATTAAAACACCGCCAGGCTGCAAGATTCACGAGCCTGCGAAATCATGCGATTTATTAAGCACAGAACCTAGCACACAAAAGTCCAAAGTTGCACAAGAATCATGAAGTCAGTAGTAAAATAGATTGGAATTAATACTAAAGTCCTCAAATGACCGACATTGCAGAAACTACAATGAATGATTGTCTCAGTTTTAGTCATTGACATCATCATCATCATCCCAATCAACTTCCCACCGCTGCGTCACCTCGTCGTCCCACTCTGTTCATTTTCTTGATTGTCAGCAAAAACTAGCGATCCATGCAAAAATGTTAATCCTGTTTTTCAAGGAAAACAAGAAAAAGGGAAGCGTAAGCAATGGCAAATTGACCTTGGTCGAATTGGAAATCGTCGTCCTGGAAAAGGTTCAGCTTCACGTACTCTATCTGTGCTTTGATTCTGTCGCCATTTTCAATACTCACTCCGATAACCTCTGCAATTTCCTCCTATTTATTTCAATAAACAGAAGCCAGATTTTTCTATGTACTTTCGTTTCTTTCTGACGCTTTAAAAAATAAAAAAAAAGGTTGGAAGTGCATACAATGCAAATTATTTTTAAAAGTGCATGTTGTTACGGTCGAAGCTGTTTCCTGTTCTTTTTTAAAAAAAGCCTTGCTTATAAAAACTACGCCCTATATAAAACGGGATATTTCGATCGGATTGGACTGAACCCGATCATTTGAAAGGTCCGAAACCCGTTTCTAGACTGTTTTCTCCTTATCAGCCACCGACTTTGGATCTCTTTTATTTTATTTTAATTTTCTTTCTCCTTGTTTGTTTTTTTTTTTTTTAAATCATTGCCCAACAAAAGAGCACCTTGCAAGCCATCTGCCCAAAATTGTAGGTTTAGACTTCTGAGTCATTGTAGCTCAGATGGTAAAGATTGTTGGAAAGTAGGAAATTGACAGGCCCAGAAACAGAAAAATTTGAGAATCTTGATTTGAGGGAGATTGGCAACTTCGTCGTGGTTGTTGTTGATAACCTTTTATTTTTGGTTAAACTCAGAAAAGTCCTTTATTGACCCTTTATGGGAGCTTAGCTTTTAAAAACAACTCACAAGTAAGAGGGACAACTCCATCGAGTATCATAATATTACATGGGGCAAGGCGCAAGGGCACCACTTCACTAGGGAATTTCACAAATGATTGCAAACTGAGACCCTGTTGACGCCAGTGAAGTCTACATGTTCTCGAGCTGATAATCTGACATGCTGCAATTTATTTATTATGGGAAAGGTAAAGCCTGGGAGCTAGAAAAGTGAGAGTTCACAACCATGCTGGATTGCTCAAAGGAGTAACAACGGCTTTCACTTGCAAGTAGCTGTTAAGGCTGTAAATACCCTTTTCCCTGCCTATCCCACTCATCTTGTAGCCACCAAAAGGGATTGCTGCATCAAACACATCAAAGCAATTGACCCATATAGTGCCTGCTCTCAATGCTCTTGACAATGTGTTGGCAGTGTCTATGTTCTTTGTGAACACTCCTGCAGCCAGACCGTAATGTGTTGCGTTTGCCCTTCTTATTACCTCATCAATATCCCTGGTACAAAGCAAATCATCCATGTTCCAAACATCAAAGGTAAAGGTGAAAAAATTATATGAAGCAAGACTGGATCTGTTATTAGGAAGTTCATAACTTACTTAAACTTCAAGATTGATTGTACCGGGCCAAAGATCTCATCTTGTGCTATCAACATATCATCCTGTTTGAGAAAATGTTAATATCCTTCCCGACAAAATGAGTGCACAGATGCTGATTGGAGTGATCGATAGGTATTGAGTAAATAATACCTTAACATTTGAGAAAACAGTGGGCTGGATAAAGTAGCCCCTGGAACCAAGTCTATCGCCTCCACACTCAAGGGTAGCATCGCTTTCAATGCCGGATCTTATGTACCTAAGGATCTTCTCAAATTGCTCCGAGTCAATCTGGAAGTTTTCAAACGTCCGAGCACAACAGCTTTGACCAATTAGTCCTCATATAATTTACGCGAATTGCATAGAGATTAAAGAGAACCCATACGAGCAAACAGCTTACCTGAGGGCCTTGTTCAACACCCTGCTTGAAGGGATCACCAACAATACGTTTGACAGCACGTGCCTTTGCTTTCTCTACGAACTCATCGTAGACACGTTCATGCACAAATGTACGAGACCCAGCACAGCAACACTGACCCTGCAGACAGCAAGCACACGCGTCAAATCAGTGCTTCCACATTCACTGAGTTTAGCTACATGGGGAATACTTGTGAGACCAACCTGATTAAAGAACAGAGCAAAGTGAGCAAGCTCTGCAGCCTGATCAACATCAGCATCCTCACAAACTATGAAAGGTGATTTTCCTCCCAGCTCCAATGTAACTGGCTTAAGATTGCTTCTTGCCGCCAAGTCAAATATAATTTTACCAGTGTCAGTTGAACCTGTGAATGATATCTACAAAGGAGGTAGAACCAAGAGTTGTCATTTCTCAAGCATGCTAGATAAGGAAATGAGTGCAACTTGACATCATGGAGTATATCAAAATTTCACAGGGATCAGACAATACTTTGTCTATATCCATGTGGCTGGCGAGTGGTGCACCAGCAGTAGGACCATAGCCGGAAACGACATTCAAAACACCTGGAGGAAGACCAGCCTGTTAAAAAGAATCCAAATTAGATCTGAAGACGATGTCATGGTATGCACTTGTATTTTAACTATTAGCTCAAGTAATTCCATCACAATTCTTCAAATTCTACCTCATGGAGCAACTTTGCGGCATAGAGAGCAGTCAAGGGTGTCTGCTCTGCTGTCTTTAGGACAATAGTGTTACCACAAGCCAATGCAGGTCCAACTTTCCAAGCAAACAAGATAAGAGGAAAGTTCCATGGAATTATCTGTCCCACAACGCCAATAGGCTCATGCAATGTCTGAACGTGGTAGTTACCATCAGCTGGAACTGTTAGTCCATGTATTTTATCTGCCCAACCTGGAAAATTTGCAGAAAAAATCACTGATCTGACTCAGCATGATCGACAATGAAAGCAACCAAAACAGCAAGCATTTGGCTCATCTCACCAGCATAATAGCGGAACAGCCGTGCCAATGAGGGCATCTCAGCTTTAGCAGACTGTTCGTAAGGCTTCCCATTGTTCCATGTTTCTAACGCTGCAAGCTCGTCGTTATGTTTCTCAACCAGATCAGCAAAACGCAGCAATATCAGTGACCTTTCCTGAAAAAACAGTGCAATACATTTAATTTATATATATCTAGCGAACAAGAACCATCTATAAACACACAATGAAACAAAAGCAGAAGTCCTCACATAAGGTGACATCTTCGGCCATGGTCCCTCATCAAATGCTTTGCGAGCTGCAGCCACTGCACGGTCAATGTCTTCAGCGTCACCTTCTGCTACATGAGCAATCACTTGTGCAGTGCGTGGATCGCATGCCGGAAATGTCTTGCCTACAACCAACATAAATTTCAAAGTCACTTTACTTCACGGTTCAAGGAATTGCTGCAACTAATTCAAGAAAAACTAATTGCTCTATGAACCAAGTACTACCAGATGCTGCATCTACAAATTTTCCATCGATTAGATGCTGAGTGTAGCTTATTTGAACTGGCGGGGTGATTAATTCTTCAACCACTGCAGCAGCGCCAAACCCCGAGATGCTTCTTCCCCTCCTAATATTTCTACCTGTGGGTCATATTTCAAACATATAGATAGAAATCCTGTGAATTTTGATTGGGAAAACATGTTTCAATGTAAAGAAAAGAGACTAAACATAAATATATTTCTTTTAGGAACAACACAAATTCAAAGAACGGACCGAAAAAGAAAGAATAATCCACTCAATTGTGGATAGATGACTCAAAGATACAAGTGCATCCTTGCTAGACAGAGGATGATAAAAGACTATCCAGTTACGATTCTGTTGCTTTCTGAGCTAATTGGTGACCAGAGCTATGGAATAAATGAAGAATTTCCACAACTTGTTTTGTCCATTCTTAAGTATAGCCTTGACAGACAAAGGAAGAAATAAATACTTCACTGTCTAAACAATAAGAAGACAAATAGTTCTGGCATTTAAACAAATTATGAATAAAGTAACGGACCATGATTATCATCAACTTCAAAAACTAAGGTCAAAAAAAAAAAAAACAAGAAGATGACTGATATAAAAGAAAAGTGAACAGAAGTGGTCACCTAGAGAAGGAATCAGAGAAGCAGAAGCAGAAGGAGCAGACAGAGAACGTGAGAGCAAGGAGGATATCCTGCGAGCTGCAGCCATGTCGGCAACTGTCTTGTCCCTGACTATCCCTTTCCCTTACTTGCTTGCCTCTTCTTCTTCCTTTCCCCTCCTCCTTACTTTATCTTTCTGACACGATGGTGAAACCGGGGAGAAAAGACTTAAATACTTTCTCTCAGGAAAGGAGAAGGGCCTGCAAATAATAAGAAAACAGGATGGATAGCACGAGCATTTTTTTTCCTGCCCCACTACTCCCTTTGCCCTTTGTGACAATATCTCAAACTCGTGACTTTGATGCATTCCCAATATTGGCTAAAAATTAAAATAATTGAAAGAATTGAGGAAACAGAAAATATAATTTGGATTATGTGGGGGATGCTGATCAAAGAAATGACAGTGAGTCAGCGGATATCTCTTTTAGCTGCATAAACGTATGCTGCATTGTGTTCCCCCGTGCCAAACGTCCATTGTCAATGCGTAAGGTGCACGAAGGGGAATAAGCTGAAAATATTCTAAACGCAACTATTGTTCACACTGCCCCCGCGACTCATATTTAACAAGTCGTAGGTTCGAATCGTATTCTAGCTAATTTCTCTACTTGATGTGGTATGTTTACGTCTTAGTGTCTCATTACGTACTCATTTTCTGTTAAACAGACAAAATAAAAAAAAAAAAAAGAACCTATCGTTCGCACTGAAGGAGCACGAAAATATCCTCCAGGCAGCGTTGCTGTTTTCACGGTCAAAGTTCCTCAAAAATTATGGGAAACAATTTCAAAGTTGGGGTTACTTTTTTAAATTAAATATTAACGAGTAATGTGAGAGTTATTTTCTTATTACGACTTTTACGACGCATCGTGTTGCGTTATGTGTAACCCGACTCCTTTCACATGTCACGCGTTTGACTTTACAGCGAGTCGTATCGTTAAGTCATCACTCAATAATAAATTTAAAAAGAAAAAAAAGAAAAAAAAAGGGAAATTATGCGTGCTTTTTAATATTGATATTGAGGAAAATTAAGGCGTCAACCGGAACTAAATACCCTAATAATTAATATTGGATGCAATAAATTGCAGTCCGTGCCACTTTTGTAGCGCAATAAGAAGGTAAAATCATGGCGGCTACAAACTGCAATGGCCTTTTACTTCCAGGTTTTCAAAACATATACTAATAAATCGTGTGCAACTGTCTATCGAGAGAAAATCGTCTAGTAGTTGTCTGGAAACAAATACGAATTATCAAAATAGAATGTCCAAGATGCCCGTGGATAGCTGGCTTCTTGATGCCACGCAAAGAAACGAAAGAACCTGAGAGCCAGGCCCCCAATTAGAATGCAGGATATCTTATCCTCATCGTTAAGCACACGGGGGTCACTAATAATCTTTGTCCTATCGACAGGCAGAGCCGTCACCGGGTGGTTCCCAACTTATTGTAGCTAAGAATCTGGACCACGTCTTTCAATTGTATAGATTGGGTTGCGGTAGTCAACTAATAGCATGGACTTGCAGCCAGCTAGCTAGCTGGCTCCGAGCGTGGGGCTCAATTCACAAAGTGCACATTCGATTCTTAGAATCAAGTGGTACGCGAGGAAGATGTAATTTTTCATTTCATCCTCCGATAATCCTAACATAAATTATTTGTCTTTAACCGTACTGGAAGGTCGAGTTTGATATATTGCTGGTAAGGTCGCCGGTTTTATTTTTTATTTTTTATTTTTTATTTTTTTATGCGTTTGAAGCTAATACACTAGCATACACTAGTTGAATTGAAACTTACAACAGAACAGAGCTACCTCAATAAATAAATAAAAAAAAAACGAGCCAAAAACTCCTGGTCTAACAGGGTGAGCGGCTTGAGAGGATAATGTTTGCAGTCTACAGACCAATCTTCTCCATAAACATATAAATATATGGGAATATATAGGATGCAACTGATTTCCCCACTATACTTACTTCACCTACTTTTAATGGGCACATATTCTTATGCCAGATTCTTTGTTCCTGCTTGCATTTATTCAATTCAACTATATAGACTGCTCGCACAGCTGATCTATGAGTTTTATAATACAAAAAGAGACAAATGTTTGGATTCTATTTCTTTCTTTTTTTTTATATGTATGTCTCTCTTCCTATATATATATATATATATATATATATATATATATATGCATTAGTTATATAATTTTTTATTATCTAAAAAACAAAAAAAAAAAAACTATATCCAGCCAAGGCGGTCAACGGTGTAAAATTGTCCGCTCATCTTTGGGGTCACAGCTGTTGTCTAAGTCGCCCACTAGTGGGATTGAACCTGTGGATTCCATTTCATTACAGTGAGGTGATCGGATTCATGCTTTGCTTCACAACACCGGTGGACTTCAAGTACCCCATAAATCCATTGAACCCGGATCATTATGGTGTAGCTAAAGGACCTCCAAAGTTTCACAATTCAGAGTTACTTAGTTTCTCTCTTAACCCAACAGAATAAGGATAACAATTTATAGCCACTTGCTTCATCTTCTGTCTAAGAGCCTTAAGCAATTTTTTAATTGCCAATGTAGGTCCATACTGCTGCATTCTGTCTGTCGTCCCTTGCTAAGAAAAGGTGTCTTCTTCCAAAATCTGATTAACGGGGAGAAGAAGGAAATGGAAGAAACTCATTTTCAAATTTAGGGTTTGTAGAGAGTCTGAATAAATGCCCCTTTTTTTTTAAATTTATGCCCCTTTTATCTTATTGCAGCTCTAATTATTGTATGACAGTTAAATTTGGAAGTACATAGATCTAGCATTTCCTCTTGCCTAATATTATACGTATCATTCAACTAGAAATATAAATAACAGGCCGCTATGTTGCTGAAGACTGTGGTAGTAGTAGGTTAACAGCTAATATAAAACTAGTCAAATCCTTATGTTCTAATTAAGTTTGAAATTAAAGTTTTATATACAATGTCTGCTATCCTCTTCGGATTTAGGTCAAATAATTTAGTTAGAGGGAAAGGAGCTCTGTGCCATCAACGGTTGGTTTCATGAACACAATACCCCGACCATGAGAATAGCTACCCATGTTGTCTCACCTTTTTTTTTTTTTTTCTCATTGGGTGGTGTGACGATCAAATGATATCTTTTCAGTTTTCTCATGCTAGACAATGAGATTTGCAAGAAATTAATTTCTTGCGATATTATCAAAGAACCAATATTTGGTCAATAAAGAAAAAAACAGCAAACCCTCTTGTTAAATTAAATCAACTTATTGATTAGAGTCTTTCTTTTTCTCTTTTTGGGGACTTTACTACATGCAAACGAGAGAATAGAAGAGTGCACAAAGTTCACTATTATGGCTACATATTTGTGGTTTTATAATTAATTGTGATCATAAATAGAATAAAAATATGTAATTAATAATTATAATAGTATAATTTATTTACGTAAGATTTACATTCTTTTTATGAAACTTATCAATCAGAGTTTACCGTCGTACATTTTGTATTAGTAATTTGGGCCGTGGGCCCGTCCAGTAACAGATCCATGGAATCCTTTAATCCCAACAACTGGGCTTAGAAGTTGGGATGTCCAGTAACAGCCTTACAGAAACTTTTAGTCCCTTTGACCCTAAAACAGAAGCTTTGTCCCATTATCGGCCTTCATAGTTCGTCACTGGGTCTCGACTCCATATCCATGTGTCTAAGTACGTTGTCTGAATCCCTTATGAGCTTAGTCATATTACTTACCTTCATATGGGCTGGTCTGTATTGCCATCAAGACCTCAATACATTGGTTTTTCAGGGCCCCGGGGGGCACTGTGCCCCCGAGGTTTTCTTCCCTTCAAATTAAATAAAAAAAAAATCACTTGTCTAAAATAATTAGTCTATAAATTTTATACAAAAAAGAGAAAGTTTATACAAAAAAAGAGAAAGTAAAAACAAAGTCTCTTTCCATATGCTTTTCTTTTTTTTTTTTTTCTTTCCTATTTGGCTATATTTGCATTTAATGCGCAAAAAACACTTGAAAAAAGGCCAGAGGAAACTCAAACCAAGCATTAAATTGGTACTCATCCTGAAAAATCCTGGGTTTTAAATTAAGCTATGAAGATTGGACAAATTTCAAAGCTCCAGTGCTCCGCTTATCTTTGACTCATGGCCTAGAAGTTCAATGCCGCCCTATATATTGCTCCGCCCCATAGTTTCCTTCTTCAAAATTGGCCATTTGTTGCTCAAAAACAAGCACAAACCAAAGGAGAGATTTCATGGCCAGTGAAAATGCTGAAACCATTAGCACATGCCATGTCAAAGGGGCAGCAGAGGATAGCAATGGGATTGTGCATGGTGATAAGACAACGGTCCAATCTGTACCAACTCCACCTGAGTTAGAGAACCAGGAAGCTAATAATGGTGTCTCCCTTGAAATACCTGGATGGTATTCTGATGTTGAGGAAGACTGGCCAGGTACAAATACACCAAAAATGAACAACATAAGCTCGAGACACATAAAAGAAAATGTGCAATTTGGATCTAAGATCTTTCATTATATACATTAATGTGTGCATTTGCCCACAGCTCAATCTCCATTGTGTATTTGTATCATATTTTTAATCTGTTTTATATTTCAAGACTATTCATCTGAGGACAAATGAGACCCATTCCGCCTAATTGAAAATTCCAGTTCAGTTGGGTTTTTTTTTTTTTTAATGTGGATTAATTAAACTGCAAACACCTCCAATTTTACGGCATATCCAGTGACTAGTGTTTGAATTTGTTTCGTGTCTATAAGAAAATTATGTTTAACCTTAAAAAAATCCCCAAAATAAATTAAGGAAATTACAAGAATCTTGAAAGGACACAAGGGCATTTTGAGAAGTTGCTTTGTTAGACCATGGAATTTATTGTTCCCGACGATGTTCTGCAGGGGAGGCACACTTGTACATGGTCGAAAGTGTCCTGTTTCGAGGAAAATCAAAATACCAGGATCTTTTTATATTTCAGGTATAAGTTAGTGGGGGACAAAAGAAGATAATTTCTTTTCTTCTTTTTTTTTTTTTTTAACGGGGCTTTCACAGCATTCCTTCGACACATACATGTGATATTGGCTGATGCGAACACTAACATTAAAATGTCTTGTTAATTTGTTATTCCAGTCAAGGGGTCACGGCAAGGTTGTTATCCTAAATGGGTCACTTCAAATCACAGGAAAGGACGAGTTTGCTTACCAAGAGATGCTCGTTCACCTCCCACTTTGCTCAATTCCAAACCCAAAGAAGGTCCTTTATTTCCTCTAGCTCTTTCAACCTCATGGCCAAGAACACACGCATTACATAGGAAGGATTTATCAAATCAAAACGCATTACACATCGTCGAGTAACATGGCTTGTCTGTTATTCAGGTATTAGTTATGGGAGGGGGCGACGGAGGCAACTCAAAAGAAATCTCTCGTCATTCTTCCGTGGAGGACATCCATGTGTGTGAACTTGACCAGATGGTGATTGATGTGAGTTAGTTTCTCCTATCCCCCGAGTATTGTTGGGGCCCTTTTGTTCATCAACTCTGCACGAGAGGCCCAACAAAAATAAAAAATGGAATCATAGTTCTAGAATATGTGACTAACTGATTATTGTCAATTTGATCAGGCGTACAAAAAGTTCTTCCCTGAATTAGCAATTGGGCTGACGGATCCTCGAGTCACTGTACATATAGGCGATGGTATCATAAATAGATAATTTTAAGCCTTTGCCACAGCTTCTTTGCCACATAATCATAAGACGCACAGTTATCATTCTGGGAGCCTTTTTTTTTTTTTTTTTGTGTGTGTGTGTGTGTGTGTTTCCTTTTCTTTGTTCATTTCGACTTTCTTAAGTTTAAAATAGGCCAATTGGGCAGGAATCGAATTCTTGAAGTCTGCTTCCCCAGGCACCTACGACGCTATCATAATTGATGCATTCCAGCAGATGGGTAATATGTTTCGTTTCCTCTTTCAGAACCTTAATAATTAATCTCACCTCATTGATGTTAAAAAAAAAAAAAGAAGGATACTTTGAATTTTGGTCTCTGTACCTTCAATTTTACCTGCCTACAAGTTTGAATCCAATTGTTTCAGGTACCTTGGCAGAAGAGCTAGCCGATGCCAGCTTCCTGCAATCAGTGGCAAGGGCTCTTTGCCCTGGAGGTGTCATGTGTTGTCCTGCAGACAGCTTATGGAAGGAAGAATTTTCTGTTGTAGACACAATTGAAAGCTGCCGCAAGATATTCGGAGGCGCTGTCAGCTACGCTTGGTGCCCAGTTCCTTCATATCCTAGGTATTTACCTTAATATATGTACGAGCCTCTCAGGTTTTGGCTAGACTGTTTCTATCATTGTTATCTTTGAAGACCGAAAGATTTTCACTATTATGCTTGTGGGGTTGGCGTTTTGGTCTCAGCGGGATGATTGGATACATGCTTTGCTCCACCGAGGGACCTCCGGTGGACTTCAAGCACCCTGTAAATCCACTGAATCCAGATAGCCTCGGTGTAGCTGAAGGACCCCCCAAGTTTTACAACTCAGAGGTATAGGCATTATTCACCGTCTTAGTACCACAATGTTTTTCTTTTCCTTCCTTGCAATTGTGGCCTTGTATGAATCTGTATCTTTTGTTGTCAATTAAACTAATGTAGGTCCACACTGCTGCATTCTGCCTGCCACCATTCGCGAAGGAAAGGCGTTTTCTTCCAAAATCTGGTTAATGTGAGGGCTCGAGCACGGAATGTGTTGTAGTAGAGTTATTCCAACTAAACTGTGCGTAGCTTGTTTTTTCTTGGACACAGTTAAATAAAAATGCCCGAGTGTTCTTTGAATGGATCAGGCTGACATATGCTTTGCTAGTTTTGCATCTCTATCCAGTCATATGAGATTTGAGCCAATAAGAACGGAATTAACATTGCATCTGATCTAAATGCCGGTGGAATATTAAACAGCGTAATGGCCTACATTCAAATGGTAAATGTAATCCCCTGTACCTCATTGTTTCAAGGCGCAGACTCTGGCTAGAAGAAGCATTGCAGACTCTTGTAGGGGGTCATGCCTATGAAAATTATTCCATGTCCCAAAATAGTTCTGTCAGACATCTAAAATGTCTTACTCAATCCAACAAAAACATTTAATGCCGCAAACAAGTCAGTGATCCAACGGGGGTATCATTTCTCGGTATTGTCAATTGAACTCGGAAAGTTAAATACCCAAGTATTACCTCACTTCTTCATGTCCAAATAATCGCCAAAAGGGTACCCTGGGGACCCAAGTCAGCCAAATTAACCGGGTGTAATAGTTGGAGTTTAATTGACAAATAAAAAATAAAATAAAATAAAACTTTGCGGCCTAATTGGATATATAAACAGGCATCCATATTTAACCAAGGTCAAAAAATTAAAATATTTGAGACCCGCAAGCCTCCTCGGCTTTTGCCGTTTAAAGACTGGATTGGAATGCAGACTCAGCCTGCCCTTTACATCGTCAAAGGCACCGGCCCTTTCGCTACGGACATTCTTGGATTCTACTTTTTTTTTTTTTTTTTTTTTAAAAAAAAAAACTCACAATTTAATAAACTTCTTTAAAATAAATAAATAAATAAAAAGTTCCCAGAAACTTAGAAGAAGAAGCAGCGTGACTTGGACGTGGTCTTCGGACAGCCAAGCCAACCGAAATGAAGCAACCAGACGGGAAATTGTAACGGGCACTCGGCCAACTCGTGGGTCCTACAAGGTGGGGTTGGGCCTGCTTTTCATGACAATGAAATGTGTTGGACCTATTATTTACATTTATTTATTTATTAATTAATAAAAAATAATGGTACGAGATTGAGTGGGGTGGGGATGTAGGGGAATGAAATCTAAAAAAGACTTTAAAAAATAAATAAATAGAAAAAACGTGTAGACGAAGAAAATGGTAAGAGTTTTGAGTTTTGAAAGTGCATCGGAAAGGCTCCCTGTCCCCCCTACATTTTTATCCGCACCCACCCACACCCACCTCCGCAGCTCCAGGAAAAACGTACTATTCTTCTTTTTTTTCTTAACTCACAAACAAATCGTATAATATCATCTTCACTAATCATAATATGTAATTTTAAATGCAATTATGGAAATCATACAAATATCATTTTCACTAATCATGATACGTAATTTTAAATGCAATTATGGAACTCGCCCCCCTATGATAACACGTATCATCAGTGTAATGTCTATTAGTAAAATACTGTTACGTAGATTGTCTCGGACAAATAGGCCATGGTTTGCCACTTGAAATACTTGTATGGACTCTTTCACCTTCTTCTATTCGTCCAACATTGTTTCCAGCATTTAGTTTATTTTTCGATGAAAAAATAAAAAAATTCCCAACGTTGGGAAAACAACGTCAATGCATATTTAAAAAAAAAAAAAATTACGAGCAATGCACAGTGGTAAAGACAATATTATTTCACTTTACATGTATTTTCTGTTAAAATAGTTGGGATTTATGTAATATGTAACGGGGACTTAATTTTTTTTAAAAAAAAATTATAAAGAATATATCATAAAAATAATAGTTATTATTTTTGTATATTTAAATTAAGATCATTACTTAATGTTTTAATTTAATTATTTTTATTCATTATTCAATTAATAATAATTTTAACTAATTTTTGTTATTCATGCTAAAACACAGCGTCTATTGAAAGCAATTACATATCTCTATTACAATTTTTTTTTTTTTTTTATAGAGAAAAGAAGCTGTTGATGAAATTCAAGTTTGAGTTAAATGCGGGAAATTGACGTAGTAATAATGTTCTTAACTAGGCAATGATTATGGAAGAAGAATAATGTTCGAGGCAAAGGTGGGAAAGGAAATCAGAACCCACAGGAGACGGAACAAGGATAATTCGGTAATATCCGGTTGTAATCTTATCCAAAGATAAAGGACGGATGACATGACAGAAAAGCAATTGCAGGATCGACAAGCCGCGCGCACTGTCGGCTCTCTCTCTCTCTCTCTCTGCCGTCGATTATCTTATCCAATCCAAAAACAAATGCTGGCGTTAAAGTGATTCTTTGACTTTTATTTCTTTCCCATTTTTAACCAGCTGTTAATTATTGAATTACAGCTCATCGTCATTACCCCCCCCCACAAAAAAGAAAGAAAGAAAGAAAGAAAGAAAGTGTCTTTTTACCTCGCACTTCCCACCAGCAATGCGTTAGTTCATTTAATATTCGGTAAAATTGTTCAATACAAAATAAATAAATAAATAAACCGAGAACAGATAGCCAAGTAGAATTATACATTTTAATATTTTTTTAACTAATTTTTACGAGATTTTTCCCGGAATTTTATTTATAATTTCTACTTGTGTTCAGAAATTACATTGCGGAAACCGCAACTTGCAAAATGCCGTCTTTTCAGTCACGTCACGAGTCATTAATGGGTACAAAATCGATGGATGAATCCAGATTCACAAAGGAACAAACTCGTTGACCGTACTTCAATTGAAAGTAACAATGGGGTGTTTCTTTATTCTCCCAGGAAGGATTACATTTCCAGTCATATATTGAATTCCACTCAATAAAAACACACGGGTCTCCGTTTTATATTTCTTTTCTTTTGAGGGAGAGGGTCAAGCAGGAGAAAGAGGGAGGGGCCACGACACAAGTCTACATGTTCATGTTTATCTTCTGGTGGTAGGAAGATGAAATGGCATTCCATTTAAGAAACAATGAATTTGGATACAGCCGTCCGCATTGTTATGGGGATAATGTTTTATTATGTAATAAAATAATAATGAAGATTGAATGATTGATAGACTTGCCCTTTAGGTCAGTACAATCTATTTTTTTAATATCTTATTATACCTTAATTTATTTATCCGTTTTTTACATACGATGATATGAATATATATTTGGTCGATTTCATATTCCATTTTTTTTACAAGACAATGAAATAATAATTGGGGGTGGAATTCAGATTGTCAAAATAAAAATTTCGATAATTAAAAGACTTAAACATCCGTTTTTAATGAAAATTGATAATTTACAAGATAAGATAATGACATGAATTCTTCTAGAATTGCTACACTTATTGCTGTATAAATAACAGTAACTCATACCCGATTCAGGTCTATCCTCTCTTCAAATGAAAATTAACTATAATAAGTTTCACGAGATTTAATTTAAAGATTTTTCTTTGTTTACTTGTTTTTTTTTTCCCTTCTACTTCGATGGCCTTTTTGTAATGCACAGAGGATAATTATCAACGGAGATATAAAGGGGATGACGATGGCAAGGACAGTCCGCGCAATGGATTTGGAGGAATAAGGGCATTTAGTGGAAACACAGTTTAACGTGATTATAACGTTAGACCGACCAGAGTTGCAACTTAACTGTTTCCCTCATCACTTTCTCTCTCTCTCTCTCTCTCTCTCTCTCTCTGTCCCTGTCTCTCCCTCTCTCTCTCTCTCTCTCTCTCTCTCTCTCTCTATATATATATATATATATATATATCTTGTTTATTTCGGACTTTTGGTGTGTTCTATTCCATGCTACGTTTTAGTCCTCTACGTTACAACAGACCAGGCAGCTTCTCTTCGTTCAATCGCACCAGGCACCAAACGCCAATTAAAAAAGAGCCAAACGGTAAAAAGCTTCAAACTTCTTTTCCAATTCAAGGTTGCTTCAGTCTTTGGTTTTGAAATATACCAATAAAATTACTAAACATTTACCAGTTTTGGACCTAACTCTTCTCTTCTCATTGTTCTCATCGTACTCTTCCCATCTTGTACTTGTAAATTTCCATCCAGTTGTAGCATCCTTTTTTTGACAATATTTGCTTAATTTTCTAGTGGGGCTAGTTGACATTGTCCATATCTTTTTTGTTCTTTCTTTCTTTTGGGAATTCTATCTGAGGCTTACTTTAGTTGCTGGCCGGGGAATTGTAGGACCAGTAGCGGGGTCTCTCGGGATCATAGATTTTTGGGTTTTCTCTGGCATTTTCTCTTGAATCTCATTAACCAAGCAGAGTTTTCTTGCTGTTTCTTTGAATTCTTCCGGTTTTTCTTTTTTTTTTTTTCAGGCAAGATTGGAGCTGGCTGCAAGTTTTGTCTTTTCGAATCAGTTTCACTCTTTTGAGGTAACCCCTTTGCTTTTCTTTTTCTCACCCCCGGGGATTGTGTGCTTGAGATCTAGATGTTTTGGGTGTCCCTTTGAACTCGGTCTTTAGTTTGTACAATCATTTCTCGGATCAATCACGGTGATCTCTCTGTCTTCTTATTCCTCCTTTCGGTGAAACATAAGCATTTCTTTCTCCCTTCTCAGCCTCTTTTCTGTATCTTGCTATTGTTGTTCTGTGGCAATTTCAACCTTATCCCTGGAGTTCCTCCATGTTCAGTTACCTGCCAATTAACAGCTTGGATGCCCACTTTAAGTTTTGAGGCTCTTAAAGCAGTTGATAAAGCACGAGGCCTAATTGAAAACTGTAGGTGGCCCAGGATTTCTGATCGTTTTTATGTTTGAAATATGAGATAATAAAGGCACAGCTGTTATACTACCGTTACATTTATGTGATTAAAACGTTTAGTCCAATAAAACTTGTTTTCCATGTTTTGAAAGTTCTGATACACTCGCTCAAATGCGATTTTCTGTATAACTAATACTTCCAAGGCATTAAACGTTGATGTCATTGCAAAGCAATTAGACCCAGAGATAATCACATAGCAAGCCTACGTGAATGGAGTGTAACAATTTTGTCAATAGCTGTCTATCATGTACTTCCACATGTGCCAATGTGTGCGCTACCATTGAACCAGACAAAGTGCTCATTAAAGTTTCAAGAACAGGCAATCGAATCCTATGGTGCTAGCTCATCGACTAATGTGAACTTTGCACAAAATAAAGGGCCCTGCACTCTGGTTGTGGTCCTTACTGAAGAAGCAAATTAACTGGCACAGATAGTCCCCAGTCACAGAATCTCGAAAATAGAGTATTTAATAAATACAATTAGCCAGAAATAATGCTTTCTGTTACGTCTGCAATTTGTTAATACCTTTAGTTGAATTCCATTTCTCACGTGTGCTTGTGAGGTAAGGTTACTCCAGACCTCCTTGTGAATGCTAATTTTTAGCAGCTAATCCATCGGCCCTTTGACCGCTTGATTCCCTTTTATCACAGTAACAGGAATAAGAAACGTAATAAGAGCAAGAATAATAGTAGCAATTTTAGCACGTCCAGGGCATGTTTATACGAGAGAGCTTTGTGTGTGTGTTTGTGTATAGATGATTATTACACACTGGTGATTTTTTATTCATGCACTTGCTTGATTTTCTCTATAACCCTTCATAATCTCCATGCTTGTTGACTGTTGATCTTTACGAGGCTTAGCTCCTAATATACCTTTGCAATTTAGATCTAAATTAAACGCATGCTTTTTGTTTAGAGGGTCTGAGTGGACTGAGGACTTCACTTACTATGACAAGATTTGAAATTAATGTGTACAGGGTTCAGTGAGTCACTTTGCTGCTGAGATGTTATGTCAACTACAAAATTTGGCGGTCTGTATGTTCGGAACATCAGAAGCTTTCTCGTATCGAGGGTGTATATGCTTTTTCTTTACACTTCAGATTCCATGTTGATGTTAATGGGCAAAAAAGAGGAACAAGAGGGGAGACATGATGTAGCAAAATTTGACATTAGACATTTGAGCTTGTATGAGATTTGAAAAATCAAAAATAACAAATTTTAGTCTATCTGGAGATTCTTTTATCTCTCATTGGCTGTACAGATTTGCTTTGTTCAAGGCTCAACAGTAATGTTTGTCACATGGCAGTTGAAATTGTTGCTCCTCTTCTTTGCAGGTGTTTTCTTCTATATTGATTTGGTGCAAAGCTTTTGATTGTGTCCTATCCCCATTCACCTAACTCAGCAACTAGAACCAAGAAAAATAAAACTGGCAGTCATGGTTTCAAGATCTTGCATAAGTTTGTTAGACCTGGTTTCTGGGGACATGATGAATTTTTCACAAACTTCTCAGTCTCTTCCAAGGGTAATGACTGTTCCAGGATTTATACATGATGTGGATGGTGATAGAAGCAATAATGAGGATCCGGATGTTCCATTGCCTGGGTGCTGCGAAAAGAAAATTATAGTGGCAAATTTTCTTCCTTTGCTTTCTCAGAGGGATGTAAAATCTGGCAAATGGTTCTTCAGTTTTGATGAGGATTCACTTTTGTTACAAATGAAAGATGGCTTCCCATCCAACAATGAGGTTGTTTATGTGGGATCCCTCAAGGCTGATGTAGATGCAAGCGAACATGAAGAAGTATCTCAGAAACTACTGGAGGAATTTAACTGCATACCAACATTCCTTCCTCCTGATCTTCACAAAAAGTTCTATCATGGTTTTTGTAAGCACTATTTATGGCCCCTGTTTCATTACTTGCTGCCTATGAGGCAGGATCACGGCGAGTGCTTCGACAGATTGCTGTGGCAGGCTTATGTTTCTGCTAATAAGATATTTGCTGATAAAGTTATGGAAGTTATCAACCCTGAAGATGATTATGTGTGGGTCCATGATTATCATCTAATGGTTCTCCCAACTTTTTTGAGGAAGCGTTTCAATCGTGTTAAGCTTGGATTCTTCCTTCATGGCCCATTTCCCTCATCTGAAATTTATCGAACCCTGCCAGTCAGAGATGAAATTCTGAAAGCACTGCTGAATGCTGATTTAGTTGGTTTTCATACTTTTGATTATGCTCGCCACTTCCTATCCTGTTGCAGCCGGATGTTGGGCCTGGACTATGAGTCCAAACGGGGTCATATAGGACTTGAATATTTTGGCCGCACAGTATACATCCAAATTTTGCCCGTGGGAATTCATATGGGCAGACTCGAATCTGCTCTAAATCATCCCTCTTCTTCCGTCAAGCTCAAAGAAATTCAAGAAAGATTTCAGGGTAAAAAGCTTATCGTTGGAGTTGATGATATGGACATCTTTAAGGGCATTAGTCTGAAATTGTTGGCTATGGAGCAACTTTTGGAGCAGAATCGAGGGTTGAGGGGAAAAGTGGTCCTCGTTCAAATAATAAATCCTGCAAGGAGCTCTGGGAAAGGCATACAAGAAGAAAAGGTGGAGACGTATTTGATTACTGAAAGGATAAATGATAAGTTTGGTTTTCCAGGATACGAACCAGTTGTCCTGATTGATTGTCCCATTCCCTTTTACGAGGAAACTGCATACTATGCATTGGCAGAATGTTGCATTGTAAATGCAGTGAGGGATGGAATGAACCTTATCCCATACAAGTACATTGTCTGTAGGCAGAGGACTCAAAAGATGGATGAATCTTTGGGAGTTCGCCCAGGTTCACCTCATACAAGTACACTTGTTGTTTCAGAATTTGTTGGCTGCTCCCCGTCTTTAAGTGGTGCAATAAGGGTAAACCCATGGGATGTTGAAGCTGTGGCTGATGCACTGAACTTGACCATCACAATGCCTGATCTGGAAAAGCAGTTGCGGCATGAGAAGCATTATCGATATATTAGATGTCATGACATAGCCTATTGGGCACGAAGCTTGATGCAGAATTTAGAGCATGCATGCAAAGATCATTACAGTAAGCTTTACTGGGGCATTGGTTTTGGTCTGAATTTCAGAATATTGTCACTTTCTCCAGGTTTTAGGAAACTGTCCAGTGATCACATTGTCTCTGCATACAAGAGAACCCATAGAAGGGCAATCTTTTTGGATTATGATGGAACAATTGTGCCTCAAATTTCAATTGTTAAAACTCCTAGTCCTGAAGTCATCTCTGTTCTAAACAACCTTTGTAGTGACCCCAAGAACACTGTGTTTATAGTTAGTGGTAGAGGGAAAAACTCTTTAAGTGATTGGCTTGCTCAATGTGAGAAACTGGGTATAGCAGCAGAGCATGGATGCTTCATGAGGTATGATAACAGCATTATATGTTGGATTTGCAGCCTTTATCCAGCTTCATATAATTACTATAAATACATAGCTTTTTTTATTATTTATTATTTATTATTTTTGTTTTGTGTTTAACTTAGGTTGGGCCTTGGTTTAGTGATTAAGTTGTTTCATTGGGACAATAGGACTTAAAGGTCATTGTTACAAGTCATAAAAGGAGTCCATCCCCAAAAGTAGGGGAGCACTGCATATATTTGGTCTCCCTAGAACGGATAGGTTGGGGGGGGGGAGTTGATGTAATGTGATGCCCTCTTGTGGGTGCCCATCAGCAATTTAACCGGTATTCTTTAGATAATTAGCAACATTTTAAAACCAAGTTCGTTCGAACTAAGTGTCTCCTTTTCTGCTTGTAGGTGGAGCAGCATGTCCAACTGGGAAACAACTTCTTTCTCCAGCGACTTTAATTGGAGAAAAATTGCAGAACCTGTAATGAAATTGTATACAGAGGCAACTGATGGCTCGTATATAGAGACCAAAGAGAATGCCTTGGTGTGGCACCATCAAGATGCTGATCCAGTTTTTGGATCTTCTCAGGCCAAGGAACTTTTAGATCATCTTGAAAATGTCCTTGCAAATGAACCGGTAGTTGTTAAGAGGGGTCAGCATATTGTTGAAGTCAAGCCACAGGTATACACGGTTCAAACCACCGCCACCACCTCCCTCCACAAAATTAAAAATCTTTAATCTTTATACCTTTGTTCTCCTGATTTTTCTCAAGGCAAATGCAATAATGTTGGGTGATAAATGTGCAGGGAGTAAATAAAGGGTTAGTTGCAGAAAAAGTCCTTTCCACAATGATCACTGATGGGAAATCCCCTGATTTTGTGATGTGCATTGGAGACGATACATCTGATGAAGATATGTTCGAAAGCATATCAAGCACATCCTATAGTTCATCAGTTCTTTCAACCCCAGAGACCTTTGCATGTACTGTTGGGCAAAAACCAAGCAAAGCTAGGTACTATCTAGACGACACTGTGGAGGTTTTGGCATTGCTTCAGTGCTTGGCAACTCCTTCGAGGTTTAAGCCAAGAAATAGCTCAGAATTACAAGTGTCATCTGACGCCGTTGTTTGAAAGCAAAGATGTTCCAAACTCACACCGGATTAAGTCTTCCTTGTCAGTATACAGAGGGTTTTTGTTCAATTCGGTTCTGTTTCATAGGACAGCAATTCCTTCGAGTTTTAAGCCAAGAAATAGCTCAGAATCACAAGAGTCGCCTGACACTGTTGTTTGAAAGCAAAAATGTTCTGAACTCACACCGGATGGAGTCTTCCTCGTCAGTATATAGAGGGTTTATGTTAACTTTGGTTCTGGTTTATAGGACTTGGTTGATGCGGCTTTTTAGTTACTTAACGGGAAATAGAAGGACGATGATGAATTTGTGGCCTGATCATAGACTTAGCACGCTCACCCCTTTTTCCATTTTTCTCTAGGTGGCTGAGGATGGTTCTGGTGGTTGTATATTCTGGCGGGGGGATGATTGGGGATATACTTTGTTATAGGTTACAGATTCAGAAGCTAAAAACCATCATAGAAGTGTTAGTGGTAGTGAGGGGACTCACTTTTCTGTATACATACTGTGGACTTGCTTATACATAGGCAATTCTTAGAGCCATTTCTCATCATGGTTCTTAATTCCTTTCTATTGCGATAGAAACATGGAGTTTTGTCTGATGTAAAATAAAATATGCTTCATTTCATTTTTGCCAGAATTTATTACAAAATGTCACCATTACCATTGCGACCCCATGCAAGCCCACGTATGGCGACATGATTGCTTTTCTCATATAATATGGCCACCAAAAACTGTCAATAGGAGTCTCTAAGAGGTATTATTATTAAAAGCGGGCTCCCCCTTCCCACGTCGAAATGCCGTTTGTCATCTTGAGCGGCCCTTACAATTAAGCATTAGAGGGGGCCATGAATGACGACGCTTCGTACATTTGTTACCTTCTTTGCTTGAAAATTATAAAATGCTCTTGGCCATTTGAACTTGTGACTACTGACCCAAAATTAAGTAAATGCGGTGCATTGTACCTTTAATCAGAAGCCAAGAATAAAAGCAAGGTTGTGGCTGAGTCTGTGTTCCAAATGAAGGCACTAAGAAGGAAGAACAGAGAAAGCTGCCGTGGAATGCAAGTAACTTTTCCTAACTATTTTATGCAACATAAATACTAGAGGGTGGCCTCATTATTATACTTGGGTGATTTTGAGGAAAAAGGCAATTAGGCTATATTTTGTCACCTTTAGCCACTCGTTTTGATTATACTCTCATGATACCCTTTTCAATGAACACAATCATAGGCAAAAAAAAAAAAAAATCATTCAACCACCACAAATAATTAAAAAAAAAAAAGTTGTAACTAAGCACTCAATTCAAATGTCATGGGTCTGGACACTTTTTGTGTGGTTTTTTTAATTTTCCTTTTTTTTCATAAAAACTAATTTTTAAATTATAAACTTAAAATTAAAAATTCATGTACCTTTTTATTAAATGTTGAAATTAATGAGCTTTTGGGATTATTTACCTTACCAACAACAGAAGGAAAAGGGATAAATATTTTGGCAATGAAACTATTGTTGTGATGCATCCATCAAACTAGCCTCTTTTTTTTTGGGGGGGGGGGGGTCGGGTACATTTTTCTCTTGAACCAGCCTGCCAGCCAGGGCTCCAACACAAGATCAATTAGACATTCCCGGCATCATTCCATCTTAGCCATTTTGTCATCAGGAGCAATTTTAACAAGACAACGCCGTGATTTTAGCAACGCTGTGAGTAATCCCGGTGTACGTCAACGTTCGCTTCGACTCTTTTTTGTCCTGGATGTCTCGCTGTCTTGTTACCGATTGACGGCCAATCGATCAAAAAAAACACCAACCGTAGCTTCTCATCCGCTGTTCGATCTCGTTTTTAGAGCCAATCAGCGAATTGGGACCCATTACGCGTATGGACACCAAACCAAAATTCAGTCTTTCTGGGACGATGGCCCACCGCTAACCATGACTACCCATCAACGGTCCGAGAAAAACTCCTACGATTGTTTTCCGCAGCATCGGATCCTCGCCAGAGTTAGAGCTTAATCAAATTACCGAAAGACCCCTTCCAAGTGACCATCGGATCCTCACAACGTCACTCCTCTCTCTCCCGTTGAAAAGAGAAGAAATTTCTTAATTTCAAGGTCTAAAAGATAATCGTTTGGATTTTTAATTTTATATTTAAATTTTGATCTTCGATTTTTTTTTTTTTTTAAAGGAATTTCTGATAGACAACCGGCATTTCCCGGTCACCCTTAACTTCCCTGCCCGTTACGAACCCAACCCGTCCCATCTCCAAACGCACACAGAGATTCATATATATCACCCTCACTCGCTACAGCGAAACGCTGGCACAGAGAGAGCGAGACTCTGTGAGAGAGAGAGAGAGAGAGCGAGAGAGTGGGGGTTTCGTGTGTCTATGGCCACACAAGAGCCAGAAATGGGCGCCCGAAGAGAGCCGGACTATGTTTTCGAAGAAAATTGCAAGTCCACACCTTTGTTACAAGACACGCGCCGCTGCTGCTTCTGCTTCCCCTGCTTCGGCTCCCGTGGCCGCTCCTCCCCCGTCGGATTGGCCTGGTGGGAACGGATCCGATCATTCTCATCACCGTCTTCTCAATCACCCAGGACTCACGGAGACCGCGCCCACCACCACGACCACCACCACCCGTGGTGGGCCCGGGGGATCAGTGCGTTGAAGAAGATCCGGGAGTGGTCGGAGATCGTGGCGGGGCCCAAGTGGAAGACTTTTATAAGGCGGTTTAATAGGAACAAAGGGAGCGGTAATAGCCGGCACGGGAAGTTTCAGTACGATCCTCTCAGTTACGCCTTGAATTTCGACGAGGGACACGGCCAGAACGCCTTCGACGAAGATTACTACGACGACAGTCACGGTGGGTTCCGCGGCTTCTCCTCCCGCTACGCCTCCGCGTCTGGCCGGCCGATGGCTGTGGGCGCTCTCAATCACACGGACGTGGCGGTGGAAGCGTGAATTGGAGGGAGACTGTTTCGTGCGCCGTGGATGCTAATTCGCGCCGCTGGCCCCCCCCCTGACTTTCGGCGACAGCTGGAGCTTTGACTCGGTGACGTCATCAACGGCGCCAATCCCGCTATATATATATATATATATATATATATCGTTGGTGAGGTTAGCGTGTAGAGTTCAAAACGATGAGTAATATGGCTGTATAGATGGGGTTGGCGGATTGGATTACTTGCATTTTGTGTACATTCCTTTGCAATCAATAAAGTAGGTTTTGTTGTTACTCTTCTACTAAGAGGTTGATAAGCAAATTACAAAAAAGGTATTGACTGCAATTGCGTGATTGCCGGTTTCGTACCGTGTACATGCAATCATGTGAGAGAGAGAGGGAGAGAGAGAGAGGGAGAGAGAGAGAGAGAGAGAGAGGAGGGCAACATTCAATGGTGACGTTTATCTCCGATTCCACGCAATTGCCCGAGACGCAATAATATTTGCCGGATGCCATATGAATGAAATGCTTAGATGTTATTTACTATATGTTCCCAAATGACATTATTTTGTAAGATTACTGAAGTGTTTCAACGTATTTTAATTTGTTGAATTTTTTTTATGTGAACATTTCTATCAGAATTGTTGATATGTGCCAGTTGATAAATAAAAATTATATTAATATATTACCATTTCGGCTGGCATATTTTATTTTATTTTTATTGGTTGCGTCAGTAGTCTCACGTCGGGATCACCCAACCTTTGCCCGCTTTCTTTTTTCTGTTTTCTTTGAGTTTTCTGAGCTACAAAACTGGTGGGGGTCGTTATCTGGTATGATTATGATAATTATGTTATTTTGGCGATTAGCTTTCCAATGTAGGCTGTCTGTCAACGTGGATTGTTCCAAATCTGATTCACTTGAAAAATGAAAACAAGAAAAAATTGTAAGTTTTATGCCAAATCCCATTTCGCATGGGAAGATCACAATGTATAGGGTTGACAACAATTATCCGAAAAAGAATGTGTTATAGATAGAACCTACTGACGAGCAAGTATAAAACTTGAGATTATATCCAAGTCCAACCAAAAATTGCCCCACGTAGGGGCTGACATCAGAGCTCAGAGATCAGACCATACCCACCATCCAGAACCCTACTGACGACCAACCTATAGGGTGTTGACTGAGAGAGCTCCCCACCATCCAGATCCCTCTGCATTTCCTACTTTGCGTTTACTGTCATCATGGCAGCACACAGAAGTTTCGCATTTAGGTTGCAATAATCTCTTGCAGTCGCACAAATTGATCCTGAAGGATCCACCACTCCCAATTACCAACTAATGGTTCACATCTATCCCTATTTACGCGTGCAAAATTAACCTTAACAATGTGGGTCTGAAAAGGGGTCTGGCCAAAGGGGTGTGAAAGGAAAACATCGTGAACACTTCCTGTACGATGTGTTTTACCATGGAAAACTGTTTAACTAAATTTCATGCCGGGACTTTTCTGCTGTTCACTGACTTTATGTTCAATAAGATGTCACCTAGAATCCATGGAAAACTTAGGCAGTTCATGCTTTCCTGGCAACAAGTTGGATGGTATGTGACATGATACCATGCTGAAGCCACGCACTGATACTGTTTCGGCTCACAGCTGCTCTCAAACCATTCTTTAGCCTCCTTCTGTAGGCACTTCAATGACACCAGAATTCGATCCTTCATGTCTCCGTATCTCCTGTTGTCATGCTGCAAGTAGGCTGCTCGATTTCGCAGATTGCCTGTTAGTATCTCATCCTCACTCCTTGCCTCATAATAGTGCATCAGTGCACTCATTCTCTCAGAATACATGTCTCTGTGATTGGAAGCAACTTCGATGAAGTCCTCAAAACCTCGGACTTCAAGATCATGGTCATAGGTTGCTTCGGTAAGTTTTTGTGACCAAACGTATTTTGAACTTTGTGCTTCAGTTGAATCAAGAATGGCTCGGTAGAGTTTTCCCAGGACACCATTAGAGATGTACACTGTTTTGTCCATCCTCTCCATGAAGTCTGGAAATTCCTTTGGTTTCAAATCCCTTGGCATCTCTGCTGGTGCTCCTGTCTTCGCAAAGTCTACTGCCATGGAGTGGAGATTTGCCAATCTTAGACATTTTCTACTTTGAGCCTTTTCTGGTTCACGATCAGCATGAATTATATGTGCAGTAGAGATGGCACCCAGAGTATCATTGATCATATAGTCAACAAAAAAATTTTGAATTTCCTGCCAATGTAAGCCAAGTTGGGATGGTTCACAGAAGTAAAAGGCAGATAATACCACTTATCTTTACTTACAAATTATCAGGCTTAGAATTACCTCCAATGTCACATTGTGATCCATTATCCGAGGTCTCCGTCCAACATAGTCCATTGGGGTCTTGGTTTGACATGGGATGAAATCCTTGTCCCAACTTACAAAAAAAAGGTCTCCATCAAGATCACCACCAGAGCATTCATTTGGATGGGGCCTGCAATTGCATGTTCTTAGAAAACCTTATTTGTTATTCAGGAAACATTTATTATGTGAAAATGAAGTACTGAATCTAGACGTGTAATAAAAAGGGGTAGAACGATCTCCCAGCACAACAATGATAAGTTCATGCAAGCTGCTGACCACTATACTATGGAAGTGCTTTTTTTGAAATGCATTAGATTTTGGGTTAGGACCATGGTAAAGTCAAGGTGAAAAAGAATGGGCATGAGCCTGATGGTGTGCACATGTGGGGAGAAAGAGAGAGAGAGAGAGCCAGGGGGGGGAGAGAGAGAGCTTTGAAATGGCAACCATCAAGGAAGTAAAATTGGCTGAATTTGTGTAACAGTGTTCCAAGCACTTCAGGTCAATTCAAGATGTAAGAAATAAGTAGAAGTCAATACCAGAGTTTGAACCAAGAAGAAAGAACCATGTCAAGATAACAAAGCCAAAAGATTGAAAAATATGAAAGATGGAATGCCTATGCCAGAAAGTTAAAAATGCTTCTTGGGTGACAACTAAATCATTCAATCAAACCCATGATCTCTTGATCCAGTCAACCAATGAGTGTACAGTCTCAAATATAACCTGGCAATATGGGAAAATAGTTTTTATCATAGTACCAGCAATTTTAGTTATAACAAACAGAGCAATGGTTCCCCAAAATTAAACATTAAAAATAACAGACCAAAGAATATATCCAGCCAGTCCAAAAAGGCCACCAGAAGATTAAAACAGACGTAGTGGTACCTCTCTCCTTTCTGTGGGAACAGAATGCAATCTACCAAACCCTTCTCCTCCAGTTCCACATGATAGACAGCCTCCAGCACCCTGACATCTCCAGGGTGAAGACAAGGATTTTTTGTGACAACAACCTTCCCTGTTACTATGGATGTCTTCTCATCCGCTTTCCCATAGAAACTCTGATCCCTGCACAGTAGCTCTGCTTTTGTCATAGTCAAGCGGACATAAACTTGGCCGTAATCCAAAATACCAGTTTCATCCAAGCAGCCAATCAAGACACGACCCTTTGGGACAAATATTCGACATCTAGTTCTCAATTCTGTTAACAAGTTTTCATGATATGCTTGAAGCATCATTGATAGAAAAGGTTCCACATTAGGTTCATAACCCTGAAGCAACATCATGACCAGAATGTTCTTTGAAGCAGCCCAAGCTAAATTCTCCAAGACATCCAAAGCTGCCTCTCTATTAGTCAGCATTCTGCCCAATAAGTGCAATTGCTTCTGTAGCAAAGATTCAAAGATTTCATCCTTGACCCCCAAAGTTGACAAGAGGGTAATAATCTCTCTATTTAAATAGCATGGCAGGGAGTCACTCCATTTGATCACATTAAGCATCCTATTTTCTGATTCAAATTTGAGCATGCTACCACGTAAAGATAGCTTTTGAAAGGAGTTCTGGTCAACAGCTATCACACCTTTATAGCCACCATATCGAATTTGAAATGCTGAGGGAGTTTCCTTGAGTCCACATTTCTGAGCAACTTGTTTAGCAAAAGAAAGAGAAATTTTACCAATGCCATCAGAGAAGCAGTAACCGATGTCATCAGAAGTAACCTCAATGTCAGGAATAATCTCCACTTCTTGTTCGGGAACAATGAATGTTTGCAAAGAAGAACTGAACAATTGTCCCATCCTTGCTGCACATTTGGACACACTGCGAATCGCGTTAAAGCAACCCATCCATTCTCTGATATCCTCTGCTCTCAGATTGTCATTAGAAGCAAACATCCAAACAGAATTTGAACGCAGTTGACTAGCTGAGAAAGCCAGAAACTCATATCTCTTGGCTCCAATTGGGATCCCATCTCGCAGAACTGTTAATATTCTGTGATATATAGCAGTTCTATAAGGCTTTGCAAATATACCGTGCTGGATGCTAGTGGAAATGGCATTTGCAGGAAGCTTGCTCCAATCTTCTTCAACAAAGGTGACCCTCATAAAGTCTGAAGCATATTCAGCAAAGTTTTTGATGACGTAATTAGAAGCTTCAAGCTCAGGACCCAAACAATAAATTTTCGATGGTGTAATCAGTGCCCTATGACAACTCATGATATTATGACCAGTTAAACTTTTGTAGCGAGGTCTTTTAAGGTTTCGATCTGGAACATGCAACTGAATTTTTACAAAAGATATAGGATCATAGCAGGTGGACTTTGACTTGTGCAATTTCTGAAGAATCATCATTGCCCTGTCTATGGCTGTACCCTTGAGCATCTTAATCAACTCTGCATCTACAGCAGAAAAACTAATTTTTTGGGTATGAACAAGAGAATTCAGCTGGAAAAGGATCGCATGTGGTAATGTAGGATCTGAACCACAATTGATGATTGGAACTATTTCAGATGAAGAATGGAATTCTTCCCCATCCTCTAAAACTAAGTCTTTCACACCTTCTTTATAACATGGAAAACTTGAAAAAATATCCGAAGCTAATGATTTGTCTTCAATTTCCCAACAAAATGAAGTTGATTGTCCAATCGACTTCAAGGAAGAAAAGTCTGTTGTACGAACCCACAGAAAGTCAAAATCTTCCTTGCAGATATGGTACCGATCACTGCTAAATTTTGAAGCTACGTCAGGTCCAGAAATTTTTTTGTACATTTTTGGTCCATGCCTGAGCTGAAAACATCAAATCATGAACAAAATCAAGTCCAGGCAACACACAGAATTGAAATAAGGAATAAAATTAAAAAAACTAGCAACCTGCCGACCTCCTTATAGACAGAAAGTTAAAGAGAACCGTTAACTTTCTTTACAAGCAGCAAACTTTCCACAGAACCTCATGTTTCAATTTGGTTCCATATATGGCTAGAATACAAGCAAAATCAGAAGCATCTGTCTCTTTCCCCTTTCCCCAATATAGATCCAAATATCTTTTAAATGTGAAACATGAGACTAAGGCCTCTAAAATGTTGATGAAGCTAATTTCATTGGAACAACACCTAATCTAATTCAGGCAGTTGCATGCCTCCATGTCAAAGTTCATAGGCCGTGAAACAAAGTCAATGATTTCTGTGCGTATGGTGCTACCAATTCCAAATCCCCGTGATCAGGCATCAGTTCTATGGAGTGAACTTTTGGTCTTTCTGAAAGCATACTTCTTAGAGATTCATGCTCGCTCATCTAGTGGGTCGTGAAGAAGTACCTCGTTTTCCCCTCAAAGATGCACAGGAAAAATCTTTCCAACGTAGCGAAAAAAAAAAAAAAAAGGCATATATTAGGAAAAGTAACCAGCAAATCATGGATATACTTCAAGCGACCATTTGATATATAGAACAAGACGGGATAGTATAGGATAGACTAATCTGATCCTATTGTATATACAATAGGATAAGAAAGACAGTTTAATTAAAGTAGTAAATCACCATCGTATCCAAGTTACTATGGTCATTTACACTACATTCTACTAATCAACAAGAAATCCACCAATCAAAACCATAAAATAAACAAAAACGTCCATTAAAAAAAAAAAAAAACAAAAACAAAAAGAACGCACCTTTAACAGAAGAGCATTAACTTGATCACCACCCAAACAACACCCAAAAGTCTCCAAAACATCCTCAAACCTCACCTCCAGCTTATAACACTCCCCACTAACCCAAACCCAAAACTCCACTCTCCGCCTCTCGGGCATAACCCACCCTCTCACACCATCCCAACTCTCAAGCACACACAAGCAACGCTCTTCCCTCATAAAACCCACGTACAAGTCCCCATTCTCCACCCTGTTATGGGCCCGGACCGGCCTGGGGACAATCTCATCGTAGGTTTCAGAGACGATCAGCCTGTGAGATTTGAATATGAGATTTTGTTGAAGATAGAGGGAGTGAGCCTTGTGCTTGAACTCGAGGGAAGTGAATTGGACGCGGCCAAAGCCGCGGGATTTCCAGTTCTTGCGCTCGGTGGATATTTCTATGGCGAAAACTGAGTCGGTACCGAGCTGGGACTCTAGATACTGCAAGAGGTCTTTGGCTATTATGGTTTGTGGGATGTTTGAAACGCGTACTGTGGCTCTTTCCATCCACCCAATTTTCTTTCGTGCGTGCGTGCGCGCGAGAGTTACAGAGTGACTCCGTGAACCCTTGAGAGATGTACAAGCAAGAAAAAGCCGTCAGTCCCTCTTCTTGAGTGAGATTTTTTATTTTTATTTTTTATTTTTCTTTTCGTGGAAACACAATTTCTAATTTTATTCCATTAATCCAATATATTGTTCAAATTGGAGTTCTCATTTTTTATGGCCTCAAGAATATGATGTTAGAGGTCATATTTTTATAAATATGAGTGAAAATACTCTACTCTAAACAGTCTACTTAATTATGATTTGAATTTCATTACTTAATTTTAAGAATTAAAACTCTATATCATATTTTTAAATTTATATTTAATGGTCCCTAAATTAATATTAAGCTATGGATGCGATGCTCTTTTAGTTTTTCTTTTAATGTTTTAGAATTAGTAACTTATGATCTTTAAGGTATCACAATCTGTGCTCTATTTCTCTGAAAAAAAAAAAATAATAATAAAACATGACAAATGTTTTAGCATTTCTGTTAGTAAAAAACAAATCATATTAATCTTATTGCCAACAACTAATGAAAAAAAAAAAAAGATTAAGTTTTACGTCCCTTCGTGAAGAGACAAAATTAATTTTGGTAAATCAGAAGTTCTGTAGATTTTCTAGTCCTGTTATGAAGACAGGTTGAAGCTGAAGCCAAAAGTTGTTGACAGTGATCAAATTGTAGCTTCTATTGACAGCATTCTGATTCTGTGATGTGAATGGCAAATTCTGAATAAATGAATCCTTTCCCTCCCACTCAAAATGGATGCCAAGGCCTTCCAGCTTCTCTCCTCGAAACCAACTTAATGTTCCTGATAGAACTACATACAAAATTTTCCTTCTTCCTCCTTTATCCTGTGTATCCTTGATGCAACTTGGTTCATGCTTGGTCTTTCGTTCGGAGAAGGATTTATGGACTGCAATGTTACCCTTAACAAGCTCAGCATCCTTCCTACGTTAGCACCTTCTGAGATCAATCTCCTGTCAAATACTTCCCCTGTCCACTCCTCTCGGACCACGGTCTGCACCCATTTTGCCACATCAAACCCATTGTTTTAGACAAGCTTCCCTGTCAGAAGTTCCTGAAGGACCACCCCGAAGCTATAGGTATCCAACATGAAGTGCTATATACAGGGGATCCATTCAGGACATTTTTCTGAAAACTGTCTGGTTGACAAAGGAATGATTGATCCATGCTTTCGTCCGCCATTAGGCCGTACTGGCTGATGCATGGCTCCATGCCCCTGTCAAATAAAATGTTAGTGGATTTCGGGTTCCCATGAGCAATTTGATCCTGTTGAAGATCCTCGTGCATGAATGCTAATGCCGAAGCAATATTTACAGCAACACTCAGTCTGCTCCCCCCGTCAAAATCATGCCCGCTTTTGGAGCCTAAATTTCAGAAAAATTTTGAAGTCAGATCAACAAGATTTTCTGTGCATAAATTGCACATTTTTCTTTTTGATGAAATTCTTTAGGCCCAAGGAGGATGAGAAAAGGAAAAAGAAAAAGACAGGTCAGCCTGCAAACACAGATCAGATTTTCTAAGTATACTGGATGCCAAGATTTGTCTTAAGCATCTAGTACTTTTCATCATTTCATCGTAACTATGAGAATGTTTTATACCAGGAAATCAAGGTGAAGTTAAAATATATATATATAGTTTGCCATGAAGAACCTTGAAGAGACTGCCATTCCGGTGCTACTCATACACCAGAGAATGCAGCTGCAGACAACACTCTTGGATGCCTCACTTGGTCTATCCTCCGAATCGTCCGCTTGAAGTCCTGAATGACATGTCCCAGTCTTTAATTCTCTTCACTGCCAAGACCACCCCATTCTCAAGCTTGACCTTGAAGAAGCTTCCAGGCTTCACTCTGCCAAGCAACTCAGCCCATGCTCGAAGCAAATCCTCAAATCTCAACTGCTTAACCACAGGACTTGAAAGTATAACAGGTGATAAAGAAGTCCTTCCGCCTTCGACAGATGTAATTGATACTCTGATCTATTCCTATTAGTATTGAATTCACTGAAGTATCAGTAAATTTGCCGCTAGCCCCTATTACCGCTGCATAAGCAACACTCCTGTATTTTCTTGACTTCTTCTTGCTGCCTAATTTCAAAGCAAACAGGAGCATTACAAGGAACAGAAGAATTATATAGCCTGAGAACGTGACAAACTGTTTCTTTAACGAACGTGACAAACTGTTCCTTTGACGAACGTTTTGTTTCCTTTGTCAAAGGTGGAACTGATGGGACTAACGGATGGGGTAACGGTGGCGCTGATGGTGGACATGCATTTGGTGGTGGCTTTCCACATAGCTCAGGATTACCTAAAAAGCTGTCTGCAATGAACTTGCCATTGACATCAGGGAGAGGACCCCTGAAATTGTTGGTGGAAACATTAAATACCTGAAGGTCGGAGAAATCCGAATCTGGTATCGCCCTACTAAGCTGATTATTCTGGACAAGGAAGAATAAAAGGCCTGAAATCCGGGACAAATTTGGGAACTGACCAGAAAAGTTATTGTAACATAAGTCAAGCTTCTTCAAGTTACCAAGCCGCGAAAGAGAGGCAGGAATGCTACCTGAGAAATGGTTCCTACTTATATACAGGTGAGTTAGACCATTGCAGTTTCCTATCTCTTTATGCAACAGGGCAGAAATATTGTTCCCTCTCAGGGTCAGGAAAACCAGAGACTTAACTGTGCATACAGAAGTAGCATCAAGAATTCCGTTGAAATTAAGCACTTCGAGAACTATTTTGTAAACCCTTTTTGACCCGCATCTCACACCCTTCCAGGTGTTATTGCAGGGATCTGAAACATTGTTCCAGCCCCAGCCAGGGTCTTTTGGTGGATTTCCATCTGAAAGTTTGTTCATAAACTGCAGCAGTGACTGCTTCAGACTTTCTTCTTCTGAATTCGACGCTGGAATCACAATAATGATCAGAATGAGCGGCATCCAGATGGATGCACGGGCCACATTCTTTGAAGAATAACCAGTTTCGTGGAAACAGAAATTGGTGAAAATGGGGCTCTCATATATACGTATGCAGTCCTGAGATCGATTGGTTCTCTTCTTCCAAAACAAGGAGAAGGTTACGAAGCCGATGTTTGCTAAGCTCAAACCAATTCTTTGTGCCAGTTGGCCAAAATTTAGGGAGCCAGAGAGTTTGCAAAGCTTAACGTTATTGCCTATGAGGACTCCCGAGAAGAATAGAGAAATACCGAAGAATAAAACACACTGGGGTGGCCCGGCACCTGAAATGATCAGTGTCCTGTTTGTTTGACCTCACCAAATCGGCTAGCTTTGCAGTTTTCGCCAACAATAAAGACTCGGCACATGTATCTTTAAGGAACGAGTCACACTGATGGGCTTTAATTAGTAGCAAAAAGGAAAGCGAGAACATTAAATTCAAGTCATGTAGCTAATTATTGAACTTGGCAAATGTTTATGCGCAAATTCAAATTCGGATCCAACCCGTGCCAGAGGGTACAGGACCAAAAGCAAAAAAAAGACAAAAAATGTCGGACCTGACAAACCCGAGTCCGAAAATTCAACAGTAAAACTCCAAGTTGCCAATTTTCTTTTTAATGGACCGCTTCATTTCTCTTCCCTTCTTCTGATCCGTTCTAATCTAATCCATTTTCTGATTTTCTTCTATACGGGGTCATAACATGTTTATTTTTTATTTTTTCAAAAGACGGAAATTAATGGAGGAGATGGGTGCGTCGGGACCCAATGTGGAGCAGTTATTGAGGAGAAAATGGGCGTGAGGACCCCTCTACTCCCTGTTGGTATAACCCAATTACCCCTTGTTGGTAGTCCTTGGTATTGTCTTGTACTGTTGGAAGTCTTTGATGTGAACGTTGTTGAGATACAAAGTTGTCGTTTTGGGAGGTTTGAGTGTCGAACTAGAATAATTGTGATTTTGAGGGACATGAGGGTGGCCTTTTTAAGGTTTTGGTGTAGCCAGATTTGTTATTGTTTCGTGATTAATATTTTGATTATGACCCATTTCATGTGTCGTTGATTCATCAGCGAATTTTCTAGTGGTTCTTTGTTTGATGAACTTGGGGCACCCCAATTCTGCTTTTGCAAGTGACGGTTCATAGATAGTCAATGCTGTGTTACAGTTTGCAAGCCTTTGGTGTAAACAGCGTGAGTGAACTATGGTTTTGAGGAGATGTTTGAGGGAGTCAATACTGGTATATAAGGAATTCATGAGGGTTTCGAAAGTGGTTTGCTTCGAGTGATCTTCATGGGATAAAAAGTAAAACAAAAATTGAAACTTTAAAACTTTGTGGAATTGCCTGCAAAATCAAAGAAATGGCACAAGACCCTAAGCTTCATGCCTACAATTCCTACAATTCCTACTTGTAGCACCCAAGGTCCCGTGGGCATCACCACCAAAGTGTATCACTTGGTTTCTGCAATAAAATTTCATCCATTTCCGCACCATTCATCGTCTTACTTTTTGAATTGGCTATGGTCAGACTTGACCTGCCAACATCACGTCCATCCAGACTTACAGTCTCTGCAGTGAGGGAGTGAACACTGGCCTTCAATCAGGTTTCTTGCTGCTAACTTTGGGGGGCTTTGTTTCCTCCTTCAAATCACACAATATCTACGTCCCTATGATGAAATTTTCATTTGTTATCCTGAAGTCTTAAGAAATCTGAATTAATGGAGCCATACTCCTATTACTTATTCTAGTCCTGGAGCAATTCTTCACTACTTTTATTCACGCAAGACAGCATTGAATTGGATTGAGCATCTGGGGGCTTTTATTTCGTGTTTTATATTCTAGGGGATAGTTTATCCGCGGACCTTTCAGTCGAAAATCCCTGAGGTTCTGAGCTGCATAAACATTTGAGGTTTTGAATTGCATATTGGGTTCCTTACTTTGTTGAAGGTGCGTACTAGATTGATTCATAGTTCTTTAATGGTTTAACTCCCTGTCAAAAGAATCTTTTTTTTAGCTGCTGTCAAAAGCTCCGAATCCGAGACTAAAAGTTCTCAATATTGCTTAAGCTAGAGCGATGTAGGCAATATTGCAGGGGCACTAATGACTGCCGGAGTGCTCACTGCTGGCTTAATCAGTTTCAGACGGGGCAATTCTCAGTTGGGTCAAATATTGCTGAGGGCTCGCGTGTTTGTCCGGGGTGCTACAGTGGCACTTATGGTTGGCACTGCTTTCTACTACGGCGACAATCCTTCGAAGAAGTCGAGTTAGAGACGTTGACAGGCTATTACAGCATCACGAGATTTTTGTAATGGTTTTCTAGTTGGTGGAATACATACATTTGAGTATAGATTTGCGTCTCTTGCAGTTGGCAAAGTTGCAAAGCGTATTCTTTTAACGCCAGATTATATGATTACTCACGGTTGATTGGTTAAAACCCAAAAGAAAAGCAACTCTGGCAAGGAGCAGAGAGCAGGACGACCATAGAGTGCTTGTACGTGTATGAGACAGAACTGAGAAGGTCATAGAGAAAACACATGGGTCCGCAGGCTTCAACTTCTTTGCGCTGATAAGCTTTGGTCCAACGATTGGGCTGCTGTCTTTAGTAGTTGACAATTTGACACTTGACACCTCACATGCTTCACATTTCGCAATTTTTGTGCCCCACAGCAAGACGTTAATTTTTATTTTTTATTTATTTTTGAAAAAGTAAAAAAATTTACTGTGAGTATCTCATTTATTATATTTGTTAATTAAAGTAAAAATTTTACTTATTGATCTCATTATTTAAATTTTTAATAAAAATAATCACCACTTGAATCTTGTTAAGACTAAGTATTTTTTATTATATAATATTAGTAAATTTCAAATTTAATATTCATCTTTTATATAATTTTATTTTTTATTTAAAAATTAATAAAAAAGTAAAATTTAAATTAATACAAAAATTTACACATAAAATCACCACTAAACTAAATTAAAATCATGTATTTTTGGCCTCTTCGGGAAGTGTATCTACAACTGCAATATTTGCACGAAACATTTCTCAATCTTCCCATCAATGATATCGGTTATAGTTTAACATACATTGTACGAGTTTTTTTTTTTTTTTAATGGAAAAGTAATACCCCTGTTGGAACTTGCAACGTCGAAAGTATCCCTTGCACTTGGTCTTGGGTACATATCTTTCTCTTCTTGATTTCACCAGTGAAGGGCAGCTATCTCTTCTATTTTTAGGCCGCTTCGAAGCTATCGACATCAGACCGTCACTCTCTTATTTCTCCGGAAAGAGAAAGGGACTCGGAGACAGATGGCAGTGAAGTCCTTCATGGTGAGATTGCTGCCATTTGCAGCCATGGTGATGCTGGAAATCCTTGACGTTGGCATGACAACAATAAACAAAGCAGCCATGTCCAGAGGAATGAACCACTTCATGTCTGTTCTCTACTCTAATGCCCTTGCCACTCTCATCCTCTTCCCCTCTTCTTTCATCTTCCTCAGGTCATTTTCAGCAAAACCCATCTTCTGTTTTTCACTGACTCTCACTGCAATTGCTCAAGTTTGGATCTTTTTGTCTACAGAAACAAGAGACCACCGATCACTCTCCCCCTCCTCTGCAAATTGTTCATCCTTAGTCTTCTTGGGTATGCAATTTCCTATCTTGGTACTCCTTTCCTCTCCTTTCCTTTCTTTTTTCCAAGGTTTCTTATTTTTTTGAGTTGTGTATAGGACTACTATAATGCAGAATTGTGTGTCCACTGGTTTAGACTACAGTTCTCCTACTCTTGGTTCTGCCATGGGCCAATTGATCCCACCTTTTACATTTGTGCTTGCTGTTATCTTCAGGTTTTTCTCTTGCCTCTTTCTTTTCCAGTTATTTTTTTCTTCCCCTTTTAAAGAATGTAGGGAATAGACAATTGCTAGAGCATATTCCATTAATACTAGTTAGAAATAAGCGATCTTGTTTTATTTTGGATTATCTGCAAACTGGTGTTTGGGTAGTTCCATTGCAATTATCTGACGTTGAATTATGTGAGCATTGGGACTGTGCACTAAGCATATAAGAGAAATGGATGGTTAATTTCTTGACCTGTTTTCCTCTTCCATTTTAGGATGGAAAAGTTAGATTTGAAAAGCTCAAAAGGCCAGATCAAGATTTTAAGCACCTTGGTATCAGTTTTAGGAGCATTGATTATAATCCTTTACAAAGGGCCTCCCTTAGGTCCCAGCCCAGCACATCCTGCACCAGCCCCTTCCAGCATGTTGACAGCAAAAACTTCTTGGGTTATAGGAGGCCTGTTCTTTGTGGCTGCTAGCTTATCTCTCTCAACATTTACCATTTTTCAGGTAATAAGCAATCCTCATGAGCTGCACATAAATGTCAAATATGCAGTTATTCTTGATATTGATTATTCAAATGGTACTGATCTCAGTTAAAAATTTTACTTGAAGGCAGCAATTCTGAAAGAATACCCGTCAGAGATCACCATAGTCTCTTTCTGTTGCTTGTTCGGAACAATTCAATGTGCAATAGTTTGCTTGGTTGCAGTACGGGACCCAAATGCTTGGAAACTGAGATCTGACGTTGAGCTAATTTCTGTCATCTATGCAGTGAGCAAACGACCAAATAGACACTCTGACTAATTTCTTTTGAAGCCTTTTTCTGGAGATGCAATTCTAATGATACCTCTTATCCTTGTGCAGGCAGTATTTGGCAATCTAGTCACACTTGTTGTAATGGCATGGTGCATAGTTAAAAAAGGGCCTGTTTTTGTGGCCATATTCAAGCCTCTGGGGATTGCTATTGCTGCCTTTTCAGGAGTTTTCTTCCTTGGCGACACACTCCATGTGGGAAGGTTAGTGCTTTGCTCTGATCAAACTTCACCATTGCATTACATATTTGCTATCGAGCCATAACATAGCTGAGCTCTATTTTCATAGCAAGTGAAGATTTATGAGAGTTCCCCGTTCTCGTGCAGTATTCTGGGAGCCATCATAATCGTTGTCGGTTTCTATGGAGTAATATGGGCGCAATCCAAAGAAAAGAAGGATGAACTACCAAAAGGTTATAAGCCACAATCATCATCACAAAAGACTCCACTCTTGGAGACCCACTCAAATGCATAAATTGTACACCGAGGTAGTCAATTCTACCTCAGGGGAAGCAAACTATGAAGCTGCAGTAATTTGCGGAAAGCATGTATATACTTACGTTTTATTCTATGAATTATCTCGCCATTGGTTCTCAGGGAAAAACAATATCCCCAAATAATGAAAGCCAATTGGACCCCGTGTTTCAAAAACATTTCCAACCCTCAATATTGTATGAGGCGCTGTATCTGAAAAACAATAGCCCAGCAAATGCCTCACTGATATATGATTCAGGAAGCTAGACCAATTTTCTTTCGACGTGCTTGAAGCCTTTTGAGTAGTTCCAATTAAAATTCCATCAACCACCACCATAAAGGGAGGTCCAACTAAACAGGGTTCAAAGCACTTTAAAAAAAAAAGAGTGGTTGGATCGTGTTGCTGCAAGCAGTTTTCTACACAGGTCTTCTGCTCGCAGGACAATTTGTCCTAATAGGGGCCTCGTTAGAAAGCATCGATGGGAATGAATAATTACAATAAAAGCAGCAGTTTTTCTGGCTCCTCGGCACTATTAGAAAGGGGAGAACAACAATCATCGTGTCTTAAGGGTCCCGGTTTTGATTGAAATTGTTGGTAACATTAATCGCGACTCCCTTGCCGATTTCTTGGATGAGCTAACAAAATGTTGCGAACACCGCAATCATCAGCGCCAGAAGTCCCGCTCTTGGAGAACAGCCAGGCTGTGTAGAACCCAAGCGTTAATCCTATTCCTACCACAGAATATGACATAATCTTTAAAAAGCTGCGTTAATTTTCATGAACAGCACATCCCTTCCCTTCTGGTATAATTCCCCGGATTAAACTCCATCTCAGACAAGGCACGTGGATGCATTACTCTGCTTTTTTGTCTTTTTTTTCTTTTTGCTTTGTTTTTGTTTCAAGTGGATGAAGAGAAGCGAGGGAGGAGCATAAGCTTGTAAGATTTGTGGCCATCACCATCATTTGAATTATCAACATCTTAATAGTACGAGTTTTCTTATTATCACTTGCATCAATTTGCAAGGTCAAAACAATGTTCATGAGGAACAAAAACTAAAAGTAAATGATGGCAAACCCAGCAAGATTCCTCCTTTTAAGGTGATAACAGAAAAATATAAATACCCAGTGAATGGCAACAGTGCTTTCAAGATGTTCAGCTCCCAACATCATATAGGGAAGACGCATCTAACAAATAACAACCTGCCAAATTCACCCTCAACGAACTCGAGTATAGAATGTTCTCAACCTGCAGACTGGGTTAAAACAACAATATTGCAATTTACCAAGAATATCCTGCCTACAATCATGGCCTAAGATCATCGGACATTGCTGAAGGAATGCAATGTGTTGTAAGGATATCTACAGTTGCTGCTTTGGCATTCTTTGTCTGCAGAACAACTATCTGCTTAAAAGAAAAGGCATGAATAAATATAATGGCCACCTCTAACAGTTGCATAAACAGAGTCTTAGTGAGAGAGAGAGAAAGAGAGAGAGACAGCACCTGGTCATGCTCAAGATCAAATTTCAAAAATTCATCATCGCAGTTCTCTACCATGTTGGTCAAGCTTTTCAGATTATTCACCGGCTTACCATTGAATGCAAGAACCTACAAATGAAAACATATCAGATAATACTCAAAACCATGTTAAAGCATTCCAACGCTGAAATGAGCACAGTTATAGACTGCAGTTTGTCACCTGAGTGTTAACAATGTCCTCATATCCTATATTAATGTCAGCCACCAGCACCTTCCAAAAATTTGCCACAAAGATATATGTCAGGAAGCACAGATCAGCAAAGGAAATGATATGTGTGTGTGTGAGTGAGAGAGAGAGAGAGAACCTGAGAGACGACAACAAGTTGCTCATCTGGCAATTTTGGCATTGAATGCAAAAGTTTATCCAAAAGCTTGACAGGGGCTTCATATTCATATTCCTTTCCATACTGTACAAGAATGAATAGGAAATAGGGATGATGTATGATACAGCCAGTTACAAACTCAACAATGAAAACTATTGTGATTACAAGTTTTGGAATAAAATCACTGGGAGAGAAGAATTTGAGAAAAGGATTGCCTAAAAGCTCAATTAGCTAACTGGAAATAGTAGTTCTCAAAAACTCAAATACCAGGGTCAGTGGAGATCCTTGAGTGCAGCTTTACAAATATAACATACAGCGCTATAACTGTTCCCCCAAAGAATTTGCACAAACTTACACTTTACAACTGGAAGAAATCAAGCACAACTTCAATAGCCTTGTCTCTCTAGTACATAAAACACAATAACTGCAAAAATATAGTAGGCAATGATGCATGTAACGGTATACAATCACCATCATACATCAATATTCTCAAGGCTCAACTGCAATCAATTAACCAATGAAATCTAAATTTGAATTTCATTTATTTCAACTTCAATCAAGTAAAGTTTCATGAATTAAAAAAGAGATTTGGCACCATCCTCATCAAAGTAACAGTTCACACAAAGGTACATGAACCCAAAAGTAAACAAATATTAATTGAAAGTGAACTGCACACCTCAGAACGGAGATAAGGAACAGAGACTGTTGTGAACACAAATCCAGCAATGATATAATATGAAGGAGGTCTGCCCTTGATATGTGGTGGAATGAGTCTTCTGGGAGTTGAGAGTTTTATGTCAAAGTTCAAGGTCTCATAATTGCGGAGAACTTTAATTGCAGCATTGTCCCCACTGTACTTTTGGGAGATAAGGTAACTGAAACCTATGCGCTCTCCATGCCGAAAGGGCACTGAAACTCAGCAGAAAAAGGTTGAGGCAATGTTCAGAGGATAGTTCATGCAGTTGTGATGTGGAGTAAAGCATCATGAAACAAACCCATGTGTGCCTAAATATGCTTCAGCCTTCAGGTGTATGTGAAAATAAAAGTTGAACAAACCTGTTCCATCATTGGCTATATCTACTCCATCAAAACTGAGAATAACATCTGACGGGTTCAAAACTCCAGATTCTGGAGAAGTGGGATCAATTCTTCTAATACGAACACCTTTCTGATTAGGTTTCAGTCCCATTACCATACGCAAATCTGGATTTTCCATTTTCTGCCATTCAATCGCAAGAAATGGGAATCCTGGCATGTTTGAGAAGATCAAAAGATATGGATCAAGAGCACCGTATTGTGCCATATTACAATAGACAGATCACACTTCTATCACGTGGATTCCACAACTAAGAAAAAACAGCATGCATTTATGAAAAGCAAGGCTGTAATTTATACCCGTATATGCTCCATTCTTCTCATAATCTTGGATGAAGTGCACGATAACTGGTGTTGGTATGACATATCCTATATTCTCAACATCTTCGTGTTTAAGGGACTGGAAAGCAATGCCCACACATTTGCCTCTATCATTAAAGGCCGGTCCACCAGAATTTCCCGAATTTATGGCAGCATCTATCTGCAAAATATACCTCATTTAGGGTGTCCAGAAAATTACAAAGCACTTATGAAGAAACAAAAAAGAGCTAGGGTTGCAGGGATTTAACCTGCAATCCCAGTAGTTCTGTAGACCCATGGACATATGAGAGAATCTCTATCCGTGATACAACGCCACTTGTGACCGAAATGGTGTCTCCGCCAATTGGGTATCCTACAACAGTCACAGCATCTTGAAGTGAAGGTAGATCCCCAAACTCTAATGGTGAGACCTCTTCCCAGAACTCATCATCATTCACCGTCAGCAAAGCTGCAAATTACACAAACAAAACTTCATTCAACACAAATTTCCATCGTCTAGATCTAACTCTAACTCTCTTAGTACAGAGAGACTCCATGGCAAACCCTAATCAATTATTCTTGATGCTTGTGAAATATTCATCTTACCTGATGCTTCAAACACATTTTGCTTTTCCGACTGCTCATAATACTTACAATCAGGCTTTCTTAAATATTCATTTCATTCTGCATTTAGGTATCGTATCCAATTTTCACGTGAACAAGGAAGGAGTGGTGCCCATAGATGCAATGCAAGTAAAATCACCATTAAGAAAATAATGATGTTCAAGTTACGCTGGAAAAAGAAGCTGAAATATTGTTGCTTAACCAATAAAAACTGGACAAGCAATCCTGTAACTTGGACTTGGATGTAGCAGCATGTACGCACATATCTGGCAGCATTTTTTGAAAATTTTGGAGGCCTTCACCTTTAATACCCAACCCGAGCATTCGTATGCAAGGTAGTTACTTCACGGTATAATATTCTACAAATTCTAGAAAGCACAAAAGAGCCAAGCTACAAAAATTTAACTCAAAGAAACTTAACACCCGATGGGCATTAAAACAAAACTTCTTGCAAGTTCTTCAACATATGAAAACCACAAGCTTCAATAACGGCGCTACAAAAGCAAGAATGGCTTAGATTCTCACCTATATCGCACTCGGTTCCAATAGCAAGCACAGAAGCTAAATACTTGGTATCAGAACCGCGCTTCTTGAGCTTAACCTGAGTATAATGCTCCACTGAATGGGCATTAGTCAAAATCCTCCTCCCTCCAATCACAAACCCACTACTGCTCGAGCTATACTGCCTCTTCCTCTGCCACGGCAGTGAGAAATTCGGCTCTGTGTGCACGCAGAACACCTTGACCACAGCATCCATCGCCGGCAACACCCTGGCGACGCTCTCTTCCACCGGATCCTCCGGACCCACGTCGCCATTAACCAGGAGGGGCGGGGGTTTCTCGGGCTTCTCAGGGTTGTGCTTGGACCGCTTCTTGGGGCGGCCGCGGCGACAGTGGTGGTCGGCGCCGAGGTGGTTGTTGGAGCCCGGGGTGGCAGGGTCGTTGATGATTTCGACGTTGTTGACGGAGAAGACGTCGTCTTCGTCGTCGCCGGTGGCGGTGGCGGGGTCTACGGTTGATTGTGCGGCGTTGGGTGTTGGGGTTTTGGGTCTGCGACCTCGCTTTCTGCCCATTGTGGGCTGTTATGAAATGGTGAAGGAAAACGAAATGAGTTTTCTTAAAAAAAAAAAAAAAAAATCTCTCTCTTTTTTTTTTCCCCCTTTCAAAACCCAACAATTTGGCGGAACAGCACATAAAATTGGTCCATTCTGAACATATATTTAATTACGAAAATAGTTATGTGAATTTGGCCACAAATCCCATTTCTTGAACGTCTGGACAAGTTAGAATTTACTGTGGATGGTTTAAACTAGTCCGAATCAATTTTGCTGTCTAGATGTGTAAAATGGGTGATGGATTAAAGCTATCATCTTCTACTTCTAACAAAGAGCTTTGTGTGTGTTATCCTCCCCAAGCCCCCAAAAGACTCTTTATGGTATTTTTTTTTGGGGGGGGGGGGGGTTGTCATGACAGGGGTTGGATTCTCCTTTTTCCAGCCAGAAATCCTCTGGATTTGATGGCAGTTTCTTTTTTTTTTTGGAGCAATGGATTTGATGGTTCTTAAATAGGATTTTTTTTTTTTAAAAAGAATTTAATAATAAAATATTATAAGTATATTAATTATTAAATTTATTTATTTATTTATTTATTATTATTATTATAAAAATTTATTATTTAAATATTATTAAATTTTAATAAATATTTCTACCTTAATATTAATAAATTTAAAATTTTATTATTATATTTTAAATGTTTTAATTTATTTATTTTATTAGAATACACTAGCATGCAAATATTTTAATTCAAATTAATAAAAAATATACTAAATTACTAATTAATTTATATTTTATGCGATAGTTAGATTTACAAATTTAAATTTTAGTTTAAAATTTAGAAAATTAATATTTTTAAAATATTTTAATTTAATGTGTATGATTTATCTTTGATTAAATTAGAGAGAGAAACAAGTGGAGGGTCGCCTAGATACCATCCTAATATAAAATGAAACGATCGTATATATATAATATACGGACATTATCATTGTGTATATATTTAGAGAGATCCCATTAATTTTCATACGTATGGTTTTTTTTTTTTTTATAACTATTTGGACGAGGATGAATATCCCACAGTCTCGTGCCAGACACTCGTAAGGTTCAATTTTCTTTGGTTGCTTTCTTCGTCTTCGGTGTCGTTTTGAGAAAGACATGCCCCTCTTTTGCCGTAAAATGCCACCAAAACTTTAATTTACGCTGAAATCGTCCAAAGGCAAAAGGCCCCGAGTCGATTCCGCGTTTTTTCTCTCTTTCTATTGGCTTAAGTTTGAATTCTTCATTGGCATGCACTTTTCTATCAAATAAATGTATATATTTAAATACAATTTTATAATATATATATATATATATATATATATATATATAACTTTAAATTTTAACGTATAAGGATATATAATATTAAATATTATTATTAAAAAAAAAAAAGAGAAAAAAACAGAGAGAGCACTCCAAACAAAAATGGGCCGAGTCAATGGGGTTGATCTTGATCCAACCTATTGACCATAATAATCATAACACCCATCACATCGTACGATCCTACCGAGGAAAAGCAGGGTCTAGACAATTATGAGGAGCTTCCGCATGCCGAATGCTTATGAGAGACTAAACCGTAAAATGCAAGCTAATTCCAAAGGGTTGTTTATGGCTGCTAATTGCTCTACCATTATTATTATTATTATTATTATTATTATTATTATTATTATTATTATTATTATTATAATGTTATGCGTTAATTAATTTAATTGGTAAGATGTCTTGGATTATCCTTAAAGACTTCCCAAATGATACCGGACAGTTTTTGTGACCCGACCGACCCTCTATCAATAATTATAACTATGTTTACGTAATCTTTACTTATACCTTCGGCCGACCTCCCTACGATGATGAATGGATACAAACAATAAAATAAATAAATAATAAATAAATAAGGGCGGTTATGACGAGACAGCCATGAATATATATATATATATATATATTTAATTTTAGATATATACGTGATACATACTATTAATATATTTAATGTATGTATTTGATCAATTTTATAAAAAAAAAAATATTTGTTTTTTGTTGATTATATTTTGGCATATTTAATTCGTATTCAATAAATATTAAAGATGGATGTTTTTGTCACTCCACATAAATATATATTTTATAAAGGGTATATAATATATTTATATTAATAAAGTACAAAATTTTAATTTGTTTTTATAATATATATGGAGTCTACCGTATAGGAACTTAAACTTTTGAGTGTATACGAAGTTTGGTGTTGAAGTGGTGTTGTTTTATTTATTTTTTTTTTTTTTGGGGGGGGGGGATTGTTTTTCTCTTCTAAAAGATTCCGTATATTGAATTGTCATGCTCCGACTCCCTTTGAATTCTTGCAATAATTTCTAGTTCGCCTCGCGTTTTCTAGCTTTGCCTTTGCATTTTGGGCAACCTTTCTTGCAATTAATGTTATAGCTCTCGCACGGTAGCTTTTCCCTGTTTTGAATTCTGCGTAGATCCCACACAACAACAAAATAATGGCATTTTGATGCTTTTGAGACACCCATTTAACGCAAAATGTCAATGATCACCCGTTCAGAAAGAAACAAAAAAAATGAAAATCTATATAGGAATGCTGAGAGTAATATTGATTCGCAAGGGAGGACCGTCGTAACTGATTCAAATTATTACTGGGAAATATTTAGAAAATCACAACACAACATCACAGAAGCATTCGTAGGTAGATAGTATATATACATAAAGGAGAAAAACCTTTACAGACAGGAAATGTACTTGTACAAGCCAGTTAGTTAGTGTATCTACATTAAGCCATGCACTGCCAACCCGAGAAGGAGATGTAATCTCAACAAAAGTAATGAATCTAACGCTGTCTTTTCAGATATAAAGATTCGTTTTTTCATTCACAACATTCATTTAATTGTTTCATTCAACCCCATCGTACAATGCTGCTCTTTTACAGCATCACCACCAGGGAACCTCGCTTAACATCTGTAAGTAGTTGTCCTCGGTCGCTTCGTTTTGAAGAGTTGAGGACCTTAATTGACAGAAAGAAAAAAAAAAAAAGAACAAAGGAGTATCCAAAAAGTGACAAAACAGGAAAAGTTTGAGGCGTAGCCGTATATTAAATTTTATAACATAGATGCAAACATGAATAGACATGAATAAAAGCGAAAGATACCTAAGATCATATTACGATATTATGATGATTAATTTTATATTTTCCCATCTTTAATTTATCACTTCTGAATTTGCTAATTCTGAAGCAAATTAAAGGGGGAATTTTACAGCACTGGTAAGTGAATTGAGTGGGAATCATGTGATCCACCCCCACATCACAGGCCACACCGCTCTCTTTTCTTCCTCAAAACAAAAGAAGCACAATAAATTTCTCCGGCAACAACCCACTCTTTTGTTCTTATGTTTCCCACTTTCTTCTTATGGTGAGTAGCTAGATTACTAAAATAGTTTCTGTTTCTAGAGACAAAGGGCTTTCTTTCTTTGTTGGGTGTTTTTGGTTCTAGGGGGGCTCCTTGTTCTCTCAAGCAATATGGCTTCGAGTGCTTCAAGGTTCATCAAATGTGTGACGGTGGGAGATGGGGCTGTAGGCAAGACCTGCTTGCTCATTTGCTACACAAGCAACAAGTTCCCTACTGTATGTTCTTTTTGTTCTATTAGTTACCCATATGGCTTTCTCGCCTCTGCTTCGATTATTTTTGTTGACTTTGCTGTTCTGTTTGTTATTTTCTCTGTTTTGCTATCTGGGTTATACAGCTTTTATCTGCCTCTTGCTCCAATTTTTTTTTTTTTTTCATATTGGCTTATTTGTCTTATCCCTTAGTTTCTGGATTTCACCTCTTTATAAAAATTGGCCTTTTTACTTCATCAGAAAGTCATCTTTTTGTGTTTACATCTTTAGATAACTACTGGGTTTTGGTTTATTTTGATCAGGATTATATACCCACTGTGTTTGACAACTTCAGTGCCAATGTGGTACTCGAAGGTACCACTGTGAACTTGGGACTTTGGGACACAGCTGGTATGGATATTTGGCTCTGGTTTTTTCCCCCTTTAATTATCTTCACTCTTGGTGTGCTTTTGTTATTCACTATTTCCCGAGCCAGAGTATCTGTGATTCATTTTGAGAGTGCTGAAAACAAATTTCCAAATCAGTCCGTTTTGACTGTACATGTATCTATCTCAATGACTTTGATAGGGCAAGAAGATTATAACAGATTAAGACCCTTGAGCTATAGAGGGGCAGATGTCTTCGTCTTGGCTTTCTCACTTGTGAGTCGGGCAAGCTATGAGAATGTACTGAAAAAGGTGAATTTTTATCAGGATTTGTCTATGGTTCCACTCACTTTTATGTTCTTGTTGTATGCCAATTTCTGATACATTGTTACTTGTTCAGTGGATTCCTGAGCTTCAGCATTATACCCCTGGAGTTCCAGTTGTACTGGTTGGTACCAAACTGGGTAAGCCTCTAGCAAGCATCAAATGATGCTCTATCCCACAATGGAATTCCAATTTCACCACTCCACACTATTCTTTTTGTCAAGGTGTCGATGCCTTTGTATATATGTGTTATCCTTTTTGTCTCTGGTACATGTACATTTCAGCAGCTGATGTCTGCTTCCTTGTCTTTTCTCACCTAGTCTTAAAATCAGCAAACAATATATCTTCCTTTGAACATTGGAGCATTAAAGCCCCAGTGAACACACTGAATGTGCAACGGTGACATTTAGAAACACAAATCTTCTAACCACAATTGTTGTTCAAATGCAATGTTTATATTGAAGACAATTTGAAGAGGGGCATCTTTGAGTGTAAGGTGTTCTTTTTAGCTCTTTTTTATGTCAATGTGGTGTCTGAAGGTACATATTCTCATTAAAACTTACAATTGGATTGTGCCATTTTTTAAGTTGATGAATTTATCTTGTTTTTAGTTAATGATGATCCTTGTTTCGAATTTTGCAAAGGCACCTTAATGTTTCAAGGAAGTTATGAAGACTATCTGACAGTTATTCACTCTAATAAAGTAGAAAGGGTGTGTTAGTGCATGAGGCTCCCATATTGTAGGGTTTGGAGAAGGATCAGACATATGTAGCCCTTGCCCTTGTTTTAACAATAAGCCATTTCAGTGATTCGAACCTATATCCTCTCGGTCATAACGGAGTAACTTTACTGTTATACCAAGACTCATCCTTCCACTTTAATCAAGTAGACTGGCACAGGTCGTACTTCACTTAAGTTGAAAATTTTGTCTTCTGCAGCCTTCCCCTTCGTTTTATTTTTGTACCAAAACTTAACTAGAACCCTAATTATGGGACCAGCCTAATTCTTGTTCCAAACCTAGGGCATATATAAGCACTGTTCATGGCAATTTCTTCACAACCCTTTGTTTTATATCCTTCTTTATTGGTCTCAACACGAGTTGTTGATTATTATCCACAATTACATGATCTAAAGAAAGTCTGCACCGATGATTCCAATCTTCATCTCAAGTTTCTAACTCACATATGTGGGACTTATTTGCCGCATGTCTATGTGCTGGCCCTTTACATTTCAAGATTTTCCTGACTTGCATATCTCGTGTAGAGTCCATCCTAACCAGGTGCTATAACCAATATTAATCTCCCTCTAGATAAAAATAAAACTATAGCACTTGTCATGTCTTCTAAGCCATTGCATTATGAGTAAATGATTGGCAGTGAGTCCATGCACTCAGGCTTCATCACAGCTGACGATGTTTCACACTAAATTTGTTGTCTTATTCTATGCTAGGAAGTCATGATCAATTATAGGAGCCTATTGATATCTAATTTTCAAGTACATGGTATTAGCTATTTGTAGCTCTGCATGTCATGGACTAATCAAGAGTTCAAACTGTACATTATAGACCTCCGTGAAGATAAGCATTACTTGGCTGATCACCCTGGATTGGTGCCTGTGACCACTGCAGAGGTGCAGCTTCTATCAATAGTTGATTAATGCTTTTCCCTTGATCACCATCATGTCAACAGTCTTCTTAATGGCAAAGGCATTTATATAATCAGGGTGAGGAACTTCGCAAGCAGATTGGTGCTGCATATTACATTGAATGCAGCTCAAAAACTCAACAGGTACTTGATAATCTGGCTAGATTTGAATTGTGTAGACAGCATCTAGGTCCATTACCTGGGTAATGGAGCTATTCAACTGAGGTTAGACTGGTTGAATTGCTTTAAAATTTTAAGTGTTTTGGACACAAGATGGCCACAGCCAAAAGTTGTATGTCAAGGATTTCGTGTTGTAGTTATTGCACTCTCTTCTGAAGTAGCTTTCTTTTGGAGTTTCTGGTTCCAGCACGCCATCCCCTTTGAGATTTTTGTTAGATAGTGATGGACTTTTTATGGAAATTCAATCCAAATGCTTTGTACCATTCGACATTATCATCTAAAGTTATAACTAATTACCTGTTTGTACTTTCTTACATTAAAATCGGTCATCTATTAATGTCATCAGATAAAGAAATTTTTTGAAGTTACATCTTGGTTTCTTTCTTGTTGTCTATGCAATTCTGAATTAAACAACACTTTGCGTGCTGCTGCAGAATGTGAAAGCAATTTTTGATGCTGCAATCAAGGTTGTTATCAAACCAGCACAAAAACAAAAAGAGAAGAAGAAAAAGCTGCGTCGAGGATGCCTAATGTCAGTACTAATTTCAACTCATTTCCTACATTTTAAGCTTCTGGAATTATGACTCTTACACTGTGAAATTTACTTATTACTTTGTTCTTTCACTCTCTCAGTGGTTCTCTTGAATAATAGCCATCTCATTTGCTTTTCTACGATAACCATGTTTTTATTGCTTCTATGTTGCTTCTTTCTTTTCTGTTATTGCATCTGGCGTAGTGAGTTAAGTTTAGTATTTCAGGCTAAATTGACTTTGGTGAAATTTGACTAAAATTCTTAGAGCGGAATGGAAGAATTCATATAGTTGAACCCAACTAATTTAGGATTGAAGACAGTAGAGTTTTATGTGCCCAGAGATTATTGCTACATACTTGTGTTAGTGGAAAGAGAAAGGGGACCTAATGAATACATACAAGGAGATGTACAGTGTCTGTGCATGCAAATAATGATGGTCATTGTGGTGGCTTTCCATAGTGATCATCTGACCTAAAGGAATAAAATCATTTGTGGGAAGGACATTGACCAAAGAAGTAGTTTTTATTTCTAAGGTTTTTAACTATGTTCTGGATTACATGAACACCTGAGAATGGCACATATTTGGCTTGCCTTTTATGAAGAATGAGCTTTGATGTAATGGTAAGATTATTCCATTCACATCACATGCAATGTCTAGAAGCTTATACTGTACAAACAACTTGTAGAGTTTATGTGTTTATGTGGTTCTTTAAGATCTGCAAAGCTTTCTTTTTTTTTCTCTCTTTTTTTTATCATTATGTTTTTGAGCACAAATAACTTTTAGTGGAGCTCCTTCTTTAATCACGTGGTGCTTCAAGATACACAAAGCTTCTCTTTTTCCATCATGTTGTTGAGGCTCCTTGTATCCCTTTACATTTCTTCTCCTTTGTACTAGGCATAGTAAAATGGACTTAACACGTGGTTTGCTTATGCCATGTTTAACATGAGCTTGTCTGTTTTGATGGCAGAAATATCTTCTGTGGGAGAACGCTTGTTTGTCTCAAATGAAGGACATTGTGCTTAATCTTGATGTTCAACCTTTCCACTGTAACGCCAACGAACCACTCAAGCTGCCCGGGTCCTGTGACTCTGATTTGATTGCAATGATTTTTTTTATTGCAGCATAGCTTTATCTAAATGCCACTCACTTTGATGGAGCTTGTCTTTTCTAATCCTATGTTCTAAACTATTACTGTATACACGTTGATTCATTGTAAACAGTTAAGCTCAGTGATTCTTACTCCTTCTATGTCGTTTGCTTAAGGTTTATTGATTGTGTTCATAGCATTTCCACATTGTGATCTTACTAGCAAGAATTCATTGCCGTGCTTTCTATCTAGTATGCTCATCTCCCATTTGTTCAGTGTACGCTCAATGCCATTTTCTCTAGCTTCCTCCTTTTCTTTTTTCATTGCCAAGATGCCGCTTTGGGTAAGGAAGCTATTTTGAGGTCATACTTCCATCTCACGACGGACAGGTATCTTAATGCATGAGCCAACTGTATCTATTTACCATCAAAATGGCCAGGGCCGACCTTCATTGAATCTCCAATTGTTACACTGGTGCCTGGTCGCTGTATCATTGATGTTTACTCGCCTGAGGTGGCAACTAAGTTTTCTGCCTGAAAGCAAAAATTGAACGGCAAAACTCTATTCATTTACTCAGTTCTGGGCCCGGAAAGTTACATGGATCCGCAGCTCCCATTTATATAACAGTTTTCAGTTGGTGAAGTAATCTCATTTTTGCGATCACTATGACATAAGGAACCGATTTTTCCGACGCCACAAAGTTTCCAATTGCCATAAGACATTCGGTGTAAGAAACATTGCATTATCTTTTTCTTTTCGGTAGAAATATCTCATTTAAGTTTGCCCCAAGCTCCCAAGTTGCGCCAACTGAAAATAATAAGGGGCTAACTCGATGTATGGCTGTCTTTGGGCCAAAGGCTTTGTACAAGTTAAGCAGAACAGACAGACTGCACTTTGTAAATTGGATTACCTAGCAGAGAGCTTAAGACAGGGTACACATCAAATCCGCAATTGTTCTAAAACACTCTCCCCCATTAACTAGGAATGGAAAAACACCATGCATGATCTAGTGCACTTGAGAAACACAGGCATTTGCTTGACGTGTAAAAGAAACAATTGTTAAGCAAGTTATGCAGGAAGACGAGAAAGGAAAGGACTTGAGATAAGAATGCTAAAATGGGGGCAATGGCAATCAACTAATGCTTATTGCGGCATTGAGGAAATGTTTCTCCTTGTACATGGGAACAACTTGACAAGCACTTCCTAGATTCAAAGATGTCACGCCTAAAATTGCCAGAAGAATGTAAACTTTCTCCTAACAAAAGTACACCAAAATTAATTCTAGCCAAGTGTTTTAAGGAGTGGCTTGAGAATGGAGACAAATGTTGGATGCCATCACAAAGCATTTATCATCCTCTTCATCTCAGCAGACCTCCGAGGATCTGGCTCTTCAATTGCTCTCTCAGTCAGTACATGTTTAATACGACACATTGACTTCCTCACCTGAACAAGATTGTGGACAAAGAAAAGGTCAGTAGTGGGTGTAACAAGAATATAAAGGAACTGAAAACACTATTTAACTCAAACAACAAGCAAAACTGATAAGCCAAATAGTCAACTACCATATCCCTAGATGAATTATCATCCAAGGAATGAACAGGTAAGGCCATAGAACGGTGGTAAAAAGAAATCAAGTAAAAAAGATAGAAGGAGAGGGGGAGGGGGAGACAGAGGAAGAGAAGATGACAAATGAGCATGTGATTCAGTTCTTTCTTAATATGCATCTACTAGCATCATATTAATTGTGTGTACCAGTAGCAAACTTGCTTCAGTGACATAATAGTATACATGTAAGGCTGACAATGTTTTGGAGGTAAACTGCTGTCATTGAAAAACAACCGCGGACAATGGCAGATAAAGAAAGCACTTAACAAGAAAAAATGGCAAATTGTATCAAGCTGATGGCAAAGAAGCTACGTTACACCTTAGGTAAGCGCTCTGGATTGGGAAACCGGAGGTTTTGGGCATGAAGCATCTGGCGTTGAGTCATCAGCATGTTTTTCTCCTTTAAGAGAACATACCAAAGCTTATGAAGATCATCCCAAGATTTCAAACGCAGTTCAGAAGCTTTCCAGCTTCGACCTACAGGAAGTGTCTTCTAATCATTTTCTTTAACTCAAATGCATAAAACTTTAATTTTGCTATCTAAATCATTAACTACATAGGATTATAAGCAAACAGCAGATCACCAGAAAGACAAAGATATAAAGAACAAAATGAAAAAAACAAAAATAATAATGCCTTAATCCCAAATAAAATTGGGTCAGCTACAAGTTACAAAGAATAAAATGAAAGTATTAAAAATACAGAATGTCTTGCCTATTAAATTAAGAACAAGATAAACTCTATACAACGTATCAACTTGGATAACAATCTATCAACTTAGACTCTTAGATAAAAGGTTCAATCAGGTGACAGGTCATCTAATAGCTTCTCTACAACCACAGATGGCTGGTCATACATAGCAACAGCTATATCCTCATACATTGGTAAGGAGAATCACTCTTCATAATGGAGAAAGAACCTGGACTTTTCACATGGAAATCAACAGCCTACATATATAAAAAAAGCATATTTTTTCCATCTAAACACTGGTTTTTTGCATGGACTCGCATGAAAGTGTGTGCCACATACTTTGTTGACCATGAGTAAGGTGTAGTACTGCATTTAAAGGAAAATCAATAGCTTACAGTTCTCACATAAAAAGACAAGTTGCCGAAGGTTTAGGTGAATATATGATGCTGAATACTTAACACAACCCATTTGCTGATGTTCATTTTTCGTCTTTCATCTTATTTCATAAATTGAAACTCGTAGAGAATTTGATTAAGACAGATTGTAATCACAATCCACATGATAGAAAATTAGAAATATGTTGAATATTATCTTATGTTTCTCCAAGGTACAAAGAAACTAAATTTTTACTAGCAAACTAATGAACTGAAGGATCTAAATTTAAAAAAGTTGGCAGAAGGGCTTATGGTACCATAGACAACAGGTTTAGCTTCATCCTGGCTCCTATCTACCTCAAAGAACTCCTCGAGAGGGTTTTTTGCAGACCTCATGGTAGCAGCACTAGCAGCAGTATTGGCAGTAGAAGTTTCAGATTTAGCAGCAGCAAAGAGCACTCTCCCAATAAATCTTCTTATAAGCATGACTAAAGAGTTTTCTGCATAATAGTGCGAGCAAAGGATATCAATACACAGGAAGGAAAAAAAAAGCACAATCATTGAATATAGACTCATATTTAATTATGCAACACAATAAACAAGCCCATTGTCCCTTAGCCAGCTAAAATTTACTAACCTTCAGAAACTACTTCCTCGCTTTTATGTTCACAAAGTAACCCATTAAAGGCCTTTTTTTTTTTTTTGACTAAAATTACCATCAAACATGTACACCTTTCTTTTACCACCCTTGCTTCTCCTTCATGCAGATTAAAGCAATACAAAGGAATAATCCTTCAATTTTGTCTCTCAAATGCCCAAAAGTAAGAATGGACCAATTGGTTTTCTGCTAACAGAATCAATAAAGAAGCAGCAAGAATGCAGACTTAATAAATCTATTTGCTATAACACTCTTCAAATTGATTATATACACAGAAATCCTTGCCATAAAGTAGAATTCAAGATTACCTACCCTATAAATGGAAGAAAACCCAACTGAAGAATTGCAACTGGTTTCAAATCCACCTCAAGTAGATCAACGCCGGATTCCTATATGGCCAATTAGTCAGCCTTCTTGTTCTGGCTCCCAAACCCAAAAAAGAAACATCAATGACTATATTGATAAGATAAATACATGAGTGTATTTGCACATACACACACCCAAAATACCTGGGGTGAGATCTTAAGTAAGAGGAAACAGTAGAATTTCTCAAAGGAAAGCCAACTTCTTTCCTTTTCTTTTTTTTTTATTTTCCCCTCTCAAGAGGCTGCAGCCATGCAGCGAAATCAAAGTGGTGGCTGAGTTAGAAGTCAGAGTCTCTTTTAAGGAACAAGTCCCACATTGAAATTACCAAGCTTTCCATTGGTCTACTCCTATTTCATCATGCTTCTATTTCTGCACCCTCTATAATTAGCAGAATTAGGTAAGGCACAGGTGCAGGCATAGTAATGGCAATGGAGGGAGTGGGAGCAGGGAGTGTCATCCCAATCCCAAACCCGTCTGCATCCCCAATGGGGAGGATTCAGGACTCTCATTCCCGTCACTATCGGAGACCGGACCTCTCTGGCCCCACCCTGCAGCCAACCTAGTATTGCATTCTTCCCAAAAAAAGTATCATCGTACACAGTATCTATAAAGGTAAGAATTAAACCCAGAGTTCCCCCCCCAGTCAAAACCACAAAAAATTTCAATTCACAGGAGGAGGGAGGGATATTTTTAATCAAGAAAGTGAGTAAGAAGACAAGAATTACCCAGAAACAGCCAAGATCGAAGAAAAAAAAAATTACCAATGCCCAGATTAAAAACCGGTAGAGACAACAAAAATTCATTTCAGCAGAATTTTCAACTGAGAAAGGAAGCAAGAAGACATGAAATACCGAGATGCAGTCAAAATTCACAAAAAAATTCAGCGAGAAAGAACGTGTGAATCACCGAGGGAGAAGTCAATATTCAAATCAAGAAAGGGAGTGATACCACATGAATGGCCAAGAAACAGTCAAAATTGCAAAGAGAGCGAGAAAGGCTACATGAATTACGACGAAGAGCTAAAAATTCGGATCAAGAGAGGAAAAGAAGAATAAAGGAATTACCGGGAAACAGTCGAAATACAAGCCAAACGGTCGAAAGGCACTTGCTCAGCGCGCCCCCTTCAGTATCTCCTTGTCGAAGAAGTTGGCCCGCAGACGTAGACGCTCGGCGTATGGAACGGCGGAACCACCAGACCGACGTTCGCGCCTCGGAGTCTCCTTAGGTGGAAAAGAGCCAAACGTAGGGTTTCTGAGCTTGAATGAAGCAGTAGGGTTTTTGGGTTCAAGACGGCACCGAGATTTGGGCCAAGGCCCACATGACAAAGCATGGGCCCATCCAGATCTTCGTTTTTGCCGAAGACAGCCCAATTGAACTGGGGGATGGGTTGATGGGCTCGGACCAGCTAATCAAATTCGGCTCTTAATCTGCCAATTGGTCGACGTGATTTCTCACATTGAGCCGTGAATGCATCTCAATGATGTTATTTTGCTTTAAAAAAAAAAAATTGAGTGGGTCCAACGATTAGGCTTATGTTGATTTGTTACAAGTGCAAATCTTTTGAGAAAGGTAAGGAATTTTAACATCCAATTCCTACAAAACTTCAGTTTTAATTCGAATAAGAAAAAAATTTAGTAGGTCTCATGCAATGCACAACTGCCAGAAACATTAAATGCTCAAGGAGGATAAAAAAGAGGGGGAAAAATGAATATCGATTAATTTGTATTATTTAACCATTTATGTGTATGGTCCATGCATTTTTCTTTCCTCCCCAATTCGGGAAGCCCCAAAAAACCAAAAAAAAAACAGAGAGAGAGATGGAAAAGTGGCACGTTCCTATTGTTTGTTGGTGATTTCTTTGGTAAAATCCAGAGTTAAGGTAGACAACAAAGTAGGGGAGCTTCCATGCAATGCAAGGAAAGAGAGAGGCCGGAGAATTTTGCTAAAATTGTGGTCCCTGCAGGCAGGGGTTGGTTGATACGAGTATCCCCTTGAGAAATGAAAGCAAAACACCCACGTTCTGTCCGTTTTGTTTTCTTCTCCGTGTGACATTTTCCCTTCTTCTTTCTCTTTTTTCTAACCCTCCTACTTTCAATAATGTCCACGATCACCCATTTCTTTTTCTGATATGTACATCATTTTTATACTCTGGTTTTGTAAATATGCCACCCCTTTTCTTATTCACAGTCCCGTGATTGACGTTAGATGGATTTGGAGTTTTTTTTTTTTTTTTTGTTGGTTCCTTTCTAATCCTTTTCAGCTCCCTGCCAATATAATTTAGACGAGTTTCCAATCACAAACAAAAGCTAACATCGTATTCTAAAGTCCCCCCAAAAGATGGCAATCTTAATTAGCTTCTTCCCCTACAAAATTGCCAAGAATAATTCCCCTTTAATTTTACCTTTTCAAGTATTGATTGAGTCCACGGACCCTACCAATAGCTCCAGCTCATGCGATATAGCATGATTTATACAATAATGTACCATAGAGAAAACCATTGATACTTTTGTATTTTGGAGAGTGCTGTCTCCATCTCAATTTAATGATAATTTGCTATTATCAGTCATTATTTACCTAAAACTTCCAGCTGGTCAGCTAATTTGTTTATCCTTCTTTAAATTCCTAAAGCTTTTAGCAGCCTGATGGAACGATTAGCCTTTATTTTATATAAATGAGAAAAAAACAAAACCACATTTTTAGTGATTTATGTGAAAATTTCTTTCTCTTGAGACCGAATAGGGGTATGGAATAGAAATCTCTTGATCGACGCCTAAAGGTCTCGTGTGCTGTTCAACCCGAAAGTCAAGAAAGCAACGAGTGTCGTGCCCAAGAAAAGATTAAGAACCCTATGTTCTCACCTAATTACCAACAACGAGTGGACACAAAGCTAGACGCCCCCATTTGATGTTTGAGCCTCATAAGGTCAAAATCTTGGTCATAACAACGTTAAATTGAAGCTTGAATTATGCTTGGAACATTTTGAAAACATGCACGTTGAAAGCTTTTGTCGTGCAAGTAACAGACAAAAAATAAAATAAAATAAAATAAAGCTGTTCTGCTGATTATAAGGAAGAAAATGAGGAGAGAGCGTGGCAGAAAATAACAGTTTCGTCAATGTTAATTGAACAGCGACTGATTGCATCGTGGGCATGCAGGATGGCAATTTTCAAAATGGGAGAGCGTACCCGTTCCAAAGTCAAAATACCCAACGAAACTTTCTTTACCCATTTCTTGGTGTGCCTCACCGACGCTCTTGACCATTTCTTCACAATAGCCCTTTTGGTTTGTATCCCCACACATTCAAGATTCTTAGTGCATTTTTCACATGAATGAATCACGTCCAACGAATTCGATTTCAGACTCCAACAATCATATAGTTCTTGTGAAGCTAAGACATTGATTCTCAATTCTGAGACCATGACAATTAATTAATTTGTTACGTGGAAGTAGAATTAAAGATAAGAAAAAAAAAAAGGGTTCTATTGTATGATTCGTGAAATTTGAGAAGCATCAAAACATAGGTTTTGAAAAAGTAAGGGTGAGATGCTTTTCAAAACCACAGAAAAGAGCTCCAAGGCACAGAGCAAGGGTGCATCGGCATATAGGCTATCTAGAACAACAGATTTATGGCCGCTCTTGGCTCTTTTATATATATATATATATATATATATGTTGATTATATGACCGTTCTTTCGAATTGAAAAAAAAATAAAAAAAGAGATGTGTTGGCTGTTCATTTTTGACCCCAGCCCACTCCTAACTGGCCTCTTGGTTTTGGCGCCCCTCCCCACCCCCCCCCAAACCGCCATGCCCAAACAAAATTCATCTGCAAGTTACAAGCACACCAAGTCAACACTTAATCATCAATATATTGAATTTCCCAACATACCCTCGACTCCAATCATTCCGATTTTGGTAAGTGGGCTCGAACTTTTCAAGGGCAGTTACGTCTTTTCATGCAGCGAACTAACGGGGTTAGCTCGCGCCAAGGCCCGGTGCAGTGCAGTCCCCGAGGAAAGTGGATTCCCGGGCGGTAAGTAATAATAATAGTAATGCCTGTCACCCCCCCCCACCCCGGGGGGAATCAGCCAAGAACGGTGTCGTTTATGAGAGACTAAGCTGCCCTGTCAGGATCAAATGATCTGTGCCACGCAAGAAACTGGAAGGTGACAGCCTGCGGCGCTGTTGCAAATCGAGGAAGAAACGTGTGGAAGCGATTCCTGGTGGGTAAATAAAGAACAACATTAAATAATGTGGGCTAGGATTGTTTAGGCACGAGGACACTGTGCCTGTACACACCCTGTTGTACCTCTTCGTTATCAGAACAGTACAATTACATTATAACACAGGAAAAGAGCAAGCTTCTAATTCTACTCATTTCCACCTTAAACTCCGGTTACGCAGCTCTTGTAGCTTTGTTTTCAAGGCATTGTTTTTTTCTGCTTTGCATAGTATATGGGGGTTAGTGGAAACCGAACCACTTTTTTTTTTTTTTCTAATTGTTTTCCCATAATTTTTTTATTAGGTGAGGTGGGGTACATGATCTGTGTTAGACGTTAAATTCTTTATCACTTGGGTTGGGTTTTCGTCCTTTCGAGATTGCCGTAGTTAAAAGGTACTTTTCCCTGCATTTCTTATCATTTTTGTTCCTTTTTGGCTTGCAATAGTTCATACCATTGTTTCCACTTACCATTGCTTGCTCACTCTCGTGGGTCCTCACATTATTGAGCAGTGTTGAGTGTTCTCTCTGGTTACTTGTCATTTCAGTGAGTTTCAGCGAAATTTGGGATCTGGGTTGTACTTGGATTTGGGTTTTTGTGTTGCTTTTTAGTACATCCACTGGTTCCTGAAACTTCTGGTTTTGCGTTCTTTTTTTTTTTTTTTTTTTGTCTTTTTCACTTTTGGTATGTTTTCTAGAGGTAAAAAGTTGTAAAGAGGGAGCAAGAGAGAGATTAATGGCTGGAGGCGGAGGAAAGGCGGAAGAGCCACAGGCACACCCACCAAAGGAGCAGCTGACTAACATTTCTTACTGCATCGCCAGCCAACCCTCATGGCGTGAGTAACCATATAATGTTTTTACAAAGAATACTGTTTGAGTGCCTATGCACGTTAGTTTGTGGTGCTTGGATTCTGAATCTTCTGTTGAATTCTTAAGGCAAGTGTTTAGTAAATCTAACTGGGTATGTCTTTTGTTAGCCCTTGTTATTATTTGTTAATTGTCTTTTTGGATATGCTTTCTCCGCACCTTGGATTTAGTTGAAAGTAGCTTTTGAGCTTTTCTCCCTTTCTGGTAGATACCCTTTTTCAAAAAGGCTAAATGCTGCTTCCCGAAGAATAAACTTCACTGATTTGCCCGTGGAAGATTCTGGTTGTCTTGAAAATCTAACAAAAGAAAAAGAAAACCCACCAGCAACCTTTTATTAGTAGTTTGGGGATTATACATTTATGTTCTGCGGGAATTTGTTTCTGGCAATTTCTGTATTGACGTACTTTGTTGAAAATTTGGGGTCCCCTCTCCTTTTGTCTTCTATAATTTCTATTGTTTGCTCAACCTACCATTTTAATATGATCTAAAGCCATAATTCTCAGATAGTTGAGTTGCTATTTTGGTATATTCTTTGGCATTTGTACATTGTTAGAAAGTGTATGCTGGCGTTTTGTTAATGGCTCGAGAATATGATGCAGCTGAGGCTATCCTACTTGGGTTCCAACATTACCTTGTGATGCTCGGGACAACGGTCCTTATTCCTACTGCCCTTGTTCCCCAGATGGGAGGTGGAAATGTAAGGCCTATTGGGAAAATTTGCATAAAGTAGATAGGTCATTTCCATTGAGGATAGTAATTTCTTCTAGATTTCACCTGTGCCTGTTTTTGAATCTATCAATATTTCTACTTTTTCAGGAGGAGAAGGCCAAAGTGATCCAGACACTGCTGTTTGTTACTGGTTTGAACACATTGCTTCAGACTTTGTTTGGGACTCGATTGCCAGCTGTTATTGGAGGCTCTTATGCCTTCGTACCAACTACAATATCAATTATCCTTGCTGGTCGATTTAGTGATACTCAAGATCCTATTCAGGTTTCATAATCTAGAGCTTTCCCATTGTCTATGGTTGTCCTACCTTCAAATGTAAAAGTGAATGCTACCAAGCTAAGGCCTTGAGGGGCATCCAGTGCCCAAAAACTATTCATTCCATGTTAGATAGTGGATCTCGTAGCTAAAACAAGTTTTAAAAAACTGAAGGGAAAACACAAAATAAATTTGTCAGACATGGTGCACTTTCAAAGCTGGAATAATATTCTTAGCAATTTTTTCATGTTGTGTGGGTAACTCTACGGTAATGTTTGATGCCTATACAGAAATTTAAGAAGATAATGCGTGCAATTCAAGGTGCCCTTATTGTTGCCTCAACGCTTCAGATTGCTCTAGGCTTTAGTGGCCTTTGGCGTAATGTCACCAGGTTAGTTTAGAATAAAATGAACAGATTTTCTTGTATTATTGTATTTTATTGAGGAAAGAGGTTATTGTTCTTTATATGATCCTGAATGTTTGTGTATCATATTCCAATTGGACTTATTTTATCTAAGTACTTGTACAAAATTTCATTTTGCTATTGTTGGGATTTCTTTTTTTATTATTATTTTTTAGAATCTTTTGAATTTTTGATATATGAAGGAAGTTTTTTACATCTTTCTGGATTGTCTATTTCCTGCTTGACCAGAGTCGGCATTACAGGGGAAGCTACATAATCTGTCATGAGAATCATCCACTGAAATTAAAGTCTTGCCATTTCCTCTTTTTCAGGTTCTTAAGTCCACTCTCAGCTGCTCCATTGGTTGCTCTAGTTGGTTTTGGGCTGTATGAACTTGGTTTTCCTGGGGTAAGATTTGTATATGCCTGAAAAGAGACACATAAAGCACATATTTATTGCATTGAGATTTTCTAATGCTCTTGCATTTGATGTTTTAATTTGTTGATTAGGCTGCCAAATGTGTGGAGATTGGATTGCCAGAGTTAGTCATATTGGTTTTTATTTCACAGGTAGTTGTTACCAATTTGTTGCTTGTGGAGTTTCTTGTTGCTATTCCAGTACCATTTTATTCTGCTGTCTTCTCCTTTTTTGCTTTCTTTCCAGATATCTCTATGAATCTTGTAACATAAGGTTAGGGTGGGTTAACTTTAAATGTTTGTTTTGCAGTATATGCCCCATGTCATTAAGGCAGGAAGGCATGTCTTTGAACGTTTTGCTGTCATATTTGCTGTGGTCATTGTGTGGATTTATGCTTACCTACTCACAGTAGGTGGGGCTTATAATGGTACATCACCAAAGACACAAGCAACTTGTCGAACTGATCGTGCTGGACTCATAGATGCTGCTCCTTGGTAAGTTTGTGAAGTATGTGTCAAGCAGCTGTGCGCCTCAGTGTTTATTCTTTGGCATAGATTGAAACATATATGTGGGGTCTTGACCTGCTGCTATGCACAATTTTCAGCTCTGTTGTATGGTCAAGATAGTGTAGTAAGCTGTAATCAAAATGCTTTTAGTTAAGTTATGGCCAAGCCTTCTAAGTTTTGGCAAATGATGTCTTCTACGATAATCCACTTGCCTCATTATTTTTTGAATATTCACTTGGTACATTGTTGGCATAGAAAATATTATGGTGGGAAAATATAATTTTTATGGTTCATATTTGGAGGTGCTGCTTAGATAAGTTATATGAGTTTGTGGGTCCATGCTATTTAGGAGAGCTTTTAGGTGGAGTTAAATTTTGTTTTACTATATAGAGCAAAGATTTTTATTTCTTAATCCAAGCCGAGTACATTTTAGTAAATCAACAAATTATCTGGTTTCTAGTCGGTACCTGTAGATCAAAATTGTGGTCACAGCCTGAAGATGGCTTGTAAGCAATATATTGCTTTTTGAAAGCAATAGCCAGCTGCCATGGACATGCATCTACTATTCCTAAATGAAATAATTGGTCTTTGCAGGATAAGAGTTCCATATCCCTTCCAGTGGGGACCACCTTCATTTGAGGCTGGTGAGGCCTTTGCCATGATGATGGCTTCCTTGGTGGCTCTTGTTGAGGTTTGTCATCTCTCTCTCTCTCTCTCTCTCTCTCTCTTCCTCCCCTGTTTGTCCTCTTCTTTGCCTTGCTATATGCACAGTTATCACTTTTAAACCAAGAATCAAATTCTGTCACACATTGCCATCTTCTACATCCCTTGCATTGTAAACTTCTTCTAGCCAGGAGCAAAATTGTTTGTTTGGACCTACAACTTTGTAGGTTCCCTTGTTAAGTATTGTATATTCTGGACTTCTTGTTTACAGAATGAGTGCACTTGCATCATTTGAGGTGAGTTGCTTGATTACATTGTAATGATATTTACACCTGGAAGTTTACCCATTTTCATTCAATGGATAAGCAGTCTACTGGTGCATTCATCGTGGTGTCAAGGTATGCAGGTGCAACTCCAATGCCCCCTTCTGTTCTTAGCCGTGGTATTGGTTGGCAGGTAAGTGAAAAAGGAACTGGTTACATGCGACTGTTTTATGTGTCCACTTTATGGAGATAATTTCTATTTCTGGTGTAAAAGAATCTTATTGTGCATTCTTGAGGTGGACAAGATTGACTTCCTGCAAGGCACAAGATTGACATTGTTCAAAAAACATTCAGAACTATCACCTTCATTTCTGCACATGATTAAAACTTGCAAGCTTGCTGAACATTTCTTTGTGGAATAAAATTACTCTTCTGACATAAACATTTTATTTCTTCTCAGGGAGTTGCTATTTTGCTTTCTGGCCTTTTTGGAACTGGGAATGGATCCTCAGTGTCTGTGTAAGTCTCTTGGTAGGACAACCTTTGTTTGTGCATGAGCTTGTTTTGGTCAATTTAGGATTAGAGGTTAACATCATCATGTACAGGGAGAATGCTGGTCTGTTGGCCTTGACAAGAGTTGGCAGCCGCAGGGTAGTCCAGATATCAGCTGGATTCATGCTTTTCTTTTCCATTCTTGGTGAGTTGTCAAACTAAGAGGATTTGTTGAACCTGTACAGGTTGCTGAATGATTAATCCTTTTGAGATTGTGGTGTTCTTGTGCCATTAAACTTGGCATTTTTGTGCAGGAAAATTTGGAGCAATCTTTGCTTCAATTCCGTTGCCCATTATTGCCGCTTTGTATTGCCTTTTCTTTGCTTACGTGGGTATGTGTACTGTATTTGATTGTTAATAGACATGCATCTCCTTTTATCTTGATTGGTTATGTTCATTATTTCATTTCTTTACTGTGGATTTGTAGGTGCTGGAGGTCTTAGCTTCCTTCAGTTCTGCAACCTCAACAGCTTTCGGACAAAGTTCATCTTAGGCTTCTCAATTTTCATCGGTTTGTCCGTGCCACAATATTTCAATGAGTATACTGCAATTAAGGGCTTTGGTCCAGTCCACACAACTGCAAGATGGGTAAGCTTTACAGTGTACATTTCACCTCCAAAAGATCATGCTAGTGACTGATAGAAATATCTCGTACCTCTTTTATTGGCAGTTCAACGACATGGTGAATGTTCCTTTCTCATCAGAAGCATTTGTTACCGGATGTGTGGCATATTTCCTGGACAACACGCTGCACAAAAAAGATAGTTCAATCAGGAAAGATAGGGGTAAGCATTGGTGGGACAAATTCCGGTCATTCAAGGGTGATATTAGGAGTGATGAATTCTACTCTTTGCCCTTTAATCTAAACAAATATTTCCCACCGGTGTGATTCAAATGGCATTGTATTCTGATCTGGGTTGGTCCCATCGCACAGAAGTGTCCTGAATAGCTGCAGTCGCATTCAAATGTTGTCGTTGTTCGCTCTCTCGTTTAACCTTTGCAACACACTATATAGAAGTGTCAGATAGATCCTTCTTTTATTTGGACGAAGCCTTGCTACATTTGGTCGAAATTTGTTGTCGATGGTTGTAAATCCAATGGAAGCTGTGGACTTGAAGAAGTAACGAAGCAGTTTTTATTGCCTTTGTAAGTTTTCCATTTTGTCCTTTTAAACCCTCAGTATGATTGCCTTTTAACCGGGAGTAAAACCAGGTGCCTCAGTGACCTCGAAACACTATTGGCCACGGGTAAACCCGTCGAGCCTGACCCGGTAGGAGCACTCCTCGCTGGTGCTGTTGCCATGCAAATACGGGTGTTGGATGGGGCGTTTTTATTTATTTTCGGGATGGATTAACCTAGCTCGATTCCAACAAGTGTACCGTTTTGAGGTTTGAGGTGGTAGTTTGAATAGTATTGTGGGGTGTCTTGTTTTTTCGTATTGATTCAAGTTTGAGGGGTTGTGTTGATACTCATCTAGGCAAAGTCAGTAAAACTGGTTGTTTGAGGTGCAGTATAAAGTGTTTTAAACTCGGTAATATTGACATTGGGCAAAAAAAAAAAAATTAAATAAAAGAAAAATCTAATAGGACTTAAGCCTTTTAACGTTGCACTTATTCTTATGTCACAACTCCATTGGTATTGTGGTGGGATGGACCAATTATGCTCCGCAAGACCGACTCGATGAAAAGACATAATAATGCCTGCTGACGGTTCGTGAGTTGATCGAGCCTTTGGAAGACTAGGTCCGTGGAAAAAGAAGAAAAACTAGCTCAGATTGCTTCTGGGTAAGGGATATACAAGTCAGGTTAGAAGCTAAGAAGCTGGAAGAATGTACAGGCAGATGTTTCAAGCATTCCCATTTTGTGTTCCCACAATCCTCCTCCTCTTGTTGTCAAACTTAAATTGTTAAACATGCTGTCAGAGGGGACAGAACCAAGGGGGAAAAAAAAATTGAACAAAATTAGATGCAACAATGGTTTTTCTTGTCTTGCCCAACGAGGAAGTTGACTGAAATGGGTTCTAATAGTTAATCGAGTTATGCATGTAGACATTATCAAATGGCCACCTATGAAACTAGCAGGTTGCGGCAATGACAGCAATGACGACAAAGGCCTCGCTTTACTGGATGCAGACACGAATTCTGTGGGAGAGAAAAATGGCATAGGCCTCTGACTGGCTATAGCAGGATATTAATCTCGCAAGATTCTTCAAAAAAGTAGTGATGAAAAAGGTTCATAGCAGAGTGGCAGTAGACCTCGTGCCACTTCTGCAAAAGCAGATGCAGTAAAGGCCCCCTCAGTGTTCGGGAAAGCGAAGAGCACGAAACAGGAAAAATTTTGAATAAAATTTAATTAAAAAATAAATTTATCGATCTTAACAATATATTTTACTTTAAAATTTTAAAATATTTAATTTATAAAGTCTTTTAATTTTCTATTTTTCATTTTTACAACTTGAAATTTACGTGCATTTGATATTCTAATACTTCAAACTTCCAAGCACCCAGCAGACGCTGATAGCAAGATGTTAACTTTTAACTTCATAAACAAGCTCAGAGATTTCTAGACGAAAGATCTATCTCCATGTCATTGGTCTAACTTTAGAGATAAATTAAATTTTACGTCTCCGATCAACCCCACTGGAAGGGTGGGTCGACCTTGCATAAACAGCAAACACCATTCATTCTATCTAAATTGAAGCATAGGCAAATTTGAAATAAGCTCATGAGAAAAATCTTGGCGAGGAGATTATCGTGAGCTAAGTACATATAAAACTTTGGCTGACGTTGGACTCTTGGTACTAAATTAAATGGCTCCCAATCTACCCCATTGGACTCATATTGACTATAGACTAAAAAGGGTTTTTGCCAATTGTCTTAGTTAACCATACACAAAGCTACAATCGACACCAAAGCTCAATTCTTGGTTATCTGTCATGTATTATTGGCACATAAGGCGAAAGAAAACAAAACCCATCTCTTTGCAAGAACCCCGAAAACACTCAGTGTGATGTTAGGTGAGGGAGGTCATGCAAAGCTTGATTAGAAATTTAAACCAATAAATTTCCAAGGTGGCGACGATGGGGAGGGACCACGAATGTTGCTATTCTTATTTCTTCCCGGCTTCAGTCTTGAAAAAGAGGAGCAGCAGTGAATGCTACCCACATATCCTATTCTCGAGTCAACAAGAAACAAACAGAAAAAATTGGGTTCTCCGATTTATATATACGGACTGTACAGATTCTGTGCAAAAGAAGTTAAGATCCTCTCGATATAATACTCCATACATAAATACAATTATACATATATCCCTCCCCCCACCCCACATTTTGGACTACACAAGGAAGTTCCATACTGCTTAACTCATTCACATGACTTAATTCTTTCACGTTAATAAATTATGCATAAGATAACCACCCAGCCTAACTTGGATGGCCACCTGCGTCTTCAAAAAAAAAAAAAAAAAAACAAAGAAAGAAATAATGTATAAGATTGGTCAACAGAATTAAAAATTAGATAAGCAACAAGAGTAAATTTTTTTTTAATGCATGTTTAATCTGAAACTTTTCCGAGTCTTATCCCAGTTTGGGGGATTGTAACTAGAATCCTACAGCGCTTTTGTTTAAAAAAAAGGTTATCTTAATTGACCATCAATACCAATATGGTCATGTAACCATATTGATTGTGAACAGGATAAATTCATCGAATAGATCGTTTTTTTTTTTATCAAATAAATTATAGCCGGATTGATTTATGGCCAGTGTGATAGACACGGAGACCTTTTTTTCTTTTTGGTGGGGGGGGGGGGAGGGGGAGGGGGAGGGGGCTGTGCATCTGCCGCTATAATACACCAGAGCCAGACAATGAACCGTTTTGTAAAACTCGATGAATTTACACTTTTATTCACGTAACCGTCCAACCATAGTTTACAGCATTATATTCAACTATCCACGCGTAATGCAGTGACGTTCTCTGTCGCGCTTTCATCCCCAAATACATGCATTGCAACCGTCTAAACACAACTTATGCCATCTTTCACGTTCTTGTCTGGGAACAAGCTTTAGATAATCAACGCCGCATGTGTCCCTCGGACTTGAAAACTGCCTCCCCTTAAATCTCTTGGCTCAATCAATCACAGCTCACCACGTCATTGCTATGTTTAGATCACACTTGTGATTTGATCATCAGAAGGTTAAAAATGTGCTGCCGTTGACAATTAGAGAGTCATAAGCGACAATACAATAGGCCTGGCCTTTAATAATCTCACATTTGCTCCGCGTAAGCATTTAATATCATTTATTTTAGGCCATCTTTTAGGATATAGACCTGACTGTCTGATAATTTTTTATTTTTTATTTTTTTCATAAAAACCATTTTGGACCATAGATTTAAGAAGACTTGGGTCTGAATAGAACAGAAAAAGGTTTACAACTTTAAAATGAGGATATTTCAAAAAAAAAAAAAACCAAAATTTTTATGATTAAATTCTAAAATTTTTAATATTTTTATTTAAATTTTATACTTTTAAATTTTTTTAAATTGATTTTTTGGCATACTACAACAGTTAAAATTGTTAGAAATTATATATAATAATTTCACTTTTTTATTTAAAAAAATTAATTTAAAATAAATTTTAAAAATATAAAATTTAAATAACAGCACAAAAAATTTAAAAATTAATTATAAAAACATAAAAAAATTTAAGCTCTTTAGAATTGGTGGGTGGTAGCTATAAAGAGACTCTAGCTACAAACTTCAATTCGCCCTCTGCTTACTTCCTGACTTTTCTTCTTTATTCTTCTTCGTCAAGCACGCTTCCAAAGAAGTTCATAAAAAAGCAAACTTTCAGAGAGAGAGAGAGATGGGAAATTGTCAAGCCATGGATGCAGCAACACTAGTGGTACAACACCCAAGTGGCAAAGTAGACACTTTTTATTTGCCTGTCAGCGCTAGTGAGGTCATGAGAATGAACCCAGGTCAGTATGTTGCTCTACTCCTCTCCACCACCTCGTATCCATTAGATGCCAATGGTGAATCTCCTGTTAAGTTAACGAGAATTAAGCTTCTCCGGCCAACAGATACTCTTACTCTTGGGCATGTTTATAGACTCATCACCACTCAAGGTTTGTTATTTTTTGTCTGTTTCTTTCTTTGCTCTGTATAATGAGAAGAGAGACTGCGCTAAATTGGTAGGCTGCGCTAAATCGGTAAACTTTTTTTTTTTTTAATTTGTGCTGGGATTTTTAGAGGTTATGAAAGGGTTGTGGGCAAGGAAACAAGCAAAGCTGAAGAAAAACAACGCAGTGACAGCTGCGAGGCTTGCTCCAGAGGCACGATCTGAACTAGTGAAAGACAATCAGGTGAATTTCGAGTAGTGCAATTATTTTTCTGATGTCAAAAATTCATAAATTCTACATGGGTTTTTTTTTAACGCTTATTTCCTTAAGAAATAAAAAACAAAAAACTTTCTTGTGGAAATTAAAGGCTCATTCTCTAAGAAGATGACTCCCAGTCCTACATAAGTCATGAAGGTACTACTTTTGCTTTTGCTTATGGTTTAGTTGGTTCTCAAATTCATTTCTCAACAATTAAAATGTAATTTTTTTTAATGATATTAATTCAATACTACTAATTTTAATCATACCAAAAAAAAAAATTACAGGTGACCAAAAATGAAATGAACAGACCAAGGACCACGGCTTCAGCCAACGCTGCCTCAGCCAGATCAAAAACATGGCAACCCTCACTGGAAAGCATCTCAGAGGCCGTCAGCTAATCCTGCCAATCACATCTTCCTCCCAACTTGCACATAAACGTGTGAAAACTTGTGGGCTCACCCGGCAAAGTTTTCCCGGCTTGTCTAAAGCTGCAAATCCAATACAGATTCACCATGAAGACAGCTCCTTTCAGAGCTGAACAAGTAATTTCCTTTCAAATGGAAACTAGTATAGCAGAATGGTGGTATCTCTCAAACATAGTTGCTACCCAGTGCTCTTCAGAAATGAGATGAGACTTTTCTTTAAGACAAAATATGCTGGCTATAGAGGATTGGCTCTAGTTGTGTGCTTGATAACTTAATGATCAAAAAATCCGAACTGCCTTGCATGGAAAATCAAACAAGAGAATCTCGAAAACATAGATTTAAGTTGCAAAAAAAGTCCTTTTGTCTAAATTTTACAGTGTAGAAACTTAATGCACCGAAAACACCTTTTCGATCAGTGGCACAGTGAATGCCTGTAGGTTGATTCATCTCGTAATACCAGACCAGTGATTATCGTACGGTCCTCGAGGTGAATCAAAACCCAGTACTATTTAGCCATTCTTATCCTACAACGTTCATGTGATACCCAGTATTTTCCGAGGAAAATAACGTTTCAGAAATAAACTTGAATAAGACAATATTTTATACTCGGGTGGTCCGGATTCACGTTCGGTAGATCTAAAGGTTGTAAGTCAAATTACCGGGTACAGTAATATATCGACTGTAATCTCAAATGCCCTTCTTCTCTGAAGTGGAGATTGGGACCACTATCATAACCAAGAGATTGACATGGACAACTTAAATGAGATATGACACAAAGATGTCCCTGGGCAGCCCTCAACTTGTAGCTACGATTACATCGATTTTTAATTCAGAAACAAGTCAAGGCAAGTTGCTTATGGTCAAGAGTCCTGCAGTAGCAAACATCAGCTGAAAATTGGGAAATAGATAGCAAAAGAACTGGTGCTGCAGAAATTGCGGCAGCATCTCCCCCACAGAATTAGCACATCAATTTCTCCTACACTGGAAATGACTGTGATGAGACATTGCCTTTGACAATATTATGGGAAGATACCCAAAAAAAAAAAGGGACATCTTTTTAGGCAGAAATAGCATGCATTCAACCCCACAAGCTTATGGGCTGTTTAGAACGTGGTGGAAAAGATAATGAAATTGTCCATTTTTGATTGTTTGGTTTGTACTTTTTGACCTTAAAATAACCATCATATTGGCGATATTCAATGCATCAAACGAAGCTAGGTCTTTTATTTTCACGTATCATCTACTTATTCTTTTTTTCCATGTCAGAGAAGCACCACAGACTGGTGCAAGTAGGCAAAAGATGACCTCTTTTCTTTGATAAGCTTGGAAATTGGAAATAATGCTCCACTTCAAAGAACCTTTTAAGCAGGACAACTGCAACCAACTCACCAAAAGAAATCCTCGAAAAGCATGTAAACAAGGTGAATTATACAGATGGACTCATCTGGGTTGATAAAAAAGAGCTAACGAAATTCTCTTGTGGGCCAGCAACTGCTTGCCACCTTTAACAAATTAATTGCGCTATACAAAATTTGTCTCTTGTTACAACAATGATTGAATACAGAATCAGAAGAATGGGTTGTGGAGCAATGTACATGGTTTGGTAAGCCATGCTATACCTGATTGAGCTTCCTGTCTCATGGTATCATCTCACAAGTGGAGTCTCTGAATTAATTATTTGTGAATAACAGGCCCTTAAAATAAGGTGTACCACAAAGGGCCCCTGTTGACATTGAGGGGTAGCTCAAATTTCGCAAGCTAAGCAGTTATGCTCATTTTCCTGATCATAAGAGACTCGATCCTTACTTTTCTTCATCCATTCCAAACAGAGAATAAGAGCTCAGCTTTCAAGGAATTCTGAGACAAAACATCTTAATATCTTAGTAGCAAGGAGAGCCTAGAGCACAGCACACAACTAGCATAGTTCATTCACCTGAACGTCCACAACAACAGAAACTTCGTCTAAAAGCACAAAAAGAACAGTTTGCGGCTATCATTTGTGGTTGTAACGTGTGAAACAAATCTTGGAGCAGAATGGCAATCTTCACCGTCTTTAGGATTTCATCATCTGGTCAGGTCCACAAATCATTAGCCTCAGGTAAATCATGATCAGCACATAAACGACTGCTAACTTCTCATAATGAAAGCATCCGTCTTTTCTCTTCTCATTCCTGGGTCAAGTCAGCACAAATATGGGGTTTTGCAACAGCAGCGAAGCCCTCCAGAGCCTCCGAAGCATTTCACTTGCCACGAATCTCTGCTGCAGTAACTGCTGCAGTAACATCATCCAAGTACATCTGACCGGCTATACTTTCACTTATTAACTTTGTGAACCAAGCGAAGCCATCAATATAGCATACTATAGTTCTTTATTCTAATATTTCACTTCAATTTCATATCCATTGATATGTAGTAATAATGTACAAGATAACGATGATAAATCCCACAACCAGGAATATTAAATAAGAGATACTTTATCAACAGTACTTTCTACAGGCAGCATCCAGAGGGAAAGTTATCTGCTGAATAACAAGAAACTGGAGATACTCAGTAACATCCTTCACAATGAAATGAGAGGAGATGGGCACAGGGAGAAGGCCACAGAACACTATGATCTAAAAATGAATTAAGCATTGTCTAGAAAAGCAACAAACACTTAAACCAGAGAAAATGAAAGCACACCACAGCTTCGACTGGAAAACAAAATAAATATGTGTTTACTCACGGTTCAATTAAGGAAGTAATACCAAATATTAGACATCCAAGACTCACTCAAAAACTTGATAGCAATTTGCTGGAACTCAGCAATGCAAAACCATTCTCTCCACACATCAACAATTTGCTTCCTGACTCGTCGCTGAGGAATGGACTCCCTGAACTATCGCATATTTTACGATTTATGGACAAACATCGTGGTATCACTCTGCTGCAGTCTCACTCTCTGGTTTAGCATGTTCATGCTTGTCAAGTTGGCTGAAGTTCCCCTTCTCTCTGAAGAGTTGGTTGTGATGGTGTCTGCAGTAGAGCTGATGCTCATGGGCTACATAGTTTGATGGGCTGATGACACAGCCTCCATGGCTGCACCTGAAACAAGCCTTATGATAAGATGTGCCATCAACTGCCACCTGAAAGAATCAGAAAGTCAGTGAAACAACCACTACAAGAGCCCTGATTTTCCTTCAGAAATAGGTGCATGAGCATCTCATACAACTAAATAAAAGTAGGATAATCTTTATGATGACCTGAATACTAGGAAAAAAGGAAACTGGGCCTTAATGGTCATTCGAACAACTTAATTGCATTATTATAGTATCTGTAAACAAAATCTCTTTAGAGTTGAAGAAAAGTGCATGAATGTTGCTAAAATTTGCTGCATTAAAATTTTTATTGGAGCACAACTTCTGGTGAGAAAGTCCACAGAAGCTTACAAATAACCATATTAAGTGACACGGATACCTTTTCAAGTGGATAAACAGTTTTCTTGCAAGCAACACATTTGTCTTGAGTCCCAGCAAACATGCTTGAAACTTTGCTGTTGCTATGGACCTGCACATTTCCATGATCATCCAAAATGTAAATCATGATAATAATCCTTTTAGATCTTAATTAATTGGCTTCTAAAAACTATAATGCTTTGTTCAAATAATCACAATGTTGTGAGGATTAGCTCTGTGGATACCTGATCTGTAGATCTGTCAGCTCTAACAGTTTTTGGGATGCCTATGAAAGGGAGAATAGAAAAAATAGCCCATCAATAAGAATGAACAGGCAGACACTAGCAAGCGAAATGTTTTTTTTTTATCTTTCCCCAGGAAAGGAACGTGTACAAGAATGGACAAGCAGACAACAGCCTTGAGAACAATTTATATTAGCCAACTACCTTCGAAACTTTTATCCAAGCTGCCAGTCATCTTAAATAGTTGATCAAAGTGAGGCTTGCAATACAAAACGCCTTCAAAGGAGTTATAATTACTCAGCTGCAAATGATGTAAATGTGAATTCTAAATAAGGATTGAGTAGAATAAATAAAACAAAGGAAAGGATAATAAAGCTATTATAGGCGCAAAAACAACAGCAGCAAACTTTCTTTGTAAAGAGACTTGAGATGCCCCGCATCTTTATGGTGACAATAAACAGTTTTACATTTGACATGCAAAACTCTCAACAGAAAATATTGAGCATGTATTTGCATTCCCATCTTTTTCTGGTTTCAGATTATTTATGCCCCTGTCCAGCTTCTTGACAGTGGTTTCTAACCAACAGGCAGTAAATTGTAACCACATAGAAATCAGTATGAATAAATTAATAGATGATGACAAACAACAATTTTAAATGATGCTCGCCAACCACAGGAAGATGAAAAGGTAAAGCATGACTTTTTTTTTTAAGGTGGGGAGGGGGGTGATGCTGTTTTATAAGTTGGAATTGGCAAATAGTTGAACAGAATGATATGATTGTCTTCGTTTCATTAGACTTCACGTTGCAGGTAATTATAAGTCACTAAGGTGAGGAAAAACAGCCAAGCCCCTCCTCGCCCTCCTCTTCTTTTCCTCCCTTTTTTTTCTTCTGTAATTTTTCTCCTGTTCTCAGTTCAACAATCTACTAATAGTTACAACAAGCAGAAGCTTCAATCCCTGAAGGTACAAGGAGAAATCATGTCTCCGTACCTCATTAACAGAAGACCTCTTAGTTAACTGCAGATATTTCTTCTTGCAATCCTTGGAAAGCAATCCAAAGAACAATCTAATTTTCAACTGGCCTTAATATCTAATATGCGCATCTCAATTTAAAACATAAATGCTTCAACAATGTTAGACAGCAGTGACCATGGTTTCTATTAGGAAGGAACAGACTCCTTTAGTCTATTCTTTGCTCTTGTCTCCATCTAATCTACCAACCAGGCCGAAGTATTGCTTTTAAAAATTCAAAATCTTTGCTTGGCATGATTTTGAGCGAAGATCTATATTACTCCTAACCCCACCACTCCCTCCCTTGGTAATATCTAGGGCCCCTCCTCCGCCACTCAAAATTAAGTTTGTAAATTGAGATTTATAGCCAAAGAAAGTGACCTGTCAATTATTATTAACCAACAAGGACAAAGACTATTAAATATCCTAGCTTTGAATAACCACACTAAATGACCATTCGTGTATTGAACTTGTCCTTGAAGAGGAAAAATGGAAAACAGGAAGTCTAGAAAGTAACCCCAGAATCTGAATAGGACAACAACATCCACAGATACTAGGATTCACAAAAGTTGGCCGGTTGGACGTTATTAAGCAACATTTTATTGAAAATAAGTGACAGAACTCAGATCATTCGTTAGTATTTGTCAGCCCATAAATACATTTGAATCAGAAAGTTAAGTATCGGTCGACATCATCTGAACACAGCTCCCCCATGAAAACGTCCATAACAAGCACACTATTGATAATAGTTAAGATCAAAGTGAAGAATAGCAGTAAATCACATATAAAGTTGCAGAACTCAAAAAACAAAATTGAAGTGCATCTGCAAGTTTGAATTTTTTTCATTCATTATCTGCTTATACATGTATCCGTAGAAAACTAAATAAATATGATGTAAGGATGGAGAAAGTTGGTCTGACCTTGAGGGTACCCTTACAATGGTGGCACCTGAAACAGGCCCTGTGATAGACTTTGTTGTCAGCTGTGAGCTGATCCACCAAGTACACAGTCTTCTCACATGCTTTACACTTCTGGTTCGTCCCTGCAAAAGTTGCCATATTAATTTTGATCTCCCTCTCTCTCTCTCTCTCTCGTCTCTTTCAGGTAGATCTCCTCCTCTTCCTTCTTCTTCTTCTTCAACACCCCAACAAAAAAAAAGTTAAATTTTTGAATCCTTGAACTCTCAGTCTCTGTACATCTCAAAGATAAGCGAGAGAGAGAGAGAGAGAGAGAGCAGTAGAACTAAACAAAGAGCGAACTGCCCGTGGTACGTGTGCTCATTTTGGGTATACTACAGGGACTTTGGCTTCAATTTGCAAGCGTCGAGCTGGTCATCGTCAGGGGCATTTTCGTGATTTAATGACAGAAAGGTTTGCATAATTACCGACTACCCTCTGGTTGACACGTGCCCTTGTTTCCATGCTGCGGTCGTAGACAGTAAAATTGGTGTGCTAACTCCGGGATTGGATTCGGACATGTCGCGGTCATTATGTATTGGAAACCTTGGACCACGCTATCTCCAAGCGCGTGTCGTTATTCTCCTCCTCGTCATTTCTTTTTTATTCCTTTCCGTAATTGGCTTGGGCGTGATTTTTGAGAGATTCTTATCATCATTGATATTAAAAACGAAAAAAGTTAAAAATTTATTTTGCATCAACATGTAAGTTGGTTCGCAATGGAGTGAAATAATATTATTATAATTATTTATTATATATTTATTATTAATTATAATTATATAAAACAAAACCTTTGCTTTGTTTGTTCATATTAGCATATATCTTACCAAGCCTGGAAGACATCGAGGGTACTCTAGACAACTAGACAGCACCTACAGAGGAAGTTCAAGAATTTACACCCAAAATAAAAGTAAACGATAAAATTGATTTGATGAGTTTGATTGGATTAAGTCTTTAATCTTAACTTAGATCTTCAAAACAAAAGTCATATATCGGTCTAGTAAATAATGGTTGTCATGTATCATAATTAAGCTCAAGTTACATGTAATTTCTTTTCTGAACATATATCCACGTGTGCAAGTAAAGGTGACAATGTGCTAGAGGCAAACAATCCACCCCATTTTAGATCTCTGCTTTAGCTTGAATAATTGTCATGATTTAGCAATTAGTATTTTTAGCTGAGAGAAAATATTTGAATTAACAGAAATGGTGAGGACATTTTGAATTGCTGCCACCTGAAATAGCCATTTGAATTATCCAGCTGTGATTTGTGATCGGTTCATTTTTTGCTTGCATTTCATGTCCATCTTTATCTTTTCGGTCCACTGGTTCTTTTTTTTTTTGGGGGGGGGGGGGAGGGGGGGATTGGTGTGTTGAACATGTAAACAGAGAGAGAGACAGAAAGTGGACGCTTGTGTACTCTTGGAAGGTAAACATTCTCCCCGTAAAATTCATTGGCGTGATCTCCCTGCTTTTGTGGGTCCTGGTTCCTTGAAATCTTTTTGTTGTTTTATATATTGAAGCACGAGTGTCAAGATATTCAGTATAAGAATCTGGGTGAGAAACAGGAGGTGTCGTGCATTCACCATGTGAGCAACTCAGTCCAATAATTCCGCTCCATTTTCAAAGGGCACTCCCGCCCCACCTCTCTTCCCCTTGCTTTATTCTCAATTTTACTTTCCCTTTCTTCTCCTGTACAAGGTCACCCTTTTGAATGGGAATTAACACTTGCCTTCTGCTCAGGAGCCACTCCAAGTTTGACCATACTTTGCTCTCGTCCTCTTCTGTTGCCTTCCCTTTCAATTGGGTAGCGTGAGTTTGGTTGGTCTGTTATGGGAGAGGCAAGTTTTACGAGTAGTGCTCAATTTTACATGTCGTTGTCCCGAATTAAATGATGTTAATTTCAGACCCTTTATTTTTCGGCTTATCTTCCATCCATTGTTGGTCGCTGCGTAACGTTGCAGTTTGCTAGTTCCGTCCTGACGCGTTAGAAAATGACCGGGCACTGTAAGTTTCGAAGCATCCATCGGTAGGCAATTGACAAGCTCCCATGAGGCCGTGAATTGCTTTGCAACGAACAAGACACCGCGCGATTTCAAAATGGCATAAAAACCTGGAATGGGGTCAGTTGATAATGACACAAGTTGATATTATATCACCAAACCTCAGAAAAGTTCTCCTCATCCGATTGTTTTTTCTTACTTCCGCGATGAGTTTTCAAAATTCAACGTCCCATTTCTTTTATTCTAGTTGACTAGAAATATCTAGAATAGCCGGACTAGCCGTGGGAGAGAGACAACAGAAAAAGAAAATCACAATACAGTTAAATCCAAGCATAAGGCCAGAAAAAGTGAGTCATTCCGCATACCAATGCACATTTATTTTCAGAAGAGCCTCAAAGACAGGCTATGAATCATGACTAAAACTTAAGTGGAGCAAAAACAGCCGCTTTGGAAGGAAAATATTTGATTACAAAACAATTGTTCCGCTTATTTGTAATGAGGTTCTCATGTTGCCCGTTTCCTAGCTTCTTCTCGCATAACTGCTCTGACATAAATTTCATAGCAACAGCCTGATGCAAATGTGAGATCAAATAAGAAAGCATGAGAGAACAATGCAATTCTTGAATGTGATACTGTGCTACCCGCAGGACAAATGCTATTGCATCAACAAGCACAAAAACAAGGAAAGCTTCTGTTGGTCAAGGCTTTATTAACTAATCAGATTGTTGAGGGAAAATATTCAAATTTGAAGCTGAAAGCTAAGGAAAGGTCATAAAAGCAATTTTTGTAGTGTGAGAATAGTAAAAGGTCCTCAACCTAACGGAAAATATGCCAATGTATGATATGACATGTCTGTGGAATAATGGAGCTACCACCCAACAAGAGTTCTCTGCCATGAAAAGGAGGCCACTATCTCCCTTCCCCCCCCCGGCCCCCCAAAAAGACCCAAAAGAAAAAGGGGAAAACCAAACATTGAAGAACTGCCAAAAAGGAATCCAAAGGAATAAGCATGTTGAGAGAAAAGAGCTCAGATGGAAAGGGTTTTCAAAGCATCATTAAAAACCAACAATTTCCAAGCTTTCATCCTGCACATAGAAGTTAGCAAGTAGTGTTGGCAATAACTAGTTCACCCTACCACTCAAAAACATTAAGTTTCTACTTCTTGCATGGAAACTTAAAAAAATATGTGAACTGGCGAAATTTTGATGACAGATAGCTTCAGATTGTCGCTTTGCTTTATACATATTCTCACAAGATTAAAAATTGTCTTGTTTTACATGATATTCACATATACTTTTCTCCTTTCTGGAATCTCTAACCATTGAATTTCCCAGAGTAAGTGTTTTATCACTAATGGTGATTGCTTTTGGGGATAAAAAACAATCAAATATCATGAATGCAGAAATAATAGGGAAAATCAATATAGCAAGCAAAGCAATGAATTTGAATACACCACCATCTTCAAGATATGGCAAGGACACCAACTTACCAGCCACAACAGCAATCGTCAGAACATCTCCAACTCTTTTGAGTGTTCGCACACTCTTCTTATGTGATTTGAATCTCTTAAGTGCTGGATCTTCTGCCAAGAGCTGCAAGATAATCAATTTAGCAGAACATGATGCAAATTCAAATCTTAATATGTTATGTGAAAAGGACACTTGCATTGCCCTTCAGTCAGCTATTAACCTTCAGAAACTACTTCCTTGGTTCTTTGTACAACAAATTAAACCATTACCAAGTGATTCCATACCATCCCACATGTACGTCTTTCTTTCACTTCCCTTGTTTCCCCTTTATTCAGATTTAAGCATTAAAGAGCAAAAATGGAACAAATTGGGTTTCTGCTAATCGAATCAATACAGAAGCCGTAAGAACCTGGTCCTGATAAATCTATAACATATAGCACTCCTCCATCCAGTTATTTCCTCGTAGAAAACCTTATCATAGACCACAACCAAAGCTTATTGCCTACTCTAAAATGTGAAAAGAAGAAAGAACAAAAACCCAACTTGAAGAATGATTGCAGCTGATTACTGATCCACCAAAGGTAAACCAAACAGACAATGGATCAACACTGTTATTCTGCCCCCCATCAAACCCATAACAGAGAAAGAACAAATAATAATAATAAAAAAAAGCAAGTTCAATGGAGAAAAAGGAGAGAAAGCTCACAGCTTTCTCGCGGAGCCCTGGCTCGACGTGAAACCCACGATGCGAAAGAGGGAGTCCGCCCACCTCCGCCTTCTGTAATGGAATTTTTTGTATTCAACGAAGATTTCAGAACAAAGAGGGAAGCAGTCTCTGAGTGTCTGTGGGTGTGCGCGTATGTGTTTGTGAAAGAGAGAAATCGACTCAAAGCAACCCACAGCAGAAGCATATCAATTACTATACAGATTTGACGCCTACAGCTATGGTATGCACATTTATTACATTCATTTACACACACATGCGCTCGCATAGAAGAATACCTGGGGCTGAGCTCGCAAGAAGGAAGAAATAGCGTAATTTCTCATGAGGAAAGCCATCTTCTTTTTCCCTTTTCTCTCCCTCCCTTCTTTCCTTTCCGTCTCTTTTATAACAATTTTTCTTTTTTTTTTCTAATTTAAAATATAACTATTTGGATGATTACTCAACATTTTATTTATTTATTTCTTAACCCTCGCGATTATAATAATGATTATTATTATTATTATTATAACTGTAAATTAAAATTTATTAATAATCTCATTTAATTAATTTTTGTAAAAATATTTTATTATTCAAATAATGTTAATTTTCTTATTCATTTTGATTGTTGTAATAACATATATTTGTTTTCTTTTGTCTTTTTATTTATTTTTTATTTTTATATATAGTTTGCTAACTTTTTTTCATTCGCAATTAAGAGAATTAGTCTGGGTACAGGCCAGAGGACACAAAATGCATATCATCCATCAATAGAAATATTTTAGCAAGAAAGAATTTATTACAAGAAATAAAGGCATTGTGGGATTTAGTGTAGTGACCCCAAATTGAAGCCAATATTACAGCAGCAAGATCAAACTCCGATTTTTTCAAACCATAACAACGAACAGGAAAAGAAAGAATGGCAATGATAGGAGCTGCCATTTGTTGCAATATCGCAAGACAAAGAAATATTCGCTCGATTCCTCAACAACACTGAAATGTGTTTCCCCATTCCCTTTCACGTCCTGTCCAAAGACCCCCCCCATGTCCCGGTTTCCGAAATGGTAGTACGTCAAGCCTCTCTCCACTTTGCTCTCTTTCAAATTTACCCATCTGTTGGATTGTGTTTTTGGCTTTTGTCTTTCAATCCATGCATCATTTTAAAAAATCCTGATTTGGGTTGATGGTTAGTTTTATGCTGACGGTCAACTTACCACAATCTCCCTCTTTTACTTGATTTTGGGGTGACAATGTTTAAGTTGACTTAAAGAATATGTAATTAAGAAGGATGTGAAATAATTAAATTTTAAAATTAATTTAATAGATGATAAAATAGAATAACGAAAAAAATATTCATATAATTAATTACAATTATATTTGAAATTAAAATTTTGTTGTTGTGAAGTTGATCGTGATACTCTTTGTTCATGAGTCAAAGAATTGTTGTAAGGCTGGTTGATTGATCAAGCAATTCAATTGTGATATGTCTAGTCTCGTTGGCAGAATTGAAGTATCCAATTTGTGCTATACACGAGGCGATTGCAGATACTATAAGTAGCAAGAAAGAAGACGGGGGAAAATCATCTGAGAATTGGAAGATTAGAATGCTTTAAGATGGAGATTGCCCACTTTGGATACGTGAATTTTACATATCGCCATTTTCCTTTTTGTTTATTATTAGATAGCTTCAAGGTCTTATTTTAGTCGTAAAACTGTACTGCCAGGTCAATATGCTAAGAGAGAGGAATAAAAACTATGGTACCATAAAGTTTGTTGACATAATAAGCTCAGATATACACTCTCCAGAGGAGAATCAAGGCCTGGACTACAAGACAGGTATGTCAAAATTGCGACAATGTAAAGCAGCATTCACCTTCTTGTTACATACATAGTGTCAATGATGAGTGTTGGTTGTTTATTGTGTAGGTGATGGGAAGAATTCATGCTATCCTTTCGGATGGGACGGTGGTCACAGATGTGGAAGTGTGCATCTGCTCCTTTACCTTTATCGACTTTTGGTATTAGATCAGTTGTAATGCATCTGAGGCCCCTTGATTTATTTACTTCTTAATGTATTTTTGACTCAAAACCTGAATAGAGTTTCCCACGTCTGTGTCAAGTGTCTGCCTCTTTTGTAATCTTAGAACAATTGCTTGAATTTGGTCTGGACCTAGGCATCCCTTGGATACTTGCAAACCACACAAAAGATTTGGGAAATTGATGGACGCTTGGTGAAACTGTCCAAGCCAAACATTGTTGAGGAGTGCTGAGCTTATCAGCTTCTTATAATCAGTCCTAGCTTGTGGTACAAATATTGCCTGTAAACTGGATTGTAGAGGTATATGTAATGACATTTAAAGGCTCTCTTTGGACTGTTGAGCCGTTTGCAGAAAGATGACATTTTCTGTTGAAAACTTCTGCACGCAAACAGAAGATTATATGGACAAGTTGGTCTTGGATGGGTTTTTACCATTACTAAATATGAACCTGTAAGCATCATTTTTCAAAACAGTGGTTCTGATCAATTATTTTCACTTAGGAACTACTTTTGCCTTTTTATTGATCATTGACAGAATCATGTCACTTGCAGATTGCAACTATGGCGGATCCAATTTATATGTTTGGGCTAAGTATCGTGTTCAAATTACAGGTAACCACACACTGCATTGGCCTCTTTCTCTGATTTTCGCAGCTACTAGAAGTCTGCTGCGTTCCTTAGAATAATCGTCTAATGGCAATGACCTACTGTGTTTCCAGGCCAAGCGCCTCTGGAGGAAATTCTGGAACTGCGAAAGAAGAAGGTGAATGAACTGCAACATTCTTCACTTTATGATTAATTAAGATGAACAATACAATTAACGTTTAGCAGGTTGACCCATAAACGTCACTGCCAGACCACCACAAAAGACAATGCATAAACAATTTTGAGATGAGGGAAATGGTCCTATGATATTTGGCTATGAAAGGTATTTTGGTGCTGGTGCATGCATGATTTGTTGTTTTTCTAGCAGTATGAGGCATGCGGCGACAACAAAGCTTGCTAGAAGTGACATTTTAAGAGACACAAGGATAGATCCTCTCAATCGTTTCATCTTTGAAGCATGGCCCTCTGTCGAGCTCGGGTCCAAAACTGTGCCGGCAGCCTAAGTATTCAGCATTCAAAATTTTATTCGTGGATCGCATCCATTCCCATTACTTTATGCTTTCTTTAACAGGCAGTCTATTTCTATTCAGCAGAAAGCTTCAGCTGACTGGATGGATTTGGCCCTTTAACCTTGTAATGCAATTTTTCTAGTACAAATAGTCATATTATGATTCATTTACTCCTAAAATGCATCTTGTTGCTGGAAAACTGAGTTCCTACCTTCATTCTACTGCTTACTTTCCTTCCATCAACTTTGCTACAAATTCATTGATAGTCCTATATGAGCTACCCCCTGCACTTAAAGTCCTCTTGGCAAGCTCTCTCCATTTAGAGATGCTTTGCTTGATTTCCTGACTATTCCCTCCGTCCATAACGTGCCCTATGCACTTCTCAAGCTCTTCTCTTGTTAGAATCCCCTCCGCATCTTTCTTGGCTCTCACTCCCACTTTCCATATGTCCTCCACGAACTTGGCATTTGTTGGCTGGTCACTCCACTGTGCCACGCCTACCATGGGCACGCCAAGGCTCAACCCTTCTAATGTTGAATTCCAACCGCAATGGGTAACAAAACAACCCACAGATTGATGAGCTAGGACTTCCAGTTGGTTGCACCACCTCACAACTAGCCCTGTCTCACCATCTGGGCCGTGAAACCCAATTGGTAACTTGTCCTCTGACTCCTTAATAACCCACAAGAAGGGCTTGTTGCTTGCTTTCAGACCCCAGGCTATTTCTTCAACCTGTTTAGCTGATGTCTCTGCCATGCTTCCAAAGGACACATAAACTACTGACTTGGATGGTTTAGTGTCTAGCCATCTCAGGCAGTGCTCACTCGCTGGTCCCCAGAGACTAGCCCCATAACCTGTATCTCCATCAATCTGTTGGTCTAAGTATGCCGAAGGCACCATTGGTCCGACCATCACCAGAGGCCACAGTCCCATCATGGCCCCCACTAGCTTTCAACAGACAGAGCAATGAAAAGTATTAGAAAGCAAAGTGCAATGGACAGATCACTGCTGTTAACAATTCAAAGGATAAATTACCAACAGTTCTTTGACAGATTATGACTGAAAGCAAACATATTTAGTTATCCTAAATTCCTCAATTTACTTGGAATTATGATCCAAAGGTAGCCTCTGATTATCTTTTTTGCCCCATAATCGAAATCTGATGGCCACACCTGAAATATAAATTGCTTTTTAAATAATAATTCAATGACCCGTCACAATTATCATTTTCCCCTTCTTTTTTTTTCCTACGAGGCTAGTTATGGTACGAATTTATTGGTCAGCCTCTACCCTATCATATACATATTCATATGCTGAAATGAGTGCTTCGGACAACTACATGATGTGTCGATATGAGTATGGAAGTAATTCAATTACCTCTGACTCAAGATCTTCAAAAGAGTTACAAAGCACCCAATCATTTTTATTCAAGTTGTGAAATTTCTCCATGATGGCAGCCAAATAAGCAGAGTTGCTAGCCGGGGATGCCAGAAAGCTTGGCCACTCATGGAAGCCAAGTGGAGGAAGGCCAGGCAACAATAAAAGGGTCTCGTCAGTTCCCTGCTTCGCAGGCAAAGACAGGAGACCACGATCAATTTGCCAGAACATGGAGCAGACAGAAGCTGAATTAGTCAAGAAAACAGCCGCATATATCCCGAACGCTTTGGCGACATCAAGAGCCCAAGGCAGCAACGAGTCATAAACTATACATCTAACCGGATCGCCTGAGGCATTTGACTTGTTTATGAGGTCTGCCAGAGTTCTGGATCCAGCTGTTTTGAATGACGCCAAGTAGGATTCCACGCTTGAGGCTTGCTTGAAGCCACCTTCGTCGAAGCCATCAGAGATGGGCTCTACCTGCACTAAGGGAAGTGCGTGAATGGAGTTGACAGTGTAAGGGGTGGTGGCAAATGTGGCCTTCAGTCCTCTGAAGGCGAGGCGTTTAGCAAACTGGAGGAGAGGGTTTATGTGGCCCTGGGCTGGATATGTGAGAACGATCACATGACCGCGACTCTGACTCTCCATTACTTACCTTTCTAGCTCTCTCGCTCTCTTCTTCTGCTTTTATCTTCACGGATAATATAAAACATGTAGTTGTAGACCATGCTTAGGATTTAATGTAAGGAAAAATTTAAGTAAATACAAAAATAATTGATTTAGATAAATATAAATAAATTTTATATTATATAAAAATATATTTTATATTATATTAATTTTTTAAATATAATATAAAGTATATTATATATGATATAATATTAAATAATAATATAATTTATGAAAATATGAGATATGATAAGATAAAATTAGATATATATATATATATATATTTTTTTTTCACATTATAGCATGTACTAAACGAATCTTTAAGGCAAAGGGTATGTCAAATTTAAATCCCACTGGGAACTGAAACATTTTACATCTATGAAGATTGGATTAATACCATGTAAAAATTTGAAATTTAGATTTAGGCACACAGACTTCAGTCAAACTCCCACCTCGAAAGCTAGTAAAACTTGTACTGCTGTCACTCTTTCTTGACTTTTGCTTCTCAGTCCTTGTATGTGTAAGGCCCAGAGAAATCCATTTTTAAATCAACATACTTTTCTTCACCAAATATGATTTTCTTGTTGAATTTTCTGTAAGCTTCTAGTCGCTACCTGCCAAATAGACATGTAAAATGGACAGAACAAGAACTGTCACCGAAAATAATAGCAGCGCCAGGAAGAAAAAATTGCCCAGGTTAATTGGAATTGTGATCACAATTTGGTTCTTAAAGTGTTTATAAGCAGCCCACAAAAATGGAAAACTAAATGTTCCAGGTCTGGATTTACGCCTCGTGAAATGCCTTTTACGAATAGTTTAAAATGAAGAAGAAAACTCCAAAATGTCAGGCATAATAGTACATTGCTTGTATTCGAGCTTTACCCGGAGCAACAAAAACGAGGAGACCTGCCTATTTTGTGCTACATCTACCTATTTACAGTTTATGTAAAGAAAAACATTTCCTGATCTCCACAGGGGCCAGAATTTGTACACTCGGATGTATCAAGTAAGATGATTCCAATCCGACTTGAAAACTGCGCACAAGTTTTAGTCAAGTAGCATTTTCATATATCTGCGATGGTGAACCTTTCAACATTCACAGCAAGCGCTGATATCTATGGATTTCTCAAACCCCGCTTCCTTTTGATCACAAGTTTCCTAATAGAGAACCATTTCAACACGCTAGAGACCATAGTCCATCTCCTCTGAGCCTTGTCGACAGAGCGTGCCAGCAAGAAGCCATCAACTGCGCTTTGTAAATCAGCTTGTGTTTCCAAACCAGCGTCCTGAGACCGAAGAACAGTATCAAAGAATGGTAAATTATCCTCGTCACAGAAGGCTTGAGTGATGGAATCGGTGTCGCATGTCAGGGAGTTGGAGACTTGGCCTGGGAAACTCAAAGTTTGATCATATCTAAGATCCATATTTTCCATGTTGTGCAACCCATAATCATCCAAAGCACTCATTCCCCCGATAGAATACAAAGATGAAATGATATCTGGAGATGATGCACTTGGATGTGCATAATCCAATCCACCAGACTTTTGTTGAGCCAAAAGCTTGCTTCCATCAGAATTTTCTGCCCTCGATGAGCTGGAGTTGTAAGAATTATTAGACAAGTGAGAAGAGCCATCTGCTATGGAGGTTTCATCATCGAAAGGGACAACTTCTTCCCAGTGATCAAATGCAGCAATCACCAAGTTTTGAGCATTAGCCTGAAACCAGAGTTGAATATAGGCAGTCAGTAATGAAAAGGGTATTACTAAAGAAAAAGTTTTGAAACCGGCTGGGTTTGCCTAGGTGGCCACCTGGCCAAAGGCCAGAGGGGAGGCGGGGTTCAAATCCCGTTTCCTCATCTCCTCTCCTCTGGGGCTTAGACCCTTCAAACAGATCACAAAAAAAAAAAAAAAACACATACACAAAATGAAAATGTTTTGAGAACTATGCCTTTTCAGTCTCAGACAGCTTATCAATAGGAACATACTGACTTTCCGAAAGTAGTCCCATAATTTGCCCCACAACATTGAAGAGCACACCAATTTTCTGCTGAGAACCGGGAGGGCAGTACAAGTATATTCTTTTATCAAGTACACATGTCTGAGCATGCTCTATAGTAACTTCCCACATCTTGGCAGACATTCCTGTGCCGAGGATCTGCGTACAAATCAATGGATGAAAGTCATTCCATGTTAAGGACATGGTACTCATCATTTTGGCAGTCACAGGTGTTGAACTTCAAGAAAAGTTATAATATGATCGAAGGCACAGGCGAAGCATTCTTTTGACTTGAGTCCACGGTTTCAGATTATTTTTCTCAACTACATTCAGTTTAGTACAGATGGACTTTAGAAATCCTGATAATGACTTGTTCAATGCACATTAACAGAGGTTTATATGAATCCAAGTGACTGATCTCAGTTAGCAGTAACAAAAAGTCCTATAACTGCCTTGGTTCATAAGAAATCCTGAAGCCTCAGGTTTTGTCTAACACCTTAAAGATAAGGAAATGCTACAGATATCAAATGTAGGTTTCTTTTTCTTCTACCTTGTTTTCAAATTTTGAGAAGAATACAAACCAAGTTTCCAATATATCATCTTCAAATGCTATATTTGGTAAAAATTATATTTGGTAAAAATTAGGGGTAAGGAATGCTAAGTATAGATGCAGAAAATTCATACATTGCGAAGCCTTGGAGAATCTAGAAAGAACATTGTCAGGAAATCCTTCACTGTATTAATATTTTCTCGACTCAGTCGCTTATGGAAAGCTCCATCCTTGCCAATCTTTTCCAATCTCCAGACTTCATCAAGCAGAGAAGGGGGGTGGTGTTTCTTGTATACTGCAGAAGTAAAAAGAAAAACGATGGTTAGAGTAAGAATTCTTTTCATGTAATTCTCACGTTCGGTAAACGAATCTCTTTCTGTAAACAACTTGTTCAAGATGAAGAGCAATCCAGTTGTTTTGTATTTTGGTTCGGATAACATGAATTGATATGCAAATATAGTCCTCAAGTATCAAATGAGATGGATAAAGCACCACTTACATTCACCTCGATGATCTCTGACAATGAAGGATTCTGTCTTTGCCTCTCTAATCCTAGCTCCATCCAAATTATCCACAACTCTTGCCCCAAGCCTGAATTTCCTACTCCTTGTCCAGCTTGAATTATCGGTAAATGATATCTCACCCACTGGCCCAATCCCCTCTTTAAGATTCAGAAGCACATCTCCCATTATCAGGGGCTTCTTTCCTTCCCTCTCTCTTACAATGTTATTCTTAAAATCTTCGGTTGTCCAGTTGTCACTCTCATCGCTATCAAAATCTCCCTCAAGGACAACAATTTCCACAGTTGCAGATGATTCAGGACCAGAGTTAACAATCTTACCAGTAAGGGCATCAATCAGAACTACTTTTACAGCACCACTCTCTTCTCCTTCAATTCGAGCTCCCGTGAACAGGGGAAGGCAGAGGTTGTTTGAGAACTGCAGTTTTAAGCTTCTCGAGTCAGAAGAATCCGCATCTTTCCCACTGTTTCTGGTCAAAGATACACAACAAACATGACATGTATCCATACCAAGATTAATAAACATCTCAACTTGTAACCACTCAGAAATGACACTTCTTCCTATAATCTTCCGCTGGATAAAGGATGAAAGTAAACTCAATATCATCAGAGTATTGTCTTACCTTTTCATGTTGACCAAATATTTTTTGAGAGCTAACTCCACTTCCTCTTTTACCTGTATAACATCATACCTTAGAAACATGGGAATATTCATATGAAATTAAATTCTATGTGCATCAACAAACTATGCCAAGAAAATGTACACGGGAGCTGCATAGCACTGACAGACTGTTCCATTTCATAAACCACATAACCGAGAAGTACTGCATCACGTGAAATATAGTTGCAAAAAAAATAAAAAAATATATTAGGATTTGTATCACTTGAAGCCAATAATGTGCATTGGATTTACATTTTTGTTTCCGAATACACCGAATGTCAATTGAAATAATGCAACGAAAGGGCTAACAGCCAGAACAGAAATAATTCGAAACAATGCTTATGGAGATGTTTGGCCTATTATTTGAGCTCCTAAAATGTCCAGGAAGTCGCGCACACACAGTGCCAATTTTACTTCTTCGAAAAGCAGTATATGCAAAATTCAAAAAGAAAAAAAAATGTAATTGTTAAATACACCCCATAAACTCAGTTGCAACTATATAAAACATTGAACACCAAAACAGTAAATTTGATCTTGACAGCACACTTACCACCCTACGAATCAATGGCTCCAGAATTGGCTCCAGACAGTTAGCTGCTTGCATCCTAATTACCTCCTGAACCACACTGCATGTTTGAGAATCAGATTAGAGGCCAAGAAGAGTGGGCGCACGAGTAACAAGCTTGACAATTATAGCTACACAGTTTCCAGCAAAAGGACCCCATTAGGCAACAGCCCCTTTTAGAAAAGAAAAAAAGGTAGCTGGCCCTAGTCGATACTCGGGCCAGCTACTTTGTGGGGTGATGAGGTTGGGGGAGGGGGCTGATAATCCAGGCCTGCACTGACTTGATACAAGTATTCAGCCCCAACTTGTTATAGGTAACCAGACCCTTAAGAAAATAATGCAAAATTTTCTCAACCATTTTAATGCAGTGGCCCAACTTAGCATTTCTCTGAACACAAGAATGAGTTTCACTTATCATTGCAAAATCCTAATATCCCAGTGAACAACATCAACTACAATCATCATCCAAGTAACATTCTAAAGACCATAAAATATCATATGCGCGAACCACCTTCAGGAATCATCTCTCTGAAAGCAGTATTCACCGACTTTTCCTAATAAAAATTAACAATCTCTCAAACAGTATCTCAGTGGGAGAAAAAAGATAAAGCATGCTTTCAACCTATACCTATCCTGTTGTTAATGTAATCAACAAAAGTTGGCAAAGGGCAGACATACATTAATCAAAAACAAGAAAACAAAATTCAAATTCTAGGTTACACCTACTTTCTGATTGCCGACTGCCAAGCAGATGCAATCAACATCATGTCCGATTCATTTCTCAACTTTATCAATGCCCCCGATTAATTCCAAGGAGGAAAAAAACAAAAAAAAAAAAAGGCAAGAAAAGATTAAAAAAAAAAACCCCCACCTTTTCCAGGTGAATCTTCTCCTCTTCTCGTCAGGGCTGCTGGCTTCTGAACGAGCATTGCCCTCCTCTGGCTGCCTCTTCTGCGACATTATCAGATCCCCAAAACCAAGAAAACGACCCCCGAGACCACTATCTTCCGTCGGAGATGGTAACGATAACAGTAACAACGTTGTTCATTAAGACCACCGGTCCACTCCCAACAACAACAAAAACAACAACAGGCAAACAGACCAACATGCCCCAGCTACACCGCAGTGCCGTATATATACACAGACAGGAAGAGATAGAGAGAGAGAGAGAAGGAGGGAGAGAGAGAGAGAGTGAGAGAGATTGTTATGTGGCAATTAATGGCAACGAATGACTAGAATTCAAAACAACTCTTTTCTGGCGATGTTTCTGTCAACTTCTGGTCTGTCATCTTTTTGTACGTACACGTCTACGGGCATGTGTTGCTTCTTTTGTACATCTTTCTCTATCCATCGTCCGATACCTCTTCACCACCCATCATCATCATCATCATCATCATCCTACTTCTTCTCCATTTTTATTCTTTTTGTCCTTTCCGCTCGTTATTTTATTCTTCTGCGCTTTTTTCTTTCTTTTTTGTTTTTATGTTCTATGTGAGTGTGATTCCGACTCCGAACATCGTAACATGAAACGCACTGCTTGAGCGACCGCGAGGTTAGAGAAACCATGACGAAGGGAGCCGACCAGAGAGTTTTTAGAGACAGAAATGAACGTTGGGCCCACAGAAAGCGCGTCTTCTTGGAATACCAAACGGTGGGACCCATTCTCCTATCCTATCTTCCCATCTTCCCATCTTCCCATCTTCCTTTTGCAGTCGTCTTGCGCGACTCGAATCCCCCCCCCCTGCGCGTTTCTTTTTTGTTATCAAGTTATTCTTTTTCTACATATACGGATATATTATTTATACGGGATTTGCACTTATTTATTTATTTTTAAATAAAAATTTATAACTAAAGGTGTAGATCATAAGTATATAATTAATAATTTTGTTCTGCGTCGAGTCAACCTACCTAGGGTAAATTGACGATTACTTGCTTGCCTGATGGGGATGGAGCACTATTTATTTATTAATTAGGACATTTTCTGCATGCAAAGTTACACAGTTATGCCATTCCATAAGTCTCGTAAGGTTTCAAAATAAAAGATTTTCCGATAAGTCACCGAAAATGTTTTACCCAGCAAACAAATGATACTAACACATGTTATAAGCAACAAAGAAATGTTGATATTTAGTTGTGGGTCTAGCCATGTCTTTAATAATATATATATATATATATATATATTATATATTTTTTTTTCAATAACTAACGTGTATGGTTGGACCCTATTCATGAGCCCACCTGGTCCAAGACTCAAGAGTTAATAAATGCTATGTATTTTAGCGTATTGAATATCTCTCTTTTTTTTTTTTCACTTATATTCATCTGATAGCAAGCTGTGAAATATTAAATGTCCTTCATTTGACTGCACTAACTATTTCTAACTCAACCCAAGAATCGAGACAATCTGAAAGAAGAACGAATTATTTAACCAGCACGGGGTTTTTCTTTGCCCAATTCGTTAGTTTACTCTGCCCAGTCGGCCAGTCCAATACGATTTGGGCTAGTAGAGCGATTCTAGATGTGTAGTACAAGACTGTATGAATAATAATAATAATATATAACCGATTTTACTTTTAAAAGTGAAGGAAGAGGCCGAACTTCTGTAAGAACAGTGATTTATGTTGTCTAATACAAGAGCCTGGTCCCAACAAAATTAAAGCCGAACGACAGGAAACGAAATTTGGAAAGTCGAAATCAAGAGACAACGATCAATCATCCAACTTCCTCGAATCTTCCTCTGTCCAATTTGAACTTTAATGAAAGAACCTACCACTTCATGGTGGTGGGCAACAAGAGACCATTATTTTGGTTCGCTCATCAATCATATCATTTGTAGTTTTGTGATATCGAATGTAATAACGATGCTCTATAATTCTCTTATTGAAACTTAAGTAAGAGAGCCCTTATTGTCGTCACTCAGAAGAAAGTAATAATTATTTTGGAAATTTTATAGTTTTTAACAAAAATTACACTCTGTGTATGAGGAACTTACAAAATGTATCGATTCCGCCGCCCCACCCCCACCCCCCAAATAGTAATATCGGATACATCAAGGGACAATTTTGTAATGGTCGAGTTTTCCACGTTGATAACCGAGTAATACGAGAACGTACATATCACGACAGCCACAGAAGGAAAGCAGAAAAAAAACAAAAGTTCGACGACAATGCAGATTGAGAAAATCGCCTTTATAAAGTATCTTTGGAAGAATCCACCCGTTTTAGCGTGTCACAGAGAGAGAGAGAGAGAGAGAGAGAGAGAGAGAGAGAGAGAGCTGCATATTCCCCTTAAAATTATGCAAGAGTACAAATAATCACACTGCAATAACCTATTCTGGTTACAACATGCTATGACTTTACTCTATTAAAACTCTTCTTTGTTTTTATTATACCAATTTACCAATCTCTCGTGCGCATTATACAAAAAAAAAAAAATGTTCATAACTCAAATTCACACAAATGTGAACAAAAGAAGTGACCGTATGAGTTCAAATAGGCACAATTAAAAAAATAAAATAAAATATAGACAATAATTTTTTTTATTTATTGGTTATATTATTAGTATGAGATAAGTAAGTATTTATTATATTAATGGTATACATGATTTTTTTATTTTTTTTGTCTATCAAAGTGTTTTTATGAAAAAAAAAAGAAAAAGAAACAAACATTTCACTATTGCACAATGATCACGAGGGGTGCAGACAAACGTACTTTCCAGGAACGTTCTTCGGTTGGAAATTGATCCCCAGAAGGAACCGCGAGAAGCTTCACGAGTGCAAACAAGATGGATTTGAGGCACATCCTCGTCCCGGCTCCATTAATTAGCGCGTGACGTGTCAGTTGTGGAGGGAGGGAGCCATGTAGTTTTGCACCGCACGATTTCATTCCCGGGGGGCGCATCTCGTACGCCCGTACCAAACGGTGGGGCCCTGTAAAGCCTGGTTGCCTGACGATCATCTCGTGCAACTTCGAGTGGACCATGATCATTGACTAACGGTGGCCGCTCGCGTTGTGTATAGCGTAAGTCGGTACGTCGAGTGACCCAACCTTGTGGGGTGTGGTAGATCGTTGTAATCTCCTTCTTCTTCTTTTTTTTTTTTGGGGTTTGCAAAGATTAAAGCTGAAATTCTAAATTTAAAATTTAAAATTTAAGTGACTTTATCACTTAAATATTGTGACTAATGATAGATTGTTGTAATCTTAGTCGCGGCGTTTGATATTCTAATCTAATACATAGAGCTATCTTAGATACTGACCTCTCCTACTTCAATAGTTATTTTTTGGGGCGTGGTTCTCTAAAGTTTCACGTGAACTAGAAAACCAGCAGAACACCTCGACAATGACCAAAGATATTGACAATGGCCGCTCTTAAAGAGTGCCAGATGCATGCATGCATGTATTGCACGCCTACTCCTTAATACACGACTTCACACGTACCTACAAGATTTTGACATTTCTAGAATTGATACTCATCGCTGTCTTATATCATTGGTTCAAAAAAATTTCTTTTTAATTGAATATACTGGGCCGGGTTTCCATAATATGTCATCTTCTATTAGGCAGCTCAGCAGTTCAAGGATTCCATCGCCAAGTCGATTGTTTTACCAGGAAACGTGACATAATAACCTAGACGGAGTTGACAGAACAGCTGCTTGGCACCGCAGCAGACACTAGAATACTTGACTTTGTACATAGGGAAGACACAAATAAAAGATTTCATAAGTTATAGCCTCTCCATAGTATTAAAAATTTTAAAAACAGAAAAATTAAGGGCAGAAGAGAAATGGGTGGACTACCAAATTGGGCGGCATGGGATTTCCCCAAGAGCCCAAGACATGCAAGAAGCACTGCCCTGACATATAAATTGATCACAAAATGTGGTAGATGCACAGACATCATTACCGTACCCTGTTAAATTTCTTATTCTTTTTATGAAGAGATTCATTAAATAGTGAATTATACAAAATGATAACTTTGGTATTTCTTATAAATTTCGTGCTCTCTCTTTGGATTAGGATATTAACACCTCAAAATAAATGTGTAAATTCTTAAGCTCACTACATTGTTAAGCCGCATGGTTGGTTGAAGGACGTGGTTTTTGCTCTTAAATATTAAATGGATAATGTGGAGAAACAGCGTAACAAGTAACAACTGCGCGCATGCGCAAGATTAAAAGTCGAATTAGGCACCGCTTTTTGAAGCATCGTATTAGCCATTACTTACGCAGGACAGGAGGCTTACATAAGGGAAGTGTCGTATCAAACATGGGCCAATACCATTGGGTGGCCATGTTACCTTTTCTTAAATAACTAGTTGCTAGATCAGCCTGCATTCGTATAGTTGGTCAATGTCACCGTCGAATCATGTCAAGAGAACTCTGCGTCCACCTAATGACACCTCCTTAAAAATGTCCATCAATCGATTGAAAGGTTATTCTAATGTAGAGTCAACTGCTAAACAGAATGCAAACCGTGAGGAATATTTGTTAACTTCCCTCTCAGTCCCATCTAAACAAATGAGTGCGTCCTATATTCTTGAATGTGGAAACTCCAGATAATGCCTGGACGAAAAAAAAAAAAATCCACCAACTAGAGCATCAGGAGGGCTTGCAACGTTTGAATAAATGTTAAGCATACAGATGCTAATACTTTTATTAGTTGATTTTACGGGAAGAAAGCAAAACTATCAATCAATCCTCATAAATGGTCGGGCCAACTCGCAAAAGGTGTTGCCATTCCTCTGTCTATTAAGAATTTGAATCAAACCTCAATGTCACCTAGGTCACTAACCTGATGTACTCCATCGATCTTTCTTAACAGACTGAGGGAAGCCAAAATATGGGTTCTCTTTCTGAGGAAACAGTGAGAACAGGGCCCCTTAAGGCGCATTAATCTATTCTCTCAGCTGTGTTCAAGCCACTGTTAACACAAGGATCCAGTAAAGGACAGGAGTCCTCACAAGATTTCTTTCTTTTCAGGTTACCCCCTTTCTCGGCACATCTACTGCAAAGCTTACCGTGTGTGTATAGAAGACAATTCAGATCAAATTTCAGCTCATTTGGGATTCTCTGGTTGAGATGAAGATATGTCTTGTTCCGGTCTGCCGTAAGTGGAACCCAACCAAGGGTCTTTGCAATCTCAAACACCTGAATCAGAGTTCCAATTTGGAATGAATAGATTCGAACTTAATCTGAAAGCTGTCACAGTTTCAAAATGCTAGAACATACATGTAAAATACTATACTTACATGAGTGTCCACTGGGAAATCATCTTGCTGAAGATGGAACATCAACACACAAGCCACCTGTCATTTACTTCACAATTATTTCAACTGGAATATCCACAAAAGCTAAGATTTCTATAAAATTTTTCCTTCCAACAGAAAGGGTCAGGCATAGAGTTCTAAGACGTTCAAACAGTTGAAATTGCGACTGAGACTGAGAGTTTTACACTAGTAACGAGAGAATGAACCACTGGTTGCATCACAAAGGGTGCTTACATGAGCAATAGGAAGAAAACTGAAACATGGCTTGCATTTGAAACAGCACCACCCCAATGAACATCACCCCATGAAAAATCAACAATTTATTTATAACCCCACGAAATACTTACTAACAAAGAGTTTACCGTTTTTGGCCCAACTCCTTTAAAATGAGAAAGCTCAGCCTTAACTTCATCAACCGACAAATCTCGCAGGTACTCCAAGCACAAATTGCCCTTTTTCTTCAGCAACAATCTCAATATGTTCTTAATGCAGGAAGCTTTTGTCGGAGCTAAACCTCCACATCTGATGGCATTCTCAATATTTTTAGCGTCAGCAACAAGTGCCTTAAAACAAAAACAAAAACAATAAGCAAGCAGTACCTCCAGTAGCCAAATGACATGTAACTCAGGAAGATAAAAAGAAACATCATGTAACATGTCATCACCATATCATACATTGAAAGAACAAGATAATCAACCAAAAAAAAAAAACCAGACCCATCACAATACACCTCCAGTTGAACACAAAAATGAGATTCAAAAGGAATTAATAACCCCCAAGACAACAAAAAAAAAAAAAAAAAAGGTAAGGAGCTTACATCTACCCAAGTGGGAAAGGCGGCTTTCAGATTGGCAAAGGCCCTTAAAGAATTAAACTCGGTAGTATTCTGGGAAAGCACAGTTTTCACCAGACCATCCAAAACACTCTCCGGTTCTGCGCCACTGCGGGAATCGCCGTTGATGATTGGCGAGGACTCAGACTCGTCAGTATCGTGAGATGATAGACTGGGTCTCTGTCTGCGATACTCGGCGAATTCTTGAGGGAAGCCGTGAAGGGCCAAGAGAGAGTCGCGTACGGCTCGGCATTCTTCAGGTGTAGGTCGTGGGTAGGTTGGGTATGGCTCTTGTTGGCTAAGGAGGCCATTGCCGGTTCTGGCCGATTTTTCGGTTTCGGGTTTTAGCTGGACCTCCTGCTGCTTCCTTTTGCGCAGTTTCTGCATTTTGTGGGACTCTGGAACTGCGAGGGTCGGGTGCGGCTGTCTAATCGCTCCGAAAGCCAAGAAGGATTGGCCCGGGTTCTACGACCGGTCAAGATTGGATTTTTAAGAGAGAGCCCGCTATGGCCGGACCGTCCCGTCTCCCGATTCCGGTTCTCCCTGGTCCAGTTCCGATTTGTATCCGTCTGTATACAAGATTAAATTGACAGTTTTTGTTGACCGAATTTAGTGTCATAAGGTCGGACACGACAATTTCAAGCTATGTCGCTTGTAAATTTCTAGTACTTGCCCCAAAGTGTTTTTTTTTTTTGGTTGTATTGTGTTGTGTGAAAACAAATGATTAGGCCTCCGGTATCCTAAAATTCCATTTCTATTCCTTGGTTTACAGTCCAAAACTGCTCATGTGATCGAAGTGCAAGTGTTCTCGAGGGTTCAAATTAAGGAACTACGTCACTTAATTAGTTTCGTTTGGAAAATACAACAAAATTGATAAAAGAAATTCCTGGTTCTATTATTCATATTGACGTTCAACCCACCAACTCTAACGCCTGGTTGTTTGCACTCCCGTTTTGGATTTGACCCACCTAAAATTGGAAATCAAAGCCATGTTAATCACATTGATGTACGATGTCATGTGTCAGTTGCCAAGTAACAAAATTTTGTTTCCTTTAGTTGGACCAGGCCATGCTGCCAACGGAGTCAGCAGGACAGGGGCAGCGTGAGCTCACAACTCACAAAGTTGGCTTGGGCCCAAGTGCTGGGGAACCTTACTTGTTTGCCATGGTGTGGGAACGGACTCACCACAGTGCCCACGGCCCGGCTGGCAATCAATGACGAGATGCTTAGAACTGCCGTGCTCCTCTCTCCACTCCGGCGTATGGAAACACACAACACCTTCCCTCGCATCTTCACTCTTCACTTTCTGTCCTTCTAATAGAAGATTCCTCGCTGCTAAAGGCAATCCTGGCTGTGTTGGAGGAAGGGATATTTAGGAACTGTCAAGGGTCTTGGGTAGGGGGGTTTCTCTCAAAACATCGGGCATGGTGGTGCTGTTGTGGCGGAATTGTGGGCTGTTCTCCGAGGCCTGAGCTATGCTTTGGACTCTTGACTTTTGAAAGATAATTGTGGATGTTGATTCTAAAGTAGCGTTGACCATGATGCAGAAGGAGGTTTTTGCAGTACACCCTTATGTGTATATTGTCAATGGGTGTAGAGAGCTGATGAGCCGTTAATGGGAAGTGCAGGTGAATCATGTGTATAGGGAGGCAAGTAGGGCTGCTGATTGCCTTGCGAATTATGCTCTTGCCCAGTCATCCGACTTGCGGTTTCTTGATTGCCAACCCTCGGCACTTTTCCAGATTTTGTAGGATAATGTAGTTGGCGTTAGTCTGTCTAGAATGATAGCTTCCTACTCTGGGTTGTTGACCCTCCTTGTTGACCAAAAAAAAAAGAAGATTCCTCATTAATTCGAACAAACATGTAAGCACAAAACGTTCAACATTTTGCATGTTTTACTGTTATTAAATCGAACGTTTAGTTACTGCGCTTAACATGATTCGGAAATGAAGTTAACTCAATGCAAGAGTTAGCTAATCCACAGACGTTCTTAGTGTAAAAATAATAATAATAATAAAAGCTTAGTTACAGCCTAAAGTACGTTAGTTTCAAGGAACACAAACACAACGCTAACTCTTCGCAGTTTACGGATGAGACTATGCCAACAGCCCACGTACGCGAGCCTTTGAAACTTTTTTCTCGCGTGTATTTGTGAAACCAGCAACTTCTTCCAAAGCGTCATGCCCCATAAGGAATTTAAGCTGAATGAGAGGATTTCAAATCATAGGTTTGATTCGAGAGGAAGGCATGACCCATTTGTTAAAGAGCAGAGAAAAAAAAAAAAAGTATAACGAGTATAAAAACCTTTGAATATTTCTGTGTAAGACAATTGAAGGACACCAATCATTCCCATAATTAAGAGAGTATTTATTTTTTTTCATCAACGCAAAATGGTTCAAAAAAAAAAAAAAACAATATTCAAGAAGGCAGCTACCACGGACATTTGCTGCAGACTGCCAATAGGTACATACATGCAAGAAATATTGTTGGAAAGACGTATATCGTGGAGCAAGCTTCATTATTGTATCTTTGTGAAGACTGATTTCTACAAAGAATTGACAAACACCCACCCACCAACTGTGCAGTCCAGGTTCCAAGAGAATTACTAAGCTCTTATTCTCAACTCCAGAGCTCGGATTCAAATCCTACTCTGATTAATTCAAAAAAAAAAAAAAAGAAGATGAAGAAGATAAACAGTAGACCACATGATATCTCATGATACATGCAGTGCTTAGACATATGCATCAGTTGAGATCCCAAACTAAAAATTAATTTTGTCAATAAATTTGCACTTTTCCCACAAGGAACGCATCGATCATCGGTGAATGTGTAATAATGGACTAGGTATAAAAGAAAGGAGTTTGAGTACCTTTTGCATGAAAATTTTAAACCCTAGATCGAGAGAGGCTACAAAAATGATCCATTTCAAATACAAAAACAAGACACCCACATACTATCTTCATATGTTTATCTAGTTTGATAAAATTGGCAAATAAGTGCCACTCGAATCAAGTCCCTGGACCATATAGATTGAAGTGAACAAGTAAAGGGGGAATAAAAAAAAAAAAAAAAGAGTCCTTGTAGACAAGCCAAGGCTGCTGCTTTGCTAATTTTCTAGATAGATTTGCATGATCTAGCAACAGATCATGATCATCGGACCGAAACGCTTGATTCCCCGAGTAATGTTGGATCCTCTAGGAGAAAAAAGACCCCTTCAATCGTAATAATTCATTAAGGCTTTCACATGTGAAGTCTCATGGGTCGTCATCATAATAAGTAAATTAATATTCCGGGTCTTCAACTTTTCCTTCTTTTTTCTCCCTTCACCTTGTGCTTCCCCTTCGTTTTCTTCCTCTTGTTGCCTCGCTCGTTCCGGTATCCAGATGTGCGGATCGTGAGAGGGAAAGGAGTAGCGGGTACAAGTGGAGGTGAGGGGGGGCAATGATGAGGAGTCAGTGGGAAGAGAAGGAGGAGGAGGACATGATGATTGCTGTTGGCTGATGATGCTGAATTGTTGAAGAAAAATCCAAGTTATTGCGTGCCATTTTGCTCGGAGAATGAGATAGCTAGAGACTTTCTCACTCTCTCTCTCTCTCTCTCTCAATCTCTCTCTCATGTGGGAAGAATTATCACGAAACCATGGTGCCAGCTTCTGCATTCCGGCTCTTGTGTTATCTAAAAACAAAATGAAATAGGACCCATTTGTTTTTTTGAGTTTAGTGTACCAATGTACGCACATAAAGAAATGAAGATAAAAACTATTAGTAACATCAAATTGTAAAACTTATGCATCAAATTAAATACCAATCTAATTCTGTTGTTAATTTATTTTGTGTTCATGATCGTGTCTATTTATGAGCCTTTTGAAATTTTCCCCTTATGTTCCGGTCAAAAGAGTTATCGATCCATTTACCGAGCCCTTTTTTTTTTTTTTTAAAATCTTTGCTGCAACTACCGATCATATTGGTGCAAGAGCTGCCCTTTCTGACACTCAATCTGGGAGTTAGTACAGGAAAAAAAAAAAAGTAATAACGGAGCATCTTAATTTGCATAGCATTACAACCCTAAGGTATGACCTAATTGACGAGTGTGTGTAAACTAATTAAAGTCAGGATTTTTAAGATAACGCGATGCATGGATAGCGAGAAAATTTCTTGATTTTGAGGTGGATTGTCTGTTTTTACGTATTTCTTTTTTCTTCGACCAAAAAATATATTTAACAGACTTATTTGTGACGTAAATATTTAACAGACTTATTTATTTCTTTTGATGCCATAGGTAGGTGACGTAAATATGACTGGACCTCAGCTCAGGCACGCTGAAATTTGCCAGCAAGCCAGAGCTTCTCACTCTTTAACTAATCATTGTTTAAATGACTCAAAAAAAAAGAAAAAAAAATCTATGTAGATGTTTTTTATTCTCCACAGTAAAAGGCCGATCGTGACTGTATGTGGAGTAAATCGATGGTGAAGCTTTTTGGGGTTTAGTTAAAGGTGAAAATTTGGCAGGCTAACACATACACAATACAATAACAAATCGGGAATGACAGTGGAATCATAAAACTCAGGACTGACAAGGTGACAGAACTGAAAGGCTGGAGGCGTCATGTGTGGCCAGTGGCCGTATTCAATATTGGCTTCTCGCGCTCTCAGCAGGTAAATAATATAGGAGGGGAGTACAAAAATGCCTGTTGCTGTTGCTTAAGTTTAATTTTCTCTTAAAGCCTTGGCAGCAAGACCTGGGTACTCAAGCCGGGTTCCTCAAACTCAATCAACTTAGTCATGATCATCTAAACTCTTTCCTCTTGGCCAAATAATTTTCGTCAATATTCTAGTCTTATTCCCATAAGGCCATCACCTTATGTTTGACCCTGACAAAGTCACCCTTTGCAAAAGTTAAAAAACTCGACCCTGTCCCAAGAACCAGCACCAGCCCTCCTACTTTCCCCGTCCGTGAAAGGGAAAAGCTTTGGGGCAAGCCATATGATAGTAGTAGGTTGATGGGAAAGAGCAAGTGTGGAACTCTGCACAAGAGTTTGATTCATCAAAAAACATAAAAAAAAAGGGAGAATTTTCTGGAGATTCGAATCTTTTGAGCTCCGAACAAAGTTCTAAGCCAAAGATCTAAAGTTCACAGTATTTCATGTCTCAGAGTATTTATCAAAGGCTTGCTAGGTCATATTCTGGCATCCACACGTTCTTTTACAAGTTAAAACTTTTGATCACTTCCTGCTATTTTCTATCACATGCCACATGACATCACCGTCTTTATGGCTTCCCTAAAACAAGGGCACCGCAGGAGGAATCCCTGTTAGGAGGAGTTCCACGCAAAAAAATTTAACCTGGAACAGGCAGTAGCTCAGAGTGTAGTAGTAGTATCATGATTGTTGAATGGAGATACATGATCTATCATTAATTATAATTATGCATGGGATGAATTAAAAAAAAAAAAAAGAGTCCGTATCTAACATTCATCAACTCATATGCATCCAGTTAATATTTTATACTTCAGTCCCAATTAACATGCAGTGACAAAATTTTGTTCTGTTGTATTACTGCAATGGATAAATTACTCACAAGTCACCACAATGGTGAAAAAGAAAAGTGCTTTTCTTCCGAGGTGTCGTTAATGTTCCATGTTCCCAAATTTCTGCTCACCATCATTGCGACTAGAAAGTGGGGGTTCATGCCTGTCGAGTCCTGACAAGGAGGGTTTGCATGCACATGGACCCCTGTTGCCTGCTCTCTGCTGCAACTCTGTCATCTTCTTTCCCTTTATTTTATTTACTTTTCGTTTCTTTTGTAACGTAATAACAATATCAAATTTAAAGGTAAAATAAAGATAGAAATCTCTAAAATTGTTGTAAACCATTTTTTTTTTTCATACTATTAATTGTCAGAACCAAGAGTCAAATTACTCTATCATCAAATCAAAACACTTGTGACTAAAAAGTTACTAATCGTATTTAAGGGCAATTAAATATTAATTTCAAATACTTTGATGGTGAAAGACCAAAGTAAGGAATAAGTTTTGGGAAATTAAACATAGTTAACAGAAATAAATCTCAGAGACTAAAATATCGAAAATGAAACAGACTTTAGACACATACATCTATGCAAGGCTTTTCATTCTTTTTTAACTTAATAGATGGTTACCTATGATTAACGGAGACAGACTGGTCTAATCATAGAGATTAACGCATCTAAAAATAAAATTTAGAATCTTCAAGCAAAATCAACAATTAACGTTAGAGATCTTTTCTTTTTATTATTTTTAAAATTTTTAGTCCTAAACAAAAGATTATCGTTTTTTTTTTAATTATTAAAACAACGAGAGAATTTTTTAAAACAATATAGGGGCCGGGCCTGTTTTAACATGGGCCTGAAGCGGAGGGTATAAGGCCCACTGGGCAATCCATTTTGAAGTAGCTTCTTTCTTTGTTTGTTTGTTTTTTTCTTTTTTTTTTTTTTAATATTCCTCGAGTAATGGTCGCGCCGAAGCGCCGTCGCGAAAGCATGTTAGTTTGGCGATGCAAGTCTCCTAATATCTCGTTTCCACTTTCTCTCGGAACTTTTGTCAAACACCTTCCTCTACATCTCCGGCAACAAAAAGCTTTTGTCCCGCAGAGAATCAAGGCGAGGGCGCTATCTACTGACGCAATTCGCAACTCTTCTCATTTCGAAACTCTAAGTTCTCGTCAGAGAGACCAGATTCACCGCTACGTCGATGCTCTTCTTCAATGGAACCAGGTCTCTCTCTCTCTCTCTCTCATTTCTCGATATTTTAAGTTTTTTTTTTAAAATTTTTTTTGGCTATGTTTGGCAGAGGATGAACCTCACTGCTGTTACCGAGGTGGAAGAGGTAATGGAAAGGCATATTGAGGACTCGCTTGTATTGATACCTCCCTTAATCAAATCTTATACTACACATTGCAACGCTTCGATCGACAATGTCAAGCTTGTCGATGTCGGAACCGGTCCGGGGCTTCCGGGTTTGGTTTTGGCTATTGCTTGTCCCGGTAATTCAAATTTATTTCCCTTGTTGACTTGTTTCGACCGTTTTAATGTGCTCTTTTTTTTTTTTTTTGGTTTATTTTGTTGATTGTCTTTTGTCTCGAGGGCAGACTGGAAGGTAACACTTCTGGAGTCCATGAACAAGCGTTGTGTTTTCTTGGAGCACGCGGTCAGTGTCACCGGATTGTCCAATGTTGAAGTTGTGAGAGGAAGAGCGGAGGTATTATCTTTGCTGACTTAGATAATTACGTTGCTTGCTTCTTCTAATGCTCATATGAAATTGGCCTTTGGAGTGTGGAATGGGACCTGTAGGAATTGTCCATACGTGTACTTCTTTCTTTGTTGTTTGCTGGATATTCATAATTTTTTTTTATTTTTTTCAAATCTTGTTGTAGGGCAGAGTTTAGGGCAGAATGTTTCCCTCAGAGAGCAATTTGATGTAGCGGTGGCTAGAGCAGTTGCTGAGTTGAGAATCTTAGGTAATCATTCTTTCTTCTGATGATATTGCATTCTTAACAGATTTTACTATTGATGGTGGGTTCTTTTTTTCTTAAATTGTCAGCGGAGTATTGCCTTCCTCTAGTTCGTGTCGGTGGATTGTTTATAGCTGCAAAGGGCCATAATCCCCAAGTATGTACATATTTCTAATGTCTGGGACTATAACTGCATTATATTTCAGTGGGAATGCTGTCAAGCTGATTTTTAAACACATTACATGGTGTCTGCCAGAGATATTGGATTGTTTAGCTATAAGAAGGACACTAGCTTAGGTTTGCTATTTGCTGGAGATATTTCTTTTGCACATTGTGTTTCATATTGGACAATTGGGAATTTATGACCTAAATTTTACTTTCAGGGAGGTTAGTTGCCATATTGAAGTAGCTAGGAAGCATAAAATGCAAATCATTCTTGCATGTGGTACTGTCTGGAAATGAAACAATAGAATATTGATATCATGTATCCCTCAAAGCAGTGTTTCTTTACATTAGCAGATTAGAAGGAGAAAATAGTGTCAATTAACAATTTTATGACTGCAAGGTATGCGCCAAACTGAAACACATTATGGACGTATAGAAACAAAAAGGTGATCTAGGTTTATATGATTAGCTGAAATTTCATATTACAAAACTAGCTTTCAAAAGGAAAATCAGGAATTGTTGTGCTTAATGCACACTGGTATGCAAAAAATTTATTTTTCATTTCTTTCCAGAATAAAGTCCAAAAAACTGCTTAGAAGAAAATGGCTAGAGGGCACATTAACTTGTTAGTTTGAGATAACTCTTTACCTTCTCTTTGTTTGCCTGGCCTCTCCCTTCTCTCTCTCTCTCTTTTTGTTTTTTCTTTTGAAAACAGTGTTATCTGAAACAGAGTTGTTGCAGAAGATGTGTATGATTCACCATTAATAGCCAAACATTGAAGTGGATTTACAGAGTCTTAAAGGACTTGCTTGGCATGTTTAATAAAATGTTTGCCTGTGTTTTTGATGCACAAAACAAATTCAGTTCACCTATATGATATTTAGTAACAGATTATTCCAACATGCAATGTTGTGCTTTTAAAGGGCTCTAACTACAAGAAGAATTGCCGGTTCTGTAATTTTTCATGATGCTGAGCCATCAATAGCTTTCTTTATGGTAATGTGGGTAGGAGGAAGTTAGAAATGCAGAAAGATCAATCCAGTTGATGGGCGCATCTGTGTTACAATTGTCTCCAGGTATAAATCCTCTATCAGGTTCTAGATATCCTTATTACTTCATTTCACTACCATACATACAATTTCACATGTGGGGCAGGCTAAAAGTTATCCAATATGATCTTAATTCTCTTATCTGTCTGATAAAGACACGGAAAAGCTGCTGCTTGAACAGATTGTAATGACTATCAGCTTAATTTTCACTATTTTGTGAAATTATTATTATCATCAAGAACTTTAGCACTGGATAAAGTTCATTGCTTCAATTTATCTTATGCCTCCACCACAAGCACTGTTAAAATGAGCAGAAAATGCTTGGGGGGTGTCCTCTTACCGCCGGACCGCTGAAACATTTCTTATCAATTTATTTCTAAGCTTACTAATTTATGTTAACCAAGTTTTACCGTATCCAGTGGAATCACATGGCCCTTATGGACGGAGGAGTGTGATCATATGTGCAAAAGACCGTCTCACTCCAAGAAATTATCCCCGTGATCCAGGTACTCCAGCAAAGTCACCATTGTAGTGGCTCTTCTCTTGGTTCCTCAAATCTATCCTCCTTGCATCTCTACAAAATGTACATGTAATAAGTTGTACTCAATAGGAATATTTCCAGCTATCCTGAAGTAGTTAGGTCTTGCCTGGAGTTATTGAAACTTGTTATTTGATCAGCTTTTTTTTTCTTTGGCATGGGGATTCACAAGTGTCACACAATTGTTGTATGTCAACTTAAGCCCTTGATGTTCTTTTAGTTTGGAAAAGGTTATTTAAGGAACTTTTAAGTTGATATCATTTGTTTGTTCCCGAATATGATATAGCAGGTCAGGCACTTATTTTTTAATATCAAAATTTATGCAATCCTCGTATATCAGGCAATTGAATTGAAAAGGGGAAGGTTAAGGCAAAATAAGACTGCTCTGCGTTGGGAAACCGTATGATGTCAGAAGCAATAGAAATTCAGGAGCTTTTACACAACCGACACACTTGACTATTATCACATGTGTGATATTTCATGCAATAAGCTTTAGACTGTCAATATCTGTTTTTGTTCAACCCAACTTACGATGAAACCATAGAATCAGTGTGGTTAGGTTGTACTGAAGTCAATATGATTTGCACCTCACAATTGGAATTTTGTCTACTTTGACAATTTGTGCAGAGAAACGGAATCACTCCGTGTTTATGATTCAACCTATGACATAAGAGTTATTCCGCAATTTTTGACATTGTCTTGGAGTAATAAGTGATACCTTGGTCCACCTTGAACAATTTTCTGTACTTCATGTTACTCACTTCCAGCTGTCACCACATCCAAATGTTACAGTCAATTCAAACCTCAAAACATTTTAGCTTTTCTTATATATCCCCAAATTCTCATGGGTAACTGTTATCATTCATGGTCAGTTGGCTACATTCATTCATTTTTCTCTATTAGGCTAAAGGTATTCCAAGGTTTTGTTTGATAGATACTACCGCTTATTCACATGGCAGAGGCAAATGTACGTAGGATAACTATGTTTAGGAGGACACGAATTTGTAGTAGTAGTGAATCAGATTGGTAATTTATGTAATTAGAGGTGTGTGAGGTGATTCACATATCTTCCAAGTCAATTAACGTTAGTTGCATGACATCATGAGTGTGTGCTTTTGAACGAGGGGAAATAGTAGGTAAGAATAATGGTGGCATGGGAAAAATGACTTTTACCTAACACCCCCTGCGCTTGTAATTAATTATAATGTTAAAATGATGTGGAGAACCTAAGAAAACAGCACACAAGCAGAAGATATTTAAAGGAGAATGATAGATCCTCGTCAGACTCATAAACCCACGTAGATGTCGAGAAATTAGTATTATATGGCTGAAGATTGCAACTTTGTGTTAATCTTCAACATTTTTCAAGTGGGGAACCTCTCTACTTGATGGAGTATACCGCACTTTTTTTCCCCTATTTTTGAGTGGTTAGACTTTCAAAGCATCTCATATTTTAGTGCTCTGATCTGGTATCTGTGGGAAATAAAAAATAAAGAATCAAAAGCATGATTTGTAATGTAGGTATTATCCTGCAATCCAAATTAAAGCTTAATTGCCTTTTTTTCATTTAGCCCCACCATCCAGCCAAGCTTTAAGTTGTGTAATTATGATCGTTCAATAAGTACAAATCGAACATTAGAAAATCTGAGCCCATAATTAAAGAACACCATCACAGGGTTAGCAACTCAGTGGCTTCTGCTCGAAAAGTGAGGGAGGTTATACTTCGTCTCACTTTTTCGTTGCAAGGAAGCTTCCAAACCATTATATTATGGAAATAGATGGCAGATTGGGACGACGTACAACTCCTCCTAGGACATGAGCCATGTTTTGGGCAAAAAATAATAGGATTGTGACAACTTATGATAATGATTTATATGCCTCTAGCTTTCTTTGTTTATATTGTTTAGCAAGTAGCTGTTAGTTGATGAATTGGAAATCCATAAACAAAATCATATTTCGGAAGACTAATTAGAAATGTAACCCCTTGCATTACTTGATTGAAGGGCCCTCATGGATAATTGGGTTCTGAGTCTTACCCTGCACAAGTCCCATCACTCAATAACAACAAAATGAGAAGTCAAAGAAACAGAAAAAGAAGAGAGCACCATTATCTCACATCATATGTACTGGCTGGCCATCTTAATTAACCAAGCGGTGACCTATAGATATGGGACATTAATATGCCACACCCTGATATCGCGGTCCAGACTTCCACTGTAGAGCAGATAGGATGTGTTAGGTTGGTTGCCATGGTCAACAGTTGCCGTCAAGCACTTGATGGGTCCTCTGTGCCCTTCCAAGACTGCCAAACAAGAGTAATTTCTATGGGCGCCTCGCCAAATTCTTATAGTTTTATCTGCAGAACCACTACACAAGAAGTCAGAAATAACTACTAGGCACAATACGGACTGTTGATGCCCTCCGAGCGCACACACAACTGCCATGTTTCCCTCACAATCCTTCTCCCAGGCAACTATTGATTTGTCACATGCGCCAGAATACAACACGGACCCATCAGTGCTTAGAGCCACGGCATTAATCCCAGAGGTGTGCTTTTCCAGGGTGGCAACCAGGAAATGCTTCCTTTCTCCAGAACTTCTCCAGACCTTGATTTTCTTGTCAGCTGACCCCGTGTAGACATCCCCATCGTTCGACAATGCCACTGCGTTTATAGCATCATCATGTGCGTCTGCTACTGACTCCAAACACTTGAAGTCACTTGTTCTCCATACTTTGAGTGTCCTATCCCATGAAACGGAGTAGAGAAGGGATCCGTCCCTTGATAGAGCAAGTGCAGATACGGTGTCGACATGGTGAACCCATGTACACTTTTTGTGCCTTCGAACCTTGACCCGATTCTTTGGCGACAAGATTTTCAAGGCACGGTCTCCGAGTGTTGGTAACGTGGCTAGAAGTGTGTACTTCGGTTGATTGGGTTGTTGGTTATTGATTTTCCACACCCGGATTTTGTGATCTTGGTGAGCACTTAACAGTTTGTCAGCCAAGACCACCAGAGACTTCACCACACCGTCCCCTATAGCCACTGTGTTTGCATGATATACGCTGGAGTCCAAAGGGTTCCGATTCCATGAACGAATTCCTTTGTCCGAGGAACCGCTGTAGAGGAACTTTCCAGCAACGGCGAGAGAGGATATGTAGGAGGTGTGGCCTGTGAGGGTGGCGAGGCAGTAGTGACGGATGTCGAAGGGGAAGTTTTGGTGGTGGGGTTGGGAGGTAAGGGAAGGAATTGACGGGAGGCTTGGCCGTGAGCAGATAAAGTGTTGATATTGTTGATGACGATTAGAGTGAGATTGGGAGTTATAGTCTACATCACTGGTTGGTTGGAATGACATGATTCCCATGTTTTCCGGTAGGGGGAGGGAGAATGGGAGGAAGAAAGTGGAGTGGGTTTAATTATAGCAAAAGAGACGAATTAATTAATTACTTTTTTCTCTTTTTGCTTGAAACACGGGAAAAGCCTGGTGTTTTCATTAAAAAGTAAAATGAAATATCTGAATACAGAAACGATTCACCCGCTCAGGGAAAAAAAAAACAAAAAAAGCTAGGAAAAAGGGAGTTTTGGGACAAGTTTGTTTGTCCACCACTGTCAAGATGAAGTTTATTTCTTATGAATGGTTTCATCCAGCCTTCAGATGGTCCCTTAACCCCGAAACATAAACAGAGTGACTAATCAACCCAAATTTTGGATCCTTAATTGTCGATTGAAAAAAGGTAACAACCAGATTATAATTCTTTTCTTTTAGTAGTCAATTGCGTTCTGAATGAAATCAGTTTCTGTTAGACACAAAAAATTAACCATCATGGGCTCAAATCATAGACAGAGACTGGTTTGTTTTATGCACAAGAATGGTACCATACCGTAAAAGGACGGACCAGAATCCTAACAGTAACAGGCGGAGTAGGAGACACTTAAGGGTAGGCAAAGGCTGTGCATACTTGTCGCTATGTTATGGCTGGTGCTCGGTGGTTGAAAGGGGGAATGGTCTGAATGGCTCCATTCTTGGCAGAGATGTTTTTATTTGAGGAATGGATTGCTTTATAGCTGTCTCTGCCTACCCTGATAACAGTGGAGGACGATTGTATGCTGCTACTCTGATTATGTCTTGCACTGAAAATTCCCCCAACGTTCATTTTTGATGATTCAAACTTTTTTCGGGTTCAAGGTGAATACTCGATAACTAGATAGATTGATTTCCATTAACTATAGGAATTCACAAAGCACTATATTCTGTAGACTATATCTGGTTGAGGCACACGTTAACAATTATAAAAACATAATAATAATAATAAACAGTTATTCTTCACGCCTCAGTCCTAACTACCAGACCTTTGAGAGAGACAAAGGCTGGACGGTGGTAACCAGGTTGATGGATTCATGTAGGCTAGGAGGAATCTGAGCATGTGAGTTCTTGCAATTTCTTCTGTTTAGTACAAGTGTACAACTGTTTTTTTTTTCCCTGTATTTGAGGAGTGTACAGCTGATGATAGTCAGTCCTTTTCTCGTCACCTCAATGAGTGCCTCATCAAAATTGTTAGAACATGACATTAAAGCTTTTCTCTTTTTGGTTTACCCTTTATTTCATACCTGAAGGTACGCAAGGCCCCTGCTTCAGTTACACCGAAAAAGAAGCAACCAAATAATACCCAAAAAATTTAGGAAAAAAGATAAACATAAAAGGCGACGACAACTTCCGACGGACCCATTGGTTTTTTTTTTCCCCTGCCAGTTAAAAGACTTGAGTCTGAACAATTTGTGCATTACATCGTATCCCTGGTTATAAGATTTAGTAGTAAAATTATTAAAAATTTTAATTTAAAATTTAAGATTTAATTTCTAGTCTTACAAACCAAAAAACAGTTTATGCATTGCCAATATTATCCGGAAAATGGAAAATGTAGTATGAAATTTGTTATCCACTTTTGAAAGACATTCCGTTAGGATTTCTGCTAATCTATTTCAGCAATTTTTTTCTTGGGAGTGGGAAAATTAGGGTGAGATTAGTTACTTGACTTTCTTGTAACTGGAATTTTGTTTGAGATTGTATAAAAATTAAAAAGAAAATCTTATTTCACTAGTAAAAATACATATTTATTTCTTATAAATTTATTTTTATTGTACAATTCATGAAATATTTGATAAATAAAAAATCGAAAACAGAGTCAAAGCATTGTCCTCGAGGGAGGTAGGAGATGAAACCCTAACCCATCGAATCAAATCTTGTAAAAATGAAAGAATTTGCCAGGAATTGGGCTAGTATATGATACTCTAATATGTAGAGTGTAGAGATTCGTATGCTCCCTTTTTAATTAACAACTGATAGCTGACCATATCTTTTAATAAAAATATGTAGTTCGAATTGAAAATTTTAAGTATTAAAACAAACAGAGACATACAAGATAAGGAACTTGCTTCTGTGCAAGAACCCGACGTTGTAGTACAGTGGTAGGAGACGATTCCTTTTGTGTAAGAACAAGAGTTTGGTCATTTGTTAAGAAGTTTAGTAAGATTAAACACACATTTTCACTAAGTATAATTTTAAAAGTGGTTAGTTAGATTAAATTTATGAAACGTATTCTTTTATTAAATTTAATCTGAATTAACTCACTGTATAATATATTAAATAAATATATATATTTATATATTTATATATTTTCTTACGATACTAGAGAGTATAATTTCATAAAATTGGACGTGTAAGGAGAAAATAAAGGGGAAATTCAGATTGACTTAACTGATCACAATTGATTATTTTCGTATTACGTGAGCGTGAGGTTCATTTTAGGAGTGTCCCTTCGAGAATGGGAAGTTTCATGCCAAATCGCAGCGGCGCTCCTGCAAGAATAAATTATAAAAAAAAAAAAAAAGAGGGGCCAAAATAGAACATCGGAAAAGGACACGCCGAGAAAAAAAATCAAAAACAACGACTAAGTCGCCGATTCTTCTGGAAGCTTCCGTCTCAATTTACTTCTCTGCATTTCACTCGAAGACCTGCGGAAATTATTTTCGACCTTACCGTAGAGGGTAATATTGTCAATCAATATATGATGGTCGTCGGTATTTAAGATTGGCATTCAAATCGCCAATCCCGAGCCGCGTAGGATTCCGAGATTGGACCGCGTTGGTTAGGCCCCGAACAGAAAAATACAAATGGACACACCCCACGAGTCTCAATCCTAATCCTCTTACCTTAAAAGAAACAAGAGTATCTGTCTTCTCTTCCAACTCTCTCTGTCGTAAATCTCTTTGTGCGTGTGTTTTTTTTTTGGTCGTTGGAAATTGAAAGAGAATGGATCGGAACGGCCCCTACGGTGATTCATGGGCCGACCAGTGGGACAGCGCCGCGGATCCTCAACCCCATCATCATCAGTCCAAGAACGGCGGCGGCGGGTCATCATCGGCGACGGCCAAGTACAAGCAGAAGGTTGGAGATGGGCTGGGAAAGACAAAAGCAGTGGCTTCAACTGGGTTCAGAAGGGTCAAAGAAGGCACCTCCGTAGGCTTCCACTGGATCAAAGACAAGTATCATAAAACTACCCACAAGCATTGATCAGGTGTCTCTCTGGCTCTATTAACATAATAGACGTATACGCAGCATCTCTGTCTGCTCTGGCTCTCAGTTTTTGGTCTTTTATTTATTTTTTTATTTATGCGTCGTCTTGTTCCTTTGTTGGTATTACTCCATGATTTCTCTATGTTATTAATCTGATACATGATGGTTTTTTTCTTTTGTTTTCTGTGGTTACATCGCCTCTCTCTCTCTATCTATCTCTCTATATATATATATATATAATTCATCTTTAATGGTGGTTTAAAATAAGCCTAACAAATAATCGAGTGTTGTTTTAATAATTTTACTATTCTTTTATATATATATATATAATTTGCGTTTGGTTCCCATGAAATAATAATAATAATAATAAAACGTAATTATTTCGATTTCAATGGTAAAATTTTGACCAAATCGATAGTCGCCGTCCTCTTTTTCTTTCTTTTTTTTTGGCAATTTTTTTTTTGTTTGACCACCGGCAATGACTCGATAATGTTGACAGCCGCCAATGGAAACCATCATTTTGCTGAACCGAAAACGAACTAAAAATCAACGAGACAATTGCAAAAATGTAAACCAATTTCAGTATTCAACCCTGATCTCCGAACACTTAAATTTTTTTCGTCGATTTTGAAGCAGCTGCGTCTACTTCTACATTTTCATTGGACAAACTTACTCAGGATGATGTTGCCTCAACCTGGGCGATGGCAATGAAAATATTGCCCTCTAAACATTCAAATATTTAAATTATTAAATATATTTAAAATTTAAAAATAAGATCTCGATTTCAAATTATATTCTTATTCAAAAAAAAAGAAAACTCTTAATTTAATTTAATTTAATTAAAAAAAGTCAATATTGAAATTAAATCCTTTCAAGATATCTTGAAAAATTAACAATAATCAAACATTATATTTTGATTTCTGTGCGATAATATGTCACAATCAGGCCGGTGCGTTCTGACCTTTAATTTTGGGCCTCGCCTGGCAAATTGAGTTTGTTTTTTCTCGCGAAGCAAACAGACTTCCCACATCTATAGTTTTTCAGGGCTATCAGAACTCTTATTACAGGAGAAATTGTTTTCTCCGTATCACTAACTGGCTAACAAAATTGTGAGCAACACGTTTAGATGCTGGAGCATCCATGATCTTCTTTAATCTGACTAGACATCTTTCATTGTAGAACTCTCCACTAGGCCCATAAAGATATCTGAGAACTTCGGAAAAAATTTTATTTAAAAAAAAAAAGAAAATCTCAAAAAAAGAGATACTTCAACTACTAAAAATACTTGAAGATCTGCCATGAACGTGGAAATTATCTAAGGACCTCTATAGTCAGTCGTATATGGCATTTCTTATCTTATCTAATCGACCCAATACCAGAATTGGAAGGCCAGGCTAAATTTATGGTGATTTCTTTGTCTTCTTCGTCTTTTTACCACCACCCCCCCTTTTTTTTTGATTTTTTCATTCTGCAGTCAGCACCCATTAATTATGTTTTGACCCACATAATTCTTTGATTTGGATAACGAAAAACATTTATATTCTAAAAATTTTCTGAAAAAACAACAAAGATTATCGTTATTGATTTACTGTAACAATAAAAAATTCTAAGTCCGATTTGTTTTTCCATGGTACGACTAAAGAAAAAAGAAGAAGAAGAAGAAGAGGAAAAGGGAAAGAAAATAAACACATTTTCTTCGGATTGCCTTTCCAACTCATGGTCAAAACCTGCCAACAACTTTGCGCTTGAAGATAATCCTATCTTTTCCCATTTGAGTAACGGAAAGCTTTTGAGATGAGGATGTGATTCAAGTGACAAGACTCACCTATTTTTACAAAAAAAAAAAAAAGAAAAGAAAAGATAATGCTGTAGCAGCAAATCTGAAAATTGATTTCAAGAAATTAATGTTGTAATAAAAATAAATATTTTCTCGAAAATGCATGATTATTTAAGATGTAACAAAAATTTCCTTAGTATATAAATAAATAACAAAAAATGAAAAGTGGTGGTAACGTTAATTTGTATTTAAAACGAAATTTCTTACAACTCGATCACATTGTTGCTCCGGTTTTTGTGGGAGCCCACCACAACTTAACTCAACTTAAACACTGTGCTCTGTCCTCGTCGACTCTCCCGCCTTTGTCTCTGAAGTTCGGACCGTTTTTGTCTTGTCTGGAAGTGGACTGAAAGTGATCCGGCCAGAACAGTGTAATCTCTGTCTCACTCAAAAGAGGGAACCAAACAAGGAAAAAGAAGAAGAAAAAAAAGATTATCGGAGTGAGTCGGAAATGTCGATCTGCATCCCGAATCGTCAGCTTTTCATTGACGGAGAGTGGAGAGAGGCCGTCCTTAAGAAACGCTTGCCCGTCATCAACCCCGCCACTGAAGAGATCGTCGGTTCGTTTCTTGCTTTACTTCTCTTTTTAAGTGTTTGCTACTATTATCGGTTAGGCTCCCTTTCGGTTTTGGTGTGTGGGGGGGCGGTTGTCGGGGATACTGTTGCTTTTTTGATTTTGCATGTCTTTTGAGTTAGGTAGAAGAGATTTCAGAGGCCCCCATCAAAAAAAAAAAAAAAAACAAAAAACAAAAAGAACTGATTTTTTGGAGTTCTGTGGAACTGGGGTTCAGGTGATATTCCTGCAGCCACTGCAGAAGATGTGGAGATTGCAGTCGAAGCGGCCCAGAAAGCATTTAATCGGAATAGAGGCAAAGATTGGGCCTTTGCTTCTGGTGCATTTCGTGCCAAGTATTTGCGCGCTATTGCTGCTAAGGTATTTATTGGGGTCTCCCCTTTTCTTAACTGAACTTGTTGTTTGATCTATAGAAATATTTAGAGGGCACCATCAGAAAGCAATTGCTTCTTTGATGGTTAAATATTGCCTTCCTGCATTCACTTTGCTGACTGCATGTGTCAAGGATCAAACTTTTCCGTTTGTTTAACAAGAAAACATTGAACCCACCCACCCCCTCCCACCCCACCCCAAACTAACTGATAAGCATCTGCAATCAAGCTTTTCCCCTTTTGTATTGATTTGTGACTGCTTGTATTTTTTTGCATGCTTGCAGGTAACAGAGAGAAAACTTGAACTGGCAAAACTCGAAGTTATTGACTGTGGAAAACCATGGATTGAAGCAGTGGCCGACATGGTATGTTTGTGACAGTGACACCGTAAAAATCATTAGATTAATTTTGGTGTGCATTTCCTCAGATGTGTTCTCATTTTGTCCAGGAAGATGTTGCAGTATGTTTTGAGTATTATGTTAATTTTGGTGTGCATTTCCTCAGATGTGTTCTCATTTTGTCCAGGAAGATGTTGCAGTATGTTTTGAGTATTATGCTGACCTCGCCGAAGGTTTAGATGCAAAGCAAAAGGCTCCTATTTCGCATCCCTATCCAGCATTTAAGATCCATGTTCTTAAAGAACCTATTGGGGTTGTTGGATTGATTACCCCATGGTAATTGCTGGTTCTCAGTTCAAATTCTTTGTGGCTTCTTCCCTCTTTTAATCATTACCCTATGTTTTCTAGATGCCACTTCTTTATTGATGTTTGCTGATTGTTCTGCTATTTTTAGCCCGAGCAACTTGTAATTGTTTTCTGTGGGTTTATTATTTATTATCACTGCAACTGTGGTGGGATTGCTGATCATTTTCCAATATCAGCTTTTGCTGTTAGTTTTTAATGGACAATTCAATGCCTGACAAACAACCGATTGATTGTTCTGATGCTGATTGAAGGAACTACCCACTATTGTTGGCCACATGGAAAATAGCTCCAGCTCTGGCTGCAGGGTGCACTGCAATACTAAAGCCATCTGAACTGGCATCTCTGTATGTCCTCAATATATTTAAAATTGAATCAACTTTGATGTTGTTGAATCAAGATTTACAACAAGTAAATTTTTTACAATTTCAGGACCTGTTTGGAGCTGGCTGAAGTGTGTAGGGAGGTTGGTCTTCCCCCTGGTGTCCTCAATGTTTTAACTGGATTGGGCTCTGAAGCTGGTGCTCCTTTAGCATGTCATCCCAATGTTGATAAGGTTTTCAAACGTCTTTTATTTTCTTCAATGTGGATTCCTTCAAGCTGAGTCTTGATCAGTTTCACATTTGATTTGTTTAGCTTCCATGCTTTAAAGCTAATAAGTTCCTTCTTAACAGATAGCAATTACTGGAAGCACAGCCACAGGAAGTAAGATAATGGCATCTGCAGCTCAATTAGTCAAAGTATGCCTATTTTTTTGCTTTCTTTTCCCTCTGGTCACCTTAATTCTTCTTCTACATAAGGTTGATTGCTATATGTTATTGCTTGGCAGCCTGTTTCTATGGAGCTTGGTGGGAAAAGTCCGCTTGTTGTGTTTGATGATGTCGATATTGACAAGGGTTAGTTCCTTGTGAAGGATGTTTCCCTTTTTTGGCTGCCCATGTTTCTTGGATTGTTATATTTTATTTACCTCAAGTAAGCTGTGGATAGAGGGCTTCAGCATCTGATACTTATTGCATGGATGGATCTAACAAGCATATGTTGTAGACATTGTTACATGTGTTGATGTTTTTATATCTGACTCAACAGCTGTTGAATGGGCCATGTTTGGTTGCTTTTGGACAAATGGCCAGATATGCAGTGCAACATCCCGCCTTCTTCTGCATGTAAGTATTCTGCGTTGGTGCATTTGATGCAGAATAGTAATAACCTAGGTTCCTATCAGCTAAAAGCCAGAGCAACTGATAGCATCTAGCATCCAAACAGAATTGGAAACGTTGTTTGCAAAAAGTGGAATCCAGTGGACCAATTTTAAACTTAAAACCAACAAGCCTCAAACCCTGACCAGAACCCAATTCCAATGAGCTACAGCCAATACTATGCATTCTAGCAAATGAGCTACAAAGCCACAGAGTGAGAAGGCTAGTGATCATTCTGCTCAAAAGACCTGTAAAGGGGAGAGTAAGGCCTGTGATCTTCACTTCACAAGGACCCACTTCTATTTGAACTGAGAGTCAAGTCTGAACTCGCTGCTCAAAGGTGACAGCTTGCTGTCAATCTTGTCCAACTTGAAAGTTTCCCATAAAGCTCTATACTCACTTGAACATTTCTACCATATGACTGAAAGCTTATCTAGGATTTGACGAACGGGAACTTACCAACTTAAAAGGATCTGTTGCCATGAATTTCTTTGTTTCATGCTCATTATTATGTTGTCAAATTTCTTTAGTCTGATAACTCACCTCTTTCACTTCAGGAAAGCATTGCACCACAATTTGTGGATAGACTTCTGGAATGGAGCAAAAATGTTAGAATATCAGACCCTCTGCAAGAGGATTGCAAGCTTGGCCCAGTTGTTAGTAGAGCACAAGTAAGAAAGTTTGTTAAGAAATTTGCCTTTTCTTTTGTTAAGGGGTTGCCTTAGCATGTGGGGTGTTTTGTCTGTTGTAAAGGCCTATCTACTGCAATGTGACAACCAATTTCTTCACACTTCTTTACGATTTTGGGCAGTTGGAACAATAAATCTTGTGGCAAATGTGATGTGATTTGGTCATGGAACTAATGATTTCAAACGCATGCCACAATTACCTGAAATTTTTAATTGTCCTGTCCTGAGCAATTAGAGGTTCTTTGCTAATAATCAAATTTGTTGCTGCAGTATGATAAAATAATGAAATTCATCTTTAATGCAAAGGCCGAAGGTGCAACTATTTTGTATGGCGGGTCTCGTCCAAAGGTATCTGTGATTTCAGCTTTTCATCAATGCCATTGCGATGACTCACATCTGACAGGACATTTGAATTTTTGTGCAAATGAATGATAGCATTTAGATAAGGGATACTTCATCGAACCAACCATTGTTACTGATGTAACTACTACCATGGAGATCTGGAGAGAGGAAGTTTTTGGTCCTGTTCTGTGCATCAAAACATTTAGTACTGAAGATGAAGCCATTGACCTGGCTAATGACACTCAGTGAGTTGATTCTTACTATTTTCGGTAATGGTAAAAGTGCCTAAACACACCGTCTTGATGCCATCTCTCCTTTCTGGGATGTTGTCACTCCTTGCTGTTTTATTTAAATCTTCTATTCCCTTCATTTTTTATTCTCAACTTTTTGTTTCTGCTTTGGCCACAGAGACCTATTCTGACATTGCAATTATTTTCCACAGGTATGGCTTAGGTTCTGCTGTGATATCAAACAATCTAGAAAGGTGCGAGCGTATAACCAAGGTAGGACCTCAAGTATCAAGCTATTGAGTGAATACTTAAGCCATAATCATTCAGCGGGTTATCTACTTTGTAATCTGATATTTCTGCACCACCAACGTGCAGGCATTCAGGGCAGGTATTGTATGGATCAATTGCTCACAGCCATGCTTCTGTCATGCACCATGGGGAGGCATCAAACGCAGTGGTTTTGGGCGTGACTTGGGTGAATGGTAAGGTCCCAAGTACCAATCAAGATATAAATAAAGAGGATAAAAAGAAAGAACTGCATGGTTACCTTGGCAAATAAACATCAATAATCCAAAAATGAGCAAACAATCTTGCACTAACCTTAATGAAAATTGACCTCTCTCTCTCTCTCTCGTGAAAACAGGGGGCTTGAAAATTACATCAATGTGAAGCAGGTCACTCAGTATATCTCAGATGAACGATGGAATTGGTATGATTCTCCTTCAAAGCTGTAAGGGGTTTTTCTGAGAGCAAAAATGAGAGGTACAATGTGTACTAAATGCAAATGGAATAAAGCGGTATCGTGTATCAAATGCAACCGTTGGGAAGATTATGCATATTCTATTAACTTAATGTAATGAGACTATTTCGGTCTTGACTTGAGTATGGGTTATCATGTTATTATCATGCCATCTATATGCTTCCGGGTGGCATATTTCCAGTTTGAAAGACTTGAAAAAGCACTGCTTGGTTACTCTCGAGGTTGAAAGAGCAGCATCGCTTGTGTCTGCAATTGATAGTGAAACATAGCGATCTAGGTAATTGTGGACAGCTATACGGGCCAACCTGATATACAAAACTGATCTCCTGTTAGATCTTCAGCGACTGCTCATGAGCGAGGGCATTCAGGTTGTGCACACTTTAATCCGGTTACTACATACATTGATACAGCGTAGTTCAGTATCAAACCAACGTGGTCATCTATAAGAGACAAACCATACAAACGACAGCACAAAAGAAGACGTGAAGCGACCTCCTAGGTTAATCAGGTGTCCTTTGCATGTAAATTTCGCGTTGCCACCAGAGAGTGATGTCATATGCGCAACAAATCCTTACCAAAAATTCAACTAGCTATCCCCAGCTCATCCTCGCCACAGCTGCATAACATTTCTGTTAAGCTAGTTACTTTCTTAGGTAAGCATTGTAAACACCAAGGCCTTCAGATGAAAAGGAAGGGGTCCGGGGCTTTTTTAGCTCCTATGAAAATTTTACAGCAAAATCCGACTACATAGCTTCCATTGCCGTCATTGCAGGACAGAGTCTTCCGAACTCCACGGTATTAAGTAACCAGAGCGGGAATGTAATCCCTTTTTCACAAATGTTTTGAGAAAGGATGGAGCATGCTTCGCGTTATACTTATGCACAAACTCTATTAAATCATTTTTAAGTTGCAAATGAACGAAGCTGCCCCCTCTTTCACCATCTCACCATATACTGTTCAAGCTCCTCTTAACTCCCGTGTGCCACAAATTTGATAGATTTTTGTGTTACAGAGAAAGCAATGGAATTCACACAAGTTATGAGACAATCTGATTCCAATGTGCTCTCTATTTATAATTTAAAACGACGGGGAATACGGCCACATCTGCTCTGTAATTCCAGAATCTCTTTCGCAAAATCTTGATTACCAGTGAGCAAAAGCCCATTCAGAATCCTATTGAAAGTCAACCTTTGGGGCATAAAACCTCTGTCAATCATCTCAATTAGTAATTTTCCTGCTACCACCAGGTCATCTGACTTTTTCCTCACAAACATTGCACTTAACAGAGTATTATAGGTATCTACATTAGGCAAGCAATCCCCGCCACCCATCTTCTTGAATAGATCCAAACCCTTCTCAATCTCTCCTTCGTCACAAAAGTACCTGATCACAATGTTATATGTGTGAACATTTGGCTCACACTCATCATCCTTCATTCTTTCCATGAATTCCATGGCCCTCTCCATTTGACTAGCATGACACAATCCTCTAATCACCAAATTATAAGTTATTGAATTCGGCACATAACCCCTTTTCACCATCTCCTCAAATACTAAGATGGCATTCTCCACATTATCCTTCTTGCACAAAACCTGAATCAAAGCATTATAAGTTGCTACTGAAGGAAGCACACCATTCTCCACCATTTGATCAAAAACTTTCCGAGCTCTCTTAATCTCACCTGCGACACCAAACCCATGAATCACAGTTGTAAAAGTGACAACATCAATCTCACATTTCCTCCTTTTCATTTCCAAAAAGAAATCCCAGGCTTCATTAATCTGACCAGCTCTAAAATACCCTTTAAGCATTATGTTGTAAGTAGTCAAATTTGGTGTCAATCCCCTCTCTACCATCTCCTTCAAAACCTCCAATGCCTTTGGGGTTCTCTTAATCAAGCACCACCCATTTGCAATTATATTGTAACTAACACAATCAGCCTTAAAGCGACTCCTCAGATTTTTAAACAAATTATAAGCCATCTCTACTTTTTTCGTCTTGCACAAGACATCAAGAATTGTATTAAAGGAATGGAGGTCTTGAAAGCAACCATATTTATGCATGGACAAGAAAAGTTGAATAGCCTTAAAGTGCTTTCTGGCGCCTGCGTACCTCTCCGCAACGATGGCGAAGGTTTTGGGGGAGGGACCGACGCGGGCGGACTGCATACGGGAAACTAGAGCCCAGAGGGTGCGAGAATTGCGGAGGCGGGCGGAGATGTCGACGGCATGGTCGAAGGAGGAGGCGTAGTGGCAATAGGAAGGGTGACGGCAAAGGATGCGGAAGAATTGGAGGGCCTTGGGGCCGTGGTTCCAGAGGCGCTTGAGGATTGCATTGACAAGGTACGGGGTCCATTGGATGGCTGGGGAGTGAAGGGTTTTGGCTAGGGCTTTGGGGTCTGATGAGTTGAGGATGAGTTTGGATAGGTAGATGACTTCTTCTGGAGGTGGCGGCGGTGGCGTGGCGATAGAGGTGGCGGCGTTTGGGCGGAGACGGAGGATGTGGGTGTGGCTGGTTCTTCTAGGCAGTTGTCGATGAGCCATTACGAGGTCAGCATTCTTTAGTTACGCTATTAGCATTTCGGTCTTCTTATAAAAGCTTTAGGTTTTTGGGCTGTCTATTACATTTATGGTCTACCTGCCTCGTTAAAAACTGGGCGCCCCGCCTGCTAAAACCAAATTATAGGCTTTTCTTCTATGGATTTTGAAAATTTCCTTCCCGAACTTCTCTAAAACTTCAGAAATGTCTAAGGACTCTACAAAGCCTGTCCCTTTTCCTAGGTTTCCTGCTTAAGTGAAGGAAAATTGGTGGGGGCATTGGAACGTTCCAAACCTGTGACAAAATGAATGCCCTGGACTTCAGAGTTGCAGAGAGCAGTGCTACATTTTCTGAGCATCTCGACTCCTACGATTATTAAGAGTAGAGATTGGCATGGTCGTTTGAGGAAATTCCAGTCTGAGCGGTGATGTATTTTTCTGTTTTACATGTTTGTAGCATAAGGCGATATAAACTTCCCCTTAATATTAGTTGTGGTACCGGGCAATTTCTGTTCTGAATGAAATGCAATTTCTGAATTACCATTGTATATACGTCTGCCCGTTTATATCCCAGTGCGCCGAAGGCCACCAAAGTTCTGATACATTTTTTGGATAGATTAACAAAATTGCTGGTCGACGTTAAGGTCCAGACTCAATATTCCACAGCCACCAAACCATTTAAGAAATGGTCATATCACAACTTCAAAACTCTTATGAACGATGAGTGACCAAACCACTAGAGTTATAGATTCATATATATCTCATGCAAAGCCACACATTAAAAGAAAATCTTATTTTAAGTTCGAACACAACTGAGGAAAGCCAGAATACATTTCAATCTTGTAAAGTTTATGATCATTGGCTACAATGACCCATATGCCTTGTCAAGTATCATAGTCATAGCATTTTATAAGATGCTTAGAAGCCAGAGCCTGGGAACACTACACAATGGTCATTATTGTACACAAATTTAGCATCCATAATCATCATTCCAAAGATAACAACATGCCATTCGTCATGCTGAATCCAGACTTATTTTCAGTTGACAATTCAACCACACCCCCAATTAGGTCTAAAACAACAGGAACCTCTCTCACAAACAACAAAACAGGAACGTAGACATTGCTTTGTATCTGATGTTTGACAACTTGTTACAATGGGCATTTATTTTTTCATTTTGGGTCTGAGAAGAAGCTGTTGAGTGATGGCATGATTTCAGGAGCCTTGTTGCGGACAAATTTCCTCAAAGAATGCTCTGCATATTTCTCTCCCTCTGCTTGGTTTTCCAAAACTCCAGCAGCCCTGTTCTGCTTGTTAACCCTGTTTTAAGGAGGATCAAACACTGAATACAATATTCTGAATCAACTGATAATATTACTTAACTTAAAACTGTTGCAAGGAAATTTGTTCATAAGTATTCTTTTACATCAAAATATATATCAAGGAAGATACAAAATTCACTTCTTTTGTTCATCCAATGCTTCCTTCCTCTCTTTTCTATCAAAATAAAAAATGGGTTCTTGCAAAGGGCAAGTGGGATTGGAGTGGAATACCTCATTAGAAAAGAAGAGTGGCTATCATCAACACTATGCCCCAACCACATCGTACAATTAATACAAAATCAGAAGACACATCAACATTAACTGGTTCTTCACCCAGGAAATTACATTTTCTTCAATTTTGATCTTTCCCCAAATCATAAATGCATCTGAATTTCTTGAGGCCTTAACTTCTACCCCACCCAGAATTGCCGGTTCTATGATTGAGGCAAGACATCACCAGCTTCAGGTTAGTAAACGTAAAAGTCCAACAAGCATGACTTGAGCCACCAGCAATAACTTCCCATGGATTGGAAACTTTCCTTAATCTACTATAACCCATTACTCATACAAGAACCAATAATGGATGATAAAATATAACGAGATAGTGAGAGAGCAGATGGGCTCTCCAGATAAATAAAGGAACCAACTTTCGCATTAATCAGTGGCACTAAACTCACATATAGTTCAGAGTCACGCACAAAGAGAGAGAGGGAGAGAGAGGTACCTGACTTCGGGATTGATGCGGAGGTTGCGAACAAGCTGCATCCCGCAGATCCCAACGGCAACTCCGACGGCCGCGAAAAGAGGATACACCTAAAACACAGCAACCAACAGTAAAGCAGCAAAATCAAACAGAAACTAACAGCTGGGACCAGAGAACAAAAAAGGAAAGAAACAACTTTAATGAATCAAAAACCAATCTGGGTCACAAATTAAAGAACCATCAAGATCATCAAACGGCGTGGGTGGGCCCGGAAAACGCACCTCAGGCCTCAGCCATCGATTCGCAGTGGACGAAGCCATCCGATCACTCACCGTTGGGACGGGATCTAAGCCGACCGCTAGGAGAGACAGGCAGAGAGAACAGGGAGAAGAACATCAACTCTGTGATTGCAAAGCTGACTTTATCTTGACTTGAGCCGCTGGTTGTTTTTTTTTTTTTCAACTTTTGCTTTCTATTTTTAAGTGTCCAATTGAAATTTTGCTTTTTTAAAAATAAATAAAAAATAATAAAATTCTCTATTATCTTCGGCGGACCGGGTTTTATGCTCGGACAACAACTTCAACTTCCGTGTCCAAATGATAGAATATGCCGACGTTGCACTAAAGATTCTCTTCAGATATTCTTCCGATTTTCAAGAATTATTTTTGTTTATCACGTTACGACTTTAGGGGGGGGGTCTCACCAAGAAGGAAAATGCTAATCGACAAACGTTACGATCGTCTCTACACTTTCACAACTTCTAGGCTTACTGGACACTAAAATTTCCAAGTATGTATAATATTGATCTAAAATTTTAGAATAAACAATTTATTAAAAATAATTTCTCGTTCTTTCATGCTTTAGGTGCCAGGATGCACGTGTAAGAACTTTGTGGCATTAGCATTCTGGTTAGTGCGAAGTGAATCTGCCATGCAAGTTTTTTTCTTCTATAAAATATTTTTCATTTGAGTCTCACTAAAAACAGACAAAAATAAACTAAAATGAGCACACAATAAACTAAAATTAGGTAATATATATGCTCTATCTCTTAAAAAATTATTTTTTTTCTAAAATAATTTAAAATTTTCATTAAAAACACTTAATATACAATAAAAATAATAAAATACACAACAAATATAAAATAATATACAACACATATATTACCATATTTATTACACATTTTACTGTCTTTATTATTATACATTGAATATTTTGATAAGAAACCTTTAAAATTCCAAAAAATAAAATAAAAAAAATCCCTTCCTGGACCATTTTTCTCTGTCCAATTATCTTTTTCGATTTCCTATTCGCCTTATTTTCCGAATAATTTTGAAAAACGCGTAATGCTTGTAAAAAATCCTTGCAACCGCAAAGGAAAAGCTATCAGTCTGATTTTCAGTACTTGGAATTGTTGGTGCACATCATATACTCCTTAAAACCATTAGCTCAACACTGCCATCGGAAAGAGCCAATGGTCTCCTTGAAACTGAACCTTGGGAGGTAAATGCAATACTAACAATTTTAAATGTTTGTGTCAAGACAGAACCACTATGCCTCTAAATACTTGGGAGTATTACAAAGTACCCATCCAGTGGGTAAATGAAGCCAGATGCATTCCGAAATAACTAAATTAAACTGTAATAGCCGCATACTAATCCCCACACGTGCTTCTCCTTGTAGGACGTATCCATTAGCAACTTTCTCGCTCCAAACTACCAAATCCGGACGAGTTTAGTAACAAAACACAGCAACAGATTGCGGCTACTCATGCTTTCTTTATACAACAGGGTCAGTGGAGAACAGAGACTGCAGTCCTGTCCATATTGCTAAAAACGCAATGCTTCCGACTCATCAAGTTGGTGATACGCAGCAGCTCCAGCCGGATTCTTCAATGGTAGCAGCCCGCCAGTTGCTACAACAAATGCCAATTCTTTCTCTAGGCACTCTTTTTCAGCTCCTTGATTTATTGCACTCTGCGAGCTCGGTCACGCCAAGAACCTTGTTGCTTTGAAAGCACCTACAATCCAGAGCAACATTTGCTTAAACTTAGCTCTCTCTCTCTCCCTCTCTCTCTCTCTCTCTCTCACACACACACACACACACGTGCACACACTCTACAACGTCAGTCATGCCAAAAACCTTGGTGCTTTGAAAGCACCTAAAATCCAGAGCAAATTTTGCTTAAGCATAGCTCTTTCTCTCTCTCTCTCTCTCTCTCTCATATGCACACATGCACATATACACATGCACACGCACCTAATGAACCACTTACCTTTTCACTTAAGAGGCTTGTAGTAAGGTCGGCTTCATTACTGTCTTTTTTGCTGTTGTCCACCTCAAGATCACTGACTGGAGTAATAGATACAGGAACTCCTGATGTTCCAAATATTGCTTCGTCATGAGCAGCTTTAATTTGGTCCTCCCTTCTTGCCTTGATTTTATTAATTATATCAAGTATATATTTGGGTAGTGAGGAAATCATATTTAAAGAGGAATAGCAGCAGACTTAAGGCAGAATACCTCAATAGTTGAAAATCGGAAGCTCTGGCCAATGTGCTTGACTAATGCTGCATCATCTTCTGCAACTGTACATACAAAGGCATATAAAATCAAATCAACTTTGCAACTAATTATGAGGCCCAGACACATTCCTTCACAACATGCATCTGCCAGAACCCAGAATCCTTCTAAAAATTTAATTTCCAAGTGGCAGTATAATGAAATAACAGTCCAAGCAAAGAGCTTCTAAATTTATAACAACACAAAACTGAAAGCCACAGGAGTACATTATGATACTACCAAATTAATGCCAATTAAGCTGTTATGTTCATTAACTCCATGCAGAAATGCAGCTTGGATGCATATGTTTAACCTTCAGTTTGCTCATCATCAAGTGGAGCATCCTTGTTGAAGTCAAAGCGTTCCCAACCAGAGCCCATACCCTTTGCTGCATCCTTTTCCACTGCATGTACAATGTACTACAAAGTTATGACAAGACTCACATGACAAAAGAAACATAGAAATAAGTGAGCTAATTTTTTGGAGCCTTGCCATTCACATTAGTCTGGTAAACCTGTAACAATACATTAGTATATGTTTTACAACACTTACACGTAAAAAAAGGGATAGTATGTCCACCCACATAAATAATCTGATTTCGTAAAACTATCTAAAACTTGCAGCCAAAGGAATACCCAAGAATGATTTCCTCAGTTGTCATTTTTGTAAATGGTTAAAAAAGGAACTTTACATTATATATGGCTAGCCATATGGCGGCCAAATTCCACCAGATATCACAAGCTCACTGCAGAAACTTTAAAAAAGATAAAGCAGGATGTCCCAGCATCATTTAAGAATGGGAAACATGGCATGCTGACCTTTACTAGTGGGTGTGATTGCTTACCAGTTTGATCAAGCTGAAGTTTCATCCTAGCTTTGACTCTTTCAGCCTGTGTCTGTTCAAGAAAAAAAAAAAAAATCCAGATTTGTCAGCATACCAGTATGCAACAGGCGGGGCAAAATGAGAGTGGGGAGATGCAGGGCTTCTTCTTGGACACTTGATTCGAGAATCAGAGTCGAGAGAACTACTGTCAGATTCTATCTCAATAAGAAGTTCTTTGAAACCACTTCCTCTGTTTTTAGCAAACAGTATTTAGTCAGAAAAAGAATCTACTAAAACCCATTCCCATTGAATGTCCTAATTTGTATATATGCATCAGAGAGAAGCAAAAAAATTACAGAACAGTTACTTTGTCAATAGACCCAACACATGCGCTTCATTTCACAGTGCACAGAAAAGTGCATATTGCTGCTCCAAGGCTGTGCCTGAGGCTGCATTACAACGCAAAGCATGCAGCTTCCAGCCAAAAAGACAGCTAAAATAATGGCATTCAAGGACTTTGTTACACAGAAGGCCTCTCAAATTCAATTAATTTTCAAACTGATAATAGCACACGCATGTCACTTTCCTGGTTCAAATGGAATGAAAGGTAAGCTAGTTCTATCTCATTTTCAGCATCAAACTTAATCAATCAATAGCAATGAGGTTTTCAAAAGAAATCCATGTATTACAACGAACTCTGTAATTACTATTTCCAAAACAAGCAAATGTTAAGAATCTGGTGAAATTCGATTGCTGCGGCAATCTAGACCACTTTCAATAGTAATTAGACCTCAAATTGATTACTTCCCAGACGGTACAAAATTGGTAGTAGCATCAAATGTCAACACAATCCAATGAATAAATGCTTTGGACGCACCATTTTTTCATAGCCTTGAATCATTTGCGAGTAATCAACGACAACATTCCTCTCTTTCTCCGCCTTGTCCTTCTCCACAGCGTTACTTCTGCTCTTCGCTAACCTCCTCCGCTCTCGCGGGGACAAACTCCGACTCTGGCTGCGATTTCTCCTCTCCGATCTGCGGTGGTGGCGCGGGGATGCGCTCCGACTTCTACTTCGACTCCGTCGCCGTCTCCTCTCTCTATCCTTATCCCTATCCCTATCCCTATGCCTGTCTCCATTTCTATCCCTATCTCTACTTATACTCCTTCTTCGCCCTCTAGAATGCCTCTCTCTTTCTCTCTCTCTACTCCTGGACCGGCGCCGGTGGCTCGACTCTCTGCTGCTTCTCTCGGAAACCCTAGGCGATGGCTCATCCCCTGGTTTTTTCTTGAGCTTGTTTTGAATGGCTTGGAGCTGAGCCTGTTTCTCGAACTTCGAGGCTTGCGTGGGACTCGATGCTTTGACGAAATTGCTAAGGAAAGAAGAGGCGGAAGGGAGAGCGGAGCCTCTTGTAGGGGCGGAATCGCTGCCGCCGGAGAAGCCGAGACCTTGTTTGAATCGGGCGGCGCCTTCTCCTTTGCGAGTGAGTTCGTCGTAGTAAGCTGCGGCTTTCCCTTCTTCCATTTGTTTTTTTCTCCCTCAGGAGCTGTCCGGCGGCGGCTTTGCTTCCGGGATTAGTTAATGGGCGCCCGATGTGCCGATCCGACGAAAGCTGCCCGCGCTCGCTGGCTTTTGGCTTGAGAACGGTGTCGTTTGACTGAGTCGTACACACTAGCCCCTTCTCTATTGGGCCATCTAGTTTCCCAATTTGCATGTTTCAATCTTTAGCGTCCAAGCCCAACTAAGAAGGAGATTTTCATTTTATTTTATTTATTTATTTTTTTAAATACCATAATAAAATTAAAATATTTGTTACACTTACTTTTTTTTAATATAATAAATTTATCATCTTCAATTACATATTTTTTTTATTTTAATTAAATTTTATTTAAATTTTTATTTATATATATAAAAATAATTTACATTAAAAAATTTTAATTTTAATTTTTTTTACCGCAATTAAGTGCAATTGAACCAAAATTCACTAAGTAACTAAAAGAAGACATATACATTTAAGGTTACATAAAATGTGCACAACCTTTAGTTATTATCATTTATTTTTTTTTAATTAATTGAATCTAATTGAAATTTGAAATTTATTAAAAATAACTATAATATTAGTATGTTATAGTTATAATATTTTTCTTTTTTTTTCATTGGGATTTGAGCCCCAACGTTGAAATTAATAATCTAGTAACTTAATAACAACTTTGTGAACATAATTAGTTATTTATTTGACTCTATTATAAATAATATTTGACTTAATGGTATTAGAATGACTTTCATAGTTGATATTTGCTTAGTTACCATTTTTGATTGAGATAACCGTGTTTGCAGTCCCTTTTGTCACGCAAAATAGAATTCATTTTTGTCCAAAAACGCCAGAGTTTCCTTCCCTTTTTGCTCGATTTCACAAGTTACATGGACTTTCTCAAACCTTAACGTTATCATTTCTTGCCTTTACAGCTATACTCTCTGGGTTTCTTGAAACATGGTAACATACAAAATGCAAGCAATGGCTAAGTCAATAGGTTTGACTTTTTGCGAAAAATCAAAAATCCATCAAGTTGTGTCCGGAACCTTGATTTCAAATTGTACCAATGTGCCATTCCACAAAAAAAAGGAAAGAAAGAAGGTTGTACTATTTAATAAATTTTGTTGCAGACCAGACTGTTTTACTCCAGAGTTGAGAGCTTTTTAAGGAATGCATCATATATTCATCAGCATTAACACAAATTTTAAGTTCTTACAGGACTCTGTAACGACAAATGGTAGCACAAGTAAAAGCCTTCATCCTCCATACCAGGTTATTTACACTAGACCTTTAAAATGCTGAGACAAAAACAAAAAAAAAAGACAAAAAGACAAGAAATTGCTGGACCGTCATTCTCCAATTCTCGACCCTGTTTGTAACGCAATCCTTGCTATTATCAGAATCCTGCAATCTTCCAATCATGACAACGACAATACAAAGTTTAATATTGGTGACTTTGTCCATGCTTAAACATCGAGAACTCCACCTTTCATTAGCTAGTCAACCAAGGAGAGAATGAGCTGTAAAGACTACAGAATCCAAAGCATATATCGCCAGGAAAAAACTAGAACCCCGATATGTTATAATGCTACATCAAAGGTATATACAGACTCCAATTGACATCAATTCCATGGAACCGTCTAGGATGGCCGAACCATCAGTGTCAAAAAGACACGGCATTTTAGCCAACTGGGCTTTTATTTGGATGAGTCATACGAAGTTAAATGGCATCAGTGATGTCCACTGCCAGGAAATGAAATAGCAGAATACAGGAGACAGGAAAATTGTTCGAAGCTGCTCACTCTAACCACCAAGAACTAAACAAAACAGGGTTTCTGTCACTCTTTTTGCAGGCTGGTTTCCAGTTTACACCAGCAAAGATGGTTCAGCTTCAGCCATGGCTATGTCTGTCTATCATCTTCTTTTCGACCCGCCCTGCCTACCCTGTATCTTCTACCAAACAAAACTTATCCAATGCAGTGGCACCCACGATATCGATGGCACCCACGGTGCCAAGATATTCAGATGACCGATCAAGCTCTGGTCCTGAAGATCAGGCAAGGCCAATGCCTCAATCATCATCGTCATCGTCATCATCGTGGTGGGGACGAAAAGTTTTAGAGGCGGCCCTTATCACAGCTGTAATCACTCTGGTCATCGCTGGGATCATCTTCTTTTTCTGTTGTAGACATCTAAACAACCAGAGGAAAAACACATTAGACAACAGCTTGGAAGAAGAAGCTGCAGTGACTAGTAAGGGAGTCAGAAAAGTTGGGAAAAAGGTGAAGGGAGTGATTGTCAATGACAATGGGCGTGATATCATCTATATCAAAGATTCCGAGGGCAGAAAACTAAAAACCAGTTTCTCAAAGCATACGCCAAATCGTAGATATGGAAATGAAAAGAAGAGGATGGATGAAGCATTAGAGAGACCAAGAAGAAATAAACCTCGGGAAGTTTTACTACGTGATCAATCTGTTGCAATTGGTCCCAGGACAGTAAAAGATCCACTTCTGCCAATTACGCAAACGCCTCCAACTCCACCGCGATCTCCAATGAGAGTTATAGCACCACCATCGCCACCTGCTCCTCCTATTCCCCCTCCTCCTCATCCGTCACCGCTGCCACCACCACATACACCACCACCACCTCCTCCACCACCACCACTGCCTCCAGCCCCACCACTTCCACCACCATCAATTACGGAGAAGAGAAATTCTACACAACCACCTCTGCCTTCGAGAGCAGGTGGTTTGGTTGCGGCACCAAAACCCCCACCAGCACCCAGAGGGAAACCAACAACCAAGAGCATGGCATGGTCTTCAGGAGAGAACTTAGAGGAGACTAGCGTCTACAATACAAAGTTAAAGCCATTGTTCTGGGATAAGGTTAACGCCAACACTGATCAATCGGTGGTTTGGGATTTGATCAACGATGGATCACTCAGGTTCAATTTTCTGCAAAATTTTGCAAACTTCTTCTAAATTTCCTCCTGGTATTTCATCTCCTGATGCCTTTTTTAGTAGCAGGCATCCCTTTTGACCAGTTGTTCCCTGTTTTTGCACAGATTTGAAGATGATCTGATAGAAACACTATTTTACTACACTAACGCTGGCCTCAAACCCCCTCAAAGGGAGGGGTCCTCATCAAGAACAAGCACATCTACCTCCACCTCAACAGCTCAAGTTTTCGTACTTGAGCCCCGGCGATCTCAAAATACAGCCATTGTCCTCAAATCATTAGCGAATTCTCGAAAAGAAATTCTTGATGCCATTCTTGAGGGCCATGGCCTTACCACTGATATTCTCGAAAAACTGGTCAGAATATCCCCCACCGAAGAAGAAAAGTCCAAAATTCTCCAATTCACTGGCAACCCGACTAAACTTGCAGTTGCTGAATCTTTTCTCTTCTACATCCTGAAGGCTGTCCCCTCGGCATTCATCCGCATCAATGCGATGCTTTTCAGATCAAATTACTACACAGAAATTCTTCAACTCAAGGAGTACTTGCAAACACTGGAACTGGGGTGCAAGGAGCTACGTACCCATGGGCTTTTCTTAAAGCTTCTTGAAGCTATTCTCAAGGCTGGCAATAGGATGAATGCTGGAACATCCAGAGGCAATGCTCTAGGTTTCCACCTTACTGCCCTTAGAAAGCTCTCTGATGTCAAGAGCACTGATGGGAAGACTACTTTACTTCACTTTGTTGTGGAACAAGTAGTTCGATCCGAAGGTAAACGTTGTATACTCAATGGAGAAGAACCTCTTGATGGTAAGCAAAGAAATAGAAGTTTAAAGTCAGACACCACAGCAGAAGAGAGAAACAAAGAGTACTTGTTGCTCGGATTACCAGCGGTGGTAAAATTGAGTGTTGAATATGCCAACGTAAAGAAAGCAGCCACCGTAGACCATGACAATTTTATCAATACATGCTCCTCTCTTAGTGGCCGTCTAGCAGAAATTCAACAGCTCGTGACATCCTGCGGCAATGGCGAGGAAGAAAGTGCATTTGTGAGGGAAATGAAAGGATTTCTACAGGAGAGTGATGAGGAACTTAGGGTGATGAAAGAGGAGCAAGCAAGGGTTTTGGAGCTTGTGAGGAGAACAACAGATTATTATCAGGTAGGATCTTCTAAACCCAAAGGAGCATGTCAACTTCAACTGTTTATCATTGTGAAAGACTTTCTTGAGATGGTTGATCAAGCCTGTATAGACATCTCCAAGAAGCTGGAAACAAAAAGCATAGCAGCAAGTAAAGGATCATCATCACAACAACCAAGACCTTCGTCAGTCAGGTTTCCAGATTTCCGTTTACATTTGATGTCAGATATGTCTGGGTCAACATCTTTTAGTGATTCGGACGATGAGTTATGAAAATGAGTTCTAGACGGAACTCATTCATCAAATTTTGTCAATAATGGGACAGCACAGCAACACTTCAATCCCGTAAAAGGGAAGTACAAAGTTGATGAATTAGTGAGACTTTGGAGGGTCCATCTGTTCGCGGGAAAATAATTGGTTTCAGGAAAACATTTTCTATGGAAAAAGTTTTCTAAGAATATGACTTCCATATTCGCTGCTGTGGAGCTTTGTCTCTGTCTCTCACTCTTGTGTTAAGTGGCGCAGGAGCAGAAAATGACTTCCATATTCTAAAAACGGGGTCATTTTCTAGAATTCTGAGCCTGGTTTTCCCGTTGTCCAACAATAATTTTTCTTTATCAAGTTTTTATGTTTTCCCAATTATCAAAAAAATGGAGAAAATGTTTCCCAGGAAAATCTTTTCTTGCAAACAAACCGACCCTTAATTTTAAGAACTAAAACTAGCTTTCCCTCTCATTCCTATGGGATAATGCCGGTCTCACGGAGCATCTATCGATTGCGGTGCCACAGCTTTTGAGGTCATAAACAGAAAAAGGCACCAAAATTGGTCTGGCCGCTCGACATTATTAGACACAGTGGCACTTCATAATCAAATCAATGTGCTCAGCGGCTCTGTTTCTCATCAGGTCATCACATTACGACCGTAAGAGTATTATTTCCTATCAGTTTGGCGTCCGAACAAAACTGAAAGCAACATTTGACGATAGAAAGTTGATTGCTGTATTACATATTACTGTTAAAAAAAAAAACAAACAACAACATAGAAGATTGCCTGAGTCAGGGTTTGATTGATGATGTCCCCACCGTTGACCATTCTTTTCAAAGTATACCCAACACGTTTGGGTTTGGGGCTAGCGCAGATGGCCTGGGCCAGCCCATTAATCAATGGCAGCTCTGGCGAACCTTCTCGTATTTAACTCCTTTTTTATTTTTTGTCGATAAGTACCAATTTGTTTGATACCACAAATTTCCATTCAAACTCAATTTTTGTTTTAAAATTCGTAATTCTAATTCATCAATGTATATAGAATTTTAGCTATATTGATGCATCTTTTTAATTTTTATTTGAACTACAACGGCCTAACTGCCAGTGCTTTCCCACAAAAGTCAACACGCTAACAGTGACCAGGGCCAGGAATCTTTGTAAAATTCTTGGCGACTTCCAAACTCTCGAGCCGAGTCAATGAAAGGCAAGCAATATCATTCTTCAATAGTTTCCAAGCAATATCCTACCCATTTTCCGCTCCGGTCAAATCAAGGGAATTTCCAAGCAATTCCTAATTACCAGGATAATATAAAGCTGCAACTATCATAACAAAAAGGCAGCAGTTCAAGGCTTCTAGTTTCTGGTTTCTGAAGCTGAAATTTCCCCATTAGAAGAAAAGATGGCTAATGTAAGGCTTGGGGAAAATGTTGGGGTAGGAGAGGAGGCGATCAAGAAAGCATGTTCAATGGCCATGAAAGCCCATAAATCTCCGGACAAGCCATATCTCTCTGATAAGATTCGCTGCAGCTCATCTGAAGGCCCTCTGGTGAAACACGTATTCAGTTTTCCAGGATCTTGGTTTGTGAGCGACTGGTTCAAGAAGGGTCCTTTTGGAACAGTGGATGTTGACCTCCAGGTCTTCCCTTCTCTTAGATACTTGGGTCTCCACGAAATTGCTACTGTCAATGAAGCCTTTCTGGACAGATTCAAGGCAGTTCTGGCTTATTCACCGTTCAGAAACGAGGTTTGTGATTTCACTATTCCAGTTGCTTCCAATTTCATTTCTTTTTTGTGGGTGGGTACTTCTATTTTTCCTTCCGCGTCTAGATCCTACATATCATAAATTGGAGTATCAGTCATATGTGTAATAAGGTTGTTGACCATGCTAGTGGCCACCAATTATTAAGCTTAGGGTGAGATCTTGGGTTCGAACACCAGACTTCACTTAACATTCTCTCCCCGAAAAAGAGAAAAAAATATAAATTGCAGGAATTGTCTTTTATTCTTTTATCCAAGAATTGCAGGATAGGGAGACTCGCTGTTATAGCGTAACATAGATAAGCAGTTAAGCGGCAAGTGAACATTGGACACGAGTATTCAAACAAAGAAAAATGCTGTGACCTAAAGCTTTGGTTTCTAATTTTCTTAGGTGGAGAGAGCTGTGAAAGATGGGAAGCAAGTCGTGTTCACAGGGCACTCATTGGGAGGTCCTATTGCCATCCTAGCAACCATATGGTTCTTGGAAGTGTTCAGTAGACCAGCACTAAACAATACCACACCCCTCTGTGTGACTTTTGGATCTCCCCTTGTTGGCGATCACATTATGAACCGTGCATTGAGGCGCGAAAACTGGTCTCGCTACTTCATACACTTCGTTATGAGGTATGATATCGTTCCAAGAATTTCACTCACTCCTCTCTCATGCATTGAGAATCAACTACAGCAGGTTCTCAATTTCTTCAATCCAAAATTCCCATTTTACAAGCAAGGACACATAGTCCTTGAATCGTCCAGCTTCTATGGAACTGTTTTAAGGAATGTATCATCTGTTGCCAGCCATACTGCCTGTAAGATAATGGGGAGTACAAATCCGATGTTGGAGACACTCTCTAACATTATTGAACTAAGTCCTTACAGACCCTTTGGGACATATGTCTTCTGCACTGAAAACCAGAAACTTGTTATCATAAGGAACCCAGATGCTGTTCTGCAACTGCTGTTTTATTCTTCTCAATTGAGCTCCACAGCAGAATACTCTGAGGTTGCCCAGAGAAGCCTAAACGATCACTTGAAGTACAAAAACGAGCTTCAAGATAGCTTGGAAATGCAGAGTGTAACTTTTTTAGATAGTCATCATCTGGAAGCACTACCATTGTCCTTGAATGGTGCAAATGCCGACAATGCTACAGTTGACATTGCCTTAAATGACCTTGGCCTGGTAACACTTCTTCTGCATGCTGCTAGGTTTATTCGAAGTTCTTGTTTCTTTGAAGTCATCCAACTTAATTTTAGTGGTTCCAGATTTTTATTCGGGTAAACAAAACAAAGGGCAGACATGAACAGAGTTTGATGTAACTAATCACTTTTGCTCAAAAGATATATGGTTCTAATTGTCTTTATGGATTTTCAGAGCGTAAGGGCTCGATTGTGTCTTCGCGCCACTGAAGAGTTGGAGAAGCAGAAGAAGAGGAACCAGGGCGTAATTGACACGAAGAGTGTAGACATTGAGAAAAGGCTAGATAAGCTAGAAGGTTACAGAAGCAAGTGTGCACTGCGCAAGGTGGGCTATTATGATGCCTTCAAGATCTCGAGAGAGAGAGATGATTTCGAGGCTAATATTACAAGGCTAGAGTTAGCAGGCATCTGGGATGAAATAGTCGAAATGCTAAAAAGATATGAACTCCCTGACGAGTTCGAAGGGCGGAAAGAATGGGTAAACCTTGGAACAAGGTATCGTCAGATTGTTGAACCCTTGGATATAGCTAATTACTATCGACACTTGAAGAATGAAGACACAGGAGCCTACATGAAGAGAGGCAGGCCAAAACGGTATAAGTGCACCCAAAGATGGCGTGAGCATGCCTGTATGATGACAAATGAATCCCTGGAGTCGTGTTTTTGGGCTGAGGTTGAGGAGCTTTGCCTCAACACCCAGAGCCTGGGCATCAAAGACAGCATTTTGCGCCTGCTGAAAAAAGCAGAGAGGTGGATTCTAGACAGGGATCTAGGTAGGGATGTTCTCCTGGAGGATTCAACATTTACAAAGTTGTTGAAAGAACACTCCCTGTTCAACTTGGCTCAGGATCTTGCATTTCAGTGATCAGGGGAATGCTGTTTCTCATCTGTAATAAGAAATATTAGGCAGGAGCCTTTTACATCAATATGATAGGAAGAATTTTGGATTCCTGCCTTAATAATAACTTGATCTCATAAAGCATTAATGCCTACTTGTGACTGAATCATACAGGTGCAATAACAAAGAGAGGGAAAGTAATCTCCTAGACACAGGTACAACGGCTGAACTATCTGCAAAACAAAGATGACAGTTGCACTACAGTAACTTCTACCCATCACCATCATTGCATCAAATATGAGCTTCTACAAACTTTCAGGATCTCATGCACGTCAAGGACTTCACAACTTCCTGCCAGGTTAACACATCATTATGAGTATTGCACCATCCTCCAAATGGTACCCAATACCACAACCAACGGTGTATTTAATTTTCTACATGGACAGATATAAATGGTTTATCCAGTTCAGAACTTGCATGATCCGATAAGCTTAAGGTCAACCCCAGTGAGCCATTATTGAACTATAATCCGAAGAAAGAAAAGTATGAACCACTAACTTTACACGAGAAGAAAAACTATGATGTGTAAGTCACCATTGCCCAAAGCACACAATTGAATACCAGTTTGATTGTAAACATAAAACCTCACAAAGTTGTCCACCAGAAATTGCACTGGAAAGTAGGATTTAGCTGCAGAAAGAAGCTTTAATAGCTACAGCCAACATCATCCTTGTAACTGTATGAAATATTCATGGCTAGCACCACCCTAATATGTCAGTTGAGCTTGCACAGAAGAGATTCAAAGCAAAAATCAGAGATTTTACAGCATCATGCAAGAAAATACTTTCCCTGACTTTGGGTAGTCAGGAGAACAAAATAACCAAATTTCCTACATAGCATATTGACAAATACATGATTGTTACACAGAGATGAAACCATTCCTCACCACAGGTCCCTCCAAAGTGAAGACTCAAAAAACAACAGAAAAACATAATTTCTTGCAAAAGTCTGTGGAACAGTTACTAAATGGTGGAGAAAAAGTGCTGGACATAACATCCATTAAGTAAAATGTGAATCTTGACAAAGTTGATGGTGTAAAGACTCCCTGGTGAGGAGCAAAAGCAATTAATTTCAAAATGCATGAGATAACAGGGCGATGGGGTAATGGAACAGTTAAATTAGGCAACTGTACCTTAAAAAGTTCCATGCACTACTTCATCAACCTTCTGACATTGCTTTCACTTGAACTTACAAGGAAGATAAAAAACTACAATAACAACAAAACCTTAATCCCAGATTTAATTGAGGTCAGTTATACAGATCTTTTCTTGGCATTTTTTTCTATTATGAATTGAGCTTGAGGTGAGATTTAATTTAACTTACAAGGAAGGTAAAGAAAAAATTAAGCATTTACAGTATACAACCCCCTGCTAAACTCAAGGGTAAAGTATGTCCAAGAACCATAACAAAAGAGTAAAAAGGACTTGCTTTCTACAATCAGTGGACTTGAGTTCCCTCTATCTTGTTGCTTGGCAAGAGCCAAGTATCTCTACCAATCAAGAAACCCGGTTGCACTACAAAGACAAAGATCAGGTAGCAAGGAACAACCATTCAACAAAATCACATCTCCTCGGCTTTCCTCACCAATATCCTGTGGATGCAGTTAACTAGGTAGAGTGAGAGATCTGGAAACCCTCAATGCTCCTCCGAACTCACTGTCCCAAATTAGCAGCACTTTTGCATCCCAGGTCATCAATACCCCATAACCATTTTTAGAAGTAACTGAATTTCTTGTTGTAAGTCCAGAAAGAAAACCAAGAGAACACTACTGATTGTATCTCTAGTGAGATTCACAATGAAAAAGTTCACAAAACAAGTCAAGTTCGGCTGCACCTTGTGAACCAATTAAGACTCTTCTCAACATATACCATTTCAAAACAAGTGACATACCCCATCTCCCACCAGTAAGAATAAAAAGAGCTAGCAGTCGACTACGGTCTAGATGAGAAGATGTCTACCTCCACTCTAATTTTGGAGAAATTTACCATGCTCAGCCTCAAATGGAGACCAGTCTCAGGAAATAGGTACTGAGACATCACCACACTAAAGCACCCAACATGTCATGCCTTAAGAGGGAACAAATAGAAGCTCAAGCAGTGAATAACACCAAAAAAATAAAAAATAAAAAATAAATCTAAGTGAAGATACTGCTAAAAAGCACCTTTTCTTGATAACCAAAACTGGCATTTTTAACATCTTTTGTGATGCCCTTACAGAAAAATGCGGGTAACCAACATCTAATAAGGCAATAACTGCTGGCATATGCTCAATTGGTTATATATAAGGAGAAATCTCTATCATGACATCTTTGCAAGTTTTGGATCCTCGTGCCGAACAAAGGGAGGATAGGGAGAAGAGAAAGAGTAATGCATCTTCGGCTTGCAACATGGCTGCTCTTCAAAACTCAATCCTTTTTGACAACAAAAGCTAAAGCACAAAACAAGGGATGGAATTTCAGCTACACGAACCTACATGTATAAGAATGACACACTATAGTGCCTAGAGTTCAATAACAAAACTAGATGTTTGTTAATGAAAGCAATAATCTGGGATTAAGGCTTTGTTGTTGTTGTTGCTAATGAAAGCAATAACTGAATTGACCCAATTTGTGAAATTTGTAAAACAAGAGCTTTATCCCATAACATTAATTACCAGGAAAATTCAGATTATGTAAGACAAATTAGCAGATAAGTCACCATGATATGTCAGACGAGAGGCCATCTGATAGAACATTAATTTGGAAATGGCAAGATATTGTAACATTCTTATGTATTGAATTTGTATACCACCCTTATCTATTCACATAACAAGCATGAGTTCTCTACATCAGAACATATGCACCATACATGTAAGAACCAACCTCTTAAAGGAGAAAAAGCTTAATTCCCGGGTGCCAATTGCCAAAAGACATAACCAACTATACCCCCAAGTCTAAAAGTCTACTGAAATGAGAGTCCAAGACCGAACAGACACACAGATAGTAAGAGACTAACCCAAGCCACCCAACACCACATATTCCACCAAAACAGAGACTTGGCTCCTAGGACCTTGTGATCATGCTACACGAACGTGCCAACCTGAAAGTCAGACTACCTCCATTCACACTTGCTTCTGCCTTTAGGGTATTATGCTCATATGGCTTCCTGCAGCCTGGACAGCGCCCATCTTCCTCAAGAATTCTCTTGTGGCAGAAAAGGCAGAGTCGGAACCCACACAAACAGGGCAAAAAACTGGTGTCAGTGATATCCAAATCCTCATAACATATAGGGCATGAAGACGGCACATTCACAACACTGGAACGAGCCCATGATAGCCCTCCTGGTCCATATTTCCTATCTGCATTGGGCAAGCTCCGCTGCTTTGACAAATTAGGCAGGCACTGTGGACGGAATTCATCATCTGGCCTCCATGCCCGGTTATTCCCAGGGGTTAGTCTTGGTGGTATGGCTCTCTGGCACTCCTTCTTCACATCCTCAGAAGAAGAAGCTGCCAAATTACTTGAACTAGAATCCACTTGCACAATAGGCTGATGCTCTGGAGAAGACTCTGATTCCAAATAAGGACTATCTTTTCGGTTTTCTTGCTTGTTTTCATCATTGGCGGCTAAAGCATCAGCCACGGCCTCCCAATCGTCCAAGCAGCTATCGTCACCAACTTCTTCCTCCTCCGTGATGCTTCCAGAGCAACAACCACCACTGCTGCTGCTGCTGCTGCTGCTGCTACTCCTGCTGCTGGATCCAGAAAAACTGGTCCCTGCATCAGTGCCACCAAGGATGCTGCTGGTGGTGGGACTGTTGGATGGGAAATCCAAATCAAAGTCATGATGCTTCGATTGATTCTGGTTCTCATTATCCTCCTCATGCGTTCTTTGCCTCATTTCTAAATTCCCAAGCGGATTCTTCCTCTCATTCTTGCAAGGTGACGGTGGCAAAGCGCGTGGGCCATTCAGCTCCTCCTTACAGCCCGTTTTCTTGACTGTGCCTGATATAAAAAAAAAAATCCACCATACGTCCTTTCAGTAAACATACCCCGTCCCAACAAAAGCGAAACCACAAATCGCAAAATCTTCAAAATCATTCACATACTTATCCCGAATAGAATATACAGCGAGAGAAAGACAGATCATCGAACGCACCTTGAGAAAGCCATTGCTCTCGACGAGCATCGAGCTTGCACTGCTTCAATTTGGCAGACCTATTGGTCTAAAAAAACCCCCCCAAAATACACAAACAGGAGGAAGAAAAACAAATGCACACAAGAATCAAGATACAAAAACATAAAAAAAAAATCAAAAAAGGCACGAATTTTTCCAAAAAAAAGGCCAAGAAACAAAATTGAAGATAGATAAAGAAAGAAAGAATCAAAGGATTGGGAAGTACCCTCTTCTTCTTGCTCAAATCCTTGGGGGCAGAAGGAACGGAAGCGTTGGGAGTGATCGAATCGTACACCATGGCTGCTGCTCCACAAATTTGGATTAATAATTCTTCGCGAATTTCAAGAACAAAGATTCTCTCCTCAAAAACCCTAATTTTCTTAGAACTGAAAGATTTCTGGGTGGATGGAGACCTCCAGAGAGAGAAGATTCCGATGTTTTTTGTAGAGAGAGAGAAAGAGAGAGAGAATGGATAACGGACTGTCTTCTCCTTTCGCCCGCCCCTCTTTATTGTATATTTATAAGAGCAAGCCGTTTCCTAATTTATATAGAGCCTATTTCCCGAATTGCCCTTAGCTTTTTGCTTAATTTTCGGAGGTACCCTAATGACTTGTAGGTGTTGGAATTTATATTGCATATATAGTATTTTACTTGATTGCCGAGGCTTGATCCAGAAGAAACTAAAAAGCGGGAGAAACTTAATAGGCCAGCTAAATTATATGAGATTTCATCTCAATTAATGGCTGATTATAGATTTATATAATTATAAGGTTTGTTTACTGTAATTTTTTTTTTTTTTGGCCTTAACAGCTTAGTCTCTTGGGCCCTCCACCAGACAAATAAAAAAAAGTTGACCATAGTCAAATGTTTATAGTGCCATTTTTATTTTTTATTTTTTTACTGTGACTTTCACAAAGAAAAAAAAAAAACAATTTAAACTCGTGAGATTCCATAGAGTTTGTGTCCAAATTCTAAACTCGCCCCAAAAATACCCCGACATATTTGCCTAGTAAATATGCTATCTATGGGAGGGTGTTTTCGTAATATCGAACCTGCCCGAGATAACAAACCACCTGAACACGTGTACGGCTGTGATGCAAGATTGTGGGCGAGGTTTACCACTCGTGCAGTGGCTGAAAACAACGTGAATTACGTGATGAGTAGAAATGCTGATTAATGTAAATAATTTAAGTTAAATAAAATAAGTAAAAAAATACGTTAAATTTTATATATTTTTATTTTAAATTAGTTTGTGCTTTTTTTTATCTTAAAAGAAAAAATATTTTAGTAAAAGAAAATTGTCGAGATTAAAAGAATATGTAACAAATACGATGTAATATATAATTTTATACATTCTATATAAAACGTAAACGAGTATACGAGATAAATTGTTTTCAAAGTAAAGATTTAAGGAAAAAAAAAACAAATTGAAAACAAGATCTCGTTGGTCGCCCCACTCAACAGCAAAATACATCAGTTATAATAATAATAATAATAATAATAATAATAAGTCTCATGATCAAAAGGTTTTGGAATTGATGCCCTTACCACTTGCAATGGCTTGGTGGATGATCTAAACTACTTTTTTCCCAGCATCAATTTAATTTTAAGTTTTTTTTTTAATTAATTTTTATATATTTTATAATAAATAAAAACTTATGTTACAAATATAATATTAAATTTTAAATTTATTAATATTAAATTAATCATAAATTGATATTACTTAAATAATAAATTTATTTTATAAAAAATTAAATAAAAATATTAATGCATAATTTTTAAATTATCAAGACAAGATAATAAGTTAAATATGTACTCAAGCCTTTTTATTTGAGAGTTTAAGTTAGTTTTTTTTTTTTTTTTTTTTGTTTTCTTGATGCTGGTGGGAGGATTATGGACAGTCACTGGAAGAGTAGTGGTCACATCAAGTACACGGAAGATAATAAAATAATAAAAAATTAAAGCCGAGTGCGTATAGGACAGAAAACTCCTTTTATTTTCTTTTTGTCGCTTACGGCACAGATAACTCCCTTTTAGAAAGACAAATAATATATTAAGTGATGTTTAGCATGTCGCTTACTTGAAAAAATAATATATATTTTTTTACTTTTTGAAAAAGTAAGTTTTTTTTAATATTAAATTTTAAATTATTTTTAAAAATAAAAATGTGAAATTTATTTTTTTATTTATATTAAAAAAAAAAAACTGTACAAAAAAGCCGAAAACAGGAAGTTACTCGTATTTGTGTACAAGAAAGCAAAAGCTCGGGGCCACACGGCGACGCCCTCCTCAAAAGGCAGACTGCCAGTGCTCGCTGGATGCACTTTTGGTAGTGGTCTGCTCTTTATTACTTCGTAAGACTCAAGTATAGAACTGCCTGCGAACGCTGCCGTCAATCCCTCCGGCACCGCCAGCCAACCACCTTTAGTTCCGCCACAAACATCGCGAACGAAAAAGCGAGAAGAAAAATGACGCAAAACTTTAAGCTGGAGGCGTTAGCCTTGATCACCAAGCTCTCGGACCGCCGCCGAGCTAGACTCCATTGCCGTTGCATTGGACAACACAATTCTCCCTACCTTCCTCTCATGCATCCTCTACACCGTCGCGCTGCCTCCCCCTACTTTCCACCCTTTCTCTCATCCGCACCTCCGCGACTCGGATTCCTCCGTTCGTTCGCAACGCGTCACTACGGTGTCTTCTCTCTCGCCCAGTATCACGAACACGCCGTCTTTCGCAGCGAATCGCTTTTCACGGAGCGTGAGCCGAACGCGCAGGATCCGCCTTGTGTTTGGCCGCTGCCATCGACCCGGTGAGGCTTCGGAGGGAACTGGCCTCGAGGCTGGAGAGTTTGTTGAAAAGCGAGGCGTACAGAACAAAAAGTGCGGCGTTGGTGGTTATGGGGAGCGTGATTGGAGTGGGCGGCGTGAGCGGCAACGGAGGGATGGGCGGTTTGGTGAAGTGCTTGATCAGTTTCTCGAGTAGTGAAGATTGGGTGGCGAGAAAGGCAGCGGCGGAGGCCCTGAGGAAGCTGGCGGTTGTAGAGAGGGACGCTGCCATGGTGGAGTTCAAGAGTGGGATCTCGAAAGTTTTCGAGAATCGGAGATTCGATGAGGTGGAATCTTTGTTTTTATTTTGAATTTGTTTTTATTTCAAATTTGCTCGTGTGCGTGCGTGTGCATGCAAGCTTGGTGGTGACCCCGAGGTCATTGATGGCCTTCTTACTTGTAAACTGGATCCTTGGCTTTGCGTAGGTGAAGGAAGCGAGGGAAGTGATGAATCAGATGATAGAGGCGTGGAAGCAGGTTCCGTATTTCTCAAAGGAGGCGTCTCCACCCTACCGTCTCAGCCTTTTTTTATTAGATTCGAAGAGCAAGAGAACTATTTTGGCTAGCAAGACAAATCCACCTGATTGTTCATCAGCAATTACTGCTGGGAAGAGAGGCGTTTTGAAGAGTGCTGAGAAGATAAGACAATGAGTTCAGCGATGTTTGGAAAGATAGACTGAAAGAAGGCCTTGGATAGGAAGATTGAAACGTCAGCCATAATAGGACTGTGACGCAGAGTGATGACAGCGAGCTTCAACATAGAAAAGATAATGGCCCTGAAAGAATGTTTCTGAAGCCAGAAATAAAAAAAGATCATTTTTTAGTAAGAGTTCTAATGACAAGGTGCTAAAATTTGATGGGTACAAGTCTGGATCTCTTGTAGCTCCCTGTCATGAGGGGAGGGCAGAGTTATCTATTGTTGTTAGTAATGGCACCGAGAATCATGATAGCAACTACAAGGAAGGTGATGATTTATATTTGATTCACAACCAGCTTGTTCAGATTGAAAGGCAGCAATCAAGCCTGCTAGATCTCCTGCAGGTTTGTATAGCTTCTGTTGCCCTTTTCTCAACAATAGTTCTCATCTCCTCTCCTCTCAGGCCTAGTCAAGCTGTTTCCTAGCTCAACTCCTATAGTAACTGTTGGCAACTATGTTAGTAACTGTTGATCTCAATCTTTGGTAGTCTGCTACCGAGAAAATCTACTCAGACTAATAGTGCAGTATGAAATGCCGATGCAATTTGGCATATTTTTTTGGTGTTTTGATAGAGATGTAATATGACGATGCTTCTGGAAAATGGTCATTAAAGAACAACATCATCCGCTTCAAGAGAACCAAATTTCTTCCTTTCTTTTTGGCAGGAAAATTTTCCTTTTTCAATCTTGACAAAAGCCAAATGTTGGACCTTGTACTCCATACATTGTGTCCATTCTTCCTCTGAGTTTCTTGATGGGCAATACTCAACTACTACTTTGCTTTAAAATGAAATGACAGAACATCAGAGTATTTTTATTCTTGGCACTCAATCTTCATATTACTGATCACTGAATATTATATCCAATCTCAGGGCAAAACATTGCACCTGCAATACGTATCAATAATCTTCTTCCGCTTGGTTAGCGTATCGTTTAATGGGTTTGTGGGTAATTGCTGAGGTGCCATAGAGAAAGATTGAGAAAAGCCCAGCTACACAAGATTTTCCAATTGTCAAGGCTGTCTACTTATTATAAAGCATATCTACTCATCCTCACCACCACTTATTATGACCTTATACCATAATCTTATATAGGATTCCAACACATCAAATGCACTGAACTATCCTTTCAGCAGCGGGTTTAAATTGCCATTCAAAGAACTCTCGAGAGTTGGAAGAAAGTGTTTGCTTCTCGGATAAATTAGTCAAATGTTGCTTTCTGAACAGTTAACACTGTTCTGATCTGTAAATGTAGATTTCACAATTCCCAATTCAATTACATGTAGAAAACAATGATTTATTTCTTGGACTCCCAAACAAAGAATACCTAGTACGAGTTAAAATGCATGGTCTCAAGTTCAAATCTGTTTAGGTAATGAAGCAGGCGGAAGGCATCTCACTGTGCTAATAACTTGAAGTTAGCTCATTGTTATAACACGCGCGCGCACATATATATTATAATGATGAGCAAACTTCAAGCTGTTAGTACAGTATTTCAAACTGTTAGCACAGTGGGGTGCCTTTCTCATACATATATATATATATATGTGGGCTGTAGACTAGCATTACTGGATTCGGAAGAGAGAGGCAATTACAAGAAGACGAAGGAGGTTGAAATGCGGAAAAGAGGCTTAAGCAAACATGGACTTTGGCTGCTTAGGTGTCTTTACCACTTTACAGGCTTTTAGTAGTCTTTCTCGTATTTAGCGGCATGATTAGGAAGATGAAAAAAAAACAGAAGGAAAGCCTTCTGCTGTAAGTATTGTACGGGAACACTTTTCTTGAGGAATCGAAGTATAAATAATGGAAATGGTCTCAGTAAAGTCCACTTTATGCCTGATTGGTGCTTTTGATTCACAAACAAAGGTGGCGAAAATGGTCAACGCAACTGCCTACAGTACCAATTTCTAGAGGCCTTTTTGAACAGAAAATTGAAGTAAAACACTTTGGAATCACGCAGAGTGTTACCCAACAAAAATCAATTGGACCACTCGTGAACGGAATTTAAAACGTGGTGGCAATTACCAAAAGCGGTTAGCGAGATTTCCCCGGAGAATTTAAACGAGTACATCATGCCTCGGTAAATTAACATCACGGCACACTTGGGTACGTGCTCGCATTTGATTGAATTAAATTGATTTCTACTTTAATAGAAGTCCATTGTTTTTTGTTAATAATATTTTGTATCTAGTCACAAGTTAGTATGCTCTATTATATTCTTCGTGTTCTGAGCTTCATCGATTCTAAAATTTGACTTGTTTTGTAGGTAAATTTGTATTGTATCATTATAGTTTTTAGATACGCATTTATAATTTTTATTTTTAATTATAATTATGCATCATAAATCAAAAAAATATATCTAATAATAATAATAATAATATGATGTATAAATAAATATATGAGCCGTTTTATAGAAACACGTAACATTTATGTCATACGACGATGATGTTGTGGGATGTAAGAGTCGTTTCTAGCCATAGGACTAATTCTTCTGGTATATGAAATTTATTTCGACTTGCACCACTAATGCGCATGGCATGGCATACAGGTTCAGCTTGATTCATTGAATATCGAAAAGAAACTTACCATGTCCCGACGAAAATGCTGAAATGCCCCCAACAACTATAAATCAGAGAGTAAGAGCACAAAAATACAAAGACGAGAAGGTCGGCCAAGTTCACAGAAAAGAGGCGATCTGTCTTTGGAGGAAGCTGGTGCTTTGCCCTCATGCGATCTTGGGCCGGGTTAACAAAGTGGGTACCAGAAATCACGATCCACCGTCAAATTCTCGGCTTGACCTTATGTGTGTCGCGTGCCTGCGATTGGCAGGCTACTCGTTGATGAGCAATGTCGCCAAATTTCAACGCTACGATTCATTGGCCTGAAAAGTAACTTGAAAATTAGCGAAAAAAACAAGAGTGGGCAATGTACTGGAATAGGACGTCTCCCCATGTGTCATTTTATTTTGTTTTAACTCGTAAAGTCAAAATTGGTAGGAAATATCTAACTGATGGAGTTGGAATTTGAACCCCACTAAACTTATCCTCGATTTATCTTCCCAATCCCCACACTCCACCATCCAAGGCGAGGTGATTTTGCGAAAGAAAACCCCTTGCAATGAGTAAATAAAAATATTTTATTTCACTCTCTTCCTTTTTCATTTTCTTTTTTTTTTTTAAACGTTAAATATAAAAAAAATCATATATACATTAATCAATATCTTTATAAGTTTAAATCAAAATAGTCTATTATCATTTCAAATAAAACTTTTTATATTTAATTATAATATATCAAATTTAAAATTCAATGATGTGTTTGTTTTAATTCACCCGAAATACGGGTGGTCTTTCTTTCCGAATATGCTGCTGCGTCCCCCGGGTCCACAACCAGCCTCTTTTGCCAATCACACGTTACATTGTGAGAAACAACAACAACAACAATAATAATAATAAATACAATGCCTCTTTTTAACCCATGAAGTCTCTTTTTCCCCTGAGCTGGCGTTTTTGTTTTACATGCAAGAATTCCAGGTTAAGAAAAGGATGTGTTGGTTTAGTTCTGAGGATAGGATATAATTAAAATCGGCTGTAGGCATTAAGTATACCGCAACTGGCACAACAGTAGGTAACCACTTCAACAAGCTGTTGTCCTCAAATTTCATAACATATCGGGCAACATAGAATGTCCAATACTCCAATAGAATGTCACGCTTAATTAAAATAGTCTAAAACGAGACTTTGATTTAAAATTAAAAATAATCTTCCGGATTTGATAAACCCTCCCGGCGCTCACACAGGGTGCCCTACTGCCGAGTGCGCGTGGGTCCGGGTTGGGTTGGCTTTGTTTCGGTATTCAAACTGTCAAATAATAATTTTAATTTACAGTCCCGAACGAACAGCCAACACTGAAAAGGAAAGTAGACAGCTCAAAGCGGTTATAAAAAACAAACAAAAAGAGTCACGTCTCTCTCTCTCTCTGTGTTTCTCCCTGCGCTGTTATTCATTCGTGGACAGATGTCTGGAGCGTGTGGCGGCGCCGGTGGTGGAGGAGGGCCGGGGGAGTTCATGCTGTTCGGAGTCAGGGTGGTGGTTGATTCGATGAGGAAGAGCGTCAGCTTGAACAACTTGTCGCAGTACGACCAGCCTCAGGGGTGGTTGAATGCTAACATCGCTAATCTCAACTCTACCGATGCGAAGGAGAGCGGCGGCATCAACGACGACAACAACAACAACAACCACCACAAGGAGGATTCCTCCGCCGCTGGCGGATACGTTTCCGCCGACGATGCGGTTCACCACTCCACCGGTAGCCGCGGAGAGCGCAAGCGAGGTTCGATTAACATCTCTCATCATAATCGCCTGTCGTCGTCATCATCATCATCATCGCCCAATCTGGCTCTTAGTTTCGGTTTTATTTTAATTTCTTTCGCTTATTTAATTATTTGGAAATAATTAATTGATCACTTCTGGTTTGATAATTAGGATGCTGTTCTATTGGGTGTTTGTGCTTAACAGGCGTGCCGTGGACGGAGGAGGAGCACAAGCTCTTCCTTTTAGGATTGCAGAGAGTAGGAAAGGGAGATTGGAGAGGAATCTCTCGCAATTTCGTCAAAACTCGGACTCCAACGCAGGTCGCCAGCCATGCTCAGAAGTACTTTCTTCGCCGGAGTAATCTTAAACGCCGTCGCCGCCGATCTAGCCTCTTTGATATCACCACCGATTCGGTAATCTCCCGAAAGCAACAAAAGAAAAAAAAAAAAAAAACACTTTGGTCTACTTCTTGAAACTCCAAACCTCTGCTTTGAAGGGAATTGAAGAATGAACTCAATTTTTAATCCTTTCTTGATGTCAAATGGTAAAATGTTGCAGAAGGTTTGATTTGATTTCATTCAATTATTAAAATCCTGGGGATGTTTTTACATTATATCATGGTTTTGGTATCTTTTGAAATCATTTTCTTGGTTTGTGGAAGAAAAGGTCGAGAAAGCTGAGCAAGTTTTGAAATTTATTATGCAGACATCATCCGCAATCCTTATCCTTTTAATATTTAGTTTTTGTGAACGGAACTTTTTGGATTTTGAAACAATGAACTCACAAAGTAAGGTAATTTTTATGGTATTCTTGATCTTTATCAGGTCATAGCAGCTCCGATGGAAGAAGAGCAAGCTTATCAGCAAAACAACATTTCACGTCCATTGCGACCTTCACCGCCTGAAACCCGCAATATCAGCCATTTCCCTGCGATGCCGGCTTTCCCCGTTTCTGCGTATCCTGCTATGTTGCCAGTCCCAATGGAGAATCCAATGGAAAAATTGACATTGGGGCAAGGCAACGATGCTGTTAAGCCCACAACAAGTCTCATCCGTCCGATTCCTGTTTTACCAGATTCTCACGCTTCCGTAGTAGCTGACCTTGACTTAAATTTGGCATCAACGATACACCCATCATCACAGTCACTCGGGACCAGGCATTCGGTTTTTAAGGCGATGTCAAGCTTCAACAATGGAGATAGTATCATCAGTGTTGCTTGAGGAAATGACAAGAAGCTTGAAAGGAAGATTGTTGCATGGTTAGAATAAAAGAACAAAAAAAAAAAAAAGGGCTCAATTAGGGGACGACCCCTTGGACAGAGGGGCCAGACCCCTTTGTTTTAGGGAGGTCTCTTTTTCTTTTTCCGTTTTTTTTTCACCGTTTTTCTTCCTTCAAAAGAGGGGGCCGGCCCCTTCGGGTTGAGGGCCTCTGGCCCCAACTTTTATTAGAAAAAAAAAAAAAAAGGGTTAGAGCAGTAAGGTAAATTAAATTAAGTGACTGGAAGTTTGAAACTTCGTTTTATGTACAGACCAGGAAAGGAATAGCATCACTTTGTTTGTTCTTGTTGGGTTTATGTCATTATCTTAGATACTTTGTTCTGTTGTGACTGTTCGTTTATTTTGTGATTTGATAGGAGTGGAAATAAGCCGAGTGCTTACTTTTGTCTTTACTGATGATTTGCTTGATTTGGCACGACTTATCGTGGTTTTTGATTCACCTATAAGATGGAAAAGACTGGGGCTGGTGGTAGGGCTGGTGATCCTCTCTTGGCTCATCATTTTCCTTCTTTGGTTAGCGGACGGAACCTTTCTGCGGATGCGAAATTTGTACACAAGTCACAAGAAGATAATGGTGATCATCTGTGTGGGCCTAGCATTTAATGTTAGGTTGGTCTACCACTTCCCAAGGTGGGGAGCATGTGCTTTTACCATGTTGCTATGCTGTAGGGGTGTCTTGCGTAAAATAACCTGATAAGGCAGCGGAGTTTCTGTCTAAGTTCCCGAAAAGGCAAGCCCATTCTTTTACCAGTGGACAGTTTCGGCATATGGTCCATGTCGCTGCCACTTAAGCTAGTTGAATAACGGGGGCCCAAGGATGGAAGTTCCAGACTGGGTTCATGGCTAGGTGAGTCGAAATTTATGCTGGAACATTCGAATAGGGCTGGCTTGCGAGAGGGAGTTTCAATAGGGAATGTTAGGGTGGGCGGGGAAACAGACATGCAAGTATGTGAAGATGCTGACGAACAGTTATATGAATTCCATGGCTGATGTCATCGGTAACATGAATTCGTCAATAATACAATTCAAACGGCTGCTTTTCGTAAACAGATTAAAGAAGAACCAACAGACTTCGTGAAACCAACCCACCGACGTTTTGGAAGAGAATGAATAATCATTCGATCCTGATGCTTGGGTAGCAAAAATGGGACTATATTGGTTCTACACGAACCATTTTACGAAAATAAGTATCAGATTGTAAAATGAACGACAAATATCACTTTTTCTGGGCCACCTGAGCCCGGAAAGGTGGTCGGGGGTGGTGGGAATTTGGGCGGAGGTAAACGCATCCAAATGTATTGCTCTATTCACTTTTGAGAAGGAGAGTCAAAAAGCGAGTCCTGTTGGCCCCAATGGACGAACTATATTAAGCCGAGCTTTCCTCATGAGGGGTCAGGGGCTCTTTAATAGAATAGGGTGTGGAACATACATTATGAAGCAAAATAAGATTCTCTTCGATGGTGGAAACTATCTGTCATTAGGTTACAAGCAACAATGTTTTCCTATTATTTTAAATGCACTAGACGTGAAATATTCCCCCCCAAAAACTAACAATAACATGATGAAAACTATCACAATGTTCTAAATACATAAAATTTTTCGCATTGTAAAATTTAAAAATAGCCAAATGTACAAAATATTATTCCTATTTATCTAAGTACCCTAATTAGCTAAAAAAAAAAAAAAGGGTAATTCCAATCATGCGGTGGAAAAGAATAAACTAGGAACTCTATGAGGAAAGAATTAAGATTAGAAGGAAATTAGAATGAGACCGAAACAAAAATGTTCCCCCTGGAACGCCGAGCGGCGACTCGGAATACACGTAGGTATGTAGGCCGATGGCACTACCACGTTACGCTCTTTGTTAACGAATGGCCTCAAAGTGGACTAACAGATTCCAATATTCTTTCTGGATATGATAACTTTCGTTGATCACTGAATAACAAGGTGTTCATCGAACATTATAATACAATCTCTTGCATTTAGTTTAATATTTGCATCTCAGCTGTTCTTTCCGGGTTTATTTCTCATTGCAAGGATTAGTACTTCTTCCTATGTCATGTCCTAGAAGCTCTGCCTAAAAGACAAGTTTTAGTATAATAATAAAATTGTTCTATTATAATTTAATTGTCATAAGTGGAGTAGCGATTTTTTGTATGAAAAAACAATTCTTAATTCTAGGACACCCCTATCATATACATAAGGAAACATTCCTGAGTGAACATGATCCATCACGTGGCAAGGGACTGAGCAAATCAAACTGGGATACATTTGCAGTTGAGTCCTACGAAATTCTCATTATATCAGCTTTTTAACAAGTCATTTGCTGTGTTCATGGCCATGTTGGTGGACTAGATTCATCCAATGAATTTCCCTATAGAACTTTTCACATTGTATCTCGTAAGTCTAGTAGAGCAGTAACAAGAGAATTCATATTTACACAAGTTTCACTAGATCAGATGAAATGGGAATAGTGGCATGGGGAAAATGAACCATTTCTGGTCAGACAAAAAGTGAATTAAAGTAAAAAACATCACAGAAAATCTGCATATTGGAATACACTAGCAGAAAAGAAAATTCCAATCATTAACTTGCCCGTGGAAAGCAAGGGATACAGCATTATTGAGTAATTTATTCTAATCAAGCAGTGTTGCATATGGAAAGTAACCCTCTACATATGGAGAGTACAGATAGAGATGACTACTTCAATGTTTGCCGTGGAGGAGGTAATATATATGGAGCAAGCATTGATGCCTCCAATGCTTCGTTGCGATACTTTGCATGTACCTTCCTGATATATGCAGAAGCTTGCCCATCTATGGTATTGCTCCCCTCTTGAGTTACATAAGAAGAACCATTCCCTTTGTCTGGCTGCATCACGAATGAAATAGGCTTTGGGCTGCTCTGTGGCTTTCGCGACCTTCTGCCTTCAGGAACTTGAGACAGCAATGGTTCCTTGTCAGCCGTGACAGAACCTGTCATAGGCACAGGATTTTTCATAGGAACGGGAGGTCCAGATGTTCCAAGACTTATTTTAGCAATAGAGAGTGAAGACAGTCTGATGATGTTAACTGCAATCTTCATTGACTTCTCACAAAGGGAATTGTTGTTCCTCTCCTTTCTACTCATGGCTACCCTAACGTGTTTCTACTATAATTACCTCCGTTGCACAAACAAGATTGTGGGGTAACCTCTGTACGTGGGTATATAAATAGACTTATGGTTCTTGTTTCTGAAGCAGTGTGTGGAAATTGCAGCCTAATAGCTATTGAAGTTATTCTCAGTTTGTGTGAACTCTTAATTGCATCCATACGAATCCCAAATCTCTAGAGTGAAAGAAGATTCTTTCCTAAATCCATTAGATGATTAAATGAGCCTCTTTCTAGATGCTGCCAAATGAACAGGGAAGACTAGGAAGAATATGTCCTTCCTAATCATCTATGCCTGATGGGAGTTGCTATACAAATGGTGACATCATATGCATGATCTCACCTGGATATTTTTATATAGTTCTCCAGATGGCAAGCAGCACTTTATTTTAGTGTGAATCAGCACACGCTATGCACAAGACCATGATACAAGTTTACCCATCTCTAGCTTCATGCCAATTGATTGAAATTGTGGCCCAAAGACATGAGAGATGATATTGGGTTCCAGATATGATACCAAAGCTAACCCCACAATAATGAGATGTCTAAACAGAAACTTTTAAGTAGCAGCATCAGGTGTGTTACCTGTCTTCAAGTCAAGTGAGGAACAAGATTCCTCACTACATTTTTCTTCCTTGTCGTTCACCCCTGCTTTATGCCACTTTCACACTGAAGATAGAATCCTTCATCCTTTACTCCTCTCTGGAAGACAAGACTGAACAGTAATGTACTGTTAAGTGTTCTGGATTGGATGTTCTGATCTGTTTACAATTTCGCTAAAAATTAAAAACCGTTCGCGTTAGCTATTCTGAAGTCCTGTTGGCAAACTAATGTAAGAATCAGCAAGTACCCACCGTCATTATCAAAAAACCAGTAGTTGTGCTGCTACCTCAAACCTTGCTTATCAAAGACTTGAGGGAACAGTCGAACATAAAAAGGGAAAACATAGACATGCTTGTACTTTACGATTCTCACTCAGTTCACAACATTTTTCCATGATTTTATTTCCAATCCCATTTTCTTCGTGACATGCTCTACTTTTTTGCACTCACACCCTTTACTTTCAACGTGCATCAAAACTTCATTTCCATTTTCTCTATCTTTTCTCAAATTCGCGGTTTCTTTTTGCTCGTTTAATCCATATCGTTTATAATTTCCTAACCTTAATGGAGTTACAAGTGAAGATGCATGGTGCAATAAAAAGGCGAACACCAAAAAATAATTTTGCACCCTGACTAATTTTTGCACCCCTACCAACTCTATTATTCTGATATATTTATCGCATTCTTTTTTATCACATTTTTGTCGAAAATCTATTGATATTCTCGTCGAAAAATCAAAATTTCTCATACCTACTCTATTAATCTGATATACCTGTTATATTTTCTCATACCGAATTTATCAATATCTTTATTAAGAATTAGGGTCGTTTTCTATCTACTCATTTTACATGAAACACTTAATAAAAAAATATATGAAATTAGAATAGAATTAGTTCTAATATTATTTGTTATAAGATTATTATTTATTTTTTTAAATAATTTATCAAAATATATAACTTTTATATTTATATAATTTAAAATATTTTTTTATGATATAATGGGAAAGTTAAATCATATATAATAACTAACTTATTATTATTATTATTATTATTATTATTATTATTATTATTATTATTATTATTATTATTATTATTATTATTATTACGATACATAGTTTAAATTAACCCCACGCACCGTTAGAAGAAAGCAATCAAAAAGTAGAGAGGGTGGGGCCCGACGAAGAATTGGGACCGTGTGTGAATCACCTGTTGTTGTGGGTCCCTAAAGAAAGTTGAATTGGGCGCGGGTTCGATGGGCCAAATACATACATCAGAAAAAACGTTGAAATTCCTTTATGCCTAAACTACTTATCAGCATCCAAAAAATGATTGGGCCGAGAAATGGCGCGGAAGGCCCACAAAGAAGAGAGATGGTCACATTACTTACTTTTCTTGAGGAAGAGAAGATTCGTACATGTGCCCACTTGATGGTTTTTTTTTTTTTTTTTTTTTGCATTTATTCCACCCTTTACTCTTATATTTTGGTCACATCTGCCTTGATACCCTTCATGTAAGCTCCGATTTTGCGCTTCCTTCTTGGCTTGGATTCATTATCTTTGTTTTTCTTGGATTTTTGATCATTTCTCCACCATTTCGAGATTCGCGATGTCTTTTTTTTTTTATTTTTGTTAAACCTCTTCCACCATTTATTTTTCCTTTTTTCGAGGATATTCTCGTATGTTTGGCTCCAAATGTAACTTTCCACATGGAACCAGTTTTTTTTTTCTGTTATTTATATGAACCAATTAACTTTTTCTACTGAAAATGTATATTAAATGTGATATTTCCAAGAATGCAATATGCATGGCATATTAATAAAAAAAAAATAGAAGGGCCTCATGAAAACATGAAAAAGGTAAGATTTTACTAATCACATTAAAAGAAAAAAAAATAGTTACTAAAAACCAGCTCTTAAAAAGCGAAAGGACAAAAAGCGGATGGAAAAGTCAGAATACCACCGGTAAATAATTTAATCAAATGCACTCTGGAAAAGAATATTTAAAGTACTTTCAAGAGTGTTTGAACGCCACATTACACAGGAAGAATGCAAAACATCCTAGCACAGCACCGAGGGATAGTATTTCTATAAGAACAGCAAAAATTGCCTCACTGTGCCAAAGAATTCAAAGCATCAAATAATACAAGTACGTAACACTAAAATTCCATCCTTGTTCCAAAAACACTTACCCTAGTCAGGGCCAATCTTGTTGCAAACCACCCTATAACCCACCTCTCAATAAATACAGTACTCGCTCCCTTTCCTAACCGATATGGAGGTGCAACGATTCTCCTCAATCAGACCCAGGATTGAAAATACCACGAAGCGGAAGTGAAATGCCTTCTGCTTTACTTTCTCCTATGATACAGTGACCAAATTCAACTCGAGTGGCCTTAAAGATTCCTGAACAATCTCCTGAACTGTATGGTTACGCCGACAAACATCTGAAAGTTCTTCAGTTGGAGCTATCAGGGAATTGATGTCAGCACCCGATGCTCCATCTGACAATGCTTCGAGAAATCTTGCACGCTCCATTTCTGTGACAGCAGTCAATGGAATGAGGGAAACACTTTCCCTAGCCCACTCCAATGCACTTGATCCAAACGCCCGAGTTAGTGCTAGTAAGGCATATGTTACCTGAGGATGAAAAAGAAGTCTCCATTAAATGTTCAAAGTTCGTTGTATCCACAATACATGCATCTTAATGTAATCTTTCTTACTAACAATAGCACATACCGTTTCTAACCGAGAAGTTGGTAGTGCTCCAGTTAAAGAAGCATCTAAAATTCTGGTAACATTGGCACCTCGGGGTATAATAACATTATTCCTGATGGGTAAGTATTGCTCCCCCATGCCAGACTTAGCAAACTCAAAGACATCGGTCAAGAAAGATAACACAGAATTGGATGCCTCTCTGCAAAGAGAAAAAAGGAAAAAAAGATCCCGTCACACAGGAATTCCAGATAATTCAAATATGTTGCCCATCCTCTCATGCCCCATCCAGTATTCTTGACTCACCAACACACCTAACGTGGATGAGGTATAATAAATTTTTTTCCTTCCTGTTCGTCAACATGACTATGTCCCATCATATCCGTATGTTTACAAATTATCCTACCTACACCCAGATGAGGAAACAAAAGAAAAAAATTTATGTTTAGTATTTTCTTAGACTGAGTCAAATAAGTCCCATCTAAAAGATATAGTTGTAGACTTAATTACATTTGTAATAATCTTGGACTGATTACAATCTTATCTCTACTTCCTTTTGTGTGCAAACTAGTTTGTGTTTAAATCAATGTGTCTGTCAAGAAACCATTCCACCTAAAAACTTAAACTGTTTGAGTGAAATCTAAAATATAAATCATATATTATAATCCAACACAACCCCTCACGCGAAAGCCCAACTCACTTGGGTTGGAAGCATGGACAAGTCAGGCTTACTTAAGCCTAAAAAATGAATAAACTAGAAATTTATAGATAATTCACAATTAAATATAAGAGCAGTGAGATTCAAATGATCATGAAGGCTCAGATACTATGTCAACAAACCATTCCACCTAAAAGCTGTCTCTATCAAAATTTCTGCCAATGTCTCTCACTCTATCTATTCTAAAACATCTTTCAAGTGCTGACCTACATCTCTTACCCACAACTTAAACCCAAAAAAAAGAGAGAGAGCCTTCTGACAAGATGTTGTTGCATCAATGCTTGTCCCAGTGCTATAAACTGAAGTGCTTGCAGAGGATAAAATTATTGGTGATTAGGTTAGCATATTTTCAAACCATATATAATCAAGATATTCTTTGACAGTGCAAACATAAGGTAGTGACAATGCATAGCCTAAACCAAGACATTAGCCTATGCAAATATAAATCCCAGCAAATCAGATACCTTTCATTCAAGTAGAACAACATCCTTAATTAGTGAAAAACAACTTTCCAAATTATAATGCAAAAGCAATCAAAATTCATTCAACAAAATAGCGTGCACTTGAGCAAATAAACATGGAGAGCCATACCTGTGCTGTACTGTGATACCAATCATAGAGCAATCAAATAAGGACGGAAATGCAGCAGATGGAATAAACAGTTGAGGACAATAACGAAGGCATCTAGATGCCAATAAAAAGCAATCATCTGCTATGTCTGGAGATGTTACCGGGTATCATAAGCTGCAGCAGCAAAGAAGGAAAGGTGATGCAATGTCTGCTGAAATAGAAACCTTGATTTTGGTGAGAAGACAGGTTGTGTGCTTGAAGAGAAGTTCAATCAAATTTTTTAAGTAGCACGCACAAGATGGATCAGAACCAAATATCTGCACCCAATAACAATAATATCAATTTTCAGCTTGACCCAACCCCCCCTCCCCCAAAAAAAGGGAAAAAAAGTGAAAGATTGCTCAAGGCTAAAGAAGAAATACCTTTATAACTTCGCTAGAAAGATAAAGAAAACATGGCTGATGATGCTGTTGATATAGGCCTTGGATCTCTTCTAGCATTGCTCCAATGGTAATACCCATGAATTTTCCAGAAGTTCTCACCTATCATCATGAGTACTCATATTTATCGCTCCAAAATAACAGGATAGCACTCTGCTGTTGGCAAATTAAATGAGAAATAGAGTCTGACACAAGCTTAAGCATCACAGGATCAACATCTGCTGACTGAATTCAATGGAAACTTATGTGCAGAAGTTACCCAAGGTTGTCAGAAAAAACCTTGGACAGTGATAAACCAAGTGAAGATATATTTCAGATGTCTAGGAAAAACTCATGAAAAACATCATTTGATTGCCCAGCTACCTGTTCCCATTTTCTTATGTTCACCTACTTCTCAGTGTAAAATGTTCAGTAACTCACTGCATATTTGCAAGCTCGGCAAAGAGACTCCATTATCCGCCTGTCCCAAGCACGACTACAAAAGAAAAACATGGGACAGAGCTCAAGGAAAACTCAGGCCTATTCGTGCAGGTAATTTATTTTCTGGGACTAGTCTGAATATGCTCACAGGTCAAAGATTACTTTGACAATTGGCCAAAGCCTTTGAATTGCATCTGCCACAGCTTCAGAATGGCTGACATACCTGAAAATGGTTTAGTTGAAACCTGAAACACCCATAGATTTGATGTACACAAAGGAAAAATAGAGGAAAAAGGATTTTACCCCGGGCCTAAAAATGTATGCAAGCCTATCTATATGTACCGTTAACTCATGAGCAGATCTCTTTTCCAACAATTCTAGACCTTGGTTGATAACTTCCTGGTTGTGCAAATTGTAAACATAATAACATCAACGGCAATAAGTTTTGTGAACAAACAATGACCAACTCTTTTATCTCATTGAGACTCCCGGGGGGAGAGGGGGGAGGAACACGGAGAGAAGAACAAAAGATGGAGTTTTCTGGCCTGATAACCAAAACACAAAAGATGTGCATATATTTAAAATTTCAGTAGAGGCAGGTCGATGTGCAATCGGGAAGGATTCCAATGACTGTAGAGACGATATTCTTAACAATAATAAAAATAATAAAACTAGGTATACCACAATAGCCACAGGGTCTTTTCATTACGTATTTTAACAAAATCATTACCTTACAAACAGCCAACCGATTGTTTGTATCTTTCTAAATGTTGTTCTCTGACCAAATCCACCCCAGACCCTTCTAGCACCCACTGTCTTCCAACTCACTAAACAGTTAAAGATGAAAAGATCATCATACCATTGTCCTGTTTAGCCAGCTCAGGAGGAAGTTCTGTAATGACCATGCTGCAACACAAGGCATACAAGTCAAGTGCTCAGTGCAGAACTAAAATCAAGAGTCATCACCAATCTCCACTTATCAAGCATCAAAATTACCTCAAAGCTTCCACTACATGCAAAGAGTCCTCAGCAGAGACTTTAAAACTACCTTCTCCAATTACTGCTCTGTAACATATGGAGAAGGGGTCATCAAAATATCCCAAAAGCTTTCTCCGGTAATCTACATTCAACAACCAAAGCATGCATTATTCATAGATGAGAAGATCAGACAAGATAGGAAAACATTATCCGGAACAAATGGAATTGAATAATAACAGGGATGAGGCCAGAGGAGCTAATCAAAATGAGTATGAAACAACATATAACAAGCTGAGGTGTGTACTAAAGGCTAAAGTATAAAACACTACTAAAAGTGCATACATATGCAGACATTGAAGGTGCATAAATCATTCCACATCCCTCTAATTTCCAAAGAATCTGGTCTTTAATTATGATGAACCAAAAAAAAGGTGAAGAAATCATGATTAGCAGTTTTGTCAACTAAATTTGGCTTTTGAAAAAGAAACTGAAAAACGCGATTGCTTTGCACACATGATTTTTCTGTTTGTTTTCACACCAACAAAACCAGAATAAATGCACCTCGTAGAACCGGAGAAAAATACTATGAAAGTCTAGTCTCTGTAATATCAGGAGATCGCAACAGTATATCAAATCCAAGAGATATTACTGTATCAAAAAAGAAAACAAAAAAGAAAAGGGACTCATTCCCATAAATTGAAGCGGTATACAGCACAATGCATCCCATTGATGACAAGGCATCTGAACTAAAGCAAATTATCAGTTGAGAACAATTATGGGCAGTGCATGATCTCTGTCCGGCTACAGGCTAGACAACAAGACTCACAACTTCTCTAAAGCAAAGTGCTAGCCTCCTGGTTCCTCTGGTTCCTAGGGAAAACATTTGATTTGGCTCTAAACTAGATAACAGCACTTAACTTTCAGAAAGAAGGCCAACATTTCCTTCGTGACCAACTATTTGATCCAATACACTGAGGTCACCTAGCATATATATTTTCAAACAGAGTTGCGACATAAGCATTATCTGCAAATAAGATTCATCAAGCAAGAACATCTGATGGAGCATATACTAAATAAATATAGAATAAGCAATCATCCAAAATGTCGCAGAATTGTTGGTTAGATAACTTGACAGACAAAAGCCAGTTTTGCTCCTGTAGTCTCGATTATCATATGGGTACAAGTTGATGAGGAATCAGACAATTAGGCAACAGAAAGGATTATGTACCATCACAGACGTGCCTGAATGCCACAGCTGCAGCAGCTGCAGAATCTTCCGATGTACCCCTGCATCGCATCAGAAATTTCATGACTGAGGGCAACAAAGGCAATGCATCTGACGCAGTATTAAGCCATTTCGAATATGCTCCAATTGTTAAGCACACTGAAAATTTTAAATGCACAGTTCAGTTACTCATCCAGAGGCACCTGACTTGGTGAAGCAAAAATGCTGAGGGTTAGGGACCCAGTAAATGGTACTGCTACATGGGCCCATATTGTTTACATCTCTGCTAAATGAAAACAACCATGGGCCCCATGAAAGGAGAAAGAAGGGAGAAAACAGTATAAATACTATATGAGATATATTACCTGTCTGAAGCAGCTGAGGCTGATGAGGAAATTCCCAAAAAAGTGACATTAACTGTTAAAAGCAAACCACCCATTAAAATTTTAATCTTCCAAGGGTTCCAAAACTAAGTGATAAACTGCAACTGAACAACTCTGCTGATAACATGAGCACACAAGGACTGGAATTTGTGCTGTAAGACTACTGGAGTAAATGCTTAGACTAAAGGGCAACATCACCTGAAGTGGATGGTCTCGCAAATGCCCTCTTTTTTCGTCATTGTATTACAAGTTTGATATAGACATGTGATGCACAAGTAAACTAAATCCAGAGATGTCATAACCAAATCGATGAGAAAAGGCAATGGAACAGCACAACTGACAAGTGGAGACATGCATGCCATATTACAACTTACAGGAAAACCTTCAAGTTTGCAGTTGAAGAAACAGTGATGAAGCAGCATTTTTAACAGAGCACCTTCTTCATCTATGTTGCTTGAAACTGAGGGTATGGCCATTTGGGAACGGATCCAGAAAAAGGTAAACATATTTAAACATACTCGTGGTGCTCATGGGTTGTCTTCAACATCCTTACCTAAGTAGAGTCTAAAGTTGAAACTTAGTGCACAAGATTAGGATCTAAAAAACAATTCAAACTTTAGAATAGACATATAAATCAAGTAATTAACTATCCAAATAATCTTTTCCAATGTACCAAAAAAAAAAATCCAAATCCCAAACTATTGTCATATGTTACAATAATTGCAACTTCGTGAAAATAATCGGTCCTCTGTTGGTACTACTGGGCAAACAAAATCGTGCACTGAATCCCAATCAATGCCAAATAGACAGTTTTGATTGCTCACCGATTATAATTTCAACAAGTACCAAATTCCATCAAAACCAAGTCCAATTTTAAGCAAGATATACTTGTACAATTTTTTTTCCATTAAAGCTAGGGCCCACAGAGGATGAAACATGTTTCAATTTCCTTTTCTGTCATTTTCTCATAACTGCTGTTTTGCATAAGTTCCTCCTTTTCCCTACCTCATTATATTTCACTATTATCAGTGTGTTGCCAGTGATATATGGATCCAAGTGACAAGCCAGGAACACAGTTCTGCATGATACTTGTGACATAACGAAACAATGAAGTATAGCATAGGAATGCAAGAAAGATTATACCTTGGGCATTATTTCAGCTTCAACAACTGAGACATAACTTGCTATAGCCCTGAAGCAAAATCAAGCAGCTTCTGCAGGACACCATTCACTATTCCCAGTTCCCCAGCAAGCTTGGGCCTTAATTAATAAGAAACAGTTTGACTTTAATAAAAAGGGACAATCAACAACATAAAGGATCTGGAAACATTCTTTAACTGTGACACAGAAAGGGGGAAAAGAGAAGAGAAGAAAAAAGCTCATTTAGGCACTACATTGTGAAAAAGCAATTTTTCATGCAAATTAAATCACCACATTTGAGACACTTTACAAGAAAGCATCCCAAGTGAGGTAAGCCACACAGATCAGAAACCATAAAATGCCAAGACAGTGTTGCCAAGCATTTCCAGCAGTCACTGTGACTAACAGGATTCAAGAAAATTAAACCAATTCATCAAGTATCAAACCTACTATAGGTTCGGTGTAGATAAAAAATGGATCTATTGAAAATTCACACTCAAATCTTTGGCATTTGAAAAGCTTAATAAAGATACAATACAGATTAACAATAATGTACCCCTGCCAAAATGGTAGCAAGCTATTGTTAAAATGCTACTTACATCTGTTTTACAAACTGAGAGAACTTTTATAGCTTCCAGATATGCAATACACACCTCAGCTATAATTAGTGATGTGAACCGTTTCAAATCAAGAGTCTCTCGACCAATTTTGAAAATGGCATTTTCTTTACTCTTAATCTATACGAAATATGATCCTCTCTTTTTTCATCACAAAACGACAATTAGAATCACCTGCTTATAATTTAACAATTAAAAAATTTCGTTCCCAGTATATAATTATAAATTTTAAATTCTCGTTAAAATATTTACTAAATTAAATATAATTATATATAATTTTAAAAATAATTAATAATTTTGTTAAATATCATAAAATCTGTCCTACTATAAACTTAATATAATAATTTAGCATACTGTAAAATGTAAATTTAACTCAATTATCTCCCACGAAACCTGAGTATTTTTACTTTTTCATTTTACTTGTCAAAAATAGACGACGACTGGACAGTATATTATGCAAACCTTATTGGATATATGTTATTACTCAAAAATTACAAAATATAGTTTGATAGCTTTCTTTGGAATTTTATAGATCAGATTCTTAATTTACATTTAATAATCTATAACTTATCAATTACACTTAATTACCAAGAATATCATAGAATACGAGACATAAGATATAGCTCTGGGCCAAGAATATATATATATATATATATATATATATATATATATATAGATGACTTTAATTACACAAAATGAATGTAAATGTTAAGGCCACAAGCGGCAAATGTGCGGTTGTTTTGCTTTCCCAAGCAGCAACTCCAGAGTGAACAGGGGAAAAAATAATCATAAAAACGCCGAAATTAGCATACCCCATAAACGACAGCGTTTTGTTGTACTTTCTCCGTTGAGGAGGTGCTTGATAAGCCGTTATTTCAGGTAGAGGGTGTGCAAAACCATCCTCAATCCTCCGACAAAATTCTTGTCCTAATAATGGCCAAGTGAAAATGACCACCCAAATTTTGAAACCTGAAACTCAAAACATATTCTCCTCGCTTCTTCCCTTACACAATCGAGAGAGAGAGAGAGAGAGAGATCATGATCTGGGTCCCCATTGCCAAGTTCATGATCTTGAATCTCATAACCCTTTGAGCTTTTTTCTATCGTTCACCAAACACACATATATACATCGTCAGGTTTTGGTTTTTTTTTTGGTTATATTATTGTTTCTGACTGCAAAAGTGAGAATGGCAAAGAGATCGTTTAAATGTTTTGTGGAACAAGAACTGGGAAAATTCCCGCATTTCTTGATTTACGCAGTGCTTGAATGGGTCTTGATATTTGTACTATTCATTGATGGGTTTCTTGCATTCTTTGCCAATGAGTTTGCCAAGTTCTTTGAATTGAAGATCCCTTGTTTGCTCTGTACAAGGATTGACCATGTTCTTGTTCATAGAAAAGCTGACTTCTACTACAATGACTCGATTTGCGAAAGTCACAAGAAGGATGTTTCAGGTCTGGCTTATTGTCACACCCACAAGAAGCTTTCTGATATAAAGAAATTGTGCGAGGCGTGTCTTCTTTCTTTTGCTACCGAGAAAGAATCTGATTGTCATACTTACAAGGCCCTTGTGGGGATATTGCATAAGGACATAGAAATGTTTGTTGATGATGACCAAGAGGTTCATTTGGCATTGCCTACTAGAAGGTTGAATGACACCGTGCAGGTTGAGAAAAGCAGCCTTCACTTTTGTTCGTGTTGTGGGGCGCCATTGAAGGAGAAGTCCCGTTCAAGGGGAAAGAAAGCAGGACTGCTTTCACAAGCACCCGCGCCTTCTCCAAGAGCACCATTTGCAACTTTGAGGAATGAGGAGCCTCGCAATGTGGACTTGCCTCATATAGGATACAGAGAGCTCAAGTTCTCCGATAATGAACCTGAGCCTCGTGAGGATGAGGATGCATCAAACCCAGATCATCTTGCTAAACAATGTGAGTATTGAATATGACTCCTTTTATTTTCCCATCAATTACACTTCAGTGGGGCTCCTTCGAGCTCCTGAATGTAGCGTTTACTTTGCAAATATTTCTTTGTACGGTTCAGATTGTCATCAATACCTACGACAACTTACGCTTTTCAAATATGGCGACATTGGCGGAAAATTTTTTGACATGTTGCACGTAGCAGAAAACAATTTTCTTCTTTTTGAACAATCTCATTGAAGTAGTGGATGGATTTTGTTTGGCAGTAAGGGAAGACGTCAAAGCTGCCGCGGTGCCCCGGTTGACAGAAACTGAGGATGTGAATGAAGAGAGGACACCTAATTTTATCAGAGGAAACAAGTTTTTCGGAATACCTCTAACAGACTCTGCCAATGCCAGTCCTCGATGGGCTCCTAGGTTGCTAAGGAAATTGCCACTGGAAAAGACAGAATTTGCATCTGAGTCAACAGAAGGGAACATATCAAATGAAGCAGATAGTGACTCCATTTTGACCCATTTGAAAAGGCAGGTTCGTCTGGATCGGAAGTCACTGATGGCATTGTACATGGAACTAGATGAGGAAAGAAGTGCCTCCGCTGTTGCAGCAAACGAAGCTATGGCCATGATCACTCGTCTGCAAACAGAAAAGGCGGCAGTACAGATGGAGGCATTGCAGTATCAAAGAATGATGGAAGAGCAGGCAGAGTACGACCAGGAAGCCTTGCAATCAACAAAGGACATGCTTTCCAAGAGAGAGGAAGAAATCAAGGCTTTAGAGGATGAACTTGAGGCTTATAGGATAAAATATGGTGACTTGAGTGAAGATGAGGAATACCAGGAACTGAAATCACATGCTTACTCATCCTATACTGAAGGATCTGATTGTCTCAGTTCAGCATTTAGTTCTGCAGAAAAGCAGAATAATGGAGAAAATGTCACAAGCAGTGAACCGTCTTCAACTTTGCAGGACGGAAATGCAGGGGCCGCATTCAAATCCCAAAGAAGTTTCCAGAGGGATAAATTCCGTAATCTTGGCCACTTAAAAAATCTGGATAAGAAAATTGATGTTTTGTCAAATGAGAAGACTCCTGACTCACAGTCTAGCTCTAACAATGTCAACAACATGGAGGAAGAGACAGGTAACATGCATAATTCTATCCGTAACATTTATAAGATTGGAACAAGTTCCATAAGTCATACTCCATCTCAATACACTATTTTTCCTTGTTTTCCATGACTACAGGACAAGAAAGCAAAACAAAGTTAGTAAGATATTTGTCACATCTTCATGAGCGGGTCAAGGCACTTGAAGCTGGCGGTGGATTCGCAAAGCATGTGGATTTTGCACTCCAGGATGACAGTCAAAGTGGAACACTTTTGACAGAGATAACTGTTAATATTCAGAAGCTTGCTCACCTGATCACAGACGCCTTTTAATGACAATCACGATGCTTTATCCTCATCCTAATCATCTTCTTGGTAATCTTCTCACCAACTCATCAAACTTGACAGAGTTGAGAGGAAAAGAAAGAGCGTGTGTGTGTGTGTGTGTGTGAGAGAGAGAGAGAGAGATGTGCACTGGCTTGCGTTACTTCAAGCATGAATTTTAATTTGCATATGCCGGGAAAGTCCATTCTTCTTGTCACTGATCTTGCATTCTTTTGCCTTCGCAGTTTTTCTTTTTTCTTGTTAGGATGTACATAAGATTGCTGCATGCTGTGAGGTACTGAAATTCTGGCTTTGAAGCTTTGTGGAGCTGTCCAACATCACTACCTTATTTTATTGTGGTAAGATGTTGAATTTTGTAATTTGGTGATTTGTCTGTGAACATGATCATTTGCATGATTTTCTGGACCGAGTATTTACCGAGCTCACAAATCACTCCATGATGTGGTTCATTCACCCCATTCCCCCCAGAGAGAGTATTGGTCTGGTACAGGATCTGCCATCTCACCCAAGGTGGTGAAAATATTTGACCTGTTCTCGGCTTCGTTGGAAGTTGGTTTAGCCATTTGTTTTGGCTCCCATTCTTAAGCAAAGTTGCCTATCACCACAATACCTGAGCAAGAACCTGAAACCTGCAGACTGCAGGAGATTCCTGTGAACTTTGCTGTCCTGCAAGTTCTTAGGCAACCAATTGTATTGCTTTACTTGGTATACTGTTATATTGTAGTCAAAGAGACAATGCACAATGTTATTGGAAAAAAAAAAAAAACTGCGAAGAACATCTATATGTTGACCTCTCGATGCAAACTTGTAGTTATAATCCACACCAATTCATAGTCTTGGTTGCCTTTTTATGGTTTCACATTGCACCACTCACATTTTTGCATCACAGAAATCTTGTAAGCACATGACACGGCTCGACTGCATCTTGAATATTTATCTTTGTTATGGATACAGCAACTGCAACTAATGTAATCCAGTGAACCCTACCGTCAGCTGAGGCAGAGACTACTAGATAGGCAGAGCAGGAAGGCAGGTGCGTTTGAGTTTATATGTAATGTACTTTAGTCTCTCATGCTAATTCTTTCATGTTTATAGGCCTGTTCTTCTGACTGGCATGCCACTGTTTTTCAGGAAGGTGCCATGGGACAATGATGAAGAGGGTAGAGAGGGATGAGGAAGCATCTTCGCAGCTGAGAAGCTGGTGACAAGGGTTACATAGACCCAGCATACTGGATTAGCTTGAAACATATTTGTATCTTTTTGCCAAACTGAATCAAGGAGTTCTCTTTCCAAATTCCGTCTATGGATAAATTTTCTATTAGTATTGTGTCTTCTCTGAATGTGCTTTTAGAATACGGATAATGCGTCTGTAGTTGGTACTATTTTCATTCACTCAGCCTTCTCTGCACCCACGAATGGACCTGTCCTGAGAAAAATGGGGAAATTATTTGGAACGGTTACCAAAAGACGGACGCAATCAGCTGGAAAATTCATTGGCCTCATTAATGGGCCGAAAAAAAGGCAAGCCGTAGCTTACCCTGCAATCACCAATGCGGTATAGGGGAGTGGAAAAGGTCTTAGAGTAATGGATTTGGATGCACGGCCCACCCTTGATTCGGTCAAACAGGATGATGCTATAAAAGGAGGCTAAGGAGTGTTGAATTAAAGTTTAGTGTTAGAACTTTAATACTAAGCGCATAAAGAGAAACAAAAGAACAAAAAAAAGGAAGAAGAAGAAGAATAGTATCTGAATTAGAGACATACTTTATATTGAATAATAGTCCTAATATTTATAAAATTAGGAAGATATGTCATTTTACGAGTCTCGTTATTAACATGGTCTTTTAAGTGCTAATGTTAGATAAGTTTATGGATGATGGGTCTAAGAGATAAAGGAACTTGAGAGCTCAAAGGACCTAATCCAATCTTTATCACAAGCACAATTGGATGGTTCCCTAAATATTGGATTAATAAAAATAAAAAATTGCATTTTTACACCACCTGTAAAGTATGATTCAACTATTCTCGTTAACTAGCTGAAGCCGCCCTAAATTACATATACCTAAAATATATATTTAGTACAACCATATGCTTCGACGGAGGTTAGAATCCTTATTCTCGCATAAAACCAACCATCAGACTAAAACGTCGGGGGGTGTCGTCTAGATGGATGAATAGTGTAAACTCACTGTAGATGAACCTTTGCAAAAGGGGAGAAGAATTTAAAAGGGAAACGTTCGATGTGGAGGTTAACTGGGTATAGACAAGCGGTCAACCCGCGGTTCTCTTTCAAATACATTTACTCAAGCTTCCCGATCAACCGGACCAAAGCCAGGCCCGTCTTCAAATTGCCGCACCCGACCCGTTTACCCTCCCGCCAGCACTCCGCCGAGCACTACTGTCGCCGACGTTTCTTCGCCATGAGCGACGACAGCAGAAACCAAGACCCAACAAAGACGACGCAGCTGGACGAGATATTCAAGCAGAAACGGATCCTCCGATCCAGCGTCCGCAAAGCACTCAGGTCCATGGACCCTGCTCTCCGATCACAAGAAGGTGCCCAACAAAATAAAGCAACCTAAATCACAACCCATTACTCCATTCTTTATAATGTTAATGATTTCCCTCTTTTCTTTTTTCTTTTTTTCTTGTTGTTTTTGTCAGATGATGCAATCCAGAATCTTGTTTTGGAGGCTTCATGGTTCAAATCCAGTCAGAGACTGTGTGCCTATATAAGCTGCAGTGCTCTTCGTGAAGTTGACACCTCAAGATTGCTTTCTGAAATCCTCCAAAACCCATCAAAAGGTACGTCCTCCTTTCTCGTTTAATCCTTGAAAATTGGATGTCCTTCCAGTAAGGGTCGGTCTGTATTTCTCTATTTGTTACTTGAAAAGCTAATAAAAAAAAGCTAGTTCCTTTGATTACTTTGTGCAGTGTTTTCTTGTGTTTTTTATGGTTGTGGGTAGTGAGTTTTTGATATGTCGCTTTTCAACTCCAGATGGCCGTACCCAGATGGCCAAGAAGCTGTATGTACCGCGTGTGGATGACAGGAATAGCAACATGCGAATGCTTAACATTTCATGGATGGATGATCTAATCGCCAACTCGATGGATATCTTAGAACCAGCTCCGGTAGATCGTGATGGGAATCTACGGGAAGATGGTAAGTTCATAGACAGGAATTGTTCATTATTTTAATCAAAAACAAAACTAGAGAAGGACAGGCCTGGACATTGTTGCTAGTATGCGGTTTTTTCTTCCTCTGGTTGGATGCTGTGGTAAATACAAAGGACTGTTATGATGGCTGGTATGCTCAGATGGCATTTATGCTACTAATTCTTGGCATGTAGCCAGTTACCTTCATAAACGCATATCTAATACAAGGACTAACAATAAAAAAAGAAGAACTTGCAGTTTGGCGAGTAATATGATAAGTTGACAACATTCATATCTGGCAGCTAATGTTTAAGGTTACCCTCCATGTTGGCAGCTAGTTCTGCAATTGTGTTTTGTGCCAGCTAATAGGTTTTGTAACTCCCTTTCCCAAATCGAGGAGTTGAACCAGTTGAAAAGAGTGGAAGATTGTTTATAACTGAAATAAAAAAAAAGGGAAAAGAAGCCAAATAGGAATGTTTTGCACCTTCTTGTGTGATATTGATGACATATCTGCATATGCTGATTTTTCCCTCTTCGTGGCATTGCAAGAAGCAGTTATGGCAAAAGTTGCACAGGATTCTCATTTTAGGCTGAGGGTTGGGAAGAGTTTTACTGTCACTTTGAGGTTTCTTAGCTTCTATAAACTTGTGCCATGATTTCCTATTTTCTTTTGCCTAAATATACACCAGATATTTGCATTACCATCTATCTCATACAAAATATGTGTTTTTTTTATAGTTACTATGTATTGTCATTCTAGCATTTCCGTAGAAATTCATATTTGTTAAAATATATTTGTTTAATACATCTTTAAAGCTAATGGATCATAAAACTTTGTCTTGGTGCAGTAATGCAAGCTAATGACCCTGTTGATTTGTTCATCTTGCCTGGTAAATATTTTATTTTCCCCCCTTCCTCCCACAAAGTAAAGTAAACAAGCATAGACAATTAAATAAATGAATGAAATGTTTCAAGTCTTTCTTACCTCAATGTCTATGGGATTTTCAATGTACTGCTGTGGAAAACATTTGTCCTTCATGTTGTCAGGACTTGCATTTGACAGAACTGGAAGACGCTTGGGCCGTGGTGGAGGGTGGGTCTGCTATCTCAGCCATAAGCTTTCTATTCTTTTCCCTAAAAGTAACTATGTAGAGAATTTGCCTTAAAGATGTGCACGTGCATGGGCACAGATGATCAGATGCATTAGCTCTTTGCTGTACCATTTTTATCTTCTTTTGTTTTTTTTCTTTTTCTTTTTTTTTTATCAATTGGCTCTGATACAGTTTGAGCATTCAATTTTTTCTTTGGTTGTATACAATTCTGCATAAAATATCAATAGGTATTATGACACGTTGCTGAGGAAGTACAAATGTCTTGCAAAGGAAAGGAATTGGAGGCAACCACTTCTTGGTATATACTTTCTTTTTGTCTCTCGCAAGTACGATGTAAACTCTGTCCATTGCAATTGGGTCAGGTAATTTTTGGCGTCCCATTGAGACAAAGTTGCACTCGTTCTGCAGTTGCTCTTTCATACTCCCTACAAATAATGGATGATGGAGTCATAGCCGTAACTGTGGATGACATACCAGTGGATGCTCTTGTGTCTCCATCTGGAGTGATTCCTATCAGCCAAGCTGCATTAGAGAGGTTTTTTACAGGATAAACCTCATTATTCTTTGAGTTTTGGTTTTCTTTCTTTTTTCATGATTATGATCATACATACAGAATGCAGATTTGATGTTGGACCTCAAGAGCACACTCAGATGGCTTTTTAATTGTTAGAAATTGCAATTTTGTTGACAATTAACTTGATCAATGTAATACATGAATTTTTCACACATTTCAGACATTAGGCTTATGCTGTCAAAACAGATAAGTGTCTGACTCTGATGTGTCTTTGAGAGGCCATGATTGATTGTTCTAGGAGCTTGCTGTTGGGGCTGTAGGAGTGATTGCCTGAGGTGAAACAGATTTGCCAGATGTGTATTGGTTGAGTGGAAGTAATAAACCTGAAATGCTGAAATCATTTTAATATAAGATCTTTCTTGACACTTACTTGCATTGTTTGTGGAAAGTGCTCTCAATTGTTTTTACACAACATCACAGCACATTGGCAATCTTGGATGTGTTTAGAGCTAATTGGATCTATGTCATCTGCTGAACAAGTCTGTCAGCTTATAAAGTTGGACCAAACAAGCTAGCCATTTGTGTTTGGCTCTTTGGCGCAATCTGAGGGCCGCAGGAGTTAATATTCTTCAGTTAAAAGATGACTTCTATACAGATACGTCTGAAATACTTGGAAAACCTGAGAAGACCTTCAAATGGGCAATTGCTGTATTATTCAGCTTATTTACCTTTGACATCAATGGCTACACCTAATGTCACGAGAGATACTGTAGCAATGTGGAACAGCGAAGAATATATAGACATCAGATTCCATAAACCTGGGGTCTTGTACAAGTCTTATTCAGATACTGGCAAAAAAAGTACCACCGTTACAAAAGAACCGCCGCTTTTTCTAATTTGCCGAGTACTGCTGTTTTAATATTTGGTTAAGTGAGAATTTACATTTATTGAGGACGAGCACAGTTGCATGGAATCCTAACCCAAAACCGGTGTGGGTATCAAGGGAAGCTACTGGTCGGATTTGTGACTGCTGGCAATGTGTTTCACTCCCAAGGTCTAGACGGCAGGGCAGGTGTTTGTTGTTCCTGGGGGTCTTGTTCGCTTCCAGCTGAATGAGGTGGCAAGGGAGGGTCATTCCCTTCACAGCTACTCTCTTTGCTTCACTCTCCTGATTCTCAGCCCCTTCCAAGTAGGGGATGATTTAATGTTTGCTTCTGCTTATTTTGCTTCCCCCAAGTTTCTGTCCGTACAATTCAAATGTCTGGTTATTGTGGCCATTTGATGTTCACTTACAAAGTACAATCATATTGCCGTACCTACAATGGCTACAATCATCCCTTTAATCTACCTTTCTGTTAAATTCCGTTATGTATCCTGTTAGTTACTCAAGGTGTAAGGTTGGCCTTGACAGAATTTGGAATTTCTGAATTGTATCAGACACACAAGTGTGCTACTAAGGAAATATCAAGTAGAAAGAAAGGAATTCCGTTGACCACTTTTTTTTTTTTTTTCCACTTTGTATTGTAACTATTAAGCTCACCCGTCTTCCATAAATACTTACCTATTTTATGTCATTCACGCATTTTCATTTCAACTTCGTAACTCACAGATGGCTCCACCAAGAGGTTTTATTTTGTCAATATAACCAGAATCCAATAGATTGATTTGCACCTATTATTAAAGTTATCCTAAAAGCAGATAGAACATATACTTGGAAATTACAAACCTTTTAGTCCAGTTCTTACTAAAGAATTGACTCTAGCAGATTTCCTGTGAAACTAACGAACATCAGAAGCATCTTCTACCAATGATATAGAATTACAACATCAACATTGGAGATAAATTGAGTAAACAGATTTCTGCGGTGGTAACAGAAGCCAATGTCCAAATGATGGAACCGAAGAACAATTCTAGCCCCTTCATTATGTTGCTCGTTCAAAGCTCCTGCCTACCTGCATATGCAACCACTCAGTTTGTGATCCTTGAGCATATTCTCTTGCTGCTTCTGGGCCAAATATCATTCCACTGACATCGAATGGTTGTGTGCCAACCTACAAAAAGATCATACGGTTGAGAACGTTAAGAATTTTCTTCTGGAGAAGTTCTGCAAATTCTCAGAATAACAGGTTTCTAATCCACATTCCAGTAATACACTACTATCTTCATGCATGGGGCTGCTGGTAAACTTGTTCATCTACCTAGAGGAAAGCAGAATCTAGACATATTGAATCAACCAATGCAGTAAATCTACATTTATGTTCAATAAAGCAATATATCCCAAGGATCTAAATTATGCTGTTAGCTAAATTTGACAAAAATTACTGGCCGAAAGTTCCATTGGCACCACCCATAACATCCTCATTTTCTAAGCACTTAACATAACATGGAATCAGGGAAGACAATTCACCATTTGGGTTACAATAGGAAATAGTTCTGCAACAAAATAAGTTCAATGAAACAATCAGCATACAATAACTTACATCTTTTGGATGGAAACTTGCAATTGAAGGGGGGTGCATGCTCATTCTTGAATTAATTGCTTCTAGCTTCATTGACAAGAACTACAAAAATCAATTTTGAAAAGCATGGATCTCAGCTCAGGTTCAACAGAATAACAAAGAAACTGTTCTCAAAGCCTGGCAATAGATGCGCTAAGACAAGAATCCTACCTCAACCTGTTGCTGCAGTGACTGGATGTAATTAATTATCTCATCGAGGACAAATGCTTTACCAATAACCTGGTTCCAAGAGCAAAACACCAATCTTATGTGTAAGGAGAATATCTACATCTCGTGAAAGCAAATTAGAAATGTATGCAAACTTTAAGGATGTTCACTTGTGCTTGTTATTGACCAGTTTAAATCATAAAAAGTGACCAGTGAACCATAACACAGAAAAGGCGAACAGTTCATCCTATGTACTTCCACAGCTAAATTTTGCAGAGCTTGCTTTAGTGGTAACAAGAGAAAAATAAATCCAGGAAGATAGTCAGCACCTTATTACACCCAGGAACCAAATCTTGTAGTATCTTCATCCTCTCACTTATCTTTTCTCTCCTAGCCTGCCAAACAGGAAAGCGTAGTAAACAAAGGGTTGAATAATGAATTGAGCAATGCTTTGTAGTTGCCCTTCAGGTCAATGGGCAATTAAGAGACAATAAAAGTTACAATTAATAAGTCAATACTCAATATCAACCTGATCCAAGACTATCCGTAGATTGTGCACCATTTCAGGGATTAAGAGATCATTCAAAATAGCAAATCAGAGAGACTAAAGTAAATTACTCTCTCAGCTAGACTGTGGCTGTCTGTTGCTTGACCCCTTCTTGCTCTCACGTGAATATAGTCTTGCTTAGGTGGCTCAGATGGTTTGTTGGTTTGTTCAACTGACTTATTATTGGTTGTAGAAACCAATTCTATTTCAGCTTTTAAATTACCATTTTCATTTCTGGATCCCGATGTCTTCATCCTCTTACCATTGGAGTCATTCTGCAGCAGATACAGGATGAACCAAGTGAGGAATAGTCATGAGCATAAAACACTGTACAGGTAAAACACAAAATCGCTTTCAATTTGAAACTCTTTGGTTTTTAGCTTCTTCCATCTTTATTGTATAAGCTGAAATTGCATGCCCCAAAGTAATAATCAGAACCCTTCATTTCCAATATATGCAGAGAAATTACAAAGAGTATTGATTCAAGAAACTTCATAGATCAAGGATACAAGTCTCAACTAAGAAAAATGACCAAATTCCACGAAAATAAAGCAAAAGACCCAAATTCGGTACCTAAAATTTGCAATTAAGAATGCAAAGTTCCAAACTTTACTGGATCCTTCCATTTCTTGAAGGAAAGACAGCAAGATAAAACAGAGACACCCAAAATTCTCCTTTCCTTTCTTTTGCTTGAGTTTCGCTCAATCCAACTTGAAGTCAAACCAAAAGAAAAAACAGAAAATTCTCAAATATTAAAATTTTCCCATTTTCCCTTACTACTACCACATTCTCAGCAACCAAGCGGTTTCAAAAAAAGAAGAAGAAGAAACGAAGAAATTGAAGAAATAAAAGAAAGTAACCAATTCATTGCCGCCGCTGCTAGTAGTGGAAACCATCTTAGACGACTCATCCTCGGAGCTGAAATCTCTCCTCTTCCTTCCGTGTCCGCCAGCACTCGGCTCCATCACCGTCGATTCCGCCGGGGACCCGTCGCTCTCCCCAAACCCGCCGACACCGCCCAATTTGCCCATTCGGAGGCCCAACCCACCATTGCCACCATCAATGGGTGCCAGAGGCCAAATCTCCGCCAAAGTGTAAGAGGAGGTTGGGTTGGCCACTGCAGAGAAGGCCGCCGCCGCCGCCTCTCTTCTCAATGGAGGATCCATAACAAACTCCGGATTCAAAACTTGGGATCCGAATTCAGAGATTTTTCGAGTCGGGGCTTTACTTTGCAACCCAGCGAGTGAGCTGCAAGGTTCAGTGAGCTTGTGGGGCCTTTATTTAAACAGCGAAGAGAGGAAGAGAGAAAGCAGCAGAACGCACTGACTTCGAGCTGCTAGATAATGATTTTTTTTTTCTTTTTTTTATTTTTGTGCTTTTTTTTTTTCAAATTTTTACTTCATCAGCTTGGCCTTTTCTCCGAGTCTCTTTGCTGTCAAACTGATTGCAATTTTTTTCCATAAAAATTATTAAAAAAAAAAACCCTATAGCAAATCATCGACCCAAATCTTGGACATTTGCCATTTTTACTGATATCTTAATCCAATTTTTTTGATAATACAAAAAAAAAAATATATATATATATATATATATATATTTTTTTTTTTTTTTGAGGACATATCAATCATTGCACTTAATTAAAATATAAAATTATATTTTATTATTTTAAATTTAATTTTTGATTGAAAAAAATATTCATTAAATATTGTTAAATTTAATTAAATTTCGTCTTCTCTAAGTATCTTTGGGGCCAAGCGCTCAGCCGACAAGTCCAGGCAGGCAGGCTCGTTGCAAAATTAGACAACTTCTGAAAGAAAATTCAGTTGGCAGTTTAAAAGCTCAAATTACAATATTGCCCCAAAGTTTTGTCCCAAACTCCCAGCAGCCCCCCGCCCGCGGTTCCGGTTCACTGAAGGAGAGGGGGCGCGTGGTTTTAGATAAAATAAAAGAACAGGAAAGAAAATAAAATTAAGAATATCTCGAATGTTGTCATAAAGAAAAGAAAAAAAAAAACTGGAATTTTAATCTTATTATCCACAGTCATTTGATCTTTTCTTTTCTTTTCTTTTCTTTTCTTTTCTTTTTTGCATTATGCTTGAAATTTTAGATCAAATCATTCCACGGAGGGCAAAAAAAAAAACAGAGAGAGAGAGAGAGAATGCAAACTAATTTATGTTAAATTTAATTTTTATATTTATCTCCAAAATATAGAAAAATTTTTCATATGGAATTTTAAGCGAATAATTTAAAATAAAGACGAGATTCAGTATACGTATGGAAGAATATAATGGAGCGTAGAGAGTTCAATACTCTTAAGGGAATTATACGGAAATTTTACTTCCCATACCCAATATTACGGTTTAATTATATTGCTTGTATTTACCAATCATTTATAAATTAAATTAAGGACTATCATTCTATATCGTAAACGGTAGCCTGTAACTCAAAAAACTGTGAGTTTTTGGGGTAACCAAAAGAGCAGAGCTTTTACCGATGAATTTGCTTTAACGACATTGGAGTCATTTTCAAAACATTGAGTTCAAATAAATTGATTAAAAAAAAAAAAAGTGTCAAGACTTTAGTAATTTCAAAATATGCTAGAAATAATGATATTTGTCTCAACCAAAAATTTTAATTAAGTTTTACAAATATAGATTTTAACTAATGTGAGTAAATTTAATTTAACAGAGTAAAAATACTAAAATAGAAAACTTTTTTCTAATTTAAATATATTAGTCCAATCTCATCAAGAAATTAGATGAAAAAAAATATAGTATTACTCAAAGAATTATTGGATAACCGACGAACTTAAGTAAATCACTTTCGTGGGAAATATCAGCAGCCAGCACTCCGAAAATGGCAATGCCTTATGGGGATAAAATAACAATTACAGATAATGTTAGTCTAAAATTGGGCATGATCATCAAGCATTAGGGGCTTAATTGTGATTATCTCCTTTTCAACTTCAAAGTTGCCCGAGTGCTTTACTTGTCATTCATTGCCCGTAGATAGTTGATGAGAGTTCACGCGTTTGTGCATGTAATTAGAGGATAACACAGTGCTTTGAGTTGAGTTTACTTCGTTTTCATGATAATAACCCCAATCACTCTTAAAAAAAAAACAAAAAAACGGAGATTTTGACTTCAAATTCTCTTCCTCAAGCATTTGTTTTATTATGCAAGCAAGCATTACTAGAAGTGTTTCTTTTTCTTCTTGATAGTAACACACTTAAACCTCTCTTTTAGTACAAGAAAAACTCAATTCTTCGTGACTAAATTTCAAACTTATCCAAACCGTCGGAGATGGAAAACCCAAACATGAAAAAGAAAAAAATCTATAAATATTAAGAATTTGAATCCTTGAGGCACAATATACTGCACGTCTTAAGTTCATCTTTAGTCAATTTAATATTATTACACTATTTTGATGGATTTATCTCATGGCGTGAGAAAAAGTTGCTTCCCATATTTGGGAAAAGTAGAGGGATTCACTGAAGAGCGATTTTTGAACACAAGGGGCTTGATGCTATCCTTAAACACAAAGTTGTTACAGAACCCCACTATCAATTTTTTTTGCTTGGTGCCATCTCTCTCTGTCTCTCTCTCTCTCTCTCTCTCTCTCTCTCTCTCTCTGTGTTGTTGTTAAAATAGAGGTTTAACGTAACCAGGCAATGTCACTAATCACAGCCTAGCAAAAAGAACGTATCTTAGCTGAGGAAGCTCAATTAATCCCTAGAAAGCCTCTTTTTTCCCTGCCCAATTTGGGGCTTCAACCTTCACGTGGCTCTACATCTTTGCCAGTGACAAGTTGGCGACTGTTGTTCTGTTGTTGATGGCTGTTCTTCTTTTGAGTTTCTAATTGGGGTTTTAGACACGTGAAAAATAGTCCTCTTTCCTCTTTCAAAGCATTGCCTAGTTGATGGGACTAGCTCCAGCTCTTTGGTTCATATCCTAACCGGGTATTTACACACGTGAAAAATAGACTTTTTTTTTTTTTAGGGGAGGGGGGAATTATATTTGGGTTACTGTACTTTGCAAAAGTTGTCAACTGCATTCTCATTCTTACAAAAATTCCAATTAAGCGACTGTACTTGTAATCTTAGGATAATTACTTCTAATTGAGAGATCTTTAAAAAAAGTGCCCCATTAGCTTCTAGCCAAAGGATACATTCTTTAAACATGCTAAATATACTTAAACGAACGAACTTTCTGGATGCAATTGTCCTAAATTTGCAAGTGTGTAAGGATTCAATTAGATATATATATTTTTTTAAATTAATATAAAGACAATTGATACTTTTTACTAAATACAGAGACATATATATATATATATATATATATATATATTGTCTAATTGGTAAAAGCTATCTCGAAGATGTGTGCATTACAAAGGAACAGTTTTTTTTTTGTTTTTTTGGTTTCTTTGGTGTTTGATGGAGCTTAGTTGTGAGAAATGAAGTACACCACGTCAGCATCTTGCCCTTCTCATCAAAGTAGCTTACGCTACGCGAGGAAATGAATTTTTGCCCCCGACAATGGATGGCCAAACCGTGTAGCGCATGATAAACTGAAAGTCCTAAAAAAGAAATGACCTAAAAAATGGTTAATAAGGATGGCGACTCTGATCAAATTCTGCAAAAAATTCAATTTAACTTTTGATGGAACGAATTCAGTTTTATCTTTATCTGCAAAAGTAGAAGAGAAATCTCCATTAGGGAGTGATTTCATAAAGCTCGGTTTTCCTTTTCTTTCCTCTTTCCTCCAGTCCTACCCTCGTTTCCCTTGGGGATTAAAAATTCCTTAAATTGAAACACTAGGTTTGTTGTGATATATGCCAATGCAATGCTCGACACTTGTTCTTTTATTGAGGTCATGGTGCAGGTAAACTTAACCAAGTGCCTCTCGGTTAAGTTGTCATTGAATCTAATAGAGATGCATGCCGCGTTCTAGCATTAAGGCTACGTGAAAATCAGCCTATAAACAATTATGATTAAATGGGGTGGCCTGCCAGCGCCCTTCTTGCTTTCACAATGTGACGCTCCTAAATTATCTTATATTATGTTTTACCAAATCAAAGATTCATCCGATGACTCGCCAACCACTTGCACAGACTAACACACTACTACATTTCTCTTCCGTGACGTACCCTTTTGAAGGTTCAAATCGGATTCTGTACAGCCAAGGGGATGATAACTGCAGAAGCCCAGCATGCTCACTGATCAAATTACGAAACATTAAGTAGCTTCCAGAAAGAGCCCACTCCTAGAGCCCAGCCTCTAATTCCATGGACTTGGCTGTCGTGCATCTCTAAAAGCTGAAGTTCCACCAGATCCAGCTGGGGAAGGGGAAGAAGCAATGCAATTCGTTCCTGATACAGATACCGTGGGCAGATTTGCAGAATGGCCTTGATGCCCTGTTGGAGCAAATCGTGATGGACTACCATTCGTCCCCAAATTTGACCGAGATGGGTGCAGAACCTGCAAGCAATCACACCAAAAAATAGCAGTGTCATCCAAAAAGGTTATTGCAAACCTCTAAAATTTCTTATGCATCTGCATCCAAATCATAAATAATATATGATAAGCAACAGTCTGCACATCAGCATGCATAAAATGAAGCAGATAATCGACTTAAAGGAAACCTGACTGTGTCATTGACGCTCTAGTAAAGATATATTGGTTAATCCCGGTCATCCCTAAAATTCACACATAATGTGCAATCATGAAGCTCTTCTCAGATACTAATACACCAATCTCAAATCGTCTCCCTACTCTTGATCAGACCATGCAATCGAGTCCTTTTACCCTCTTCCAAAGTTACAAATAAAATAACTAACTTTTGACTTTATATGAACACATACTACATCCTTGTTGTGAGCAGCCTGAGAATTCCTTCTTGTGCAAGCCATCTTATCATGATCAGTACATTTTCATACGATTTCAAATGAAATGCTTTTAAATAACCAGAAGCATGGCTAATGAAAAGGTTGGCCCAAAAACATAGTTTTGTGATTTTGAGATTCTCAACTAAACAACTAACTTGAACTACCATTCAAACTCCAACCTTAGATTTTAACAACCTAAGACAGATGCCTGGTCTCTTTTGTCTAATGTTTATATTAGGCGAGAATCAGCCTAGATTATTTGACTGGAAAAAAGAAAAGGATATGAACCAAATGGACTGCATGCATATAAGAAACATGGAATAAACTTTAGTGCAGATAAACCACCAGATTGTGCTGAAAGTAGGGAGGCCTTCTATGAGGAGATTCGGATGATGGAGATGGAGATGTACTGCTCATTCGATGTATATGACGAGAATGAATATTGTGATTTGAAACATCTTCAGCCTCTCCCCCTTCCATGTCACCTCCAAGATTTGTCTCCGAGCCTGTCCTAGGAGTAACATTCCTCATCATTGACATGGAATCATTTGTAACATCCACTTGAAGTGGAACAGAAGGCCGGTTTGCCATGCCTTGTGCAGCATTGCGTCTCTTGAGTTCCTCCTCTGCATTCAATATCTGTCACACAAACACCAATATACCAAGCTTCTCAGTTGCTTTCAAAAGCGATGGGAAACTATGAGATCAAAAGCAGTAGAGAGCAAATATTCACATTCCGAACAATAATTACGAAACTCTTGAGCCTTACAAGGGGAGCATAAACACTAGGAAAAAAGAAGAATTCTTACCTGCTTCAGAACTTGCACTAGATTATGCTTTCTTTCATTCAAAACATGTAACTTCTCCTCTATTTGCGTTTTCCTTTTCTCTTTATCATTCAACTCATCAGCCTTTCCAGCGTTCTAAAAAGTTACAAAAAAAAATCATGAATTGGATAACAATTCACCTAACAATATGCAGAGCTCGCAATTTAATACCTCCAGATTCGCGCCAGCCGGCTCAAGCGGCTTCTCAACCCGCGAAATCCGCAAATTCCCGTCGCCATTAACAGCCTCAACAGCTTCATGCTTCTCGGCAGGTAACGAATTGAACACGTCACTTGATTTCACAGGGCAATCGCCACCACCAGCTCCCGACCCTTCCTGATTGTTAACCTCGCCGGAAGCTCCAGCCTTAGAATCCCTTTCTTCTTCAAGCCCAACAAATTTCTTCTCCGGAAACGGTGGAGGCTGACTTGGAGTCCCGTTTTCGTTGGAATCAGGGTTTGAAGAGGTGGTGGCGGCGACGGCGGGAGAATGGAGGCGAGAGAGGGCCTTTGAGCGGCGGTTCAAGAGGGATCTGAAGTCCTTGAGAGATATTTTAGGGGTTGGCATTAGCCATCGACGAGGCACGTCTGGGACCCTGTGGAGGTTCCCTCGGTACAACGAGATCGCCACCATTTTTCCATGCAAAAGTCCTATGTCATGGCGGAGGCTCGCCGAGGTTATGCTCTTCTTGGATTTTCGCACCACGGCTCAACCGATTTATCGTTTTAGTCGTCAACGACTCGTCGTTTTTTAATGCACATGTGAAACCCAACACACTCGACTAATAAATACTTTTTATTTATATATTATTTATTTATTTTTTATTATTTTTAATATATACTCATATACCCATATTCTAAATCTCAATATTTTTTGCCTTTTGATTTCCTTTTCTGTCTTGCTGCACGTTTCCTGATTAGTCCTCTAGAAATGAAAACACCCAATCACTGAATGAGTTGGATCTGCTGAAGATCCCTTATGGGCTTTATTATGGCTACTAAGGTAAGCCCAACGTTCCAACTTCGTTTTACCTAGCAGTGTATAGGTCTTGAATCAGATCACGCGGGCTGATCTGATGAGTGAAATGTAGTGGGCAAAATGCGCCTGTGATTGCAGATTCCCATTATGGCCATACTCAATCCAATAGTCAAATGGGTAGGTAGATCACACAGCCCTCTTTCTTGTCATGGGCAAAGAGATGAGAGTTCCAAATTCAAAGTCTTATGGACTTCATGCATGCTCTCAACATGTGCAGAATGTTGAGCCACAATGGTTTTTTTTAATCTCTTTGCGTGGCAAAAGCCGCACCCGTGTACAGAATGTTAATGACTTGTAACAGCACCATCCTACCGTGAGACTGTCAGATATAACTCTTATTTTCTCATTTCTCATGACAGTCTTTGTGGTCAGGAGTTCTCTATACGACACTTCCCAGAGTAGCCCCACGTTCAATGATGCCAATGGGATTGAAAATACAGTTAGGCCAGCCAGGGGAGAAGAGAGAATTTGTTAAATGCAGGAGAATAATTAACAGTTGTTCCGATAGCGAGAGTGACTTGGGTACCATATCATCTCCTTTCCTCACGACATGTGAAACAAATTATTAAGATGATTCTCCCAAAGGTGCTCTCCACACAAGACTCCCCAAAGCGGTCAAGGCAGTGGCAAGAGCATGTTAGAATTTTCCTTTAACGAAAATTCAATTTCCACAATACAGGATCTTTCTTTAAGCGAATACTAGCAAATGAACTGTAAAGAATCAACGTACCATTGTCCATGTCGATTCCCTGTCGCGGAGATGAAAATCTCTTTACCGATCTATACTTGAGAAGATTTTGCCTTTCCTCCCGGATTGCCTTTCCTCACGGATTCTTCCCTTTCTTTTTCTGTCTCTCTCTATTTCTCTCTCTATTTTCTCCGACTCTTCCCTTTTCCTTTCGTTTTCTCTGATGGCAGAGAGAATCCAGAAAAACTTAATGATAACGTTTGTTTCCTTTTCATAATGGTTATCATTAATTAGGGAATTAATATCCTAATTAAAACATTACATTTTCCTTCCGTAACGTTTATTTATCAATTAAGAAATTATTCCTCTTTTCCGATAACAATTATCCTTCCCGTAATCGTTATCTTTTTTCTGTAACAATTATCTTTAAATAGGGAGAGTGGAGGGATTTTAAACCCAGTGACCCAAATTGCCATTATGTCCAACCGACCATCATATTGGACCTTTTATATTGGGTCATACTTTAAATAACAAGGGTCACTCATGTTAATTAATTTAACAATCTCCCACTTGGCTTTTGTTATGATTTGATGAATCAACAACAAATAAGTGTGCACAATCCTTAAAGATCATCAAACCACAATACTTGATTGAATTAAAATGATTGGATCATGGCGGTCACATGTCCTTTGGCGACATGATTCCTTCCATGTATCACATGATCATTATAATTCATAATAACCTAACTGAGGAATGTTGAAACTTTAATTGTCATTTCCGAACATGCCACTAGTTATCTCACAACTGTAATTGTATACAACCAAATGAAGATAACAGAGCGTGAACAAAACCATGACTTTAATTGAATTCACGAGTGTTACAATAATATGAGCAATACATAATATTGGCTTTCATGAGAATGCGGACCTATCCAAAATGCCCATCCTTTCAACATGTCCAGTAAATGTTTTCGGTGGCAAACCTTTAGTTAATGGGTCCGCTATCATCAATTCAGTACCAATATGCTCAATAGACACTCTACGGTTTTGCACTTCTTCCTTAACAGATAGATATTTCAAATCCATATGTTTCGCACCTTTAGAATACCTATCATTCTTAGAGAAGAAAACAGCTGCGGAAATGTCACAATAAATTCTTAACGGCTTTTCTATACTGTCGACCAAACCAAACCTTAAGATAAAATTCCGCAACCATAATGCATGAACAGTAGCCTCAAAGCATGCTACAAATTCAGCTTCCATAGTGGAAGTAGCAATGACAGACTGCTTCCTACCTTTCCAGGAAACTGCTCCTCCAGCCAGGAGGAACACGTAACCAAATGTAGATTTCCTCGAGTCTACACATCCAGCATAATCTGAATCCGAGTAGCCTACTATTTCAAGATGACTTGATCTTTTATAAGTAAGCATATGATTCTTGGTGCCTTGTAAGTACCTAAGTACTTTCTTTCCAGCTTTCCAATAATCTATTCCAGGATTACTTTGATATCGGCCCAACATTCCAACAGCGAAACTAATGTCTGGCCGAGTGCATGTTTGAGTATACATCAAACTTCCAACCAATGATGCATAGGGAATGGATTCCATTGATTTTCGTTCCAAATCATTCTTTGGACATTGCAATTCACTGAACTTGTCCCCTTTCTGAATTGGAACTATTCCTGTAGAGCAATTTTCCATTCTAAATCTCTCTAATACTTTATTGATATAGCCTTTCTGAGACAATCCCAACAATCCTTGTGATCTATCACGAAATATCTCTATTCCTATCACATAGGATGCCTCATTCATATCTTTCATTTCAAAAGTTTCAGAGAGAAATTTCTTAACATCATGTAACAAACTCATGTCATTAGCAGCCAATAGGATGTCATCGACATATAGGACTAATATAATGAACTTGCTCCCACTGACCTTCATATAGATACACCGATCAACGGTGTTCTCTACAAAACCATATGACGTAATGGTATCATTAAACTTAATATACCATTGTCGGGAAGCTTGTTTCAGTCCATATATCGATTTCTTTAATTTACACACCAAACTTTCCTACCCTGTGGTTATGAAACCTTCAGGTTGGTCCATATACACTTCCTCTTCTAAGTCTCCATTCAGAAAGGCGGTCTTTACATCCATTTGGTGGAGCTCCAGGTCATATTGAGCCACCAAAGCCATAATGATTCTTAAGGAGTCTTTCTTAGATACTGGAGAGAAAGTCTCCTTATAGTCAATGCCATCCTTTTGAGTGTAACCTTTGGCAACAAGTCTGGCTTTGTACCTTTCAATGTTGCCTTTTGAGTTTCGCTTGGTCTTGAAGACCCACTTACAGCCAACTCATTTTGATCCTTCAGGCAACTCTACTAGTTCCCAAACTTGATTTACATCCATCGATTTCATCTCTTCCTTCATGGCATTCAACCACTTTTCAGAATCATTACAATCCATGGCTTGTTTAAATGAGACTGGATCTTTATCAATGCTTAATTCTGATTCATGCTCAAGCAAGTAAACCACATAATCATTCGATACAACTGGCCTTTTCTGTCTTATAGACCTCCGTAATGCCATATCTTGTGGTATCGCTTGTTCATTCGAAATTTGTACATTGTCACTCGATTTATCTCTTATGTGCTCACTTTGCGTGCTTCGTGTATCAATTTGTTGTCCTTGCATGTCACGTAACTATGATGCAACAAAAGGAACAACAACTTGAGTAGAAACACTGGGTGTGGGGATACCAACTTGAGTAGGAGTACTCACTGTGGATTTTTCATTTTGCAATTCTGTAATATCCACTTTTCGTGATTCCCCACTCCCACTGGACTGACCATTTTCAATGAACCGAGCATTACCAGACTCAACTATTCTAGTGCTATGGTTAGGGCAGTAGAACCTGTACCCTTTAGACTTTTCAGGATAGCCAATGAAGTGACCACTAATGGTTCTTGCATCAAGCTTTCCTTCATGTGGATTATATATCCTTACTTCTGCTGAACAACCCCAAACGTGAAGGTGTCTTAAACTGGGTTTCCTACTTGTCCATAACTCGTAGGGAGTCTTAGGGACAGCCTTACTAGGAACCCTGTTCAGCAGATATGCAGCGGTCCTTAATGCATACATCCACAAGGATAAAGGTACAGTACTGTAACTCAACATACTCCTAACCATATCCATAAGTGTGCGATTCCGCCTTTCCGCTACACCATTCCGTTGTGGTGTACCAGGCATTGTGTACTGTGCACATATGCCTCGACTTTCAAGAAATTTTGCAAATGGACCAGGACATTGTCCACTTTCATTGAATTTTCCATAATATTCACCACCCCTGTCTGACTTAATCACTTTTACTTTTCTATCTAACTGCCTTTCCACTTCGTTAATAAACACCTCCAGGGTGTTTACTGACTGGGACTTTTCATGCAGTAGATATAAGTAACAGTACTGTGAGTAGTCATCTATAAATGTGATGAAATATTTCTCACCACCCCATGTGGGAATATCGAAAGGGCCACATATATCGGTGTGTATTAATTCTAAAGGCTCACTACTTCTCATGGCTGGGTTCTTTGATGTGTGTCTTGTTTGTTTTCCTTTTATACAATCAACACACACTTCCCAATCAGCAAAATCCAATTGAGGTAGGATATCACTTTTCACTAACCTCAATATCCTTTCTTTGGATATATGACCCAATCTTTGATGTCATAAGAAAGCAGAACTATCATTATGCATATTACGTTTGTTACCTATACTATGCTCAACAAGAAATAGAGAATCAGCATACATAGTATCAAGATTAAAACGATACAAATCATCAACCAAAGTACCAGATCCATGATAGTACGAATGTTTATACAATGAAAATGCACCGTTTCCAATCTTGAAATTAAATCCTTCTTCATCCAACTTTGCAACAGAAACCAAATTTCTAGCACATTCAGGAACATAGAGACACTTTTCTAAATCCAGGTGACACTTAGTGTCCAAGATCAATCTGTACGTCCCAATTCCCGCTATTCGTGCCTTCATTCTGTTTCCCATGTAAAGGAACTTCTCAGTTCCTGTTATGGGCTAGATTGAAAGGAATCCCTGCATAATATGTGACACATGAATAGTAGCTCCAGAGTCTAACCACCAAGTATTGTTGGGTACTTCAATTACGTTTGATTCAAAACATACTGATATACAGTACATACCTTTCTTTTCGAACCAAGCTTTCCTTTTTTTTTTGGGCAATCCCTCTTGAAGTGACCCATCCTTTTACAGAAGAAGCATTTCTGATCCTTTTGGATCTGACCTCCAGTGACTTTTATAGAGGCCTTGTCCTTCTTCTTACCCTTCCGGTATGGTTTAGACTTACTACTGCTAGCATCATTGCGAACAGTGAGATGAATGGAGTGATCCCTCATCTTCTTTAATCTCCCTTCTTCCTGAACCAGCATGGCCTTAATTTCTTGAAAGTTCCATTTCTCTTTAATAGTGTTATAATTCACTTGGAACTGGCCAAATTCAGGAGGCAGTGAGTTGATGATGAATTGAACCAAAAAGGATTCACTCACATCCATTCTCATCGTTCTTAATTTTGCTGCTAGGTTAGCCATACTAGTCACATGATCATGAATGGGTTGTGACCAATCAAATTTCTTGGTCGTCAGCTCACTCATTAGGGTTCCTACGATGGATTTATCAACTATGTCTGACTGAGAATATTCTTTAATTCTCACCATAAATTCCCTTGCATTTTCGGTCTTAGGCATCGATGGCTTGACATTTTCAGCCATCGTCATTCGCATCAAATTCAGACTCAGCCTATTGGACCGTACCCAAGCCTCATGAAAAGACTTATCGGATTCTGTACTGGTCTCTGTAATGGCTGCAGGCCTTTTATCCGTGATGACCGCTAGGTCTAAGCCCAAAACGCCTAAATGAAACTGAATATGCTCAGACCATTCTGCATAGTTCAGCCCATTGAATTTGATCATTGCATTGCCTAAGGCGAAAACGTTGTTGGAGGCTGCAAACATGATCCAAATTTACACATTAATACTTTGAGCAAACTTTGATGGATTCAGATACATGCATTACAAACTTTGACTATGTATTTAAGTCCACCTTTGGGTGATCCTCAAATACATGACTTTAATCAATAACGATGCTAATTAAATATACCTTAATAGATCAATCAATCATACTAGAGTAAAACATGAATGTTATCTTTGGACATACAATCATGTTTACTCGGTCTATCAATCAATCCCCTTTAGTGTTATTAATTATAGGCAATGATCCATCTTTGGATGATCTCCTAACTTTATAATTAATAACTACAATTGTTCATGTACAACCTTTTATTAGCATAAAAAATGAACAATTGAAATTTACGGTCATTCAAATTTTTCAAACCAGGCTACTTTGGTGACTAACAAGTTTTCAAAATTTAATTTTCCATTCTATGGGAGTTGACACAGGTCAATACACTGGCAGCGCACTTTTCCCGTAGTCGGCTTATGTCTTACGCCGATAACCACCCGCGATACAAATGACAACCACAAGCGACATAGGGTCCAGTGGCCGGCGCACTATTCCGCGCCAACAGTCTCTGACAGTGCAGGATTTCGGGCCGGAGCTCCTTCCACGCCGGCCAACCCTGCCGGCGCCGCCCGGATCCAGGCTCAGCCGGGCCTCTGCCGTGCCCAGCAGGCCGATCGAGTCCCGGCCACATGCGCTCGCCAGTGGCCCCTCGGCCCCGTTCGGGTCGCGCTTCGCCGGTGGCCCCTTCGGCTCCGTTCGAGTTGGGCTTTGGCCGGTGCCCCTTCAGTCTCGTTCGGGTCGGGCTTCGGCCGGTGCCCCTTCGGCCCCGTCGCCTCGCGTTCGTTGGTGGCCCTTTCGGCCCCGGTCGGGTCGCGCTCGCCGGTGGCCCTTTCGGCCTCGGTCGAGTCGCGCTTCGCCGGTGGCCCTTTCGGCCTCGGTCGGGTCGCGTTTCGCCGGTGGACCCTCGGCCCTCAATCGGGTCGCGCTCGCCGGTGGCCCTTTCAGCCTGGGTCGGGTCGCGCTTCGCCGATGGCCCTTTCGGCCTCGGCCGGGTCGCGCTTCGCCGGTGGACCACCAGCCCCTGGCCAGGCCGATCTGACTAGGCCGATCTGGCTTCCCCGGTCTGGCTTCCCCGGCGACGCGCAGAAACGCAGCGCTCACCGGGGTTCCTTTCGCCGTACCCGGATCGATTTGGGTCCCGGCGGCGCCGACCGCTTTCTTTCATGCACCTGTTCCTTCCGGCGCAAAAGGGAAAACGAAAACAATCGCAGTATTCGCAAAATAGGCTCTGATACCAATTGTTAGAATTTTCCTTTAACGAAAATTCAATTTCCACAATACAGGATCTTTTTTTAAGCGAATACTAGCAAATGAATTGTAAGGAATCAACGTACCATTGTCCATGTCGATTCCCTGTGGCGGAGATGAAAATCTCTTTACCGATCTGTACTTGAGAAGATTTTTCCTTTCCTCTCGGATTGCCTTTCCTCCCGGATTCTTCCCTCTCTTTTTCTATCTCTCTCTATTTCTCTCTCTATTTTCTCCGACTCTTTCCTTTTCCTTTCGTTTTCTCTGATGGCAGAGAGAATCCAGAAAAATTTAATGATAACGTTTGTTTCCTTTTCATAATGGTTATCATTAATTAGGGAATTAATATCCTAATTAAAACGTTATCTTTTCCTTCCGTAACGTTTATTTATCAATTAGGAAATTATCTCTCTTTTCCGATAACAATTATCCTTCCCGTAATCGTTATTTTTTTCCTATAACAATTATCTTTAAATAGGGAGAGTGGAGGGATTTTAAACCCAGTGACCCAAATTGCCATTATGTCCAACCGACCATCATATTGGACCTTTTATATTGAGTCATACTTTAAATAACAAGGATCACTCATATTAATTAATTTAACAGAGCAATCACCTTTTGCAAGATGCCAACATTTTTAGAAGCAACTATAGAATATAATACCTTCTAGTTGTGAACTAAGAAAGCAATGTCATCATTGTTAAGGTTCTATTATTGCTAATCTTATTGTATTAACTAATGTGCTTGTTCTTTTTACAGACGACGGACAACGCGTCGGACACAGCTAATATCTCGGATTGAAAATTCTTCAGTTTTCGTAGAAGACAGGTATGTCCAAACAACAGCCCTTTGGCGGCTTGACCCATTCCACAGTAATCACCAAGCTCCAACGGGTATTTCTATGATATGAATCTTATTAAAAAGTGGCAAAGAAAACAAGAAAATTAAGAGAGTGTTCAATGGGACATGTTACTAAGAGGATTTAAGAAAGATAAAATTAATTTGTAATGTTTTGCTCGACTAATGATGTTGACGGTAATGGAAGGCCTTCTTATATATTATTTGCTAATTGCTATTATAATCGTATGGTATCGTCCTTAAGCTTATACGCTGCATATCTTGGAGTAATTCCACTAAAGTGGGATTCCAAATGATATATTCGTTGTGTGTCTTCCCTCCCCCATTAACTATTATAGGCAAAAAAAAAAAAAGTGTTTGTAAGACTCGTACTATTTTCATAACTATCATGCGGATGACAACATTTTAGCGGAAAGAGCACTAGGCCCATTTTATTAAGCATCTAATCTTAACTTTGTAAAAGCAATATGTTTGACATCAGCTAATGAGAATCCCGATGTGGTTTTGAACAGTAGAAAGCTAATCGCTCTGAGTGGGCGGTTGTGTCACGTCGCCTATTTCACATAATTCACACGCGATCCAAAAGTTACAGGAAAAAGTAGCTTATTGTGCTTCATGCGATGGTCTGCAAACATGGAAAATCCTGCATTGGGATGGACGTTCCTGGAAGATGCATGCGACATGGTAAGTTGCGATAGGCAGATTGCAATTTATACTTCGACAGACTTGTTTAGTCTAATCGTTGCTATTCCCTTCTCAAATCCTGCACTTCATTCTACCACTAGTCATCAATGACAAATAAAAGTGACCGAACAAACAAGAAAAATTACACATAGATGGGACAACTACCGTTACCATTAACAATATTATTTATTATGCACCAACCCAAAAGAACATACACCATACCTCTTTTCTTTACAACGATCCACATTGTTCCCTTTCCCGATGCAATGCATCAGGTTTCTTACGAAGAAAACGCACCTGGGTTCCTGATAATTGAAGGCAGTTCCGTAGGGGTGTATTGACTTCGCTGCAAAACAATTGGCCAATTACAAGGGCTGCCGCTAGGGAAGTTCCAGGGTGAAAATTTCCAATTCAAATCAATGTCACCGCCGTTCCGGGGTTATCAACATCAAAATCGAGACTCGTCCAGCCTGATTTTTTGTTGTTGCAGCAGTCCTTTATAACTTTTTTCGTGCCTACGAACCCAATTAGGAAAAGCGTGACTGGTTGACCGGTTTATTGCTTTCGTTCCATTGAGTTTTGGAACTTAACCGGACCGGATCTTGGTTCGGTGCTCAATTTCTCCAGTTCGACCATCCGGTTCTAAGAAACACTAGTTTAATGACAAAATTGGTAAGAACAAGTTTTTTTTTATTAAGTATTATTATGTAACAATATTTATTGAGAACACAAATAAATACTAAAAAATATAATAAAACAATTTTTTATGCACAACCTTTTTTACTTATGATGATGAAAAAAAAACATATTAATTCACTTTTTTTTTCGTGTATCTCAATAAGTCTTGTTAATTAACTCTTTGTTTTGTTTCTTTTGAACAATATGCAGAAACAAGGCCTTTGAATGTTCCCTTTTTCGGTTATTGCATGCACCTTGGACGTTGATCGTCAAACCCGAAGACTCAGTCTGAAAAGTCCTCGGTACGTGAAGAACAGTAAGGTGAAGTCATTTTTCGGTGATATTTAAAAGAACAAGATCATTTTTTTTAAAATCTTTTTTCTTCTGAATTTTAGCACAACATACTTAATTAAGTTTTATTGAAGGGCAGATGTTGAGTAATGTTTAGGAGTTTCACTGTTATGTTTACAATGACGCATGCAAGAACAGTACTCCCTAAATCTAAGCCAAAACCAACGCTCCGTGAAACTTTTTTTTTTTTATTTAAATAGTTTATTAATAAAAGGAAAATCACATTATTTCGTGAAAAAATTTTAGTAAAATATAGATATTGTTAACATTTAGCAAATATCAATTGAATTGAGCGACCCAAGTGTCCTCTGTTTCTTTCTCTTTCTTTCATTTCCTTTCGGCTTGCTCGGAAAGGAAAACATTTAATTAATTAATTAATTAAAGAAATTATAGGACAATATAATAAAAAGACAAAACAATTGTCGAAGAGCACAGGGTCTCAAAGAACCGCATCTCTGTTATGTTGCTGCCTGAGATGGACACGTAATACGACACGTAAGCACAGCAGCGCGGACAAAAGAAAAACCTAATTAAGTAAGCTGACGAATCGAAATAAATATAATTACTTTGTATATAAATAAATAATATTTTATATTTTGTATAAAATATGAATATAATATAAAATAATATATATATTTTTAAAATTTATTATTTTTAAGTTTATTTATTTTTCTTAAAAAAATTAATAATTATTTTTATTGTCAATAAGTCAATTACTAATAAAATAATAATTTTTCCGTGGGAGCATGGAAGTCCCTCTTGCCTTCGCCCATGCATGTTTCTCCACTTTCCTTCAATTTTGTTTTTTTTTTTTTCCTTTCAAACAAAGTTTAATTTCTCTTGAAAACTAACAAAGTTTTATATTTTATTGGGACACAAAAAAAAAAAAGATCTTTTAGCCACACACACACACACACACACATACACACATATATATAGAATAATAAAATTTTCAATAATGATTATAATGAGTTGATGATAGAACAAAGTATACACAAACCGAGACTCATCAAGTCTAATTTCGCAATAAGCCATTTGTGGTTGGATTGATGATTAAAAAGCGATTATAATAAACAATTTTTTTTAATATATATATATATATATATAAAACAGAGATATAGGAGATATAATAAAATTTATATCCAACAAAGATTTATCATCAATTAAAGTAAAAAAATGATGCAAACATGAGTTTGACCGAGGCTTAATGTTCTTACCACTGGCAGTCGACTCCCCTTTTCCGTTCCATTTTTCTGTCCTTTTTAATTTAACTCAAAAAATGAAAAAAAATATAATAATAATAATAAAATGTCGGTTTAATCCGTCCAGTTAATTGTATATTTACATTAACTCAAATACATAATCATAAATAAGCATTCCATTCTCCAAGAAAGAGAAAATGAATGTTGGAGAAGAAAGAGAAATTAATGCTCCATCTTCCAGCTTCCAACTTGGATGAGCATTAAAATTCCTCCAGTTTCTTTCTCTTTCCCGGAAAGTTTAAAAAGTGCAAGAAAATTATTAACTGACCGACACTCGATACGATACGCGTTTCCTTCGGCTTTTTCCTCACAAGCTTTTCGCCGAAGGCCCAATTGGAACACTTCAATCATTTGGGGAGGTTAGTGTCATTGTGGGGTTCGAATTCTGTTGAGATTTTCGGGATGAGGAGAGGGAAATCGGATACGAAACTGGACAGATTCGACAAGTTGGTGTCTTTAGGCAGGCAAAGATCGATTCAAATCTTGATTGGTGCTGGGTTGCTGTATATGCTTCTTGTTACTCTGGAAATCCCTCTTGTTTTCAGCACTGGTTTCGGTGCCGTCTCTCAGGAAACCATCACCCGCCTTTCTATACTTCAAAGCGAAGAGGATTCGCAAGACCGAGACGCCCCATCTCGGCCCCTTCTTTGGGTGTCCGAGAAATCGGCCGAGCCCTCTTACTCCCAACCCGATTCCTCGCGAACCGCCACTAATTTTGTGTCCACTTTGGGGTTCGACCCGAAAACTCTTGATCCCAATATGAAGGACGGATCCGTGGGGCTCCATAAGACTGCCAAGATCGCTTGGGAAGTTGGGAGGAAGCTGTGGACAGAGATTGAATCGGGTCGGGTCCAGCCCGTGGACGTTAAAAAGCCGGAGAACGGATCGTCCGACGGGTGCCCGCACTCAGTTTCGGTATCTGGGTCGGAGTTTTTGCAGCAAGGAAAGGTGCTGGAGTTGCCGTGTGGGCTGACGTTGGGCTCGCACATAACGGTGGTCGGGAAGCCGAGAGGGGCCCACGCCGAGAACGAGCCGAAGATATCGTTGGTGAAAGAAGGAGAACCGGTGATGGTGTGCCAGTTTATGATGGAGCTACAGGGTTTGAAGACCGTGGACGGTGAGGAACCGCCGAGGATATTGCATTTCAATCCAAGATTGAAAGGGGATTGGAGTGGACGGCCAGTGATTGAGCAGAACACTTGTTATAGGATGCAGTGGGGGACTGCTATGCGGTGTGACGGGTGGAAGTCTAAGGCAGATGAGGAGACTGGTGAGTTCTTAGCATTTGATGGGCATTAGGCTGTATTCTATATATAGAGAGTGTTTATTTGTTTGGTCACAAGTTTTTTCTTAGCTGATAATAGAGGAAGCGTAAGTTATAAGTAATGGGATGTGAACCCGATATTTCTAACCTTTTTAAGTTGGAGTTGGGTAGCATATGTGATATTCAGTTTCATAAATTGATGTTCCTATGACATCTGTTGTTGTTGTTGTGAAGTCACTTGGCCTGGACCTATATTGGACATTTTTTGTTTTGTTTTTTCTTTCTTTCTTTTTGGTCTGGGTTACAAAGTTGGAACATGAAGCTTTGTTCCTACAACTGAAGTTTGAAGTGACGATTTTTTATCGCTGTATGAAATAGGCTTCTTGTACATAATAGAGGGCATGTTGTGGTTCAATGTAGTATTATTGGCTTCCTAATTTTATAAACTTGTGAACAAAGTTTATTCTTTCAATTTACAATGTTTGAAAGGTAAGTGATTCTACTCTAGTGGGGTCGTGTTAAATTGAATGCTGAACATCAGACTTGGCACCTCTAAGTTACAACATTGGACTAATAGGTAACAGATCTCTAGATTTTATAAAAAGCTCTTTTTGGTCACCTTGTTTTACAATTGGTTAAGAAGAAATCAACTGGGAGTAAAACCATGTTCTTGCAACTGGCTACCAAAAGCATTTAAATTTAAGGGGAAATGGTTTTTCCTTGTGACCTTATTTGTTATGATTCAATATTAAGAGATAGGAAAACTATTATACTCTTGAACTTTGGATGCTGAGGACTGTAAGTTGTAGTGGTATACTTGTCTAGATTTAGTGTACCAAGAGTGTTTAGGGTTAGAGTGGTACATGACAAGGTTTGGGCTCATCTCTTCTCTCTTTTTTCCTCAGTTTAGTGCGAAAAACTTATCAAAGAATGCATAGGATCTCTTTGTTCATTGTTATTAATGTTATTGGTTTTTTTTTTCTTAACTAGTTCTAAAAGTAGTTGAAATGATTGCCAATGATTTTTTTTTGCCCTTTTTGAATGGGTAATTCTCAATGTTTGCTGCAGTTGATGACCAGGTGAAATGTGAGAAGTGGATACGTGATGATGATGACCATTCGGAGGGGTCAAAGGCAACTTGGTGGTTGAACAGGCTGATTGGCCGGAAAAAGAAGGTGGCGTTTGACTGGCCATTTCCATTTGCCGAGGAAAAGCTATTTGTTCTAACTCTTAGTGCTGGTTTGGAGGGTTACCATGTTAATGTTGACGGGAGGCATGTCACCTCATTTCCTTATCGTACTGTGAGTAAAGTTCTCCAGCATATGGACCTTATGATTGATGTGACTTCTTTTTGATTGAATTTGGTGTCATTGACATGGATTTGCTATTCTGTTTAATTGACTTTGTTATCATTTCCAGGGGTTTAGCCTGGAGGATGCCACTGGGCTCACTTTGAATGGGGACATCGATGTTCACTCTGTATTTGCTGCTTCACTGCCTGCGACACACCCTAGTTCTGCTCCTCAGAGGCATCTAGAGATGTCTAGCCGATGGAAAGCACAACCTCTTCCTGAAGTATCCGTTGAGCTTTTCATTGGGATTCTTTCTGCTGGTAACCATTTTGCTGAGCGGATGGCTGTGAGGAAGTCTTGGATGCAGCATAGCCTTATTAGATCTTCAAATGTAGTAGCTCGTTTCTTCGTCGCACTGGTATGTGGTTCTTGGCGCTGGCACCTTTAATGGTTATTGCTTATAGCATTTTGAGTTGGAGCTGCTGAAATCTGTTGCATTGATGTGTGGACAGCATGGTCGCAAAGAAGTGAATTTGGAGTTGAAGAAAGAAGCAGAATTTTTCGGTGACATCATTATAGTGCCGTATATGGATAATTATGACCTAGTGGTGTTAAAAACTGTTGCCATCTGTGAATATGGGGTGAGTGATTGACTATACCATCTAACATTGTTGAAGAATTCTCATCATCTTCTGGCATTAATCTTGATTGTTGAATTTAATGGCTTTGGCTCACAGGTTCGTAAAGTGCGTGCAAAGTATATTATGAAGGGTGATGATGACACATTTGTAAGAGTGGATGCAGTTATTAATGAAGTGAAAAAAGCTCCAGTGGGTAGAAGCTTGTATATTGGGAACATAAATTACTACCATAAGCCCCTGCGATATGGTAAATGGGCAGTGACATATGAGGTGCGGTTGAAATCTTTAATTTTCATGCTCTATTAAGTGGATGTTACCTGTATGTCTTTGTTGAGACAACAGTTCAGCTTTATGCAAGCCATTGTGTTGGTCATGCATTGCCTAGAAATCTAGTGTTAAGTTCTTACAGGAAATGCTATGCCCCTCTTTCAGTGTAATAGTTTTGGAAGCTCACATTCATGCCAGCTTTCTTGGGATCAAATCCCATGATATAGATCTGTGGGCTTTGGGTTGCATTGCTCTAAAAGAAACCCAACTCCCCCTGCCAGCCACCCCAGAGTTTCCCCTCATTGCACAAGGGGAGATAGGAAAAACAAATAAATTTGGGTATTTTGGGCTGATGTTGGAATTTGTTGCTGAAAGTCAAGAATTGATCTTATCAAGATGCTTCCTTGATGAAGTTTGTGCTTGATAATGAAGGATTGCATTGTGCGAGCACACACATACTCTTCTCTCTCTGGAAATTGCTCCAGAGCTTGTGTTTCTGCCACATGCTGACTAGAGCTAAGAGAACTGCAATTCTTGATTATTAACCGCGAGGTAGATGTGGTTTGTAAAGGGAACTGCTGTTCGATTTCTTTGGTTTTGATTTCTATTTGGTTTGGGTTCTGTTTTGTGTAACTAGCTCATGATGAACTCATTAAATTTATTGCTTGGCTTATTATGTTGACATTTTCTTGCCTTTGCTTCCATCTGGTGATGATGGTTTCAGGAGTGGCCAGAAGAAGATTATCCACCCTATGCAAATGGTCCGGGCTACATTTTGTCTTCTGACATTGCACGCTTCATTGTTTCTAAGTTTGAGAGACATAGATTAAGGGTAAGCAATTTGCTGCTGCCATTGCTAATTTTGGTCTCTTTGCCAAAGTTAGCTAAACACAAACACATTGCTACCAACAAGGAACTTTGAATATATAAAGTAACAACCTTAAAAGGCTAACAGCAGTAGTATTTACTGACGGTGCCCCATAATCATCCGTGGAAAGCACACCCATAACATGAGATTTTTCCTGCCTATCTTTTCAATGGGTTTTGATAAACACCCATCATCACCAAGAAGGAATTAAGCAAACATGTAGCCAAGCTCTCGTAGTTAGTGATTTAGACTAAAATTGAATTGGATGGAATTTTCTGTTCCTTCTCGCTCCCTATTGCAATGTAAACTAATTTGGATTTTGTCCTTTATGCAGCTTTTCAAGATGGAAGATGTAAGTATGGGAATGTGGGTGGAGCAGTTTAATAGCTCAAGACCTGTAGAATATGAACATAGCTTGAAGTTCTGCCAGTTCGGGTGCATTGAAGGTTATTACACAGCACATTACCAGTCCCCAAGGCAGATGATTTGCCTTTGGGAGAAATTGCAAAAATTGGGAAGGCCTCAGTGCTGCAACATGAGATGACAATCATGAAACCTCCAAAGCTTCAGGACTGGAACATGGAATGACAATCAGAAAGTTAGGCAACTCGAGCGCCGGAAGACAGGATGATGATCACGGAGGTTGGCAATTGTCTCAAGGGCTAATGATAGAACAAATGTCGGAGAAAAGTTTTGTAGTCATAGCATTGTATATTTGGCCGGTTATACCGAATGCTCCTTCAAATTCATTCATTCTTTTCCTTTTTACTTTGGGCCCATCCATTTTGCTCTGCCCTCCGCGGTTGCCCTTCTTCCCGGTTTCTCATCTTTATTTATCTCTGCGATTGGACTTTAATTAAGACTAGAAGCATTAGACGTCTCTTTTCTACCTCAAAGCTGCAGCAGTGGATGTTAGATACCAAGTAATGCGTAGCGCTGAGTAAGGAAGTATCTAAAGCTAAACCCTTTGATCTTTTTATTGACAACTCGATTCAATTAATGACCGGTTCATCTAATTAGGTCATCTTACTAAGAATACCAGCTAGTCTCGGCAATGAGTTCAGTTCAACCAATGACTCGGGCCATTTAACTGGATTATTTATCTAACAAAAGAACCCAAAAGGAAAGAGAGAAAAACATAAACATTGAACAGGCAGGCACAGAATCTGGAAAGTGACAAACAACCTTCTTTCTCTCTGCAGCCCTCGAACGCTTGACCTGAGGGTCTTGGCTTAAAGCCAGACCGGGCAGCTAGCTGGTAGTGCTGGTAGTGGCAGACAACAACCCTCTGAAAACACTTGCTAGCCAAAGTCCAAGAACCATAGGACGATGCCACGTAAGTGATGTGATTGGACCATTTGGCTTCTTTTGAACTGACGTGAAAGGGACCAAGTCAAGGTCATTCCCCCGTGGCCACCTAATTTCCTGGGTCTCTTTCTCTCTCTCTCTCTTTTTCTGTATAAATACAAATTGATAGTGAGAAATAGCCTATTAAACAGTATATAAAGTGAGTTACGTACATAATTGAGTGAGCTATGCATTGGCATTATAAGAGTACCAGAAGTGGCGAATCATCTGAAATTTACCGTCGGCGTGCTGCCTCCACCTGACAATTTATGTGCAATTATTTGATTGTTCGTTTTGGTTTAGTATCAAGCGCAAAACTGACTACCATGAACGCATCGAGTCGTTTGGATAATTACTACCATGAATAGGAAAAGATGAAAGAGTCCCACTTTCTCAGGCTAAGAAAAGGGGAAGTACCCAAATCCTATTATTGTAAGAACAGAAAATCTTGAGAGTTTCATGGAGAGATTTTTAATGTGAAACTTACTTCATCGCACGATTATTGACATGCACAATAAAATTATGACGAGTTGGATTTGTATCTCGTAAAATTGCCATCTTTGTTTTTTAAGGGATATAACCATTTTATTTTTTTTGTGTTGGTAGTTATGGATGATGTTTACCCGAGAATTTTCTTATTGTATGTAATATGTTTTACCCATTTATTTATTCCATAGAATAATAGTACTACTTACCGAGAAAGGGACAGCCCCCCGGGGGGGGGGGGAAGACGCGCATGCTTGCCAGAGCCCGTCCAAAATTTCTCCATCTCCATGACATAATTTGCACACCTACTGGTCCACACTGCATTATTATTAGCTTTAGATATGTATCTATTCGTCCATACTATTATTAACTACAGCGATGAATTGAAAGGTTAAAAATGTACAAATAATCATCACGAATTATGACAACAAAATTCGTGAACTCGGCATTTGTTACACCCCAACTTGATGTATTCATGTAAAATTTTTGTCTCAATAATTCGATCGCCAAGCATTTTTTCGTTCCGCGTGCCAAGATCACGATATCACTACCCTCCCTTGCTAAAGTGATGATTAGCCAGGGAATTATTGTGCTTGTTAAGTTTTTCTGACTAATGTCCAAGCAATTTCGCTAGTTAAAATGAAATGAAACATAAAATGACGCCCAAAGGTACCTCCAGTTGCGTGCGAGATGGGTATACCCCAGTGAAAAGAAGATTGAAAATTGCATTTTTTGTTGGCAACCACCAATACTTTTGTCGTCGTGTTCCTACTTTTCAACTCACTTTATATACAAAGGAAATTATCCTACGGATAGCACCGTAATGGACTCCCTGCATTAGCCTATAGATTAACCAGGAACGAGAAAGCAAGAACCGCAATATCATAAAACCCATTTTGCATACAGAAAGAAAAGAAAGGAAAAAGAACTAGAGAGCAAGAATCAAGCAAAACACCAGAAGGCAACGATGGTGCCGGTACCTCAAACCATGGCAGAGATGTGGGCAACAATGGGCTCAACCATTGCCAGTTTCATGTTCTTCTGGGCTATCCTCCGCCAATACTGCCCGCACGAGGTCCGGCGGTATTTTGAGAAATACACACAGAGGATCATGAGCTTCTTCTATCCGTACATCAAGATTTCAATCCAGGAGTACACCGGGGATCGGCTCAGGCAAAGTGAGGTCTATGCTGCTGTTGAGGCATACCTTAGTGTTAACTCATCCAAGTGTGCCAAAAGGCTCAAAGCAGAGATGGGAAAAGATGGCAGCAACCTGGTGTTCAGCATGGACGAGCATGAGAGAGTGGCTGATGAATTCCAGGGTGTTAAAATTTGGTGGTTCTCAGGCAAAGTGGTGGCACCCACGCAGTCTATGTATCCTCAGCCGGATAGGAGATACTACAGGCTTAGCTTTCATAAGAAGCACAGGGAGATCATTACTGAGAAATACTTGCAGCATGTGATGAGGGAAGGTAAGGAAATAAGGGTTAAAAGCAGGCAAAGAAGGCTTTACACCAATAGTTCTGGATATAAGTGGCCAAGCCACAAGCAGACTATGTGGAGCCATGTAGCGTTTGAGCATCCTGCCACGTTCGAGACCATGGCGTTGGAGCCAGAGAAGAAGCAGGAGATCATTGAAGATCTTGTGACCTTTAGTGATAGCAAGGAGTTCTATACCAGAATTGGGAAGGCTTGGAAGAGAGGCTATCTTCTTTATGGGCCGCCGGGTACTGGCAAGTCTACAATGATTGCTGCAATGGCTAACTTGTTGAACTATGACGTTTATGATCTGGAGCTGACAGCTGTGAAGGACAATATAGAGTTAAGGAAGCTTTTGATTGAAACTAGGGGCAAATCCATCATCGTGATTGAGGACATTGACTGTTCCCTTGACCTTACTGGCCAAAGGAAGAAGAAAGCAGAGAAATCTGCAGATGATGAGAAGCCAGAAAAGGAAACTTCTCGCAGAGAACCTAAAGAGGAGACAAACAGCAAAGTGACACTCTCAGGGCTGTTGAATTTCATTGATGGTTTATGGTCTGCTTGTGGAGGCGAAAGGCTCATTGTCTTCACTACTAATTATGTAGAGAAGCTTGATCCTGCCCTCACAAGAAGAGGAAGGATGGACAAGCATATTGAACTATCTCACTGTAGCTTCGAGGCATTTAAAGTACTTGCCTGGAATTACCTAAAGCTAGAAGCGCATGCCATGTTTGAGACAATTGCAGGGTTAATGAAGGAGGCCAAGATCACGCCTGCAGATGTTGCAGAGAACCTCATGCCCAAATCGCCACTGGACAACGCAGAGAAGTGCCTTTCACGCTTGATTCAATCAATTCAGGAAGCAAAAGAAGCAGCACTTGCTGAGGCTGAGATGGAAGTAGCAGCCGCCAAGGCCAAGATGGAAGCAGCGGCAGCAGAAAAAGAGACAGCCAGGGAATAATCATCAAGGAAAGAAGCAGAGAATGGAGCAGCAGTCCATAGGACTGGAGAGTCCAACGTCAGAAAAGATATAGTTCACATGCAATTCCGCTTGTATTAATTTGCAACAAACATTGGATGCAGGGCTATTATGATGTAGAATTTCCCGAAAGATAGGTTACATCCATTCAAAGCTGAAAACATAATATTTGAACACCCAAACAGCACAATCTATTTAATCAAGTAAACTTCATCCCAACTTGAATAAACACGAGAAGTGAAGCCGCGAACATTCCCATCCAGATTGTGGGCGATAAGGTGGTATACATAAACCAAAAAGCAAAGTAATTAGGGGGAAGCGAACCACTACACAGAGAAAACAGCCCGAGCTCATCAATTTTTCGAAAGACTCAACTAACTCAAATTCTAGGGTGGCTCACAATTTGTCGGATCTTGCCAGGTCCCGGATACGTAAAAGCCATATTTTTCCACTACATTATCAGTTAGGTTATTGTACATTAATTGGAAAAGATAGAGAACTCCCAATAAATTCTCATTCACCGATTTCAGGTTTCTATGAATGAAGGTCTAATAAAAAATGACTATCTAATCTACACAACTCTCAGCATCGGGTCGCTCCCACCAGCAAATCCCAGATGAATTGCATCGAGGTAGTTGCACAAGTTACACCATGGAGGAACTGGAACGTTATTGCCCCCACCATCTTATCGCAAAGCGTATAACCTTTTGCTATCTTACATTCAGCTTTCCTGCGATAAAACAAGAAACCTTGTTTTCCAGCAGAGAGGGCAGCTGAAAAATCATCTGTCATCATCTTTTTTCGTTGTGTTTGGGCCATCGTCAAAACCACAACCTGGGGCAAGTTCATTTAGATCAAGGAATCGTCTTTTTCTCGCACCATCACCTTCATCTTGGTCTGGGCTACATGATTTTTGAGGTAGATGATTTTGCTCCTTCTCTGCTGTTTCAGTGAAACCTTCAGCAGGCTGATCAACTTTCATATCTTGTTCATCATCAATGCCATCAGAATCTTGACTTGGGACTGAATAATCTGCGTTCTCACTTGCATCAGAATGTTCATCAGCTGCATTTGATTTCTGGAGTTTCATGGACTCTGTTTCCGATTCTGACAACTCATATTGCCGGTAATTAATCTGATTTCGAGTTGCCCTTTTGCTACGCCTTAGACCTGGTTGGAGTTCATCGACAGATCTTAATTTAGTTTCTCTCCTAGTACGGCCCGGCAATTTCTTAAATTTTTGGGGTTCATCACTCTCCCCACTGACGCTTAAAGAATCCTCCTCCTCTTCTTCTTCCTCTTCCTCATCTTCACCATTTTCTTCATCCCACTGGTACTCCTCATCTCCTTCTGAGCTGCTAGACAGCTTCCTCCTTTGTTTACGTTGCCTCAGGTATTCCTCATCATACACGGCCTCTCCAACTATATCATCATCACTGTCAAAGACTGCTTCGTGATCCGAAACAGCCTCAACATACTCTTTTGCTGAGTACTGTTGTGGCCTCTGTCTTCGCCTGTCACTGCAACCATTGTGCACCTAATGGTTAAGGTCCAATGGTTCAGATCTATGCTCTTTGAGGCAACACACAACACAGGAGCTGACACAGGAAGAAAACTTTATCTTACCTGCTGTCGAAAGGTTCAGGACCATGCTCTTCACCAATGTCATCATAATCAGGTGAATTTGGAGAAGGCATGCTGAAGGTACCATGTTGAGAGGCGTGTGAAGGACTGCTCCATCTACCATTTGTTGAAACTTCAGGCCTTGGAACACCTTCTCTTCGGTGGAGAGGCTCTGGTGAAGGTGGCTTCTGCCTGAAAACAATTAAGGAGTCACAAAAGAAAGATCTCTGCAATTGAATAGCATAAGGGCTGGATAAAGCGCCTCTCAGTAAAAGAAAAGGTATTCAAAAAGCATAAGAATATTGTACTTGGTTACTTTGATAGCTTCATTGATTGACCGGTCATAATCATCTGCAAAATCATTTGGCAAAAGAATCAAATTACATTAGTATTGAGAAAACGAGCAATAATAACAAGCTCCTAACCAGCACCACTGTTTCATAACAAAGCACAACAGTGGGATCAAAGATAGACTTTATTTAATCATACTATATTCTTGTTTCAATGAATAACAGTTATCTATCTCTCACCAAAAGTGTAAGTAACACGTTTTCTGTCACGAAGGGAGCGTCCTGCAGCAAGTCCATCCATGACCAGCAAGTTATCAAGAAGCAGAGCCTGCCTATGCTGCTTTTTCAGCGACCTCTCTTTCCGCTGAGCAAAACCAGAAAAAGTAAACCACAATATGATTTGATTCCATAATAGAACAAAAATTGAAGCGATTTCAATCAGGAAAGGAAAACCATATTCTGTCTCAGTTACTGACACTGAATAAGCAAGAAATTCCAGACAGCAAGCTTGAGTACCTTATGAACCTTCTCAATCTCAGGAAGCATGTCATTCTTTAACTTCTTTCCTAATGAAGCTTCTGTTCTATTTTTACTTGTAAAAAGCTTTTCCTGCAGTGTATGGACAAGCTGAAATGAGGAAGAGCACAAAACAATGAAGGAATGTATATATATGTGCCAACTGGCAGCAAAACCAATGGCTAAATCTGGTACACAGTGCAAAAATGGGCACTTGGGGCTTCTTTATCATGACCAGCTGGTAAAGAACTAGTTCCCCACAATACTACTGTATTCACCAAGAGTTTTACCTAGTCATCTAAACTGTGCATAGTCACTTATCCATAAAAAAGAAGAATAGGTCCATGTTTTTAATCAGTTCTCATTCAATGCTTATATCAGTTCATGCTTACAAGTCCATGCTTATATCCATATGCAAATATGCCGATAACATTGGAATCCTTTTCAATACTAGAATGTTTTTAATCAGTTCTTTAGAAACAGGACAGATTTGTATCCCCCACCTTGTTTTCCACCCAAGGTTAAACAAAAATTGTGACATCACACAATGCAATGGACAATGTTCCCAACAAAAACTTCCAATAGCCTTACCCAGGAACCACCTGCCACTAGAAACCAAGACTTCTGAAGAAGAGAAACTAAGCATGCTTTTTTTAAAACCTTAATTACAGCGCAATTGCTATAGGATTATACATAGTGGTCATTCTTACCATCATATGTAACATTCTTAGTATCTGGGATGTCGTGTACATCTTTTGGTCAGAATTTCCAATTTACATTACCCAAGCAGCAACATGCAACTTTGAATGACAAGATGGATAGCGCAGAGCTGCTTCAAAAATCACCCATGTGCGTTTATGCACACCCAAGCACATTTCCACACACACAAAAACACACTAGCATTTACATACAACTAATTACTTGAAGAGTACGCATTACATAAGTGAACCTAGAATCATGAACGTTGTCTTCATAAAGCAGCACACACATTAATAAGGCAAATAACGTCCCTGGCCTTATTACATAAGATAACAAAAAAGCCTAGATACAAAACTAAAATTGTGTATAACACTGCACACAAAATGACAAAAATACATATCAACAGGCCATTTGACCAACTTACAGAAACATCTTGAAATTCTTCAAAATTTGTTGCCACAGTTTCCCAATGGTATGTTGTACTAGGAAGAATTTGGGAACCCTTTGCTTTTGCTTTCCTAGCCTCAACCTTTCTTATCTCTCGGTATAATCGATAACCATTTATTGGATCATCTTCATACCTGAAACAAATTAAAAAAAAAAGACATAAAAAAAACCCCCCCACAATAAACTTTACACTAAATGGAAACAGAAATCATTGCAAAACCATGCATATATAGGTCCTAAACAACACCTTTTATGGCAATGATTTGAAGGAATAACAATCACAGCATCAAATGCTGTTAAGGAGATCAATATTACCAGTAACTGATACCCTGAGAATCACCTCCAATACGTTCTTTACGAAACCCTGAAAGCTGAATGCCATGCTTAAGGGAGTTATCAATGTAATTCCGAATATCTTCTTGCTGCAAAAGTATACATAGGAAAGTTATTGGAAATATTATTGAAATCACTTGTCAAATTTCAAATCAATTTCAGAATTGTACACAGACATGTTAAGACACAAAGGAAAGCGACATCTCTTAAAGATCTACCTCAACTCGAATGTCACATAGAGCTTTCAAGATCACCACACGGACTCCAGGATCAAGTGTTTTATATATATCAATCTCCACTCTAAGATTAAAGACACAATAGACATTAGATATACACAAAAATTCATTTTTTCCAGTATCCAAAGGTGCAAAGTGACTCACCCATGTGAAGCAACAATAGGAAGTTCCCCATCTGCAACCTGCAATAGCAAAGAATTGTGTTATCAAAGTATGCATAAAAGGAAACTATATAGAGTTAACTGTTGTAAAAAAAGTAGCTTTTACCCAATGCCACCAGCCTCTCAATTTTCTGCACAAAACAGTAACCCAGGTATCCCGTGTAAGAGCCATGCGTGTAATCGGAGGGATTGCCTAAAATAAGATGGACAGAAAAACAATGAATTATAGTAACTGCAATATGACATGGCATTTCTTTTGACAAGACCATGAGTAACAGTTTCATGTTGGGAGTGAATAGACAGTTGATATGTTAGGTAAACTGCTGACAAAAAAAGAAAAAAAGAAAAGTTTTTCAGGAAACATAAAGCATTCCTCATTATCCACCTCCACAAAATTCAATTACCCTATAATATAATTAAACTTGACAACCACAAGCCCCCCCTCAAAAAAAAAAGAGAAAAGAAAAGGGTTGATGTATAACCAACAGAGAATGCACATTGCAAATATTTGCAAAATTTAATCACAGATTTATACTTAGTTTTCTTCCAATATGCTAAATATTCTTTTTCAAACTCTTAAACATGCAACATCAATTCAAAAATAAAATAGCAGGACAGAATTGTTTCTACACGCAAGTCTAACCTTAAGACAGAAACAAAAGAAAGGAGGACAGACCATTTACAAGCGCAAAACAAACTTCAGAATCACAGCTTCATGACAAAGCTACCTTTCGGCTCCTTTACTCCTTTCAAAGACTAAACAACATTAGAAAGCAAAATGCAACCGCTATGCTGCAGCCTACATAAAATTAATGCAAGCTGACAATTTTGCATATGCCCCAAGAAAAATGAATTCCTCCGACAATTCCTTCAGAACAACAATCAGAATAGGAACTCAACAAGCTCACAATGTCTTAAGTTCATTCATCAATAATCTCACATCACTCCAATAATGATAAGTCCTGTTTCTTTTCACTCCAGAAAATAGTCATATTTAATCAAATAAGGTTAAAATGGCTTATCAAAGTCATCAGTTCACAACCAAACTCTGGAAAAAAGCTCAACACTAGTAAGTACATGCAAACAACATTTCCCTCAAAGACTTGCATGCTTCTAACATTATACCATTGGCTAATTCTCCAAATCCAAGTGGCACTAGCCATCAGCTAAAACACTTCTTGAAAAATTTCATAGTGCACTCCCACTCAAAAGAAATGCAGAGAGCTTTTGAGTGAGAAATCATCTAGTCGCAGACCATAAAAGCACAAAATTTCTAACAAAGCACCAACCTTTAGCAAAGGCATATGTATATCCCCTAATGTATCGTTAGGTGCAAGCAAAGCCGTCTCAAACTCCTCGGCCGAGAACTCGACCTTTATGTTCAATAGACACCTAAAAACCTGCAATGTGACGAAAAGCCCCAAAGCAAAAATTTTGAAGCTCTAAAAACCCAAAGAGCAAAGAATTCAAAACAATGAAAGTCCACAGCTTTTTTCAGCCAGCAAAAACCGCTCACATGCAAGAAATTGAGTATTGAAGCTAATTCCCACATGGAACGGAGGTTCCACCTCGGCAACTGCGCTGGCTCAGAAGGCGTCCCCACCAGTGGCGTCACGATCTTGCTACTTCCGCCGCTGCATTGCTCTTTCTCCTGCTGCGGGGACTCATCGCCTCGCTGGCGCTGCTGCTCCCTCTTCGGTTTCTGCTTCCGCTCGATCGCCGCCTGCTGCTGCGCCGCCCGAAGCCTCGCCGCCGCGCGGATTGTGCACGCTCGTGACGGCCGATTGCTTCTGTTCGTTGGTGGAGCGGCCACCGGCGCCGGCGTTCCGCCGTCGTCGTTTTGCGCCGACGCGGAGTCATTTCCGGGATTAGGGCCCTCAGCCTGGGGGAACGGAGGAGAGGAAAGATCCTCGCGGGACATGGGGAGATCGAAAGGGTTTAGGGCAGCTAATGTGGGATCACACGCAGAGGATCAAGGGTTTGCATTGAAGAGGCAGGAAAATTAAATTAAATAAAACTTTTTTATTCTTTTCTCTCTTTCTCTCTTTTTTTTTTTTATTTTTCTCCCTGAAACTCACAAACGGAGAGGCAACAACAAAACAGAAAGATGGAGGACCGTAGGGTCCAAACCATCACTGAATTCACATAGCCCTAATTTCTACATCTACAGGCTTCCTTCTTATTTTTATTTACTTATTTGTTTTCGTTTTGAGTTAGAAAATGGGGGAAGAGAAGGGAGCTGGGGAAGAAAAAAAACATAAGAAAGACAGGAGAGAGAAAGTCAGACAACAGTATGGAAATTTGTGAAGGAATTGGATTTATTACTTTTAACCCCTGGGGTTATTTTTGGGTGTTTAATTTTTCGTCTCAATGCGCTCCATTTTAAGTCACTCTGATGTCTAATGGATGATACGTGATGAAAAGAAATATATATATATATATATATATATATATATATATATATATATATATATATATATATATTGTTGTGATTTTTTGTTTTTTTTTGTTAACAACAAAGAGCTTCTAATTGGGCTTAGATCTTAGTTAAATTTGACCAGATTTGAGTACAGTCCACTTAGCCCAGGCCAAGCACTGACTGGGTCTACTTAAGTGTCAATCCTTTTTATTACTTGCCATAGATCCCTAATTAGAGGTTTTTTTTTATTTATTTTTTATAATCTTAATCAGAACTGGTTGCAATTATTCTGCATTATTATCCTCTCTATAACACATGCAACCCACTTAATTAACAATTATGCGATCTAATTGAAAAATATAATGTATTACGCAAACTGGAAGCCGGGGGAGTACACGAAACTTGGGGAGTAATAATTAAGACACGCGATCAGCCAAAAAAGCAAGATTTGCCCCGAGCTAGAGCAGCCTCATTTCTAGTCATATAGAAAGCAAACTCGATTTGTGTTGCTCGATCATTGAATTGAGTGCGGTGCTAGAATTGGTCCTCCCTCGTTTATTAGAAGTGCTTGCGCAAATTTAGAAATTGCCCAAACCCCACAGCGATGATGGAACCGAGCCAGTTGTGAGATTAAGTGTTTTCGCTAGTGTATCGAGCACGCAAAGGCTGTACACATTGTGCGTCACGTTCAGTTATGTTCATACCTCACTTTTCATCACCTCTTCCGATACTGTCGTCGACCATCCAGTGCTGCCAGTGCCTCCACGTCTTTCGAAAAGGCCGTATATGAGTCGCCAATGCTCTGATGTCCATGTTGCCGACGATAAGCTGACTGACTGCCTCCGGCCTAACAACAGTAGGGGTTGCTATCCCGGTGGCTATTATTGTGGTTGATACTGTTGTGTTCGGTTGCAGGCTTCGATCAATGGAGCAGTATTGGCAAGTTTCCATCCATTCCTACCCCAGAACCAAGACATTACCACCAACCGGGGTGCTTACCAAAGTACTACAAATAGATAAGGCAAAACGATAATGCACCCATAAAATATTTCCTTTACCTCATTTTTATGTTAATTAAAACGTAGTAATATTTTTCGCCCAGGTGAAGGGGAGCATGCATTGGATGAATAATTGGGAAAACAAGGCACACACCATAGATGTAAAGTCCGGAGCGTGCCGTGCGAGTGGCCTCTTGACAACAGTATTAGATGCAGCAGATTTGACATAAGATGGCTTCAGAGGAACAGGAGGCCTATCTGCATCATTCTCTTCCAAGGTTGGAGGAGGACCCGGTGGGGGGGGGAGTAGTGGTCTCATCATCAGAGGCAGCCCAGGGGGAAAACCATATGGCGGTCTTGGTATTAGTGGGACTATCACGCCTGGAGGAGCCAACTGGCCAGTGAGTCCAGGGCCAACGGCGAGCGTACAGAAAAATGTGATGCTTCCTTCTTACGGAGCTCCTTGCGATGAGCGTCTCCGTAGAGTTCATGACTCGGTGTGATCTTACTTAAGCATGCATATTTGGCTAGCGAAAACTTGGGTGAAGCCTTGGAATTTATGTTAGAAGAGCAAAGGGCTTTGGGGTCACGGTGTGTTGAGGGAGGACAGCGTAAACGAGCAAATGTATGTAAATTTAGTTAAGCATGACTGTTACCTTCGATGGTATTAATACAATGGCTAAAATAGTTCCATAAAGGTTTGTCCATCGTATTTTGGGGAGAAGAATGATACTTTTCTATGATACAGAATGACCGATTATGTATTTTTAATTGAAGGGTTTCCTAACAGTAATGAACATCAATTAAAAACACTGCTCTTTTTATGGTATAAATGTAAAAACTCTGGTTTAGAAATTTATGGAAGACGCTAGACACAGGACCCCATCTGCTCCATATTTTAAATTCTTTCCAAGTTCAAGAGGTTCTCTTTTTTTTATTATTATTATTTTTTTTAAATAGAGTTCAAGGTTCCTTTTTTGGCGGAATTTCCAAAGTGATAGGAAAAAGCCAAGATAAATATAAGCATGTAATGATAATGTATCGTGTGTGTGCGACAGTAATTCATAAGAATTAAATTGTAATATGTGAATAGAAACGGCAAACATCAGCACCATCCTAATCTCACATAAAAATTGGCCTCAAAAAAGGTCAGATAGGTAGTTTGACCATAATGACGTGACAATATAATAAACGGCCTGCAGTTTTTAATTTACAATAATATATATATTTAAAATAAAATAAAATAAAATAAAAAAGGGGCGTGGAGCTTGTCGTTTGTCCACCTGCACATTTGTTTATCGGGTTAGCCCGAGCTAATTGTCTGTACAAATGGGTAACCTTCGTAACGGGGACGGAATATACGGAGATTGGCTTTAAATTTTTTAAAGATGTTTATAATTAGGTTATAATTTTTTTTATATTTTTTAAATTTATTTTAAATAAATTATTTTTAAATAAAAATAGTTAAAATGGTTAGAAATGATATATTAACTAAATAAAAATTAGTAACAATTTAATTATTTTTTCTTAAAAAATCGATTTAAAGTAAATTTAAAAAATATGTGAATATGGATAAAATCTTTGTGATCGGCTCTAGAAGAAAAATTTTTTGATTTCGACTATTGGACGCTTAAGGCAGCTACCACAAGCTGGCTAAAATTACATTAAAGTCGAAGGTCCAATATTTTCCATTTTTTTTTAGATTTAAAAATTAAAATTAAAATAATTATATTATTAAATTTTGTCTTCAGCGACAAACGATCTATATTAATTCAAGTTGATGTTGCCAATTTTGTAATTAGTACGGCAGTAGGACACGTGGAGCCGACGAAGGACAAGGCACGCGAAGGCAGGAGGAGAGCACGTGCATGACACGGACATGAACCACACGTGCACGAGTAGCGACTAGGTGGCTTGGGATTATAAATCTAACGTCCTTTTGTTATAATTTTAAATATATTTATAAAATAATATTTATTATATATATTTATAAAAAATTTTACAAAAATTCGCACGTATATGAATAATTTAAATGCAAATCTCGCATCACTGCTGAAAAGATATATTATATTGTAAAAAAAAAAATTATTTATAAAATAGTGCAATGTAACGATTTATATTTATTATTATTATTATTTGCATCTATCTATAATTTGTTTTTATATTATTTTTAATAGGGATATTCTAGTTCATACCGAATCAATTGTTTGCTTGTAATTTGGAAGGTTTAATTAGATTATTTAGCGGCCAGTTCAGTAAGATAAATCATTTTGAAAATCTAATCACAAAAACTACAAGGAATAAACAACTTTATAGAAGTGTGCTTGGGAAATCATGTGATCTATTTGAGTTACAAATCAAGACATCCGAGAGACAAAAACTTTTAATTCTATTTTTAGGAGATAAAAATTTAAGTTGTCATTGTAGTTTGATGGAAAAGAAATTAAAAATAAAAAAAATAAAAAGAAAAACTCTTTACTGTGTAGTTTACACAGCATATTGCCCCTTTAAAGATTAAAAAAAAAATAAAATCAAAATTGAAATTAAAGAGAATAAAAAGTAGTTAGAAAGGTCTTACAGCGTTTTTAAGACATATATAAAACAACTTAAATCTTTACAAAAATAAATTAATTTAACATTCAAATGAGAAGGCAAACGACACTAATAATTACAAAATATCTTTAAGAATATTTTTGAAGATTGTGGTTTGAAATTTAAATTTGAAGAGTCTAAATACCTCTAAAAATTGAATCTTAATAAGGTTGGAATACACGAAGTCCGCTAATTTGTAAATAATTATTTCAGTTAACAGAATCTAAGAATTATTGCTTATTAACAGAATTCACATACTTAAAACTCCTAATATGAAAGAAAATGCCTTTTTTTTTTTTTTAATTTTTTTGAAGCCATCTCATAAAACTAGCATGGTGATTTAATGATAACTAGCTTAATAATAGGGATTGAAAGATTCTTGTTTTTCGCGAAGAAAATTAAGTGATTGGTGCTCTGAATTGTTTTGTCTCCCTCCGAACTTCTGTTCATCGTGTACATAGAATGCAGTGTCTACCGTTAATGTCTGTGTAATATTTTTGATTTTATAATTATTTTCGCTTTGTAAGACTTATTGCCAGATTCCCAGAAAAAAAGGAAGATTGTACGTGTCGGTTTTTTCTGTTTCCTTGAAAAAATTTAAAATAAACGAAGGCGCGCCGTTAGGTACCATCGCGGGGGAATGGCATGGCGTCACCGATGGCCGTTAGGTACGACGTCCCCTTCACGCTTCGTAACAGCAAATATAAAAAAAGAAAAAAAAGGAACCAAAAAATTTTAAATTTAAAAATGTTGCTTTCGAATCGAGAGAGAGAACAAAGGCCCAAACACACGCACACGGAACACATTAATCAGACCGTTAAATCCATGTTCATCTCAATGCAAGACTTCTCTCTTCTTTCCGGCTCTCCCGCCGTTCATTGTGGCTTTTCCGCGATCGCATGGGCGGCGCCGGCGAGTCTCCGAAATGCCTGCCGGACAAGGAGGGAATGCCGCCAGAAACGCCGTGTTCTGTGGAGGCCGCGGAACCTTTCTCCGATGTCCGGCTCCAGGACGCTCCCGTACTCTTGCTCGTATGTTTCCACAAGGCACTGCGCGGGGAGATCGCCGACCTTCTCCGGCTGGCGGTTTTGACCTCGGAGGGTGGATCCTGCGGACGCGAGCTTGTGCTTGAGCTCCACCGAAGACTCGATTTCCTCAAACTTGCGTACAAGTATCATTGCACCGCTGAAGATGAGGTCAGGGAAAATCTTTAAAAAAATTTTTCGTTTTATGGTCTATTTTGATTGCCGAGAAAATGGAAGAAAATTTATGCCTCGAACCATGACGCCAAGTCAACTTCTATTCAGTTCAATTAGTGCAATTTTAACTTTGATTTTCCTTCTGCCAATTCCTTATTTTAAAAAGAGATGAAACTAAAAAGAACGTTTAGGCAAGCCAGATGGAGAATTACGGCTGATTGGGTCCAATGTTGTCACCTGTTTATGAATTTTCTTAGCAACCAAACATGCTATACGACGGATAATATTTGGTAACTTTCGATTCTTGATCTTTTCATGGTTTAGAATTCGTGGTAGAGCAACATATTAATTTTAGCGATTTTTTTTTCTCTGAGTAGAAATACAATTCCAGCTATAGCTTGGAAACCTTCATTATTCAAAACCTTTGGGAGCATCAACTAGTGTAGCCATGTCTCTTTGTGCTTCGTTTGTCAGGGTAGATGATCAAAGAGCTTAAGAATTTTGGGCAATGTGAATTGTGATACTAGTTGGGGCCTAATTGTGATACAATTAACAAATCAATTGTATCTGCAGTCCGTGAAGAATAGACCTGTTATGTTGCAATGATTGATAATTTAGAATATGTAGTTTGTTTCTTGGACTTCATTTTGGCATAGCTATTCCAGTGGAGTATCCTGTATAAAGTGTACTTCTATCTATGTTGTACTTATATGTATGAGCAATCTGCAGCTTGTTCTGCGTTTGAGAACTAATACTAGGATAATTCTTAAAATCAACAATGTTATCTACTTTGTGTTTTCATTCTTTAATTTTTTTCTTGTTGAGATTTATGGTTCATGATTGAAACTGTTTTCTTGTGGCAGGTTATTTTTTCAGCATTAGATGTCCATGTTAAAAATATTGCAGGTACATATTCACTTGAACATAAAAGCATAGATGACCTTTTTGACTCTCTTTTCCATTGCGTAAACATGTTGATGGCGGAAAATCAAAATTGTGGAAAGCTATCACAAGAACTTGTACTTTGCATCAGCACCTTGCAGTCCTCCATTTGCCACCACATGCTGAAAGAAGAGCAGCAGGTAGTCATTTGTTCCTTTGTGCTATTTCACGCTGTATATTATCTGTCAAATACGATATCATGTCATTAGTCTATCCATTCTCCTTCTACATGTGGATTATGAAGCAAATTAAGACAAAAAGGGATTTAAGTTTCATTGCTATATTTTTTTTAAAGCATTAAAATTGAAAATAATGGACCAAAGGGAGGATGACCAAAGTTTGTACCAATTGATGCTGTTCGACCTGTAGTATATTGCAGGGTATTCAGCACATTTTTCCTTCAGATTACCCTCTTATCTTTGTAAAGTAATAGCTTTCTCTATGTTTAAAGTGAAGTATTATTGGATGTGGGGTAAAGGCTCTTGTACTTATTATGTATTCAAGTGGCCTAAGGGGATGCCATGATCCATTTCTGGATCAAACTCGTATGTCCAAATGTGCAAGAGAGATAACAGAAATGCTATAAGTTCAGAGAAACCTGAAGGAGAGGCCAGGCCTGCTGTTACCATGTTGCCAACTTCATTCTGGAACTGGCACCTGATGAATGCTGGCATATGCTGTTTTTGAAGATTGCATAATCTAAATATTCAACTTTTGTAGCTTATGATTATTAAGTGCTTTGCGTAATTTGATGACAAGGAAAAAGGAACTTCATAGCATCTGCAAACAATAGCAAGACTAGGGAAATCCAAAGTAATGGCTACCTAACTATTTTGAGATGTGTTTACATCATTGTTTCATGGAGACCAAATGCCTGTTCTTAATACCAAATACACAGCGATGATTGTGTGCATCTATGCAAGGGGTGCAGGTTTTTCCATTGCTTATGCAGAATTTCTCTCCCAAGGAACAGGCTTTGCTTGTGCAGCAGTTCATTTGCAGTGTTCCTGTAATCCTGCTAGAAGCTCTTTTGCCATGGATGATGTCCTTTATTTGTCCTGAAAAGCAAGATGATGTTACATATTGTATGAGGCATATTATGCCCAATGAAAGCTCACTGCAACAGGTACCCTCAACTACATTTGCAACCTACTTTGAATCAACTCTCTGATTGTAACTACTACAATTTCTTTTTGAAGGTGCTAGTTTCTTGGCTTCACAGGGACTACCAATGCTTTTCTTGGAATCTCAACATGATTGGAAAAGGATCTCATGACGAATCTGCAAGAATGAAAAACAAACCAGAACCTCACTCTAAGCAATCTTTGGGAGAAAATTGGCAATGGAAGAAGCAATATTGTGTCCAAACAGATGTTGGGAACAGTCCAGTTAACTATCTTCATCTCTGGCATGGTGCAATCCAGAAAGAATTGAATGAAATTCTTGAAGAGTCGCATCAAATACGAGGCTCAAGCTGTTTCCCAGACATAGATTCAATAGTTGTAAGGGTGAAGTTTCTTGCTGATGTCATTATCTTCTACAGGTAATTGATGTGGCTGCTGAAGCACTTGTTTTTGACAGACAGTCCAAGTAAATTCTCTTTATATTATTTCCCTGTCTCTGAGTATCTGTCTCTTCTTGTCTCATCATTTTTAAATCATACAGTATATTTCTTATCTCTGATAAGATGTTTCTGGTTTATAGCAATGCATTGAAGACATTCTTTTATCCCATTTTTACTGAACTCGAAAACAACCACGGGTCCACTTTGTCTGCGGAACAGGCCTCCCTGGAAAGCTGTATTGAAAATCTACACCGGTTGCTACACTGTAATGATCAGAATAATGTGCCTTTGTGGAAGTTTGTAGAGAAGCTTTGCCAGGAACTAGGGAATTTTGCGACAGTAACTGGTAAAGAGTTTCGCCTCCAAGAAACAGAGGTACTTTGGCTTTAATACATTTTGTTGCCTGGTAAAAGTTGCAGAAGACTTGAATTTCAATAAGCTGTGATCAGTTAATACAAAATGTCCATCACATTATCATTTGAACATGTTTCACTATTCATTAGGTTTTCCCCTTTATTAGCAAGAACTGCAGCATTCCAACACAGCAGCACATTCTGTACATGAGCCTTCACGTGATGCCAATAGGATTGCTACGATGCACAATTACTTGGTTTGCAGCACATTTATCCAAGAATGATTCCAGGTTGATTCTTCACAGCATAAGCCTGGGAGATCTTTTAGCCAATAAATCTTTGGCATCTCTTTTACTTGAATGGTTTAGGAATGGTTATTCAAACCCTGTTGAAAATTTTGGGACTTATCTGCAGAAAGTATTCAAGGACAGATGTTCTTTCCTGCCAGAACGAATAATGCAATGTGAGGAATCCAGCCCTACAAAAGCAGAGCCTGTCTCTGCCAACAAGGGCAAGCAGTTACTGTCTTGTTCTGGCTCCCACAGAGATTATATCTTTGAGACATCATACTCTAGTGAAATAACTCAGCAAATATTATTCCCTGGGATGATGAAAACTTTGCAACCTATTACTAAATTTCCTGGAGAAGCAAGTTCCATAAATTCCATTGTCAAGGAACCATTACCGATAGACCTCATCTTTTTCTTCCATAAGGCTCTCAAGAAAGATTTGGATTCCCTAGTTCTCATTTCAGAACAATTGGCTGAAAATTTTGAGCTCCTTGTGGAATTCTGCCAGCACTTCTATCTCCTGCAGTCTCGATGTAAATTCCATAGTGAAGTAGAAGATGAAATTGTGTTTCCAGCTCTGGAAGCAAAGGAAAAGTTTCGAAATATTAGCTGCTCCTATGCCATTGACCACAAGTTTGAAGCCAAACACTTTAATGAAATTTCACTCATTTTAAATGAGCTGTCAAAATTGCAGAATTCAGTTTCTAATGTTGGTTCAAACATGCAGGATGAGGAGATGAGGAATCATATTCAGCTGTGTAAGAAACTTCACAAGGAATGCAAAGCAATTCATAAATTGCTTTTTGACCACATTCACTGTGAAGAAATTGAACTTTTGACCATCTTTAAAGAACATTTCTCTGCCCGGGAGCAAGAAAAGGTCATAGGAAACATGCTAGGCAGATCTAGAGCAGAAACTGTACAGGATATGATACCCTGGCTATGCAGATATTTGAAACCAGATGAGCAGAATGCCATGATGTCCTTATGGCGTAAGGTCACAAAGAATACAATGTTTGATGAATGGCTGAGAGAATGGTGGGAATGCCATGATATAGCTCATGTGGCAGAGGAGTTGAATACGTCTTGTACTGTAGATCCTCTTGAGTTTGTCTCAAATTATCTGTCTAAAGAAGTTTTTAATAAAGAAGGTGAGATCCCTGGCAACAAAGGCCTTCCAATTCTTGTTGCTAATACCGAAATGTTAGGAAAGTGCAGTTTGGACAAAAAGGAAAAGGTTTTTAATGAAGATAAAGAAACTTATGAATGTTCTGGATATGGAAAGCTGCTTAGCAAGGATAACTACAACAGAGACCATGAAGTGGCTGAAGTCACATTTACTATAGATGAAACAAAAATTCAACAAACTCAATTAACTTTGGAGTCCAGGCATCATGAGCACCTTCTTACACTGAGTCAAGAGAATCTGGAGGCTGCAGCTAGAAAAGTATCTAGTGACTCATCCCTAGATCCCCGAGAGAAGTCATATTTGATACAAAACCTTCTAATGAGGTTGGTCTCAAGAATCTCTTATTATTGGGAATATGCTGCTATGAGAATCAAAGTCTATTGTTCTTCAAAAAATAGTCTAGTTTATTACCATCATTAAGTGTTGGCCAATTTTCATTCCTTCTAACCATCATGCTTTAGCCCAATGATCACCGTCTCAACTCTTGAAGGGGTGGGGGGGTAGGTGCTTGGGGACACTTAGCTTTCCTTTAAGAATTGAAAATTTCACTTACCAAAATTCTAGCCTTAGCACCTTGATGCACTTGCTTTTGCTACATATTGGATCACTGGAATCATGTCAAAGCTTTCTATCTTGGCCAAATAATTTTGTAACTTTAAAATGTTTACTTATGTGAACATGCACAACAGGATCAATGCATTTTGCAGAGTCTCTCTTTTTGTGATGCTTGTATATCTGCTCTGCACTACTTGTATGACAGTAGCATCCTTGCTGTTCCAGCCGTTGGATTATTCAACGACAAAAGTCTCATACAAAAGTAACCAATTCAAATGATGGGCAAGAAATTCGAGGCCAGCATCCATCTTATAGGGATCCTCTCAAATTAATATTGGGCTGCAAACATTACAAAAGGAACTGTAAGCTTGTCACTGCCTGTTGCAACCAGCTTTATACTTGCATACGTTGCCATGACGAGGACACTGAGCATTCAACAGATAGGTGGAATAACACTGGAGAAACTTCCCATCCACTTCATCTTTTATTTCTTGACTCTCTTTTCTTAACATTTTTTCCTCTTTTTCTTTCTACATCTAATACTTTTCAGGAGAGCTATTACAAAGATGATGTGCATGAAGTGCTTGGCTATTCAGCCCATTGGTCAGACATGCTCAACTGTCTCCTGTAATAATTTATCAATGGCAAGATATTATTGCAGGATCTGCAAATTGTTTGATGATGAAAGGTGAGATTGTAATGGATGGAAAATAACTTTACACCAACTGTTTCTTCATGGTCTTTCCTTGTGTTGCATTTTGCATTTGCAACAGTCTAGATAAGTTTAACACCATGCTTCTTAATTTAAATTTTTTGTTTTTTACCATCAAACATCTGTGTCAGGGAAATCTACCACTGCCCTTACTGTAACCTTTGTCGAGTGGGAAAGGGATTGGGCATCGACTACTTCCATTGCATGAATTGTAATGCCTGCATGTCGCGGTCCCTTTTGGTGCATGTGTGCAGAGAAAAGTGCGCGGAGGACAACTGTCCAATTTGTCGTGAATACATATTCACATCCAACATTCCAGTGAAGGCCCTTCCTTGTGGTCATTTGATGCACTCTACCTGTTTTCGGGTACCTGGCTCTAATATCTTTTATCTTCCTTGAGATTTTACATATGTGTATGTTGGAATGTCATGTAAGAGCATGGGGATCAAGTTATGAGAACTGCAAGTTCAGCCAAGACCTCCAGCTCTAGTTCAGTTGAGTTTACCTCCAAAGTTTCAAAAGTTAGTTGAAGTTTGAAGACACTAAAATTGCAGAGACTGGGGAATCAATGCGGCCATGTTTTCTTGTAATTTGAAATTTCTTATATTAGTGTTTGAATCAGCTAAGTTAGTCTTTGATTAGACTGCAATTTTTGTTTAAGCAAGTGTGGAAAACAAAAAGTAGACATTGAGCCTCGTATCTTTTGTAAGAGAAGCTAGGAGATCAGAAGCTGCTACAAGCTATTTGCATGCCCAAAAAGCCTCATTCTTACTACTTTACTCTCTCCTACATAAGGAACTAAGATTGAATGAAAAATTTATGTTGTTCTCTGCAACTCTATCTCTCTCAGATTTTGCGTTTCAAAATTTTGTCTCCTGACACATTTCAATACCTCAATTTCCTTCACTTTCCTTCAGTTTATACCATTTTACTGGTGGTTTTACTAATGCTTCTAGGACTACACATATACTCACTACACCTGCCCAATCTGTAGCAAGTCACTTGGAGACATGGAGGTCAGTTGCTACATGTTTTCTGCCAATTGCTGTTATGATTGAATTTTTGTTTCCACTGTTCGATATGAAATTGTTGTAGTCATATGTACCTTTATGAGCCAATTGGACGGTTGGGGTAATTAACTTGAACTTTTGTTCACTTCATTTAAGGTGGTTTTGATTTTTTATGATATTGTCATGAGTTAAAACTTGTTTCTAAGCCTGTTGGAGATTATTATAAATTCTAGTTTGATTCAATACCAAGAATTTGCTTGAAGCCTTCAACGGTTAGAATGTCTTCCAGGTGTACTTTAAGATGCTGGATGCATTGTTGGCCGAAGAGAAAACTCCAGTAGAGTATTCCGGCAAAACTCAGGTTGAAGATGCTCTCGACCCTTTTTTTTTTTGTTTTTTATCATCCTGTCAAATGTAAATTCTGTTAATTTGTCCAAGGGTTGCAGGCGATATTATGCAATGATTGTGAGAGGAAAGGAGCTGCTCCTTTTCATTGGCTTTATCACAAATGCTCGTACTGTGGCTCGTACAACACCAGGCTTCTATGAGTTGGTCCAAAGCGAATGTCAGTGACGTCCTCATTTCTCGAAATTCAAGAACGTTAGTAACGTATTTGCTGTAGGGCCAAAAACGTGGAAATCCATAGGTGTAATATTTGCAAACTCTGATATTGCTTTTTAAGTTTATCATTTAAACCCCAACACATTTAATCCCTTGGCTTCCACGGGATTAAGTGCTGATGCTGAAACGTTGCTGGAGGGTTGAAAAGGACCTTGCATTTCCAATCCGAGCCAGAACACATTTCCTCCATAAGCTAAACATTGAAAATTTCTTGTTGCCTATGCACAAGGTCCTGTAACGACAGCCTATTTATCAAAAACTTAACATGACCAGGCACCAGCCTACGCACTCCCTGGAACAGTACAAAGTTGTATAGCATATGCGTAGCGGATGGAAGGACTCCTTCGCACATACGGAAACTACGTGATTTTCCTGCCTTGATGTGTACTTTACTAATAAGCAAAATTTGATCACCGTCCAGGCATCCAAAAGAAACTCCAGCTATATATTAATAATTATGTGAAATTAAGAAAGCATAATTGACACGACAATAAACTGCAGATGTTCAAAATTTTACTAATAGTAAGCGAAGTAAAAGGAAATTAGGATATCAAAATTGTAACATTCTCCTCTCGAAATATCGGTTAGGGGAAAGACAACAGCAGAAGTGAAATAATAAAGTGTTGTTCCCTCCGTCTTCCTGATGAATCGTGCTACGAAAGCTGGATTTTGCAGTGCCTCTGTGCAACGAGTTGATCGATGGATGATCTAGCTTATTGATCATCAATTGACACTGGTAAGACTGAAGCGTGCAGCAGCGCTCTTCAATTCATTCTCAGCAACATGCTCGATGAATTGTGTTGTGTCCTTCAGTGATTCCTCAGAGCTGCAACAAATTAACAGCCAGGTCAGGAATCCCAATATTAATCAATAGGAAATGAAAGCAACATGACCAATAGCTTCTGTCAACTATATAGGCAAATGTTTATAACTAGCTTGAAATATTTCCTTCTAAACAAGTTCAGTCTGTAACTTCAAATATAGAGCAAAGTTGATGAGTCAGAGATATGACCAAACAAATCAGTACCCTCCTAATGGTTTGGACAACAGCTTAAATGACTAAACATAAACAGAGTAATGAAACAAAAATGGTACCTAGAATCATAGGCCTCCTTAGAGAATCAATATATGATTGCCTGTCATCCATAGTGTCAAAAAATGGGTGCATCTCGTCATAGTCTTGAACAACTTCTTGTTGGACAGCTAGTGTCTGCGTTGCAACTGAGTGAGACTGAGTCGCCATTGAAATGGTGTTACTGTTAATAGCAGATGCATGCTGAACCAACGGAGAATTGCCATCATTTTCCTCGGAATCCAAGCAAATGGAGCTGTAACCCACCACATAGCTGTTATTGGAGTAGGATTGCTGTTGTGCAATAGGCAAGGCAGGAACAGCATTGTAACGAGTTGTCTGGGGAGTCGGAGGAGCAAAAAGGGGAAGGGCATTGCTTGGAGGCGCCATTCCTAGTTCTAGCTGTGAAGGCACGTCATCGGTCATACAGGAAATCTGATTCTGCTGCTGCTGATGATGATTCTGCCTGTACATCTCAAGCTGTGAAAGAACTGCATGAAGCTCCTCTTCAGACTGCCAAATCTGGTATCGCAGTTGATGGATAAAGCCTAGGCAACCGTGAACAGGGTACCTGTCACGAATGTTGGCTTGGCAGATGATGGAAGTCATTGCATCTGTCTTTTGAGAAACATCAACGCTCTTGAGTATCTTAACGATATTGCTTACACCAAATAACTTGTGGGCATTTTGGAACATCTTGGGCTGGTCAGGAGGAAAGTAAGGCGCCAAAAGACACTCTGGGGTGCACTTCTTCCTGTGGTACTTGCACGCAGCGCAAGCTTGGCTTGTGCCACCTTTTAGGGTCATGTTTTTAGCATCCGAATCTTGTGAGAACCGGTTTGATTTTCCAAACTGAGAATAAGGACTATATTGAAAGCCAACAAGCACAAATGTGTTGCCGCTGTACTTGTAGTACAAAAACAAATACATAAAGGAGAATGATTTGAAGGAAATATGAGAACGCGAGAGAGAGAGAGAGAGAGAGAGAAAGAGAAGAGTGCTGTTGTTATTGTTCTTGAAAATAAAATGGGTAAAACATTGTTGTGCTGAACAGGTCTGATACGAGCGGATTTGCTGGATATGAAGAGAGACTGAGTAAAAGGGAGGATAGAGGATTTGAGGATTTGAAGAGAGAGAAAGAGAGCGATTTTGGTGGTGGGATGTTGCTTTTTTTTTTTTTTTTTTCCAAGTACTCTGTGACCCTCGAGGACAAATGTTGCAAGTCTAGGGAGTCGGATTTTTTTGGGCCATTTCATGGTCAAACCATCCAGTCTACACATTACCCATATTTTATGTTGCGTAGCTTTTTAAAGAGTTTTGCATGCAGCCCTCTTTCTACTTAACCAAATTTACATTTTATTTTGAGTTAATCGTCTCCCCTGTTCAGCTGTTTGACAATAATTTCATACCGAAAGATTCACAAGTCCCAATGAATTCGAGACTATTCTTCTCTAGTTGTGGTTATAATCAAACTTTTGGTACTGATTGTTTGTTACTAAATTATTGTGCAAGAGTCTTTGTATCTCGTAGTTGTCCGAAAGCCCGAAGGGCTACCAGGCCATCGGCAACCTAATCTTGGTTCTAACCCAAGATGAAGCCTTTTCTATTTTTTATTCTTTATTTTTTTTGCATAAATGGCAACCACATACTTGCAAGGCCCATGAAGAAGAAAGAAAATTTGGGCCATTAGGGCTCAAATAACTGGCCGCACTGACCTCATTTGCGATTTAGAAGCTGCTTATTCCGAGGGGCTCAATACAGCAAACCCCAGAGATAAAGCAAATGGCGAGCGATGGGCTATTAGTCATTGGTCCAAAATAAGATATTACCGCATAAGCAACGTATTTAAAAGATGTTAGTTCTGGGCTGACGCTATCTGATAATAACTGAGTTGGAATTCCGATTCCAACAAACAGACAACCCACCATCAAATTATCGCATGCTTTAGATATTTCTTAATCATTGGTCAACACCCAAGTGTGTTTGTTACAGTTTCCACGGTTAACAGTTTTCCTACTCAAAATGAATAAAAGCCCCGCCCACAATTTCACTAAATATATATATATATATATATATATATATATAGAGTCCGCCATTCAATTTGGATGCAGCATTTTCCCATCAAACGTTGAACAATATAACAGAGAAAGACTAGGAAATAATGGGACAGCAAAGGAAGCTCTTACAACACCCTGAATACAATGAGTAATAAATTGCCAGAAAAAAATCCAATGAACGCAAAAACAGAGGGTTCTTGTGCTGGGAACTCGGAACAATCATGCCTAAAGAAAGGTGAAAGAAAGTGCAAGGCCAAAAGGACTTCTAGATTACGGCCCGGCGTACAAATGGTGTATCTACCAAACTTTAACACCATAGCTATACAATAAAGTATTATGCAAACTGTATCCAAAAATGGAGAATAGGCAGATATAAATGCCTATCAATAACCCTTCTGGATTGGAGTCCAAGATCCACAGGACAACCATGACTATACAGAATCTGTTTAAAAGGGGAATAATATTTTCAAAAAATAGGACAATCTAGCCAAAAGTCTGTATCTAAACACTAAATTCTCCGTCACTTACAACTGCTATCTCCTAGAAACAACAGGGACCTAGTTGCCACTATATAACTACTGCATAATATCCTTCAATGCATCCGCAACCAAGCAACCATTACGGCTCCTTTTTCAAAATAAAACCAACTTATTGGAAAGATCCGGCAGAAGGGATGAGAAAATTCTATGGACAGAATCCCAATTACTCCGGCAAAAATATCAGATACATAGGTACCAAAAACCACCCTTTCAGGCTTTTCTAATGACCAAGTTCTTCACATTAAAAGAAAATTTCTGTTGATACACCATTCTTCCCCGAAAGACCAAGTTTTTCCTACAAGATCTCCTTGCTGTTATATCAAAATTAATGATTTTGTATTGCATATTTCTCCATATGAAAAATTAATGTCCTTCAGAACCATGCTGCAAGTTTTAGTGTTTGATGTTAACATGCTGAACTCCAAGCTCTGTAGAGTGGCTAATAATTCGAGTAATTCCACCAAAAGATCTAATTTGCAGCTTCAAAGAAAAGAACCTGAGGTTGCAAGTGCCCTCTCTTGCACATGGTAAGAACATCAGCCCAGTTACCGATAACCTAGATATCAAACGCAAATTGTAACACTGGAAACCAAAGCATAAAAAGGAAGACATGATTTACAATAGAGGGAGATTTACCTTGACAGTTTTGTCATCATACATAATCCACTGTTCATGCTCATGACTGTAGGCGAAGCAATGGTAATGTTTCCCATAATAGCAAACCTGAATATATGTTTAGAGTAACATGAGAAATAGCGACAAAGACAACATGAACAATTGGTGCTCCATTAGCAATTTGCCAATCAGAAAACCAGATATGGTCTAGTATACCACGGAGGCAGCATATGTTGAGTGGGAGAAGAATAGAAGTTGATTACCCCAATCCCATCCCCACCCCAAACCTCCTTTTCCCCACAACCACTGAAAAATTAGAAGAGAAAAAGGGGTTTCCACCAAGCAAGTCAAGAACTTTTTGGCTTCACATTTTCCAGACAAAATGTTGAATGTGTGATTACAAAGTACAATCTTTTGAGATTGCCAGGGCATTCTGTCCAATTAATTATGGTGTGCTCACCTTGCAGCTGGTTTCATAATTGAATGTTTAGTTACTTGTTGACTTCCCAATGCACTCGTTTTAATTTCTCCCTCTTTGTTGTCACCAAAGCAGGGGCTTAGAATCACTAAAAGTGTATTAAAATTATTGACAGGATGACCCAAAAGCTCCCCAACTTACACCAGGTAAAGCTTTCAAGATCAATGTATGTGGCCAAACAATGTAACTATGACAATTGAAGCACACGTACCACTGAAACCAAGCTATGCATGTTCTTTGGATCCAGACCACGGTAGAGAACACTGATATCAATAGCAGTACTTAGAGCTGCTAGTGTGGCTGCTATATCATCGGCACTTTCACATGTATTCTGCCAGCCTAGAACTGCAGAACAGAAAATGCCTCAGTTCTAATATTGCACCTGAGGACAATGCAATAAGATCTTGTTAGTCAGACAAGTTACCTGTTATAAATACATGTGGAGGAGTTGACAGAATGTGGTGGATGTAGTTGGGCTTCCCACAACCACCATTCTCAGTATCACAAACTAACTGATGATTCATCTCCACCAGGTTTAAAAGCTCATCAAAAGAGCTTTCAGCACACATGACCTGAATAATGACGGAGGACAGGTTAAGAGCCCAAACAACATTAGTGAAAATTTTGGCAGAAATAACCTGAATGGCAACGCATTCTGGAATGCAATAAAATATTTCTTAGTGAACCATACACAAGATCTAAATATCAAAAGAACTAATAGCAGTAAAAGTTCATCACACTAAGGCTTATCAAAAAAATTGTGGCATTAAGAACTGTATCAGCAGCACGTACCTTCATTGTTCGAAGGGCACTGGCATTTATATTATGAAAGAAGGAAGTGTACTTTAAATGTCTGGATTCCAAACCACATGTGTAGCAGTTCATCCGTTCAAAAATATCCATTCCAAAGAGAGCATGGACTATACAAGCATTGTTTTTACAATCCCACGACCCCACACAATTACTCTCTACTGATTCGGAATCAGAAACACTTGACCCAGAAATAAATGCTTGATGAAGGCAATCAAATATCACCGCCAATACTTCAGATGCATCATTCATCTGAGCCTGCCAATTACTATAATCTTAGGCATAATGTTTCAAATGAAGATCCTCATATATAAATTTCTGAAAACAAAACTCAAGGAGTACATACACAGGTTCTCATAATATTTACCTCCTGGAAAAAATTACTATCTGGATACAAGTTGCTCAAGGCTATCCTGAGAGATGTAGGGGCAACAGCTTCGCTTCGCATATCCATGGATGCAATGCTCAGAGAAGTAAATATATTGTATAATGCACAGACAACACATGGATCCCCAACATGGCCATGCTCTGATGTTGATCTCCTTAAAAACTCATCTCGAAAACGCCTTAGATGCCATAAGGACTGAAGTTATACAAGCAAAGGCAAACAACACAGGCTGGAAACCGTGAGTAGGAGAAACAGAAATATAAGCAATAGAACTATTTTGAGAACCACATCATATAGCATATACCTGTATAATAACATTCAGAAAGCAATTGTATTCACCAACATCATTCTTCAAGCCTGTACCAAACACATCAGTTCCATTCACACTTCCAAATGTGACTTCGTTTGGTGAAACAGCCAAGTTATTAACCTCCTGAGGTATCTGTTGTGAGGTCTTCAAACTTGAAATCAATGGCATTTTGTGATTTGCTTGGAGGGTATCTGGAAATTAACAAATTACATGAACAGAATTACTGATACTCCTAAGTTGCTTTAAGGATCAAAGAAAGGAAAACATAAATGGCTGAGATGCCTGTATATGTATTCATATGCAGACAAATGCAACCTGCCATAGTTTAACCACATCTAATTAATCAGTATGAAGTCTCGGCGAGGCACCATTAACAGTAATTAAACAAAATGAAAATCAAGCACAGAAACACATCGAATGCACATGAAATAGATGGAGAGAATTTACTTGATCAGGCCTCATGGATGGCAGTCATTAGTAAAGAGGGATACAAGGTAGGAATGGAACACCATGTTCTTTAACCAGGTTTGATGAAGACATCAAACAGCCAATTTAAAGGCTCATTCCATTTACCTGCAATTCTAGCAGAAAGGGGCTTTTTTGTAATTTTAGATGACTAGGCTTTTATCGTTTGGGGAACTTAAGGGTCTTATTTAGTTTCTAGCTTCTCTTTCTTTGATAGGTGAAGGTAGGACTTGAACCTTGGATCTCTAAGTGTTTGTTAGCTTTGCTTCTTGGAATAGATTTTTTTACATGACCCAAAAAAAAAAAAAAAATAGTTTTCTTTATAACTAATTCGTTAAGGAGCCCATATTCAACAAGAATTAGTAGTGTAAATAATCCCTATATATAGGTGCTTATCTAGTATTTTTTAAGAGCAGAAAGTAAAGAATGAATTTTTGCCTGTCGGTGTTTTTATCTGGAGAGTGTAAAGCTTAGTTTATACCCTAAAGTCTCAATTTTCCAGACTCTAATGAACTTTACACCTAAATTCTGTCAAATATAAATCTGTCCCTAGTTGTCCTGCATCAATGGCCTAATTGGTCCAGTCAATTTCCACTTCCTAAGAAGTATCTTTCCCATCTTCTTTTTGTTCACTCTAGGTGCACCAAATAATGCAACACATGTACGAAAATTGCAATAACACTGACAAAACACAAAAATCTGAGACAGGCACCAAAAAGTTATCCAAGGCCAAATGAGAGATTATTGAAGCCTTAAATATAAAACAAGCTCCATTGAAAACACAGATGCCTTATTGTTGCATCCTTCTAATGCAAGTTTTACCAAGTTCCCAAATACTATGGTGTGAGGTATTTTGAAAAACTTAAAGAAGTACAAAGAGATCATTGATTCAGTATGAAATCAATTGCAACAATTACAGCTAGGCACAGGCCCCTACTATAACAGTGAGGTTACTCCATGGTGACCTAAAAGTCACAAGTTCAAGTCACACAAATAGCCTTTTTGTGAAAACAAGAATAAGGCTACATACATTTGACTATTCCCCAAACCCCACAATTATGGGGCCTCGTCCAGTGGGACACTGTTTTCTTTTCAAGCCTATACTGTTAGAAGTCACAAACTCTGGACCTCCAATGAATTACAAAAGGTGAAGTTATATTTTCATGTATCTAATTGGAAAAAGGGCCATCAGATCAAGATAATCAATCTTGTTTCCCTTCACGCCCTTTAGTCAACATCAAATTTCACAACACAATCATAAAGTTTACAAAAAATGAAAATCAAAGAACATACCGAGGCTTTGACGTACAGCCTTTTTAAGATCAGCCTGAAACCTTTTCTCATCTTCCTCCTCAACTTGCAACTGTCTCAATGTTTTATTTCCAGTATCTTCCAATCCAGGAGGAACTGGTTCCACATATAGAAAACCATGACAAATCAATTTCAACTTCTAGGCAACTGACCACAGAATGGCTCTACGAATAACATTTGAAGACCATTTGCATATTCCTTGCAACCACCCTCAAGTGGGAAGAACAATATGCAACATACTCACACAAAAAAAAACATAAAGAAAGGCCAAATAGAATATGGCAATGATGCACGGTTACTGAAACAACAACAGTACAGCACTTTAGATACATTTTCAATCATTCAAAAACACATACCATTTCCAACCTCAATATTATCCTTTTCAGATGACATCTGTTGATATTTTCCATCAACAGATCTACTGGAATTCTTCTGCCGCCTACTTCTTCGTCCCGTACGTCTATCAGAAGGCAAAAGGCTGCTGTCTATAGTGCCCCCATTAGGTAGTCCTGTAAAATTAAGATAACCAAATTAATTTAAATCAGTAAGATCAAGCCCAACCACATTTGGAGCCAACATTAAATGGTACTGACCCTGGTATATTTTTGTCTGATGAGCACTGCCAAACATTTTGGCTCCTGGTATCACCGCACCATTTGCAGTTATCATAGGCTTTCCTTCTAAATTCTTACATAACCCATTATTGGGGGCCATTGGTTCCTGAAAGGGTAAGTTCATACAGTTCCTTAGCCTTCCAACAGAAAGAAATAAAATCCTCTCAGCGTACTATTCAGTGCTAATTTCACAAACGTATATTCTGCTGAAAATAAATAGAAAATTGACAGCAAAAATGGCTCTCTAATCGTGTTGTATCAAAAGAGAGTGCCTCAAATAACTAAAACTTACCAAGGGCACATGTACATGTGCTTCAGTAGAATTAGGCTTCATGAAAGCATCATTCATTCCCCCAGCCACCATCTCTGGAACAGCTTGATAGGATTTCTTGCTCTGTTGCTCAGCAAGGTGCCTTAATTTAGCCTCATTCTCGATTCGTCTTTGATATTCTAGAGTTTCCTCAAGCTTTCTTTCCTCAGCTTCAAGCTCAATTTGACGTCGAAGTTCATCCTCCTGTTGCTCCGATTCCTCACCATTCATGGGAAGAATAGGCTCAGGACCTGGGTGGTCACTGTCAGATGCAACTGGAAATGAACTACAGGAAGAACCATTCAAACATACATCAACAGCTGGCTATACCCTTGTTTATTCCATAATACAGGCATACAAAAAATATGGATATGGTCAACACTTATTGCGAAAACAGATGTAGAAGGAAAAAGTTGGACAAAAGGAGGACATACCCCTGCTCAGTTGTCTCATCGTCAAGTGAATGGTGCTCACTGCCATTAGTAGCCTGGAATCAAAGAAAACATTAAATTGGTGTCATGGATCATGATTTATGTTAACCCCAGTAAAAGAACCAAACAAGAACAAATTGAAACCTTAGAATCCTTGGTTTTCCTGTATTCTTTGTTCTTTTTCTTATCTTTTGTCCTCTCCTGTGCATTTCGTGAATTATCACTTCCTCCTCGAGCACACTTCTTAGAATCAAGTGCAAGTTCTGCTAAAAATGCTTCCCTTGCAGCATCAGACTTCTCTGTGGCATCCTTCTCAGCTAGATCCTCCAAATGTGACTGCACCAGCACAAGGGAAATCAATAAAAAAGATAATCAAATGAGGTACTAGAAATGTGAGTAGCACCACAAAAAGTTATGGGTAAACCAAAACAAACCCTCATGTATGATTTCAGTAGAGGTAACAAAATCAGCCGATAGTCATGAGCAGAAACAGGCTCAAGTTTGTGTTCCAGCTGCTGCATCCCCGTAACATTTCGCATTATTTGGGCATCAATTTTGCTGAGCTGCACTATCAAACAAGTTAGAAAGGCAAAAAATTAAAAAAAAAAAATGTCCATTTTATGCACAAGTGAGTCTAAATCAGTATACTGACCTCAACTGATAACTGTTCTTTTTTTTTCTGGATTGCAGCTTCTATGCAACTGTCCATTTGATTAAGACAATCCTTAGTTCCCCAACCATTTAAATAACCAGATTCCAGGTCACACAACTGAGAAGTTGTACCACCATAAGTATCCTCATATCCATATTGGTTGAGGTTCAGAGCATCTGCTTCTTTTAATACATTTGATAGGGCATCGAACTCAAACCTACTGCCAATGGGTAAAGCGTGATTTCCATTCACAGAAAGCTCCTCTTTCCGCTTTCTAAGAATATCTGTGTATATTCCATTAACAGAGTCTGTGAACATCTCTCTCTTCTTACCTCCTTCAAGGCAGAGATCCTCCACAGCTTGCAACGCTTCTTCATAGCTTAAATGCTCACATTTCCTTTCACAAAGGCCCCGCAAGTGGTAGAATTCTTTCTCAAGTGTCTGGAGTATCTCCATTCCCTGGTGCATTTTCTCCTCTTTTGCCTGCATCCATGATTGAAGTTGGTCACCACTTGACAGGCCCACAAATATCCATGATAGCAAAGAATCTGCATCAGCTAGAGCCACATTCCCACAACCAACATTGGAAAAAATTGATGTGGCAGCAGCATCAGGACATGTGCTAGAAGTACACTTGGATGACAATATATGGTCGTGCAGGTAGAGATATGATGCATCACCATTAAGCATAATTTTCTCTTTAAAATCAATACCCAGAACTCCACCATTATTTGGATCATCTAGTGTACTGCTTTTGTCAGAATATCTCCCTAAACCACATGAATGAGACAGTTCCTGCAAGAATTTGAGGATCTTTCTCAGCTGGGGTGCTCCTAGAAAGCAAATGCAAATAGGTGACTGGTCCACACCATGATTCATAAGCCGAGAACCAGAAGCAAAAGTCTGCAGTTCATCCATCGTAAATTGTATCACCTTATGAAGGTGGCTTGCAGCTAGATATTTATGCCTGATAAGTGACTCAAATAAAGAATGAATTCTGTCCAGGAGCTTTGCACGCTCAGAATCCTCTGAGGATGGCCAGCTGTCAAAAGAATATGCCATAGACCCCAGGTTCCCATCACATTCTTTAAACTCAGTAATGGAAGCCACATCGGTGTCATTGGTCCCTGCAGTACAATCATCAAAACTATCCCTCAAATTTTCCTTCTCTAAAGACGAATCCCATGCATCTTTGAAGCAATCATCACACTCCTCATTCAGATTCCCTTGGTAAATACTGCCAACGAGTTCAACATCCCGACATTTCCCTTCATTGCCTACTGTCTTAATCGTAGAGGAGATATCCAACGGTTTCCAGGAACAGTTAAGAATCATCTCAATCCATTCATTGTCAACATTCTGAGGCAGAACTGCCTCCATTTTCGGCATAAGGTTCTCCATGTGTTCTTGCACAACATGATTTATATGACTCTCTGAATCTACAAACTTCTCCATGCATCTACAGCACATCCAGAATCTCCATGTTTTATTCTCCTCTGCAAATGCCAATGCCTCATTCAAGACTTCTCTCGCCAATCCATTCTTTGACAACCCAAAATAACCCTTCAAATCATTGACCCTGATTTTCAACAAATCCTTCTTCAGATTCATGCTCATGGAATTCCAATAGGAACGTACACAATCCTTCCTCTCTATGTTACTTCCTTGCTTCCTCGCATTGCCGCCATACTTTCTCCTCTCTCCTCTCTTGTCAGTCCCACTCAGTACCTCTCCTCCTTTATCATTCCTCTCTCCCTCAGATTGTCCCAAACTTGTCTCTGATTTCTGCTGCAAAAGTCTGGCAGCAGCAACCCTAACTTCAATCTCTTTCCTTCTCTCTTCAGGTGTCTTGGTGGCTTTTTTAATCTCATTTGGCCTCCTAGTTTGCACTAACCTAACCTCCATTGGATCCTCAGTGGGTCGCCGGAGAGGAATCAACCTAATCTCTTCCCCTGTCCCTAAGTTCTTCATCCAAGTAGAAATCGAAGCAATGCTGGCTTTCTGCTTCAAGCTCCTCAGCTCGCTCTGCACGTGAGCAATCCTTGCTTCTCTGGTGGTTATCTTCTGCTGGCTCTCGTCTTGCAAGCTCTCCTTTGCAGGATCCACTGGATTCTCAATCTCCAATCCTCGGTCACACTCCCTCATGACTTCCTCGTACTCCTTCCCTTCATTCGCCGCCTCATAGATCAAATTCGCATAGAAGTGCGAGAATTCTATGGAGTTCGGAGACAGTTCCGCTGCTCTACGGGCAGAGTCAATAGCGTTCTTCAAATGCCGCTGTTTGGCGTTGGCGTCATCGATTATCGAGGCCACCTTGAAGCACACCGTGCCTTGCACGCGGTAGATTAGGGCAGCGTGCGGCGAGTTATCCCCATAGCGAGAACACGATTCCTTCATGAGCCGGAGTGCTTTGGTGTGGCTGCCGCGGCGGAGCGCCGTCAGCGCCCGCTCGCATTCCAACTTAATCGCCCAGTAAGACGAACTATCTGATTCAGGAGATACGCACGGCTCGATTTTCACCAGGGGGAGCTTAAGATTTGGCGACGGGTCGGCTTCATCAAACGCTGCCTCCGCCACCGTAGCGGCCGTCGACTGAGGCGGCGGAGGGTGTTTGGAGCGAGGAGCGGCGGCGCGCTTCTTATGCCCCATAAACTACAGGCTCGGTCAAGGCAATCGAATTCTCATGCATATATCTACGCACACACATATGTGCGTATTGGTGTGTTTTAAAGGAGAGATGAAGACCGACTTACTTGTAGATTCGTGACGGAGGGCAATGAGGCCGGCGGGGATTTCACGGGACTCGCTGCGGGTGACGGCCACCGTAGATTGAGGGACGATTGGCGGTGAAGTCGAACAGTAAGAGAAAAGAGCTGCCGACTGACAGACAGGCACCTACCCCTTGGGAAGAGGGTGAGGCTTGATCAGAGAATAGAAAGAGAAAATGTAAATTAAGGGAATTTTTCCATTTATATATATAATGGTATAATTATGCCCAAAGATTATTATATATTATCAATTAAGCGTCGTGTTAAGTGTTAATTCTGTTTGATTTGGGTCTCTCTGTTTTTCTTCTTTTTTTTTTCAATAAAAAAAAATACTTTTATTAAAACGAGGCTGTGCATGGTAATATTTATTATTTTTCAGATAAACGTGATAATAATTTTGATTTTTAATTAAAATTAATTAATGAAAAATAATTACACGTATTGTTTAATCATTGTTTAGCTAAAAAATCAAAATTTATGTTCACTTGATGTATGCTTGACTGCGTTTACATGTGGCATATACAACGTAATATTCCTTCGCTTCTGCAGGGAAAATAGGACACCTCTCTCTCTCTTTTTCTTTTTCTTTTTTTTTTTCTTTTTCCTACGTATATTTTTACCACGAGATCACTTAAGGTGAGAGATTTTAGTTTACCAAAAAGAGTGCAGCTACTCACATTTCTTTATTTAAAATAAATATTTAGTGATACTGTTAGATTCACGAGAATCTTGCATTATCGTTTTGATTCCTATAAATTACAAAGATAATCTTGCATTTAATATCTCTTATCAATTGACCGAAAGATTAGATGCACAATTACACAATATCACGGTGAAGTCACATAAAAACTCTATTATATAAATTTATAATGTATTCAGATATTATTAAAGTTATGAATTCTTTATTTTTTATTTTTATTCATTTTAATTTAATTTACGTGATGTTGCAAATCCAAAAAAATTGACATTATTTAGAAATTCAAAAAAATCTTTTGCAGGACTAAGGTATTGCTTATAATTAAAATATATATATATATATATATATATATATATATAACTTGCAATATAACATTGCAGAGGCCTCATTGTGAATTTTTCATGATTTTGAAAGAATTTATTTCTATTTTAAAAAGCCCTGTAAAATTGTTTGATGCTTAAAAAAGTTTTCTATGGGATGACAAGGAGTTTAAAAATAAAAGAACGTATTTATGACAAGATATTGACCATTTTGACTTATCGGGGGTACCTTAAATGTGGGTGTTTTTATTTTTGGCTACACTCTGTTGGGAACTCTCTCATCTTAGGTGTCTGAGGTCAAAGGAAAATGGATCCCATGCGTCAGATCGCACGCGTGAAACAGACCCTCCCCGTGGGACAGAGCAAATCTACATGTGAGGGTCCATTTATCCATATATATAAATAAATACGCATAATTTGATTTTCCAGCTTTCACGATTTGATTGTTTTTAAGCCTCAACCGGAAAGAAAGCCTACCTCGCCAGGTCATGTATTCCAGAGAACAGAAAACTTACAGGGAAATAATGTAAGCAGCAAAAAATAAAAAAAGGGATTGGCATCATCCATAATTTACTGCTTGAGAGGATAATCTAATTAATAATTGAATCTATCTTCTCTTGTATTGACTTAGATTTTAACTTGTACTTATATTTATTTTATTAAAAAAAATAGATTTAAATATTTAAATAAATAACTGTAAAATTTTAAACTTATTTAATATTGAGAATAAATATAAAAGAGATTAAATTTAATTTAATAATATTTATATAATAATTTTGTTTAAAATATAAAAGAAGTTGAATGAAAATAACTATATGTAATGTTTTATTTTAATTTATAAATATAATAATTAACTTTTTTTGTTAAAAAAAAAATATAGAATTGATTTCAAAAGGCCTAGCAAGTCTGCACATTACAACAAACAGGATCATGATAATGCCTGAGGAAGATGTTGGAGCTCAATAATGGCTCATTTTCCGCCACCCTAATAGTTTGGGCTCCACAGAAAGTTAGGTTGCAACTTTCTCGATCAAATTCTGCTCTGCTATGGCTTAGCACTTGATTATTTAATTGGGCAACACAGGTAAGCTACAGTCTTCGGGGCCCAAATGGCCTACTCAGTCGAGTTTTAGCTTGAAAAACCAAATTTAAGATTTGAGGTGCGAAGGAAAAAAAAAAAAAAAATTTAGGCGTGATATGGTATTCTAACCCACACTTTATTTATAAAAATTGTCCATCTCTACACTCTAATTAGAATTTCATATAAAAAAAAACATGAAATTATTAAATACAAAATTTAATAATAAAATTACATAAATTTTTAATTTTTAGTCCTAAGAATTAAAAAAAAAAAAAAAACACATGGAGACATTACTATTTACACCGCAGCAACCAGGCAGACAAAACGGCGTCACGGCATATTCACTCGTTAGTCACTCGCCGCGAGTTGCCCCATTCACACTGATTCAACAATAAATGGACGGCCTCGAATGTGTGTATTACAATGCATTGACTACCAAAAGCCGGCAAGAAGTTCCATTTGTAATTGCATTCAACTTAAAATAAATTGCCATCCGTTAACACCAAACTGCCGCTTAGAACTTTTCCACAAATGCTACAGTGAGAGAGCGGTACCATAAATTACTTGCAGCCAATGCATGATGCGCTCCACACGAAATTGGAGCAGCTACCTACTCAGAGGCTGCTCTCCACATCCTGCAGAACGCCCGGAATTGCCATTCTCCGTGAAAAACAGGAAGCTGAAAATATGCCAGCCATTGCTGCACTGACTGCCTCACTAAGGACAACAAAAATTAAATACGTACACTCATAGTGTTTAAAATGAAATAGTTCATTAATCTGCCTCTAAAATAGAGGGAAACACTGGTTCAAAAAAAATTTAAAAAAAAAAAAGAAAAAGGGAAACAAGGTGTTTGAAAAGGAAAAAAAAAAAAACAGAGATAGTAATATTTAAATAGTAACATTTAATAATAATAAAATAATAATTATATTTTACTTAATTTTACAAATAAATAAAATTCAATAAAAAAATTACAGTACTATCTTTTTAATTATTCTTTAAATATTGCTAGATAATACGGCACTTAGAAAACAAAAAATTTGTATATTGTTTGCAAATTTCTTTCTATACTACGCGTACAATTGAATCCTAGGATGGTCTTGCTTCTGCATGCGTAAGGACTAACGTGCACTCAATAATGTTCCAAGGACCTAACCTTGTCGAATGCTTTTTGCAATTCATTGCATTGATACACGATCTATTTTTGTATGTTTACATACTATATAATATTCTCCTGTTTTTTATTAAATAATAAACTCTGGCAAGTGATGATAAAAAAAAAAAAAAGGCATGGTGTCTGGGCACACGAGCCATCATTTTGGATGGGCACCATTTTTTTTTTTTTTTGGCTTAAAGCCTAATCCTCGTCTAATGATAAGGAATTGAGGATCAGCACACTCGCAGACCAAATCTACATCAATTTGCTTAACGCACCATTCCGGTGCTTTTGTTTTTCCACAGCATTCACTTTGTTTAGACAATCATGGCAACTGTCACGTCATTTACACAATTCTAAAGGTTGGTTGGGGACGGGGAAGGATGACTTTATTTATGACGAGGTAACTTAATTTTTAAGGTTATATTGCTCCCATTTATATAGTTCTATATCCTCATTTTCTTCCGTCACATTTTCCCATGCTCCCATTGTCCAAAATCCTCCTCTTCCTCCGTCACATTCTCCCCCTTTTTCCGTGGCCAAGATCTTCTTCTTTCTCTGTCACATCCTCTCTCTCTCTCTCTCTCTTTTTTTCATATTTTTTTACACCGAATTTATCGATATTTTTGTAAAAAATATCAGGATATCGAGACCTCTTCTATTTACTTTTTTCACATAAAATATTTAATAAAAATATTAAAATTAAAATTAAATTAATTTTAATATTACTATTATACAATTATTTAATTTTTTTTCAAAATATATAATATTTTTATTTATATATCTTAAAATCTTCATCTTATTATTTAATATAAAAATAAAATTATATCTAAAAATCTATTATCACATATTTTAATGAATGAATGAGGTCTCAATAGATTTCTTTTTGTCGATATTGATTGTCGGATATCGTCGTTTTCCAAATAAACGGCGGTGGTTTGTACATTGCCAGATAGCTTCTTTAGAACTCGAGTTTCTCCACCTTGACTTGGTCTCCATCCCATTAATTGGCCCTACCATCTACTCCTCCAGTTCTGTCACATAAGAAGCAGCAAAAGTGGAAAATAACATCACAAATTTTTTAGTATAATGGTTTCAATAAAGTCTAAGAAATGTCAACAGGGGAGTTGTTAGCGCTCTTCTGTTGAGAATGATTTTACATCTAATCCAATAGCTCATTGTATCTAGAACTAGGAAGAGTGGGCGAGGGACAGAAGTTTCATTTATGTTAACTTCGAACTATACTAATTTTTTCCTCCATGCGAGTCATTCATTGGACAGTTCGTAAGCATTGGTTAAATAAAAATTAAAAAAGAAAAGAAAAGAAAAGAAGAATTTTGGCTCAATCATTCGAATGGTAGATAGACAAACAAATCCCAATTAAACAACAAAAATGATGTCCAACACAATCGGTGCAAATTTACACAAAAATTAATATTTCTTGATGCATGAGAATACGGTACTCTCTTGGAAACTGGTCACAAACCTTCAACTCCCAAATGAAAGGGATTGGGTTTGATTCACTGGTTTATTCTTAATTTTGTTTTCATTTAGTTTAGAGAATTTTTTATCCGAAAACAAAAAGAGAGAGAGAGAGAGAGAGAGAGTGATATTCTACAAATATGTCAAAGAGGAAGAATTGTGTCTGTTACACACCAAACAATAGACTAACACTTTTGACACTAAACTCATACTTCATAAATCAAGTAAAAAATTAACTATTCTTATAATTGTGTATATTCAAAATATAAGATTAAACTCAAAATTTCGCGTCAAACGAACCATTCCTTTACCACTATTCATTACGTTGATCAACACATTTATAATGCATTATCACACACATCAAATGCACAATTGTAATTGAAATAACAGTTATAATGTATAGTGTATAGGCTACCAATTAATTTAAATTAGTGGTGACTTTACTTATTTGATCTCCCAACAAAAAAAAAAAAATATATATATATATATATATATATATATATCATTAGTCCCCAGACACTAAATTAAACTTAAATTAATCAAAACTTTGCTGTTCAAGGTTACAGAAAAAGGTAAAAACAAAAAACAAAAAATGTTACCTTTTTTTTTATAAGAAAAAGAAAAAGACATAAATTGGGTTAAAAAGTCATATACAAAGAGTTTGACCAATTCCAACGGCTTAGCAGACCATTTTGTTTTTCCACTTTGCACACTCCAACTCCCAGATAATCGTTTCCTGTAAAGTGGAGGAATTCAATGCCCACATCCACCATGATTGGCTCTCGCTTACACCAATTAAACCATTGTTATCTTTCTTAATTAACCATCATTATTAGTAGATAATAAGGCAATTTAAGGTGAAATTTCCACGAACATAATTAATAACGCAGGCTTTTCAAAATGCTCCTTGTTTTTCTTTACTGAACCCGCGTTTTCTCTCCCTTGCATCCCATTCCACACGTCTCCGCCCATGCTCCTCCGCGTTCTCCTCTTCCTCCTCCGCCGCCCGACGAAGCCTAGGTTTAACATCGACAATCTTTAAAGGACGAGTACTATACTATGGGAAACTGCAACGCCTGTGTGAGACCGGACACCATTGTGGACTCCAAAACGCACGGTGCCAACCGCCATCACCAGTCACGCAAGAAGAAGTCCAAGGAGGGGAAAGCAAAACCAGACACATATTCCGATGACTCGGTACGAATCCCGGGGTCCGCCCCGATCCGGGTTCTGAAAGACGTGGTTCCGCTCAGCCACCAGACGCGAATTGGCGGCAAGTACATCCTCGGCCGGGAGCTCGGCCGCGGGGAGTTCGGCATCACGTACCTGTGCACGGACCGCGAGACCAAAGAGGCGCTGGCCTGCAAGTCCATTGCGAAGCGTAAACTGAGAACGGCCGTGGACATAGAGGACGTGAGAAGAGAGGTGGCGATCATGTCCATGCTGCCAGACCACCCCAACGTGGTGAAGCTGAAGGCCACTTACGAGGACTACGAGAATGTCCACTTGGTGATGGACTTGTGCGAGGGAGGTGAGTTGTTCGATAGGATTGTGGCCAGAGGGCATTACAGCGAGAGAGCCGCCGCCGCTGTTGCCAGGACTATAGCGGAGGTTGTTAGGATGTGCCATGAGAATGGCGTGATGCATAGGGACTTGAAGCCTGAGAACTTTTTGTTTGCTAATAAGAAGGAGAATTCTGCGCTTAAGGCTATTGATTTTGGCCTTTCGGTGTTCTTTAAGCCAGGTGCGTACGTGCAGGTTTTGGATTTAAAGTTCCTATCTATCTCTCTCTTTCTCTGTTTTTTGGGGTGGGGGTTGAGTTTTGAGTTATGGATGCGTACGGGATTTTGTTGGTTTTGGGTTTGAGGACTGGGTTCTCTGTTGAAGTTTGAGTTTTGGGCTGAACAATTGCCTGTGTTTTTGTGAGATTTTTTTTTTTGTTGTGGGTGTGTGTTTTTTTTTAATATTTGGTACTTTCTTTGATAATTTTGATTATGAGGAGATGTCATCTTGCTTTACTGATACTGTTTCGGGATTTTCCATTCATTTGTCTGATCAAGTTTTTGAGTTCAGAATTCTAGTTTGTTGCTTACTTTTGGCTGCTGGAATGTCTTGTCCCTTTCTTCTCTCCTTTGGTTTGTCTTGTTTTTGAGCTAATTTCAAGCTCTGAATGTTGTGTGGCAGGAGAGAAATTTACAGAGATCGTGGGGAGTCCATACTACATGGCACCTGAAGTGTTGAAGAGGAATTACGGGCCCGAGGTTGACGTGTGGAGTGCTGGAGTGATAGTTTACATTTTATTATGTGGGGTTCCTCCATTTTGGGCAGGTACTCTTTCTAGCTCGTCAATCTTTCTGTTCATTCACTTGGTTACTAGAGCTTGCATTGAATTGGATTTAAGGTTGCTCTCTTCCTATTGTTTTGTTCAGAGACTGAGCAGGGTGTTGCTCTAGCAATTTTGAGGGGGGTGATTGATTTTAAGAGGGAGCCATGGCCTCAGATTTCAGAGAGTGCAAAGAGTCTTGTTCGGCAGATGTTAGAGCCAGATGCCAAGAAGCGCTTGACTGCTCAGCAGGTGCTTGGTAAGTTTTCCACAATTTTGTATGACTAAATTTGGGCTTGGTTGACATTTTTGCACTGAATTTTGTTAGGCAAGTTTCACTTTGGATAGCAACTTCATCTGTTTAGTAAAGCCCATCTGACAGACAATCACAACTTGAAATTATGAAGAGTAACCAACTATTGCTCTAATGGAGCCACGAGTCCCCCTTTGGTACTAAATGCATGTTTGGCCATTTGGAAGAAGTCCATTTTGCTACCCTCCCAGCAATTTGGTTTTAGAAATAGGTGTCTGTACCTAGAAGTGGCATTGGCATATGTCCTTGCTGTGGACAAGATACCTTTGCCATATTGAAAAAAATCGTAATGACGACCTGCACATCTATATTCCATATTGTGTCAAAAACATTATTCTTGGTCACTGGAGAGAATTCACTGAATTTATGAGTGTTTCCTTGCAAAAGTCTTGAAGCATTGTTCGTACAAGGTTACACTGACTTGTGCTTTTATTTCCTGTTGTTGATAGAGCATCCCTGGATGCAAAATGCAAAGAAAGCTCCAAACGTTCCATTAGGAGATATTGTGAGGGCAAGGCTAAAGCAATTCTCTGTGATGAATAGATTCAAGAAGAAGGCCTTGCGGGCAAGCATCTTTCATTTTGTTTATGTGTGGTTGCCATTTCAGATTCTGACCACTATATCTGTAACATGAAATTCAATTCAATACAGCTAACTAAACTTTGTTTGATTAAATTCTGTAGGTAATTGCAGAACACTTGACGGTTGAGGAGGTAGAAGTAATCAGAAATATGTTTAGTTTGATGGATACTGACAATGATGGCAAAGTAACATATGAGGAACTAAAGGCTGGTCTTTGTAAAGTTGGTTCTCGGTTAGGTGAACCAGAGATAAAGATGCTAATGGAAGTGGTAAACTACTCTTCTTGTAATTTTCCATCTCACTACCCGTCACTGTATATCTGAGCTCCTGTAAGTTAACTGCTTTTCTGGTTGAAGCTGAAGTCTTGTGAGATGCTACATTGTGTGTGTTGTTTAGGCTGATGTCGATGGAAATGGAGTACTGGACTATGGAGAGTTTGTTGCAGTGACAATTCACTTGCAGAAGATTGAGAATGACGACCATTTCCGCATAGCATTTATGTTTTTTGACAAGGACAGCAGTGGTTACATTGAGTTGGATGAGCTGCGCGAGGCCTTAGCAAATGAATCTGGTGAAACTGATAATGATGTGCTGAATGACATCATGCGTGAAGTGGACACTGACAAGGTATGGTCTTTGAGCCTCAGCATGTTTTTCTAACAAGTTACAAGTACCATTTTAGAAGCACACATTTTTTCTTAACTTTGTGCCTTCGATTTATTTATTACCTTTTTTTTATTTTTTTTAATTGTGTGTGTGTATTACAGGATGGACACATTAGTTATGAGGAGTTTGTTGCGATGATGAAAACTGGAACGGATTGGAGAAAGGCGTCTCGACAGTATTCAAGGGAGAGATACAAGAGTTTAAGCCTTAACTTAATGAATGATGGTTCCTCGCAGCTCCATGATGGGCTGACCGGACAAACTGTTGCTGTCTAAACTGCAGGATTTGTTATCTTGTTCTTCTTGTGCTCGCTGATCATTTCTGTCCTATAATTGACATACGCAATATATGAACATCCAGCTCGATGATTTAGACAAAATGGAAGTTTTTAAGAGCTGTTATGGTAAATATTCCTGGAGTTCAGCCGGGTGGACATTCAGGGCATGCAGCAGAAGGTTACTTATTGGCTCATAGCCTTCGGCTTCAGTGCCGCAACATACGGCAGTTTTCAACATTAGATCTAAAATTTGCTGTCTATGTATCTCGCCAGCCGTATTAGATGATTATCATTATTATTATTATTATTATTCGTGTTTATTATTACGTGAACTTTGAGGTAAGGTCCCTTTCCGCATTTGTGCATCTTTGCAGTCAAAAATTGCTTAAAGAAAAAGTCAAGGGATGCGACTTTGAATGGCATCTATTCCAAGCTATGCAACTCCCTGTTTGTTAGACACGGAATCTGACCCAATGACCCAGTCGACTTTATTGAACCAATGGTAACGAGTGTCTAGGCAAATGTTTTCCACAAACTCAACCCCATTTCCATTTCCCACCGAGCACGTTAACTCATCAAGAACTCCAAAGCTCCAGAAGTCGGAGGCACTCGCGGCCACCATATAAAAGGGAAGGGAAGGGGCCAAAGAGAGATTGAAAGAAAATAAAATCTGAATCTCTCGTTTAATAAGACCGATAAACCAGCTGTATAAGTTGGGAATTTTTTTTATACTAGTGTAACATTAACGGCCTTTAACTGCAGTAGGACCCACACAAGATTCTTCGCCGCCGTAGGCGTCTTTCTGTTTCTTTCAGCTCCACCCGCCCCGCCAGTATTACTACATAACGGTCAGATTCCCCCGTCTGTTCTTTCTTTACCATTCTCTAGCGGCCGCCAATCCGCCGCCGTCGCACAGAGAGGGAAAGAATTTCCAGATATGGGTGTGGATTACTACAATATACTGAAGGTGAATCGAAACGCGAGCGAGGATGATTTGAAGAAGGCGTACAAGCGGCTTGCCATGATATGGCACCCCGACAAGAACTCGACGGCGAGGAGGGCGGAGGCCGAGGCCAAGTTCAAGCAGATCTCCGAGGCCTTCGACGTCCTCAGCGATCCCCAGAAGCGCCAGATCTACGACCTCTACGGCGAGGAGGCCTTGAAATCTGGGCAGTTCCCGCCGCAGCCTCCGCCGTTATCGTCCGCGTCGACTTCGAGTTATAATAACAGGCACTATTACCAAAAGCAGCATCCGAACCCGTCCTTCAGGTTCAAGCCCAGGGACGCCCAGTACATATACGAGGAGTTGTTCGGATCGGAGAGCAGCACTGCGGCCGGCGCCGGCGGCGGCAAACACGGCCGGGGGTATTTTAAGAGTAATAGTAATCCTTATAGTAGTGGGGGAGAGGTGAGGAAGGCGCCGGCTATTGAGAATGTGTTGCTGTGTAGCTTGGAAGATCTGTATAAGGGTGCTAAAAAGAATATGCGGATTTCGAGGAACGTCCATGATGCATTTGGGTATGTATCGCTTCTGCTTCCTTTAAGAAACTCCCATTTTGCTTAAAGCTTGTCGATTTTTATCTATTTTGGCTTTTATGGAGAATTAGATTGAATAGTGGTTAATGTTGCTGTCTGTGAAGGATGTAAGAGTTATGTTTTGCTTATGCATATGCGAATTATTTTGTACGAGTATCTCCCAATCACGGTCACTGCTGGCTTCAGAATGTTACGATAATTGATCCTCAAGACTTTTATACATCAGTCACAAATGTAGTTTCTCTAAGATTGTGTGTTCTGGTCATGGCAATCGTGGAATTAGAGACATGCAAAGTGGGTTTGGTTGCACTTCATCCAAATTGAAGTCATTATGATGCTGGCTAATTGTGCTGGAGGCAGGCAGCAAACGTGAAGTTATTTCTTGCGTTTGGTCCCTGCACAGAATATCGGCACTTAAGATAACTCTGCTATCGATGTGAGAGATCATTATATTTGCATGCAGACATTCCCCGTCTCATTGATGACTGCTTAGTTTCTTGCAAAAAGGTGTTAACTAGGTTGAAAGATATTTCAGTGTGTTGTACCATATATGAAGTCAGTTGTCCGTGTTAGAGAAACTAGATGGGATTTGAAAAAGTAGTGAAGTTACACACACATGGAGGGTATGATGATGGCTTATGTAGGTTACTATGAGAAAGATCGTTCTCTTTCAGGCTAAATTGGGAATGAAGTGATAAAGGAATTGCTGGAATAACTATTCAAAGATTTAACTATATGGTTGAATACCATCTCCGTCTTCTCAACTATATGAAGATTTTGATAGATACAAAGAAGATGAAAACTAACCTTAACATCTTGAATAATTACATGAAAGCATTTGGTGAGGGGGCAAATAAGGAACTCAAGGGATGACAACAAGATGGTGCACCTGGTTGGCTCTTCTCACTAGTTTTTCTTTCTTTTTAGCTTTGAACCATGATTATTTTTCATCTTTGGCAAGCAACCTTAGTGTCTTTACTAGCTATAGCTCTGGAACTCTTGCTGGTATGTTGAGGTGAGTGGAGGGCATCAACACAGTGTGTGGGCCTGAGATAGGATATTAGTTTGCCTTTCTAGGTGCTGATCTACTGTTGCTGAAGCATGTTTGAGTTGGAGATGACCGGTCCCAGAGCCAGCTGATGTCACTTGTCTGAAAGAAGTTAATTGACTGTAAGCTAGAGCCGAGAACAACTGTCGTTCTTTAACAGACGATGAAATCAAGAACCCGGCACTAGTGCGTATCTAAATTGATTGCTGCATTATCACTTGTATCATGGCAAAGCTTGGTTCACAGTACATTTAATTGTATCAATTAACAGCAAAAGGTGTCAAAGCACCTTTTCTCTTGACTGGATTAAAAAGAATTTTTCCTCTTCATAAAGGAGCAAATTTAGCATAGCTAAATAAGTAGAAATTACAAAATGAAGGATTGCTACCATACACTTGTTCTTGCCATGTCAACTGAAGTGACGGGCATAAATTAAACATAGATAGGTGATCTACGTGGTTTTCATGACTTTTGGCAAATTATTTGTTGTTTTCTTTGCTTTTTCACTTACAGACTAAGAGGCCTGTGCATACAAGTATGTCCTATTGCCTTGTTTTGTTAATCTTAGATAAGTGAGTTTTGTGGAGTAAATTTTGAAAACTTTTCCAGATCATTGCAAGTATTTATGGGTTTCCTGAGAGGTGAGATTTGTGGCTAAACATAGAAAGACTTAGTGCATAGTTTATGACATTATGAGTGCATTTAATTTCTTTGATTGAGGGTGTATTGATTTCAAACAACTTTTGGTCTCTGCCTTTGATTTGACATATTAACACTCCCGTGCAGCAAGGTCCGGACTCTTGAAGAGATGCTAATCATCCGGATAAAACCTGGTTGGAAGAAAGGCACAAAGATTACATTCCCTGAAAAGGGTAACCAGGAACCTGGTGTTATTCCTGCAGATCTTATTTTTGTGGTGGAGGAAAAACCACATGCTGTGTACAAGAGGGAGGGTAATGATCTCGTGGTCAACCAGGAGATAACACTGCTGGAGGCCCTCGCTGGTAAGACCATCGATTTGACTACCCTGGATGGAAGAAATGTTATGATCCCACTTACAGATATTGTCAAGCCTGGTGCTGAGGTGGTTGTGCCAAATGAAGGAATGCCAATTTCAAAAGAACCTGGAAAGAGAGGAAATTTGAGAATCAAGATTGATGTCATTTATCCGTCAAGGTTGACCGCAGAACAGAAATCTGAGCTAAGAAGAGTTTTTGGGGGAGTTTCATGATAGTTAATTGGTTCAAGCAGAAGGGACTTAAATGTCTGTTTCGGTGTATATGGCGCATGTGTGCATTCTTTTATAGAAGGTGAATCCTAGGAAGGCTTCCTCCGGGTCAATGGGTGAATCAGGGATCATGTGTAGCCTATAATTGGATTACTTCTCATAAGAAGAATACTATCAGTAATGAGGTTAGGCACGGCTTAAGCCCAACTGATGGCAATTTTTAGGCAAATTCAACCTGTGACGAGGGTTATTTCTTGCCTTCACAAACATTTGGATGCTATGTATATTGGATTCTTGATATTCTGTTCCTGAAGGGACGATGAAGTAAACTGATCATGTTCTTGATACTTGGAATTACAGAAATCTTTGTATTGCTTTATTTAAGATGCAATACGACTTTCTTTTTCCCTTCAAAATTTCTTACACATGGGTGTATTTGCGTTTTTCTATCATGATAGTGGGCTTTCTTATATAGTGCAACCTTTTCATCCATGTTAATCACCATCATGCTCTGTAAGTCAATTTTTGCCGTTCTTGCCCTCTGACACTCGAGAAGGTGTAGGTCCTGAATTTCCTTGGAGCCTGCTTCTTTCTCTTTATCCATAGTAGAAAATCTAAAATTCTGGTTTTGGATTAGGGGCGTTCTGCCAAGCTGGACGAATCCCCAAACAAAAAGCTAGCTGCATCTCACATACATGGCTGGCATCTCTCTTTCTCTATATCATTTATGCCCTGACATCCCAATCCTATCCTACCAAAATAGAAGAAATGAGCAGTGAAAAGATGACAGGTCCCTTGAAAAATCATGTACTTCCTTTTCTTTTTTGTTTTATTTTATTATTATTATTTTTTTAATCTCTCTCTCGTTCAACAAGAATATTAAATGCAACCCATCTCGGGACATGAAAATGATAGGTTTTCAGTCTCTTTTCTAGGTGGCATGTGTTGTAAAGTTGCAATCCCAACCGATGTAGAGCAAAGCCATTAAGTCAGCAGTGACGCCAACGGCATGGAATTAGGGGATAAGGTTCCAGCCTCCATAAATATAATATCTTATTACTCATGGCGGATCTTGCTTATTCTTTGCTTGCGTTCGAATGCATCGAGAATTGCATTGTCCATGTAGCTGAAAACAAAGGGTTCCCAGAGCATGTACATAATCTGTTAGGCTAGCTAGTCAGATATATATATATATCGAAAACGACATGGTTGGTGGGGGGGGGGGGAATGGAATTGTTGAAGGGGCTTCTATGTTATTTATTGCTTTATATATTATATATTTTAACGTAAAATACTCTTATCTATATAATTTACACTGGAAATGATACAAGAGGGTGATGGGAATCTCAACGAATGCTAATGATCAAGGCACACCAAACCAAGGCTCTGCTTCATGAAGCTTTGCTGCACTTCAACTTCCTCGCGGTTCACGCTTCACATCACAGGCCAAATTTATGTTGTATGCACTGTTCGCCGCTTTTCTCTTTTTGACAACACAGACACAGGTCCAACGTGGGCACGATTCCAAACGAAAACGCATTTATTTCCACCCAATGGGACACGTGCCACCTTTTATGTCTTGCTTTCTACACCCAATTGCCGTTCACTCGCGCCTGCAGTCATCTCCGCACCCCATTGCAAAATTTGGAAAATATTAAATTAGTTACTTACCCTTTTTTTTTTTTAATTCCAGAAAATAACAAAAATCTCCCTAAAAAATATAAAGTTGTGTGCAATTGGAGATTACCAATTTTAAATTTCAGACACTCAATTTCTAAAGGTAAGAACTAAATTCATTACAATCCAAGGGAATTTTGGAATCTTTAGCAAAAATTGACCACCAATACGAGCATATTCTTCATGTAATGATTTTTTTTTTTTTTTTTCAATGGAGTCCATTGTGCCATCAATGTCAAACTTTAATAATTTGGGTTGGCTCGCGTACCCATCAAGCCTTGCTTTGCGGAGGACGGTCAGCGAGATTTAAAGTGATTTGCACATCTTTCGGGGTTTAAGGATCCAAAAAGTTAATCTCTTTTCATTCACGATTAACTCTCAATCACGGACTATTTCACAGTTAAAACAACAAAAATCAATATCGAAGCTTGTGGAGTAAAGTTATGAAATCAAACAAAAAATCAAATATTATTTGATATTTACTACCAAGCCTGTTGTTGCTCTTAATTTCTTAACATAGACCATCTCTCTGATTGATTACTAGCTCACACAATGCAGGAAGTTCCAGAAGGAAAGGAAAGAGACTCTTGGAGGCCGTTGGCAGTTCATTTGCCTTATGCCTCTGTTTGATCCACCCAGACATGACAGTTCAGGGACAATAAGGAAGGCTTTAAATCTTGGAGTGAATGTCAAAATGATTACAGGTTTGTTCTGTACCCTTGGTAGTGTTCTGTTTTCTGTTTCCTCTTTGCACCAAGAAAGCTGTGCCGCATGAGTAGTTCTCTCTATCACTTCCCTAAATAGCCTCCATATTTAATGTTTGAGGTTTTAACGCTCCATTCCTGAAGATGGCCAGCTTATGGCAAATTGTTCTGTGTATAAGTTTCCTTACTTCAGATGTCACAGAAACTTCCGCAAACATGCAAGGCAATTCCTTGTACCATTGATCTTCCAGTTCGCACAGCTAAGGCTGTGCTGCATTAGTACTTCATATTTAATGTTTGAAGTTTTAACGCCATCCACTTCGGAAGGTCGCTAGCTTGCACTTGAGAATTGAATTCTGAGCTGCTGAGCATTGTGGATTCTATCAGGGGATCAATTGGAGATAGGAAAAGAAACTGGGAGCCGTTTGGGAATGGGAACGAACGTGTACCCTTCATCTGCATTGCTAGGACAGGAAAAGGATGGACTTATTGCTGCTTTACCAATTGATGAGCTACAGAGAGAGCTGATGGATTTGCTGGTGTTTTCCCATGTACTACTATTTTGTCGGATGAAAAAAAGATTTATAATAAAATTTAAAGAATTATTTTAAATTGTATGTTTAATATTTTTTAAGTAAATTTTTTCTTCCACTTATGCCTCCCCTTCTCTCTGTGTGATGTTCATCAATCCCACCAACCTGAAAACATGAACATAGTTTTGCTGGGAAGGGTAGAAACTTTTGGCTAATAGAAATCCATTTGACGGCCAAAAAAAAAAGAGAAACTTTTGGCTAATGGATGGTTCAAATTACTGAAAAACCGGGGAACTATTGGTACTAGTCAGCAGAAATTGAAGTTTGGTTTAGTGAAGACTAGGAAATCAGGATTAAGTTCCTTCTCTTCTCCAGTTTTATGTTTTCGTTGGCTTGTTGCTAGCATGTATCATTGTTTCCACCAAAGGAGTATCTTTTTCTGTTGTACTACTGGTTATGACTTGTAAAATTTTCCTTGTTTCTTGCAGAGCATAGGTGTTTCGTCTTTCATTGAAACCTTAGTAAATATTAGCCCCATGTGATTTCAGGTACCATTATGACTATATCAAAGGATAGAGTAAAGCCATCTCCTATGCCCGACAGCTGGAAGCTGGCAGAGATTTTTGCGACTGGCATCATTCTTGGTAGTTACCTGGCAATGATGACAGTCTTATTCTTTTGGGCTGCGTGAAAAACAGACTTCTTTCCAGTAAGATGACATTACTGACTTTATAATGTTATGAAGTTACCTTTGATAATCGACAATATCTTGTGCTTGTAGCATAGTAACCTAGGCTTTCCTCTGTTGTTTCTTTCTATGTTGTTTGTGTTTCTATTTTTGCATATGCATCTCTTTAAAATGCTTGGTGGGGGCATAACAGTGTTAAGAAACTTTGGGTCTCATGTAAGGCTCTGCCAATTCTTTCCTGGAGTATCTGTATAGCCGCACGTGGCTGGTGTATTTTAAGTGTAACTGTTGAACCTGTAGACAAACTACTCAATCAATTTTCCTGGCTACCTAATTTTTCAAGGGGTGTTTGGGGTATCAACCTTGGAGAAAACAGCTCATGACGACTCCTGTAAGCTTGCATCAGCAGTTTACTTGCAAGCGAGCATTATCAGTCAAGCCCTTATATTTGTGACTCGATCTCGAAGTTGGTCTTACGTGGAACGTCCTGGATTATTGCTTGTGGTGGCTTTTGCGATTGCTCGGCTGGTGAGCCTTTTCCCTTTCTATTTCTGCTTTGAACTTGACCTTTAATTTTGTGCAGATTGCTACCATGATTGCAGTCTATGCAAACTGTAGATTTGCTATCATTGAAAGAATTGTTTGGGGTTGGTCTGGTGTCATTTGGCTATATAACATAATCTTCTACATACCACTCGACTTCATTAAGTTCTATATATGATATGCTTTGAGTGGAAGAGCCTGGGAACTTGTTATCGAGCAAAGGGTATGATTGGCATTTATTTTTCTGTGGATAATGTTCCCCCCCTTTTGAGCTCCACGTGCTTATGTGGTTCGCATGTACAGGTGTTGATCTTTTGCTTTGACTATGATTTTCTTGGTTTTGTAGATCGCTTTCACAAGGCAAAAGGACTTTGGGATGGAACAACGGGAACTTCAGTGGGCACATGCACAGAGAACACTGCATGGGTTGCAACCACCAGACACAAAGATGTTCATTGAGCGTACTCATTTCACAGAAATCAATGGCTGAAGAAGCACAAAGGAGAGCTGAAATTGCAAGGTAGAATGCAAAATTAGAAATCAGTCATCTCAGCTAGATACGTTCCATGCCTCTGCTAGTTGTTTTAGTTATGGTTGTAGTATAATCTGCTCGAAGAAAACTGAGAACTGTGGTAAATGGCTAGTAACGCAATCTTAAAGTTCCAAATAACTTTGCTAGATACACAATACAAGAGATTTCACTTCTTGCTCTAGAAATAATGTCAGTCACATGCCAAAAGGACTTGAACTTTTAGGGAGATGTGAAAAGTCCTCTAGTTTTCCGGATTCAGCTTTACACATCTGTTGCCATTCGCCTTAGTGAAGTTTTTGTCAACATTGTGGCCTGCGTTAAATATAATTTGTCTATTTCTGATTAATTTGTATGTGTTTTCAGGTTGAGGGAACCCCATACCCTGAAGGGCCATGTGGAATCAGTGGTGATATTGAAAGGCCTTGACATTGATACTATTCAACAAGCCGACACGGTCTGAAAGAGCGGCCGCAGGCTTGCAAACACAATAAATAATGCTTTTTAACATCTTCTAAGAAATGAAATATCAAGTTGCCAAGTTACCTTGAGACCACAACGCCGAATATTGACACAATGATTTCTGAGTTCTGTCATCTAGTTCTGCTGCAGTTACTCTCATCTCTTTGCTTTCCTGTCATTCACCTTGCACTGCCTGGAAGGAGGAAGGCTTATCTTTGGGTCACATTATGTCCATGTTTAAGGTTATAGTCTGTTGGTCCTTTTCTCTAGTGTTTTATGTAAAAAACTCAAATTGATTGGATAATTACATGGTTAATTACTGTTGGCTTAATATCGAGCAGATATGATAAACTTTTGAACTTTTGATAGTTATGTAACAGAATAAGTACCAGCATATTTCTTCAAAGTGGTCTGTTGAGAAGCATTTGGTTGGTTTTTGCATTCATTCCAAAAAAAGGCTCCAACTTGAATGTTGCCGAGACTTGTTATCTCTTAGTTCAAGTTATGGGACGGATACTTCGCCGTTTTCCGCCTCACTACCAATGTCTTCGTTTTCCTAATGGACTTTTAAAGGCCTCGGTTGATGTGCGCTAGGCCTTTCCATGTTTTGATTTGATATGGTCCGGTTTCTTAGTCGGTATGTGGGTGTGCTGGCTACGAACTTTGCCCTTTTTCGCTTCTGGTAGTCTCTAGGCTCATCTGTCTTATTGAGAACACTAAAATGAGGAAATTTCTAATGCCATTGGGAACCCTTCGGGTAGTCCCCAGGCCTTGCTGGCTACGAACTTTGTATTTGTTAAAATTTGAGAACATAAGCGGGTTAACAGAAATTATTTGCTTGTAACTTACAAGCCCCTTCATTTCCACGTGGGAGAGTTTCCAGCAAATATACTAATGTTCCTGATGCCTAATGGATGGTTCAGTTATAGAGATGGCCTTCTATTCAATCTTTTCATTAACTACACATGAACTTAAGAAATTTCCTCATGTTCATTGTTTTTGCCGATATAAGCATCCAAGAGACGAGCTGAGCCAATGAATTTGATCTTCTGAGAAACACTACAATCAGGCTAAAGCTTTTTCTGATTGTTTCACTTCCAAGTTGATTTCAACCACCTTGGCCCCATTGCCTTTGTACTTGTACCACTTTGAGCATAATAAAAAGTAGCCTAAGTTTAGCACCCCCAAGGCAGCAATCATATAGTAGAAGTAATCCAGTCTTCCTTTGTTAAGATCTTCTGGCAACCAATTTCCACTTGCTGCACCCCTTGTGGTTTTGTGAACTATTGTTATTAATAAGCTGCTTAAGTAACTTGAACCTGCAATGCCACAATAGAAAAGAGACCCTGCAATGCTTCTCATGTTCTCTGGGAACTGCTTGTAGTAGAACTCCATGAGGCCTACTGAGGCGAATGCCTCAGTTAATCCTGCAAGTGTGAGCTGAGGGATCAGCCATAGGGCTGACATTGATGAAATGGCACCCTTTCTCGGCTCAATCCCTATTGTCGGTTTGCTTAGAGCTGTAATCCTTCGCCGGTCTTCAACCAAGGCAGAAACTACCATTGTTATAATTGAGATTCCTATGCCAATGCCTATTCTTTGAAGCATTGTAATGCCACCTTCTTTTCCTGTAATCTTTCTGAAAAAAGGGACCAGGGCTCGGTCATATATTGGTATGAAGATAGTTAAACTTAGCATCATGAACACAACATATGTTGCAGCTGGGATCTTGAAGTTGCTGTTTCCAAGGCGTCTATCAGATTGAAGAGCTTGGAAGATTGCATAAGTGTTCTGTTGGACTATAGCAACATAGAATACGACAGCCGCTATCCATATAGGAAACACTCTCAACAAGCATTTCACTTCTTCAACTTGCTGCAAGCTGCAAAGTTTCCATCGATCGGCTGGTGATCCATCTGGGTTTATTTGGTCTTGAGGAGTTATGATTGCTGCCTTGTCAAGGAATCTGTAACATCAGCAGCCCTCAGATATCAACGACTATAACAAGTTATTCTTTAAATTCTAAACAGTACTTGCAATTGGACTACCTGAATTGGTCGGTGTAAGAAAGCTTGCTGTTAATGGGATTGGAAGGAATATAATTATAAAGGGAGAGCCACGGTTGCTGAACTGTGTTTAACCGCCTTTTCTTGATTGCTACCACAATAACCTGTGTAACACTAGTCATTGGGCTGCCTGTGGCTTTCACTTTGACATATATTCTTGAACCCACAAAGAACAGAACGCAAGCAATGAACATCAGAATTGGTGGGATTCCTAAACCGATAGCCCAACTGACATTGGCTTGCACATAAACAATGAGTGTCAGGGAAACCATCTTGGCAAAAGTGAAAGTGAAAAAGTACCAATTGAAGAAGCTATTTACACCCCTCTTCCCAGATTCTGTTTCAGAGTTAAACTGATCTGCTCCGAACGCTAAATTACATGGCCGGACACCCCCAGCACCAATAACCATTAGTCCAAACCCTGCCAGCAGAAATGCCATTTGACCTGCCGTTGGCCCTTTGCACGTGCTACTCTCTTTGGCACAGTGAGGAGGATGCAACTTGGAGATTGCTGCTGTTAGTTGTATGAAAAGCAACCCCTTCACGTAAAATTGAGAAACAGAACAAATATTAAGGTCCTTCCATTATCCAGCGTTCTTAAACAGGAATTTCCAGTTTTGGATGCTGATTGTTCTAGTAGCAAACAAACATATCAGAGCTCAATTTTGGAAAACACAAATGATCCATGTTCTATTTCTATTGTTTATATCTACTCTGAAGGTCAAAATCATTATATCGTTGCATGTTAGTTTACAAACCAACCACATAAAATCCAGTTCTTAGGCTCAATTTATGTATGTGGTATACATGAAAAATAGAGAGGTAAAATTGCAGTGCTGAAGCATGAAGGTATACCAGAAAAGAGGCACATGTAGAGAATCCCAGAGTCTTGTAGCGTCCAAAGTATGTGTCAGAGAGAAAAGCTCCGATCAAAGTACCAAAATTGGTGGTACCATGGAAGATGTTGATGATAGTTGCGGCTGTAATGCTCTTCATGTTGAAGACAGAAGTTAGGTATATCAAAAGGTTGGACAAAGTTCCAATGGCTCCCAGCTTCTCAAAAGTTTCATTCCCTGAAAAAGTTCACTCACAATCAACGGAAATCTACCAAAAATACAGCCAAAAAAAGTGAGGGGTCAATATATTCAGGTGTTGGGGATGAAAGAAAAGAAGGGTTGCAGTCAACAAACTTTCTCATCGCATACATACCTATGATAAATGGCATGGCTTTCCATCCTCTGTAGTCAACCTTAGGCTTTTCGGTTGAGATCTCATGATCATCACAGTTTCCCATGGTATATTTCTCATTCTTTTGTGTAGTTTCTTTCCCATTCTGCTCCATGGCTTCCTTCTCTATCTTTAGCACTGCTTCACTCCCCCTTTTCAGCCTTCCCTTGCGGGGGCGTTCCTTTATATAATGTGAAAACAGGAATCCATAGGGCTGCAACTTTATTGATAGGTTGAATTTGCGTGTCCCTCCTGACTTTTTTTTTTTCCTTCTATTCGTGAGGACTAATGGTGGACACACCACTGGTCATCTCATTCTCAAAAGTTCACGCCTTGTGGCTAGTGACCTGTTGTTTTCTCACCTCCTGATGGGCACCGGCACTTCCATTCATTTCATGCTCATAGTATCTTTCTGGCCTCCACTGACAAATTGGAGCGACCATTTCCATTTTCCAGCTCCTTTTGGCTCATGGTTATTTAGACGACTGTTGACCAGCAAGTGGTAAATTCTTAATTCTTTCCAGTCCACTGCCTGACAAGGTTGTTTACCCATCATTGAAAGCATCATAATTATGCGCTAGACCAAAACAAAAAGAAGAGGGTCACAGTACTCATTTACACTTTACAAGTTCATCTATCTTAAATTACAAAACTCCTTTTACTTTTAATCAAATTTTATTTGAAACTTTTATTTATTTTTTTTAACCAATAAAATTAAAATCTTTTTTACTTCCTCTTTATCTCTCTCTCTCTCGGTCAAATCCCTGAATCGCTCGAACATGATAAGCATGAAATGCATTCCCGGGTCAGGCTGCGCATGCCTTTAGTCGTGTTCTAGATGGTCCACACGCACTTACTTTTCAGTTGACTCACTTTTTGTCAGGACTTTACAGCTGTCAATGTTAACTCAACGTCCCAACGACTTTTGTGTCGTCGTGAATCACTCGGTAGGAATAAAAGAGGCCGAGGCATTAAAAAAATAAGTTATTACAAAATTTCGATTAAAATATTTAAATATTATTTTAATTTTATCAAATATTTTTGTTTTATCTGTTATTTATTTATATTATATGTTATTTTTAAAAAAAAAATTCTCTTACTTTTTTAAAAAAATTAAGATAACAGTAATAAATAAATATAATGATTTCAAAAAATTATTAATTTAAATTATATAAAATTTTTTAATACATTAAAATTACGTTAGATGATTGGATTTTGAGTATTATTATGCATGTTTGAAGTGAAAAAAGAAATTAACAGGACTAAAATTGAAAAATCTTAAAAAATCTTTTCAACCCACCCAAAATCCCAGAAATTGCCATTGAACCCCAATTTTTCAGAGGGAAACGCAGAATATTCATTGAAAGGAGCATTTTATAGAAACTTGGTAAGAATCATCTCCGTTTCATATGAAGCAGTCGATTGAAACTGCACAAAAATTTAAAAAAAGAAAAGGAAAAAGTGAAAATAAAGAGGGAGTAAATGGACGGAAGTAAAGAGAGAACACAGAGGGTGTCTCCTGACTCTCGAGGATGGCCACAATCGCGTGAATCACGGTGGGATTAGGGTTATCGGAATAAACCAGTGATTATATATCCATCAACATTTGCACTTTATCCACCAACTCATCCTCTTCCTTCTTCGCCGCCTCTTTCTTACTGCGGTTGCGACCGAGCATCCACCGGCGGAGGACCGGTAGCGGTAGCACTGCCCGCGGCTTGACCTTGCCTCTGCGATTCGCCGTCCTCGTGTTAATCGTGGCGCCGTTTCAGAGAGGTTTCTTGTGGTCCTGAGATGAAAATGAGATTAATTTCTGGGATTTTTAGGGTTTTGTATTCCATTTTTAGTTCTACTTAATTTCAATTTTAATGTTACCGATTTTTATTTTTTTTAAAGAATTTTCCTTCGAGTAAGTATAGTGAATTTGCTTCTGAAAAAGAAAAAAAGAAAAAAAAACAAGAAGAAGTGAATTTGGACTTAAAGGTCCATTTGGCTCAAAAGTGTGTATCCTCTTTTGCTTTGTCAGTGTGTCATGTTACAGTTAGGGTTGTGTTAGATTTATTACTTAGAAAGTCTATGATACCCAAATTGATAATTGTTAAGCCTTAAGATAACTAGGTTTTTTTTCGAGGCTCAATCCTGATTACCCGACTATTAATGCCACGCATTTGAGATATTGCTTATGTATGGAAGTTCCAACTCCTTGGGGACTGAAAATGATCGACACTCACTTAGTTAATTGCAAGTAATGAAATTTCCATATTGTCCACTATTCACAAAAACCGAGAAATATAATTCCTTTGGCATGAAACACTCATGGGCATAGCCGACTCACCTGGTCTAAGTACAGACGGGAGAGCCTTGCTGTGGGTTATAGCAGACCAACTCTTGTGAAGTTGGAAAATTTGATGTTCATGCTGCCATCCCTGTTTTAGGGGCAGATGGGAAGTGTGAGGCAGGTAAAGGCCTTGCTCTCTATTTAGATCTTAGTTATTGCTCTAGCTACTTATCTGTTGTACAGCTTTTGTCATGTGCCATATCATGCAATCTTGTGTACTAAAATGTTTTGTTTCAAGCAGGAGGTTCCTGAGACCGCAAATTCTCCATGCCAACTTCAGGGGCACTGCCATTACTACTTCCTTTGTACCTGTACCATTTTGCACATATTATAAAATAGCCCATATTGATGACGCCAAGTGCAGCAACCAAGTAATAGAAGTAGTCCAATCTTCCCTTGTTAAGGTCCTCAGGCAACCAGTCTCCTGTTGCAGCACCTTTAGTCTTCTTGTGAACCATGGATATCAAGAAACCACTGAGGTAATTAGACACTGCAACCCCAAGGAACGATAACGATCCACCAATGCTTCTCATGTTCTCAGGAAATTGCTTGTAGTAGAATTCAATTTGTGCTATGACTGTGAATGCTTCTGAAATTCCTATCAGTGTCAGCTGTGGTACTAACCACAATCCTGACAAAGAAGAAATAGCATGTCTTTTTGAGTCTAACCCAACTGGATTAGACAAAGCTAAAGCTCTTCTTCTGTCCTCAACTATGGCAGACAAAAGCATGGTGAATATGCCAAGAACCATGCCAACTCCCATCTTCTGGAGGACTGTGATGCCATCTTCTTTGTTAGTGAACCTTCGAAGCCAAGGAACGATGGTGCGATCATAGATAGGAATCCAGACAGTGAGGCCAACCATGGAGAATATGGAGTAAGACGCTGCTGGAATCTTGAAATTAGTATTGCCAAGGTGTCTATCTGATTGAAGGGCCTGAAAGACTACATAGGTTTGCTGTTGGATTAAAGCAACGAAGTATATAAGAGCTGTAGACCATATGGGTATTAGTCTTATCAAGCATTTAACTTCCTCCACTTGTTGGATGCTGCAAAGTCTCCAGGATGTGGCTGCCGATCCATCTCGGTTGATTTGGTCTTCTGGGGTTATGATTGCAGCCTTGCTTAGAAATCTGACAAACAGTCACTATGGCTACTTAATCAGTCATAAATCTGATTGAAATGAGAAGCTCCATATCATCAAATTTTACTTCATAGCCCATGTATACTAATTGGCCTCCTTTGCTTGGATTAAATAATACTTTTTTGGCTAATTACTAGTGCCATGATTGTTTCATGTCATGATTGAACAAATTCCCTGTTTGTTATATGAAATCGACCTATGTGCAATGAAGATATAAAAAATGTAAACTGATTGAACAAGGGCATTTGACGTCGGTTACCTGAATTGATTGGTGTAAGAGAGCTTGGAATTGATAGATCTAGCTGGAATGTGGTTAAACAATGAAATCCATGGCTGGTCTGGCAACTTTATTTTTCGTTTCTTCATTGCAGCTGCTATAACCCGCATTACATTTGTCAATGCACTGCCATCTGGTTTCACTTTCACATAAATCTTCGAACCCATGAAGAATAGTACGCATGACAAGAACATCATAAGTGCAGGGATCCCTAAACCCAAAGCCCAGCTGACGTCCGACTGCACATACACTATGCCCGTTAAGGAAATCATCATGGCAAAAGTGAAGCTGAAATAGTACCAATTGAAGAAGCTAGCTATTCCTCTATTTCCTGACACAGTTTCAGGGTTAAATTGGTCTGCTCCAAAGGCCAAGTTACATGGCCTAATGCCACCAGCCCCAATTACCAGAAATCCTAGCCCACCTAGTAGAAATGCCATCTGCCACGGGGTTGGTTCCGGGCAGTTGTTGGCATCTGCTGCTCCGCATTGTGAAGGATGCAGCTTGGAGATTGCAGCTGTTACCGTCAGGAGCAGCATCCCCTACAACCAAACACGGAAATCAACTGAGAATTAGAACTGAATATTGCAGTATGCGGCTAGGCATGCTTCCAAAACACTTTTATTTGTACCACAAAAGATGCTATAGAGGCAAATGCCAATGTCTTGTAGCGGCCAAAGTAGGTGTCACAGAGGAATGCTCCTATCAGAGGAGCAAAGTTGGTGGTGCCATTGAAAATGTTGATAAGAGTTGCGGCTGTGATGCTTTTCATGTTGAAGACACTGGTAAGATAGACCAAGAGGTTGGATAAGGTGCCTGTAGTCCCCAGCTTCTCAAAAGTCTCATTTCCTGCAGTTTATTTTTCCAATCAAACTCAACGATTAGCAAAAAACTAGTGGGAAAAAGTGTTAGAATCAAAAGAACATCAGAATTCTTTACAGCTACCTACCAATGATGCAGGGCATGGCTTTTATTCCTCTGTAGTTCACCTTAGGCTCATCATCAACAGCATTCTCTTCCTTCCCCATCATTTAACAGTAATTTAAACCGTCTCTTGCTCTTACACTAAAGTGTCAAAGAGACGTTATGCAAAGTTACAGGCTTCCTTTTGACGAATTTATGTTCTCTGGGAATGAATAGTCTGGCTGCTAGAGCCCTGAAGAGAGGGTGTTAAATGATATGCTGAAGAAGCTTTCGAGTGGAAGCATGCAAAGCGTGAGGTAACGGAACTGCATTAGGAGCATGTATTTTGCCTCTTCAAGCGTGCGTTTTTGTGCTTACATATATTCTGGAAGCTTTTCTTAGCCCTGCCTATACGTTCATGTGCGTTAAATAAAGGAAGAGAATTGTAAAGAAGCAGTTGAAATTCTTTTCAGCAGCGCTCTTCTTATACAAGATATAAAGGATACATCTTTACATGCATGGCAATAAGGTCAAAAACAATATTTTTACAAATCTCCTTGAAACAAGGATTTATGTTTGTCTGTTTTTTTAACCTAGTGCAATTAACCAAACTAATTCCGATTTAACAAAAAAAAAAAAAAAAGTAATTGAATAACACTAATCACAGTAATTCCAACAACATCATTCTCGATTCTTTAACGATATAAGTAGGAGGAGTTCTATGTTTCTGTCAATAAACCAGTCAACTCAAAAGTTCAAATTACAGATACCACCGACTGAAGTCATGACCTCTTGATCATAAAGTCTCTAAAATCATATGAAGAAACCAGCATGTTGGGGTGAGACTGAAAAGCGAATCGTATATTAAAGTCTTTGACAGTTTTGAATCTGGATTACGTTTCAATATGGTTCTATCGTGATTAAGAATTTGAGAAGCCATATGCCCAAAACTGAAACTATCCATAGGTTGGGTATGATTTGTACTGAGCTCCATTCTCCCATCTGTTTGTGTGAGTTGGAATTCTTCGTTTGCTTTCGGAATTTTATGATAGCCATCAAGAAAAATTCTAGCCGTGAACACTGACCAAGTCACCTAAACGGACAAAGATGTTTACGTTTATTAATTGACAAAATCCAAGTGAGAGTTGAACTTCAAATTTGCTACTTGTAAGAAAGTGATCTGCCATCTTCAGCACCAAGATTGGACCCCCACGAAGATTGCTGGTCTACGCACACTACATGTGTTCACACCCACAGAGACAGAAACGCACAAAAATATAGCTTTCATTGTGGAACGTAGACCAATGGTCAACAGAGACGACAACAATTTTCTGTAACAAAAGTCTAGCTCCATAATTGAGCAAGATAATGAAAGTGACCCCAAGACTGAAACCCATGATTTTCTATCCCATGTCATTTTGTACAGTATTCCAATGGCTTCCTAACATGTTGTTTAGAGAAGGATTATCCGTGAAGATGAAACGAGAGTAACAATGAATTATCCTATAAGTATTCGTGATTTTTTTTATTTAATTTTTATTTACCGAAGGGAAAAGAGTCCTCAACGAGAGATGGTGAAGACGGGGATCGAGTGCCATCCGCGCGCCACAGCAGCACTCGAGTGCTAGCCAGGTATTTGTATAGATGAGGCCCAGGCTGCCTAAGCCAGAAGGAAAGAGTTTGTCTGGCTTGGTGGTGTCGGACTGAAAAGCCCATTACAGGTTCATTCTGGCCCACGGGTAATAGCCCAAACATAAGTAGCGTCAGGCTGGCTAAGCAACGGAGCTCAACGTCCACAAGTGCATAACCTGCATTCACAGTTCACTCCAACCAACCGATGATTCTCTCCGACCGAATTAGCTTCAGTTTGACATCGATATTCAACCAATCCTACGTGCATGTTTGGAACGTTACAGGTTTTGTCTTTTTTTATTGGGCAAGTAGAATGGAGGGACATGGTGAGTCAACTTCTGCACTGAATGGGTCGTCGAAGGCCAGGCGCGCGGCGGATGCTGTTCTGTTTCTTGCTAGTGAGGATGCTGCGTTTATTAACGGCCATAATTTGGCTGTGGATGGTGGATCTAAGGGCTCGACTTAAGAACAATTATGTAAATGTTACGGACGGATTCGACGCTCAAATAAGATAAAAAAATAATTTTTTTTTTAAATTATATAAATATTGGTATTATACACTTTAATAAGATATTTTTTTTAAAAAAAAAATAAACTTGTGAAATAAGAATATAAGAATAATTAAATCTTTTTTAACACATCTAAAAATAATTAGTGAGTCTTGTAAAATTACTTATTTGCCCGACTTCAAGTTTGCCTTAAATCATGAGCACGTTGATTTTATTGGCCCATATACCTATAAAATTATTAATTTTATTATATAAATATTACCATTTGATGTAAATTTACATTATTTTATTTTTAATTAATTAATTATAATTAATTTATTATTTATGTTTAAATTTTATGTGTGTGTGCGTGTATGTTATTTATTTACTTTTTTTTTTTTTTTTTTTGTAAAATCAAAGGCTGTCTATAATTTCGGGTGTACCCGGAAAAGTCCGTCAAACCACATAGGATTGCTCATGTCATATTTGGTTTGGTGTCATTAAATTTGAGGCAAACTAAGAAGCCTCGTCAAGTCATGGCCCATGGTATGACTGTTAAATACATGCTAACCATTTTAGAATATTTTTTTTGTCCCCATTAATTGAATAATTTTTGAAAATTAAACCCACGACTTTTGAACAAAACTAGCTTGGAATGTGGTCCCGTTGTCAAAGAACTAATCTTTTTCGACCTTTTCTTCTCTCTCTCTCTCTCTCTCTCTCTCTCTTAATTTTCCTGAAAATATAGTTGTCGTTTTAGAGAGTGTATTAGTCTTTCTTTTAAGAAGCAGAAACTAGCTAGTTATCTTCCTCAAGAACTGAAATGATTAGTTGTGCGATCATCACCTTAACAGCAAGGGTTTTAGAAGCTAGAAAGACCATTTTTTATTTTTTTTTTCCTTTCAAGTTTCTATGAACTAGATTTCAAATCTTTGCTAGGCAAGCATTGTATCTGTTACCACTCGGCTGCCCTTAATTGGTCGTGGACATCTGAGTGTGTTGTGGGTTCCAGTGAATCAAGGTAACTTTGCACAAAACTGCTAAATTATAAAGAAAATGACAAAAATAATTTACTTTTGGATATTAATTTAATGAAAAATCTCAATATTCTCCCCACCTTTCCTGCCAATCCGAATTGAGATTGCCTCATTTTGTAATGGCACGGTCATGCCATGTGCCTAGATTTTGGGGCATGACTTGGACTTTAAATCAATGCACAAAATAAAAACGTACAGTTTTAACACATAATTTCGACCAAAAAATATCCCATCAACGTTTGTCAAGACATAAACAGGATAAATTAATTAAATTGTTGTCAAAGTTGGTACAAATATTTTAGTCAAAGATTCGAAAATTTTTCTCTTAGACTACTATCCTCGTAAATATATTATAGATTTGTCATTTTTTTGTGACACTCACCTAATTCTAATTCTGGATTCGCATGTTTTCAAAAGTTAGAAAGTATAAATTGACAAAATTAAAAACTTTTGACTCAAATTTGCCTTTATCCTACTTAATTCCCTTGTTTTTTATTTTTTATTTTTCTAAAGAATAATAATAATAATAAAATAAATAATTCAATATGATTTACTTTATATTATTATAATTATTAAATATAAATTTATATTTTTATCAACAGATCAAATATATATATTCAGTAATTATGTAATATGCAATGTATTGTTGAACGTTGTTATATAGTAATAAGTAAGTCAAATGTACCTTCAAAAAATTCAGTACTCTATTTGTCTGCAATCTTTTTTAATAAAATTATAAATTATCAACATCATTTTTTATTTCGAATAAATAAAAAATAATATGTGCAATATGTGAATTTAAAATAAAAACAAAATCATTCAAGGCGGCACCAATGTGCAGATCTTTTGAAATTTGACTGCGAAAAGGTACCAACTCACGAGGAGCCCGAGGGCTACTTTTAGCCCATTTGTGCTGTGCCTTTTCGCACAAGACAAAGTTCGGACGCCATAAACATCACCATTCGCATTATCCTCTGTAGTGCCCAAGCCATCCATTTTGGTTTCTTTCTATCTCAGCGGTACTAAGTTACGACCTAATGGCAGAATCCAGCATGTCCAATGGCAAGAAGTTAGCAGGCAAAGTCGCAATAATCACGGGCGGCGCAAGCGGGATAGGGGAGGCCACTGCCCGTCTTTTTGCCGATCACGGCGCGTTTATGGTGGTTATCGCCGACATCCAAGATGATCTGGGACGACAAGTAGCCGAATCAATCGGTGCAAACAAGTGTAGCTACGTGCACTGTGATGTCACCGAGGAGGAGCAGGTGCAATCTCTGGTGGAGTGGACCGTGCAGAATTTCAGTCAGCTAGATATTATGTTTAGCAATGCTGGGGTCGCAGGGAATTCGGATCAAACCCTCCTTGATCTCGACCTTTCAGCATTTGACAGTTTGTTTGCAGTTAACGCGCGAGGAATGGCTATCTGCGTCAAGCATGCGGCGCGTGCCATGGTGGAAAGGGGCGTGAGGGGCAGCATAGTGTGTACGGGTAGCGTGGCTGCTAGGCACGGCGGTAGAAAGTGGATTGACTATTGTATGTCCAAGCACGCAGTGCTGGGGCTAGTCAAGTCGGCCAGCATGCAGCTGGGGGTGCACGGGATCAGGGTGAACTGCGTTTCGCCGTCCGGGCTGGCGACGCCGATGACACTTCGCGCGCATGGGGAGAGCGTGGAGAAAGTCGAGAGTCTGTACGAGCAATCCAAGAGCTTGAAGGGAGTTGTGTTGAGGGCCAGACACGTGGCGGATGCCGTGTTGTTCCTTGCGTCCTGTGACTCTCAGTTGGTCACCGGGCTTGACCTGGCGGTCGATGGTGGCTTCCGCGCAGTCTGATCCAGAATTTGGGCCTCAAAGTTTCTCTTGTGGCGATGCTTTTACGTTGCCAAGCTCTCTGTTTTGTTTTGTTCTTTTTGTTTTCTTGTTTTTTTAGTTTTCTCAGACTTTGGTTGGGCTCGACTGGCATTTGGGAATAGTGCAATAATGTCATTCACTCTTTCTTGGTGATTTAAACTGCCTCGCATCCTCTAGCACAATGGTTGAGCTCCTTTGCTCCCAAGATTGAATTTAATCGCTACCGAAATTATTCTGCCTGTAAAAGCATCATGGCAAACCCCTTCAAAAAAAAAAAACAAAAAAAACACTGCAAACCATTGACTTAGGCCTCTAACTTCCAAAGGCTTTTGAGAAACCATATATGATGTGATGACACAACAAAAAGAGAAAAAAAATAACCCAAGCCACACATGGGACATCTTTTTATATCATGCTCAAAATTAAAAATTAGTCCACCCAAGATTCCATATCCGTTGACAAACCTCGAAATTGTCTTATCCGTACTCGATTGGGTACTAAAACTGAGTGGAGGCGGTGACCTTTGTACCTTGTCCAATGCCCTTTCGACCTCCCCAAAAGCCCATCATTCCACGATTCTTAATGGCCGCGCATCCCCTTTCCATCCCTAACCACCTTTTTTTTATTTGGGGGCTTTTGGATATATATATATATATATATATATAGGCGTTGAGGTACCAAAACCTATTATGAAATCATGGCCGGCTGGTGATAATAGAAAATGACCTAATTAGTCTAAAGATCAACAATGGGAAGAAGTGATTGTAACCACAGAAAATTGACGGACGGAGAGTGAGTGAAAGGAAATAAGGAACTTGAATTATCGAAAAAAGGGGGAATTGGGTTGATCTGAGAAATGGGCATGCAGATGACGACTAGAAGTCCTGACTATAATCAAAACTGCATCTGCATGAGACCCACATCACTGACGCCACAAGCATGTTTGCATTACGGTTTTCCATTGAATTCTCCATTCTTTGTCAGTTTTCTTGGTGAAAACAGGAAGAAAAATTTGGGAAGGTATCTGGGTATAAATTCTAAGATTAAAGAAGGAAGCTTTACGAGGAGTAAAAAACATAGTGTTGTTGTGGCATCAAGCAATGTGGCTGCGCCTCTCTGGGACGCCTGGAAACCAGAAAAGAGATCTCCTACACCATCTCTCAGCGACATCCTGTGGCCTTCTGCAGGTCGCAGTGTGTGTGCGTGTGTTTGCTTGATGATTTTTGGTTTTTTTTTTTTTCTTCTTTTTTCCTTCTTGGTTTGATTGCTTGAGAATTGATTAATGTAAACAGGAGCATTTGCGGCAATGGCAATACTGGGAAAGATGGACCAAATACTAGCTCCTAAAGGGATCTCGATTACAATAGCGCCTTTGGGAGCTGTTTCTGCTGTTCTCTTTGCCACTCCTTCCTCCCCTGCTGCAAGAGTAAACTTTCCGGCCTTTTCCTCTCCTGTTCTTGTTTATTGCTATAACAATTTATGAACACGCCGTTGTGCTGGCTAGCTTCTCTATTGTTCAATTATCCCCCTGCCTCGTAGTGCAGCTCATTGCAAATCACGGTATAATCTAATCAAATTAAGGATGTAGCTGGATAAGGTTACAACATTAGGCTCTGTCCACATAAATTCACGGGCCAACTGCCCCCTTTTTTCTTTTTTTTTTAGCACAATGCAGGTTGCATCTAAATCAAATTAATTAACAATATATGAGATGGATTTAGTTAACTATGTAATGGTAGCTTGTACCGTTTTTTCAAGAGAAATTGTCCCTGGTTTGTTTAAATGTGTAGTTTCTTGAATTAAAGCCAGGGAATACAGCTATTGAGATCTGACGTTATGCAAAGTTTCCTTGCCAACGATATCTCTATAGTCATGCTTGATCTTCACTGCTTTGAGGTGGAAGTAATTCGTTGTAAGATAGAACTGTCCTGCACCTTTGCAGAGGTACAATATGTTCACGGCTCAGATTGGTTGCGCGGCTATTGGTGTTCTGGCATTCTCTATTTTTGGTCCTAGTTGGCTTGCTAGGAGCACTGCTGTTGCTGCATCCATAGCGTTCATGATCTGCACACGCGCCACCCATCCGCCAGGTAGTATATATAGACTTCAATTGTCTAGACAATCTGACAATGAGATCGATTTCATTCCTGTATCTGATACTAAAATGCAAGTGATGTGAACCCATATGAAGCTGCAAGCTTGCCACTTCTATTCATTGATGGAGCGAAGTTTCACCACCTTAACTTTTGGTATGCTTTGTTTCCTGGAGCTACTGGATGCATTATCCTTTCTTTGCTTGTAAGTACTTGGCTTTCCTTTAATCTTCTTTCAAAACTTGAATTGGTGCAATGAAGTAAAAGCAAAATTGATGTCTTAGAATCCTTTGTATAATTGCCGCCGTGGCCACTATTTCTTATTGGCAAGTTCATAAGTGCAAACTTGCCAGGAATTGAGCGTGAAACTCTAAAATGCACTTTGGTGGAATTCCCATTGAAGCTAATAAATGTTGGACAAGCCATCCGCATTTCGAGATTGATTTCACGATGGTGGCAACCATTTTGTGGGAGATTCCAAAATTGGAAAAGTTTTAATATATGATGTCATCTAGTCATCTGGAGGGCAATATTTCTGCATTTTTTTCCTCACAAAAGTCATTCCTTTTTTTTTATATATATTTTTCAATGTTGCAGCAGGAGATAGTTTTCTACTTGAAGGGCAACGTTAAATTTTAGTGCACAAGCAAATGCAAACAATTCCAGGTTCGTCTGTGCTTCTGTAAACGACTTGGATTGCACAGCAGCGGGCGATTGATGATGGCTTAACCATGATAACATTCAAGCAACTTAGTGCAAGTTTAAGTTTTCTCTCAGGGAAAGTTCGCAACGAAGAGTGAGACTTACATGATTTTTGGTGCGTGGAAGCATGATGATGCAGAGAAGCTCAAGGCGTAGGACCACAAGAGAGGGAGTTCGCCTACCCAGAAATCAGGGAGACTAATTCCCACAATACAAAGAACGAAATTCTCTTTGCATATATGTACATTGGATCGTCTTATTGCAAGCAAATTTGGTCTTCATTCAATACAATGATAATTATATAAATTTCTCTCTGAAAAAACAGGTAACTGGTGTGCAATTATGTTGTACAGAATTTTACAACAAGGAAACAATTGCTTCGAATTACCTCAGAATTATGCCGTCCTGTGCTTGTGTAAGAGAAAAGAGGAACAGGGAGAAAAGCAGAGGGCCATTTTATAATTTGTTTAGTTGTTTAAGTAGAAAAATATTTATCTGCTCATACCGATAATTTCAACCAAAATGTGTTAAATGTCACCTTATTTAAACCATAGCATCTAAAAAATATTACGGTTTAAAATGAGATACGCAAATGTTGCCGGTTCAATATAAAGAGTGTAAAATGTAGTTTTTCTCACCTTTTTCTGTACTTGGAAAAAAAATTCGTTTTTCACTTCTCGTGCACAATTACGCAATCACATTTTTGCTCCAAATTTTATTTATATCGGTAAAAAAAAAATATATATATATATATATATAATTAATATATATTTTTTATATTTACTATACACCTATTTATTTAATTGTGTCTGTTTATTATTATTTTTTTTTCCGGGTCTTATTTACAAAGACCAGGTCATCCATATCCCACCTGAACAACACGTGTAATGTCGGACCACAGAACTTTGAACCGTACACGTGTGCATCGTCTCCAGAAAAAGCCAATTGGACAGATGGCATCAAATGATGATGCCTTCTTTCTCCTCTTCTCTTTTTGATTGGTAAAGTCCAGGGCATCAATATCCCACCCGAACAGCACGTGTAATGTAGGACCAGAGAACAGAGCTGTACACGTGCGCGTCATCGCGAGAAAAGTCAATTGTGTAGTAGATGGCATTGGTGTCACCATCACGATCGCTTCTTTCCTTGAAACGCGGCCCCACCTATTCGGTGGTGGGCCCCGTACCTTTTTGTTTTCATTTTGACCCTGAACATCCGCCAATCACATTTTGCCTAATACAACAAACGCCGTCGACGTCCGAAGCAGTGGCGCCTCTGACAAGATGGGAAGAATCCAAAAGGGATGGCTGTATTTGATAGTGACCGTCTGGGATTGAGGACATCGTGGCCATACGCGTGGAAGGAATCTGTCAGAACTCCATCCATTCGGGCTTTGACGTCGCAGTAGGTAGTTAGTATGAGAAACCTGCAAAGGCGCCTGAACTCAGCAGAGGACGCTTGGCAGTAGATTAATGGCCATATCTGATTTGTCGTCGGGCCAACTTAACCAGATAGATCTGGAGTTTTCTTTTTTTTTTTTAATTTTTTTTTTTCAATCTTAAAACGGATCAAAGCCCATATAAAAAAGAGAGATAAAAAAAACAAAATTCAGACTCTAATTCCTTTTTTTTTTTTTTTTGGGTCAAAAAGTTATCAAATAACTGTTCTAGATTAGTTAGTTGACCTCGAGATTCTCTACCGGCCAAATGTAATAATTGAGATTTGAAAAATAAATAAATTTTAATTTTTAGATGAAAAATAAATAAATAATTTTTATACATTTTACAAGTACTTGGAAATAAGAATTACAAAAGAATGTCATTTCACATAAAAAGCTTAAGAAGTTGAAGAAATCCTACGTGAGATTAAGATAAAAAACTCCAAATTAAAAAAAAAAAATTCAGTATGAAATTGATAGGATAATTGAGAGAGAAAAAAAGAACTTATTAGGGAAAACTTTTTAAGGATGCACTCGTTGGTCATATGAAATAGAAAGGGAACTTAATTGTCTTTCCAGAGCTTTAACAACTCAAATGGCGAAAAATATGGAACACATCAACCGCTACAAGCTTACAGCCTTTCCAGGCGTCCGTGGACAAGTTCAACTCAAGATCCTGACAGTGACTAAGCCAACAGCGAGAAGATGCCATATAAGAGCTGCATTTTTATTACTGAAAGCAGCAATCAAAAGAACAAATTTTCCGAGACATATCGAAAGCATGGGGTACATCATGTTCTGAACTAAATTCTAAGTAACGAGCACATATTATTTAGTTTACAATTTCGTACAGAAAAGTTACGTGGACGAGCTCCAGAAAGCAGAAACACCAACAAGAACAATACTATAGAGGGCTCAAAATAAGTTCCATCAAACATAACACAGCACCCCATTTTGATCGGGGTAACATTCAATTGGATTTATTACGATTTTTGCAATTGCTCCAACCACAAGCTTTGAACAAAGACAGACAGAAGCAAGAGAGATGTATAAACCGATAAGAGTAACTTAGTATGACCAGGACCAAAAGGCATTATCTTCAAAACTTGCACGTGGGTCTGAGTAATTAACATCTTCCAGCTTTGGAAAGACATAGGAAAGCAGCAGGTTCTTGCTCAAATTATCATCTTCATCTTGTGATAGACCTGACCGGGCTGCTTCAAAAGCATATGAAGAATCACCGGCCTGTATTACTGGAGAGCAAATGTCTTCAGCATAATGTAGGCTTTCAAAGTCAAATATATCGCTTTTTGCTGAGCTAGTATCTTCCTGTTTACAGACCAAGATCAAAAATTTGGATTCTTCATTCTCAGAAGCTGAATCACCAATCTGTTTTTCAGGCAGTTCTTGAGACGTGGTGTCCTTATCAGATGATTCTGAGTTTCCATTCTCCTTCTGCTTCAGAAGCAGCTTATTTGATAGGAAATCAACCTGACAAAAATTGGAACAATTACACCACCACTCCAAAGTTAGAACCCAAAATTTAGCAGTGAACACTAAACAAATACCTCAGCTTTAAGTTTATCTTTCTCTTCAAGAAGACTGTCGTAGTCAGACTTAAGGTTGTCATAGCTAGCTTGCAGTGCATCGTAATCCCTCTCCATTTGTTTTGTCTTCCATCTTGCCCTGCGGTTCTGAAACCATATGGCAATCTGCCGAGGCTGCAGGCCAAGGTCCTTTGAAAGCTGGATTTTCCTTTCAGGTTCCAGCTTGTTCTCAATCTCAAAACTTTTCTCCAGAGATTGGACTTGATTAACAGTAAGTCTCCTCTTTTTTTCTGGTTGATGAAAATCCTCATCAAAATCATCATCTCCATACCCTTCGCTATCAAATGAGTTGAAAAAAGGCCAGGGCAATCCATTTGCTTGATGAATATCCTCAAAGCTCACCATGGACTTTGAGCCTAAAAAATGACACACTATCATAAGAGGGCCGTCTTTTGACCTGTCATAAGGACTAATTACGCCAGTTAGCACCCTATTTCTCTGGCATTTACATGAGGCCCTCACATACATTTCAATTTGAATCAATTATATTGGTTACTTATTATAATAAACATCACAAACAAGTAACTAGTGAGATTCCAAATATATAGTGGTCAGTTAAGTAACAAAGTCTAGCAGACCACCAATCGAATCCATCATTGCGTTACAGAGTAGACATAAAGAAAGCCGATCAAGATCCAAAACCAGAGCTTGTATGACCCCTAAAGCAAATGAAAATCTCATCTTAGTGAAGAATACAAAGTAAATAACTAAGACTATTTACAGCAGTGATCCACTCAAACTATGTCGTGCTTGTTAAGTCAAAGTAGCATCAAATGTAAAATTTCCAATTTTCCCTTTTGAGGGACAAGGAAGAGAGAAAAGGGAATGAAAGAATGGGGGTACCCATACGGCAGACGGATAAAAAGCATCAAACTTTTCAATCAAGAAGCATGCTTCGGATAATCAACGGTTTAGCAAACACTAATTTCACATGAGAATTCAGCATCTTCACCAGAAAATAAATTAATAGCATTAAAAGATATAGAAGGCAGAAAGAACTGCAAATATGTATCCAATCCATAAAATAAGAGAGAGAGAGAGAGAGAGTACCATGAAACGGCTGAGAAGACCCGGAAGAAAGGAAAAAGGATTGAAGAGGCTGAGAAACACCACAAGAACCTCTTCGATTTTGAAGCAAAACAGACAAATTCGAACCAGAAGAACTAACGCCACCCGCCATGCTTTAAGGAAAATAAATCCTGCCTACACAAAGTCAATCAAGCTGCCGTCGCAGCTCTGGTCAACCAATCAGAAGGCAGGGACTCCACGATTAAAGACTTATCACTTAATGGTTTTTGGGGTTAGTTTTGACTTGTTTAAGACTTGTGGCGAAAAAAGCTCGTAATAATGATCTCGGTGATAAACGCAGTGTGAGAGCACTGGCACGAGATCACACCCATCATCAATCAGTAGCAAAGAAAGTCTGTTCTTTCACTGGGAGAGAACAGAGAGACAGACAGAAGAGGATCCGTTTGTTCTCCGAGGAGATGTCAGGCGTTGGCTGCTGTGAGAGACTTGAGAGGTGAGGTTGAGAGAGAGAGAGAGAGAGAGAAGAAACAGAAGTCTCCGTTCCGAAGAAGCAGAAGTTGCAGGGTTTATAACAAGCCCAGTTTCAGCAGGTGGGCCCATTTGAGAGATAGAGAGAGATCTGTCCATAGTAATCCCCGTACTTACAAACATGCCCCTCCCTGTCTCTTCCATGACTTCTGGTGAGGTTAGTTTCCAGACACTGCAAAAGGAAAATTAAACCTTCATGACTCGTTGAGAATTTTTAAAATACAATTTTTAAATTTTTTTTGGGATAAATTTAAAAATAATAAATTTAATGAAATAATATATATATATTTATAATTATCCAATTCATACTTTGATGTGACTTTGGGACCCACTGGTTTGTCTCTGTGGGTATAGTGAGAAAGAATTTTCCAAGGATTGGCATCGGGTACTCCTGGATAGATTTGTTTATGAATACCCATGTGAAGATTATTGGATTAACGAAGGAAATGTGCGTCAGCCTTGGATTTTCCATACTTTATTAAATGCAAAGACCAAATTTAGCTCTAACATATTGAATTTACAAATGATGTGATAATTGAATTTTGTATGTTTAACCAGTAATTTTTTAAATAAAGTAATGCAAAGAATGTCAATGCTTTTCTTTTTTGTCCTGGCAAGAGTGTAAGTTTTTTCCGCACAAATAAGAGCCGATGTTTTGTTTGGTGACAATGCAACGTTTCAAGATCACTGACTTCTGATCAACCCCAGACTCTGGAACCATGGCCTGCCGGCCGTAAGGCATTTTATGGTTCAATTGAAGGGCGCCCGAGGCTACTGTCAGAAACTTTCCATGCGGAAGCTGCCACCGAAAGTCCCCAAATTGGTAGAGGGTAGAGGGTACGGTGTCTAATAAAAGGTTTGTTATCGATTGGAAATCTTTATGATAGATAAGGAAGCGAACAAGCAAGAAGTCAATTTAAACGACTCAACACCTTTTTTTTTTTTTTCACCTTCAACTTGATCGACACATGTTGGGGTGTTAGCTGGACTGTAATCTGGCAATTTAGCTCGTTTTCCACGTCTTTGTATGAACACACTCCGATGCACTAAGTTCATAGTTAATTAAGTAATTGCTGCAAGTGTCGGCACTTTTTGCCTGAATTATCCTATTATTGCTTTCTATTTTGGTTCTTTCTATCTTTTAGTCTCTTCTTCTTGAAGAACAAACGAATTCAACATAATCCTGGCCTCTCTGGCTTGATGAGGCCAATCGCAAAGAATGTTAAGTTTAGGTAATTAAAATAGTTCCCCCATGTGCTTCAACCCATACCAAATTCGTGCTCAAGGATTGGCATATAGAGGTTCCACAAAGGCTGTCAGGCTAAAAACTTCCACAGTGATGCCTAAACCTCAGCCCAAAAGCAAAACAAAAAAAATAAATAAATAAATAAATAAGGAAGGAATTGGAATAACTCCAAAGGGTAGCTCAAGTTGTGAGGACTAAAATTTTGAGAAGTTTTCATTTCAAAACTTTATAACCTAAAAGCACTTGGAATTAATCTTGAGGTCACGTCCGCCAGTCAAAGGTTGGAGTCTTGCCTGGGGCAGGTGGGCAAGACGTGCGCCAGAGAGACTGCGAGTCGGAGACTAGGAACCCACATTCATAAAAAAGAGTAAAAAGAACTTCTGGACCACGAAAAGCACAATGAATTTGTTAAATAGTGGCCTGCCCATGACCTCTTTAACATCTTATCAATTCAGTGCCTTTATATCACCACCGACTATTCTACGTACATGGGTTCAGGCTCATGTGCGCCTTGTGTTCGAGTCAACAATGGAGGATCCTTTGACATGTTTTGTCTATTTAGCCTTTCATCCGAACTAGCTGGCTTGCCTCTGGACACTTGGGCTCACATGCGCTTATAATAGGGACGCCGATATTTCTGTAGTCTAGCTCCACGTCGAGACAAGCAAAAAAGCAAGACATTTAGTGATTGGAACAGCAAATTAGGAGCTCAAATTATTGCATTAGGGAGATTCAGCACATTATCGTCACAACACATGCAATGTAGAGGAAAATACAATTGAATACACGAATATTTTTTTTCTCTTCTACACAACATAAAACATTTTTGTTTTGCTTTGGATTTGACCCGTAACTGAGATTGAGAGGCTAGCAGCCCTACCATTAAGTCGTGCAGTTAGTCGTACAACCATTGCCAACAATTTTCTGAGGATGAGCTTGATGAAAAATCAGTAGGTAGATTTAGTCTACGTCATCTCTGGTTAAACCAAACTAGTTGAAATATAACGTGTCGCTATAGTTATTGTAGTAACAAGAATAACATGAGACCAAAAATTGATATATCGAGTCTTGATTTAAAGTAATTACTGCATTAATCGAGCCTCATCACCCTTTTTTTTCTTTTTTTTTTTTGGTTTTTTTTGGATCGAATCAAGCATCCTCTCTTATTTTTTCGGATGGAATTATGGGCATATCCATGCAATTGCTAGAAAACGATCCCAAATAAACAAAGGGACCTTGGCGATTCTTGGTGGGCAGAGTCCACTTATTAATCAGCTATCCATTAAACGAAGAAACATCGTGTAAAGCAAATTGAGCCTAATTAAGTTCTTGTCTAAGAACATACTGAGACGGTGACAATGAGGGTTTTTTTTTTTTTAAAAAAAAATTATTAATTGGCTCTGATTTTGCCTTAAATTTGAGACTTTTAACCATAGAGACAACTTATTTTCCAAAAGCATAAATAAAAATGTGGTCCTTAGGAATCCTGGGCCCCATAAATGTGGCCCATTATCAAAACAAATGCAAAATCTCTTGTTGCCCTATGGGGACTAATCTCTAACTTTAATGGGGGTGACTCCCTTATGCTTGGTCCAATGGTCTATTTCTATTGGGCTCCCATTAGACTATGACCTAGACTGATCACTGGGCTGCCATGCTAGATAACCCAGGGAACAGATCAGTGGACAACGACTAGACTTCTATAGGCCAGGACTTTTGATCATGTGTAAATTCTCAAAAACACCTGTTGTTGTGAATTAGTTATAAATAAACTTTGAGAGTGATCGGTGACTTATATTAAATATTATGAAGTTTGTTCGTGCAGCGGCTCAATTCATTGTATGGTATAAATTCAACATAATTCTTCTCGACAAGACTGTAAGACATCACGGCTATTTTTCCATTCTTCCCCGGGGGGGGGGGAAGAGCTTACAAAAATAAAAAATAAAAAAGATAACAGAAGACTATGTGAAGAATGCCGAACTTTCTGTTCGTGAAAGCCACACAATGATGAGTTCAACCGTATTATCCTTATTTCGTGTGAAAGGCTAACTCCCTGATTCAGAGTTGTTCCCACCAGTGTGCCATCAAACATCGGATAGTGATTGCATTGTAGGTGGGGGCTTCTTCTTTCATTCTTTTCTTTTCTTTTCTTTTCTTTTTTTTCCTTTCCCTTCTGCAGAAGATTCTCACACTCAGCAACACAGCTCGAATTGACAAATTTTATTATTATTATTTTTAAATTTTTTGAGAATGGGCATGATTATTTTTATTTTAATGTTGTTGTTGCAGCTCTTCATCAAAATTTTAACCAATCAAAGTCGTCAAATAACTTATCAGGATTGGACCACAATAATGTTTAGCAATAATATTGGTCTCCCTCTCGATATGTAAGGGGATGTAGCTCAGATGGTAGAGCGCTCGCTTAGCATGCGAGAGGTACGGGGATCGATACCCCGCATCTCCACTTTTTCAAGTGCGTATTCGCAGTGTCCCATCGGTCACTAACCACCACACTCTAATTTTTAGTTGATCTTGAATTGCAAAACAAGTCGATCAATTTTTATGCATCAAGCAGCCAGGGATCGAATTTGTATAGCTATAGCTGAATTGGTTCACAGTAGACATATTTAACGGGTTCCCCTCCGCCATGTTTTCTGTATGTAATCCTTCAATTTACCGGAGCTCAAAAGGATGACTTCTTATTGATCAAATATAAGAGGGGCGTTCCCAGGGGCACGGGGCTGGCGCAGATGGCCTGGCTTTTAAGGCCTGAGAGCCAACGAAAATCCGACCTTAGAAATCTTGTTTGTTGCCCTGCAATCCACCTCTCCACTGATGGCTAATAGCAGCTTCTGCCACAATTCTAACTGGACGAATGCACCCATTTTGGCCTGAGTGTTTACCCGAGCTTTTACCAATGCAAACGGAAACAAGGCATGTTGCAGGCCAATTGCAATGTCAGTTGTACCATGTGATGAAAAATTATGCTTCATCTCTACTGCGATGGCAGTCCTGGTGAGAGAGTTGAATTCACGGTACAAGGAAGCCTTCAGGGTGTCAAGTTTGTCATCCCTGCACACACCCACACCCACACACACACACAAGAAAGGCTTATAGCATCAAACAGAGAAGTTAACAAGGCTAACCGTCAAATAAACCCAAAACTTCAAGGAAAAGGTATCATGTTTTTCCCTATGTACTGGATTGGTCTTTTTGGCTTGCTCACAGGTTCAAGGAACTGATTATGAAGTTGCTATTGAAGCTTAAAGCAGCACTGAATTCGTCGAATGTGCTCGTTTCTGCATCGTAGGCAAATCCCGCCCCAAGGGAGAAAAGAGCGCTTCCTATTACCCCCGAGAAGCTTAAAAAAGGATGGTATCCATCTCCCTTGAAGGATCCTTGTTGATATGCCTTCACTCCAACTCCTGCAGTAATCCCAAAGTAGTCTCGCAAGAATCTCAGTTCCACCTGTTATCGCAGCCAGTCAGCATAATCATCCTGTGCTATTTGCTATCACTTGGTGCCTAAGGACTCGGTCTAACCAAAATGACACTGATATCAACAACATTGTGATGTAGAACAAGCAGAGAGGATCATCAGAATTCCAAATTCCACTCGGTCTCATTGGTATCAAAGATATCGAGATGAGTAGTTGACAGAATTATATTACCTTGGAAGAATCAGGAATTATAAATCTGAAAAGAGTAGTCAGTCCTGGAAAAATCTCTGGACCTGTAAGCACTCATTAAAGATCAATATGTCATTTATTTATTACATCCAAAAAATAAATTGATGTCCTTTTCATAATTAAGCTGCATAGGAAGGAGGAGATAAATTTACTTTCACAGGAGAGGTCAAAATTCCACTTGAAATACTGGGAATGGAAATGAGTGGGCGGTTGCGGGGCATAATCTTTGTAGAGAAGATCTAAGAAAACGAAGAATAGGTATGCAATTACATATCAAGAAAACCAGAAAAGGCAACAAGATTGGAAGAAATTAATAAAATAAAGAGGCAAAAGAGAGTAGAAGATGGTAAACCTCTGGCTTTCCTGCCAAGATCAAAGTATAGACCAGGACACTTGCCCATTTATTCCCGAGAACAATATTTGAACCAATGTCAAAACTTAATTTTCTATCAAAATGTGGGCTTAGTTGACGGGAAGAAAATATATTTTGCAATGGATATCACAGACAAAGAGGAAGTTTCCTCATGTACTAATAAAACAAACACAGAACACATTAGTTAAAATGAAATTTCCCAGAACCCTTCAAGCTCAATTGTTGTCCCTGCCGCACAACAATGGTCTTTTTCTGCAGGGGTTTAGCTAAAATCATTAGCTGATATGTCATCACTAACATTTGAGAAAATGGTACTTTTTCCTGAAAGCAACACCACTGATCTTGGCGGGCAGCAGCAAGAAATTGATTATTGAATGTTCATATTGTCATTACACGTTCTAAAATCGATAAGTCAAAAGCATATTCAAAGCATTTCTTCTCGGAAATGCGGTTCCTTCCTCTTTTTAATGTTAATTAACATGGACCTTTCAACAAAATTTGAGGAAGAGGGGAAAAAAAATTGTGTGAGACCAAAGGGTTTTGTCTCTTTCAGGGTAGCTTTCTCATTAATTTTCTTCCTCGTAATTTTATCTTGTTTGATTCGATAGCCCAATATCTCTAGATAACGCATTCAAACCTAATATTTCGCTATTCTAATCATCTCTTTTCCAATCAAGGTGACATTAGTGGCACACCAACATTACAGATGTGTGCACGTAGATACCTGCGAGCGTGTATAGATGAGTGACTTGAGAATATTTAAATTAAGCGTAGATATGTACAATGTAACTCAAGATGCATAAACAATCTAGTCATCATGAACTCTCATTGTCGTTATGCGCGACATTATGTATCCTGGTAAACATTAAACATGCACATACTGTGAATCTTGCTCCTTAATGGAAAAGCTAATCCCAAGTAGTGGAGAAGTACAATTCCATCACTTACCAGCTCACGAAGGGCATTTAAGTACTGACCTAAGCCAGTGCATAGAACCCGGGCACACAACAATTGTTCTTTTTTCTTTTGTTTTTTTTTTTCATACATTTTGCTATCTAAACAAGGCTTGACAAAGAAGTCTAGGCCAGGGTGCGTATACGGTGGGGTGATGATCGATTGCAATGTTTGGAATAAGGCTTGGTCCGTAATCAATGCAATTCTTGTTTCGAGTGGTAGTGCATTGGTTCCGGACCAGGCTTCATTCCTCACATAAGTCATCAAACTGGGGGCCAAAGCATATACGTTCAATGTCCCTTATTTGTTTCTTTTGGCATGTTTTGCAACCTATTCCAATGCAATTTGATTCTTAATCTTGAGATAATTGAATTTTATTTACAATTCTTTTTCTTACATACATTTTTGAAAGTTAGGGCGATAGAGTACAACGCTCCTGTAATGTAGAGTATAGGAAAAGATTACATGTAGGTAACTTTATTTTTACTTTTACAAAAAGACTCGCTGTTGGTAACATTTCTGTATATTTTTGTAAATCTAGCTTGATGCTAAAATAGGTACAATATGGAATTATAATTACATTATACAGATATCAGCATGCACACTAATTTCTTAATTTGATGCCGAAGATCTCATTTCTTGATCACTTCCAGCAGCAGGATAATTAAGCAAATAAATGGCTCAAGAATTTGGTTGTGTAGCAGTCTTCTCAACTTCCTGGAGGAGTTGGAGAATTTCCTCTTTCTTTTTATTCAGTACTTGCATCTTGGCATCAATCTTTTCGAGCTTGGCCCTCAGCTTTGTTGGGTCATTCTTGTCTTCAGGGTTCTTTTTCTTCTTCTCTTTTCCAGCCCCATCTTCTTTATCCTCCTTACCTTCACGTTCCTTGTCATTCTTCTTCTTCTTCTTCTTCTTGTCTTTCCCCTGATCTTCTCCGTTCTCTTCCTTCTTATCGACTTTGTGGGTTTCCTTGTCTTTCTTCTCAATCTCATTTTTCTCTCTGTCTGCTGTCTCTCCCATACTTAAATATTTTAATTGCAGCACAGATTTTCGGTTTTATTGACTTGATTCTGACTTTTTTTCTATCCGTCAAATGTTTTTACATTTATACCATAATCTTGTCCTATATTTGGTCTTAAGATTGTATTGTTTTCCATTCAATCGAAGGATGGGTTGCATTTGTTTGGTGCGAGAATTATGAGTATAGCCACGAGATTTTAAGTTTGGTTGTCGAAACCCCGACGTCGACCTGGTCTTTTGTTGCGTGTGGTTTTGAAGTCGCAGTATCAGCTTTTCATGCCTAGCCTCACTTTGTGCTGGTATGAAATCTTAATCGCCTACCCTTTTTGAGTCGAATTGCTAATACAAATACGTGTGCATGCATGGGGCACTTTTATGTGGAATAGCTGGTAGCTTTGCCATGTAAATTTAGAATTTCCCGACTATAATATTTTCCCTCCTTTTCTCGAATGAAAGTTTTCTTTTCTTTTGTGGAATCTAAGGCAGAAGTTCTCCATCTCTTCTCACATGATATGCCCGTACGACAGTATTCCAAAAACACGGCAGGATAAATTAAGGTAGGGATCCCTGTTGAGCACAGAATTCGATGCAACCAACCACGTGGCGCAATCCCATTTCTCCCCCAATATTTCAATTCCCCATTACTCCATTTCAGATAAGATAACGAGACTTGGTACCTTCATGAAGGACCGAAGCTGACAACTTACCCGAGACGTATAATCCCGGAGGCCTAAGTGGTGGATCTTCTTCCAAGACAACCGAATCGCGAGTGTACATGGTCGATGCAGAGATTGAACTGCTGGAGATTTATGGGTCTCACTGGTCCCAACAGGAACTCTTGGGTTGGGTATCCTTGGCAACCGGTTCGGGTTTATTAATAGTGAACACGAGTAGGCACCACTTTTCAAACATTATACAGGGTGTACTTGTGAATCCCTCGGCTTTGTTGTAAGAGAGATACAGCAAAAGAGTTAACAGAAATAACCATAAAAAGCAAAACCCTGTTAGAGAGAGTGCCTTAGGCTGCAGTATAGCGGATCTGATTTCCTGAAGGAGCTTGGATGGAAGTACCGCATTTACTCGGTTCGAGGTCCATTAAACGGGAGAACCAGTGGCTTTATGCGGCAGCACTTGCCGTGAGAGAAAGAGGAACAAGAAAACGGCTCAGATTTTGATTGCTTAATCAAAATTTACCCAGAGTCGTTACAACAAAACAAAATCAAAATTGACATTGTCAATCATAGTCATAACCGAAAGCTCAGGAAAGTAAATGTCTTTTATTTCCAGTTTGGCAAAACGTGTACAGAACCATCCTGCGTTTCTCCAACTGAATAATTTTCCCATGTCTCCTATGATTACTCCTCATCCAAATCAAATCCACCGATCCGCTGTCTCCTCCTATCAAAGACAGCTTTGAAAGACTCACGCTCTGCTCGGAGTTGCTCTTGAAATATGCTCTGCCCGCTTGACTTGCCAATATTGAGGGCTAGTGTTTTGCTTTCTTCTTCAGGTAATGGATTAGACTTCTGCAAGTGTAGGAGGCACATACAGCAAATTAAGCGTTGGCTTGTAGTGCACCAGTTAAAGCATTGTTCTCAGTTTTTGCCTGTTAATGTCCTTGCTTGTGTGTGCACATAAGGTGTCACTTGTGTACTATTTCATCTACATCTTGGATGAATCAAATGAGAAGGTTGAAAAGAAAAACTGGCAATTTATAAAAAGAAGGAAGGAGAAAAAGTAATGTGGAGCACAACAGCGCAATTTTCAACAGACAAGAAGGAACGCGTGCCAAAATATTTAATTACACAGGACATTTGCTCATTAACAATGTATATATTCTAACAATGAAAAAGCAACCAAGGTGGATAGCTTACCAAGTTGTATCCAGCACCTGGTCCAATCACTAAGGACAATATATTTGCTTTCTTTGATGCACCTATAGAAAATCCAGTATTGGCACCCTTCGAGAAGTATTCACAAGAGAACAACTATAAGAAGCTTGGTATGGTCAAAGCATAGAGCAGGCGAAGGATTCACATAAGCCTTCAACTTGAATGCACCATGTAAAAGATTACCTGGTCACTCCAATGCACAGATTTTTGTCGTTTTTTATATGCTTGAATCAATCCCGAAAGAGCATGTAAGTTACCCTTCACATTCTCAGATCCTTTCACTTTATCTTCATTTAAATCATCTGACCATTTACTTTTACCCAGCTCTATCACTTCACCTCCAGGATGATCCTCTTCAGCATCCCATCTTTTTTCACCATCTTTTAAAGGAACTAAAAGTTAAAAATGATAAATTAGAAATAATAAAAATATTCTTAATGTATAAAAATTAACTGAAACTTGGAAAAGATGAGTTTTATAAATTGACTTGTCAACAGATTCAAATGAGAAGTCATATTGCACAAAGCACTGATACAAGGATAGCGGCCATATCCCTGGCAGAACATCCACCACCTTAGAGTTCAATTCAGGGACACTCTGGGCTACTATTATTATGACTTCAAACAGGCTACTATTTTGGATTAAATGAAAAATCCATTATGCTTGAGACCTGTTGACAAAATTATGCAGAAAATACCTCCTCTTGGGAGGGTTTGGAATCTCCCCTCAAGTTAATGTTATGAGCTGACAAGGGCAGAAATTTGCCCAACTACTACGGTGAGAAGCTTAGGTAAAATAGCACAGGTTTTCTGTTTGTGCTTTTCTGTTCTGCAATTTATCAGAAATAATAAACAGACAGATGAGTTGTTTCTGTGTTAATTCACATAGGCAAACCAAATCAACTCAGCTCAACACCAACTGCAATTACCACATGTAAGTATGAAACCAGATGACCAAAATATACCATAGGCTCGATTCAGTAAGCAAATGTATTATTTACCATGAGCTGCATCATCTTCCACGGAATGGTCATTGGTGTCTTCTGGCTTGCTTTCCTGCAATCTAGATGGGTCATTATCAAAGCTCCCATCTCCAGTGTCCATATCAACCTGGCAGTTTGACAAAAGAAAAGAGGTCAAATCCAACGAAACACCATATCCAGAGTTCCCAACACCATAATTATTGAATACGTTAAAAGCTTATAACATAACAAATATAGAATTAACAAATAGAGTCTATTTGATGCAATTCAGCTCAAGCTCAGAATACATGGTGATGATGATAACTAAATGAAATCTTCAGAGAAGAAAATTATAAGTCAACCATTTAGCAATTCTCATCTGCCATCCATTCTTATGAAGAGGTGGCAACCCACAGGTGTAATTAGCAATAGACATTATGGGAAGAGAATGTTTATTGTAAAAACCAAGCTGTGTCCAAATCTCCATGGTAACATTGAAAAAAAGAAGAGAGGAAATTAATGATGAATTATAAAGAACTTGAAATTTTATTTTTACATAGAACTTTTTTTATATGACTCCTAATGTTCAAATACTATATCAAATCAAGTTACTAGATGACAAACCACATAAACATGAGCAATGAGTCATTACTGCATATATCTCTACCTAATAAATATCAATCACAGGAGCTCATGACACTATCATGTTAGAGATGGCATTCATGAAGAAACCAGACTAAGAACTTTATGCTATTTCTGCTCCTACAAAGAGCCAAGGCATAATATAAAATAAAATTACCTCTTGAATTGCACTTTTCTTTAGGTCATCCCCATGAAATAATGACTGCCATGCATCCAAAACAATAGTGTTAATACCCATTTATGGAAATCATCATCAATTGGAAAAGGTTTCTAATTGAATCTTATGGCATGTAGAAGCACCACATAAAAGGTCAATGGTCCTTGATTAAGAATCACAGGGATTTTGTTCAATTTTACTGAAGTCGAGCTAAGCTTATACCATGCACATCTCTTCCTGATGAATTATTTTGAGCTGAACTATATATGATTTAAACTAAAAAAAATTTGATGTTAGGCATGACAAACCTTGATGTCCAGCTGCAGATAAAATGGTGGTACATCTTCCCATTGAGCAGCCATCTTCTCTATTTCATCTAAGGTAAAACCATGTACATTCCTAGCTGCACATCCCTGAAATTCCACAGATTTATCAATGTTGTGCTCTGGCTATGGCGTGGACCTTCTGCCAAATATAAGCTAAATATCTTTTGAATCTAGGCATTAATTAAAGCAATCTTGTGAAAAATGCCTTTTTTTTTCCCCATAAGTGAGCTATACTGCCTTGGTGCTTTTTATTGAAGCTTATTTACATGTCAACAACAGTGTAAACAAAGCAATTTCCTCATCTCATGCATTAGTTGCACCTTTGGTGTCACAAAGAGTATGATATCAAAACCACCTGTCTGGATGACAAATCACACATATTCCAGACGTTTATGAGAAATCTCATTCTCATCAATAGAACAAAATTATATTATACACTTACTGCTGGGTCTCTATACGTAGCTTCCGATATGTAAACTTCATAGCCCGATCTCTGCAAAAGGTGATGAGAACCAGTGAGCATTGAATGAAGCAAGTAATAGATAGCTATCCAAAAAGGTGGCATTCATCATCAACAACAGCACATAAGTGACGTTCAATAAAAGAGGAAAATAGTTCTTTAAATGGACAAAAGCCAAAAAATTCTTCATTGTCATCTCACATATCATGCCTTTGGATTTCCCTTTCCATTCCCTGAAAAACTAGAGTATGACACAGGTTTTCAGAACCCAATGCCTATTCTAGTCAAATGAAACCAAGAATATTATTGGGTGTTCAAAACAAGTTAGGAAATTTGAGTCAAAGTGAAATGAATGAAAGCTTTAGCAATGTATCAAGAACTGAATAAATTTCTTTCTGATTACATGCTGATCAATTTCAGAATATTCAGTGACAAGACCTCCCAAACAACCTGAGACTTGGGCATAACATATAAAACTGATAATGATAATTGGCTCTTAATTGTTTGCATTCACCGACTATCATCAATTTGGATGACTGACTCATCAAAGCTTCTATTTAAAAAGAGATATTATCAATTAAAAGACTGGTCATCTCTGAAGCAGTTGTTACACAGATACTAGACTAAAACCTCACCAATCAAAATTAGGCAAGCATATGTAAAGCTATACATTCGAAAACCAACTTACAAGCAAGTTAATCACAATCCAATTGAATTATAGAAGAAGAATTACATGCAAAGTTTTAAACATAAGATAGCTGTTGGCCAAAGATTAGGCAACCTAAGAAGGTGGTTAAGGAAATGTTGGGGGCTAACCATAGCTAATTAGGAACTAGGCAATGCCCGCAAGACATCAAGGTTATGAGATGACATAAAGGCAAATGCGCAGTCCAACCTCATAATAAGATGTACATGACATGATATTAGTGTCAATGTAACTAGCCCATTGCTATTAATGATTTTACAACATATTAACAGCTCATCCAAAAGCAAAAAGAGGATAATTGAGGGATACTTAAAAAGTGGGAGAAATAAAATGCTTTCACATGATGTTTATAGAAAACAAGGAGGAAAAAATTCAGTCATTGCCAATGGTAAAATCTTACAGCTCACAAGGTGATTGGTAATTACCAATAGCAGCCATTGAACTCTGCTAGTACAACAAATGCCAACATCCCTAAGCAGCCTATTGGAATAGGAAAGTTCGTGTATGAACGTATAACTCAAAGACACTGACCATTTTGTTGCAAGTAATAACCATACACTATAATATCCAACCCAAGAACTTCTGACATCTGTTAGTTTTTGATATAAGCTCACAAAAGAAAACGAACTAAAACCAGGCAACAGAAGGTAGATGGGGACAACTTTTTTAATTCATCTGACAAATTTACTTGCATTATGTTTTAGCTCAGTATTCATATTCTTAATAGAGTGGTCTACTAAATTATGGTTTCTTGGTGACATAACTATGAATCCAAGGATGCGGAATATAGCAGATATGGTGCTATTGGAAATCGCAGCAAAAGAAGATAAAATGAACTGTATGTTAAGAGGCTGAACCTTGACCTCTGAAGTCAACTTGGAGGGAGAGCACCTCCCAAAATATTAGGAAGAAAGTAAAGGGAACAAAAAGTAAGGGGGAAAAGACTGAAATCATTTTCACACAATTTGCAGCCAACTACAAAGACTCCACACGAGCTACGATGGCCTGAAGCCCTTAACATAATCCCAGGAAATTGGAAAAAGGAACATATATACTCGTAGATGTTCTGAAGAAGAGAGAAATGTGGTATACCTTTGCAATTGCCCAAAACTGAGCAAAATCAGCTACCCGCAGATTGCGGTCATCCACTAAGACGAGGCAACATACCAGCACAAAAGGGTCAATTGCCGAACAAAAACTGCATCTGTAGTTAGTTAATATGAAAGCAGTGCACGAGCACTGCATCACCACTATATCTATAATCAGACTAGATTTTAAGCTGTTCAATGACTTGGCAAGCCATGGCAACTTCTTATCAATTTAAGCCAGTGGTTTACACTTTTACTTTGACAAGATTCAAAAGTTTAAACAAAACTGAAAAAAATGTGTCACAGACTGATTAGATGTATATGCATGTAAAATAAATAAAGATATCTCGATATTTTTATTATACCCAGTAATTTATGATTGCAATTTAAAGTGAGTTGGTACTTGACAGTGTGCTTCAACCAGCTAAAGTGTAACAAATCAAGCATAAACCAAGCAATGTCATGAAAACACAAAAAACTATGTCACAGAGCAAGGCACAAAAGTGCAACCATAAATTGCAACTAACTCCATTTTCAGAGGACTGAACATCTCATGAATGCAACACCCTTATAACAGCTATAATATAAAAAAGAGAATGAGTTAAGTTTAAAACAACTATATCATAAATTAAATTCCAATTCCAAAACTTACTCATACCAATTACAAATGTGAAAATCCCCTCTTCCAATGTCTTTTTGAAAGCTTTCAACATGCTATCTCGATAAGCCTAACATAAAGATTCAACAAAAATTAATTTGAGAAAATAACAGAAAGAATGGAGAGCACATACAAAAATGTGCAGAAGTATCCTTCTAGCACAAGTATCAAAGAGTATAACTATTGCAGAACAAAACTGTAGCAAGAAGCCTAAATTCAACAGTGGTACAGGAGCAATTATGGGAACCCGAATTTTGTAATAAATATGAGGAAAACTTTGGAATCAAGGGGGGGAAAAAGAGTAAAACGATTGGAAAGAAAATGGCTATGCTAATGGCAAATGAGCTTTTGGAAAAAAGATAAGGACTTAGCTCTATAACCTACATTTGAGTGCATGCTAGATAACTGGCAACACTCTCAGAGCATACAAAAATACGATTGAGACCATATACGTTATGCTGTAACCTCTCCTGGGAAATTTCTAGTGTGTTAAATACACATATGTAATGCCAAAATCAGATGGATGTTACAAAAGCATGCAAACTAAGAACTAATGGTCACTGCCCATGTTATTGTCAGTGTTACCTCCTCCATTTCAGGTTCATAACAATACTCCATGACCTTCTTCAACGTTGGTTTCTTGCCTCTTACTGAGCCCAATGATTTTGATACATCACCCTCCTCAACCTTTCGATGTATAAGACAACACTTGTTAGCATTTTAATTAGTATGCAATCCAAAATAAGAAATTTCAGTGTTCATATGCATCCGAACAAGGAGTATGAATGAAATTTAACAATTTTATGTGCTTCTCTGTTGAAAGCAAAACCACTAACAAACCTTTTCAACTTCAGTCATGAAATAGTCATCCATAGAATGAATTCTTGGGGCCTTTCCACCATTTTCAACCTCAAGGTCACGCATTATCTTTGCTAAGTAGCTCTTACCACTACCTACAAGCATACCAAATAAAGTATGGCTAAGCAAAAGGCACCCCTGATTCTTCTTCAGCCACATTTCATGAAGCACATCATTTTCCCCAACTTATTGGCAGCTAAAAAGAGGAATTCAGTTGTAAGGGCTAAAAGCTACCTATTGAAGCAATCTCACCAATTTAGGACCAAACCAGACGCATAATCCATAATGTACAGCAGATTTGCTTCCCATTATATTTTGCTTTACTTCAAGGAGAAAAATGAATACATCTTTCCCCCAAACTCTAGCCCGGAAAATTGCAAAGATACAAAAGGATCAAACAAGCTACCTGGAAGCCCTCGAAGAATGATAACAATATGTTCAGGGCGGTTGGCTCGATGAGGTTGCTTGAACAAGCAGGAAGCATCAACAACCGCAGGCTTATCCGGAGATAATTGTTTTGGCAAAAAAGGTTGGTCCTCTCCCAGGTAGTGCCTCAGTGACATTTTCTGTTCCTTGAACAAGAAGATCGAGAGATTTAAGTTTTAACAAAAAGCCAAGCCCCTCTAAAACAAGCAAATACAGACACAAACCAACCAATACCTCAGAGAGAAGGCTCGTTGACACATGTGACAGAGACTTATTATGCAAGTAAGGATTGTTTTCCGAGGAGCTAATGGGAACGGGAAACAAAGAAAAGGATGTTTTTGGTGGCGAGGAGTAAGAAGCATTGAACTCTGGCCGAGGGTGCTCCAATGGAGGAGGAGGAGGAGGAGGTGGCGGCGAAACTGGCAGAGGAGGCGGTGGAGGAGGAAGATGACCCATAAACACTCTCTCTTCATTCGAATTCAATGCACCATACTGTCCTACTCGAGGCATATTGGGTCCCCGATTAGTTTCTGTTACCTGCCTCGGATCCACAAAAGTTTCCGGTGCAAGATAATCAGGCCGCGGCCTCATATATTGCGACATTCCGTATGGCTGTGGAGGCCGATGATACTGACTTTGTTGCGAATTCGGATATTTGACACTCTGCGAGTACGATTCATCGAGTGCCGTCGGTTGATTTGAACCGTCCGGCTGAAAAGGACTATACATATCACTCCCGTCACTCCGCGGACCATTCATCTCTGCATCATCCAAACCGCCAGCGCCGCCGTGTTCGCGAATCAGCTTCAATCTTCGCTCGTCATCGGACAATACCCTCCCAGGATACGCACCGGATGCAATCTCTTCAACCCTAGGCCTCTTATAGCTCCGATCAACATAACCATTAATACTTGCGTTATAGCTGTTACCATAATCCCTGTAATCTGGATTGGGGTTCCGATGCCATCCGTCGGCAAGGTAAGGATCGGGTGGGGAATATTCAGGCGGCGGAGGGAATCTAGGGTTTTGATTGAAAGGAGGGAAGGGGTGTTGGGGGTGACAAAAAGGAGGAGGAGGAGGAGGAGGAGGAGGGCAGAAAGGGAAGTGAGACATTGAGCACATAGGGCAGACGTTACTGTAAGCTGGCATTGGCCGCCATTGATGGTCCATGACCCAACTTCTGAGTTGGAGTTAGATCCCTCTCTCAATCTTCTTCAATCTTTTGATTCTTATTTTTTCAACAACGAAGCCTCTACCGTATCGAGCGGCCGATTGAATATCTATATTTATATTTTAATTTATTATTAATCATATACGTAAACTTGAAAGAAAAAAAAAAAAAAAAACAACCACAACAAAAGAGGAGATGGAAAAGACAAGAAAGCCCCTATGAGAGGTCAAAGGTCAAAACCCTTTCTAAGGACAGGAAAGCTGTGATTTCCGGCTAAATTTTCTCGGGAGCCAAACAGTCATTACCGATCCAAGAAAATAATAATAATTATTATTAGAACTTAAATCAAATGCCCATCTCTGCGGCGGGTTCGAACTCGGTGTAGTGTGCCGTTTAGATGGAATCGAAGCAGCAACAAGAGAAGAGTGAAAGCTGGATTCCGGCGAAAGGAAAGCAAGAGGCTTTAGGAAGAGGAAGAGGAGGAGGAGGATCAAGCAAAGAAAAAGGAGAAGAAGAAAAGAAAGGGAAAGGAAAATTGATGATAGAAGGGTGCCCAGTAGAAGGATTGTCGATCGGAGGGCACGAGACTTGCGTTATTTTCCCAACTCTCAATTTGGCTTTTGATATTGGCCGATGCCCACAACGCGCTATCTCTCAGGACTTCCTCTTCATCTCCCACGCTCACATGGATCATATTGTCCGTTCCGTCGTTCCTTCTACTCTCATATGTCATCTCTCTCTCTCTCTCTTATTTTGTTCTGTTTTTTTTTTTTTGTTCAGGGTATCTGGAAAACTCACTCAAGAGATAGGAGGATTTTGTTTAGTTTTGTTTTTTTATTTGCAATTTCTTAGGATGTTTTGTATAAGATTGTTGTGGTGAGATGGTTGTTGTTTGGTTGCTGAAGATTTGGGCAAATGTGGGATTGATCAGAGTAATTTAGTGTTGAGTTTGAAGTGGGGTGATTTTGGTGTCTGCCACTCAGTTGCAGGATCTTGTTGTGTGTTGTCTAGATCATTGCTAGTGTTGATGTACCATTTAATGAAACAATTCGATTCTGTCAGGGAGGACTGCCCATGTATGTTGCAACGCGTGGCTTGTACCGAATGAAGCCTCCAACAATTGTTGTACCAACTTCCATCAAAGAAACTGTGGAAGAACTTTTTATGGTTCACAGGAAATTGGATGGGTCAGAGCTGAAGCATAATCTGATTGGTCTCAGTGTGGGTATTGTCTTGTGTCCTTACTTCCTGCATGCTTATTTCAGCCTCCAATGATTTACAATCCCATACAACTTTCAACCTGTAACTTTCAGGCGAGGAGTTTTACTTGCGGAAGGACCTTAAAGTAAAAGCATTCCGGACGTACCATGAAGTGCCAAGCCAGGTAAGCCTGATTGTTTTTGAAGCAATCTTCTTTCATTTGCACGGGAGATTTGTAAAGTTGCTGATTGGCACGCAATTTGGTATATGTAGGGTTATGTGGTCTACTCTGTGAGACAGAAACTAAAACAGGAGTACCTTGGCCTTGCTGCAAATGATATCAAGAGCTTGAAGTCATCAGGTGTGGAGGTCTGTTTTTACAGGCACCAACATAAATGGTTCTTATGTGTGGTTTGAGTCCGTTTTCCTTCTTTCTTTTGACTTCAAATGGTTGATTAGTGATCTTTTCAAACTTGCATTAGTTATAATGACATGTTATTTCTTTTTAATGTCTCTCTATTTGAAATTGGAGGAGCATAGGCACTGGAGTAGACCGTGGGTTCTCACAATCATGCGACTGAATCAACTTACACATGATTTCCTTCATTTATACATGTTTCTCAATTACAATGATGACAACCATACTCAATTTTAATTGTCCTAGTTATCACTCTTTAACAAATAACAGTAAGAGTAGTTTCTGGACTAACAAAATTCTTATCAGAGCTAGCAAACTTCTTAATTTTAAAACATTGCTTTGAAAATCCAATTTAAGTGCCATGTGTTCTATAATGAGAAACTATTTGTACTTGATTCAAGGAAGGAGGGAGAGAGAGAGAGATTTGTCTTTCCTTCTGGAAATTTACATTCTATATTTGTTGTTTTATGTGCCTCAACCATATTTGTTTGCACATCATGAGGTTGGATTTATTCTTGGCAGATTACCCGTACGGTGACTACGCCCGAGGTTGCCTTTACAGGTGACACTATGTCTGACTTCATAACTGATGAAAGCAATATAGATGCTTTGAGGGCCAGGATTCTTGTTATGGAGGTGCATCTCTTTCCTCACTTCTTTTTTCATGTATTTGTCTCAAAATATATTGGCTGATTGACTATTTATGCCTATTTTACTAGCCGTTTGCTTGGTTCCTTCCATTTATTTGTTCTGATTCCCACAAACAATGTTTTTCTTTTTAGTTGCTGAACTTCCTGAACTGGATTCACAGCCATGTAAATTCATTAAAAAAATATAACTGATTGTACCTTTGGCAATTACAAGAATAGATGCCTTCTTCCCCCTTTTGGGTATAAATAGATGTCTGATTTGTGCTTTGTGAGCTATTTGCATTTCAAGTCCGGAAGGTGCCATCTACATTCAGCCAGTATGGTTGCATAAATGGCTTACTGATAGTCTGTTTCATGCAGAGCACCTTTGTTGAAGACACAGTAACAGTGGAGCATGCACGAGATTATGGGCATACTCATCTATCAGAGGTATAGTTTCCTATGCCTTTACGTGACCCTCCAGTTCATATATTCTGCAGTTATTTGATTGTTCTACACTTGAATGTATCAGATAGTTAAGTGTGCAGACAAATTTGAGAACAAGGCAATCCTTTTGATTCATTTTTCTGCCCGTTACACAACAGAGGTACATTTCTCATGGCTCATAAGTTTCTATTTTATCTGCCACATTCTGGATTAATCAATTGTTTCATTTAGAAAAAGAAAACGGGGCTAAGAACCTATAATTTAGGAAGTGTTGTTTATGTAGTCTAGCCAATGACTCATTCAACCATGTGTTTATTTTTCATGGCTCTTCTTCTCAAGATTTTAATCCATAACCTATGCATCTCAGTATCAACTTGTGGTCAAAGGATGTCATTTTGTTCATAGGAGTACCTTGTTTCCATTATCCAGGTTTTTCCATTGGATCTTCTACATTTGAGCAAGTCCTTGTTACTGAGTGATCGGATTTATGGAGTCCTGAGCCCTGTATTGATTTATACCATGTGAATAAGAGTGTAAATTATTAGTATTATTATTTAAAGATTCATTCGGTAGTGCTAACTAGTTTATCGTGTCTTGTAACAAAACAAGCAGTAACCTGTTTGTACTGTTGTGTTTCCCAGGAAATCCAAGAAGCTGTATGTAGACTTCCGCAGACATTACGAAGCCGGGTTTTTATGCTTATGGAAGGATTTTGATGAGATTCAGGACTGAGTCGAGGAACTTGCTTTGTTGTGTACCATTTAGCAAGAGGCTGCCTGTATCTTTTTAATTTAATGGCAGTCCTAGGTGTTGCTGTCTCCAGAAGAATCCGATGGAGTCCATGTAGTGTAGTCTCAGCATATAGCATTGTCTGGAGGGAGGTGGTTGGGCAATAAAGAACATGTCATTCAGCAAAGTTTGTGGAAGATCACAAAATTGTATCTCATAGGCGCAATATTTCTTTTGTTCTTATAGGGCTGCTCCGTGTGAGAAGTTATTTCCTTTAGTTTACCGCATGATTTATGAAGAAAGGCTGTTTTTCTTTTGCAGTATCCATACGAGCTTATCGGACAGCTTTTTCAGTCCATTTTAGCAGTGGAGAATACAACAATATAAAACCCCCCGCAAGATGTCTGCCCACAAGGACTCAGTTTTTCACCACCCACTAGGAAACGAAGGTGAACCATAAATAAGCCAGAGCCGCCAGACTTGAATATATGCGAACACCTAAATAACTTCACAATGCAAAGCAATTCAGATAGTCCAAGTTCCAGAGCATGTTTAATGCTTAGACGGAGCAGATCAGACCTCTTTATTTTTATCATTTTATCTTGACCTCAAAATTTTATAATGAGGGGACTCTTGTCCCAGATATGGATTCCAAAATTAGCGGTCTGTGCATTCCTGCCAGTGTTTAGAAGCATACACACTTCAGGTTGAGCTCTTTAGTTTCGGGGAACATCAACATTCAACAACATATATAGGCTCTTGATTGTACGCTATTGATCGCAATGCAATGACATGATTGGATGACTTGAAAAAGCAAATCGGGACGGCGCAGACACAAAACTCTTATTGTTTAATTCCTAAAACATAAATAGATTGAAGGAAATTCTGCTCGTCAATGTTATTTTCCACTCTCTGGGGGAATTTCCCAGTGGAAATGCCTTTTCTGGCTCTTTTTGCGGTTCAAACATAAACTTTTTTTTTTTTTTTTTTATGAACTCAGCTCCTCAAGTAGATGGTGGAATTTCCCAGTGCTTTGGCAAGGGACCAAAATCATATATGATCTCTCTATGGCAAGACCAGACAAGTTTTATGGCTTCTGGGGTTCCAATCCCTGCACCTCTGGGGTCTCCAGCTGGTCCAAACCTGTCACACACCATTTGTATTTGACACAAAGCAGCACACACAGCTTGCTCTTGTAAGTTTAACTCGTGTGACTTTTTACCTACCAGTGATTCTGGGGGGCTCCAGTTGTTCTTGCTCTCAATCCAGCATATGTAGTCCCATTTACTGATTTTCCAATAACTTCCTGCAAATTCACATTACTCAATAAACAAACTTCTCTAGATCCAAGTAGAATCATATTGTAATGTAAATTATTCAAGATGGCCCTGTGTTGCCTGGAAGGCAAGGTCCATATTGTGCAATGAAAAGCTATGTGCATTTTCTCACCCTGAAAAAAAGGAAAGAAAATGAAAAGGAGAGGAGCTAAAAGAATCCAAGCAATGGCAGATCGAAAATTTAGAACATTTTGGGTAGTCTCTGCTCGTCCAATATCAGCAGAGCAGTTTGTACTGAGTCATCACAATAAAGAAACAAATGTTCTCACTTTTCTTTGACAATTGAAGGGAAAATAAGATTTTGAGCATTGCCTGCAGAAATAGAGGGTCATTTGAAACCACAGCAGCCGTTAAATGTGCATGCATTCTCTCAAGAATGTCCAAAACTATTGGAAGTTGATCTTTCTTGTACTCTGAAACAATCTGGAAAAAATTCAACACAATAATTTATACATATCTCATTAGGTGGCACAAATCAGGGTATACCCCATATACAAGCTTTTGAGATCATTGTCACACAAACAGTTCAACTGGAAATTATAATGTTTGTATCCCAGATTCATATCCATAGCTGCTACATATTGCTCAACCCTTCTCGTCGACCAAACAGTTAAAATATTTTGAGAAGCCTTTATGTTTCAACTCACTTATAATATATCTGTCACCAATAAGGCTATGGCTAAAGTCTTATAGCAATGATTTGTCACCTAGTAAAAGACTGCAGTAAAATCATAGGAGATGGCTTGTTCCTTCCAACTAAAACAGGATTCCTCATCTGCAAGTAATTACATGGTCCAGCAAACATAAAAGTTCAATAGAACTAAGGAGACAATTTCAAGAAGGCACCCAGTTTACAAGGAATGCAGAAAATGTTCTGGCCAAACAAGGTAAGCATTGCAAGTGGAATGAAGTTTGATAAAATCCTGCCACCAAAAAGTAAACAACAAAAGAAGAAGTAAAGCAATTATTTACCTGGAATGGTCCAAATATTTCTCTTGTTACAAGCTCAAAATTGACATCCTTCACTATTTCTTCAAGAGGAACATATATGGCAGTTGGTTTTATAGCACCATAGATTGATGGAATGGAATGCTTCGTCAAAGGTTTGCCACCAAAGAGTAGCTTTGATCCTGATATATGAAGCAATTTATTCATGTGCTCTAGCATTGCATCAGATGTAAGCTGCAGTGACAGAAGAACAAACTAAGATTAGCAAAAGAAACTATAACTTAGAGGAAGCATTACCAAAAGCTAAATTCAATTATCAAACAATTTTGAGAGGAGGAAAAAAGACTAGAAAAGAAAAGCCACATCACACATATCAAGTGAAGAGCATCATTCCGGTGGTACAACTACAATTCACACTTACAGTAAGAACAGGGCCAATAGTTAGATCTTCTAACTTTCTTCTTTCAGCAAGCTCCTTCATCTTGGATATAAGTGAAGTACCAGACCAATTCTGCAATGGAATACAAGCAGTTTAATAAGAAAGAAAAGAAACAAGTTTACAAGTTTTCAGCCTCATGATATAAATTTGCACAAATAGCATACTAGAAAAAACACAGGTACAGCTGACCTCGTGCATGAATAGAATTGATTGTGCAGAACACTTCTGACCACTACATGCATAAGCATCTTGGTCACAAACCCAAGCAACATAGTCCACCTGTCATTTAATAACCAAAAGAAGAAGTGATTTAACAGCTTTGATTGACAAGGAGAAGCTATTGTATCTAAATTTATTCCATGCAGCCACCAATACCTCATTAACATCGGGTCCTAGAACTTTCCAGTCAAATCCTGCATCTTCTAGCTTTATACAACCCCTCAAGTCAACAGCCAACTTTTCTGCAACTCTTGAGCTACCAGTGAAGAGGGTCATCCGCGGATTTGCCTACAAAGGTAACATGAAGTCAATTATTCAAACCTCCAGTTTCCTTAAAGACCCATCCGTAACAGTTATCATCACATCACAGATACATATTTACACTTATTGCCATCAACAATCAACACTATCTTGTAGTCGTTATTTTCGTCATGATAATTATTTGTAGAACTGCACCCAATTACCATCATCTCTCTCCCACTGCTATTAACATCAGTATGCTACCATATGGTCCAAGAAGAAAACATATTGTTGACAAGACAATCTGCATTTTTAAGAGGTTCTTCAAGTTTATATATGACAACATTTCATCTGTAACACAACAACAGATGAGGGCAGAGGAAAGGCTGATATCTCAGCCAAGAGGAGCTGGTCATAAAGGTAAAAATAAACATGTGAACTGAGTATCTCACATAATTAAAGAACCCACCTCAGTCATAAGCAAATGAGTCAAAAGTTGATCATACAAAAGTGAAGATAGCAAGCAATGGACAATCTGTCAATATTACCTCTCTGATAAAATTGATACTAATTAAAGGAGTATCCCACAGAACCAACCTCTGATAGAAGCTTGTTCATTGTCTTCCCATCAGAGTTTATGAAGTCAACATCTTCTTCAGGCAAACCACAATAATGAAGCAACCTCATCATTCGTTCCATAACAATGCAAACCTATGAAATTCATTGATAGAACAAAACATGTCAAAGTTGAACTTTACAGGCTTACTCACCGACCAAAAAAAAATGATGAACAGGACTCAAAATCATAAAATAAAAGAAAAGTGTGGAATCGATATTAGCTCAATTATTATGAAGTGAGTAGGTTAGCCAGAGTAATGCCTACTGATCATTATCATCATCAGCTTCTTGCTCATTCAACATATAAAGACACTTATTCTTCTTAGGAAAATAGATTGTTATTGTAATCCCCTAATCCTATAGTTGCAATCTGCTTCCTATATGGTTATGATAATATCCTTTAAGAAAAATTAGGATACACCTCATCAATGCAACAAAAAATACTAATATTGTTGTCTAAGCAAACTATTGTGCAATGAAGGCTAGAACTTTATGCCACTGACAGTACCAAAAATAACTCCCACTATCTCACCTTGCTATCAACTTTCAAAATGGGTTTGTTGCCCATGTATAATGCACCCATCAACTGCAGGACAGGAATCTCTAGTGGGAAATTGAAGGGGGTAATGATTGCGACCTGCATAAGAATTCTTTTAGACATGTAAACACTGACATAACATAGCTTGTGTGTACATACTTTGGAAGCAAGTTGGGTTTTCAAAAAATAGAGTTAACAAGTAAGCAATCTATGAAGAGGCATGTCCAATTACATACTTGAGTGACATGAACTAAATCAAAGCTCAATTGTATTTGACCAATCTGATTATCAGTCTATTGCAGAGCTGCAAATTAGTAACTCTACAGTCCCCCATTATTTGCACTTTGGGTCAAGCATTATGACCACTAAAAATCATCTCCTTGTTCCAATAGTCCAACAAATTGAATAAACAAATACTTTAGCATAGATATAACTCTTTGACTACAGCCTGTAATGCATAAAAGAACTATCATCTGAGGCTCACCATTTTTAAGGAGTGAAAGAACCATCTTCTTAATTTTCTCAGCAAAGGAAAAATCATTCTCCTCCTACTTAATTATCAACAGAAACGCCATAAAGGAAGTACTTACTGGACCATAAGGCCATCGGAAACCATTACTTTGCTGTCCAAGATGATTTCCAGGTACTGCAAAAGACCTTGCCAGGAAACGAACCTACCAGGTATGCAATGGAATATGAAAGAAAGTTGGAAAAAAATTTAAAAGAAAATTTCTTTAGAAAATTGTGAGAAAGAGCAAATCCTATAATTCTTCATTTGACAACACAATCCATTTACAAAACCATGCATAATTTCAATAGAGCCAGTGAGATCATTGATTCAAAATGGAATAAGTCCAACTTGAATAGAGTCTACTAACTGTATTAGGTATTGATGCAGCAATTATTCATTTTCCTTGGAAACAAACTTAGACATGAACAAGGAGAGCTATCTTGATCTACCTGATCACCAGAGAAATTCTCCAAAAATTTTTGAGTAACTTGAACTTCACCAAGAGCTTGCTGGTAACTCTTTGGAGCAACCCTTTGTATTAACCTGGTGAAGTAATCAGAAACCTGAAAATTCATGAAAAATTATAGCATCGAATGTTACCAATCTAAGGAGACCATAAAAAGCACCAATAAATATTAATTTGCCAACATGATGAGATGAAAGAAAGTTGTAATCCTTGCAAATACCTTTGGCAGAGAAAGCATGTGAGCAGCTTTTGCAGATATGTCTCCATATAATAGGTATCTGCATACAGCAGTGATCAAATTCTATTTCAATATATACAGAGGAGAGTTGATGAATAATCAATGTATAACCTATCACTTGGCATTTTAAAAGCAACAATATTCCAATGAGGAGCAAAGCAATAACAAAAACAATGAAGAAATTAAAGAAGCAAAGTTAGAGGGAGAAATGGAAAGGCAACAAAAACCTTTCAGGTGACTTAAAGGGATTGTGTAGTCCATGCTTAGGGCAGTTGGACAAGCTCTCCACAAATGGCTGCATAATTCGTCCAACAGTTTGCAAAGTTCAGTTCTAATTCATGTACATTCACATATAATAAGTATTGTTTTGGGTAACTGCACTTCCGTATGCAGGAAAGTGGAAACATCAGATGGCAGAAGAACATGCCCATATTTGAGGAGAATTTTCCTTGACCAATTTGGCGAAAGCATATGATGTGTTCTCAAAAAATTTTAAGTCTAATGAATTCCTGTTTCATCTACTACACGGGGTATTTAGAGTATATACCTGAATTCCTGTTTTGTCTACATTAGCAACTCTAATGAATGGCTCTCCATTTAAAGGATCCACAATTGTATCCCAGTGTGAAGATCCTACCCATTTGCCCTGCACTAAAAGTAAAGATATTCTATGTTTAACCTTCAAATACCAGTTGATTGTGAGGATCCTTGAAATGCAACCTCTCTGACAAACTCCAGCTCAAGTTTAGTGAAGCTTCATGAAGTTCTATACTATTGAGTGCACAAAATTTAAGCTTCAACTAATAAACATGTACAAGTCAACCAATTTCCTCCAAGAGAATAAAAAAGAAGTTGATCCTCATTTTCTTCGATTTCCACCTAAAAACCACTAACTCTACACTAACTTTTAGAGTTCAAAAAAGAAGAGGGTGGGGGGTTCAAGCCTGTTCCCACTGAGATAAACTAGCTCCTTGTTGGACAGTTCAAATATGTCACAATTATTAGAAGCAAGGTACTACTACTAAGTAATAAATGCAGCTGAGATACTGCCAGTACCTAGGTTGTGTACTTCTGCCGGTTGAGAACCCGATATTTCTTCAACCTCCACAGTTGAGAAAGGCAACGAATGAGTAGATCTCCTACACACAGAGAAAACACCACCACATCATGCACAACAAGTACTGAAAATAATTCAAAAAGAAAAGAAAAAAAAAAAAAACCAAACCAGCATAGATTAACCTGAAACAAGCAATTCTTTTTCCTCTGCAACAGAAGATACATTTCCATGTAGGAGAAAAATAATTTAGGATAGAGCACAGACCACAAATATTTCTCCGAATCAAAATGCAAAATTGAACCAGAAAAAGCTGACCCATGAAAATGGATAGAGTTATTTAAGAGGGCAGCCTCAGGAAACTGGTCAATTAGTTATCAAACAGGCTTCATATCACAGAACCCAAGTCAGAAGCAATCCGATTGATTGATACGGACACAAAAGAACGTACCTTGAGAGATAGGATGAAGCAAGCCGAGTTACAGCCTGCTGGGGGGCTCTCGTTCTCATTTCTCTGCGACCCAGAAATTTATACATAATCGTCTTGCGAGTAGAACACCAAACAACAAAGGACAGTCCTCAGTACCCACTATTGGTTTTAAGCACCAAAAAACAAAAACCTCTCTTTTATGTCCTTCTAATTCGGCCGGCTGCCGAGAACAGACATCAAAGGTTTCAATGCCACTTTCCCGTCAGTTAGTGAGGTATTTTTATATGCTTTTGTCAGCTTTGTTGTATGGCTGCCAAACATCGCATCCACCAATAACCGGTATCCGTGTTTGCAGTGTGTGGCGGAGGTGCGTGATAATGAATCGCCTGTAACTTACTTATGCTTCGCCGATCAAAGACAGTCTGTTGTGATTCCGGAATCTTGTGAAAGGGATGGTGGCAGTTCGTGGATCATGCTGTGCCGTAGTTTCAGCGCAGCATCCTGGTGGAGAAGATTGCGTGTGCGCACTTTAAGGCTGACAAGTGCGCAGAGCTGGAAAGCGATAAGAATGACTGAATGAGTAATAAACGTCACTATTTCAGGCTGCATTTATGGTCACGAGGAATACCGTTCTTGAGCTGGACCGGATGCCCCTCCAAAAAAATTAATAAATAAAATTTCCGGATATTTAACCTAAAAAAAAAAAAGAAATTTAAAATATCCACAAATTTAATACTTACCAATTTGATAAATTTAAATTTTAATATATTTAAAATTAAATTAATTTAAAATTTAAGATTCAAATGGGTTGATATCTAATAAAATAATAATTTAAAATTTAAATTCAAAATACTTAATAAAATTCAAGAAAGTTAAGATCTGAAATAATACGGTCCGACGTATTTATTTGTCACCTCTACATTTTTCGATATTGAAATACTGCACTTTTTAGTTTTGATGGTAATAATCAAAGTTCCCCCGGTAGTATACGTTTATTCCATGATTTCATCATTGCAGTTATTCAATAGACGATATCAGACATAATCCAACAGAATGTAAGTATTAGTCTTTTTCTTTTTTTTTCTTTTTTTCTGGGTTCACAAGTATCGGAACTTGAAAGTTGAGACATCAAGAATTCACTCTCTTCAGAGTACGATAATTCATTAAAATTCTTCCTGTTCAGTTAAATATTATTACAATGCTGCTCGATCATTTGATTAGCATTCCTATAGATTGATAATGGATAATACAGAGGTTGTGGAATTGTAGGACTGCTCTGTCAGGCCCCATCTAGGCCCATGGCCCATGGGCCACGACAACCCCGCGTGGCTGCATTACGGTGAGGAACACAATATCTATATGCATTTTGCAAGGATCCCCCTAGTTAAAAATCTAATATTTATCTTTGAAGATTTTATGTGCAAATTCTCCGCACACACACACACACACACAAAAAGGGATTTATGTAAAATGAAGATTTTTTTTTTTTTTTTACGTAACTCATAATCCAATGAAAGAAAAAGGGTATATAAATAGCATATTACTAATCACAAAATTGAAAAACTAACAAAAGGTGGCCAAATATTTGGAATTCCTAGTTCTGACATGACACATAGCAATATTAATTTATCATTATTTGAAGTCCATGATCATACATTTTATTGTATATTTAATAAACTTTTTGCATAGACAAAAAAAAAAAGAAAAGTTTAAAAGTAGCATATTAATAAAATACAAAGGTGATCTATGAACCAAAAAGCTAAAAAAAAGTGACCAAATGCTTGGAACTTTTAGTTCTAACCTGACATATAGCAATATTAACTTATCATTATTTGAAGTCCATGATCGTACATTTTATTTTAGACACTCAATAGCAAAGTACCCGTTGAAAACAGAGACATTGCATCAGCCATTTCTTCTCACAAGTTAACTTGGTCTAATACAAATTAAACAAATATCAAGTGGTAACTGTTTAGATCATAGCTTTGATCGTATAACTGCATATCTTTTTGCAAATTCATTAGCGGGACCAAACTGGTTGACTTGGAATTGAGTTGAACTTAATTAGCTACATTGAATATGCCCCGTGGACAGCCATATATATTTTTATGTCATCGATTCATTCCATTAAAAACAGCGGAAATAATTACAATTTCCATCGACCAGTTTTCGTGTTAATGACGCTAATCTACTGTATTGTTTAAGGTTTTACTTAAGCCAACCTAGATATAAAACTCCAAGATAATCTTGGTCAATATACACTCTCTGGATGTGGCCTCCGTAATAAGTCGTATGGATGTGTAGGTAATAATCATCAAGAAAAAAAAATGATAAATTGATCTTGGTCAATGTTAATATTCAGACAAGTCAGCGAAGCTATATCTCTATATTATAAGGACGGCCAATTAATTACAAGTGGTTCCAAACGTCGTAGCTGGCTGCATCGCCTCAACATACAGGGTAACAGCTAACGAACCCTCCAAGGCAATTTCTAATCGATAAGGCTGTCATTCCCAATTTGCATATTTTTTTATGACAGAAAATGGATTGGCCACCTAACTTCCTGTGTAGTTAATCCAGCCGAAATGATTCTAAAAGACTTACCACGAGTTTGCTCTTCACTCACTCAAAAAACTGGGGTTACTTTTCGTTTTTGATTTTTGAATAAGAAGCCCTATAAGTCATAGGGGGTGTGCTTCTTTTTCATCTTTTGAAAATTCTATTACAAAGTACAAATGGGAATTCAATCATAGGTCTTTTGGCAAATGCGGAAAGGCCAAACTAAACCAAGGACATTCGCACGTCATGCATACTAGCTAGCTCTTAATATATGAGAAAATAACAAAAAAAAAAACAGAACTTGGTTATTCGAAATTCAGTTATGATAAATAATTATCTAGTCAACCAAACAAGCTAAACTCAGTCGTGTACAGTGAGCAAAGTTTTTTGGGAGATGTTGAGGGATCCAACCCCAACTCCCTCAAATTTTGATAAAATACGAGTTTTAATTTTGAAAACAAAACAATAATTCGGTGGTTATCAAGCCTCTAGGCATATTAAACTTTTTCGTTTTGTGTCGAGTATAACCTTGAAAATTGGAGACTGAAACTAATATATAAAGAAGTTCATAATTATTATAAATTATATTAAATTTTTATATTTTATCAGTGCAAAAATTTTATAATATATTCTTTTGATATGTGTTAAATTTGACTATTATATGATACAATAAAATTAAATTAAACGAACTTAATTCAAGTAAATATATGGAAAGTTTCAAACTACTGGGTGGAAATAAGAAGATGAATCAAACTTTAATACTCTATTAACTAACATTCTACAACCTCAAATTCATAGTAGGTTTTTGTATTTTATGGAAGCGGGACATGGTACTTTTCAACAATTTGTTTGAAAAGCAAGATAGGTTCATTAGAAAATAATGAAAATAGAATATTAATTATAAAAAGCACAAGGACCTTTCTTGTCAGAATTCCAGCTCTCGCTCCTGCCGTTGAAATGAGAAGACGCCCACAACGTGTATCTAATCCGTAATATAACCTTGTAACGGGAGTGAGTTTTTCTTATCAGTAAAACCAAATTTAAAGCCTTGTGATCCAAAGCACGGCTGATTCCGAACAGTTGAATAAATCCAATAGGGTAATTATAATTCACAAATTTATTTTACTAATGAATCTAGCAAAAGTTTTCTAAATGTGAATTCGTTCTTTGTCCAACGCGTTAGGCTTTAGGACGGAATATGGCTTGTTAAAAACCGAGTTTTTCACCGAATCTTCAGAACAAGAAAAAAAAAAAAAAAAGAAATTTTTTAGATGAACCCAAATCCATTAATATATATATAATAATCAAACCAATAAATGAATTGTATGATTGCTAAAAATTTGATATGATAAAAAATATGTATAAAATCTCAAGGATTGTTCACTGTTTCATTTGGTGTGCTTATAGTCATGTGATAAAGTAGCGCTCCAATAATATTTACAACTCCAATTACTCAGAATGAAGTTATAAGCAATTAACCTATAATGTTTACAGATGATATAATTAATATAAGACATATTCTTATAATGTTATATTTAAAATTTTAATATCATGTTATATTTATTTATAAAATAATGTTTATTTTATATTATATAAAATAAAAAAATTCAAAAAAGAAACCTTGCTTATAATTAATATAAAAAAATTTCTCTTTTATCCATATACATAAAAAATATCACTTATTACTTTTTTATATATTAAAAATTATTAAACTAATCCAATTAGTCACTATAATTACTATTCAAACATTATATTTTTTATTTAGTTTAATTTTATTTACATATATAATATCCAACTCTAAGAATGACGTATAAACAAAGCATTGACCTATTAGAGATGTGAAACATTAAATAAATATCGAAAGAACTTGTTTAATTTGGGCTCTCTCTCTCTCTCTCTTTCTTGCAAATTTATTAAAGCCATAGGCGTGCAATTCATGTATCACTCATTATCGTGATAAGTGAAAGAAAAAAAAAAAAAAAACCGGGTCAATACCAAACAAAGATTAGATATCCCAGCAACTTACTAGAAATATTTCAACTTGTAGTTATGTTCGAGGACATGTCTCATAGGTTGGTCGCGTTGTCCCGTTGATATCTCCGTCGTGTTACCGGTGTGAATGTACGTGAAGGATTCCTGTGTATGTTTTGATGGGCATTGCATGGGATGAGGGTTCGCAAGGCCTTCTGGTGCAGAGGCACTTCCTGTAAGTATGCTTATGTTTTTGTTTTTTTTTTTTTTCCCTTAATAAAATAGAAAAGTGTGGTAAAGAAAATAAATGTAATGGCCCTTACGGTTATGCGTTTCCTTTTCACAAATTTGACAGTAGAAATTTCAAATTATCCAGTCAAACATGTTTCTTAGAGAGATTTATCGATTTTCATGTGCAAAATTAAATATAATTTCAAAGATTAACATTAATCTCAGAAAATGTTTTGATTTTTTCTGTGACAAAAGAATAAGAGCATTCATTTCAGTTTTGTACACACAAAAAAAAGAAAAAAAGAAAAAGAAAAACACTGGGATCTCTATTTCATTTTATTGTGTTAAAAAGCCATGTCATGTCAGCAAATACTGTTATCATGTATTAATTTATAAAGAGTTCAAGTAAGAGGACGAGAGATTAACAAACAAGGTATAATAATAGAATTAAAATAATAATTATTATTATTTATTATAATTAACGATTTAAATCATATTCCGTCCATTAATTTTGTGCAGTCTTTTTATTTATTTATTTTTTTTGTCGATTTATGAATTGCTCTGTCAATGTGAAAGCAGGTGAGCCGCAGGGTTAACAGAAAACCAAAGTCTACGTGGGCTGTGGTAAACAGGTACAGGAAGTCTCTTTTTATGGCCGGTTAGCATGGTTACGCTAGGGAAGTCTTATTAGGGTACGAAAAGTCTCTCTGTAAGAAACAAAATTTAGGTCAAAAAGATCATCATCGACTGTCCAAGTTTCTCGCAAGCCCTCCCTCCCCCTTGAACTTGACAAACACGTTGAAACTTAAAAAATGGAGCCCATCGATTCTTTTATCGTCATTATTTATTTATTTATTTATTTTATTTTTTTTGTCCCTGTCCTATCGATAAGAACATAAGCGTATGCAGTATTAATAACATTACGATCTCTAAATATCTGTGTACGTTTCATTTTAAACTCGCAATTTTGAACATATTGCAAAAAAAAATAAAAATCTAGCATTTAATTCTGTTATAATTCTAAGCTTCCATTGAATTTCCCATTAGAAAATGGATAAAAGCCAATTATTAGGCGTCAGGGGGCTTGATCCCAATGTCGGCGGGCCTTTTCGGGCTGCGGCCTGGAGGAATTCTTTCCATTTTTCGGTAGGTGTTTTTAACTTACCTGCAAAACTGGAACGCAGAGTTGATAATTTGTTTGAAGGGTAAACTACGTATACATAAAAATAATAAATTTAAATAAATATAATTTTTTTATATTTTATATGAAATAATTTATATCACATATAAAAAATTTATATAATATCAAATATTTGATATATAATACAAAAATTATTTATATTTACTTAAATTTATTTTTTTTATTTTTTTTGGTGAAATGTTAATATTGTATTTGCTCCATATTAGTCGTTGAGAGAAGGTAAAAGAATGATTTTTTTATTTTATAGATTTGTCCTCTTCTCCACATCTAGAAAAATAAAAAAAATAAAAATTACTATGTTAATTCTAGGCAACAGGTATCGTACATGAAGTGACTTGCAATATTTCACCCTCAAGATCCACAATTCATTAACTACTGTTAATCCCATGGACGTAGCAATATAGAATTGACGAAAAAGACGTATATTTATGTACTGAAATGCTTTTCTCCGATCTTTGATTTTATCTTAAAAAGAATTTCCACGTATTGAACGGAAAGAACAAAAACTTTAGGGACCAAATACTCTCCACCCACCATGCAGCTAGTAATAATTAATTATATTGGAAGGAAAATATGGTTATATTAAAAATACAAAAAATTATTTTAAAATTTGTATCTAATATTATTTTACTTAAAGTAAAATGTATTATCAAGTTACAACAAATTTTTTAATTAGATAAAATAAAAAATATTTAATTTTAATTTATATTACTAAAATTAAATACTCAATAAATTTGTATATTATTTAAAATTATTTTATTAAAAATAATAATTTTGTATTTATTTTCACATTTTAATATATATATATATATATATATATATAGAGTAGTTAAGAATTATTTGATTAAAAAAATATTTTTGAATCTAATAGATATGATATTTTTAACATATTTTTTATAAAAAAAAAGATATATTTTTAATGATTATCAAATAAGTCAAGCATCATGCTTAATTTTTATTTTAAAAATAATTCAACAAATTATTTTTTAAAATTAAAATGATGATAATATTTGATAAAGGCATATGACGTTATATGATTAAGAAGAATGACCATCATAACGGCAAATATGCTCGTATACATGAACCCTCAATGTGAAAGGAAAGTCGAACGAGATCTGGTCGCCATCACAGAACATTCATTTTTACTTGACCTAGAACGAGGCGCTCTGCCGACATTATTTTAAACGAAGACTTAGCTGAATTTGCACTCCATCCACCGGTCCTGCCGGTTAGATACATGAAGGAAGAAAAATGGTCGATCCAATTCCTCCCCCACAGTGTGGGAAAAAGACATATATGCAAAAGTAAAATAATCAGACTTAGCGGTGTTTTCAACGTCAAGAAAAAAGAAAAAAAAATCTAGCATTTTCATTTCATGTAACGTTGAATTTACTTGAATTATTTGTATTTATTTAAATTTATTATTTTTATATACACTTAAATTTAACAAAATTTTAATTTATTTTTTATTTAAAATTATTATTTTTGTGTTTATTTAAAATTTTGTTTCTATGAAATGTTAATATCGTATTTTTTCCATATTAGTTGTTGAGAGAAGGAAAGAAAATTGTCGATCCAATTCCTCCCCACAGTGTTGAAAAAAGACATGTATGGAAAAGTAAAATAACTAGACTTAGCGGTGTTTTTTAACGTCAAGAAAAAGAAAATAAAATATCTAGCATCGTACTTCAAATTCTTTTAAGTTGGTTGAAAGAGATATTCAAGTTGTTATATTTGATATTTAAATTCTAAAATTGTTATGTGTAATTTAAAAGTATTAAATCTGAGTCGTTAAAGTTATAATATTATTTTAATTAAAAATAATATTATTTAATTAATTATGAATTAGTTAGAGAAAATTTTACGTATAATTAAAAACAAATATTATTTTAATTAATTCAAAATTATGTAAATTAAATTTACAGTTTTACATTTAAATTTTTTCATTATATTTTAAATTTTAAGTAAAAATTTTAATGGTGTCAACAATTTTTTGTTATAAAAAAAAATTAATATTCTTCTAACTCTATTAATGAGGTAATAGGCCATGTACTTTTTTTGTTGGTTGTTGTAATTAACGTTGGAAGTCCTCCATTGATTAATGCATAAAGAAAAAGATACATGAACAAGATGTGGACGGGAAAAAACAGCGGGCCTAAAGAGACGTGAGTACCGTATGTTTTATATTTTTATTAATGTAATATTCATGTAATCAAATAAAAATAAATACAATTAATAAAAATATATTATGTACACAGAATTATTATCATTTATATGTACATGATATATTGTTTATACATATATATATATATATATATATATATATATATATATATTTATTTATTTTTTAATATTACATATTTTAAAAAAATAAATAAATAATACTCTGCTGGCCCCACCCCCTGGCTGCCCCCATCTCCCACAGACCATGTGGCGGGGTCCTGTGCAGAAAGTCGAGTGCATGCGCGAACCAACTTGCGTTTGTTCTCTAGCTAATACTTCACCCCAACAATATTCGCCACGTAGGGCCTCACTTTTCAACAGGTGAAGCTAGCAACTCCAGTCTCCAAAGGGTTACAGGAGAAGAAGCAAAACCTTGACCGTGAGCCGGTTTGTGACTTTTGTACGTGACGCACGAAACTTCAAAGGTGGGTAGGGTCCGAGCATCGCGGCTCGAACCGCTCTCTCATTGTTTCTTTCTTTCCCCGCCCCCCCGTCTCTATTTGTATACATATTGTCTTAATTAATATTTAATGGTCCAAGTTGAATTCTTCCAATTCTTCGTCCAACACCAAAGCCTTAACGCAATTGGATTAGGGCGTTGACATTGCTTTAGTCCTTTCCGGGAAGGGTCACGGAATTGAATTTCTCTAAGAAAAAAAAAAATATAAAGGTCAAATACTGCAGGCTGCTTGTATATAAGAGAGGGGGGGTACCATTATATTGAGATAGTGGTTTGGAAGGAGAAGGCAGAGAAAATAGAAGAGAAAAGAAATGGAGGATGCCATTAGAAGATCTGGTCGTGGAGATGTGTTGAAGGAGGAGAAGTGCTCCGTTGACTCTGCTGGCGGCGATGAATCTGCCTGCAAAGAAGTGATTGTTGCTAAGGTGGTGCTTTGACTGATAATCTCATCTCTCCCTTTTCTTCTCTCTCTCTTTTTCTCTTTTTTTGGTTTAAATTCGCTCATTCTTTCTGTTAGGATTTAGACAAAGAAAGCTTTTGGTTTTAATGTACAAAAGGGTCTTGTATCATCTTGTTTGAAGGGTTTGTGGCTGCTTGTCTGGAGTTTTCAACAAAAGCAACTCAAGTCTCTAAAGATAACATGCAGAAAGTTTCAAACATAGGACATATAGGGTTTCATCCTTTGTTTTTGAGCATAATTTATCATGTTGTTTTTCTCGATCGGCTGCTTATATCACTAAAGATACTCATAGTTTTTTGATTCTAAATAACTGGATCCGAAGCCAACAAGACAATTAACTTTGATTTTTTTTTATTTATTTATTGCCTCATGTGTTGAGAGGAGGGTTTACAATGAAAGAATCAATCTCCTTTTCTTTTCTTGATGAGTTACTGGACCTCCGAAGAAGAAAGAAGAAGACCTACCAAAAAAGATCTTGGCTACTAACACATTAACATCAACATCATCTGTAGATATTTTCATTAGCAGAAGCAAATTCCTGGTTGAAAATGGTTTACCGAGTGGCAACAAGAGACTTTTTTTTTTTTCCTTTTCTGTATAAGATAACAAGAGGATATTAGAAAAGATCTGCTTATCCAACAGTCATTAACAGGCGGTTTATTAGTCCCAAGGTCTTACTAATTAATCTAACAGGATTGTATAGCCTTTTTTTTTTTTGGATTACATTGAAATCCTCCATCACCTCATAAAAAGACATTCAGTCAATTATATATGTAACAATTTGGTCCATTCTCTTGTATCCTATAACCAATAAGCATATATGCTTGAACAGGTAGCTGCTAAGGAGGACAGATCCACTATGGAAACTGATCCAAAAGCACCTTCTTCAAGCCAAACGGAAAAGGTCAGGAAGCTAGCTTTGTTGTGATTTAGCAAGCCTGAAGTTATCAACAGGTTCTTTTTTCTTGATAAGGAATTTGAGCAACTCTACTATTCTTTGGTTTCCATGAGCAGGATGCTCAGCTTGAATATGCACGAGCCGAAATGGGCGAAGCAAGGGAAGAAAACCAACGGCTAAAGATGCACTTAGATCACATAATGAAGGATTACCAGGCCCTTCAGATGCAATTCTATGATATTATTCAACAAGAACAAACAAAGAAATCTACGGATACAGCCAACAACCACCAAGCCTTTGAAGAACTCGACCTTGTTTCCCTGAGGCTTGGACTCTCAAGAGATCCCAAAAAGGATAATGGAACAAAGAATGGTGAAATCTCTGGCAAAGGGGCAGATGATGAGCAAGTCGAGAAAGGGTTGTCGCTTGGACTAGACTGCAAGTTCGATGTGTCTGAATCTGATATAAGTGAAAAGCAAAGCCCTCTAAACAGCTTTGAAGAAGCAAAGGAGGAATCCAGCCAGACTTGGCCGCCCGGTAAGGCTCTGAAGACAACACGGAGTGGAGATGAGGAAGCCCTGGAACAGAACCCCATCAAGAAAGCTAGGGTTTCTGTGAGAGCTAGATGCGATGCCTCCACTGTTAGTATTTTCAGATTTAATATTGACTTGAAATTCCATATATACGTGTGTCCATATTAGTGCTTTATTAAGCTGACAAGCCTTTTCTAATTTATGAAGATGAATGACGGATGCCAATGGAGAAAATATGGACAGAAGATTGCAAAAGGAAATCCGTGCCCTCGAGCATACTATCGTTGCACTGTTGGGCCATCATGCCCAGTAAGGAAACAGGTATCACAAGATATATATAGCCATCTCAATCCATGCAAAAATGTTACTATTTTCGGATTCCAAATTGCTTGTTTCTTTATTTGGTTAGCTAAGCCAAGGGTGAAATTGAGACTGTATGTGTATTACGCGCATGATCTCAGTTTTAGAATCCGATATGTAAAATACTGGATTTCGAATCTTAGCAAGAAAATGAGCCTAGGTGCATGAGTCCATGCTAGCAACTCGAACTTTGCGTGAAAGTCGTTTTATAATTAAAATTAATTACTCTAACAAAGTTACATTCGTGGACATTTCAGGTGCAAAGATGTGCTGATGATATGTCCATCTTAATAAGCACTTACGAAGGAACACATAACCACCCACTTCCAGTTTCAGCCACGGCAATGGCTACTACGACTTCTGCAGCTGCTTCCATGCTATTGTCTGGCTCGTCGTCGTCATCCAGCTCCTTAACTGGCTCAACCCCATCAGCCAACACCACTGCCTCTGCTCTCCATGGATTGAAGTTTTATCTATCCGATAACTCAAGATTAACTAATAAGCCATTCCACATACAAAACCCTTCTCTGGCTTCGTCGCCTTCGTATCCTACCATCACTCTTGACCTCACTTCAAACCCACCCTCCTCTTCCTCTCACTTCAATAGATTTTCTTCAAACAACTATCTTCCCGTTCCAAAACTCCCTTACACAAGCAGTCTTAACTTTGGTTCTTCTGAATCAAGAACGATGTCTTGGGGCAACGTGTTCCCTGGTTATAGCAGTGGTACTTCTCAACACTACAACACGAACCAACTTGGAAGCTTAAACCTTGGAAGACAATCTATAGATAGCACCATGTATCAGTCATATTTGCAAAAGAATCCTCCCCACCAGCTTCCCTTGCCGCCAGATACCATTGCTGCCGCAACCAAGGCAGTCACAGCAGACCCAAGTTTCCAGTCTGCCTTAGCAGCTGCCCTCACATCTCTCATTGGCACTAACAGCACTGGCAGGAGCGGCACCGGCGGTGGCGGTGCAAATCTGGGAAGTGGGGAAAATTTTGCACAGAAGTCGAAGTGGGCTGAGCACTTTCCTGTAGCTAGTAGCTACCTGACAAGCCCTAAAGGCAATGCATGTGCATCAAGCTATATAAACAAGGCTACTTCAAGCGGTCCTGAGCCTGGAAGTTTGGTATTTATGCCACCTTCGTTACCATTTTCTGCTCCTGAAGGTGCATCTGCCTCTCCCGGAAACAACAGAGATCACGACGCAACTTAAAGATTTCAAATTTGAACAGTGTCCTTGTTTTCTTTTGGTTTTGTTTTACAGCCAGCCTGTATCATACATGCAAAAGATTGTGCAGCGAGATGGTGACAGAAACTAAGCAAAAGAATGTTCAATGCGGCGCTTTCTTCATTGATAATTTGTTTCGTCTTTTAATTATAAGCATGATGTAGCTATTCATAAAAAACCTGATGGCATCGTGAAAAGCTTACACCCATGCAAATTTTTTTTTCTTTTTTTAATAAAGTTGCCTTGTTACAACATTTCACCCCGGGTAATTAACACGAAGTTTAGAAATTGAAATCACCCGGGGCGCGTAACAACCTGGTTTTTACAGGATGAGGCCATATTTCATGACCGTTTGTCTCCGCATTACATGCAACTTTTAATTTCAGTGGACCCTCAGGCAATAATTCAAGTCAATTTATCTTTATTTTGTATCAAAAAAGTTAAAAAATAAAAAGATTATAAATCTGCAAATATGTTATTAATTCTTATTAACGTTGAATGGTGGTAGAGACCATAAAGTTTCCTGACAAACTAGCGTGGAGTATTATACGCATAGAGATGGGGATATTGTCAAGCGATGGAACATACACGGGGGATGGGATAAGAAGGAATAAAGTGAGTGTGCATCGCCGTCACCAAAGCCTATTCACACGCTATCGCGACACTGGAAAGGGGTTGCAAATTATTATTTTTCAGAAGGGGTCAGAGTTACCCCTACTCTGATAATTACCTTTTTTGAAAATAAAATAAAATAAATAAATAAAAACAAAATTAAGTTTTGAAAAATAATCGGGATCTCTGACTTTTGGCCCTCCTCTAGCTTCCAACTATTTTTCTATCAAAATTATAACACAATAATATAATTAAAAAAATATCATATAGTGTTATATCTATATATATATATATATATATATATATATATATATATATATATGCAAATCGCTCTCTCCATACCCTCCGTCTCATGTGACGCACACGCGCCATACCACAGAAAGAGAAGTGGGCACAACACGAACCGCCTCCGTTGCATTTTCCTCTCGCTCTCTCTCTCTCTATCTCTTGAAGTAGACGATTATTATTTATTTTCTTCTTTTTAGATTCTCTCAGATTCATCTCGCCTCCACTCATAGTCTCGATTTCTTTGCTCTTATTGTAATTTTTCTTTAATGTTTTCTTGATTCTATATCTATAATTCAATCGAACTCGGCTTGGCTTAGCTTAAACCCTAGCTTATCTCTCTCTTTCTCTATATATATTCTCACCGAATCTTCCTAAAGTAAGTTTCGATTGTCTCAATTAAATGATTTGAGGTAATTTCAGCTGTTGTTTAGATCCGTTTGATAGTTGGGAAGGCATGGGAATTTTGCTGCCTTGGTTGATTGGATATCTAGGTTTCAGGGGCCTAGTCCATTTGTTGAATTGTGAGATTGATGATTGAAATTCTGCAATTCTTAACTTGAAACCATTCTTTCGTTTGAAGTTTCTTGGATTTTTTTTTTAACTTTTTTTGGTCTGTGCGTGTGTTTTTCGGGATCACTAGGTCTCTGATTACGCTACTGAGCGTATAGATGTGTTTGTGCTGGAGGGATATACTTGAAAGCTTGCATCTTTTAAATGGTTGTGAAATAGGAAGTCTTGGTGTAACTGGTTGCTGAAGTTAAAATTGGGGGGAGGGGGGGAGGACTGCCAATTGACACCCTCAGCTGGCCCTCTTGCTTGGTTGTATAAAAATCGATGGTTGGCATTTGTAGGTGGTGGCCATGTCAACACCGGCAAGGAAAAGATTGATGAGGGACTTTAAGAGGCTGCAGCAAGACCCACCTGCAGGGATCAGTGGCGCACCACAGGACAACAATATAATGCTTTGGAATGCTGTTATTTTTGGGTAAGTTTAAAAATAAATGCCTTGATTGCTCTCCTCTGGTTTTACTGTATACCAGACTACAACTTATAAGCCCTTTCGTGGCCTAAATTGCAGTCCTGATGATACTCCGTGGGATGGAGGTGAGTAATACTTGCTCTAAAGCTTGTGCTTGAAGAAAGGATGCGCCAAATGAGTGAATTGGTTATGCATATGCTTACTTTGCTTGTAGGAGCACTTTTAGATGTGTTTTTCCATGTCGTTGATAACTTTCCACGGTGTTTTTAATTGGATTAGTATATGAAGCAGTTTTACTTTGCCTGGTCAATATAGAAAATGGTAATGCGTCTCAAACTTTTAGTGATTGGCCCAACTGGATGGAAATATTGTATTAACTAAAATAGTTGTAACCAAAGGTCTATACCATATGCAATGAAATTTTTTTTTCTCCCTTATAGAATGTCTTTGGCCATTCTAACTATAGGTAACTCTGAGCATTCTCTTCCCTTTTCATAAGTCTTAGAAATTGGTGGATTCCTTAGCAATTTGAGCTCTGGAAATGAAGTATATTCGTAATTCTGACAGAGAAAGATAGAAGTATGAGCTCGTGCCAGGCAATATCTAGCTCTGTAAACTAATTTGATTTGAGGTTTAGGCGTGCTTTAGTGCAAATGCAGCATTCTTTGCCAAAAGTTAGAATGAAATTTAAGTTTGTACTGTTCCCAAGAAAGTCCCATCATTATGCTGATCAGCTTAGTTAGTCTCAAGGATTAGGTTTTGTCTTTCTGCACATATCTTGGCAATGTCTGGGAGGATTAAGAAAACGTTTCCTTCTTAGAACTTCAGCTAAAGTATCATTTGGAAGAAAAAAAAAAACGGATTAATAGTAACTTAAATTTGACGTTAGGTCAAATTTGAGGATCATGCTTGAGCTAAAGCTTATTTGAAGATCATGAGCAAATTGTGCTGATCTTAGGCATTTTGAAACATGCTGTGAATGATCTCACTAAGGTCTCAAGTTTTTAATTGATTTTCAGCAGAACTCAAGCATGTATTGGAGTTTATTCTGTTGAGTTCAAGTGTCCATTGCTTTGTCACCTTGATATGTTAGGTTAGTGATTGTTCAGTTTGGTTTTTAGTTGATTTTTGTTGACAGAAATCAATACTTTGTCTGCTTTGCATTAACAGACTGTAGTGTTTGTCCATTTTCCACTTACTTCCCCTTCCCCACAAAATCTCTATGTGCTAATAACTGATTTTTTTTTTTTTTTGGTGAAAGAATTTTAATTAATTTTTAACCACCTATCGCATTGTCAAAATTTATAATCTACATGGAAAATTATCTTTTGAGTTTTCCAGGCACGTTCAAGTTGACTCTTCAGTTCACAGAAGATTATCCAAACAAACCACTACAGTGCGATTTGTTTCCAGAATGTTTCACCCTAACAGTAAGTTGGAATAGGAAGTAGTAACTATAGGCACGTTGTATTGGTTCTATTTCAAGCTGAAGTTTCCTATGGGCTTGACAGTTTATGCAGATGGAAGCATCTGTTTGGATATTCTTCAGAATCAGTGGAGCCCTATATACGATGTTGCAGCTATACTCACATCTATTCAGGTAGTACTGGGCATATACTTGTACTGCTAAATTTTACAAGTTCTGATATTTTGTTTTTGGACACTACTAATATCTGGGGATTAGATCCACAAGTACTGAACCTTTTATGAAGCAAAATTTTTTAGCCTATTCTTTATAGCACATCAGTGTGGTTTGAACCTCAAAATAAATTTGGAACTATGAGCCTGTGTTGCACACTGATTTCTTTGACACCATATTACTGGGCAGCTATAGAGATTTAAATACCTATAAGAGAAACAAGCATCACTCTTTGGACTGAGAACTTTTATTAGACATGCTATTATCCACGGATGTTCTATGACCTTTATGGTCATGGTTTCTAGCATGCAATAATTTCACTCTGCTTCCTCAACATGATGGCCTCTGCCCAAGACTCCAATTGCACATCATTTTAGGTAATAATAATCATAGCCATTAACAATAATGTGTACGTTAATATTTTAGCTTTGTGTTTGTGATGGTTGCTAAAATACTGGGTGCTGATAATGGCCTAGCAACAATAACATGTTTTTGTTTGGGTTGTTGCCTGTATGAATGATCTGCGTTATGATTGAGGCTGTGTTGAATGCTTGCAGTCATTGCTCTGTGACCCCAACCCCAATTCTCCTGCAAATTCTGAAGCAGCTCGGATGTTTAGCGAAAACAAGCGCGAGTACAACCGTAGGGTTAGAGAAAGTGTGGAGCAGAGCTGGACAGCAGACTAACCCAGCCTTGGTGATCTGGAAAGGAAAGTCCAAGTATCAATGGAGGTTTCAAGGCATGTGCTGAGTAACATGCCCGCTTTAACAATCCAAACCCAGATCCAAAATTATCAACTTTGTTTGTGTATTGCGTAAATGTTTCTCTGTAACATATGAATGCTAGGGCTGCTTTGTTTCTCATTTGACTTCTCCAGCATTAGGCTTGTGTAAAACAGTAATTTGTGTAACATTTTGCCTTGAATTATTATGGAACCGCTGGCTTTGCTATAAAAGTTGAAGTTTTCTTGTTTGATTCCATGTGGAATCAATTATGATAATGATAAATGTTTTGCAATTTTATTGTCTTTTCGAGGGGTCCTCTGGTCAGGATGGGCGATGGCACACAGGTGGGTCTGGCAAGTATGATAAATGCCACGATTGGATTTGGCAGCCCATTCCATGAATTATTGGGTGTTTCGGTTTAGTGCATGGTTGCATCTGACAACAGTATAATGGAGTTAAACCACCCTGTTTGGGCCTGGGAAAGGTGAAATGGAAATTTTGTTAGGAAATCGTAAGTACTACATGTGTACTGATATGCAAAGCGTGCAAGAAGGTTACCCAGCTAAATCAATGATTTATATCCAACTGAAACCACAATAAACACCAAATATGGGATCAAGAACACCAGAATTTAAAGTATTAGACAGACAAATCCCACTCTGAAATGCAATTACTGAAATTAATAGAGGTCTCACACCAGACACTGAACAATTTTATCTTAAAACCTTTTCTATGCTAAGGAAACTCCACTTAAGAAAAAACACTGAAGACAAGCCCAGCACATATAAGATATCGTTCAGATATTTTGCCACAAAATCCTTGCTCACATGACTTCGGTTAGATTGATCTCTTCGGTATGCAAAGCAACCTAAAACAAAACCAGATGAAAGAATATATCAGTGAAAATCATCTGATAAGCCTGAATTTTTTATTGAGGAAATTGATCCTAACTGCAGAGCATACTTTACTAACTGCAACATCCACACCATAGACGTTACTGTGTTAAGTCTACTAAAAGCATGATGACTGCTTAACCAATAAACCATATGATCATTTCTATTGGGTACAGAATACGAAAGTTCAATTTGTCTAGGATAAGAGCTTTAACCACATTTCTTTGTCCACCTCAGGTGCATCTACCACAGCAGCAGAAGTGCTGACCGGACCTATAGATGAACCATCAATTGTTCAAAGTTCAGGATGACAAAAAGGAGAAGATAGCGTTAAAGAGAATTAATTTGTGCACTTGCCTTTTTCAGGAGCAGATTTCTTTCCCTGCCTTTTGAACCTGTCATTTTCCTTACCAGCCTCTTGCTTAGTAGGCTTCTGGGGTTTCTTCTCTGACCTTGTGCACCCCGGTGTCCTGGAATAGATCTTGCAGTGGTTGCTCTCTTGTTAGAAGATCCCCTTGACCTGGTTGCCATAATACTCTTCTGAATAGTCTTCTTTCTTGGCTGATTCAGCAACCGTGGAGACTTGAGTGCTATCAGCATTCAAGGACCTGGGTCTCATTTCCTAGTTCCCATTGTGGAGAGAGCTGTGTACTTCATCATCGGATGACTGGGTTCCCTCTTCTGGCACCTGAGACAGTTCTCCAGAGACCTGGACCTGCTCTTGATTGTCTGAGATATCATAACTTTCAAGTAGTCCTTTCACAGTTTCCTCAATTTCACCGAGTTCATGACGATGCACGTATGACTTAAGCTCATCTCGCATACGTCCAAATGGGCTGGGATTGATAACAGTCACAAAGAAAAACAACACAAAAGGCATACATTATCGACATATCTAACAGTATCTATATGAAGCCATTAACAATGGATATTCCACGATGACCAGTTATAGTTCGTCTAAAGGAGTACAATTCGTTTAAGGCATAGAGGAATTCTTAAGGCACGCTGTTTGCTAAAGCAAAAGCTTCCATACCTCACATCCAGCTTCTAAGGCCAGTTTGAAGAAACCAAGTGAAATGGAGTGCTTAGCAGCTGATTCAGAGAGCCTAATTTGTGATATCCAATAGGAAGCCGAAAGAAAGTGTGTTGAACCTCTTTCGGCTCGATTGCTCTGGAGACCTCAGAGAGAGGCGTTTCACTTTTAGCTTGACCATGGTTAGATCTCTTTGTTCTAGCCTCGGAATTGGAGTTATGTTCCAGCCGTTGCTGGAACTGGACTGGCCACGACTTTGCAGGAATAGAGAGCCTTCTGGGGGCTTTTCAGACCTGTCCTTGGCAGAGAGATCAAGAACTCCCATACTTTTGCTTACTGCTGATGCAGGCGTTTTCCTGAAAAATAGAGTACACCACAAATCGACAATCAGAGCAGGCCTTGGTAAGAAAATTTTTTTCATAAATATGTAAGTATAAAAGATGGGATGGGAAACAAGTTGATTACTCTGGGAGAATAAACTATTTTCTCCAGATTTATAGCTCATTTTTCTTTGAATGTAGCTTGTGATTCTAGTCAAGGAAAATGCAGTAAAACCTCAAAATTGAATTATGAAATCAAGTACTGCGTAATTAAATCAGCATCAACTACAGCCTCAGTTTTATTGGCGAATATGGTCATTCTACAATTGAATTTTGTAAGCAGGGAAAGTCCAAAGTTGCAAACTTTTCAATGCAAGAATATAGTCTCTCCCAAACAATCCCCATGGACCCTATGATGTAAGAAAATGAAGCGCTGAAACCTGGAACTGTAATAAAAATCGTAATTCCTCGAGTTTATCTAATAAAAGAAAGCTAAACCCATGTTCCTCATGTACGGTAATCTGGAAACACACACACACACATACATACACTTTACGAGAAAATTACAACCTCCTGGATGAAGAAGAAGAACTTGACAAGTCACCGACCGCCGCCGTCTTCTTTCCTTCGATTTGGACGCGGATCTCAGCGGATACCGCAGCTTCGACTTCCCTTTTAAAATCAAACAACACCACATCACCAATCCACCAATACATATCGAAAACAGGAAAAAAAAAAAAAAAGAACACAGAGGACGCGGAATACAGAGAAAAGGGGTTGCATACCAGAAACAACAGCAGTTTGTTGTTCTTGTTGTTGTTGTTGTTGATGTTGCTGTTGTTGCTGCTGCTCTTTCACGGTCTCATCCATGAGAATTGACCAAACGAACAAAGACAACAACCAAACCTCTCTTTCCTCTTGTGTGTCGTACGTGTTCGTTTGGCTTCCCAGAACTGAAACGACACGAAGCCTATGTTGTAATTGTACGTGTGAGACAGAGAGACGCAGAGGTTGCTGCAAGAGGGATCTTATACTACAATTGAAAGGTGATTCGGAACGAG